>OY992784.1:16580061-17872240 GCA_963921375.1 Tiliacea citrago
AGTAATTAGTGTCAGTTTTGAAGTCAGTCTTGGTTGTCAGTCTTCCCAAGTCAAACGAAGCTGACGCCTACCACATCCAATAATGGACTGTATGTTCAACATTTACAATACTTTGCATAACGCAGATATCTACGATGGTTTGTTTTTGGGTGTAACACAAACACGTTCATAAACAATTTTTGTTTCTTAAATACAAATCTTTTGAATTTTTATAACAACTTTTATGGTAATAAGGTTTATTAGGTGTGCCTTTTAAATATATGACTATGAATCACAAGCAAGCAGTACCCTGAAAGTACTTAAAAGCAAACTGGATTGACTTAGGTTGACGTCTTCGACTATTTGGGTTGACAAGTTTGAGCTGCAGTCGGCAAATAATGGAAACTCACCGAGACATAGGAACGTAGGCTCGCCGGCGTACTGCGTGGGGTATGCGGGCGCGCGATCCGCCGGCAGGAAGTAGGGGCAGTGTTGCTCGACGAGCTGGCAGACGGAAAGGCAAGGCTTGAGGCGGACGATGGGCCGTCCGGGCCCGGCGGCGGCGGCGCGCACCCAGCGACCCACCACGCCGCCCGCGCCACCGCGCCGCCTGTCCAGGTGTCCCACGCGCTCCAGGTGCCGCGCGTGCCACCGCGCCGCGTGCTCGGCAGGCGCGCGCCGCGACCTGCCCCCCTCTTCGCTGCCTTCTTCTGCCCCTTCTTCCACCCACAGTGGCACCATTGTACTGCACGCCCAACGTCGATAAGTCTCCTGAAACACAGGTTCAACAAACCGTTTTGTAATTACCGTTCGGAGATTGCATTCTAAACTTACAAAAGTCAAGAACTTCACGACGAAACTCATCAGGCTGAAACAAGATTTGATGTAGAATCATAAATAGTTTTACAGTTCTCTGCGACATAGATGTACGGGCACTAAGATCCGTATAGCGATTACGAGTCGGAAGACGGAGCGGTAATCGACGATCCAATAGATGGTAGAGATACGTGCAATGGGCTCGCGAGTATCAGCCTTGAATCTGACTAAACTAGGCGATGCCACTCAATATATAGCATCCATTTTAATCATATTATATTCATTTTTACGATATCAAAGACCTAACTTGTTGTTAGAAATTGTTTCTCTACCGAACTTTACTACAGTGTTTCTGATAAATCGTCAGAGGTCCAAATGTCGTCTTTTCTTTTAGATTTAAAACATTGCCGAAAACCCTCTTAATTTGTCACGAGGTTACTATTCTAATTTTCTATTAAAACTTGCTTTCAAAGTTGTGGTAATTAAAAGAATAATAATAAAAAAAAATATGTACAATATTATTATTAAATAATTGAACAAAGGATCACCTTCCTTCCAATCTACATTAAAATCGCTAGTGTTTCTAAAGTTATAGTTAGAATCGTGCAAGCGCTCGCGGTGACAGCTAGTAGCGTCACTAGACCCTTCTCACTTTTATCGTGACAGCATTTTTCATTCCCGCAGGAAATCACGCTCTCTAAGCTAGTGATTAATTAGTTATCAAGCCTAAGCGGTATTCACGACGCATGTATGAAAGGTAGGCTGCAGTGTTATTGCGTAAACCTCCCCTAGTACGAGGAACAAACAGTCATCGTAAATCACGTGAGCTTTCAGGCGCGCGTGACAATAGGACGATTAAATAGAAATATGATGTAGTAGATACAAGCAATAGGAATCGGTAGTAAATAGTGTTGCTCCATTCTAATTCGGAGCAATTGGTGGCCAGTGGTGACGCTCCCGACTTACGAGTTGTAGGTCGTGGGTTCGGCTAGGCAGGCGCTTTAATTTGTGTACATTAATTCATCACCACTGCTATCAAAACGGTGAAGGAAAACATCGATAGGAAACCGGCATGTCTTAGAACCAAAAATTTGAAGACATGAGACATCTACGCAGTGGCCCCGCTTAGTGGATTATAGCCCACTCCCTCTCGAAGAGAGGAGGCCTGTGTCCCAGCAGTGAAACATTATAGGCTGGTTATGTAATCTAATTCTGTCAAAACATATCAAGGCACCGCAAGTATTAGGGATGTCATTCCAGAGAAAGAAATTGGTGAATTGCTGTTCGGTTTCGTTTTAATTTTCTTTCTTACGGATTAAAGTTTTAGTGTTTTATATATAGAATTATTTTTATCATTATCTACGAGAAAAAGATTTTGCAAAAAAACTGAACTTGGCATCTTTCCGGCCAAGAGTTCAACTTTAATACCAACTAAATATGTTATAATCTAATTAGGTATTAGCCGCATTTAAAACTTAATTAACCTCCCCTAATCGACGTAATTAAAACACAAAACACTAATGACATTACGTATAATGTAATACAAATATTGTGTAACCGTTAACGCCTTAAAGGTGTAATGTCCTCGTTGTATCGCATAATTGATGTTGCACGTTAGTCGGGGATGCCCCAATTAACACACCCCGATCGCTTAATATCCAATACAATGCCCTTTTACGACCATTCGTTCATCTGATAGCTCGTTGACACTGCATTTGGTCTATAAACATTTGCCAAACGTTTTTGACGTACGCAGCAAAACTTTACTATCATGTAGCCATTTTGGAAGTTTATTTAGGGTAAAAATAGCTGCTGCTGGTATTCAGCTGCATCCGGTTAGCCTGGAAGCCGACCCTAATATAGTTGGGAAAAGGCTAGGCATCAGATGATGATTTAAGGTAAAAATAAAACGATTCTTTTACGTTACTTCTTTGTGTTTGAGTCAAATACAGCCGAGTTATCCAAAGTAGTTAGCTATTACCAAAATTAGGCAGCCGTAACTTGCATATCACGCAACTACTTCCAATATAAATAAAGTGGTTGCGTGTTTATAACCAGTTTGCTTCGGTCACGCTTGGCTTTAGCAATATGCCATAAGAAAGCTAAAAATGGTTTTAACTTAAACGTTTTTAAAACGATTTCTTCAAAAAATAACTCAATATCATATAGCTCCAACAATAGAATCACTCACTATCCGCTGCGTATCCCGGGAGGTACATCATAATAATATTTTCTAATCACGTAATGTTGGCTGTTGCGGCGCGCGGTGTGCCCGGGTGTCTAACAAATCAGAACAAATGAACATCATGTCAACCAACGTCGTCTCAGCGGGCGTTGGTACCCCGATCTAGCGCCGCGGGGCTGAGGGGGGCAGGCGGGGGGGACGTGCCTCCAACCCTATATCCAATCAATCATAGAGTGGGCGCGATGTGTCGCTCGATAACCGCATCCATGTGTGCTTTCTGTTTATACTATTTATTACCTTTAAATAAGCCAGGACAAACCTAACGGTGACTTTCTTGAGTCAATAAATTGATAGTTGTGTATTCACTTCCTGTGAAGCAGTTTTATTTTTGTTTGTGTATACGAAATTCATGATACGGTTACGTTTGGGAAGCTTTCCGAAAAGTAAGAAAAAAGAAGAACATTTTCCTGTTCTTGCGGTTATACAGTAGCTGCTACGAAATGCTACGACGTGCTACGAAATTTGACAATTTATTCAAGCACAACTTAATTTAGAAAGAAAGATTATTACCAGATATTAATTGGCAATAATTGTTCAGCTTACATACATATTATAATATGATGAATCTTGGCACCCTGTACCTATAAGTTACAGAGTTGGTGCTACGAAATACTTCGAGGCGCAGCAAGATTTGACAATTTAATCAAGCACATCTTAATTAAAAAAAGAAAGACTATTACCAGGTATTTGTCATTATTTTTTAAACATAGATACATATTATAATATCTTGGCCCCCAAACGTATAAGTTACAAGAGTTTCAGCTACGAAGTGTGACGCGATTTGACAGTTTTAAAAAAAAAACTTTTTAAATCAAAAGATTGGTTGTGTTCAGGTATTTGGGTGTTTGTCATTAATTTTAAAGCATAGATACGATATTATAATATGAAAAATCTTTGCAGAGTAGGAGCTACGGAATGCTAAGACGTGCTACGCGATATGACGATTTTCTAAAGTTGATTATTTGCAGATTTTCTATCATTAATGTTAAAGCTTAGCATACGATATAGAGCGCTATTATAATTCTAAACGTTACACTATCGTAGACGTTGACTTCTACGATTTTACCGTTGATGTCATTATCGTCCACGATAAATAATAAAAAAAAATACAAATTGTGGACGTTTGGCGCCACTTGTGCAGGATTTCGGAAAAGTAACAGCGAAGTTTGGTGATACCGTCACTTTATAACATGGACGTGCACGTTATAACCTTATTGAGGACGGTTTAAAAGCGCCTTCATTTATTTCCATACATTTTACTTCCCGGCTGTCATTTGTAGATCTTTGACAGTTGTAACGGGTTGTCAGAAGCCCGAAAGTCTGACAACCAGTCTTACCAAGGGGTATCGTGGAAGCCGACCCCAACATAGTTGGGAAAAAGCTCGGTAGATGATGACATTTTACTTCCCTGTGTTATCGTGATGTCGTGGACATCCACGATAATGTCATCACGTTATAAGTTATAAAAACACACATTATCACGCTAAAATAATTATAGGCCTCTCATGGATCTTGTCGACTAAATTAAATTGAACTGAATGTCTACTTTTATCAAATAATTAGTTTACTGATTCATTGAAATATTAGACCTGGACCTACCAAAAACTTATAGGCTACCAAATCAATGGAAGGAAGGTAAGCAACATTGCAGAATGTTACTATACTGTTATTTGCAGATTGTTCGATTTTTGGATTGGTTGGCACGGTTGGCGCAGTGGTTAAGCGATTGACTGCCGCGCTGCGCGTCGCGGGTTCGATTCCCGCACGAAACAAATATTTGTATGACCTACAAGAAGTTGTTCCGGGTCTAGCTGTTTGTGTATGTGAGTTTAAATGTTTGTAAACGCACCCACGATACAGGAGAAATTCCTAGTGTGGGGCAACGTTTTTTTTTTAAAAGAAAGAAAGTTATCATGAAGCTTCATTCATTTTATCAGTCCAACCAGTACTTACGTTGAAAGTCAACCAAAGAGAAGGCCTCGTTTCTCTGTTAATATAATGATATAGATACTGATATTATCTATACTATTTTCGTCTTAAACCGGAAAGGTTGCTATGGGTTAATGGAACCGTTTAAATTGACCTTTCCGTTACAATTTTTCTTGTTGCTTCAAGCTATCCTACAATAATAGATAATGTCGTTGTGAAATTATTAGCTGATCACTATGTCAGCAAGGCTGGACAGCGGGGCTGACTGATCAGAACGCCAGTAGTCGTAGAGGCTCTTCATCTAATTCCTGCACTCAAGTAGACGATACAGTAATGTACATTCAGTCACAGTCAAAATACGTTAAGGGTTAATTTTGTCTGCTCAATGCACGATAGAATCTGTTTCCGACTCAGCATTTATATCGTCTTAACTTCAAAACCGCAGAAAAACATTCATCCAACTTCTTTACATATCAGACCGAGTTTAAAATTCGACTCTGAATCTGAACATTAAATAAATAAAATAAAATAAATATTTCAGAAAATAGCCAGGCCTTTATAATGGTTTTAGGTTGATGTCTTTGACAGTTGTAACGGGTTGTCAGAGGCTCGAAAGTCTGACAACCAGTCTTATCAAGGGGTATAGTATTACCCGGTTACTGGGTTTTGAAGGTCAGACTGGCAGTTGCTCCATGTAAAATACTGGTATTCAACTGCATCTAGTTAGACTGGAAGCCGACCCTAACATAGTTGGGAAAAGCCTAAGCAGATTGATAGGTATATAGGTTGATATCAACTCGTAAAAGGAAAAACGGAATTCTTATAGGATCACTCGTGTTGCACTGTCTGTCTGTCTGTCACAGCCGATTTGCTCCGAATCTACTGGACCGATTAACTTTAAATTTGGTAAACGTATTAATTTTTGTGACCCAAACACGGAGGTTTAACGTAAATAAATGATTTTTTAATATGAGGGTAACCCTTTGGAGGCAAATTAAAAAAAAAAAAGTTTTGCAAACTGTACCGTGTGACATATGAAAGATGATCAATGATCAAATGAAAGGGCTTGTTGTGAGTCTCAAATTTTTTTAATAATTTTATCATAAATTGTTTTAAATTTATTTAAGAAAATAGCTGAAAATTGACTATTATATCCGAAACTAGTCTACTAACCCTAAAATTTTGAAAAAAAAAAGTTTTTTACTTATAGATCACAGGAAAACCTACCACCTGTAGTATATACATACTTTCCATATATTACAATTATTTATATTATACAATGGAATTATCTATTCGCTTAAATTTTACGCCCATACGAAAGTACAAGAAGATTATTTTATTATGAAAGCATTAGCGATTAATAGCCATACGAACGTCGTACAATTCAGTGCGGTTATCGGCCCAGTGACCTCGCAAGCCGATTAACAGCCGCATCTATATTGTACACTGTAGGCCAATAGCGATGGATGACTCACTCCCTATGATAAATACATTACGTACTAATAGACAGTGTCTTGACTGTACATACATAACTCGTATATTAAGATTGCGTCGACTGAAATGCTTTATCACAATTTAGGCGGTCACAGTGTTCGGTAATTCGATAGGGCCTAGGAATATGGGTTTTTAACACCGGGTTTTTTTTTTAAATTATAACAATTATTACTCAACTCTTACTTACTTATTATTATGCTGAGATAGGAGCCTTTTTGGCATCGCACAAGTCTTGATTGTTTTTTTTTATATTGTTAGTTTTAAATGCTATTTTTGTATTTCTTGTGCGTGTCCCAAATAAAATATTTTTCTTTCTTTCTTTCAAGTTTTAGTGAAAGATTGTGAATAAATCAAAAATAATATGGAAATCTAATCACTTTTAGTGTCCCAATAGTTAACCTGTAAACACTACACAACCCTTACAGCATAATCTGCCTTTAATGTTCCCACTGCTGAGACACAAGCCTCTTCTCGGTGAGAGGGAGTGGGCCGTAATCCACCACGCGGGTCCAATGTGGGATGGTAGATGTCACATGTCTTCGAATTTTAGGTTCTAGAACATGCCAGTTTCCTCACGATGTTTTCCTTCACTAGTGATGAAATAATTTACACAAAGTAAAGCGCCTGTCAGGGTTCGAACCTACGACCACCCCTTACAGCGATGTGGTTCTATTAACATTAACTGACGTATACTTGGCACTAGCTGCCCATTATTTTGGTGGGATTACTGATAATAAATACAATGATTATGGGCTTTAGCGACGTCTAACGATTGATATAGTTGTATTATGGATAGAACACAACACATAAAATATTGCTTCTGTTATTAATTAGGAATACATATTCTGAAATACATTAAATCTAGGCACGAACACTATTCTCAGAACATTCTCGATAAATACTTGTTTATATGAAAACTGCACAATTCTACGAAAGAAATTATACAGAACTTAACCTCACACTAAGTTATGCAAAAACTTTACAGGTTTTACGCTTTACCGGGAATAATCAGTGTTGTTAAACTTAATAGCGTGCACTTTGAGTTTCTGCAGTAAAAATAATACAAAAGAAAAAAAAATATGGTAAATACATAAGCCGTTGAACATCTTATAAAAATATCGAGGACCGAGTTTCGGATATTTACGATACTTATGGGGAATCTTAGTTTTGAAAACGGAGCAGTACATATGTTTTGAGTAATATATTTTCTCCCCATTCTTCGAGAGTTAAAGATACGGTATGAGGAACGTGGAGTTCAACAGCAAATTATGAACATAGTAGGTACCTACTCAATGATAAAATGCCATAATTTGTTCTATAACTTAAATACTCGTAGATAATCAGGAAATTTTACTATAGATAGATTCTATACAATAATAAAATAGTAACGAAGTATATTGAATATTTAACACTGTATATAGAGTATTTAAAAAAAAACCGGCCAAGTGCGAGTCGGATTCGCGCACGAAGGGTTCCGTACCATTATCTATAAAAACGGTAAAAAAATCACGTTTGTTGTATGGGAGCCCCCTTAAACATTTATTTTATTCTGTTTTTTAGTATTTGTTGTTATAGCGGCAACAGAAATGTAATTATGATTTTGCCCAGCAATATATTATACCGTCGATAATTCATACGGTAACCACACGGTTACAAGAACGAGTACGAACTTATTATATTTTTGCGAAAACCTACAAGTTCTATGCAGTTAGTTCCATGTATAAGTTCTATAAAGCTAATCTAAATTTTATTCTTATTAAGTGGACAAACTAATCTACACTAATGTTATAGCTTAGCTCTGCATAACATAAGCTTGTCATACCACTGCAACACTGCTGAACACTAGAGCTTAAATTAAATATAATAAATTAGTAACGAAGTATATTGAATATTTAACACTGTATATTGAATATTTAACACTGTATAGTAAAGAAAAAACATAATATATATACCTAAAGGTATGTAATGTATTAGTAGGAATTATAGCAGACATGGCTGATGGATGAGGCGGCCGGACAAGTGTCGACTCACGGTTATCAAATCATGCTCCGCTCATAATGTGGCCTGCCATTAACGGTGCCGCCAAAGAGCACTACCTGCCTCGCTGAGAAATGTATCAATTCATAATCATATTTTAATAGGACAACGTTTTCAAAGGACGTTTTGGAGATAGAATTTGTAAATCAGTCCGTGTTTTATATTGATTATTCTTAGCGTTTCAATACCAATCTTAATTATTGTGTTTGCTCACAACTGAGCGACGGATATTGTATTTATTATAAACTTTAAGGTCCTGCTAAACGACAACTGTGTTTTATGTATAATAATACTGTACCTATCAGTTTTCATGACCTAAATAACCGAAAAAAAAATTCACCAGAACTTATCACGAACGCCAACGTCCGACAGCATCTGGTTTACTGAGTTCACATTACAAATCAGAATAATGCAAGCATCCTAGCTGCAGTAATTAGGGCACGCAATACAGATCTTATTGTATCCATCATTTTAGGGAAACCACCACTTCCTTATTTCATCAAATATTGTAATTTCAAGATATGTTAGCTTATTTCAAATTGATGTTTTAATTACAAATTAATAATGCGCATTGTGTAGGCATATTTTCCTCATTCACTGAAAATAAGTTGTGAATTCTACTAAACCTTATCGATTATAATTATTACTGAAGTTTGTATAAACTATAACTTTAATTATTGTTCAATCTAATTTTTACTGTTTTTTTTATAAAAGAGTTTGAGTAACTTTTGGTGAGTTTTTACTTTATATTCCAATAAGAAAGGTAGTCTTGGAGCTACGATGCAAGTTGATCGTAACGGATGTCAGGACTGTGTTTGTGTGTAATTAATAAGATATAATAACCGAAGAACAGTATTTGAATTTTAAAATCGGAACATTTTAACAGATAAACTTTATTAATTAAATAAAAAACAAAGTAGATTCTTTATTAAATCCTTGCAAAAACGAACGGTATTTTTAACAGAAATTGGCAGAAACTTTGAATAAATCGGTTATATGAACTAAAACCGCTGATCAGTCATTACTTTTTCAACTTACAGTAGTCCCGGCCATTTATTTATTATCCATGTTGGGGGCAAATCAACAGGGAAGGCCACCCAATGCAGTTATCTATTTATTATTGTTTTTTTTATTATCTATTATGATGTGTTACATCTTTCCCCTCACTTTCTGTGGGAGTGATTTCGTGAAAAGGGACGGAAGTATGTAACAGAATAAGTAAGTACTTTTTAATAGCATGGAATTAGTAAGTTCTTTGATGATGAATAATTATTCGAATAAATATTTCAGAATTTAGCTTTTTTAAACTTTGGAGGTTAATTTCTGTCGCTGCTCAGTTGCATATTAACAAGGTGAGATGTCAGATGTTACACATCATATGCGACTACTGTAAGGCTCTTTCTTTTTTTTTTTAATCCTTCCTACATATTACATTGTCTGCTTCTTAGCAATGCAAATGATTCGGTAAAAATTTAGTATAGTTTGGCAGGAGGAGGGGGGTAGGACGGGGGAGAAAGGGAAGGGGGGTGTTCCCTCTTTCCTCTGGCACTACTCCCATGAAAAGGTAACGCACCGTTCTTGAGAAAAACGAATTATTGTAACCTAACCTCAAAACACATTAAAGTTGCTTATAAGTCGTAGTTGGGGGAGCCCCGCTCCGCGGGGTTCAAGGGTTTAAAAAAAAAACAACAACGAAGGGGATGGCGGGATCTGAGTTCGCTCGCTTCGCTCGCTCACTAGACCCCGCCATCCCTTTCGAACCTAACCTGTCCGAGTCGGGTTGCCCCAAGTCCCGAGCTCGCTTCGCTCGCTCTTGCATCCTAAGTTCTCCTAGTAACAGTAGTAACATTGCCTTTTGTACACATACACATATCAGTGGAGACACACCAACTTTCTTCTGATCAGGATTTTTAGGTTGTTATAAAAACAAAACATTCGTAAATTTTTCATTTAAAAATCCATAATTTACAACTGTAATTAGTTCCATAAGGATCTCATTTATTTCTTTCTACATTTCTTCTCCACAGATATTCATAAATTAATTCATTATTATTAGCACGATTATTGTAATTGTCATTTTGTAGATTATTGTAAAATGCCGAATGCGTATGGTATACGTACAGGTTTTTTTTACGTTCCGTTTCACGACATTGTACACCAGGAACAATATACTAAGACAGATTTGGTTGTCAATCGCCCATTTTAACGTTTCGTTTTCGCTTTTTAGCTGATTTGAGGTTTGAAACATTTTTTAATTTAATTAATTTCTCGAAAAATATGCATTACCTTTTAATGAGAGTGGTAGCGTTATAATCGGGGACCCAACCCCTACCAGTTTTAACCCCTTTTACCCCCCAACTCCTGCCAAACGATACTAGATCCAACCCAATGATTCAATCACAAACGTACAATCGGCGACAACTTGACGATATGTGAACCCAAAAACCAAATTATCAAAAATAAGAAACGAAGACAATATCAAACCTGAGAAAGCGTTCAAATGAGTCAAATAGACGTAAATTAATAGCAAACATTTCAGAATAAAGAGCAAAATTAACAAAATAAGACAGCAAACAAACAGTAGCCTCCTGCCGTAGAGTAATCCTCTTATCGCGTTATCCCGGCCTCGGTTGATCAGACATTTTGTTTCCGTTACCTGCGCCGCGTTGCCTCGGAAGCAGTCGGAAGTAGTCGGAACCACTCGGAACTAAGATAAGCCGTTTAAAACAATACATGTATTTGTATCCGTCCTTTATCTCTGGCCGCGCCAACCAACTACTACTTGTTCTTGGAGGATATCCAACGTATCGGAATTGTTGTTATTTGTCTTTTTAATTTAGTGTTATGTAATCTATAGAGAGATTAAATTGTATTCTAAAGAAAAGTAAAACTGCGTAATGCATATTAGGAAAACGAAAACGTAATCCAAACAGACATACGAGTATTCATCTCTTTCTAAAATCGAAATTCAGAATGAAGTTGTCTCACGAATATTTTCTTCACAGTAAGTTCAATAGGAAACAAATAGCCTTGGGTTTAAGAAAAGGCCTCGTTCTATTATTTGATGAAAAACAAAAAGTTTTTCTTTCTTAAAATTAATGAACTCGATCCTGAATTTGACATTAAAACGTGCCGGTTTTTCGGAGTATCAAATGAACAGTATTAGTTACTTATAGAGATCGATTTAGGTAATCGTCGCGTTAAAGATCTTAATGGCCTTTACATATTATAAATTTTATCGTAATGTTGCATTAATTTTGCTCAACCGATATCACATAAATCATTATTGAATACGTTTAGACAACAAATATAACTGAAATGCAGACAAAGTCTCGTCATTATTTGTTTAAATACTTGAACGTGTATTGTTATTAAAATATTTGTTTAGCTAAGCGCAAAACTTGAAATAAAGTTGAAATACTCCATGCGAGGAAGTCATTATTTTTAAAATACTCTGCTACAATATTGGAATTGAGAGAGGAAAAATGTTGCTACGCCTGAAGCCGTAGCGATACGGGCGGCTACGCGGCTGCGGGGAGGACTGCGGCGTGGCGGGCTCACGACGCGACGGGTCGCGCCGGGCCGCATCCGCAGCCTCTTGGGTGAATAGCGCCGCCGCCGGCAGATGTTATTGTGCGCCGGTTCCGCCCGTCGAACGAACCCCGGCCCACGCCGCCATTTGTAACAATTTGTTAACTATACTATCGAAACGGTTACTTTCTACAAGATAGATGCAATGGCCGTGTTAATCGAATTCACGATCTGATTTCCTTTTCTGAAAACTAACGTTATTTTATTTCCAATGTGAGAGATATGCAGAAACCAATATAAAATGATATGATGTGATTCTATAAACTATCGGGCTTCGTTATTATTTTAAATTCTGTCTGTTGTGGAGTCTGTGTATGACTGTGAGGTTAACTAGTAGAAAATGACTCCTTTTAAAGGTTTTAATACTAAAGTAAATGTAGCATTTGTATAATTATTGACATCGTATAAAGTCCCTTTAAATAGACAAGACAAATATTATGATCTATCCCAGTAAGATATATCTTGGGGATACCAGGATTGCAAACCTTATTCTACCGTTATCTCAACTAATAATAAACCGACCGCGACCTACCTAAAAATAAATTATGCAATACTTGATAAGAAAGACATGATTTTGATTTCATTACAACATAACATAACATCACGTTTTACGCAAAGGGATAGGCAGAGGTGCGTACGCATTTACGTAAAAGTCCCATATACTCGTAATAGGGGTTTTGTCAACAACTAGTCACAAATCAAAGTTATGGACTGCTATAAAAAAAATCCAGATAGAACAATATTTCACCTACCTGAAAAATGAAGCCTGAACCGCTCAGTTACGGCATGCGACCACTCCACCAACGAGCTGTCATATCTTTAGACTGTTTAAACGAGTGTGCGTACGTAAAAGTTAAGTGAAATACACGTTGAAAGTGAATAAATAAGTCAAACCCGTACTTTGGGTCCTCGAGACGAGACAAGGCGTCTCTAAGCTGAAACTTGACTGAATTAATTATAAACAAAAGTACGGCAACTGTCTTTGTGAAATACCTTCGCAGTTATTAGAAGAGATGGGTTCACTACGCACTGAAATTGAAATTATTTATTAATAATCAAGTACATCATACAATATAGCAATTTGAACGGTGATCCCCAAACTAGACGTTAGTCTGTATCTTGGGAATCAGAGTTGTACATTTTCGTTATATTCAAAAAGATCGTGCACGGTGATTATTAACAAAATCAAACTAAAAGTTAAGTTAATGTATTAAAGTTAAACAAGAAACATATAATTAAGAGTGAATAAAAAGTAAAACAATAAAATAATAATATTGGTAATAGTACTCTTACAAACAAGATTCCATTTAAATGTGTGTGTGCGTGTGTGTTTTGTGTGTGTGTGTGTGTGTGTGTGTGTGGGGGGGGTGTGTGTATGTGTGTCAGAGTATCTCTGAGTGAGATTAGGAGTGCTGTCAGTTTGTGGAGTCTTACTTGTTATGTAGCTATTTGTAGATAATCCTTTCTGTTTCGTCGTAGGAGAGTCTAAGGAGCCAGGTCATACAGGTCAGGATATTTTTACACTATAAATATTAATTATGTAATTTAGGCATAAGTATATATACATTTAAAGAAAAATAATACATACTAAACTCGCTCAGAGCGAGGTCAAAATCAAGCTATTAGACTACTGTGGACTCAACTACATCGGGGCGTGTTATGCGCCTATACTCCATTTGAAATAAGATTAGACATTTAAACAAACCTTTTTTACAGTCCGTTCAACCGATTTTGATTTCTATTGTGTTGGTGGCATGGCAAATGGCAGCTATAATAAACAGTTGTTAACACGTTTTTTTTCATTTAATGCCATCCTTATACCTACGGAATAGAAGTTAAAATCGGTTAAACGGACTGTAAAACCATTTTTAAATGTCAAATCTTATTTCAAATGGCGTATAGTTTCAATGTAGCCTACTTTCTTTTCTCAACCAGTAGTCGTCGTACAAGTTTAAAATATAATCTAATAAATAAATCTTTGTAAGCAATTTTAATTAAAACTTTTAATAACCTTTGCTTTAGCGGTCTACAACAAAGTAGCTTCAATAGTTAGTTAAGTCTGAAGTCAGTACTGTAGCGATATAATTAGATTTCAAAAGCTAAAACACATTAAAACAATGTTTGTGTAATAATAATAATAACCAATTTAGACTCACAAGGTAGCATTTTGGAACTTGAGGATTAGATTAATGCAGTTCTTGTTAATAAAGATTTCTGTACCACATGGGACCGATGTTTAACACTTATTAAACGTCATGGACATCTAAAGTCAGGAATAATCCAATCAACATTATTCTAGATTATACAGAATCAGCCGCATCAATACTACTCAGCTATGACAATGCAGTGCATTAAATAATAAACGTTTGCCAAAAGCAGAATATACAGTAATTAGTTAATCGGCCTAAAATTGTTGGCACATCACTATCAGCTACACCCAGTGTCGCACTCAGTAGGTACTCTGACGAAATTCTCTCGTGAGCTTTATTAAATTTTCTCCTCACTCAAAGCTACGCAATTTAATAATGCATGCCATAAAATTGTTTCTCGACAACCATGACGTATGGCATTAACATCAAATTGTTTATTTCAACACGAATTGTGGGGTGTGGCGATTATTGCAAGTAATTTTAGCAATTCAGTTTAGGAATAGAGATTTTATTTTCGTTATGCTTTATTGTAAATTTTTGTGTTCCTGTTTTGTGATTCAAAGTAGGTAATGGCAATAAACTTAAAATAACAGTTTAAATGTGAGAAGCGAGGCACTTGTCGGACTTCTGAATAATCAATTATGTTAAATTCAAATATATCTAATAAATACCATGAGCTTTTAAACTCTGAATGATTCATACATTTTTCATTAAAATTTTCAGTCGTTATCAATCTAATTGAAATTGCCTAAAAGACGCGTGTGACGTGAGTGCGATCGGTTTTCCTATTTTCTTTGAACGCCTTAACTATTTCTGTATTATAATACACATATTTATATTGTGGCTTCTTAAAGGATTACAAGTGTGACGGTAATCGATTTCCGAAATTCTATTGTGAATGCAGGCCACGTGGTGTCGGTCGGGCGTCACAAGGCGCAGGAGGTTGGGGGCATATCATAGTCATAAGTTAACTTTCCACCGCGAACATCTCAATCAACGACTTGTGGATCGATTTCTTCTATTTAATCGGCGCACCCTCTCGTGAAATTAACAACGATCAAAATTAAATGTTTACCAGACAAGGTTTCGACAGTGGGCGGCGTGATTAATCACACGCCTTGAATATTGCAGGCAAGTGTCCCCGAGGAGCAGCTGTACTCAAACAATGCAGAACACTTCATCAGAGAAGCTTAATTCTGATTTAAACGGCAACATCGATCGACAACTCGGGCGTTGAGTAGTTAAGCATCGCCTCGGGCTCGGTTAGGTAAGCGACGACGTAAATTGTTGATGCGCGCGCCGCCGGTTACCAGCCATCAAATATGCACCACATTTCCCACGTCGAGTGGGCAACTTGCTCTGAGCTCCTAGACACAACAGCACAAATGGATATCACGATGCTACTTTGACAGCTCGACACGGCAGGCACATGACGTAACACCGATACCGTCTAATGTGTTTCACACAATTTTGGTTCTGCCTGCAAACCTTCTGAAAGCTATTTTAATTTTGCGTTTGCAGAAATTATTTACGTTTGCTTGCTGTCTAAACGTATACTGTATGTGTCTTCACAATATTAGAAGTGCCAAAATTGCGTATAAAATCCGAAAGATTTGGTAAGAGATTACGATGGGTGCCAAAAACGGTATTTGATTTAAACGTAGTTAATACGGGTTTTATTGAAATCTGATGCGGTGGCTCAGAGGTCTACCTCGTTCTTAGAAGTCTTGTACCTGATTCGTCTTCTTCCGTTCTGAGATTTTGAATTAACACGGGGTAGTACAAATTTCGAGTGTAGTTCCCAACTCATTTTTAAAGTTAATCCGTAACTGGCACCGCACGACCCTTTTCTGAGTAACCAAGTAATTAAGTCTAGGATGTCTTACAATATCGTTATAAACAGGCAATTGTAAATTATTTGATTGAGGAAAACATTGTAAAATTTCCTTAAGATGTTGCGAGAAAAGTGGGTAGGTACGCTGGCGGTGACGGACGGCCGACAAAGCTAGGCTGAAAGAAGCCCGTAGCGGTTAGATTAATCGCGAAAGCGTAATTCACGTGGCGGGCCTGTCACGTTGCGGGCGGGGTGGGGGGGGAGGGGCGCGGGCCTGCACGACCGGTGCACGTGGCCACCGACATATAACCACCTCTATCGATCGTGATAACCACTGCCAATCAGAGAATAACAAAGCTGCAACTACGAGTGCAAGCTCCGCTGTCAAACGAGGTCCTGACTTAAAATCGAAATTCTTACAATTTGCAAATGGAATTCCTTAGTTACATCAATGATTTCAGCTAGAAAGCCAACTGCATGCAGGAAATTCTTACTTACCTTACTTGCCTTAGAATGAAACCTCTCACCAGATAGAAGGTTACCTATCACATGAAACCAATACAATCAGCAAATTGGATGCACTGCGGGGTGCCTGTACCAGTCATTATGCTCTGCAAAACTGCAACCCGGCAGACAACTTCAACAGCCAAAGTATTGCGAAGTTAGCAAATTGCAACGCGAAATGATACCATTCCCATATACGAGCGCTTCCTAGCTGCTACACAGTTTAGCTCGCTGCCAACTCATATGGTGCCATTTACGAGCCTTAATAATTAATTAACGTTTTTTTAAACAGAAAACGATAGTCAATTACAGATATTTTTTTAAGTACGTAATTCAATCAGCACTTGACTGTAGAGGGTCTCGTAGCTAATGGCTACGGACTACGTCGCAGATCGATCGATTGTCGCGGTCAAGCAACGTTGCTACGGTTAAGTCTTGAATGGGTGGCCGCTGTTTACGCATGTAATCGGTGGCACCTCGACGGCCGGGCACATGTTAAGCCAGATTGATCCGGCTCTCATGCGGATAACTGATAGCCCGACAAATGACAACCAAACCGTGCGACGCCGGTAGTTTACGAAGGTCAGATGCCAGTGACTTCCTGTGAAATGCGGACTTTAGGTGTATTTGATTCGATTGGAAACCTGCGTGTCTTAGTACCTACTTTTATAAAAAGTCCATCTTTTTGAGATGTCGATGTCAGTTAGAAGGCTTAATCACATTCTTTCGTAAGAAATATTGTCGTAGTGAGACTGCATGGACCTTGACCATGCAGTATCTCGTCATGAAAATCTATTGTGTAACTTCAGCTTACCTACTGTCCATCCTTAAATTTAAGAAAACAGATGCTCAAACAATATTTAAATTAGTCTAACTGAAACTTATTGATTTAAAACAGACAACGTTTAAAATGTAACAATATATCAAAAGCAAAAATATTGTCGCCATTCAGTTAAAAATTCTAATTTTATTCTCCTATTGGAATCAGCACAATAAAAGTCAGAGCTTATATTAAAATAGACTTGGTTTTGACGAAATAATTTACACCAAACTCACTCGAAATACTATTGCGAATGGCGCATGACATTTTTTCCGATAAACCTTCACTTATGTACATGTAATTTAGGAAAATTATCTTTAATACTGTGGTTTTAAGGTTGACATTCATGTATTTTAGGAGTCGCTGGGGAAGTGAGGTGAGGGATGAAGGGCAGGTCATCGGCCCCGCGCCCCCGCACCCCCCTCAGGCGGAGGTTGCGAGGACATCGCAGGCTGTCGGCCGAGAGCGCCGAGCGAGCCGGGCGCACCCGTACACACCATATGTCTTCTTGACATGTTTATTGAAAACTCGCAGATAACAATCGCCCGCTAATATAGAATTCAACCCATTCAATCTGATCTTTAAAAAAATACGAAAAGAGAATCCGGCGTTATTTGACATTTTACTTCTCACGGTTTTCACAATTTTCTTTACAAATTAAAAAATTGAACAATAATATTATAATTATACCAAATTCATTGATTTTTCAAATATTAAACATGAACTATGGAGATTGGAACTTTAAATATGACATGGCGCAACTTTAGTAATTTTTCCTATGACTTTCATTTTTTCCAATCAGTTCATTACCATAAACGTTGATTGTAACACGTAAGGCATTAAGTTTCATAGTAATTCTAAAGCTACCTAACCTAGCCTTTTCCCAACTATGTTGGGGTCGGCTTCCAGTCCAACCGGATGCAGCTGAATTCCAGTATTTTACATGGAGCGACTGCCTATCTGACCTCCACAACCCAGTTACTGGGTAACACTATATCCCTTCGTAAGACTGGTTGTCAGACTTTTGGGCTTCTGACGACCCGTAACAACTGTCAAAGATCTACAAATGACAGCCGGGACCAACGGCTTAACGTGTTTTCCGAGGCACGGAGGAATCTTGGTATGAAAAGATGGTCACCCATCCACGGATAATAATAATGTAACCAAACAGTATAAAAAAAAACTAAACTTAAACCGACGCAGTAGTTAATCTTCCCCATCTTTTTTCTTATAGCACAAACAGGGATAAAACTTTAATGGAACATCAAACCTTGATTTTTCATTGAAGTGATCTTTCATATCCTGCCTATAATTCCCGGCGGAATAGTTAGAAGCTATCGCATATAACCCAGTTCTCCAATGACGGTATTAGGTCTCAATGTGATAGAAGGCACGCCTGTCGTTATTTATTGGGCACAGTTCCAATTCTGGACCGTAATCGAGAAATTTTCTTACAGTAAAACTCAATTATACTTTTTGTCGATCTGGGGATCGAATTCATCTTTCTCGAACTTGGGAGCGTTAGCGGTCGGTGTTATGAGTATGGTTGTGAGTAGAAATACGCAGAGAATT
Organism: Tiliacea citrago; assembly: GCA_963921375.1. NCBI lineage: Eukaryota > Metazoa > Arthropoda > Insecta > Lepidoptera > Noctuidae > Tiliacea > Tiliacea citrago. The sequence continues at coordinate 16,599,033 of OY992784.1, forward strand.
TTATAAAAATCTTGTCAACCCCGGTAAAGTACTATAAATCTGTACCACTTTCTTTTTCTTGAGTTATTGCAACGCTGAAAATCTTTTTTTTAACTACAATACGGCTTTAAAAGCTGCAATACAATAACGGTTCCAGACCTATCATCATCATCTGCCTCGCCTTTTGGATGCAGCTGAATACCAGTATTTTACATGGAGCGACTGCCTATCTGAGACCTCCACAACCCAGTTACTGGGTAATACGATACCTCTTGGTAAGACTGGTTGTCAGACTTTCGGGCTTCTGACGACCCGTAACGACTATCAAAGATCCACAAATTACAGCTGGGACCACGGCTTAACGTGCTTTCCAAGGCACGGAGGGGGTCTTGGTATGTAAAAATGGTGATCAACCGCGGCAAGCGTAGCTTAACCGGATCGATCGACCCGTACGCCTGTTATTTATTACCCACAAGCCCCTCAAGCTCCCAGAACTATCATTTAGGTAAATAAACTGAAATTCCTTGAAGAAAAGTCTTGTTAATCACTGTGTTATTAGGGAGACAAGTTGAAGACAGCAACACCTTCAATTACCTGTAGATAATTACAAGATGGGTACCCGAAGCAAACAATTACCTACAATCAGTTATTTTATTTTATTTTATTTTATTTTATTTGAAAGGTACACCAACGACCCATTCACTAGGACATTTACATAATAAAAAATAACATATACATTGAGTTATGGTGAATAAGTCACTTACAGGCGTACACAGCACACATATATGTTTAAACAAGATTTTTTACTCGTAGTGAGGATAGAAAAATTAATTATAAACAAAGAACAAAACATTAAGTAAAAACAAAATCATAATCCAAATTAGAATCAAATATTAAAATCATAATTATTATTAGAATCAAAATTAAAACATTAGTATTAAATTAAAAAATAAACAGTAAAATTCAAATTCAAAAATCAAACCGGTAGAACGTATTAACCAGTGCAATAAGATAACATTCCAAAATTATTTATATAAGAGACAGTGATTTAAACTAAAACAAGCGGTGTTTTAAAGTAAATTAACGAGAAGTGTTAGTCAAGGTTGTTACAAGAGAAATATATGAAGCGAGGACTCCGGTTAACATGTACGTATGAGTAAACTTGTAACTACACAAAGATAGTCAATAAACCGGTCAAGTGCGTGTTGCACCACGCACAATGAAGGGTTCCGTAGTTGGGGTGAATTTATCACAAATACAAACAGTATTGTAGTTGAAAAACATGTTCTGCTATACATCGATATATGTTAGGGTTTCGTGTATCACTGGTCAGTTTCCCTACGGTCAATTCTCCAACTGCAAATGTAAGTTGGTCGACTATTACTCGTTAACTTGTAAAGCCTACTTAGCTGTGATAGTTTTCCTTTTCATTTCGTTATGTGTACCAACTACTGCCAGATTTTTTTTCATATATACGAGTATATCCTAAATCAACCATTTAGCTGGCAGGGGAGGACGACACTTGACTAATAAAAAAAATATTTCATTACGCAAACGCATCCCTGACTCGAAAAATGAACGGCCTATCCAAGAATACCTCACATCATGGAATAGACGAGAAAAAATAATATCATCCCCACTTTACGTGTACGGGAGGTAACCTAAAAAACATTTGTTTTTAATGTTATATTTAACCACTTTGTCGGCGTAATTAATATGTATAGCCATGCCAAATTACAGCTTTCTAGTAATAGGAGTCTCTGAATTAAGCCGGGGACAGACAGACAGACGGACATGGTGAAACTATAAGGGTTCCTTGTTGACTACGGAACCCTAAGAAGCATTGTAACTTAAGAACTGGATCCTAATAGATAATAAACCAACGCCTATCTTAATAAAACGATTGGTTACTTAAAACCTTGGCTCAAAAATACTAAGTGTTTATAAAAATAAGTACGTGTTTCGTACGAACAAACATTAGCTTCGCTCATGTCGGTAGTTAAGCAATTTAAAAGATTTGCATTTTTATGTTGTGAAACAGTAAAGTCACCGTAAACATAATGAGAGTAGCTGTAATGATAGACTCGGGCTCGGAATCCCGCGCTACCAACTAATGGTGCGAACCGGAGTAACTCAGTGGGGTTTTATTAGGTAAGAGACCGACATAACCCACTGTTCTCTCTAGACGGAGGGATAATCATAAGGTTTTCCACAAAAAATATGATCCCAACATCGAACCAAAAATGTATTAGGTATAGAATAGAATAGAATACTCTTTATTATGTACACCATAACAATTACAAATATAAATGTATAAATTTTGCATAGGGTGACACAATGGGCGGTCTTATCGCTAAAAGCGATCTTTTAAAGACAACCTTTGGATGGATTAAGGGGGAAGGAGAGACTGCAGGTATTCTGTGGTGTACCATTTACATTTATACAATAAATAAATACATACATACCTACATACATATTAAACTTATCTATATAAATATATTCTATAATAGACATGAAACAAGTGCAAAGAACAAAAAATAAATTATTTTTAAGGAGAGAGATTGTGTGTGTTTACCATATTTCTATAATTTCTCTGCAAGATCTTTAAACTTTTTTTTATCAGATTACTGATCGTACACATAAACCTGTAAAAATGATGAATAGTCGCGGTTTCATTCAATATATATATATATTTCAATATATCCACGTGGAATTCCCCTGTCTGTAATTTTTACGACTTTGAACAGAAAAGCCATTACTTTGACCTATTTCAAAAGCTTTTATTCTACTATGCATCATTCTAATGAACCTCTAAATTGAATATTTTTATACAAATTGTCTTGCTAACTTTATTAAAATATTGACTTAACAGTAACGTCTCCTACCGAAATAAATAAAAACATACAGTTTTTACTTAAGTCAACCCGCACACCAATGGTAACAATTTGACATTGACAGCGCCTTTATGTCGTCTCGATTTGCGCAGTGCATGTGTCCACTAATGTGCGATTGACTGAACTACATATAAGCTTTTCCCCAGCATCGATAAAACATTGTCAAAAAGCTTCAAATATTTGAAGACCTTGCAAGACAGAATGGCAAAGAGCATATCATCAAAACTTCAACACTTTGCACAACACATTGCGTGTTTCAGGTTACCTTATAATACGTCTGGACCGTCTTGTGCCTTGATAAGGAATATCAATGACAAAGTAGCTCTATTAATTAGTACAGTAGTAAAGTAATAAGCACAAAGCTGAAAGCCGACATCAGCCGGCGATGAAACTGATACACGGTAGACATTCCTTTGTGATTGTATTCTGTTAATTACTAAAGTGCAGGCAGTGTAGGTGTGTTGATCAAGTGGGTGGGTGAGCCAGCGCTTGTCGTGTCAGGAGTACACGGAATTAATACTATTATATGTAGACCCGTAATAATAAGGAGAGAACTTGAAAACTGATACGGATCCTTTACAGACTGGTAAAAATGTTTAGTTTGCAGGTCAAGTGGTCAACAAGGAAGTCAGTGTAACTGAAGTAGATAGAGAACAGGTGCAGGTAAGACAAGATTTGGGCTCTTTGAATGTTGTCGTAAGAACAAATAGACAGACTCAAGGCCTACGTATTCGACAGATAAAAGTCAAGCTTGTTGTAATGTCGATAGACAAACACCATCAAAAATTAGGATATTCAGCTTAATGTGCATAAGCCTTAAAGCAGAGTTTCGGATGATGATAAAACCGATACAAACTAATGGCATTCCGGTCTCGTCGGAGAACGTAGAGTACATGCAGCTGAAGCCTTTGTTAATTAATAAAGTAGACACGTAGGTATGTTGTTGAGTGGGTAGACGAGCCAATGCGGTTGTCATGTGTTACTCCTGAAGCTTCGACGCGGCGAGTCGCGCGCTATCGGCGCGATCGTTCGCTCCGCGCCACTCCACCGGGTTTTTGGGTCAAGCGGGTTGTGACCGGTGTTGCTGCTTTAGGGATTGCCCTCTCATATGCAGGAATTTACCGAATGCATGTTCAGTATACAGAATGTATCGAAGAAATAACAGATAATTCGGGAAATTTGTACTAGCTTTGAACTTGAGTGTAACGGTCGGTATCTTGCACCGAACTGATGTAGGTCAGCTGTTCCATACCGCTAGGAATGTTCGTAGAAGTATGTATTGCACAGCGTCGTACGAGAATTAAATGCAGCTGAGAGTTACAGCACAACAATAATAAATGTGACCATCTCGTTATCCGTTCAAGATTAAACTTCAGTTTTTCCGTGTTTTTTCAAATATTACTTTTACTGTATTACTTTTTCGTTTGTTTGAAAAGCTATAACATAAAATTGCTTGTACTGTTTAGTGTAAGATAACACTAACTAATACAACTAGTGATCAAAGCGGATTTTGTTCTAGGTTTTAAAGCAAAATCTCAAGCAATACAAACAATTCCTAAGTACTTAAAATAATGTGAAACTATCACAAAAGCGCTTACATTTACAGTTACAAGTTGAAGAACAAGACATGCACACAAATATTGCACTGAAAGACAGCAAACTGAAACATCCCATTAAACTTAAGTTACAGGGTCATCGAAACACATGTTGCTATAGTAAAATAACAATAGCAATAAACATAAAACAGGGGTGGGAATCAATTCGACGGAAGATGTTGAGGGCGGCATCGCGACGAGCCTCTCGAGCGCGTATCAAAAAAGGTGAGTTTTATGAATTTCGACATCTCGAGCCGTTTGACGAGTAATCCGGCCGAGGCATTGTGCCTCGAGAGAACTCCATCGTTATTACGACACGAGGGCCTCGCCAACGCAACCGACACATACTTTGCGAGGCGTTTTACAGAACTCCTACACTATACAGAGAAACGTAGACTCATAATTACGTATCATAACTCGTTCTTGCTATAAAAAAATGGATACTAAGGATTCTACTATGAAAAATCAATGACTGATGAGATCCTTTACTGTTAGCTATAGGTTTAACAAAAACTGCTTGAATGAAGCCGTCTCTAAATAAGCTACTTTTTTAACACAGCCTTGTTTGTGAGTATCGTCTATGAAATACTTAATTAAACAAGTCTGGTATTAAAAACCTTGTTTCAAAATAAGTGGGTTGTGAGAGGATCTAAATATCTAATTGTAATCTTATTTGCATTTAAACCGTTCGCTCCTTCGCTTCGAGAGAATTTCAAGTTAACTAGGGACGGCGGCGCGCGGTGGTGCCTGGCCGCAAATCACGGCTGTACGTATTTTCTTCTTACACAAGCCGAAAGCAAAGTTTTTGATTGGAAATAAGAGATATTATTAGGATTAATTGCGATGCTGCGGATACCGATACCGATTTGATACTCTGACGTGAACTTTAATTATTTAGAACAAGTGACGCCCCAAAACAGTCTTCTGGTCGTTTTGGCAATTACTCAATTAGTTAACATTGTCTTTACTACTTTACCGTCTTGCTTAAACAATCTTTTGCGGAAACATGACAACAGACGTGTCAAAACCCATGACTTAAGATACTTTAAGCACGGTAGATTAATTAGTGGAATTTCTGTATAATCGAATTTTTTTACTGAAAATCTAGATGAGTACCTTATATAAATAATAGAGTAATTGTAAGAAGAAACACCTGTTTAATAATTGGAGTACAAAACACAGGAGCAGGCAGCGGAGGTCGCGGGGCACGTGTAGCCGGGCACGCCGGCAGTCCCCAGGGCTTGTCCCGACGAAGTCGCACACACACACACAGTGACCCTAGGAAATAGGTACCTATCATATCGATTACCCACAATCCCGCGTAATTCAATCCATTGAGATATCCCGCACAACGTGAGAGATCTCCTTTTTCGATCCACTCGATAACGATAAATATTTAAAAAGAAAATCCTCTTCACTGCGGTCTCTTTGTGTTTAATGACGCATACTAAATCTTGAACAGGAACATGAGAACCGTTTAGCAGGAAAAAAATTGAAAACATGCTACCTTACAGAGAAGACTTATTTATCTAAGTGTGCCAGCAATCGTAAAACCATTTCTACTCTGCTTGAAAACACATTTTAAAACTAAAGTCGTCAACTGAATGGAACAAAAACATCAATTTTAAAAGTTACACGCAGTGATAAGAGTGGGAGAAGGAGCTTAGTATGAAGTTGAATGGTAAAACGTTGAACTCGAATGGAAATATAATCTGAATGAGAGAGCAGTTGATAGGGGCTTTCCGTTTTCATCATATGCTGACAATGCGTCGAACAATCATGAAAATCAATCGCCCATAGATACATTTACGGAGCTGATCAATTTGATTTTGCCAAGCAAACAATAATGTCACCCAATCACTGTACCAGAACACTACAGCTCCAACATGGCTTGAAAATCAAATGAGCTGTAATTTGTTATTGGGGCATGTTACATTGTCAATAATATCACGATACCGTGGTAATAATAATGGTGTAATAGGCGGTATCGTGATAATATCACAGATTATTAGGAAATCTTGAAATATTGCGATTTTAGGATCATGATAATATTTAACAATTGTAACATGCCCCAATATTATCATGATCCTAATATCACGATATTTCAACATTTCCTAATAATCTGTGATATTATCACGATACCGCCTATTACACCATCAATATTACCACGGTATCGTGATGTTATTGACAATGTAACATGCCCCAATGAGCGTGCCACTAACAATTCACGCCGGTAGCACATCTCCGCCGCGTAACCATAGCAGCGAAACCGCGGTAGTTCAATTCAACTGGTTCGCGTCATGTTCCGCTACTCGCATTCGATTCGAGTAGCGAAACATGACGCGAGCCAGTTGAATTGAACTACTGTGGTTTCGCTGTGCTGGTTTCGCGGCGGAGGTGTGCTACTGACGTCACTGCTTGTAGTTTAGTTTTAAGCTCATAACAGTTATTGTTAACCCTTATTTCAGACTAAGCATATTATCATCATACCGTGATTATGTGCGTATACCAGCATCAACTTTTATAACTCAGAGGACGGTTATGGAGCGATGCAGCCGCTGTACGTTTCGGTCATAACTTTTAATTAACCGCACTTTACAAACTAACCTTGTTAATCCTCTTACAATGCTCATTCATAATGGCCACTCGCAAAAAGGTGGACTCTTAACCAAATAGAGTATATATGTACGAGAGGAGCCTGATGAGCCACTGTTTGGCAGAAGACTTCCAATTATCAGGACAAATCATTTTGACCGTAACCACGATGTTTTAGTAAAAACATCGCTTGATAATCTGCTAACTTAATCGAGAATATTCAAACCTGATAAAGTGTGTGAATATTAACTAAACAATACCAATTAAGTAAAAAAAGTTGTAATAAATAAAATAAATAATACTAAAGACCGCAAAAGCAGGATAGTCCATTTTATTTTGTGTTAAATACTACAAAAATATATGTATGGACCATCCTGCTAACCCCCACAAGGAAGAGGCGTGAATATCCACTGAATGAACCATGCTTTCTGGATAAATGGAATCGTCAGAACCTCAGTATTCAGTAAATCAGTATACGTTATGCCATGTCTCAGAATCCACTACACATACAGCGTTCAATGAGTGTATGACCTTCATTCAGTTTCACCGGGCCAGCGTATCACCCGCTGCTGAAATTTAAGAACGGTTACACTAGACTCAAACGTGTAACTCCCCTTCCTCCCTCCCTTTACCTGCAGTACCTATATAAATTTTCCATTTAAATATTTTTGAAGAGATCACCCCGTAGCAAAATCGTAACCATTTTTCGTAGCTTTCGTAGCGCTCGTAGCCAACTGCTACGACGATGCACACATTTATTTTCTGTTGAAAATATTTTTTTTTATTTTAGTTATCATAGTGTGGGAAATGGAAAATGCCATGGAAATTGTTTTTATATTTTTATGCATGTCTGACCACGGTGCTAATAAAATTAAACCAAGCCATCAAGAAAAATATTTTTAATCTATCTACTTAATTTAGTTTTAATTAAAAATAAATTGTAAATGTGTTTCATATCTTTAACAAAACTAATTGACTCTGTTTTTATTAATTACAAATACATTAAAACCATTACATACAACTAACTATTCACACTAGGTACAAGATAAATTAAATGACGAGCTAATTATACAAATAAATACAAAAAAACAAAAGGACCAAAAAATAATAGCCAGTAGACAGTAATAATATGAAACACTGGAATTTGATAGTAATTATTTTCCTCATTTAGGCGCAAAAATAATAAGAGGGTATAAGTGCGGTAAGCATAGTCAGTGAGCAACATCGAGATCGTCATGAGAAAACTTGCAAAGAGAAGCGTCAAGTTTGCGGGCGGCGAGGGTGTGCGGGTGTGGGGCGCGGGGGGCGCGGGATGCGGAGGTCACGGATCAGCTGGGCGGCGGCCATATTGATTCCCCGGCCTGTTTGATCGGCGCCACCCGTCCTCCACCGCCCCGCCACCCCGCGCCCACACCCGCTCCACGGATTAATAGACGAGAACAACTTTTATGATTTCAACTCAAACAGAACGATGGCCTATTTAATGTTACCGGTAAAGTGCGAAACGGGGGAAACGCACACATAATGTACATTGCATGCTTGATACTGGACTATTCAATAAAAACAAAGTTCAATAAACGTAGGCTGTTACTAGATTAGCTGATCTTTAATACTAAAATCGGATTGTGTTGTGTTACAGTAATTTATTCCGCAGTAAATCGCTGTTATTTCCAGCAGCCACGTTGAATTATCGTTGGAATGAACAGAATCCTGAACATAAAAGGTTTTTAGAGATTGTTCTATACCTCTTATCGCTATCGTGCCAATTGGTTCGTTACGGTTTACATCGATACGATCGAAAGTACTCGTAGAAAATAAATCAAAGTCGCCTCTGTTCGATACAATGCGGCATCAGTCTGCCTTAATTAATAGACTCGGCTGGAGAGCGCTCAATTGATGAAACAATTACCGTATTGAATATGATGTCCGTACATTTCCTGTAAACAAGTGGGCACGAGAGGACATAGGAAAGTACGTAAGAAAAATCGAAACGTGACTAGCTAACTCGACGCGAATCTAAATTGAACGGGGCCTAAAGTAGGCGAGGCGAGCGGCGAGCGGCGTAGACGAATTTCAAGGGTTTCTTTTACCGTGAAGAAGTGGCGCGTGCAGGAGAGCGGGCGAGCCACGCGCCCGCCGAGCCCTTACACAGAGCCACCGTGTGTGTGTGTATGTGTGCACTATCTAAACTCAACTTTTCAAGCCGCTCGTTAAAATAGATATACAGCAATAAGTTAATTACTGCCTGTAATACCATTTATATATAAGCCAGAAAAATATTATGTTTGTTTTTGTTTTTGTTCATTCTTTCACTGAATACTCGTTTATAGCGAACTTCTATTTCGGGATAACAAATGTTCCACACCTGCTTGCCAATAACGTCACAAACCACCTACTACGTGGGACAGCTTTGACAATATCAACATGGTGTCAAATATCAACGGTCAATTCGGTCACCATTCAAGTTCAGCAGGGTCGTTTGTGGGCAGGAATATAAACGTGGTAAATACATTCTAGGAGGAACGAGTGGGTTAAAAGCCCGTACTTGTGCGGTAATATAATATTGAGAAACTGATAGTTTATCTTACAGCTATGTATCTCGCCTACGACTATCGATGTAGGAATTTTCCATTATTACACAGAATAGTCAGCGGGAGCCGTATTTAGAAGAATTATAAGTAAATTAGTTCTATTATAACAATTTCTTCATAACAGTTTGCCCTTTAGATCATTTTCTATGTTGATAACAGTACCCTTTAATGAGCAAACGATGTGTTGATAAACACCTACGTACGTTTCTTTCAAAATAGCGAGACAGATATAGTTATCTGTTTTTTTTTTTACTTTAAAACTTTTCACAGTATTTTCACGTAGGTAATTGCATTTTGTTTAACTCATTCAGTTGTAGACGAACTACGACGTTTCATGAAAACAAAAGTGCTTTAGTAAAGTTTGCAATATAGTAGTATCTATATTCTATAGATTCGAGAAATCAATGAAACCGCCAGACCGTTCAACCCAAAAATATCGAAGAAAAGAGAAATGGGTGCGAACGACCACTCATAATCAGTGTATAGCAAAAGTGGGCTGTTCCAATTATGTTGACATTACACATGGTTTGGTACATTAAGCTACCAATTAGAGGCACGCGGCGGGCTTGGGCGGAAGGCTGTAAGCCGTTCAACCACGCGCCATAGGTTACCGTTCTAGTTGACTACTCGATTTATTCAATTACTGATGTTCAATCGAGCGCCACTTGTATAACTTCTTAGTAATAAAATTCTGAGTGACACCGCTGCTTGTGTGGTTTTAAAATGCGCGCACTAGCTTTTAACATAAATGCTTGCACTCAGACCTGAAGATTTTAGCGGTTTACGATTCAGTTGCTCATGATTGAGAAAGATTCGAACATTTTCAGCTAACATGAAAAACCTATCCTTATCTTTGTGTGTTCACGTGGCTATAATAAATTCACATCTTTTTTTTTTCGGACTGGGTAGAAACTAAAGAAGCTAGAGTTACGAGCTTAACACGATTAGTGCCGGGAGCCCTCCTGGAGGGTTCACTCAAGTTGCATATGGGATGCCGGGAGCCCTCGCGGAGGGTTCATTTTCAATATTCGTTTTTCTTAGCGAATAAAGCATTATAAACCGCAAAAACAATATCAGTTGTATATTTTAGCAAGATTTAATAGTATACTCGTTGATTTTCAAATACAAGCATTTTTATTTGTATTATTTACATTTTTTTTCATTATAACTTGCTATATGTATGTATGGCGGCATGGTGTATCAGCTCTACGAAAAGTGGGTGGAGTGGAAAGTGTTAAACTGTCTTAAACGATACTCCTTTTGATATGTCCACGTATGAAACCTCAAATTGGTCTTGATCAAAGTGCGATAAAGTAAATTAATTAATTACCACACATTTATTTTACAAAGCAAGTGAAATAGGTTTAAACAAATTCCACTGATAAGTTTACAAAAAAAAACGGCTGAGTGCGGCTTGTGCGTTGTACGACGTTGGGATGAATGTATCCAAGAACAAACTTAACTTTGTAGTTGAAAAAATGTTCTCCCAAACATCGATACGTTACGGTTATTTCTTCGACTGCAAATGTAAGTTGGTAAGTAGTATTTTTTTTAATGACTAAACTACAAATTAACGATTTTCGGACTTTTTTCTTGTGCTGTGAGACCTTGCTTCTTGTCAAATTTCATGATTCAAGGTCAACGGGACGTAGGTACCTTATAGTAGTACCTTTTTTTTATTTGCGAATATCATTGGGTCGCATAAATGGCTGTATTTTTTATTGTCTTGATTTAGAAGCTTGATTTTTTAGAGCTATAAGAGACCGTAAACCTACGTATTTAATATTAATTTCAACTATCAATTTCCTCCACGCGTTCCTGAGAAAAAGGGTCTTGACAGACAGACAGACAGACGGTCGGACAGACGGATATCAAAGTGATCCTATAAGGGATCCGTTATTTCCTTTTGAAGTACGGAACCTTAAAAATTAACAACCTTAAAAACCTTCTACCTAGAGGAACTGGACCATTTTGAACGCTTTCAGAATGTACGAGTCTGAACGGTACCTTGCACAATCGTGACTGGCTGTATCATACATCCCGAACTGTAAGGTAATACCGCGACATGAACGTGCGTGGCGAGGGAGTTTCACGTCTAAACACACTTATATTGTACGATGTAGACATTAAAGGAAAATGGATATGATGAAGGAAACAAGCATTATTTACATCCCACACAATTTTCTAATCTAATATTCTTCATGACGGTCAGGTAAAAATAAAAACAAGGCACTCTTTTATCATCACACACGAGTTGAAAGTTACCCGAGAAAAATACGTATTGTAGGTAATATGGCCGTAGATATATGCATAAACAGGGGGTCAACTCCGAAGCGTAAAACCGAAGTATCGGCCGAATGTTCGGCCGTTTTATAACTTCCATAGTTTCCTTTTTTGACTTTGAGTCCTTACTCGACTTCAAGTCACAGTTTTGACTTTGGCTTATCTCTTCGACTGCCATTTTTTTTTTTTGCCGTAGTCAGCAATAGTTAGCCGTAGTAAAGAAACGACCGAACATTCGGCCGATACTACAGATTTATGTTCGGAGTAGACCCCCAGCTTTGTCTACCGATAAGAATGTTGTAAAAAAACATGTGATATAATTGGTGAACCATCACCAAATACTAATCTACGAATATTCAAATCAAATCAAAAGTCATTTATTCAAACTAGGCTGAGAATCAGCACTTTTCGAACGTCAAAAATTACATAAGACAGTCCCCCAAAAACGCCCACCCTTCACCACTTCCTAGTGCTTTAGCTGGGAAGAAAAAGTGGCGCAACAAACTCCCCAGCAGCTATTAACTGTGTTATTAGTAGTACAAAGAAAAGCAGGGTGCTGCTGCACATGTCCAATTACAAAAACTTTGGCTATGGCCAAAGTTTCCCTCTATGTAAAGTGGTCCTCTATGGAGGATCAATTTGTTTGACAGAAATGACGGAATACGAGTATAGACAAACTTAGAATACAGCTATGAACACTACTCTTTGGGTCTCTCACTAGTCGTGTGTCTGACATTGATGATCAAAGTCACAGACGGATAGCAACCCTTTCCACCTGACGGCGTGTTCGGGCCAACAGGGTGCAACAATACATAGATAGTATAGACTGTTTATTTGATCAAACGTGGGTGAGCCGCCGGTCGCTACAGTTCCGCGGCGCGCCGCAGTCGGGCTGCATCCGCGTGCATTTGGCTTCACGCCAACACAAACACTAATTCGCTGACGTTGTTACATAATTGCTTCGTTTTTACCAGCGCTACCAATTTTCACATATCGCTTGCCGCGGAAAATATAAAGCAATTATATTTTATCAGTTGAGCATCCGAGAGGGAACGTCGTTAACTCGATTTTAGCAAACATTGTAGACTGTCGCGGGTTTTTAATTTTATAGCGTGTAGTCAATATTTACAGCATGCCATTAAGTGTGTGATATCACCTTTTTATGCAAAAGGTGCACGTATGGTAGATGTAACTAAAATGAAAAGCTAGAGGACTGGACTATCCTACTTTTGTTTAAGTAAACTAATAACTGCGAATATTTCGCGTAGGTTACAATTTTGTTCCTAAATCACATAATTATATTGTGTAAGTATGGGGAACAATTGCACCCCCTCATAGTAAACTCCATCAAATAATACTGTACAGATGCACGCAAGAACATTATTTTGCAAAACGAAGTGATTCATTCTACGTCTGGGTCTACGAGGCTACGAAGTGCTACGAGAAATATTGTACACATTGTTCGCTACGACCAACCTTGGCTGACAACTTATACTAACATATTATATGAACACATCTACATTGCAACATAGCATAGATATGATTTGTTGCAATTTGGACGGTAATTAAACACAACAATGATGCGAGGGAACATGTTATACGTTTTAAGATGAACCCGACCGGGCTGCCTCGGCCGCAACTCGTAACCGCTACAAAAAGAGAGGGTATTAATTTTCGCGACCTGCCGCCACCCTCTAATTATAACGAGAAACTTTTGGCAACTTAGCTCGTGTTACACACAGCTCTGTTAGTCGTTGTTTTCAACATAAAGTTTTTAGGGTTCCACGGGATTATTGACCAAAAATGTGAATGGTCCACCACCGTCTATGACCTAGATTATGTCGTTATTCTGTATAATAAGTGTAATACTTTCAAGTACTCAGATGTATCGAGGATAAAGAACTTTTGATCTAACCCAACATTTTAGTTAAAATTAAATTACAATAAAAAATATATAACAGCCCCAAACGCAAACAGGTAGGATATTATAATATTGAATAGCAGACACATAATGCAAAACACACTGTTTATCCAAATAATAAGCTACTAAATAAAATGATGATTATACATACAATATCATACATACTGTTACATAATTTCAGTAATACTAATTACTGAAATTATGTACGTTTCTGTGTGGATTCCAGACTATTTACCGACCATCCTACGTATAGATTATAAAACCAAACTATACATATGTAGTGATCGTTAATATTAAAGTATGAACACACTTTGTGGTCTTTTTAGTTAATACATTTTAAGTGCACTTCATTAAATTAATGGACGGCGGACAGTGTTTGCCTACGTGTAGTGTTGTTATTCTTTGTCATTATCAATATTGTGTATTATAATGTTTACCTAACAGGCTACCGTTGCTCTGTCGGTTGTGAAAATTACTTATTTGGCCAATGAGGTGCCAAACGACTGATCTGACGTAGGTGAGTTACTCAGCCCTCATTGCTATGACGAAAGTATTTTTATTGCCCATTTTCCTGCTGACTGTACATTTTTTTTTAAATCTGTGAATGCTGATCAAAATTTCTCAAAAAGTTAAGGACAGTCTCTTAAGACCGTTTTCCTGTAGCTACAAACGGTTAAGGTAGCTGCCCTTACTGTCCTATCTCAAAAATCCACCCTGTATTTAAACCCTTCAGAGAATAAATTTCCAAAAAAAATTCTGACTTCTTACCTTCGTTGTACAAGAGAGGAATGCAAAATTTCATGACTTCCAGGCTTAGCGGTTTAGGCAGTGCGTTGCCAGTCAGTCAGTGAATGTTTTAATTAATTTTAGAATTTTGTTAAGTAGATAAAGTTGAAATCGCAATTTTGTACCGCGACATTATATACCTATGTATGCAGAACGCAGGTCCTTGAACCCGTTGCATAACGTAAAGCTACGTACCCACACGTATGCACGTGTTTCAAGGTCCAGCCGGTCCAGTAATTACTCGTATATTGATTTATCGCAGTATTTCGCTGAAGCTGCATGCATCGAGTTATCGTAAGCCGTTTTCTGTTTACTCGAACACAAAGGCTGTCGTATTCAAACGACATGCAACTGATGCTGCTTTTGAACAAGGCAAGGCAAGTCATGGGTATGTACGTTTTGGTACACTATTTTATGGTCCTTTCCTTGGAAAGGAGCTCAACCGCAATCTAAGTTATTCCTTCAGAAGACTCTCCAATTCTGTAACCAACTGTTACGTCAAGTTGGAAATAATTAATGATTATGATGGTAAATAAACAAACAGAGTACCTACTGAGAAAAAAAAAAACTGCGAGACAAAGTTTTCAAACCTAAGTCCGCCGTAAGTACCTAATGTGGCGAAATTAAATGAAAGAATCTCTTACGTCACTTTGAGAAAAACGTATAACTTCGTAGAATAAAAAAAAAACAGTGTAAAATATTTGTATTTAAAAAAAAGGAATAAACAAAAATTACAATCAATGTTTTTGGTTCCGATGCTCTTGATGTGAAAAACGGAAGTATTTAAGAAAGAAATACTTCATGATAGCAAAGAGGAATGATTAGAATGATAATTCTACACTAAATAACAGTCGAATTCAATCGCTTGCAAGTTATTGAAAACTTTACAACAAACAACTGTATTGCAATTGGCTTGAAAACATCAACCAATCATGTGAGCGGGAAGCCCTACGAAGCCTTACTGGTTTAAATTAACAATCAAAGCACCGCGGTCTCGTGTCAATATGGAAGCCTTCCAAAGTATTCCACTAAGAGTGAGGCTCGGTAATTTCCTCACTAAACGAGCGTTGCACAAAGTAATTTATGCATCGCATTAATAAAACATGACTATGTAAACGCGTTGACGCAGTTCGGGAGGTCCGTCAGCACTGAGTGGCTTGCATCACAATACAGCGACAATCTGACGGATTATTTACTTTACTACGGCTTATATTGGACGAGACTTTCGACAATAATTCGTTTGAATTTTCACGGTTTGATGATGTTAATAAATGGGCACATACTGATGATTATTATCCACGTGAAAATATGGCTGTGTTTTCTATTGTACCCCATAAAGGAACGCTTGGATATGATTAATGTAGCGTAATTATTTTATTTTTTTACGCGAGCCACAAATTCTCCGTACGTTATTAAAATTATGACATCACTTCCCTGCTATAAAGATCAGAACCAGACCTTCTGGCAGCAGTAACCACCCTAAACAATGCGTTTAATAATACTTATTGCCTCCGAAATTTCCCACAACACAGAGGTATTTGTTCAAGTAACGTAGCGTACATACTTGTGTGTTAGTTGGCAACGGTAAACGTATAGAGTTATTATTTTAGAGGCGAGTATTACAAGAGCACTAATTTGCGGAGAAGTTTCCGTATGCTCGCGTATGCAAACAAGCCCACAGTGACTCTTCACTTCACATTTAAGAAGAGCTACTTTACCATGTGCGTTTCTACTAAGAAATTTAGTGTAAAGATAATTATTTCTAAGCCTTGTAACTTAATATGGAAACTAACTGTGAAACTAACATATACAAAATAAAAACAATCAAGACTTGTGCGTTCCCAAAAAGGCTCCTATCTCAGCATAACGCTGTGATATTTAAATTGATACCGCAGCGCTGGTATTCTGAAACTAGACTGAGATTATAGTCGTATCCAATAACACTTTTTAAGGCATATTGCCAGTGCTTTTACACGGGGAATCTTTGGGTCAACTACTTATGCCAAAAGAATGCTGGATGACCTACGCGTACAGTACAATAATATTTTTAGGATGCTGTTGGGACTGCCACGATGGTGCAGCGCTTCTGTTATGTTTGCGCAAAACCGAACTGACGGTTTCCACGCTGTCATTCGCAAGAAAACCGCGTCGGGAAAAACTTTGGCGGAGAGTATCGACTCTCCGATTATTAAAAGTTTTGTGAGAAGGACAATCACTAAACATTAAACACACAACAGGCCGCGAGCCTAGCTTAGGCACCAGTCTCCCACAATATATACTTACCTGAATTGTGTATCATTGTCGAATCTGACCAATGTAAAATAACATGTATATTTTGGCGAGAAAAATAAATTTGATTGATTGATTAATTTGAGGATGTCCTTTTCAGAATACTATATAACTTCTCTATTGTATTTTTATAACTACTAGCACTAGTAATAAGTTATAATATTGTTTACTAACACGCTGGATCATTGTTGTCTGAAAAATAAAGAATATAATAATAATAAATACCCTATTAGTATCTTCACTTACTAAACTCAAACTACCATAGTAGACATGATTTACAAAAATCACAACACAACCTTAATATAACGGTGTGAATATTTGTAATGTAATCACATCACGCTAATATTATAAAGGCGAAAGTTTGTGAGTGTGTATGTTTGTTACTTCTTCACGCTCTAACGGCTCGACCAATTTTGTATGGAGGTAGCTGACACCCTGGATTGAGACATAGGCTACTTTTTCTACGATATTCCCACGGGATCGAGACTTCCGCAGGTGAAACGCAGCTAGTGAATAATAAATAAATAAATATCTCCTTAAAAATGGACGAAGCAATAGGAGTAGGTATGTATAAGGATCATAGCACGTGACATTCTACAGTTTCTGCATACCTCTATAGGAAAAATACGTGAATATACGTATATATATTATCCTCTTCTTCTTCGGTCAGCACAACTAAAACCCCATACATCGAGCACTAGCCTGTTATTTTATATTACTTCTATATTACGAGTCTCCCTCAATGGTGACAAGTCATATTAAAATTCCCGAATGTGTGTGTAAATGCGGGTCGTAATACAAGTAGGTCAGGGCGCTGGAGACGGGCCGCGCCGACCCAACTTCATCACCGTTCTACTAACAGGAAAATTTATCCCACTAAAGTCCTTTTTACTGAACGCCAATCATACCGATCGAGTGTTCTTAGTTACGCCTACAATCGAATAAATGTGACCCGTAGTTAACCCTTAAATTCGCACTGTGGCATACAGTTTGTATTTTCATTTACTTTGAATCCGACGGAATTATTTTCTATTTGTTTTCCTTCTGTGATACATAACTATAAAAGTTCATTAAAACGCACACTTAGATCTGACACATATATTTCCTGTCGTAACAGGCAAATTGTTTCCAAATCCATCAATAAAAATACGAAGCATTAATTCAAAAAACACAGTTAAGTTAGTTATTTCACTCAGTTATTTCGCCATTAAGGCTGCCTGTCCACCGGAGCGGAGCGAGGCTGCGGAGCGGAGAAACGGAGAAATAGTAACCAATAGGATTGCAAGTGGACAGGGATTTGCAATCCTATTTATTTCTCAGTTTCTCCGCTCCGCAGCCTCGCTCCGCTCCGGTGGACAGGCAGCCTAAAAGCAAAGTTACATTTCGAATGTCAAGGTACACTAACCCTCAGGAATTTATGGAATAAACCTACTAGACATTAAGTTTATCCCATAAATGCACAGCGTGAAGATTTTAATGTAGAGCACAATTTACATATATTATTTAATAGTAGTTCTGAAGCTAGCGACAGAATCAGTTGACAGGATGTAGAGTCGAAATGTAGAGACAAGTGTCGTGCAGCGATAATGACATTCCTTATTTCACGTGCAGAAACTGTCGTAGGAACTCAACATAATAATAAAACTTCTACCAGATATAAATTCATATATCTACCAGACAGTCACTATCTTAAATTATTTTTTTCTTTTGTTGAATACTTTTATCCACCAGATAAGTTAGCCGGATCCTATGAAGAAGGTGGTGAAACAGGCTATTAGTTTGGTAAAATAAAATAAGGATAAAACACATTAAAGGATATCATCATACCGAACTGATTAGACTGTGTTTTAATCTAATTAAAGTATATCTCATTAAAGAGCTCCGCAGAAGGAATACTCCAGTAAGTCCAGCGGAGTTTCAAGGGGTAATAAATTACTGTCACAAGCAATATTTGACAACTCTGCTTCTCTTGTATCTGTACGAACAACTCAAGAATAGATCACTCCATGATAAAAACATTATTACCAAGTCACATAAGCTACGTGCTATCAAGAGTCACTAGCGTTAACTGAACTGGACCTGTCCAGACATAGGGTGCACTGACTGGACAGGTCCACTCAAATCTGTGTGGTTCTTTCCTCAAAAGACCATCTCAGACATTAATCGGCATGGTCCATATATGGCAGGCGTCTCTCTCTTTTAATGTCCGGACATGACTCTGACTGTGATCTCTGAGTTTGTATCGGACTTTCTTCTAAGAGTAGTCGGATAGGAAACACCGAACTCATCTAGTTTTAATACATATAAGTTATTTTTGACGTGTAAAACTGTATTTTTTTAACCAATTTACAGAAATAAATATGATCATTTATCATCACTACGCTGGGTGCACTTGTGAAAGCTTTTTCAATGCGTACCATCATTTAAAATCTCGAATAAGTGTCAATATCGTAACCTGATTCTATGAGGTAACCTCTCTCGCGGCTAATTCATGTGTGGAAACTGAGAAGCGTAAGTATATCTTAATTACATAAGCGCAGATTTTAATGAAGGCTCCACAGAACTTCGTTCCTAAAGGCTTGAAACCGTAATTTCCCTGCCTTTTGTTCCCTTTGTCTCGGATCTACTCGAATCTTTAGTTAGGTGTCGACGACTAATGTTTGGGGACCTATTTTTTTTAGGGTATCTATTAATCCTGCTGTATTGATAGTCGTAACTCAATACGGGCTTGGCAGGAATGTGTCTCCGTCCGTCTTGGCTTCACTTTCGCATTGCGGAGTTCAAAGCATGTCATTTCTACTTTAAAATAACTTTTATTGTATCATAATTGAAATTAAGAAATTAATTACTATGTTTAATGATTATAATTATCTGCCTCACATCATTAACATGGAGCTCAAGTCCTCATCGACATGAAACACTTGACAATATTCAAACATAACATAGAGCCTAGTCGACGTAGGTTATCCACGGTCGTGAGTTCGTGACAAGGTTTCATTTGCGAGCTGCTGATGGTATCCATAGCGTAACATGGACACAAAGCTGGTGCTATATTAAAAATAAATTGGCGATATCTGTGACAAGAGTGAACATATGTAAAATTCAAAATGCTACGGAAGGTAGGTGAAATCATTGCGAGACAGCGGCGCAGGACGCATGCGCGGCCGGCACGCATGCGCACCGCCACTTAACCTCAATCCGAGGCATGTTTTTGAATGAAACTTCATTCGGAGCCGGCCCCCGCGACCGCACTTTGCTTTTAGGTGATTTCGGCACTCGAGACAACTTATCTAACCTTACGAATGTACGTCTACAACATAAGTATCGAATCGCCAAGCATGCATCAATTACAGACGGACTGGGAAGGAGTTTCAAACGAAATTCTGAATATTTTACATTAACATAGTACCATTATAAGCAAAGGAAAATCAATCAGATGTATTTTTATTATTTAGATCATTTTTTAAACTTATAATCATTTATATAAGTAACGGGACTAGCTGCAACCCATAATTACTTTTTACATAGAAATCTCGCGTAAAGTAAGATTACCTAACACCTACACCAATTTTTATTATTGGCTAAATTATATCTAGGTAGTTATTTCTAGTCTACTTCAAATATTTTGTACTTCTAAAACTCATTGTTATTGAGTTTAAACTGAGAAAAATATAAAAGGCTCTCTATTGAGCAATGTGAAACTGAAGACGGTCGACAAAAGGTATCCGCCCATATACAGAAAGTAACAACTGCCGGTTCCGGGCAAACACACACCGACACGGACGTCGCATGACAGCTAGCAACTCCTTCCACTACAAATTAAATGATCGTGATACTGTTTGCACGGGATTCGCCACTTAAATTATTTTTTAGGTTCATCATTATTTCAGCCAAAAGACGTCCACTGCTTGCTGGACATAGGCCTCCCCCAAGCACCGCCACTTCAACCGGTTCTGTGCTTCCCGCATCCAGCGGACATCTTCGGCCTTCACAAGGTCATCGGTCCACCTTGTAGGAGGCCTTCCAACGCTACATCTTCCGGTACGCGGTCGCCACTCCAGAACCTTTCGACCCCATCGGCCATCAGTAACCGACAGAGCCCTAAGAATTGTCAAGCTTCAGGGTCTGATAATTGCTCGTTGACCTTGCCCATACAAATGCGCGTCGCGCTCACGCTGCGCCGCCGTTCAATTTCATAGGGAATATTTATTTTTAGTAACGAAAAAATGACTATTTATAAAAGATCCCAGATGGAATTATAGAAAATAAAATTGTCTGCTCATACAAAAAAAAACATGAAAATATCTTAAGTAGTTTGAAAGTAATATAGTTTTTTATGCTTTGGGTAGACATTACTTCCTGAATTTATTTCATAAAGTATTTTACTAAATACTTACATATGATTCACATATAGAACTGATGTGTATGCGTTCTAGTTTAACATACATTTTTTGCATAACTTACTTGCATTATATGAAGGCGTAATTACAGAATAAATGTCACTAAAATCATATATCTGCGCCTTAAGTGGCAGTGGGCAGGGCAAATTGCTCGCAGAACTGATTTTTAAGTTAGTAATACATAAATATTGTAGAAGAATAAAATGTATATGGCTAGTTTAAAATAAAAATTAAGGCATTCGATAATTCAATGTCATTGTTAGTATAGTGTGAACCTAAAATAACACAAATCACGCCTTCTTCTTATAGGGGTAGGCAGAAACTACAGAACGCCACCTTACTTGGTCTTTTTTTGCTTCGTTTACGTTCATGTATCTACCAACCTAAAAGAAGTTTGTTGGGAATCAGTAATAGAATCGATTTCAGTCGTTTTTAAGCCATGGATATTACCTATATAGCATGCCACTTTAATGGCGACATTAATTTAATACTTATACGATTTCACGCTTTCTTTATATGAAGATATTTTATTTTTATTAAACGTTATAATTTATTGATTTATTATCAAACTGTACTTAGAAAACTATAGCGCAGGAGTCATTTGCCGGGGATCGGATCATAAAATCGCATCAATGAAATTAAAACGAATAGCGTGCAAAGAGTAGGCAAATTGAAGGAAAGAGAGAGCTTTATTCTTTAGTTTGTTTGAAAAAAAAATTATTCAATGTATTAACTCAGACCAAATAAAAAAGGTAGACGGAGCGCGGCGCTCTCAGACTGAAGCAGGGTAAAGGAAGCCAAATTTGAAATAGGAAGCCGACCGTGTTCCAGAGCGACGCGCGACACCGAACGCGCAAGACGTCATAACCTTGAAAACGAGGCTTCACTTATTTGAACGATATTGTTGGCGTACGCTCCGTCTACCTTTTTTATTTGGTCTGAGTGTACGAATTATTTTATCTTATTATATTTTTTATGATTACTGGCCACTAACCCTACCCATGTGTTAAATTAATGTCGCCATATATGTTATGTATACGTAGACATGCTGAACTTTCAGTAATACTAATAGTGACCTCAATTGGTGACTAAGCAACATAATTAACACAAATTAATTACTTTCTACAGTAAATACGTGCAGGTAGTACCTAGAAGTCATATTTGCAGCCACAACAGTTGCACCAACCACACTCTTGCGGTTTTCCATTAGGGAAAAGCATGCAATATTGGCGAATGAATAAACTTTTAATAGTACAAATAATAACGTAATTTATTTTACATTAAATTGCGTTTATTATAAACAAACGATAACAAGTTTGTGAGAAACGAGATAATAGGAGGAAAGACTGTTTGGGTTTAGCGTCAGAATTACATAATGTATGTATTTGATATAGGTACTTGACACGACCAGTCGGAAACACTCATTCCCTTAGTTGTAAGTTGTAACGCTGCATATTGCTTAGACCCACAAACCCGCACTGGGTCCGCGTGGTGGATTACGGCCCACTCTCTCTGAAAGAAAGAGGAGGCCTGTCTCCCAGCAGTGGGAACATTATAGGCTGATTATGTTATGTTATGTATAGTGTTTAGATAAGTGTTTTTGTACAACTAAATATAATAAAAATCCTTTTTTTTTGTAGGTAGAAGTAATTTTAAATAAGTTCCAAAACAGTTTTAAAATATGCCAACTGAAACGACTTTGTGACTTGACTGAAGTGACACGATTCTGCACACTTTTATAGATTTGAATAGAATACTTCTAGACTATCTTGGGCTCAGTTAGTACTACATAGTTATTGACTATGACCTTAGAACTCGATACTGGCTCAATGCTGGCCCTGCTCCATAACCACAACTAATTGATTAACATTTGAAAATACTGTTGGAGCTGCTGAAAATTGTAAGACTATCTTTGCATTGTATAAACTCAATCTCCTTTGTATTTTATAATTGCATAGCACAGGTGTGAGTGCTATGTACTTACAATAGAGCTACCATTTACCGGGTCATATGTCTTTCATTGACTTGAATGTGCCCTGGCGGCTGAGAGTATGTCATGCTCACTCTATGTCACGCGCCACACTGATGGTGGCGCGTGTGTTAGATCATTTAGGTCCCTTCAAAATGAAGCTGAATGGTGCTAATCCATGCGTCATGTTCGTGAACGGGCGCCGTCAGTTGGAACTGGTCATCTGTTAGCTTCCACGGCTTATTTTTACTATTATAGTTTTGATTTGTTTTTTTTTTGTTTGTTTCTATTTGCTGGACGCGTTTTTTTTTTTTTGTTATTTATCGTCCTCACATTTAGTTATAAATTCAAAAATAAAGCGTAACAATATTTTTGTAACATTATAATTTAAAAGAGTGTCGATTGTGTTTCTTGTCCGTTCTTCTCCATATGTACCTACTACGCTTTGGAATGGGAAACTAGCTTCATATTTTTAACTGACCGACTCCTTGACAATGCAAAAGTGCCTGTAAATGGTTAATTGAAACAAATGTTTAGAGTTTGAGTTTGACTCGAGGTCTTAAAATCGTATGGTGACGACGATGAAAAAGCAAAAAGTCGCAGGGCGTCCATAGTTACTATCGTAGGTTGTTATGTGGTATCTATTCATATTATAATGAAAAAATTGTATAGTCTGGATGTATATTCCGGATTGGCGTAAAAACGGCGAAATGGATTTGGATGAAATTTGGCACACAGATAGTTTATAACCATTAACACATATGGTACTTTTAATCCTGGTAGACGTTCCCACGGTATATTTTCCGACATCCTCGCAGGCGAAGCCGCAAAAGCTAGTTTTCTATAATTTGGTTCGTTTACAGGCACAGGCAACGAGCCTATTAAACGAACCGATGGCTACAAATCGTAACTGACGCCTGTACCACAGATAATATCGAGTGCAGTTTTTAATTTGAATGCTAGATACAACATCAATTACATAGAATATGATTTTAGGATGCTTTTAGCGATAAGACCGCCCATTGTGTCACCCTATGTAAAATTTCAACATTTATATATGTAATTTTTATAGTGTACATAATAAAGAGTATTCCATTCTATTCTATTTTAATTAAGGATAAGTATGATTGAACAGTTTTCATAACAAGTTTATTTTGCAAACAAAGATTTAACTATTTGCGGATCTAAATTCCTCGTAACGAACGTCCTAATTAAATACCCAACGGAAAATAACACATAAAATACGAAAACAAATAGTAAGAAACTTAACACTCACGCTAAATCATTAGTGTCAAAACAATGGCACAAGAATGGATACGTTGTGTTCGTGATTACGCAGGGTGGGCCCGGGATTGCTACCTGACATATTAAATTAATTCACGGAAAACACCTGCACTCTCTTACCAGACGAGGAAACAAACATGGATTATGATTACGGAGAGAATTTTGTTCTGAAACTTTGTCAACGATGGTACCGAGTGTTTATAACAATGTCACGATTATTACACCTTTATATTTCGGTACGGGGCCGCGGAGGTGCGCTACCTACATACTGGATTTTTGAAGCAGGCAAGGCGATATCCTTTTCGCACTGAAATAAATAATTAGCCGAACGAATTAAGTTACTTCAAAAATAACTCAACTTTAGTTATAAGGAAATAAACGATGCTTACATTTTACAAAGCTGATTTTTTAATAGCAAAACTGGGTTATGTAGCAGATAACACCTAGTTCGCAAGTTACAATTTTTGTGTAACACGCAGTAACCAAAATTTTGTTACAGTTATGCAAACATTTATTTCAGTGCGTGCGGTCTATTGCAGGACTCAATCTGCCTAGCCTTTTCCCGATTATATTGGGTTGGTTTCCAGTCCAACCGGATGCAGCTGAAAACCAGTATTTTACATGGAGCGACTGCCTATCTAACCTCCACAACCCAGTAACTGGGTAATATGATACCCCTTGGTAAGACTGATTGTCAGACTATCGGGCTTCTGACGATCCGTAACGACTGTCAAAGATCCCCGAATGACAGCCAGGACCAACGGCTTAACGTGCTTTCTGAGGCACGGAGGAGTCTCGGTATTTAAAGTTGGTTACATCAACGGACCAACCCTGGCAAGCTTAGCTTAACTTCATGGATCGACCCGTGCGGCTATTATTATATAAATGGAAAGGAAATTAAATTAAATCTTTAAAAAATAATGTTGTACTTATCGATGTATGTCAATTGCTTTAAATAAGAATTAATCTTGGTATATAATTAATGAAGGATTGATAATAACAACATATAGATATAAAAGATTTTAGGGGATGGTGAAAGAACAGAATAATTTCTACCAAACAATATGTACTGTGTACTAGTAGGTATCTACAATAACCATGAGTGGTATGAGTTGGTAGTGAAGATAAACAAAATTCCTATCAATCAACAATACGATTCCATTGCTGCGAGATGTCTAGGTTTGATAGATGTCGTGTAAATACATACATACGAGTAGTTTCACGTACACAGGGGTTTTCCTTAAATAGAAATACATACAGCGTCAAATTAAATTAGCTAGCGAAACTCGGCAGACGAGATAGGTAGCGATATCTAAACTTGATCAAACAAAAAAGAAATTAATTTGATGAGTTCTTTTTTTTGGAGTCTTCAACCGCAATTAGTAGTCGCTTGAAACATCTGTATTTTTTTGTGTAGGTATACTTCACAGACGTGATTGGTACCGATATGTAAGCATGACAAAAGAATACAGTTTTGCTCAACTCATACTTCCAGGAAAAACACTAACAGAGGTCCGATGACCCCAAAAAAATCACCAATTTTTTTTTTTTGGCGTGTTTAGGTATCGATACCCATCACGTCTGCGGAGTTTCGCTAGCTAATTTAATGTGTCCCTGTATATGTAAAATGAAACGGGCACTTTATTTAGCCGGTACCTACGACTAAAGACAATAATTTCAAGGCAGGTGTAATGTCTAAAATAAATCTGAAAAAATCTGATCTACTTAGTGTTGTTATACATAGAATTATAGGAACGTATTTTTTACCATTATTACTTCTTCGTTTATTTTGTGAAGCATATTGTTTTAACTCGTACTTAGGTTTTATTTTTATTATGCATATTGTTTAACTTCGACCAATCACGGTGTCTCTGTAAAAGCTCATTCTAGCCGTGGAAGGCCTGGTGACCTGTAACACAGGCTTTTCCCAAAAACCTATATCAGGCACCAGTCTCTCACAAAGGTGGAATACTGCTGTATCATTTTTTGTACATATTAACTTTAAGTCAGCTTTGTGAAGAGAGAATAAAATAATGATTGTTAAGTTGAGTTGAGTTGATGAATTGAAAAAGTCTCATTGGTAGGTACTTGCTCGGATTGGAACCCACATCCTCGTGCATGAGAGTCGAAGCCTTGACCACTGGGCCATCACGATTATTACTTTCTAAGTTTATTTTAGAAATTACTGACATTGGTGAAGGGAAACATCGTAAGGAAACCAGAGGGGCTAGACTATAACATCCTATTAGCGATAACGCTAGTAGAAAAGCCACAAATTGTATAGGGTTGACATAAGTTATCGAAATGTCACGTGATCATAGGTCAGAAATTTGCTAGACAATGTTATCATCATTCGATTCCTTGAAAAGAATCGACAGCATCGAACGATAACTTCCATAGAGATGCGTAGCCAAGTGGCACTTTTTGACAAGTGTTATCGCTTGTTTTCGATTCGTATGAAGAATTAGAATCGAAAACTAGCGAAGACGCTTGTCGAAAATTTAAATAACGATAACGATTGTAGAAATAGAATCGCTCCGAAGCGAAAGCTATTTGTCTAGGCCCTCTGGACTTAATTTTGAAATCGCCAACCCGTCTTCAGCAAGCGTGGTGATCAATGCTCGTACCTTCTCTGTATGACAAGAGGCATTTGCCCTGTGTTATTTATAGGTATTATAATAAGAGCTTTTTAACTCGATCAGAATGGCAGAAGCATGAGCATCATTTAGTGTGGTCTTCAAGAAAAATGTTAAAAATTCAGAGAAATCCTGGTTTCTATTTTGCTGTTTCAACCAACCTTCATTGCATTGCAAAGAAATGGTGTATTCTGAAACGTTTAACAAAAAAGTTGTGTTATGTTTTCAGTGATCATGACGTCAGTTCGTGGCTTCAATCGTCTGTACTCACACATCGACATCAAGAAACAAAAGCCTCGTCGCCTACAATAGTATTGAAAATAACACATTCTGGATTTAAATATCTGCCAACATTCAATATTTAAAAATCCCTCCGCTAAGGGAAACAAATCCAGGCACTTACTTCCCGGTGGATTTTATTGCCTTACAAATAAAATAAAAATAGGTGGGGTTAACGGAGTGGCAAACGGCTGAAAGCTTTCAGATGTTTCAACTGCAGGTGACATCGCCGTTAAGAGGAAATGGCTACCGACACGCCACCTTCAGGCAATCCTTTGACAACCATCTCTTATTAAACGTAACATAAAAGAAAATAAAGTAATAACAGTGAACAGTGCAAGTGTTCCCTAGGAAACCGGTGCCATCTAACGGTCGCCATGAAAATCTGTCATTCCGACCAGATATTTGACATTAATTCGTCAAAAACGTATTTGGCAAAGCTTTAAACTATAAAATGTACAGCATATTTAATTTTAATGACAACCCAAACTTTTTAACATTACCCAGATCTGTGACCTAGATCATGTCAGTTTTCTAAACTTTTTTAGCCACGGACCCCTAGAAAATCAAGCGCAATTATCAAGGACCCCCGTAAAAAAAACAGCAATAAATTTCGGACCATTTACATAATTGAAATATAAAAATACGGATTTTGTTTTATAGGGTTTTTAATGTGAAAGTTAGTCTTGCTTTTTGCAACTAAATTAGTGATATTAGGATTGATGTTACTACAAAGTTGTATTCTCAAATCGGATTCCGCCCGCTGTCGCACGTTCGTCATGGTAAGTAAGATAGCGATTACGAGACTTTTGGTGGCATTTATTATTCTTAAATAGTTCAGAGATGAGACTGCGAATCCCATACATATACTGGCGGACCCCCAGAGGTCCGTGGACCACAGGTTAAGAAACATTAACCTAGATACATCCTTTATGGCTTGATTCACCAACCATAGCACCGCGCAGGTACACTGTTCGCTGTAAATACCTGTCGGACTAATTCAGGATTGCGTTGCCCTGTTCGTCGTATGGTGGATTCTTATAATCGCAACTTCATTGATATTGATATTTTTATATGTTCCAAATCGAAGTTTAAGTCGCATGTTTTTAAAATCCTATCTAATGATAATAAGAAATATATATATAGATAATAAGTGTGAGTTCTTTAATCAAAATTTAATTTATTTTAACTGCTTTAATTATTTTTATGAATTGTATTATACCGTCAATTCCTTTTTCTTTTTTCTTTTTCAAATACATATTTCTTTGTGATAATAAGTACCAAAACAAATATTTTTTTTTTAAATAGTTAATTAATTAATTTTACTGTATTTTAATAATCTATATTCTTCTTTTTTTTAACATTTTTTTTTACATTTTTTTTTTATATAATATATCTGAGTAATGCTACTCTAGTGGCACTTTTTACATAATCTTAATAATTTTGTTAACATGTGGATAATGTAGTGGGCTGCAATATTGCTAATACTACTTATGAGCCTATATTATTATTTGTAAACAATTTATATTGTAGCTGTTTATTGTCCCTTAATAAATAAAATAAAATAAAATAGACATGAAAATATCGAACAGTTCCATTAAATACATATATTTATCAGCCTATTATTAAGTGCAAGCACTGGATAATATGAAGTGAAATGTTCGATTTATTTAATATTGAGCCCAATCATTATAAAACTTAAGTAATTGAAAACCAGCTGGCTGAAAACTACACCACCATAATTAAAATTATAAACCACATGTTTTTTCATTCATTTTAAGACATCCTTAACATTTTGCGAAGGGTTTCAGCCAGCTTTATTTTAGGTTAAACTCTTAAAAGAGGTTGTGTTCTTTTTACATCAGCCTCTTTAGCTCACGAGGTTTGTCTGAAAATGGAATTTAGCATTTTAGCCACATAAAATTATGTCGCTTATATCAACACTGCAATGTTTGCTTTTATAATGTTTATAATTGCACACGTCACGTTGTTGTGGACGTCGACGTCTACGATTTTACCGTTGATGTTAACGTCCACAAAATGAATTAAAAAAATCACAAATCCTGGACGTTTGTTGCCATTTGTGCAGGATTTCTGAAGGTTTTTTGTGTGTTACGATACCATCACGTTATAACGCGATGCATCTTCATACTATATTTCCATATCATTTTACTTCCCTGTGTTATTGTGATACCGTGGACGTCCACGATAATATCGTCAAGCAAGTACGTGTCGGACCACGCAAAATGAAGAGTTCCGTAGTTAGGATCAATTTATCCCAAAAAACTTAACATTGTAGTTGAAAACATGTTCTCCAATTGACTCTAACAAAAATGATCACTTTAAAGCTTAATATTACGCAAACGGATCCCTGAATCGAAAAATGGTTTTCAAAGACTCGCAATTTGTACGGCCTATCCAACGATATCCCCACACCATGGGATAGACGAGAAAAAAAAATATCATCCCCACTTTACGTGCAAGGGTTTTCTTTTTTCAATATTTTATTTTACCACTTTGTCGGCGTGATAAATATGTACACCCATGCCAAATTACAGCTTTCTAGTACTAAGGGTCTCTAGGCTAAGCCGCGGACAGACAGACGGATATGGCGAAACTATAAGGGTTCCTTGTTGGCTACGGAACCCTAAAAACGCCCAATGGCATTGAAAAAAGTAAAGGCAAAGGCAACTGCCCTAGTATCAACATAATCATTTTTTGTCAGAATACAACGTGTATTAAAATGAGCTGTACAAGAGGTAGCCTTAGTATATATTATATAACAACTCTTAAAGCTCTACTTCGGAACATTCGCCTAATACTGACCCACAATAGATGGTCCTGAGCGTATTGGTGAAGTATTGGCATAATCTGCACTACGCTAAGCGGAACGGAGTATATACTACTTGAGGAAATACCAGTACCTACGACACAGTGTATTTTAGTTTAAGGGAAACACCTTTGAATAAGTTTCTTAAGAGTTGCTGTGATTTGTTGAAACTTAACCCTACGCCAGTACTTGTAGCTCATCGTACAAGTGCTGGCGTAGGGCTGAGTCAAGTTCATACACCGGAGAAACGGAAGAAACAAAATAAAAAATGACAGATTGTTGAAAGATTTCTACGGTGCGATGAAAAAAATTATGAAATGGAATGTCCCTTTGTATAGAAAGAGATTATGTCTATTCTTCGTAGAGTAGAGATAGACCATAGAAGAGGTCATGCTACGCGTGCTGGCGATTCGTACGAGGATGATGATACCTAGGAGAAAACGCCCCCATGAGATATACACAAACCTTATACTGTACTAATATTGGGATGAATCGCTGTGTATTTCTGGTAACATTCTACAAAACTGAAGTTTCAAATCTTCTTAGGTACGTACCCAAGTTTTCTTAGATCCTGGGACTTTCAGTAATTTCATTCAGTAACGGAACCAACTTATACCTACATTATTATAGTTATTGATTTAGTTGATTTATAATATGTACGTAGACAACAAAATTCCGAAACAGGAAAAATTAAATAGGGTGGATTAAGGAAAAATAAATACTTACTATGGTGCATTTAAGAAAGTGTAAAAAATTGCGAATAAAAGTCGACCAATCCAAAACTATGAGAGAACTTATGAAAAGTGTTTTATGAAGTGACTACCTGCATAGATATATGTTTGTATCCTGTATATCTTACTATACATACTGTACACGTATACATGTTTGAAAATCTATTTTACCTTGAAATGTTATTTTACCTTCACACGTTTGTCTGCGTGAACAGTTTGTGCCTCGATGGCCTCGTAACTGAAGTGCAACTGCTGAGCGTTGTAAGATCGAACAAAGAATCATATGTTTATTTTCCATTCGGATTTTTAATAGCAGTCTGGTGTCTAGTTTTGTGCCCGGTATATGGCTCGCCCCCATCGGGGTCCTACATTGCAATAACACATAGCTAACAAGCAAAATCAGGCTTGATGTTTTATTATGTTTGTTAGGCGTTTGTTATTTTGACGTCCCGTCAGATTACAAAAAAAAATTGTTATACCAGACTCGTTTAGCCATATGTATTTATTTATCAACAAAACAATGCTAGAGTAGGTTTACAGTCCTCATCTGGCAATCATAATTACTATACTTATACAAAAGCATTTTTAATCAAATTATTTAGCAAGTATATTTTACCAGTATTATGTCCATATTTATTTGTATTGGCTAACATAACGTTCGGGAGTCTGCTTACTTTAATTATAGAAGGCTTGTCTTCGACATAACCTGAGCAGTGAGCAGCCTTCGAGATGTAGGAAACGTTGATTCATGGTATGCGTTTACCATAAATAGTATTGAAAGTTGTAATATATACATTTTTAGATGTTGTTAACCCCCAAAAACCATTCCATACAAAAGGAAGCGTATTATCTATTTATTTACAATACTTTGTTTCATGTCTTTTAGTGATATACAAAGATTTATAAAAATATAGAAGAGCCACTACCTCGCGTCCAATGTCTCAAAGAACAACAGCCACATATATAAATAAATCTGTAAGATTTCCGTGATTGACCGAGCCGTCTGTTCGTTTGTAGCTATGTATCGATTCTACGTCATCTTAATGTTAGTCTGTGATCATATTGCAGTTGAATGGCTGCTTCATCATGTGCTTATCATCTATGATTACGCATGACGTTAATCAGTATGGTAATTGTGGGGAAAACTTTCAGATAGGTATTGCAGAGGTTGACCGATTGTGATACTAAATATTACCGAGTCATTTTAATAAGTAAGTAGGTAACTAACCTAATTAATTTGTATTTCTGCTTTGTTATATTCGATACAACTAAAAAGAAAACGTTGACACACGACGCGGCGACGAATATTTTTTTCTTAGTAACTGCTGACCGGTAAATCAAATAATTTATGACAGCAATCATTCATGTTTCCCTGAATTTAATTGGTCGGTCTTGTGCGACAATATCGGGAGCACCGATCTTCGTTATCTCGGTGAGGGATTAACCAGTTCCACCCTTATAGTTGGAGCCTTCTCCTCAAGCACTATACTAGTGGCAGGGGCGTGTATCTGGCGCCCGCATTAACCCTGCATCAACACACAATATATTATATCTGAGAGTGTATGGATCTTGACATCCTACGTATTTATGAAGAACCTCCTACATAATAGCTGTAGGATGATAATAAATTGTCCTAATAACTTTATGGTAGGATGAATGAATATTGGATAGATTTGGGACAATATTTTAGATGATTTTGTGTGTGATAATAATATGATGGATGTCATCTGCATTTTAGTATTTGTTTATAATTTATCTACATATATTTGCATTAGATTTCAAACTATTGCCTGTATCTACAACAATATAAAACATGTTTCTAAATGTGTTAATGTTCCGATACATTATTCAATTGCTAGTTGTCTCGTAGTTTTCATCGGCAGACACACAGTAATGGCGTGGCTGCGGCCGCCTGTCACCCGCACTACGCGCTGACAAATGGTCGGGTGGCGGATCCATCACCCACACTGACACCAGCCAGCCTCCACCGACCTCCAGCTCTGCCCTCACTATACTTAGGTTAAGAAACGTGTCTAGCTCAACTGGATCGATACACGTATATAATCGTTTAACCGGGAGAGCGTGTTCACGAAATGTACTAGTGATTTATCACTACCATGATCTTTTATAAGCAACTGAAATTGAATCACGTGAAAATCATGATAATTTCCGCATCATTTGAGGATCAACCCACACAACTACATCCTTTGGGAAACGAGCGTTTGTTACTCATTTGGACCATAAACACTTCAGTCCATAAGGATCAGTAAGTTTAAAAGATGACTATGAAAGATCCCATTATTGGAGCGACCACTGTAAACGTTTCTACACATAGGAACAGATAGGCTGATGAGCGCACGGTGTCGTCTGGTGGTGACACTCACCTGGCACTCGTGACACGTGTGCACGGAGTAGGGCTGGTCGCAATCGTATCTTCTGAGGATGTCGACAAAATCGCAGTGCACGCGCGCAACCATAGCGTCGAGACCGAGGAGGTCGTGCAGCGCGCGCTCGCAGCGCTCCCCGCCGGCGAGCACGTCGGCGCGCGCGCCGCGGTCCAGCGCGGAGGCGGGCGAGCGCTCGCAGCACGCGCGCAGCCGCAGCTCGGCAAGGCGCCGCGCGCGTGCACCGATACCCAGCGCGCACAGGTGCGGCACGTCGCGCAATGTAAGCGCGTCGGGCGCGCCGCCGCCGCCGCCGCACGCCGCGCCCCCGCACTCGCGCACGCTGCTCGCGCCCTCCTCCTCCAGGTCGCACGCGCTCAGCCAGGGGTTGAGGCGCGCGAGCGGACTCACGGCCAAGCCCGCGGCCGCCATCAGCAGCAGCAGCAGCAGCGGCGGCGCTCGCATGGCGGGGGCGGCGCCGCTAGCGGGGGCCGGCCCGCCGGGCGCGGCGCTGCCTCATACCGCATCGCGCATGGCGACCTACTCGCGCGGCCCGGGCCGCGGGGCCGCCGCGCGGGGTGGGCGCGCCGCCATGTCGCTCGCTCGCCGCTCGACTGACTCCCCCCGGGCGCGCATCGATCGCCCCGCGCCCCGCACCCACCGCTGCGCGCGCCCGCAAAGCCTCCGCTACCGTTATGTAATGGTGCGCGCGCACCCTTAGGTTCCGCCCGCCGTCACGGCCGCCCTCTCGCGAAACTCACAGTTTTCCTCCCGCCTAACAGCGAGCTACTATGCATTGGTGGCAACGGTTGAAATGAAGCGGCCATAGATGGCGTTACATTATTTTAAGTTAACTTTTACCGTTTTAATGGATCAGAGAATATATTTGCCAACCCGTTTCAAGAATTTCCATTAAATATCCTACAGTGCACGCAGAATCAATGGGTACCTTATCACTGCACAAAGGGTTATATGGCACTGTCCATAAGATAAACAAATAAGGCAAAGAACTCAGCAATACCTAGCAAGCCAAACCTAACACAACACATATTATGGTTCCTGAAAATCCAAAAATAAACAACTATAACTAATTACATACAAACTGCAGACAGCTCGTAAATACGAATGTCAATTTTGCCAGGAACAGATCATTACTAGTCGGGTTTGAGTGTATGAATCATACACAGATACACATTGTATATTATGCAGCCACACCCAGTAATTAAATATGCACCACATCTAGTTCAAATCCTATCTAAAAAATCTAATCTAAAAAAGAAACAATGCGTTGGAATAACTAGGTAGGTATGTTTGATGTTCTTACAAGAAAACGCAAACGGAACAGCTGCATGAGCCAATTTATAAAATTCATGGAGAACTAAACGTGGTCCCGAAAAAACTGAAGGGTGCCATATTAACTACCTACAGCCGTTGAAATATTAATCTTAAACGAATATAGACTCTAAACTCTCTAAACGGCGCGGCGTGCGGCGGTCGACAAAACACTATATACAAATATATAATATTTAAAAATGTTATGTGTGTACATTTAGTCGTAAGCCAAACTAAAGGTATGGTTACAAATTATTGAATAATTACAATGTCTATATTAATCGCCTTGAAAGCGTACAAAGGCGATTTTTAAGGTACACTCAATATCGTTCAAAAACTTATCTTCCTAACTATACTAGTCGGTGTAAGAAATTTCATATTCTTCCTTTACACGAGCGAAGAAAAATTGCAGATCTTGCTTTCCTATTTAGTATTATGAACGGGTCTCCTGACACCCTTGAGCTGGTGGCCAAGATTGGACTTCGTGTACCATCTGTGTTTAGACCTCATATCCTTCTGTACCTATTGTGAAAATTGTCTATAGGCAAAATATTTACATTTTTAGAGCATGTCGAATGGTTAATATAGTGTGCCGGGATGTTGAGCTTGATTTATTCACAAACCGTGTCCAGAAATTTAAAAAAAAATGTTAAGTAACTTTTTATTTGAAGAGTAACATTGTTGCGTAATTAATTTTATTTTTGTTTATTCTCTTCAGTTGTTTCTATGTTTAACTCTCATGCTGTTTTTACCGTTTTGTTAATTTCATACATAAGTTTATATAAGTGGAAACTTGTACTTGACTTTCTTCTATATTATATTATTTCTGACTACTCGAACGTATTAGCTGTAAGTTTTTTTTAAATGAATAAAATAAAATACTAATTTATTTATTTTTTCTTGCTTTTTGTTTGATTGTGTTGACAGCCGTGTATGTGGATGTAAGTAAGTGTATGTGATGTAAGTGGATGCAGAGAATACGGACTTCAGTAAGATCAAAAATCAAAATCAAAAGTCATTTATTCAAACTAGGCTGGGACGCAGCTCTTTCCGAACGTCAAAATTACATAAAACAGACCCCCCAAACACCCGCTCTTCACCACTTCTTATTGCTTTAGCTGGGAAGAAGTGACGCAACAAACTACCCAGCAGCACAGCTGTCTGTTCAGTTAGAAAATCTTGATTCTATACCATAGTATACAAAGTAATTTACATTATGCAACACAAAACATTTTTTTTTTATCCTGTCACGGCCCGAGCGGCCCGTAAATAAAAATGTATTACTTTAAGAGCTTCGTTTTGGACACCGTAATGACGTAGTTTACGCAAAAGCGTGTCATGGTGCACGCAATCACAGGCTTTGGAGAGATCGCAGAAAACTCCAATAGCAGTGCGAGTTCTCCTAAGCGTTAAATATGTGTTTCAGGAGAGCAACACCCACATCAGTAGTCGAACGACCCTTTTTTTTTTTTTTTGGCTTCGCACGGTTTGTGCATTTAGCCAGTGTCATGTAAAATTAAGTAACAAGTACAAATTATGAAATAAACTCCATTCAATGCGTGATAAAGATGATAGATGATATCCCGCCCCGCTCCCCTTGAGTTTAAGTAAAGACGTGATACTTTACTGTAACCTCGCGCGGACTTCTTGAGAGAACTTAAACTGATGTTGCACCGTTTTGTTTCATTTGCCTACACTAATGCAGTTTCACGAACACTTAATGGTTAATAATCCACCACTATTACACATTAATATTCGGCTGAACACAAATTTTGGAAAATAAAACAAAACTGCTAACATGACGCTTCACTTTCCCGCCAAGAAGACGAACGACCCTTTGTAAAGCCATATTCTTAATTTTCATAATGAAGAATATGGCTTTACAAAGGAGGCTGTTTAAATTAAAATGTCTTAGCACCTGCTTAAGTATTACTTTTCAAATATTTTGCTATATGCAGGTAAAATAGAAATAGGCCTGAAATAGGCGTCCTTTTTATTACCAAATTTAAATAATGGTATGACTTTACTACTTTTCATGAGCATGAGTTCAGGAAAGTTCCTAAATCAAAACATTTATTGAAAATAATAGCTAGATAGAGAGGCAACGATGTCTATTATAATATAATATATTATATTATATAATATAATATATTTTATTGTCTTAATAGTTTAATGAAGATGCCCCAGTAATCACCAGTGATTTTAACCATAATTATGAGTGTTAAAAACATTAACTACATGATGAGGTGTTACAAGTTCGAAGCTAAATAAGCAACCACATTTAGGCACACTACTATGCAAAAGGTTTTCAGCTTTAGACGGAGACGAATTTAAAGAGCGAGTCGTAGTTATAGGATTGTTGGTAAATACTCATTGAATGCCTCAGCTACGTCAGCTGCTTTACTAACTAATTTGCTGTCGACCATAATCTCAAATTATTTTTCTTGTTTAACTGACTGCCCCGTTTCATTGGTAATAATTTTCTAAACTTTTTACTTTATTATTAGATTTTTGAATTGTATCGCTTAAAATTTTAAATTTCGCAAAAACACTAATCTTTTTAAATGATTTTGATTAATTTATGTCATACTCTAGGAATGGAGTACCAAACCTGTATTTTTCAAACCATAAAACTCGCATAGTGTCGCTCTACTTTAATAAATACCTGGAGTAGTCCATTAGTTTCAGCCAATGGACGTGCCATTAATGTTATCAGTTTTGGTCATTAAGTAGATTTGTACTCTTTTTGCACCACAACAAAAAGGGCTCCATAGATTTCATTAGGATTATCGTGTTCTACTATAGATGGTGTAATTCTATGAGCTATATTATTTTTAAACTTATTGCAACGACTAGCCGTATATGGCTTGCATTCTATTTTATGCGGCTTTTTGTGTAATGGCATACGGAAGCTAGCCACACACCCCACAACCACACCACAGTAACCACAGTGGTCAGACGTTAATTAACACTTATTCATTTTTGGCATCACAGTCTTTAAATATATTCTCTCGATAATATATTTAGTAATAATAATATAGTAATATGTTTAGTGTATAGTTAGTATTTATAGTTCAAGTCGATAAAGATGTCGTGATCATAGTTGGTTCAAAAAACAGGTTAATTACATTTTAAGACCTAACTAGATTGAGAAGTCTAATTCTTAATGGAGTGACATCTAAAATATTAATATTAAAATCTCCACATAAAACTATATTATTATTACGAGATTTTAACTTATTGAGTGAATCCTCCATTACCGATTCGAAACGAATAAAATCCCCAGAGGGTGGCCGATAACTAAATCTAAACGTTGTTTACATTTCAACTTGTTTAAAATAAGAACTAAAGATCCACCGGCAATAGCAAAAGCATATAAGGCTTTCGACAAGGTAGACCATGAAATACTACTAATGAAAAAGCGTTCAACGGAATCCGTGGTAATCTTCTGAGGTGGTTTACCTCTTATAGTATAACCAATCGCAGTCAGAAGGTTGTAATCAATGGTCACCAATCAAACATCGCAAAGGTGACCTGAGGTATGCCTCAAGGCTCTATACTTGGTCCCCTTCTGTTTATTTTATACATCAATGACATCAGCCAATGCTTTCGCAATACCAAGGTTTACTATATGCCGACGACCTCAAGGTATACAGGGCGTCCCACGGATATGCCCCATGGAGGGAAAGTACCTTGAATATTGTAGATGGAACATTTTATTAAAAGAAGACATTATTTGAATTTTTGAGAAAATTATTTTGTTACGCCATGGTTATGTAAA
This sequence comes from Tiliacea citrago, assembly GCA_963921375.1. Classification (NCBI taxonomy): domain Eukaryota; kingdom Metazoa; phylum Arthropoda; class Insecta; order Lepidoptera; family Noctuidae; genus Tiliacea; species Tiliacea citrago. Next base: position 16,637,592 of record OY992784.1, read on the forward strand.
AAAATCACAATAGAATGCAAAAATCCTACTATGAAAATCACATAAACAAAAGAATAAAAGTTTGAAAATGGAACACATTTTTGAATTATTTATTTATAATCAGCCAGCCGCATTGCGATGGACCAAATAATTTACGCGTCTTTCGGCTCAGGATACGGCTCGATTTATTGCTCGTACAACCAGGTACCTACTAATTACGTATCTCTTTATCATTTTATCATGCACTTAAATTATAATAGGGAAATGATGCGTACTTCTCAATTGGGTACATTTATTAGTAATAGGTACTTAATGATAATGTCAGTTGCATAGAAGTAATAGGCTTAGAACCGCAGTACTCGTATGCAAAGTGAAGCCATTTCATGTTAGCCTTTAAAGGCTACCTAGGACTTTGGGCACGTCAGTAATCAAGACCAAATAAAATAAAGTAAAGAACTCGCGCAATTTAAAAAAAAAAATACTTACTGTGTAGTGAAAGGGTGTCACAACTCACACATAATCACGAGAAAATTTTAAGGGTTCCATTTCACGGGTAAGTACTGCCTAGCATCTTAAATTTTATTGTATAAAACATTTATCAAAACAGATTAATAAATCGTAAATTTGACAGATTACATTGAAAATGAGGCAAAGGAAAATATTTTACACCATTTTTTGTTATTATAATTATGTACTGCCTATAATACCTATTCAAATAAAAGTAGATGTATGATTGTTTTTTTATTCTAATTATTTCTGATTTATCATTCTGTTTACATTTGACAAATAGAAGATTTTGTTTACCACTAACTAACAGCTAGTGGTGTATTAAATTAAGTTAAAATAACATCAACGTTTAGCCCAAGATTAGCTTTGCCACTTTTAATAGTGGGAAAATAATATTTATTTTGTTTTAATGAAGTGAAGTTTAAGATAACATTAATGTTCGAACGTTGTTGGCCTGTTGCTTTAACTTTGAACGGAATTTTGAATGAAACTATCACTCTAAGTCTAATTATTCTAAGGTCAGTTGTATGTCCTTACGGCAATGTCAGCTTTTCATTTTTCTGAACAAAATTTCACATCAAATGTTAAAAATTCATGGTCTTCCTTTTATTTATGACATTATGATATTTAGCAAAAAATAATCCTTATGATTCAACCATGTAATTATTTAAATATGAATGCAGTTTAAATTGTTTTTTAAATTCAAATAGTGTCTTGTATAGAGCCATACGACAAACAAATGACTACCATCTGCTGCAACAAGATTTGGACAGACTTTCCTGTTATTTCCAGAAAAAATAGTTTTAACAAAATTATGCAAAATGTAAATTCTTAAATTTTACAAAAATAAAACTAAAATAAACTACACGTACACGTGCAATGCCGAAATGTTGTACTTAAAGTGGACTTTATTCGTGATATCGGTGTTATCTTTGATTCTAAGCTTTGCTTAGACCAACACACGTAAAACGTATCAACTATACGGATTTATAACGGACGACATTAGCGACTGTTTAACCATACATTTTTAATGTTTAAACGCCTTTTAATTTTAAGTAAAGTTTATAAATAAACTCCATTGTCTATAAGTGTTGTGTATTTCTTGTTTCTATGTTTTATATAGTAGACTGTTTGTTGTTCCTTTTGCATTACAAAAAACTCTACAAAGTGAAAAACAAACTTTAATTTCGGAAGTCGGTGTCTTTGGATCCGTGTTTTAGTTTTTGCCACCGACTTCCGAATTTAAAGTTATTTTTCACTCTGTAGTGTTTTTTGGAAGTCGGTTGTTTATTTTTATAAAAAGTTTTTTAAATTTCACATTTTAGTGGGTCAACAATAGGCTAATATCAACTGCTCATCACTTCTTTACAAAATATTGCTTTTCCCGATGCAGAGACGTTAATTGTTGAGAACTAAACATACATGACAACTCACCATATGTATTTTGACAAGCATAAATTGCTAAGCAACCATATTACAGTGCCTTATCGAATGGCGACCCGTTAAATACTTATTATGACGTAGTTCCGGTGGCCATCTGTGATCTTGATCATCTGTTCCACAACACCAAATGGTGCTTTCCAAGAACATGAGCATGAGTTACCATAAAATATAGCCAAATCGATATAGGTGTGCCTATAAAATTTGAGAATTTTCCCAAGATTTCCATGGGATGCACCAGATTCTGACTTGGTGCCAATAGGACCACTTCCGGAGCATACTCTTTCTAACAAAAAAAATATTTTCAAAATCGATCCACGAAATCGGTAAACAACAAACGAAAACAGAAGTTTACCAAAGCAGAACTTACATAGTTCGGAAACGTCCGACACGCACCATGAATATCTAATGATAGTCAACTAGTAAAGTAAGCATATTAGGGTAGGCCTTTCCCAAGAAGGCATTCCTTAATAACAGTGGTACGTGCACGTCCCTAGCAACAGTGACATTTGACTATAATCAACAAGTACATTGTATTGCATGAGCATTGTCTTGGGTTAACGCCACTGCCAGATGCTTTCTGCATTTAACATGATCCTAATACATTTTTCAAACAGATTACCTATAAACCTATATCATCATTAGAAATCATGAGAGTATCTGCAAACCCTGAATTTCTGATAATTCGATTTCGGAGTTTTGGCAAAAACTAACACACATTTTTAGGAGTTTACTTTTTAGTAGGAGGAGTATATTCTGCAGATGTCCACAAAGGAGCCGAATATTACCTACAATCAAATAAAAAATCAATCTACCTAGCCTTTACCCAACTACAGACTTTACCACAGATGACTAATTAATTTGATCACTTTATCGAAAAAGAACGTCACAAATTTAAAAGCGTGTTTGTTTAGGGCCTCATAAGAAGCCCTTTTAAGAGCAGGCAGTTTAAATCAAATTTCGAACGCAAGCTCCGCCCCTCGCTCCCGCCACTCCGTTATGTGCTAAACGCTAATACATCAGTAATAAAGTTGAATATCGCATGCGCTCTTTAATCATGTTCGAGCACAAAACTAAATTGCGTAAGTGTCAATTCTAATTTCGTTTATAACTAAAGTAATAATTGATCTTGAGAAAAAATATAAACAAAACAAACAAACTAAACCCAACTATATTTTCTTGCTGTGACTTTTATTTTAGACATAAAAGATAAACAATCTTGTTTGTTTTTATAGTTATCCTTAAAAAAACATGATTGTCGAATAAAAAAAGTTATTGAGAGAAAATATTACAATTAAGTACGTAACTGTCTTTAACATGGAAAGAAAAAGATCCAATAAATCATAAAATATACAAAAGTTCAATTTTGCTTGAATGTGTGACTGTTTCAGAATATTCATGCAAATTAACATAAAAATAGAGAGCCTCCTCTTAAGCGCGACTGTGAGGCCGTTGTAACTACCTTTAAAGACCGCAACCGTTAATTTGATGGAATACGAGACTTGTCAGGAATTAATAGCTATGAGTACCTACCTACTTAATCGTTTTTCGCAAGCCATAAAAAGTTGTTAGGAAAAGTGAAAAGGAATGCCAATGCTAATGGCATTAAGTCCGCCTTTCACTTTCAATCGAAGCAGATTTAGCTGCAAAAATTAATTACAAATCTTTACTAGAGGATTTCAGTAAAGCAAAAAGCCGAAGAACTATACTTTTGTAAAAAAGGTTACAAAATAAAACCTTTTTTCAAAACTTTATGCTTTTCTTTATTCTCCCACCACGCATTTATATTTTTTCACTATCATGAGTACGTATGTCGTGTCAAAGCATTTTTGGTAGGATAGATCTATTGGGTAGATTTTGGGACCGAAAGAAAAGGGGCCTCGGTGTTGCGACTTCGCCCAAGTCTCTATTAGTCTACGGTACGCCTCTGCCCAACTATATAATATGTTGGGGTCGGTTTCCAGTCTAACCGGATGCAGCTGAATACCAGTATTTTACATAGAGCTACTGCCTATCTGAACTCCACAACCTAATAACTGGGTAATGCGATACCCCTAGGTAAGACTGGTTGTCAGACTTTTGGGCTTGTGACGTAGCCACCCGTAACGACAGTCAAAGATCTACGAATGACAGCCGGGACCAACGGCTTATCGTCCTTTCCGAGGCACGGAGAGGTCTCAATATGTAATGGATGCCATGCCACCCATCCACGCACCGACCACGGCAAGCGTAGAATAACCTTCGATTGACCCGTGAGCCACGAGCGTCGAACATTACAATCAGATACCTACGTAAATGTGACTAAAATGTGGTGTGATTAAGAGCGGCCAACCCGAAATACTTTTCATACAAACGCTCTTACGTGATCATGGCGTTGTAACACATATTTCTTTGAAATTTTAGAACTAATAGGTATCTTGTGCACTATATCTTGGTTTCTATGCAAGCCTAAAATAAAAATTTGGAGAAACAAATTCAGTATAAGCCTGCAAAAATCTGCTTTTTTGCACAAATTGTACCTGAACTTTGGCCATTCATAATGTACTCATAAGTTGTAAATGTTAAGAAAACATTATGATAGAAACCTTGCAAATTTAATGGAAATTCTAAATGACCAACATTTATTTCACAAACTGTTAAGGCTTACTCAAAAACACGTATTTCCTGGAACAAGTTTTATGAAATTTCCGCACATTATTTTTCGTTCAATGTTATCGCGTTGTCACTCGCTTGTTAATAGTTTTCACTTGCGCTGGATGAAACAGCAAGCTTTCAACCGTGCTCACGTTGACGATAGACGGACCGAGAAGGGCCCTTTTAAGGTCTTCCTTTCCCGTAATGTAATCGTAAAATACAGAGCTGGACACACTGAGCTGCCTTCAAAAATGATTATGCAACTCTTCTCCACCCTAGTGCACGTCTTCGGCTCATCAATCAATTAATCAACTCAGGCTATAAATAGCAGATATAGCAGTCCACTGCTGGACATAGGCCTCTCCAGGCTGCGCCATAACACTCTGTCCTCCGCCTTCCGCATCCAGTCTGTCCCAGCCACCTTTTTAAGGTCATCGGTCCATCTAGCTGGGAGGCGTCCCACACTGTGCTTGCCGACTCGGCTCATCGCCTACAAAGAAATCATCAAGTGAGACGGCTGTCAAGCGCCTGAGTAAAAAAACATCTCAATATCGGCCCCAGTAACTTTATGTAATGCGAACGCACTGAGGACCGATGCTGCTTTCAATATTACTATTATACTGACTGACAGAAAAGAAAACATAGCGACTCGATGTTTCTTTGCGGGTGGTCCAGCGTTGATGTCAATTGTTGAATGCCTGCACATACCATATAGGTAAGTTTAACGATGCATTCTGCATCAACAATGCTGGAGCCCGCTAGACAATACCCCGAGAAATCCCGTGCAGTTGCCAAGTGGTGCGGTCCCTTCTGTGATGTGACATACGGATAAACATAGGCTTTGTTACAATGGTATTGCGCATTAATTGCTATTGTAATTAGGCGGCGATTAAGTTTATTCGACGCGACGACGACGTAAACAAGGAGTTACGTGACGACACATCTTCTGTCTCTCTCGGTGGTCAGAGATCGCGCGAGGTCTCTGTCCCTCGGTCGTGACGTAACGCGCCCGCGCACTCTTCGAGTGCATTCACTCACAGCGTAAACCGCGCAAGATCACAACGTAGACGATATTCCAACTAGTTTTTTTTTCATGATTGTGTTAAATAAAACAGATTGTTACATTAAGAACGTTGTTTTCGATACAAAGACTGTAACAGGTTGTTCCTAAGTGTTGTGCTAATATTCAAATAAGGGATTAAGAAATCGGACGAAGGTTAAATTTCATCACATTATGGACGCCACAAGTAAGTAAACTGGTTTTAGAGATAGCTATACAGTACCGTAAAAACCCGGACTTAACTTTAAACGTACAAAAAAAAACAAAAAAGAAGATATCCAATAAAACTGTTACCCCGTACGTAAGAACAAAAATATACGTAAACTGTTTCCTAGTATATATTACCTATATACTATATTACCTATATTGTTCTACTGTATAAGAATAAGACGAAATTTGAAAATGCTTTAAAACATTTCCCTCATCAATGTAAACACACTCTTAACATCTTTAGATAACAATCTTAAATGATGCACTAGCTAGATACCATTTAATGTTTTCGTCCTTTTAAATTAAGTTTCTATTTTTAAATCAAGTCTGCTTTAAGTAAACAAAAAAAAAAACAAACCAAAAACTTGAACAAGGAGTATTTAATCATGATCAGTACTATGCTAATGTATTAATAATGAGCTCTATTAATTCACACATTATTGCTTATAATTCTAAGCAGCCCCGGTTATCACTTTCCGTTTGTGAAGCCTTGTAGCTGCGTAGTCACGCCCTGAATATCGCCAGTTGTAATTTCATCATAACCGTCCCCAGCTGACGAAGCTAAAACATCTGTCGAACGGACAATACAACAAAACTATAACAACACATCAACCTCGTGTTACATGTTGATCACGCACGCATAATTTAGTCATTGTTGTTTCTGCTTCCTACATCGGTCTCCAAGAAGTCGATAAAGTTCCATCAATTGGATTAATTACTGTTAAATTGTAATTCACAGAAGGTTTTTCTTAAAGTTTTGATGTATTTCGTTATACTTATTAGAATAAGTCAAAGCTGAGTAAGAGAAGCCGAAAGACGACACTACACTGGGGAAGGTCGGGTCGGGCAAATCAAATCGTAGATGGCGTGAGTCGTGACCAAAGCTAGGTCCCTACGGCCTACAATAAATTTGACATTTTGTTCATTCATGAGTTTGGTTTTATTTCACTATTTTATTGATTTCAATATTATAAATCACAGTAATCAGTTTTTGACATGGGAAGTATCAGAATTTCAATGCTTAATATAATTAATGTTTCCGACATAACCTCGATGTGAAAATACTAATTATTTTAAAAAAAAACTCTATTTTCTCATTTTAGGGTCTTTCAGGAAATGGTAGAATCCAATTTCGGAGGATTTATTTATTTTATTTTTTTCGGAGCATTTAGGAACACAACAACGCGTAATTTTGCGCAAAAATAAAATAAAACCACCTCACGCCTTGATTATTGTTAGCTTGAAAGTATTGGGAACTAGCTACGACAGCGCCATTTTGACAGCTGCCTTCCCCATTAGCGACACGAACCAACCAACCTCTTTCTTTAATTAATCATATCAAACCCAGTACCTAATACCTACTTCGAAAAAGGTTCAGTATTCTTGCAGATTCGTGTAAAAGTTGTCGAAGTCACGTTTTTCACGATAGAACGCCTCCAAAACCATAATCTTTAAAATCACGACCTTTACATCGATTACAGTTTAAACCGTCTCGCATTCATAAATTCTATAATAAATCCTATGACTCCTTCAGTGAGTGGATTAGGCGACGAAAATTGTTTGCAGCTAATGCTTAACAACGAAAATATAGGTATTATTCATGTTATACTTTTAGCACGAACTCCTATTTTGGATTTGGCTTATCCCAATACGATGCGAACAAGATTACTAATAACTTGTCTAGCTAAAAAATGGACAAGGTCTGCATTAGAAAATTTAACTTGACCCGAATGGCACACCATTTACATGAATTGCATCACATTTGTCTCCCAGTAATGTTTGTTTTACTGATGTTTCGTCCGCTCGTCACGAATACAGCAAGAATCATTTCGCAAAATAGAATATGACATCAGAACGTAACAATTCTATATTATTTCAGTGGAAAACAAAATGGGTCTCCCGCCACCGTACGAACAAACGAGGCCTAACCCTGCACCACCACCATCGTACTTTGGCGATAACCCTCCTCCACCACCTGGTTTGGTGATTCCACCGGCCCCAGGACCGCGGACCACCGTCATCACGACACCACCACCCCTGCCGGGAGCTCGCCCAGGAAAGATGGGCCCCGGGCCCTCAGGCACGACCTGCCCAACATGCAACAAATCTATCGTGACCACAGTTGAATATGTCCCCAACAACCGCACACACATCATTTCAGCAGCGCTGTGCGTTGTAGCTGGGTAAGCAAGAATATTATATTATTTGACGATAACATATTTTTTTCCCAATAGAAAATACACAAGAACAACTACTGTATTCAAATGTCAGTTAATATTATCCGTGTGTTTGAGGTCAACTGATAAAGAACCAACTCTTTCCAGTTCCATCAGATTTTTGACTGGCATCATTTGGGATTTTAAATTCAAAACAACTTCTGTTTATACCGCAAATCATGACGCAAAGAACTAGTTTTTGGTACACGTTTCGTAACTAAAGTTTCCGTACTCGTATGACTAATGGTTATTAATTCATTAGAAACGTTGTTTTATGTATTAGGTGCTACAGCATTGTTACTAAACTAAAATTACCAATTAATAGAATAATATATCGCAACGCCGACGACAAACAGCTGTAAAATTATTTTAACTACTGCTACATTAATACTAATAATAGACTCTGATAACGACTACAATCACCTGTTTACAAAGCTAAAGAATCCGCAGCTGACGTTGCATACCTACTGATAAGAAATACCTAAGATCCTCGTTGGCAACATTGCACTGTCATGGTCATGCTTATAATAATGAGGAACTACGAGGTTGTGAAAATGTTATTATATAGGTAATAGGAACACAACAATGAATGTAACATAACATCACCCCTGTAAACCCTGAAATTGTGAAAATTCGCATAAAGCAAAAACAATTTTCGGAAGGCGGAGGACAGGGTGTTGTAACGCAGCCTGGGAGAGGCCTATGTCCAGCAGTGGACTGCATAGGCTGAGTTGAAAAACAATTTTCTAGGCAAATTCCAATAATGATAATGCGCAAGTATCCTGTACCTATATGGAGATCGACTCATGTTTTATTAATTAGCGACAAATCATTACAATAGGCAATCCTAACGATGATTCATTATAATCATGCGTACGCTTTGTAGCTCCAATGACGCTATTAGAAAACTACCATAAAGGTAGAGGCAGAAATTATTTTGCATGCTAGTTTTAGCGAATTATTTTAGAAACTGTTGCAAATTTTAAAATTCCATTTCAGAATTATCAGACGCGGTTTTAACCTCGTCTTGTAACACCAAAATGAAACTTATTTTTAAGTAGAAATATGATTGATTATTATCACGTTTTTCACAGATGCTGCTGCGGCTGCTTCGTGCCGTACTGCATGAGGTCTTGCAAGACTGCCAACCACTACTGTCCTCAGTGCAAGGCGTTTGTCGGTTCCTATACGCCATCGTGATCATAATCATCTTCTTCTTTCTCGTATTTCATCAAATCTTCCATATTTTGAAAGGCTTTATTATGCTATACAAAGTAATATAAATAAGAAGATGGTGTTTTACGTTACACAATAAAAAATCTCATGTGATGTATCTCAATTCTCATAGGTAAGTAACCCATTCTGCCAGATGGTTTAATGTCAACTTTCTTGCACTCGAAGGCGTATATTAAGTACCTTATCTATTTATAGTTTAATAAATAACAATAATAAAATCTGCAGGGCTTTAAAAAAACAAATCCTGATGGTCTAACAAATTATATTCATTGTCATTTAGGTAACTTGTCAAGTATTTTTATTACCTAGCATCTAAAACAATTTAAATTTCAAGCATCTCTATTTCTTACATAAATTGCACGTGTCCCCAAAATTGACATTTCAGTGTTGGGATGGCATTTCATGGCATCGCTAAGCTCAGGAGCATAATTATACTATTATATTGTACTAGCAAAATTAACTTTATGTCAATTGTGTAAAATACAAACTAGGTACGACCTTTTAACTTGGGGAATTACCGATAAACCGCGAGAATTTTCCAGAAATCGCGCAAAAGAAAATTTGGTTCCTATCTATTGTACGTTACATTATTGACATAAAGTTCAATATACTTTGTACAAAAAAAATCGCTTCCATTTCGTTCCACGGCAATGTAAATTGAGCCTAAGTCGGGTACATATTATCAATTAATAATGGAACAACAATTAACATAGGATGAAGCGGCATTTAAAATTCCTAAAAAATGTGTATACAACTTTACGATGCATAATTTAAAATTGCTTGATATAAAATAAATAATATAATTATTATATATTTGATCACGATTGACCAAATACCTGTCGAATTTATAATTTATTTTATGTGTTAGATAATAGCTAACTAATAGGTATATTTTTTTATGAAAATATAAGTTATTATAAAAAGTTTCGCTGACAATGTCATTTATATTAAAATGTTGTATATATTTAATTCTGTGACTGTGATATACTTTTTCAAGGGTCTTTTATACGATTTCTACCTACTTATAATTTAATATATAAATGGTTAAGAATAATTTATTTTTTCTTAATATTTACGGAATATGCACATTTCTTTTTCAGCTTATCATAGATCCATAAATGAATAAAAGTATTCGACTAAGTACTGAACTACGTAATATCATGTAAACACCAAAAAAAAGTTCGTGTCGGACTACGCACAATGAAGGGTCCGTAGTTGGGATGAATTTATCCCAAAAACAAACTTAACTGAAATAGTAGATTCTTATACAAGGGGCTAAAATGACCCATTATATACGAGGCAGTTTTACTCCCGAGCATCAGCGAGGGAGTAAATAGAAACCGAGTTATAATGGGTTTTTAGCGCCGTGGGTTACACTATACTTTCCTTGGTTGCGTTGAGGCTACAGAAGCAATTAATAAAAAATTGGCGCGAAATCTTTAGATTTTTTTCTCTAATTACAAATTGAATTGGTGATCGTAATTTATTTTACAACAGTGAAAATGTCATCGTATAGTGAGAAAGGAGACCCGTATTTGCAGATGGAAGAGAAAGGAAAATAAATAATTTTCAATCTGTTGCTGTCAAGGTGTATTGGATTATTTTATTTTCTCGCAATCGTAGTGAAAAGTATAGTGTAACACAAGGCGCTAAAAACCCATTATAACTCGGTTTCTATTTACTCACTCGCTAAAGCTCGGAAGTAAAACTACCTCATACATTTATATTATAATGGGTCATTGTCTTGTATAACAATCTACTATTAGTGATCTTTGGCAAAGTTTTAGGCATTTTTGAACATTTAATTATTAACAAACATCTGCTACGTCATCAGCTATGATAATAACTTCAATTCCAGTATAGTCTCACAAATAATTTTTAAATTTGCTTCATATGATTTAATCTGGGATTTTTTATTAAAAAAACTGAAAACCTAACCAACTCATTTCATAAAACCCCAAAAACTCTGTAACTGTCACGTTCTGGCTACACTATTGTATACCCACAAAGTTTTATTTTTGGTGGGAAATTATCAAATAACTTCTCCCGCACTGGCCGGAGCGGGAGGGCGTGTCAAACATATAATCTACTCCTGAAATATACTGCGTTGAAATAATACATCAGAAGAGTAGATTAGGCCGGTAACATAACTGGATATATGCGGATGTACTATACACCATCTGCCTACTCTACCGGGAATACAGACATCATCATCTGCCAACGACTGTCGTTATTATAAAAAATATTTTAAGAACATAGAACTAATGAAACTGTTAACAACCACAAGGGCAGAAGTACCTTACAATATAGCAGATCCTCTACTATACATGCCCAAATACCGGCGGCAGTTGGGGCAGTAATGTTCGACGTTTTTCCACCTCTTCGTGACGTACGGAATTATGCAGCAACACAACCACCTGTAAACAGTTCAGAACTCTTTTAATCAAAAATATTCAGAAAGAATAGAAGAGAATAAAATTATCTTCATTATGTACTTACACGATACAAATTATACACATAAACATTAAAATAAATGCTCTATAGATATAAGTACTTTCAGGCTTGAATTTCAAGGAAAACATTCCGCCACTAAGTGATTTACAGGGAAGGAAAAACCACAAGTTTGAGTCCTACCTCGTAGTAAACGCCATGTTTTCAGTTTCCTCTACGATCAATCCAATAATTTCTAATTTATCAAAACCCTTTTTTTATCAGTCATCGTTATCCTTAATGTTATGGTCATTAGTTGGTCAGGTAATTATTATAATTACCTACAGACCTCTATGTATTGACATTCTAGCAACGTGAGGTGTTCCTCAGGGTAGTATTCTTGGTCTCGCTCGAATCCAAAGAACCTATATTTATCAAAGTTGAGTTATTGAGTATTAGGTCTGTAGGTAATTATAATAATTAAATATGAAATACAATAATTAAATATAATTAAAATTCCAAAATATGCCACTTATGCATAGGCATATTTTTGAATAAAGGTACATAAGGAGCCTTTATGAGATGTGGCCGAGATTAAGTAGATTGCATTTGTATTTAATTCTATAACGTATGAGGAAAACACGATCGAAAGTTTCAAAAAGCTCCACATAGGTATTACAATAAGTTTTTTATGCAAAGGTAAATCTTTAACTCGACGATTCTAACTTCTCAAGGTGTGCATGTGTGTGTGATATTGAAATCGAACATGTTTGATGCACAAAATAATTAGTGCAAGAATATTAACTGAAATTGGTAGCGAAGGTCTAATAAGGAGGACGGTAGTAATTAAATTAACGCACGAGTGTAAATGTAGTACCTCAATCCGATGTCGAGGACAACTGTATTGCTCGGCGTTGAACCCTTTATATCTAGCACAGCTATAATTATACTAATGACAATCTTATAAAGACTAGCTGTTGCCCGCGACTGCTTCTACGATCCAGGATGAAAAGCCTATGTTCTTCTCCTGGTCATGGTCTACTAATGTGCCAAATATCATTCAAATTCGTTCAGCCGTTTTAGCGTGAAAGCGTAACAAACAAACAAACTCACTTTCGCATTTATAAAAATTACCTAATGTTATTAATGTTAAAATTACCATACCAAAATACTCACCAAAAGAATATGCCAAGAATTAAAGCGACGATGTGCGTGAATCTTGAGTTTTTATAATTGGCTTTTGTCATGACATCTTCGTAGCAGAAAGGACACCGCATACCGACTGGCTCAGAGCCCACGTGCAACAGCTCCATCTCGATACCCGCGGCATGCTCTATCTGATGATACGCGTTGGACTCCACTGCACGATCACAATGTCAGGAAATTAAAAAGCAACTAAACTCAAGGGGCAGAAGTTGTAAGTTCCAGTAGTTTTTTAGGTTTAGGTTCACACTACCAAAGGAATGGGGACTACTATTAGCGGTAGCTTTGGGGAGGCCGATGTCCAGAAGTGGACGTCTTTCGGCTGAAATGTTGATGATGATTCTAGCTTCAGTAATTCCCTGAACTCTCTCGAGAATAATAACGAAGCAGTTAGTTTGACGACTCATTTTCAGTCATGTTAGTAAAAATAATGACCAATATAAGTAAGTACTCAAGTGAAACTTGACCTTGTGTTTTCATACGTTTAAGTAGGGTACCTGTTATCTTATTCCAAGAAAAATGATGCGGGTTTCGCAACAATCATTAATCTATATTTACCTACTGGGTAAGTACAATAAGTAGGTATAAAGAAATAGATCTATGTATCACATGCATATAAAAAAAAATCAGCGCTTGGAAAATCTGTAAGTCGGGTACCTCTTTATTGTGTAATGAAGAAAAATTCAAAGTGCAAAATAGTACCTGCCTAGGTAAGTGAAGATTTCAATAATTATTCAGCTACTACTACAGTTTAGGAAATCGTTAATATGTTCATTTAATTAGATCGGTAGATACCTAGGTACTTGAAAAAATAACAGTGAAAATATGAATAATAATAATAAACTTACTTGTTGTTTAGAAAATGCGCCGCGACTGATAACGTTCAAGTGTCACCGCTGATAAATCCTTCACGCACACTATACGAATGTTTGATTACCACACAAACTACTAATCAAGGAGCGATCTACCCAAGATTAATTGATAAACACTAATAGTAACGTATTTATATCGCAGTTATTATTTTTATTCGATCTTCTATTTATAATGGTCAATCACCAACGACGTGTTCAGAAAATAAGTTGTCTGCCAACGCAATGATATTTATCAATGAAGCGTCGATATTGGTTATCGAATAGATAACGCATACAAATCAAACAGGCCATTATCTTAGTAAAAGCACCTAATAGTTACTTTCCTGGCTACATAGCCACACACGTAGATACGTGTTGTAATGAAACTTACACGTGCTATTTTGATTTAAATATTGAACTGTGTGCATCTTTTTAGACTAATGTTTCTGGAAACAAAAAAGAAAGCATACGCATATACGATCAACGGATGATTAAAAAATCTTGTAAAATTATTTTTCTCAATTCTGTTTCTTATAATATAGATTACCCAAGTGAGCTGTACCTACCTAATGTAATATTGAAGTAATATATACATACTTACCCACTGAAGTGTATTTAAAATGACAAGCAGTACCCGCCATTTGTGCCCCACTTCCTTTTCAGCATGTATCCTGAATAGATTATTAATATTCAGTTCGAAAAAGAACTTATTCAAAATCAACCGCAGGGACTTAAAAGTTAGGGAGTAAAGTAGTAAAGTGATCGTGCGGTCCATGGCCCTTTACGAGGCACCGCACCGGTGCACCGGGCGCGTTCTCTGAGGCTGCGACCAGCCCAGCGGTTGAACGCGTCCCAAAGGGCCATGGCCATCATCAGGCTGGTACGGGGTTACCGCACGGTCTAACGTGAGGCGGCGAGCCTCCTTGCCGGACTACCGACATGGGGTTTGGAGGCCAAAGTACAAAATAATATGATATCTAAGCTTATATGAGCACGACTCTAGCAAACGTGGAAACAATAAACGCGGCGACCGTTTCCGGTTTACCTTTGCAGATGCGTAAGTAAGGTACTGACAGACATGCTTACAAAAAAGAAAAACTAGCATACTCTGCAGCTGTTCACGTTTGCTAGCAATGGCGTCACACGGTCACACACACCTGTCATGAACTGGATCAAATCGGTACTAGCATGCTCTTAAGCAAACCTAGAGGTCTACTCCGAAGCTATAATCCGAAGTATCGGCCGAATGTTCGGCCGTTTTATATCTTCCAAAGTTTCCTTTTTTTACTTGGAGTCCTTACCCGACTTCAAGTCACATTTTTTGACTTTGACTTATCACTTTGACTGTCGTTTTTTTTTTTCTTTCGCCGTAGTCAGCCATAGTTAGCCGTAGTCAAGAAACGGCCGAACATTCGGCCGATACTTCGGATTTATGTTCGGAGTAGACCCCCTGTTCAGACGCGTTCGGAGCACGCCCTCTCCCACCCGCTCCTCAGGTAGCATGCTCGGAAATCAAACGAGTATTGATTTTTGAGGATACTCGAAGTGAGCATGCTCATTACTAGCAATGTTTCGACACACATGCTACTAAGTAGCAATTGCTCAATAATGGCATGCGTTCGTGCTAGTAATGAGCATGTCTGTCGGTACCTTAATGCTAGATTGATGCAAAATTTCCGTCCCGTATTATAGAACGTCCCTCAATACATCATATCACCAAGTAATACGAGTATAATATCATCATACGAATTTGATTGGTTGAAACTACATAGTTTTGTAATACTTGAATAATGAGTGCTCGAGTGACGTTCTGTAATTCGGGTCTATGAATTGTCTGGAGCCCCGGACTGAACTGATGCCAGATTCATAGTCTAATAATCATAGTCTCGTGAGTATATTGTTCCTTCATCATAGTTTAACAAATTATTCTATCCTAAATAGATCAGTAGCCACAATTGAAGAAAAAAGTAAGCGCTTGTCTATTCTATTTTTTCAATGGCAATAACTAAATTCTGACATTTGTAGCTGTCACTGTCAAGTGTCAAACTGTCAATCTTTTTTTTTTTTTTAATTAGTTTAATGGCCTGGTTTCTGGGACCTTTTAGCTAAAACTGTCAATCAATTTTGTGATGCCACAGAACAGAGTACTTGTGGAGTACATATATTAATAAAAATAAAAAAATAATAAAAGAATAAAATGCCTGGGCAATACCACAGAGTACATTCTAATATACTGACAGGCAATACCTAGTTTAAAGTTATCTGTGGGCAATACCATATCAATAGCGCGGCCAAATGTACTCTGTGAGCGCGGCTCCATCAGTATATCTCACCTTGACTCATTTATTGACCCAAAGATTCATAAATAAAAACAAATTACAATATACCTGAAACCATCTGTAGAAATGTCATAGCCTCTGAATAATCATAACATTGTGTGTATTACAAAAATGAGCAAATTGTTATAATTCCTAACATAAATAACTCAGCAGAATGGACGTAGACCTGCTACGACCAGGCACTGTGCCTATCTCTCCAGACACAATCCTATGGTTTGAATTTCTTCTAGACCCAAATTTACTGAAGAAGCATCTCAGCAAACCTAATCCAGGTATGAAATTTAGTTTACTAGAAATCAAGAACAACAAACAAAAACCTAAGTGTTGAAAATTATGGTGACTACTGAAATTCATGGCATACTTACCTATGAATATTACAAGTTCAAATGTTGTAAAAAAAACCTTATTTTTATTAAGCATGCACTCCAGCAAGCACTGCCCCTAAGACGACCCACTGACCGTAACCAGTTGCACGTAACAGCTACCAAAAATTGTAGCAATATATTAAGCTTGTTCAATTCAAATTCAATCAACTTGAAACGTACTAAATGTTGTGTTACTGTACCATGTTCACAGAACCTACAGCATGTGAGTTGATAGAGGAGTTTCTATCAGTTGACACCAAGAACAGTACCTCCAAGCCCACAAGTGAACGCGTGGTGGATGTGGATGCTCCACCCACCCCCCCATTGGCCACCACTCCCGCACCGGCACTGTTCACACGGAAACAACTGGCTCTGAAGATCCTGGCTTTGAAAGTTGCTTCAACTTTACATTGGAATTTAGGTAAGCTCTACTAATGAATAGAATTTATAAATTACATTTTGAAGTTCTCTATATTAATACTAACTATAACTATATTAGGTACCAACTGACCTGATTGATGAGCCCCAAATTATGTTATTAACCTCTCCAGATTTTTATTTTGACGATATTTGTATTATCAGAATTCTATATTAAAAAAATTAAAAGGTCAATTTTTTTATTTCAAATAGGCACATAAATGGCACTTTGAACATCAACATTTACAACAAAATTGAATTGGTTCTAGTCGCGCCTTCCAAAAGGTAGCTTTGTATGGAGAAGAATGGGCAAGAAACTCCACCGTTACTCTTTTAAAATATTTTGTATAGGTACACTAAATATATATTTATTTTATGTGAAGACGTGATGCACCTAGAATAAAATTACTATACCACAATAGGTAAAAAGAATTAAGAATGAAGCAATGACAGATAAATTAATTATGTGATAGATACATGGTGCTCACATATTTACAAAAATTGTAAAAAAAAAAATATTACCCAAAAATATCAGTATTGTGATATGAATGTGAAGTTAGAAAGAGAGAAATCTGTCACCTTTATTCTTATTCTAACTTTTCTTATCTGGTCCACTAAGTATTCCTATGAAATTTTCAGATATATTTGAGACCAAGCTGCCTCCTCAGATTCAGCAACAGTTAATGCAGGATCTGGTGTACATGTCAACTGATGCAGCATTTGCTGTGCCTCCACAGGTAATAAATTGAATCCAATACTATGTAGTGTTATTATCTAGCTAGATCCTAGACCAATAAGTTATATAAAATGTCTGCTTAACAATCAATAAACCCAGTTTATAACAGCTAACTTGTGGAAATAGGTTTCTCTTGCCCAAGCTGCTCTAAAACAACCAGTCCTCTAGTTGTTAGGACTGCTTTGTAAAGTTACATAATTTGACTGAGTGGAATCCATAGCAAAAAACTATTTCTTTTATTATTTATTGAAAGGAACAGCAAACAGTTATAATAAAAGAACTTACAACTTATTTAACATAAGCAATTTTAATAATAATATATATATAACCCACAACGCTGTCCACGGGTAGACATAAAAGTAAAGATAGAAGAGTGCAATCTCTAGGAGTTTTAGTAGCAGTACGTGCAGTAATTATTTGTGTAATGAGCATTAATAAAGTTAAATTTTGATAAAGGTTACATAATATAAAAACATGACCTTATTAAGTATGACGATTATCAGAAACGGTTTATTTTCATGGGTTTTATTTAATATAGAGGAGCGGGTGAGTTGGGTTGCCAACCATACTGTTAAAAACAGTATTATACTGTTAATCATTCTAAAATACTGTTTACTATTCCACAATAATAAAGTATATGAATACACTATTTTCACTGATATCCAGAGCTACACCTAAATAAAAAGTTTCATCTACTACGTAGAACATCGTGTATGCACCTGGGCAGGTGCGCGGCGATTCAGCTAGCCTTAATTTCAGAATGTCTCGAACTATCAGGACATAGTAAATTAAGATAATTTTTATCAGAATACCATTTAAATACTAGTATTATAGATAGTTCTGCCACCTCGGTATTCACAGAATTAGTGTTTTCAGTGATGAACGCTAACTGGTGGAACGGCAGACATAGAGCTTCAATAAGTTTAATAAAAAACGTCTATTCGGTGAGGCTTAAGAAGCCTTCAAAATTGGTGCGTAAATGGATGAGTTGCGCCAGTAGCACTGATGAATTATACAATATCATTTCTTTTTTAATACTTGTAATTTTGTTTATGTTTCCGAGATACTGGTTATTTTCCCACGTTGACCACAATATACTTTCTTGTACAAAAAGTTGGCAACCCTGCGGGTGAGGCTTTTAAATCTATTCATTGGACAATTGAAGATCTCAATATTTACAAAAGTGCTATTGTATGAGTCGACCATACGGCTTTCACAGGAAATACCAGCAGAGTTGCTGCAGCAGCCACAGGTGCAGTTTGCTTTGGCTTTGTACCACAGATGGATAGTAAGGTTCCCAGTAAAGGCAGCACTCTATGGCAAGTCAAACAAAATGTCTTACATCCACATGTAAGTACCTGTTGTTTTTAGAGAAATTTGCAGTTCATTATTACGAATTTTCTTTTCTTTCATCATTTTATCTTAATTTGAATCAAGTTATTATGTTATGTTATAAAAAAAAACCGGTTATGTGCGTGTCGGACCACGCGCAAGGAAGGGTTCCGTAGCTGGGATGAATTTATCCCAAAACAAACTAACAATAATAAACTAGTAATTGAAAAACATGTTCTCCCTTACATTGATATACGTCATGGTCAATTCTCCAACTGCAAATTTAAGTTGGTCGACTGTTACTCGTTATCTTGTTAAGCCTACTTGACTCTAACAAAAAATAGCACTTTAAAGCTTAATATTACGCAAACGGATTCCTGAATCGAAAAATAGTTTTCACAGAACCAGAGTATTTTTGGACGGTCTATCCAAGGATACCCCACACGGTGGTATAGACGAGAAAAAAAAATATCATCCTCACTTTACATGCAAGGGATATACCATATAAAATGTTTTTCTCAATATTTTATTTTACCACTTTGTCGGCGTGATTAATATGTATTTCCATGCCGAATTACAGCTTTCTAGTACTAAGAGTCTACGGAGGAGACAGACGGACATGGTGAAACTATAAGGATTCCTGGTTGACTACGGAACCCTACAAAACTATTTCAATGTAAACATAATAGTTTTGTGCTTCTCCATTATCATGAATAAAGAATGCAAGTTCTTATTTAAATCTAAATCTTATTGAATAACTATTTGAATTTCAGTATAATCATATTTATCATAGTATATCAATATTTTACATAGCTATTATTAGAAGCTAGAAACCACCTACTACATTCACACTTTTTATTATGACAGACCTGGCATGCAACTGGACAGCGCCTACACTCCTGTTAATCAAAACTTCGAGAAAATCTTGCGAATGTGCGAATCCTCTCGCTTGCAAAGCATTTTGTTCTTAGATGAGATATTATCGTATTACGAACCAACATCAAGTACTGGTCGTAAAGAATCGAAAAAGATGAAAGTCCCTGTGACTGAAACTTTTGTACACCTTACTGAAGACTCGTGTGATATGAACCATAACTGGAATGCTGGTGGCGTTCTGATCAGTCAGCATGAATTTGCAATGCAAATACATTTTGACTTATGTTATAATTATTTCTTCTATGGTCAACATAGTTTGGCCAAGAAGCACATACTTGGATGTAGAGAAAATTCAAATCTGTTAGAGAGAGAAACATCAATCTATGGATATGGTCAACACAGAGTGATGCCCTGGGGAGAGTTTCACTATGCAAGCATGGCAAAAGATGATATCTTAGGATACATAAGGGCATTGAATTTGGGCTATGAAGTGTTAAATGAAGAGCCCTCATTGTTACAAAAACTTCAAGATTCCATAGCAAATCATTACACGGGAATCATCGCAGTTCTACAAGCTGATAACTTGACGCGGGAGATCCCAATGATTCACAGACAAGTTGCCGAGCTTGATATTCAAGGGTCTGCCTCAAGTGGCGCCTTCACCGTAGCACGTGATCTACTAAACAGAGTGTCGGCGCTGAATGCCGTCAGATACGCCTTAGAAGGAGGTTTGCCCTCTACTCATCAAGACTTCCTGAACAAATTCAAAACAGTTGGCATAAAGTTCTTTGATCTTTTGTTCTGGGCACTCGCCCCTGTCTTAATGTCTGATTTGTCTGAAGCCGACTGGGAAAATTTAAGAACGTTTTACCTTCACTTAGCGACATCACAGTGTAGACTCCCAATTGATAGAATTGACGAGTATTTGAAAAAGCACATTGGTGAATCAGCAGAGACCATAAGGAAGAAGTTAGTTTCTGATGAGCAATTGAACACGATTCTCAATGATCCCGTCAACATCGACGATGAAAACATGGATATACCTCGAGAATTACTCACAGATGATTGGGAAACACCAGACTTTGAGTTTAACTCCGTGCCAGAGTTAGAGATGGGTAGGCTGAAGAAGCGCCTTATAGAGGCTTCGACGGCTGACGAAGTTCGAATGTGTTTGGTGAAGTTGGCAATGATGGCTCCAGCGTCACCTCTGTGGAAGATAAGCCCATCGTGGAAGCCAGCAGGAGAGTTGTGTAATGCCTTGACATCTTTGCCGAGAGGATTCTTACAAGACTTTGGTTACGTTGTATCTGGGGCGGCGCGAGCGCGAGCGGAGGCTGGGTGCTCCCGCGCGGCTCTATCATTGCTCTCAGTACTTGAAGGTGAGGCTCGCAGCCAGTTGGGCTCTGGCAACGATCCCACACTATACCGGTTGTGTCGTCAACTGTCCTGGGAGGTTCTTCTGCTACAAATTAATGTAGTGTTGAGCGAATGGCCACACCACAGAATCAATTTGACTGTGTTGGCAAACAAATGCAAAGCTTGTATCGCTACCGTCACCTCCGGAGACGTCGTCGTTCCTAGACCACAGGTGAGAGAGATAAACTATTTCTTTCCAATAACGTTTTTTTTTTTTTTTAACGGATATTTCATCATTAATTCTGTGTATCAGGTAATCGAAGCGTGTTGGATTTGTTTGATAAATGCGTGTGAATGGGAAGGAGTGGGCGTCACGACGGGGCCGGGCGAGGTCGCCGCAGCTCTTTGTGCCGCCTGCTTTGAGTTGCAGCGAGGGAAAGCCTCTAGGAAGTTTCCCAGACCATTGTGGGATTTCGGTAAGTGCCATTTTAAATAGGTAGTACATAGAAGAACATTTTCAATTAAAATTTCAAATTCACTCTAATGTTAGGCCTTGTTATGCCTAATTAATCTTATTGTATTGGTCGTTATAGTGGTAAAATTTCACGAGCGCTTTTTAATCATTGTAATTTGAACTTTATGTCAATTAACATTAAGAGTTATGTGACGCGCGATCTTAGGGCCTGTGCACACCACGTTTTTTAAACGCGCCGTTGACACGCGTTGGTAGCGATACAGACGCGATATGCAACGAGTCAGACGCAGCCAGTACTGCTCTGTAGGATAAAAGCGCGCCGTCGAAGCACGTTTCTAAAACACGCGTCAACGGCGCGTTTAAAAAACGTGTGTACAGGCCCTCAATTTGTAACGGCAAAATTGTATTTAATGTAGGTCTATCTTTCTTTCCTTTCAGCCGTAGCGGTGTACTGCACCGGACCCGCCCCGGTAAAGAGGTCGGCAGGTGGAAACCCTACCCATTCCCGCGAAGCGCCCGGCGTCTCCGAAGCTCGGAACGCTTTCAACGGGTTCCTATCCACATTAAGAGAACCCCTCGCCGTCAGCGTGATGCTCTCACTCCTCGCCAGAATACACAATGTTCTAATAGATGACAACTCTTTAGAACTTGTCGTGGACTATACCAATCTCTGGCCGAATAACATATCGAATGTCAATAATTATAACGCTAAGTTCGTGCTAGAATCTCTTACGGACCTTCTCGAAAGGAGTTTGAAACTGTATCCTTATAATACGTCTTGGTAAGTTCTAAATTATTTTTGGATTTTATCTTAAACAAATATCATAAGTTTTTCATACTTATCTGTCCCACTGCTCGACTGAAGAGCCAACATGATTACTGTACATTGCTTTACCCAACCGATCTCTTAAAAATACCAGGTATAAGTTTTAATATGCTGTCCAAAAAACCGGCCAAGTGCGTGTCGGACCACGCATAATGAAGGGTTCCGTAGTTGGGATGAATTTATCTCAAGAACAAACTTAACATTGTAGTTAAAAAGCATCTTGCCCCATACATTCCAACTGCAAATGTAAGTTTGTACTCACAATATTGAAAGGTTTACCATGTTATTTTAACACCATAGACTTCTTATTTTTTTCAACATTTAAGGGTCAGTAGTTTCGGAGCTAAAGGGAGTGGTAAATTTTCATATATTTTCGTAAATAGCTTTAAAACTATTTACTTTAAAATTATTTTTAAAAAAAAACTATTTGAGACCCTGACAACAATCCCTTTCATTTGATATGTAACACGGTACAGTTAGCAAATTAAAATGTTCTAATTTGCCCCCAAAAGTGACCCTCATATTCAAAATTAATTTATATACGTTACACGTTCGTGTTTGGGTCACATAAATTCATATATTGTGTACCAAATTTCAACTTAACCGATCCATTAGAAACAGAGCAAATCGGCTGTGACAGAGAGACAGACACATGAGTGATCCTATAAGGGTTCCATTTTTCCTTTTGAGGTATGGAACCATAAAAATTACAAGTCACTTCCATTCCTTATTATTTGAATGCACAAAGCGACGTAAGACTCCTGGGAGTCCTCCTGGGATTTTTTTTCCATTAGTCGACGGTCGAGTTATTAACTATTAGCTAATGACACTTGTATAACCTGTGCCTCATCAGGCTCCGATTATACGGCGATGTGGAGATGGCAGAAGGTCGTTGGGGCGCGGCCCTACGTCGGTACCTCTGCGGTGCAGCGGCAGGCTCGTGGCACTTCGCCAAGCGCGCTCCCGACGAGCCGAGCATAGCACGGCGCGCGGCGCGATGCTGCCAGGCACTCAATGCGCCCACACAAGCGGCTGCGCTTTGCCAGCTGCCCGACGAACCTGACTACACCACGGCCTTCAAGTGCCTCGCGGAAAAGGTACGCATCATGCTGTGAAACTATTTGACTGGCACGTATCGACGAACAGAACCATTTTAAAATTTTGGTAGTCTTCACAAACATACTATTTATTAGCATTAACGAGTATGTGATAACTTAAGATTCATTGAAAATCAGCGTCAGACATTATTTCTGAAATGAATCTATTTTTTTGCTATTCAAAAGGAACAACAAACAGCTACAATAGAAACGAGAAATGCACAAAACTTATAGACAATATTGCAGCCCACAACGCTGTTCACAGATTAACAATAGGATACAATACAGTGGAAAATAATCGCTAGGGTTACAAATAAAATTTTTACTATTTGGCGCATTCGTGCGACACAAATTATAGCATCATTTGTATTTTGATTTTAGTTTTTAATTTGTCCAAATACTTCCTTGGTTACGGTATTGTGCCAAAGAAACGGTTTTCTTTCTTTCTTAAAAATATTATGTGACCGCTATAAATAATCTACTACGTGATGTAAGTCTGCTTCAACTTCGCTTTCCTGTTCCACAGACGGGCACCGCAGCTGACGCTATGGACGGTTACTACGGATGCATCTGGGACGGCACACTGCTGGAGGTCGGCGTGGCCTTGCACGCGCGGCGCGGGGAGGGCGGGCGGCGTGCTCGCGCCGTGCGCGCGTCGGGCGCGCTCGAGCTCAACGCGAACAACAGCGAGGATATACAGCGCGAAGCTGCCGCCATACGCCGTGCAAGGTTACTGCGTGCGCTCACCAACCAGTACGTCGCGTGAACACTTCTACGTTCATACGACTGAACGTTTGTTTTCTTTGGTTCTTTTTTTTTTCGTACGTAGTTACGTTTCTCGTAATTAAGTGTAATATACAAAAATATAATTCATATTATCGTGAACAATTTGAAGTTTTATTAGGTAATCAATTATCTTATAAGATAACAATTAAACACGTTTATCCACAGTAAATGCTTTATTTAAAATGAGTACAAAAATAAAATGCATTACAAACATGTCATCGATAATGTAGCAACGAGGTTCGTACTTTTTGCCGATTTTTTTTTAAATCTCATCTTTTAGAATCACATGTTGTATGTATCTCTTCGTATAGACATATTGTTACGTACATTAATCGGTGTTAAATTATGACAATCTTATACAGAGAAATCATTCATAAATGTTGAACATAGGGTACCATTTAGTACGATGAATTGATAGTTATGTAGTAGGTACCTACTACTAAAAATATGGCACAAAATTATTCAATTTCGTTATGCTTGTACACGCTTACAACATAAGAAGTTACGTTTTTTATTTTCATATAAATTTTGACATTTATACATTTTTATATACTTAATATCTTCGATCTAGCTTAAATTATAATCACAATACGACATAGACGTCATTAAATCGATACGTATCGGATAAATATCTCAGAAAGATAGAATTCATCTTGCTTTCCTCTTGGACCTGCTAGTAATACATTACAAAGTTCACAGTAGAATGAACCGTCAGGTGTTTACACGTCCTGACACTACATAAAAATCAGTCGTTTTCCTGTTTAGAGAGCCATTATAATTTTTTAAACATTTCATAATTATCACATAGGTATTTTGCGCTTCATTGGTACACCAAATATTATAAAATATTATAAAAGTTTATAACATTAATTATATTCTGCAGAGGCGGCTCGTGACATTTATTTGTGGGGGTTCACTAAAAAAAGAAACGTAGAACTAGAGCTTACCATTTATTTTATTTGAAAAGAAAATCCATTCGGCGATCTTTATCGATTTTCATCAACGCGTTCATTGAACTCTCTAATAGATTTTCGATACGCAGAATCGAGCGCCTTAAGAATATCTTGACGGCCGATAGATGCCAATTGCACTTCACATAAGATATGAAATCGAGATTGCGAATGTTTTTTCACTTTTATTAAAAGATGCGCTAAATCGTCAACACGGCCGTTTCCGTCCATGCAGATTCACCACCACTGCCGGCGCCAGCTCCAAACACCAGACACGGGAAACAAAATAATTTGTTGCTTTCTTCACATCCACACAACCAAGGTGTTTTGAAATATTGTTCAGATTTAAAACCACGCGTAAAAGATTTATTTTTCGTAACACATTTTTGAGAAAGTGCAATTTCGGGACGTGGTGGTCCCTTAGCTTTCAGTTCTATACGCATTTCGAGTCTTTTCACAATTTTTAATAAAAAGATACACTGTATTGTTCCATTTTTAATACAAATGTCGCGCACAAACTATTTTTAATAATTATTTAGAATAAACTCTGCGAATCTACTGACAGCCGAGTTGAGCCGACCGTTTGTTTACAAAAGATCGGCAACAGCGCATAGGCATAGATCGCATTTCCGCGCGCGCCCGCCTTGCGCCGTTTGGCAACGTCGCGCGTGAGTGGCGCTCCAAATTAGGCTAATTTCTCATACAAAATCTTTTGTTTCACGCGTCGGACTGTGTCGATATTTCTCTTTCGCACTCATTGAATACAGTGCTAGAAATCGTACTGAACTTTGTTTCATAGGAGCGCAATCGCTGGCGCTCCACACGTTACAACTTGACGCAAAATGTACGCGTAGGAAATGGTTTTCTAGTAAACTGCTATTGTATGCGTATGGGCATAGTAGAAAGAATGTATGTATAGGATTATAATAAAGAAATATAGATTATGCTATTTTCGTGGGAGTGCACTGCACCAGCGCTCTTTATGACGAGCCGCCTCTGATATTCTGTAGTTAAGGAGATATACATTTAATAACAAGTTCCTTGTAAGGTTTTATCACCATGAACGGTATTTGACCTAAAAAACCATCTTGCACCGATGTGGATGAACATAATAAACATCGCGCGAAATCTGTGGCGTTTTTTTTTCATTGGTTTATTTTTGGTCTAACTGAACCATCTACGACGTATTCGAGAAGTTTTCTGTATGAGCCTAGAATTTATAAAAAGATAAGTTTTTGAAAAAAATTAATGAATACGTCGACTGTGACGTTCTTGGTATTTACTTCACATAAGTGCCCAGGTATCTCTGGCAGTTGGGGCAGTAGTGATCGGAGTTTTTGGCTGATTCAGCGCCATACGGAACACAGCACAAACAACTGGAAAAAAATAAACAAATCAACTTTACTCTCGTTTCAATAAAATTGTTTTCAGAAAGTTTAGTACGTACTGTTTTAAATTCATAGAAATCTTTAAAACTTTAAAGATTTCTATGAATTTAAAACAGTAGCAGCAGTTTAAAAAAGCAGCGGCAACTAAACCTTATGTGTAGGCGGTAAAGATACTTTTCTAAAACCGCAATTGAAAACTAAATTATGAAACGTAGTTAACATACCACATTATGCCCCAGAGTGCGGCGGCCATGTGCGTGCGCGACGTAGTTGTGTACTTCACTGCAGTCTTAACAGACGCATGGCAGAACTGACAAATCGTTACCGTGTTCTCGGGACCCAGCAGCTGCTTCTGAAACAATCGTACTGTTAACCCCTTCACTACACTACATCAGAATCATTGTTGGCTCTGATTCATGCACTAGTAACCCTCAAAGTAATCAGAAGACTCATTTGATTGTTTGTAGGTGTTTATTGCAACGACGAATGCCCAACGTTTGGCGGCATGCATTGATGAAATAAACATAATTCTAAACAAGTCGTTCTAAATTCGTTCCCCTCGCTAGTCATTTATAATCGTCGTCCTTCTCTTGTCACTGTATCACTTATGTTTTATGTATGTAAAATATACATAATCCAACTGGAGGAAGGAAAATATTATTTGTAAATACCGCTGGTGCTGCTGGCACTGGCTCCGGCATCTGTTGCACCGCTACCGGCGGCTGGACTTTTGAGTTAAAATTCTTTATCTGTAAGAAAACATACAGAACGCCATGAAATACCTATATCCTCATATAATAAACTAGGGACCCGCCCCTGCTTCACGCAGGTGCGATCTACTGATGTGGCGCAAGTCAAAACATCAAGATCGCTGTGCATTACCTAATTTAAATATTAATGTATTATACACATAAACCATTCAGAATAAATTCTTAATAAATGATAGTAAAAACCACAACAAAATATGTTGTGTAATTTATAAGAAACTAGCTGCGCCCCGCGGTTTCACCCGCATAAGTCTCGATCCCGTGGGATTATCGGGTTAAAAAGTATTCTATGCCCTAATCCAGGTCATGGTTCACCTATGTGCCAAATTTTATCCAAATCCGTTCAGCCGTTTTAGCGTGAATGCGTAACAAACTAACTCACTCGCAATTCTATCATGATTCGAAAGACACGTGGCGCCATCTGTTATCATAAGAACGTTATTGTTGTTTTCCTCGGGAACAGTACCGTTTGATACCGGGATGAAAGGTACCCTATGTCCGTTTCTGTACACCTGATAACGTATAATGTAAAATTTCAGAATGATCGGTTCTGTGGTTTAGGCGTGAAAACGTAACAAACAAACTTACTTTCGTATTTATAATATTAGTTAGGAACTTAGGAAATGGGTCGCGTGCGACCCGGCAGCCGGTACGGTAGGTAGTTAGCGAGCTTAAGTACATGGAGTGATTTATCTGGTAATCCGTGGTATAACTAATGCGTCATGGTTCGTTTAGGTAGACTGGCAAAGTGCATAGCATAAACGGCATAAAGTGTCCCAATACCAGCGGCCACCACCGGCGTAACAGAACTCAGTACACACAACAAAACAAACAGGGGCCCAAGTCTGCTATTTTTATAAATTCAGTCATTCCAACACGATCCCATTGTCAGGCCATTGTCATTTTGCTAAAAGTTCGTAATCTGGTAAATTCATAATGGTCGATCAATGTTCTCGTAATATAATTTTGTTATTATAATGGCATTGTCGTATTGCCATTATTATAAAACCCATTAGTAGAAATGTCATTCATTTGTCATTATGTACGAGATTACCAATATAAGCAATTTCTTTCAATGTAGTGTCAGTGGCCGACCATTGGAAAGTCATAATGACGCCATTATAATAGTAGATTACCAAACTTGTCAAAATCAATGATCGACCATTCTGACACTATTGTAATAGCAGACTTGAGGTCCTGCTGTTACCTTGTTACGAGATTAAAAGTTCTAATATTCAATAAATGATCATGATGCCCTCTTCGAGGTTCATTCAGTCAGCAACGAAAGTCGATTAATATTTCAGTGCCTATTTTCATAAATTATTGAAATCATCTTTTTTTTTTACCTACAGAAAACCCTTATAATTTTAAAACATACTATTACAAGAACTTCTGAAAAACAGTGCATCGGATAATTTTGAGTCAATAAAGAATTTTATATCCGATCTTCTTTTCGAAGAAGATCTAAAATTGTTATAGAACAAGCCGTGTGCCCGATGGAATTTCTCATCTGACAAATGACGAAGTTACATACAAACTTTCATCCTCTATTTGATCCCTTTAGGGGCTGAATTTTCAACAACCCTTCACTTTCCTTATAAAAATGAACGTATACACGATATACACAATTTTATGTTTCTAGACACAATTAAGGCGATACCAAAATAAATTGGGGGCGTTTTCGTAACCATTTATTTCACTATTACAGCATGTATGGATTACAATTTCGGATACGGTATATGTTTATTGACTATTTGATTAATATTCTTACTGAAGGAAAGCGAAAATTGGGTTTAATTTCCTCGATAGAATTTAACTCTTCATTTTTTTTTTCAAATCCTAAGTAATTTCAATGCAAAATTGCATTCAAAATGTATGGTACGTAATTGAAAACGCTGGCTGAAAATATTTTTGATACATAGCTTAATTTATTTTTAAACAATTTTTATATTTTATTTTGGTTCCAGCGCATTGTTGCGCTCTCTTTTTTCGCATGTGGAAGTAATTGACACTGTCACTTTCTCATTCCCAGTTCGCTATGATTCATTTATTACATAGCTTAGGTATCACCTGTGACTATGGCTGTGCCTTGTCTGTCAGTAAATTTAAGATTTTGATTATGTAGATTATAGATGATGTAAAAGTAACAATGTTAATAATCTCTATAAAGCTGACCGTACAGTCAACCACACATCATTGGTAACAATTTGACATTGACAAAGCCTTATGACATAGCAGCAGGACGACTTTTGTAGTGCAAGTGTTATAATTATATAAACTACGATAATGGCGCGCGTATCCAAAATACTGTTGCTATATGTGTGACTACACATAATATCCTTACGAATAAATAAATCCTTCGATTTATTTTTGTTTGACGACCGTCTCAGTACGCACACATGCGTTATGATTATGACTCTTGGTGGCGTGGCGCTTTGTAAATACTTACACAATTAAATACTTTCAAACGTCTTGAATTTTGGAGCGGTACGCCATGTTATCGTAGTTTACAAGCAATGCAAGCTTAGCACGAGAACCCTATATAAACGTTTTGCCGACGTTAGAGTAGACAAAAATGACGTTTCCGTGACAGTTGACAGCTTTAGACGGTAGACAAGTGATTTCTATTCTACTGATTCTACAGTATAGAAATACTTAGAAAGCGTCATGCTAAACCTGCTGACGTGCGATTCTTTTAATGTGTAAAACATGAAGAATCAATTATTATTACTATTAATTACCTGAACTTTGTTCTCGAACTCCGAAGGATACAGAGGGAGTCCCTGGTTGTCCATGACCGGTCTGGAACAAAAAGCAATTAATTTATGGTATCGTAAAGTGACACTGAGGTGGCAGAAGACGAGATGGATTGCGAAGGCCGACAATAAACAAACCACACTAAAATATGTCTCGTTTAATTGTCAAATTACACTAGTCTGGGCAGGCAGTGGACCCAGTCGACGCGTCGATCGGGCAGAATGTTTTAATAGATGTAGGTATTTGGACATCGACTGGAAGTTATTGGTCCTTATTTTTATTGGTCTTTATTCATGTTATTATTTAACATTGCCCTGCTGGCTAATAATAATATATGAGTCACATGGTGAGTTCAGTCTCAGAATCAACATTGGTACAGGAACAGATAACGACTGTCACTGTGCCGAACAGATGTGGCCATCTGCATGTACAAAACTATACCTAATAAAACTTAAAATGACACTTAAATTAAAAAAAAATTAATAAATAAAACCACCGACTTCTATAAAAACACTACAAAGTGGAAAATACTTAACATTAATTTCGGAAGTCGGTGTCTTTGGATCTGAATTTTAGTATTTTGCCACTGACTTCAGAAATTAAAGTAATTTTTCACTTTGCAGTGTTTTTATGATTTTTTTATTTTGGAAAAAGTTTTTTATTTTCACTTTTTAATGGGTCAGTTTTTAATTTATCTAAGTTACAATAGCCTAATGGCAACTGCTCATCACCAGTTACAAAATATTGCTTTTCACAATGCTGCGTTAAATATTGAGTAGTTCTCCTGGTAAGAACCAGGAGAACTGCTACTCACCATTATACATTGTGTCAAGCATAAATTCCTTAGCAACGACATTAAAGTACCTACCTAATCGAATCGCAACCCGTTAAATACTTATTATTACTTTTGTTGTTCCCGTGGCCATGTGTGGTCTTGATCATCAGTTACACTTCACCAAGTGGTGAAGCTGCTTTCCGAGAGCAAATGCACGAGTTACTATAAAAATACCCAAATCACTGTAGATGTGCCTATAAAATTTGAGGATTTCTATCCCCTCATCAGATCCTGATTTGGTGGCAATGGGCCCACCGGGAGCACCAATCGGGAGCATACACTTGAAAAAAAAAAAATTTCAAAATCGGTCCACAATTGACGGAGAAATCGGTGAACAATAAAAAAACATACAGCCTAACATTAACCTCTTTCTTTTTGGAAGTCGGTTAAAAGGCCGCAATGTGATCGATTTAATATTGACACAAAAAATACCTACCTACATTATGTCATTGTGATATTTACAGTTATTTAACTCAACAACTGCATTTTATATCGGACTTCAGCAGTGCTATTCTGTAACCATCTCACCGTGAAAACTTAGGTGAAGTGAGCGTGGAGTGAACTGCCAGTGAGGGATTGACACTGTTATCAACTCACTTCAAGCTCACTTCACCTACGTTTACACGGTGAGACTTTTTCAGAATAGATCGGCAGGACGCAACCTGGCAGTACCTATCATGTTACTACCGCGTATTTCTCACAACGCAGTGCGAGTGCATAGTTTCATATTAAATATCCATTTGAATGGTCCACATGAAGGACTAAGTGCGGAAACCAAACCCTGTAACATAGAACATCAATTTGGATCAGCATACTTTAGGTATGTCTTGCTTGAACAATGCACATGAGCTAAACGGGCATAGAACACATAATATGCACGTAGGGTGGAAAAAGCTTTAGAACAGTAAACATACAAATAAAATATCGTTCGAAGAAACACCGTTTAATCGAGTTTGATCTCCGGGACCAAAAATTCAAGAAATTACCTTATCGCCAATTTCATTTGCACGGTCGGAAAAAATGGTAGGTACACACTGCAAATTAGATCGGTTTGCAGGGCACACCGACATAGATATTGGTGTGCGTGCAATCAACGGGTGTACATTACTTCGCCTATTTATTAGTGCTTGCTTCACAATAACCCGTTATCCACGCACACACTTGCAATTTCTTGTCACTTTAATGTTGCAGGCAGGGAATATGAAGCATAGCCAATTTAACAATCGTCTCCGTGGCGCATTTAACTGATTTGGCGCAAAAATGACAAATCTTATTTAAGTTAGTAGTTTAAGTTCATCGTCATAATGCTATTGACTATCGGGCTTTCGTTACGTTTTTAGACATTATACCCTGCGTGTTTTGAGAAGTGCTTTTATTTGTGAATCAATATGAATCACTTAACTACACTTAGAAAAGCTGAGATAATTATTTTGCATGAGCAAAACGTTTCAATTAGTGAATTTTTTTTTTTTTTTTTTTTAACGGAGACTAGAGCAGTTTTATTGAAAGTCCATTGGTGATTAGTTTGGATTTGTTTTGATTTTATACATTTCCCAATATGCTAAAAATTTAACATAACATAACATAATCTTTATTTATATAAAAAACAGATTGTAGTACATGTAACAGTTTTCACAAAGGTGGGTAGTGTTAAATCTCTGACAATCAAGTGGGTGACGTGCTGTTCTCCTTGCTAGGCTATGAAATAGCCTGTATTAAGGAGTAACAGTGCCGATCCCTCTAATTGTATTACTACAATTATAATTTACAAGTAAAATTTTTAATTTTTAAATACAGATATTAGTGCGCGAGCGCATTTGTGTGTGTGTGTGTGTGCGTGCGTGTGTATGTGTGTGTGCGTGCGGGTGTATGTGTGTGTGCGTGTTTGTGCTATGTCTAAGTAAAAGGGTCTGTTTGTGCGTGAGCGTGCGGCTGTGTAAGCGTGCGTAAGTAAGGGGATTGGATTAGTGTGGGACTATGTTTTGGGTGCGTGGTACAATATACAAACTTGTCATATCTGAATTAAATTAAATATTTTTCTGTATCGTCGTAGGTTTTATTTTGAAGGTACGTGCGGACAGTATTTTTACAATTATGATATTGGACATTTTTTGTTTATTGTATTGTAAAGAGACGGACCTAAATAATAAAAGAATCTTTTAGTGAACGACAAGCGGGTTTTTGGAGGGGTACATATTTTATCTTTTCGGCGTTTGGTAATTTCAATATATGGGGTTATGCGGTGTTGCAACAGAATTAATTGTAAACTAAAGTTTTGCCGCACATTGAGAACGTTGCAGTTTTTGTATAACTGATTAGTTGGATAAATTAGTGGACGGAAGGTAGCCACTTTTAGTATGGCACGATGTGCAACTTCCAACGGTTTAAGGATAGTTTTTGCAGCACCAACCCAACAGGGAATACAGTAGGTAATAATAGATAGGCATAAGGCAAAATAGACATTACGTATAATTATAGGATTAGCAATATTTCTTAAGGTTTTAAAGATATATATAAGTTTGCGAACTCTGCCAGTAAGGGCATTAATATGTGATTTAAATTTAAGATTCTTATCTATGACAACACCTAGGTATTTGATTTCATCCGTAGAGGATATAGGTGCACAGTGGCATGAAATTTGAGTTTGAATATTGCATGTGTGAGCTTTAAGCGATATTGGTAGGTTTGGTTGGGTAGCAGAACTGATCGAGTAGGTAATGAACTTGGTTTTCGAGGTATTGAGTGTAAGCATATGGAAATAAAGCCAGTTTAGTGCTACATTGAAGCCATGCTGTGCTTTGTCCTCGAGTTCAGACCATGTGTTGGCGACGAAAGTTCTGCAAAGGATGTCATCTTGGCATTTGGGATATTTAAATTGCATAAATCGTTTATAAAAACTAGAAATAAAGTGGGACCCAATATGCTTCCTTGTGGAACGCCGCAGTAGATGGGGAGCTCACTGCTGCTGTGACGATCAATCTTGACAATCTGGGAGCGATTTGTGAGGTAGCTTTGAAAGAGATCAAGTTGCAATCCCCTGACACCCATCCTTTCAAGTTTGAGTAAGAGAGAACGGACAGGAACGGTGTCGAATGCCTTCGCAAGGTCAAGAATATTGTAAGGACCTGTTTATTAGTGTTCAGGTTTTGTATGATAGTGTTAGTTAATTCCTGAACTGCGTCAGAGGTAGACTTGTTTTTACGAAATCCAAATTGTTGTGGTGAAATTGCGAGGCGTTTAAAGATATTGGTGAGTAACAAAATGTTATTATTACGTTTAGAAGTTTATTATGTTTAATAATCCACATGATGTTGATTGTTGTTTTTTGTAACAATATTTTTTTATTATTGTTCACAGAGAAGAACTGTGCAATTGTGGGCCCATCGTTATGCAGATTCGGGAAGCATTGATCCTTGCCGACCGGGACCAAAGGCTGGATTTGCATACACAGATGCGCGGCACCGTGATATAGTTGCTGCGCATATGGCTGAGCCGTTCCTCACTACTCGTTCCACGGCGACTAAACATGACGTGACATTACAAACTGTACGGAACCACTTGCGTGCAGCTGGTGTGAAATGTCGTAGGCCAGCCAAGAAAACTTTACTGTCAGATATTCACAGGCAGAACCGGGTACGCTTCGCAAGAGAATATTTGGATTTTGATTGGTGCAATAATATAGTTATATTTAGCGATGAAAAATGTTTTAAGTCAGACAAGGACGGTCGCAAAATATTGTGGCGAAAAGATGATGAGCGCTATAATAAAAAAAATATTCTTCCATGCAGGTCTAGTGGCCGCATTACTTTGGGATATTGGGGATGGATGTCATCAATGGGTCCCGGTGAATTAGTGCAGGTAGGGGGTCGCAATAACAGTCAAGGTTACTTGGACGTTTTACAAAACGTGATGCTACCAACTGTGCGCATTGCATACCCGCTAGAACACATTTACTTCGTGCATGATAACTGCGCTGAGCATCGCGCGCGGATGGTGCAAAGTTGCGAATTAGGCTCCAAAGGTTAAACGTCCCGGAAAATTTTACTGTAATTGAATGGCCATCAAAAAGTCCTGACCTCAACCCCATTAAAAACCTATGGGGTCATATGGTGCTAAACTGGGACTCATTTGAAGTCAGGTCTAAATCGAATTTAGATGATGTCCTTACCTCGACATGGGAATCGTTTCGTTGCACTGACTTGTGTTGGAATATGGTTGCTAGCATGAGGACACGATTGCAACAAGTAATAGATAGTGAAGGCGCACCAATCGGCTATTAATAAAAATATCAGGAGTAATTAAATTTGTTATGTGAGTGATGTTATTGTTAATGAGATTACAATTTAGGATACCTATAAGTATCTTATTATCTAACTTACTAACCTGTTTATTCATATCACTAATAAATAAATTACCCACTTGAATATGAAAAATAACGTTAATTCTTGTCCGACTTAGAATATTTTGTAATGCACAAAACCTTATAATTATAGTAATGTTAAAAAACCTAGTCAATAAATATTGTTATTTCTTATTACAAATTGTTTATTATTTACTCCGCTATATTTGTTCTCGAATAATGTTCTTATAATCAGGTAAATTACAAAAATAAAAATTCAACAAAATGAAAAAAATGTTTTTAATAATGCAAAAAGTTGACGCCGGCGCGGCGGTTAGTCTCGACCCTAAGACATATGGTTTGCTACCCGACTGCTTATACACCTATGAGACGAGACCCGTTAATTACATTTTTAAATTAACGCTTCATATTCTTTGCTTCACATATATTGTGAAGCAAACACTAATAAATAGGCGTAGATTTTACGCACACTAACATCTATGTTGGTGTGCCCTGCAAACCGATCTAATTTGCTGTGTGTACCTATTTAGTGATCCAAAGATAGTGCAAAACAAAACGAGGAAAATCCCAACTTTTATACGTTTAATTTCAATGTAATTTAATGTTATTAATTATTAATAGCAAGATAACAACAATGTTAATTAGCAATAAATTATTAGATATGACTAGGTACAACAAATCCAAGCCTCAAGAGTTGAGTGCGCATAATTATGCATGTAATAATTGCAATTAAATTAAAGAAAATTCAAAACTGATAATTGTATTTAACGTAGGATACAAAATATTGTAAAACATTTTAAAGGAGTAACGGTGGAGTTTCGTGCCCATTCTTCTCCATACGAAACTACCTTTTGGAAGGGGCAACTAGAATCACTTCTATTTTTCTATAAATTGATCTATTATTATCTAATTATTGAAATATAGTGCTATAATTGATCGAAGCGTTAAATACTTATTATTACTTATGTTGTTCCCGTGGCCATCTGTGGTCTTGATCATCAGTTACACTTCACCAAGTGGTGCTTTCCTAGAGCAAATGCAAGAGTTACTATAAAAATACCCAAAACACTATAGATGTGCCTATAAAATTTGAGGATTTCCATGGGATCCCCTCATCAGATCCTGATTTGGTGGCAATGGGCCCACCTCGGGAGCATACACTTTCAAACAAAAAAGAATTTTCAAAATCGGTCCACAATTAACGGAGAAATCGGTGAACAATAAAAAAACACAGCCTAAC
The DNA here is from genome assembly GCA_963921375.1 of Tiliacea citrago. Classification (NCBI taxonomy): domain Eukaryota; kingdom Metazoa; phylum Arthropoda; class Insecta; order Lepidoptera; family Noctuidae; genus Tiliacea; species Tiliacea citrago. The sequence continues at coordinate 16,674,260 of OY992784.1, forward strand.
ATTAACCTCTTACTTTTTGGAAGTCGGTTAAAAAGCCGCAATGTGATCGATTTAATATTGACACAAAAAATACCTACCTACATTATGTCATTGTGATATTTACAGTTATTTAACTCAACAACTGCATTTTATATCGGACTGCAGGACGCAACCTGGCAGTATCATGTTACTACCGCGTACTTCTCACAACGCAGTGCGAGTGCATAGTTTCATATCAAATATCCATTTGGATCAACATACCTACTTTAGGTCTTGCTTGAACAATGCACATGAGCTAAACGGGCTTAGAACACATACTATGCACGTAGGGTGGAAAAAGCTTTATAACAGTAAAAATAAAAATAAAATACCGTTCGAAAAAACACCGTTATAACGAGTTTGATCTCCGGGACCAAAAATTCAAGAAATTACCTTATCACCAATTTCATTTGCACGGTCGGAAAAAATGGTACCTAGGTACCTATTTAGTGATAAATGATTTTTATTTCTGTAAGTAGGTTTGTACAAACACTTTTACACGTCAGTCATATTTTTAAAACTAGATGAGGTCGGCGTTTCCTATCTGACTACTCTGAGAAGAAAGGCCGAAAGAAACTCAGAGGTCACAGTCTCTTTTAAAGTCCAGACATAATCTTGGTCAGATCATGTGAAGGCCATGTAGATTGGTGTCTGAAATGGTCTTTTGAGGAAAGAACCACACAAATTGAGTGGACCTGACCAGTCAGTGCACGCATTTGTCAGTAATCGTGCAGCTCTACTCAGAACTTAAGGAGCTCAACGATGCGACGATCAATACCAAAGAAAGGACATTTGGGTAGGCCGCTTAAATGACTCAAACTGCCAGACCATGATTAACACTAACTGAGAATAAAAGACAAAGTGAAAATAACAATAAAACAGCAATAACCCACATAGTCTTCACATTCACAATAATTAAAATAATAATAATATAATACTTTACAAGTAAATAATCATGTCATTACGTATCTATTACGTTACGTATATAAAATAATAATAGTTAGCAAAAAAAAACATCAAACAATAAAAATAAACCACTTCAATAAGTAAAAATTGTAGCAGCTCAATCCCAAGCCTTTTTGTCCTCAATATAATCTTTAACGGTATAAAAGTCTTTCTGACACAACTTACGTTTAATGAATGATTTGAATTTATTAAGGCTTAGATCTTGAACGTGGCTTGGAAGTTTATTATAAAAGCGTACGAGTATACATTGACATCGGAACGAGCCACCTATTTTCTTGAGCCTTGTTGTAGGTACAACAAATGTATGTTTGTTTCTAGTATTTATATTATGGATATCACTGTATTCTTTAAACAATTTTATATTTTTATGGGCATATAAAAGATTCTCAAAAATATACTGAGAAGGTACAGTCATTACATTAATCTCCTTAAATTTCTCTCGGAGAGAGTGTCTTGGACTTAATTTATAAACTGATGGTACAGCTCTTTTCTGCAAAACAAAGAAGTCTGAATGTCGGCGGCATTTCCCCACAACAGAATACCGTACGACATTACACTATGAAAATAGGCAAAGTACACTAAACGGGCTGTCTCTATGTCAGTTAAATTACGAATTTTTCTAACAGCTTCATCTATATGTGGGCCCCACTGAAGCTTATCATCCAAAGTTAAGCCCAAGAATACTGTGCTATCTTCAGGATTCAATTCTTCGCCCTTTATCAACACATCAGTTTTCACCTGCCTAACGTGAGGTAGCGTAAACTTAATGCATTTGGTTTTTTTTTCATTTAGAAGTAAATTATTAACATTGAACCAGTGAACTACTTTTGAGATCGCGCTATTTACATCGTCAGTAACCAGCTGCTGACGTTTAAGGTTAAACAAAAGTGAAGTGTCATCTGCAAACAACACTATATCATGATTATCCTTTATGAGGTAAGGCAAGTCATTAATATAAATAAGAAACAACAAAGGAGCAAGAATTGAGCCCTGTGGAACTCCCATTGTTACTATAGATCCGGGAGATCTTTTTCCATTGACGTCAACGCTCTGAATCCTATTACTCAAGTATGAAGTAAGAAGATCCAGAGCGGTGTTCCGGATACCGTAGTGGCGGAGTTTCCTGATTAACGTTTCATGAAAAACGCAATCGAAAGCCTTGGATAAATCACAAAAAATGCCCAAGGCATCGCATTTATCTTCCCATGCATTATAAATATGTCCTAACAGTTCAACACCGGTCAGTAGTCGAACGACCCCTTGTAAAACCAAACTGTTTGCTATGTAGTAATTTATGTTTATTAAAAAATCTTTGCAATTGGTCTAAAATTAATTTCTCAAAAATTTTACTAAAGGTAGTTAGTACTGAAATAGGTCTATAATTTGTGGGGTCTGATGTACTACCTGATTTAAACAACGGTATTATTTTACTATTCTTCATGAGGTCAGGAAAATCCCCACAGTCAATACAATTATTAAAGATAAGAGCTAAAGTAGGTGCTACGATGTCTATAATAGACTTAGCAACTTCTACAGAATTACCCCACAGATCTGCAGTCTTTTTTACATTTAAAGTGTTAAAGGTTTTAATTATATCTCTACAGGTAATATGTTCAAAATTAAATTCCGAATCGCAAACATTCACATTTTCCTTAAGCAAAGACTCAGCAACAAAAGGTGATGAGTTTAGGGATTTGGTAGTTGAAACGGGAATATCCGAAAAATCGCCACGGCGACTTGTGAGCCTGATTTTATTATGTTGTCATTAATTGACAGGCTATAGTCAGTGTTTCGGTTCCTAGACCTTCCCGTTTCACTATTAATAATATTCCAAGTCGTTTTAATTACATTACTACTGTTTTTAATCTTCGAACTCAAATAACGCGACTTGGCCATACAACAAACTTTTTTAAATAATTTTGAATAATTTCTAACATACAAATTAAATTCATCAGTGTTTACATAATACCTTTCATTGTAATGCTCATAAAGCCGTGTTCTACTTTTATGAATACCAATGGTAGCCAGTAATCACTGAAAGATGCGTTACTATTAACCGAGATAGTCTTGGGAATAAACGTGGAATTAAATTGTTGACAGTAAATATTCAAAAAAACATTATAAAGATGATTAAGATCAGCATTAATAGATGGATCTGGTAATTTATCAATGAGTTTACCTTTAAAAGCTTCCAAGCGACGTGCTGTTTTGGGGTTAACAGTGATATCCTTTTTAGCCACTTTGTTGTTTCGGTTTTGGATAGTAATCCTTTGCCCACAATGATCAGAATCTAGTAAAAATATAATTTCTTTGTGGCTTGGTATAATATCTGTATAAATATTATCTAGACATGTGGCACTAGTAGAGGTTATTCTTGTGGGCTCCAAAAACAGGTTTACAAGATTGTATGACTGAAACAGACATATTATTTTACTACAAGAACCGGAGTTAAGAATAAGAATAATTTATTTGCTGAAAATATAGGTATTACCAGTTGTTAGAGGTTGGTGGTTTAGGTACAGTCCATATTTTGCCTGTTTAGGGCATGCAAATTAACTTTACATTATTACCTAATAAGTATTTATTGGTTATTAAGATATTACACGGAATAAACGATAAAATATCTATTAGGATTTTTAAATAATGATAATATAATGATGTTCTCTAACAAATTAACATTAAAATCACCACAAGTGATAATGGACTTGTTCGAGTTACAAATCTTGTGCAACACTTCATCCATTACCTTTTCAAAGCAGTGATACAATCCTGAAGGGGGTCTGTACACACTTAATACAATAAACTGCTCCAATTCTATACAGGCTATTTCAACAGTCCGCTCAACAGATAGGTAGGCTCACAATATCCTTACGGTCTTTAAACTTAAGCTGGCTACTTACTAAAAATTAATGAGCCACCGTGTATCGCATTTACTCTGCTGAACGAACTACCAACCAGTTCTTGTTCAATTTTAATAATCACCAGATTATTAAAATTGAACAAGAACTGGTGGCTTTTAAGCCAATGTTCTGTTATACAAAGAATATCAATACTGTTAAAATTCATAAATAATTCTACTTCTAAATCTTTGTTCAGAAATCCTTGAATATTTTGATGCACCAGGTTGATACTATTGACTGATTTTAAACTTTTATTTGATTTATTTTTGCAATTCTGTACATTATTGCTAGAGGTTGATTCTATTGTCCTAATTTCTAATTTAAATTATTTATAATGTCAATTTTTGTTACCAAATTATTGGCTGAATTATTTAACATGTCATTGCATTGCTGAATAGAAGCAAATTGTTTAGCCAAATTCTTGGCTGTAATAGAAAAATAATAAGATAGCGACACAGCTATCTGTCTTTTACAGTATTTTGAAAGATAGTACCTATCTATAAAAAATCTATCCTTTGTCAAATAAAAATGATTACCAACATAATTGTTAGTGTCAATTAATTGGAATAAATTATTATTATAAGTCAAATTATGCAATGTCATATTAATTTCTGATCTAAGTTTGTTTTCTTCCTGTGGCAAACTTTGGCTATATGGGAATGTGCACAACACAATTTTTCTTAAACTTAGGTTGCACAATGATCTATAATATTGGAGTAATTCTCCTTTGTTCACATTACCCCTATTACCAACAAATATTAATATTATAGTATCCTGGTTAAAATTGCATTTTATAACTTTTTTCATTATGTCAAATAAAGAACCACCAGGCATACAGTAGTTCATTATAGAGTGACCCGGATATTTATTTGTCAACAAGTGGCCTAGATCCTTTCCAATTTCATCACAAAATAATACTATTTCTTTATTTAAACTCTGTTTAGGGCAACAGTTAGTAATTGATGCTGGCAAACTAGCACAAGACTGCGGTATGGTGGTATCACATATTGTCAATGAATGGTCTGGTGTGGGTTCAATAGATGGTGGTTGACAAAGTTCACATTTGTTTGTTTGTGAGCTTACCAGCTCATTCATTGCCAATACATATTCCCTCATTTGGTTTTCAGAGGCTGTATATTTAACGGTCATAGAAGTAAGTTTCTCCTGTAGTTGGTCAAGTTCATACCGCAAGTCTTCTGTGTCAATTTGGTATTTCCTAGTACTTTTTTCTAAGCTAATTGAATACATATCCAATTGTTTCAGTAGATGTAACCTTTCTCTATTGAGTTTTACATTTTTGATGAAGAACTTTTGTTATTTGACCATTTTCTTAGTTTTAACTATGTATTTATTATTTTTATGTATTTTTTAAGTTTATTTTTACTTGTAACTACCCTCATTGATTTACTTGATTTTGAATCATCCTGACCTGTTAAATCTATTGTATATGAGGGGTTTATTGCAGAAACCATAGATGGGGCTATAGGTACCAATTCATTGAATAGACTTTGGTTCAACGAGGCTGTGATGTTAAGATTTGTAGTCTCAAGTGTTTCAATCTGACTTTAGAGCCTCATGTAGCTGCTGTTGTAGTAAATATTTGTGACTCAGAGCTTGTTCATACTCGTTGCTACACTGGCTGAACCCGTCTACAACAACTTGGAGCCTATCCCGGGCTGCAATGGCATCAGTGTGTTGAATATATAACTGAGCCATTTCTGTTTTTAACTTTCTATTCCCTTCAAGGACACCGAGGAACTCTATTTCATTTTCATCCCTTTCCTTAATCAGTTGGTCACAGTGCTCTTTAGACACCTTTAATTCGCTCAAAGCCTGAGTGAGTTTGGACTCTTCCAGGCGCCCCTGCGCTCTACGAGTCATAATCATGATTAAAGAGTAAAGAGAAAAGAAAAAAAGGAAAAGAGAAAAGAGTACCTAAGTAGTGATTACAGTAACAGATGATTAGTTGAACGGAATGTGAAGTTTAGATTGTAAAGAAAGAAGCTCTGTCACCAAACGAATTAAAGTTATGTTTACGTTTTTAAGGTCATTGGCATAAACCTATAGCCGTAAGAAAAAGTGGTCTAATTAAGTGATCCAAAGATGGTGCAAAACAAAACGAGGAAAATCCCAACTTTTATAAGTTTAATTTCAATGTAATTTAATGTTATTAATTATTAATAGCAAGATAACAACAATGTTAATTAGCAATAAATTATTAGATATGAGTACCTAGATACAACAAATCCAAGCCTCAAGAGTTGAGTGCACTTATTGCGCGTTTATTTCTTGCAATTAAATTAAAGAAAATTCAAAACTCAATTGTATTGAATGTATACAAAATATTGTAAAACATTTTAAAGCAGTATCGGTGGAGTTTCTTGCCCATTCTTCTCCATACGAAACTACCTTTTGGAAGGGGCAACTAGAATCACTTCTATTTTTCTGTAAATGTGCATAATTGAAATAAATTGACTTTGAATTGTTGCGTTCGTTTTCCTTGTGTGGAATAAATGCATCATCCGGGTTTTCCTTGAATCTAGTCCCGAAGGAGGAAAATGTAGGTAGGTATTTTATGTTGGAATAAAAACGAAATCTTAAGGAGAGTTAAGTTGAGATCATTTTAATGTAGGTGGACTTTTTTGTTTTTATTCTTATTCGTACCGTAAGTACCTATCTAGAAGATAGAAGTAGAAGTCCTCCTATACCCGGGATACGATAGTACTGATGAGGAGCCACTCTAAATCTAATTTCGAACGCAAGCTTCGCTCCTCGCTCCCCGCCACTCCGTTATGTGCTAAACGCTAATACATTAGTAATGAAGTTGAACGCGCACGCTCGTTGATCGTGTTCGAGCACAAAACTAAATAGCTAGTCTCAATTCTTATTTCGTTTATAACTAAAGTAATAATTTGATCTAGAGAAAAAATATCTTGTGTCGGGATAATAAACTATATTTTCTTGCTGTGAATATTTATTTTAGACATAAAAGCTAAACAATCTTGTTTGTTTTATAATAATCCTTAAAAAAGACATGATTTTCGAATAAAAAAATGATTGAGAGAAAATATTACAAATACGTATCATATAAGTAGGTACTATAGTTTCATTTTGCTTGTATGTGTGACTGTTTTAGAATATTCATGCAAATTAACATAAAATTGGGAGCCTCCTCTTAATAGGTACTTAGTTAATGTTATGTGGTATGATGAATGACTGAAGGTATTGCCAAACCTTTGTCATGATATGCATGTAATGCGGGGGAATAAGGAAAACGTCGGTCGTGAGGAAAGCTTTGAGTATGAATCTGGATGGCTATAGGAGTAGGGGAAGACCAAAAAAACGATGGATGGACTGTGTGAAAGATGATATGGCTAGAAAGGGTACTGAGACGACGACTAATAGAAGAAAAATAAGTACATGTTTGGGGTTGCGCTTGTGCCGACCTCAAATATTTTGGGATAGTTATGGGCAGGAGAGTGATGATGTGATAAGCTATGTAAGTACATAATATGTACTTACCTATCTTATCACAAAAATTTACTATTCTATGGTACTACATATATTATATGTAGTACCATAGAATAGTAAATTTTGATACAAGTGGAGAATGTTAGTTATTGCATTCGAGGCGGAATTAACACCCGAGCCGTGGGCGAGGTTGTTTTTGAGCCGAGAACTGCAATAAAAAATGTCCACGTGTATCAGACGATGTTTTTCAATACACATTTGAAAAAATAACGAAAAATATTTTTAGGAAACTATGTTTTTTTTTTTCGCCGCTTTGCTGTCGCCAGGTTGAAGGAGAAGCAAAGGTATAAAGCCGATAAACAGCCTAATATGAAAAATAGAAAATTAAAATATTTTTAAGTTTAGAACACAAATATATGTTAATTTATATGTACATAAACTTTTTTTTTATTGTAGTAATCATGTTTTTCTATTTATAAACATTATTTAAATATTCCAAAAATATTAACGCCGTAAAGACGCATCTTTGCCGAGGTTTAAAAAAAAAATCACCTCGGAATAGAGAGGACCGTTTCTGGCGCGAGACGGTGTGAACACTTAGTCCAAATTGGTTGAACCAATTTGGGCATTGAACCAATTTGGGCATTGAACGAATTTGGACTAAGTGTAGGTATAAGTTATCTGTGGCAATTTTTATTCCCGCACGCGTTTTGGAAAATAAAAAATCGCACGCGTGTGAAATACATTGTGAACCTAATCGTAGTGCGATATGAACCAGTTTTCGAGGAAGTGTATTGAAAATATTTTTCTTATAGTTAGTACCGCGTACGTTCCCGGTCGACCACTTTTCGCCCTTATATATGTATACGCCCATAGTAATAAGGTTGAAAAGTGATCGACCGGGAACGTTCGCCTAGGTACCTATTAGGCCCCGGGGATCACGGAAGTAACACTAGCTCCCAAGATCCCCCCGGTGCAAGTGTGGGAAGGGAACACCGGGGTGGTTTTTAGTCAGTAAGAGTCTGACAGACCCCTCCGCCCACCCCAGGGCGGAGGACATCCATGAGGATTTTCCACCCTACCTATTAGACTAAAGAAAAGTCCAGTCAAAATGTAAGATCTAATCGTGTAGGTAGGTACCTAAGTAGGACTCAGGTAGGTAATTAAGGTTTACGATAGCACAACTATGTAGACCAAAATAGGAAGGGTACAATTATACAAACACAGCCATGGTTTCTCATTTTATGTCAAATTTGATAAGAACATTTCTTATAATAAGCACCTATTTGAACTCCTTATTTAGATGTTAACGAAGTTGAATTGAACAATTCGCTAATGTACACACGGCTAGACATCAAGCTATAAATTTCCAGTATAAGCTGATCTCGCGTTGTTTAGGATTTCCGTACATGAGAGGTCAGCGTAAACTGGATATGTATAGCTTGATGTATAGCCGTGTGTACATTTTTTTAAAATCTTTGTTTCACAATATTTTTATTCGTCAATGCATTAAATTGCTTGCTGTGAATCACAGCTGCTGCTGTGAGCCTGTGATCAACTCAACTGCTAGTAGGATAGTAGGTACCTATACCTTACTAATACATATATAATTTTCATTAATATTTAAATGTATTTAACCTACTTCGATAACAAAATGACAACAATAGTCTAATTTCAAAAAATATTCTACAGAAAGACGGATTTTGAAAAGCAAACCTATATACTTATTCACGAAATTGTTGCAGCTCATAAAAAAATGGGCTCATGTAAAACATCAAGCGTGATTTCTAAAAATCTGTAGTTTTTTACATTACATTACACTTTACACATTGAGAAGTCTCAAAAAATAAACATCATAAAACCCGTTCGTTCATTGTCACGGATATCAAGGTTAGAGAGGTTAAGTGTTAAAACTACGAAAAAACTCATCTTACCTTTGCATTGATCCGAATCGAGACGAAAACTGGTATTGGAATGAAGTATTTAAAAATTTGTTAACGACACAGATGCAAACCGGACGAACAAGATAGGAATGACACGATTCACGAAGCGACCGCTCGCACCAGTCTGTGAGACGCAGCGCGCAAGCTGCAAATGGTCGTCGGTCGATCAACAAACAAAGTTCTCCTCTTGAACAAAGCCCCGGCACCTAAATAATAATAAAAGCGTCTGACACGAATCGATCCGAGCTCATCCGGACTTTACCGAACTATATTTTTAAAGTATGGACCACGTATCAAAACGATAATGATGTCATCCATGTAGGTATCTACCTAGTGGTCTTAGCAGCATATTATTATTCAGTCTAGATTTGATCTAAGTAACTATACAAAAAAAAAAAAACCGGCCAAGTGCGAGTCGGACTTGCGCACGAAGGGTTCCGTACCATAATCTATAAAAACGGCAAAAAAATCACGTTTGTTGTATGGGAGCCCTCCTTAAATATTTATTTTATTTTAATTTAATTATTGATTTTTAAAGTGAATATATAACTAAATATTCTGTGAATATTTCAAACGTCTACCTGTGGCCGTTATCAATATCGAGCAAAAAAATCACGTTTGTTGTATGGGAGCCCCCTTAAATATTTATTTTATTCTGTTTTTTAGTATTTGTTGTTATAGCGGCAACAGAAATACATCACCTGTAAAAATTTCAACTGTCTAACTATCACGGTTCACGAGATACAGCCTGGTGACAGACGGACAGACAGGCAGACAGACGGCAGAGCCTTAGTAATAGGGTTCCCGTTTTACCCTTTGGGTACGGAACCCTAAAAATAAGTGTCTATTTGTAATGTCAAAATAACAGCTTATTACTAAATGCATAAGAAAGTTGTTTATACGGTACCTACGTGTATCAAAAAAACCGGCCAAGTGCGAGTCGGACTTGCGCACGAAGGGTTCCGTACCATAATCTATAAAAACGGCAAAAAAATCACGTTTGTTGTATGGGACCTGCATTAATGTAGGCCCTCCTTAAATATTTGTTTTATTTTAATTTAATTATTTCTTTTTAAAGTGAATATATAACTAAATATTCTGTGAATATTTCAAGCGTCTACCTTTTGCCGTTATCAATATCGACCCAAAACGAGCAAAAAAATCACGTTTGTTGTATGGGAGCCCCCTTAAATATTTATTTTATTCTATTTTTTTGTATTTGCTGTTATAGCGGCAACAGAAATACATCATCTGTGAAAATATCAACTCTCTAACTATCACGGTTCATGAGATACAGCCTGGTGACAGACGGACAGACAGACAGACGGCGGAGCCATAGTAATAAGGATCCCGTTTTACCCTTTGGGTACGGAACCCTAAAAACTATTTAAGTATTTTATTTTTGTCTGTCTTTCTGTCTTATTTGTTCCGGCTAATCTCCGAAACGGCTGGACCTATTTTGACGGGACTTTGACTGGCAGATAGCTGACGTTTGAAGACGAAGAAAAATCCGGCTAAGTGCGTGTCAGACCACGCATAATGAAGGGTTCCGTAGTTGGGATGAATTTATCTGAAAAACAAACTTTTTATTTCTCATACTCGGAAAGTAGTGTTTGTTAGATCCGAGTAGCTGGTGGAAGACTCCCCACCCTTGGGCGGGAAAGACTCATAGTAATTGCTTCACTCTCTAGGGCGGGAATTAATTTTAAAAATAGAACTAAATATGGTTAGGTAGTCGACTACGAAAAATGTTACACAATTAAAAAAAAAAAAACGATTAAAATAAAAAAAATGCTGCGGTCTAGTGAGTGTGGTGTGGTTCCATGTTTAAAATTTAAAAAAGACTATGTAATTTGGCGTGATACTAACTCTGTAGACTTCTTGGCGGGAAAGTGAAGCGTCATGTTAGCAGTTTTGTTTTATTTTCTAAAATTTGTGTTTAGCCGAATATTAATGTGTAATAGTGGTGGATTATTAACCATTAAGTGTTCGTGAACCTGCATTAATGTAGGCAAATGCAACAAAACAGTGCAACATTACTTTAAGTTCTCTCAAGAAGTCCGCGCGAGGTTTCAGTAAAGTGCCGCGTCTTTACTTAAACTCAAGGGGAGCGGGGCGGGATATCATCAATCATCTTTATCATGCATTGAGTGGAGTTCATTTCATAATTATTATAACTTTGTACTTGTTACCTAATTTTACATGACACTGGCTAAATGCACAAACCGTGCGAAGCCAAAAAGAAAGAAAAAAAAAAAAAAAACTCTGTAAGCTGCACTGAAATTCAAAATCTTGGTTTTCTATACTAATATTTGATTAAAGATTACAGGAGCCATACAAATCACATTTCTTTTTAGTAAGCTAATTTTAAATACGCTCGTGCATAATAAATTCGTATTGAGATCTCATAGCTGTACTTACTTCGTTTTCTAGTTTCTATTAATGTTGGACATAGACATCGATTTGTTATTATAAATATTGCTTATTCAAGTATAAAAAGACTCGGGAAGGTACTTACTGTTTACTTTTTCTATAGTTTGACCATTGTAGTTTATATCCATATCTCCCGTAGATATTCGTTGGTAAAAGTTCATGATTTTAGTTTTTTGGAGGTTAATAACTGAATTATGATTGTCAAGCCACTTTATTAAAGTACCAATTTTATTGTATTGTTAATGTCATTTACTTATGATTATTTATTGCGACATGAAACAATTGATGTGCTATCATCCGCAAATAATACCATAGGATGAAGAGTTTAAGACGTGGCAGGTCATTTATGTATAATAAAAATAATAAAGGTCCGAGGACGCTGCCCTGCGGGACACCATATTTTATTTCTCTAAAAGATGATATAGATTTTAATTCCTTTCTAGATAGGCTCGTTATCTTCGTACATTGTCTACGAAAAACAAAGGTCAAAACGATAGAGAGGTTAATAATAAACGATAGATATATCTATCGTTTATTAATCTCTCTATCGTTTTTATTAATATATCTATCGAGTACATTGATAAACTCAAACTATCCGTTCCACGTCAAGTAGTAATAACTTTTGACTGAGTGGACCGATTTTGTGAGTGTTAGGGGGAGCACCCATCAAATGACTCCCCAAATGCCAACCTCACCTGCGTGCGGTACGGAAGAGAACCGGAGTTACCGACAGCCTGCAGAGTAGAAAAGCTGAAGTGGCAGTGAGCTGGCCATGTTTGTCGAAGGACCGATGGCCGGTGGAGCAGACGAGTCCTGGAGTGGAGGCCGCAAGCGTAGTGTGGGACGCCTCCCAGCTAGATGGATCGACGATGAAAAAGGTGGCTGGGACAGACTGGATGCGGAAGGCGGAGGACAGGGTGTTGTGGCGCAGCCTGGGAGAGGCCTATGTCCACCCCTGGGACGTAATCTATTTCCTTGCCAAAATCGAAATGGTCAGTGGTTTAGGCGTGAAAAGGTAACATACATACATGCAGACGGACAAGAGTTACTTTCGAATTTAAAATATTCTAGCGCATTCCGAATTGCGCTGTAATCGATTTTAGCCTGCTTGGACCCGAAAATGACGTCATAACTTTAGAGCATATAACCTGGAGCCGCCATTGCTGAGCGTTCCCCTCTGCCAAAGTCAATTGGCCATAATTATGACCATGCACGTTATACAAAAAAACTTAATTTGCGTATTCAAAAGTTTTTTTTTATGTTTTTTTTTTTATATAAGTACCTATACTTGCTGTTAGCGGTTTTGCCAGTGGCAGTGCCTTTGTTGACACCTGCGCGCGCATCAATTCAATAGCGTGGCGCGGCGCGCGGGAAAAACTATTCCAGCGCGCCTTTTTCCCACAAATATTGGTTGACGATTTCGTTGTGTGGTTCATTATTATCAAAAAGGTCGACTTCACGTAGGGAAGAAGAGCAATCAATCTGCCTAGCCTTTTCCCAACTATGTTAGGGTTGGCTTCATCCTAATCAGATGCAGCTGAATACCAGTATTTTACATGGAGCGACTGCATAACTGACCTCCACAACCGAGTTACAGGGTAACACGATTTTTTATTTTATAAATTACAAGTTCTTTACACTTAAACAAAGCACACAATTTTAGACCTCTGGGGTCTGTCTTAGCATGCCATGATCTGAGATTTGATCAACGCGCTGTTAACAGTAAAGATATAATAGAGTTGATGTAATGTTCTTTCAGCTTTTGTTAATCTTTCATATTTCATACACGTTTGTTACTTGATTACATCAATAGTCAATACTGAGATTGAACAATTCAGTTCAATTTATTAAATTAACTGGCAAATAAATACAAGCCCAGCTCGCTTTGGTGTATCTAAAAACTTTCGGTATCATTTTGAGAATTGTACTTTCACTAATTGTTTCAATAAATGTTAATAACAATACAAGTCTGTCTTTTTTCTCGCAAGTGTGTTGAAAACCGTGTTAAACGCGTGTGCATTGATTATAAGTTCATTACACAATCGGCTGCCTTAATTAAATAATACCGCCTCGAGTGTAATGATCAAGATAGCACACTAGTACCATAATATTCATAATGTACTATTGTCCCGACCAAGGGACCTTGTTTGAAATCGCGAAAAAAAACTATCTGTCCCATACAAGTTAGGTTTAGTATGGAATACCTGATCTTTTTTCGCGATTTCAAGTTTGGTCCCATAGTAATAAAGTTATTCAGTTCGATGGTCTAACTGCACTCCTAAAAGTCCGGCTTAATTTTGAAATTTTTGAAACACCTTTTAGAGTTCTTACAATTCCATGAGTATCTACACTAATTCAATGCTATTATAAAGTACCTATACTTACTAATTCCATGCTATTCTAAAGCACTTAGGTACTTATTCCATGCTTACTTATTTCACTTCCTGTTCACACACTTTCCATCCCTTTTCACGAAATCACTCCCACAGAAAGCGAGAGGAAAGATGTTACACATCAAAAGACAGACAAAATCAAACTGGTTGCTATTTTTACTGTAAATTTTATTATTTTTATGATATTGATTTTACATTCTGTGATTACCTATACTCACACACGGATTTTTTTTTTTAAAGAAAAACATACTTTTACGATGTTTGTAAATATGTGAGCACCATGTATCTATCTCATAATTAAGTTATTTTTCATTGCTTAGTTTTTAATTATTTATACCTACCTATTATAGTATAGTAATTTAATTCTAGGTGCATCGTCTTCACATATAATCATATAATTAATTTACTCAAACAAAATATTGTAAAACATTTTTAAAAGAGTAACGATGGAGTTTCTTGCCCATTCTTCTCCATACGAAAATACCTTTTGGAAGGGGCAACTAGAATCAATTCAATTTTTTTTGTAAATTTTGACGTTCAAAAGTGCCTCTTATGTGCCTATTTGAAATAAACAATTTGACTTTGACTTTGAGAAAGAATTTTCAAAATCGGACGGAGAAATCGGTGAACATAGTTACTTACATTAAAAAAAAACTAACATACAGACGAACATATAACCTCCTCCTTTTTGGAAGTCGGTTAAAAATAAAAATATTACAAAACATACAATGGGCGGCCTTAACATAACGCTTTCTGAGATCTATAACTACCTTATACCTACCATAGAGAATCTCTACAGATCTAACTAAGTACTTACAAGATATACTTTATGTAATATTCCTTTTACAGTACCTACTTAAATCAATAAACAGGTAAACCTACAGAAGTCTATTTACGTCGCGCTCGTGCGTACTTAGAGAAGGAAACAAAATAACGTAAGAAGACGTACCTACAGTAGCAGGGAACTCAGAACATAAATGAACTATGAGAACATAAATGTAGGGAACAGCTAATTTGTTTGGTCCCAATAGTAAATGTTGTTCATAATGATGAGTACAATGACCCCTTAAGAGGTTATGTGTTAATAGAGTAGAGATAGAAGACGCCATGCTAAGCCTGCAGAACCGGTCGAAGTGGCGGTGCTTGGTGAGGCCTATGTCCAGCAGTGTAAGCCTTTCGGCTGATAATGATGGTGATGACAATAAGCGACACATTAGCCCCAAGCAGCAATACTGCAGTACTTGATCAATGAGCAACCCAGAGAAGTATTTTGAGGATATTGAATTGACAATGAAGACGCAACTATGTTTTTTCAACCTACAAGTGAAGAAATACTACACGAAATTGTAACTCTTATTCAACGCACAACACAAAATAAACCAATTGAGGATATGCCAGTGACCCGCACCCTAATTGCGAAACACAATCTGAATGATTTTGAAGGATATTGCTAATCCATTTCTTCCTAAGTGTAAAAAATTTGTCTGCTCAACAACCTAAATAACGCGATGAATGTTGTTGAACTTTCAAAATTAAACCTACTGCTACGGATAGTGTGTTACGCAATTATCCCGCATAATGATAAACAAATCTCTATTTTAAATATAGAATAGTAGTAAGTAGGTCAATATTAATGTCACTAAATTTTTTTCATAGTTAGGGTTCCGTACCCAAAGGGTAAAACGGGAACCCTATTACTAAGGCTCCGCCGTCTGTTTGTCTGTCTGTCCGTCTGTCACCAGGCTGTATCTCATGATCCGTGATAGCTAGACAGTTGAAATTTTCACAGATGATGTATTTCTGTTGCCGCTATAGCAACAAATACTAAAAACCAGAATAACATAAATATTTAAGGGGGCTCCCATACAACAAACGTGATTTTTTTTTGCTCGTTTTTGTTCGATATTGATAACGGTAACAGGTGACACTTGAAATATTTAGTTATACAGGGTCAAATTAAATTAGCTAGCGAAACTCCACAGACGCAGGCGCACAGACGCAGGCGCACAGACGCGGGTTTCTACCGCTTTTAGTGTAGTCACTTGAAAAATCTGTTAATAACATTAACAGTGGTCCGCTGACCCCAAAAAAATCTTCTTTTTTTTTTTGTCTTGTTTAGATAACGATAACCATCACGTCTGCAGAGTTTCGCTACCTAATTTAATTTGACCCTGTATATTCACTTTAAAAATCAATAATTAAATTAAAATAAAACAAATATTTAAGGGGGGCTCCCATACAACAAACTTGATTTTTTTTGCCGTTTTTATTGATAGTGGTACGAAACCCTTCGTGCGCGAGTCCGACTCGCACTTGGCCGGTTTTATTTTTGATTACTTACAGTAAATTGTTCGTTATCTACTGAAGATTAACAATATCAGTAAAATACTCGTGTGAAAGTATTTTAACATGTTATTTACTTACATACCATTCTTAATTTTAAATGTTCATTCATTTAATTATTGATTATACCAAGTGCATGTGTGTGCAAAAGTGAAAATTTGATTCCTAGTGAGATTTGTGATTTGTTTATTTTATTAAAATATGTTATACGTAGCGTATAACATATTTTAGGGAGCCCGCGACATTTAAATTTTCTTACGTTTTTTCCAATTTGCAGGTCAGTGTCAGGTTGTATGTTGATTAAAATATGATTCGCGGACGTAACAAATATGATTTTACAGAATTATAATCATTAGAATCATCAATACAACTCCTTAAGTTAGAATTGGCCTCAAATGTTGTAATTTCATATAGTCATTCAATATGGTAATTTGAACTAGAGATTATTATTGTGTGAACTTGATGATTTTTATTATTATAATTTTAATTGTAGGTACCCTTAAAATGTATTAGTGAATAAGTCGTTCGAGTGCCGTAATTAAATAAATAAATAATTCAATAAATAAATATTTGATACGGTCGCGAATCAACTATTTAGATCAACATATAACCTGAATTGAAAATTGTAATGTAATTTCGCGCGCTTCCGTGACGCTTTCGCCAATTTTTTTTTTTAGACAAATAATAGAATAGAATAGAATAGAATACTCTTAATAGATTTGTAAATACTACTTACTATTCAATTACGAAAAGAACTGATTGTTATAATACAGATTTGATTATTCTAATAATATTAAATTATAGTTCTGCACCCTCATTGCGTAACGCAGTTTGAATCGGAATCGGAATGATTTTAAAGTATATTGCTAATCCATTGCTTCATTGTTAGAAAAAATTGTCTGCTCAACAACGTAAATAACGCAATGAATGTTGTTGAACTGTCAAATTGAAACCGATTCCTACTGATAGTGTGTTACGCAATTAGCCCTCATATTTCGAATTCACTGTTTGATTTATTATCCTTTTCTTATTCGTATCTTTAATATAATTTTATTGTTAGTACTAGTAGTATTATAGCTAAAGTTTTAAAAGAACCGAAAGAATACAAAAACCGGGTATCCGGCCCTGAATCAAACTGGAATCGAAAAAACCGGTTCCTAAAATATGGTCGGTTCTCGATCCCTAGTCACTACGCGTAAAATGTGCCTACATACAAACTTATTACGTCATTATACGTTGGGAATTCCCCGAACTGTAAACTGATATACACCGTTAGCGTTACTCATCTAAATGGAAACGACCTCCTTTGCGCGAATTCTTACAAAGCGAGGGAGAAAATGCCTTAGCTATCGAAGCTCGGAAAATCGTTTTTTTTTTTTTTTTTTAGAATAGACGAAACCGTTTAAGCAATAACATCAGCTCATCATTTAACTGTTTCTTGTACATTCTCTCTTCTTTGTGTCCTCATAAATAGACATACTTAATTTCAAGGGTAGGGCGAACCATGAACCATCAAGGCTTGTTAAGACTTTCCGTTTCCTACAGGATGGTAGGTAATTCTCTATAAAACGAATTGGTCATTATATGAGCGAGCTAGGCTGGCTCGTAAGTTAGAGGTAAATGCCAGAAAGTTATAAATGAGTCGGATCGTCAGGATTTACTCTATTAGATTGAGACATCATGTGGGCGTAAGGTGGGTTTCGTGCAATAAAAACACACTGGGTACGAATGTACGATACACAGCTTTTTATTAAAATCACAAATTGTCATAGTCACTACAAATTACAATTACCACAATAACTGAGCACAACAAAACGTAGGACAATTCCGAAACGTCCTCACAGCTCGATCACCAGATAAGGAATTGCGCCGACTTGGCGCGTTCTCCTCAACCTCGTAACCGACCCGAAACGCTCCGACTCTGTCTAAGCGCGCCAATTCTAGTCTTGATAGTTGCCGCTATGTGGCGCGCCTTGTCTTGTTGTATAATAATTACACAAACTATCACATTTTTCAACGATAAACCACTTAGGGCCGATTTTTCAATCCTCGGATAAAAGTACCAATAGCTACCTAACGAATAAAGTTATTAGACTCTTTGTTCGTCAGATAAGTGATTGTCAATTTTTCAATAAATATTTAACCTAAGAATAACTATCTGACCGATCATCTCATCTGTTAAAACGCTAACTTCACGGAGGTGAAACAAATATACAGAATAACCGAATGTTAGAGCGGGAGGGACTATTTCTTTGAACAAGCTTGCAAACGTCAGCGTCATGGTCACTTTTATTACGGTACGTCCGTTAGGAGGTCCTTTGTTTGGCTCGTGGTGTTTTTATTTGTGATTTTTAGTTTTGATAGATTTTTTGTTATCCAAAAAAGGGAGCGTTTAGCGAACTCTAATAATGTTGTGTTTTGTCGAGACCTACAAGCAAATAAAAAGACCGACACTGTTATAAACAAAGATAAAGAATCTGCATGGAATAATATTGAAAGTTCTTTCAACTCATGTGGAATCTCAACAATTGATTGCTCTTGTAAAGTTAAAATATGAGGGAATAAAAAAGCTACGAAAAAGAAATCCTCTGTCCAAAGACAGGAGATGTAGGTACAGAACAGGAGGGGGTTCTTCGAATTCTCCTAAATTCACCGACGTCGAAGAAAAGGTTATAAATATTTATGCGAACATAAAAGGTCTCGAAGCTCGTCACGATAGTGATGCAATTATGGGTTCCTCCTCAATTGCCATGTCGTTAATACTATCGAAAATATCCAGTACACTTGTAAAGCACGAAGGTTTGAGGTTTGAAAAATCGGCCGTTTTGGTTGGATAAGTTGGTTAAAATGGCTTCAAGCCTAAGGGCCGATTTATCACTTATCTGACGAACAAAGAGTCTAATAACTTTATTCGTTAGGTAGCTATTGGTACTTTTATCCGAGGATTGAAAAATCGGCCCTAAGTGGTTTATCGTTGAAAAATGTGATAGTTTGTGTAATTATTAT
This sequence comes from Tiliacea citrago, assembly GCA_963921375.1. Classification (NCBI taxonomy): domain Eukaryota; kingdom Metazoa; phylum Arthropoda; class Insecta; order Lepidoptera; family Noctuidae; genus Tiliacea; species Tiliacea citrago. The sequence goes on from OY992784.1 coordinate 16,693,733, forward strand.
ACAACAAGACAAGGCGCGCCACATAGCGGCAACTATCAAGACTAGAATTGGCGCGCTTAGACAGAGTCGGAGCGTTTCGGGTCGGTTACGAGGTTGAGGAGAACGCGCCAAGTCGGCGCAATTCCTTATCTGGTGATCGAGCTGTGAGGACGTTTCGGAATTGTCCTACGTTTTGTTGTGCTCAGTTATTGTGGTAATTGTAATTTGTAGTGACTATGACAATTTGTGATTTTAATAAAAAGCTGTGTATCGTACATTCGTACCCAGTGTGTTTTTATTGCACGAAACCCACCTTACGCCCACATGATGTCTCAATCTAATAGAGTAAATCCTGACGATCCGACTCATTTATAACTTTCTGGCATTTACCTCTAACTTACGAGCCAGCCTAGCTCGCTCATATAATGACCAATTCGTTTTATAGAGAATTACCTACCATCCTGTAGGAAACGGAAAGTCTTAACAAGCCTTGATGGTTCATGGTTCGTACAGGGTCATCTCAGGAGCCGGTTCGGCCTACCCTTGAAATTAAGTATGTCTATTTATGAGGACACAAAGAAGAGAGAATGTACAAGAAACAGTTAAATGATGAGCTGATGTTATTGCTTAAACGGTTTCGTCTATTCTAAAAAAAAAAAAAAAAACGATTTTCCGAGCTTCGATACCTAAGGCATTTTCTCCCTCGCTTTGTAAGAATTCGCGCAAAGGAGGTCGTTTCCATTTAGATGAGTAACGCTAACGGTGTATATCAGTTTACAGTTCGGGGAATTCCCAACGTATAATGACGTAATAAGTTTGTATGTAGGCACATTTTACGCGTAGTGACTAGGGATCGAGAACCGACCATATTTTAGGAACCGGTTTTTTCGATTCCAGTTTGATTCAGGGCCGGATACCCGGTTTTTGTATTCTTTCGGTTCTTTTAAAACTTTAGCTATAATACTACTAGTACTAACAATAAAATTATATTAAAGATACGAATAAGAAAAGGATAATAAATCAAACAGTGAATTCGAAATATGAGGGCTAATTGCGTAACACACTATCAGTAGGAATCGGTTTCAATTTGACAGTTCAACAACATTCATTGCGTTATTTACGTTGTTGAGCAGACAATTTTTTCTAACAATGAAGCAATGGATTAGCAATATACTTTAAAATCATTCCGATTCCGATTCAAACTGCGTTACGCAATGAGGGTGCAGAACTATAATTTAATATTATTAGAATAATCAAATCTGTATTATAACAATCAGTTCTTTTCGTAATTGAATAGTAAGTAGTATTTACAAATCTATTAAGAGTATTCTATTCTATTCTATTCTATTATTTGTCTAAAAAAAAAAATTGGCGAAAGCGTCACGGAAGCGCGCGAAATTACATTACAATTTTCAATTCAGGTTATATGTTGATCTAAATAGTTGATTCGCGACCGTATCAAATATTTATTTATTGAATTATTTATTTATTTAATTACGGCACTCGAACGACTTATTCACTAATACATTTTAAGGGTACCTACAATTAAAATTATAATAATAAAAATCATCAAGTTCACACAATAATAATCTCTAGTTCAAATTACCATATTGAATGACTATATGAAATTACAACATTTGAGGCCAATTCTAACTTAAGGAGTTGTATTGATGATTCTAATGATTATAATTCTGTAAAATCATATTTGTTACGTCCGCGAATCATATTTTAATCAACATACAACCTGACACTGACCTGCAAATTGGAAAAAACGTAAGAAAATTTAAATGTCGCGGGCTCCCTAAAATATGTTATACGCTACGTATAACATATTTTAATAAAATAAACAAATCACAAATCTCACTAGGAATCAAATTTTCACTTTTGCACACACATGCACTTGGTATAATCAATAATTAAATGAATGAACATTTAAAATTAAGAATGGTATGTAAGTAAATAACATGTTAAAATACTTTCACACGAGTATTTTACTGATATTGTTAATCTTCAGTAGATAACGAACAATTTACTGTAAGTAATCAAAAATAAAACCGGCCAAGTGCGAGTCGGACTCGCGCACGAAGGGTTTCGTACCACTATCAATAAAAACGGCAAAAAAAATCAAGTTTGTTGTATGGGAGCCCCCCTTAAATATTTGTTTTATTTTAATTTAATTATTGATTTTTAAAGTGAATATACAGGGTCAAATTAAATTAGGTAGCGAAACTCTGCAGACGTGATGGTTATCGTTATCTAAACAAGACAAAAAAAAAAAGAAGATTTTTTTGGGGTCAGCGGACCACTGTTAATGTTATTAACAGATTTTTCAAGTGACTACACTAAAAGCGGTAGAAACCCGCGTCTGTGCGCCTGCGTCTGTGCGCCTGCGTCTGTGGAGTTTCGCTAGCTAATTTAATTTGACCCTGTATAACTAAATATTTCAAGTGTCACCTGTTACCGTTATCAATATCGAACAAAAACGAGCAAAAAAAAATCACGTTTGTTGTATGGGAGCCCCCTTAAATATTTATGTTATTCTGGTTTTTAGTATTTGTTGCTATAGCGGCAACAGAAATACATCATCTGTGAAAATTTCAACTGTCTAGCTATCACGGATCATGAGATACAGCCTGGTGACAGACGGACAGACAGACAAACAGACGGCGGAGCCTTAGTAATAGGGTTCCCGTTTTACCCTTTGGGTACGGAACCCTAACTATGAAAAAAATTTAGTGACATTAATATTGACCTACTTACTACTATTCTATATTTAAAATAGAGATTTGTTTATCATTATGCGGGATAATTGCGTAACACACTATCCGTAGCAGTAGGTTTAATTTTGAAAGTTCAACAACATTCATCGCGTTATTTAGGTTGTTGAGCAGACAAATTTTTTACACTTAGGAAGAAATGGATTAGCAATATCCTTCAAAATCATTCAGATTGTGTTTCGCAATTAGGGTGCGGGTCACTGGCATATCCTCAATTGGTTTATTTTGTGTTGTGCGTTGAATAAGAGTTACAATTTCGTGTAGTATTTCTTCACTTGTAGGTTGAAAAAACATAGTTGCGTCTTCATTGTCAATTCAATATCCTCAAAATACTTCTCTGGGTTGCTCATTGATCAAGTACTGCAGTATTGCTGCTTGGGGCTAATGTGTCGCTTATTGTCATCACCATCATTATCAGCCGAAAGGCTTACACTGCTGGACATAGGCCTCACCAAGCACCGCCACTTCGACCGGTTCTGCAGGCTTAGCATGGCGTCTTCTATCTCTACTCTATTAACACATAACCTCTTAAGGGGTCATTGTACTCATCATTATGAACAACATTTACTATTGGGACCAAACAAATTAGCTGTTCCCTACATTTATGTTCTCATAGTTCATTTATGTTCTGAGTTCCCTGCTACTGTAGGTACGTCTTCTTACGTTATTTTGTTTCCTTCTCTAAGTACGCACGAGCGCGACGTAAATAGACTTCTGTAGGTTTACCTGTTTATTGATTTAAGTAGGTACTGTAAAAGGAATATTACATAAAGTATATCTTGTAAGTACTTAGTTAGATCTGTAGAGATTCTCTATGGTAGGTATAAGGTAGTTATAGATCTCAGAAAGCGTTATGTTAAGGCCGCCCATTTTATGTTTTGTAATATTTTTATTTTTAACCGACTTCCAAAAAGGGGGAGGTTATATGTTCGTCTGTATGTTAGTTTTTTTTTAATGTAAGTAACTATGTTCACCGATTTCTCCGTCCGATTTTGAAAATTCTTTCTCAAAGTCAAAGTCAAATTGTTTATTTCAAATAGGCACATAAGAGGCACTTTTGAACGTCAAAATTTACAAAAAAAATTGAATTGATTCTAGTTGCCCCTTCCAAAAGGTATTTTCGTATGGAGAAGAATGGGCAAGAAACTCCATCGTTACTCTTTTAAAAATGTTTTACAATATTTTGTTTGAGTAAATTAATTATATGATTATATGTGAAGACGATGCACCTAGAATAAAATTACTATACTATAATAGGTAGGTATAAAGAATTAAAAACTAAGCAATGAAAAATAACTTAATTATGAGATAGATACATGGTGCTCACATATTTACAAACATCGTAAAAATATGTTTTTCTTTAAAAAAAAAAATCCGTGTGTGAGTATAGGTAATCACAGAATGTAAAATCAATATCATAAAAATAATAAAATTTACAGTAAAAATAGCAACCAGTTTGATTTTGTCTGTCTTTTGATGTGTAACATCTTTCCTCTCGCTTTCTGTGGGAGTGATTTCGTGAAAAGGGATGGAAAGTGTGTGAACAGGAAGTGAAATAAGTAAGCATGGAATAAGTACCTAAGTGCTTTAGAATAGCATGGAATTAGTAAGTATAGGTACTTTATAATAGCATTGAATTAGTGTAGATACTCATGGAATTGTAAGAACTCTAAAAGGTGTTTCAAAAATTTCAAAATTAAGCCGGACTTTTAGGAGTGCAGTTAGACCATCGAACTGAATAACTTTATTACTATGGGACCAAACTTGAAATCGCGAAAAAAGATCAGGTGTTCCATACTAAACCTAACTTGTATGGGACAGATAGTTTTTTTTCGCGATTTCAAACAAGGTCCCTTGGTCGGGACAATAGTACATTATGAATATTATGGTACTAGTGTGCTATCTTGATCATTACACTCGAGGCGGTATTATTTAATTAAGGCAGCCGATTGTGTAATGAACTTATAATCAATGCACACGCGTTTAACACGGTTTTCAACACACTTGCGAGAAAAAAGACAGACTTGTATTGTTATTAACATTTATTGAAACAATTAGTGAAAGTACAATTCTCTAAATGATACCGAAAGTTTTTAGATACACCAAAGCGAGCTGGGCTTGTATTTATTTGCCAGTTCATTTAATAAATTGAACTGAATTGTTCAATCTCAGTATTGACTATTGATGTAATCAAGTAACAAACGTGTATGAAATATGAAAGATTAACAAAAGCTGAAAGAACATTACATCAACTCTATTATAACTTTACTGTTAACAGCGCGTTGATCAAATCTCAGATCATGGCATGCTAAGACAGACCCCAGAGGTCTAAAATTGTGTGCTTTGTTTAAGTGTAAAGAACTTGTAATTTATAAAATAAAAAATCGTGTTACCCTGTAACTCGGTTGTGGAGGTCAGTTATGCAGTCGCTCCATGTAAAATACTGGTATTCAGCTGCATCTGATTAGGATGAAGCCAACCCTAACATAGTTGGGAAAAGGCTAGGCAGATTGATTGCTCTTCTTCCCTACGTGAAGTCGACCTTTTTGATAATAATGAACCACACAACGAAATCGTCAACCAATATTTGTGGAAAAAAGGCGCGCTGGAATAGTTTTTCCCGCGCGCCGCGCCACGCTATTGAATTGATGCGCGCGCAGGTGTCAACAAAGGCACTGCCACTGGCAAAACCACTAACAGCGAGTATAGGTACTTATATAAAAAAAAATAACATAAAAAAAACTTTTGAATACGCAAATTAAGATTAAGATGTCATGTGAAAAACATAATTTGATGCAATGATGATAATGTTGATGATTGATTTATCTATGATTTATCTTATGTAACCTAAATAATTTATTTATTCACAAAAATATTCATTGTTTTCAGATATAAAAACTCTTTGCGGAGATTGAAAAAAAATGTAAAGTAAAAAACACTAATTGTGGCTTTAAATACCCAAAGAAGTGTGGTAATGTAAAGTAAAAATCACGAGTGTATAATAAGCTGAATGAACCTAAATGCGTTGCCTTATGTCACTTTACTGCAAGTGTGATGAAAAGTATATTAAGTATATTAAAAAATATATCATGTAAAAATATATCATGTAAAAATATATCATGTAAAAATATATCATGTAAAAATATATCATGTAAAAATATATCATGTAAAAATCTAGGGTAAAAATCCATGTTGTGTTGTCCTACGAACGAAATGTATGAAGTCAGGATAGATTTTTAAGAAGGCACTTGAGGTGATAATAAGCTCTTTGATGGGATGATGGTTTCTTCATCTCATTGTTCAATGCTTACGGCAGCGGCGACGAAAACAGTAAAGGAATAAAATAAAACACGATATTTTCAACTATGTTTATTCAACAATATTATCGCCTATTGTTAAATAATTCGTAATTCGTATGCGACACATTAAGTTGTTTATAAAAACGCGATGCAATGCCGATGTAACACTTTCTTATTTAGATAACATTTTTATAATAAGATAGGCAGATTGACACACTATGCTAAGTAACAAACTGAAACAGATTGAAGAAGTCGTTTTTGAATTGTACACTTGAACTTGTGTATTAATTGTAAATTCATGCAAAATAATCAAACAGAAACAGGAAAACAGCAATACACAATTGACATTTCTCATGAAGGTAACCCTGCTCCTATTTCAATATACTTATAATGTTAATTCACCAAAAAAAAGTGAACATCCATCACCATGGCATTATTCCAAATGTGTTCTGCAAATACCAACTTATGTTGGGTATACCATAGTCAGACATGCCTTATTGTGGTAGTTAAACATAAGCACGTCAACTTTAACAGGTATGCGACAATTTTAAACAACTCAACATGCAGACAGGTTGACAATTAGAATTTACAGTGTAGTAGGTAATATCAATTCAAGATTACAGTTCGCAGTCACCCTTCTATTCTAAGCCCCATTCTACACCTAATAGTCAGTCCTCTATTTACGTGAAAAAACACCGTTCATATAATAGGCCAGTGCAACTGGTACAATCATAGCTTGCATGCAAGTAAATATGACTAGCATCGGCGCCAACTCCGAGAGCGCATGCATAGAGTATAGTATTATCAGGTACCTACAGAAGTAAAAGACGCTTGCAGAGCTTTTACATCTTGATCAAATATTTGCAAAACATCACACGGACAACTAACATAATATTTTTACTTTGGCGTAGTTGAGTATTCACAAAGACACTTTGGACTTTTTTTTAAAATAAAATTACATTTTGTCAATTCTTTCCATCCTCTTTAGCAAATATCTTACAACGGGAATCATAAAACAATTCCATCCAATACAAAAATGAAAGTCTTTGTAAGGATTTTATGGTTAATCACTACGATAAAAAACAATCCGTTCATAATAATTAGATGACAGACAATCAGGGCCTCAAGTCTGCTATTACAATAGTGTCAGAATCATTGATTTCATAATTGTTGATTTTGACAAGTTTGGTAATCTACTATTATAATGGCGTCATTATGACTTTCCAATGGTTGGCCACTGACACTACATTGCAATAAATTGCATATATTGGTAATCTCGTACATAATGACAAATGAATGACATTTCTACTAATGGGTTTTATAATAATGGCAATACGACAATGCCATTACACAATTATATTACGAAAACATTGACCGACCAACGATCGACCATTATGAATTTACCAGATTACGAACTTTTAGCAAAATGACAATGGGATCGTGTGATGACTGACGATGAATGACTGAATTTTTAAAAATAGCAGACTTGGGCCCCAGATTAATTTGAACTTGTAACTATGTAAGTAAGTACCTATCGATATCTAGATTTTAATCACAGTCCATATAGTAAGTAGTAGTACACATACTAGATACAAATTTAAAATAAGGGCTTGATAACTTTATCGGGAGATGTGCAGAGATGAAAATCCAGGAAGTCCTAGGAATAAACAGTAGTTATTTATTAGTCTAACAACTATTACGCTGTAGTAAGTTTAACAAGAAGGATAAACAATATTACTCGTGAACTCTATGTAAGACAAATACTTGGACTATTATTTAATTTAGAAACAGATTTATTTGCATTTTCCTTAGGTAATTCGTCCCTACGTCACAGCACATGTTTGAAGCCACGCCCGCTTAAATAAGATTCACAATACCTAAACAAATAATAGTACATTTTGATACAAGTGGAGATTGTTTGTTATTGCATTCGAGGCGGAATTAACACCCGAACCGTAGGCGAGGTTGTTTAAAAGAGCCAGTAACTGCAATAACAAATGTCCACGTGTATCAAACGACGTTTTTCAATACTCTTTTGAAGAAATAAAATAAAATAACGAAAAATATTTTTGTCATGAATTATTAGGAAACTATGATTTAATTTTCTTTTTTTCCGCGCTTTGCTTTTGCCAGGTTGAAGGAGAAGCAAAGGTATAAAGCCGATAAACAGACTAATATGAAAAATAGAAAATTCAAATATTTTTGAGTTTAGAACACAAATAAATGTCAATTTGTAAGTCCATAAACGTTTATTTATTTTATTATATTTTATTACTTTTTTTTTTTATATTATCCATAAACGTTTTTTAATAATCATGGTTTTCTATTTATAAAAATTATTTAAATATTCCAAAAATATTAACGCCGTAAAGACGAATCTTTACCGAGATTAAAAAACAATCACCTCGGAATAGAGAGGATCGTCTCTGGCGCGAGACGGTGTGAATAGAGGCATTGAACCAATTTGGACTAAGTGTAGGTACCTATAAGTTATCTGTGGCAATTTTTATTCCCGCACACGTGTTGGAAAATAAAAAATCGCACGCGTGTGAAATACATTGCATTGTGAACCTAATCGTAGTGCGATATGAACCAGTTTTCGAGGAAGTGTATTAAAAAATAATATTCAATACACTTGCTTGTAAAGCGACTCTTATCGCACTGCATTTAGGTTCATAATTCAGCTTATTATACAGTACCTATACACCCGTGTTTTTTACTATATTTTTTTTTTCAATCTTCGCAGTGTTTATTTTTGTGACAAACTATTTTAGGTTACATAATTATATGATAAATCAATCAACAAAATTATCATAATTTCATCAAATTATAAATATTGTTTACTACGTAATAATCCTAGTTTTCGTATTCAAAACATTATTTTGTGCTTATTATATTTTTATATAGGCTGTTTAGTTGTTTTGTCAGTGCGTTTATTTACTAGCGCGGCGCGCGGAAAAAGAAACCAGCGCGCCGTTTTCCATAAATATTTGTTAACGTTTTCGTTGTGTGAAAAAAACAGACTTAGGTATATCGATATTTTTGGTAATAATTAACTTATTACCAAAAATATTGATATAACTAAGTCGGTTTTTTTTCCTCGCAAGTGTGTTAAAAAAAACGTATATGAAACGCATGTGCATTGATTGACACACTCAGCTCACTTATCTAAATAACACCGCCTCGAGTGTAATGAGTTAATGACCAACATAGCACACTTGTACCATAATGTAGGTAGATACTATAGAATTCAAATAGGTAATAATTCTTGTTAAAATTATATATATACTAATTTAAACGAACCAATAATAATAACTAACTTCTTTGTTTTATTGATTCCCTAAATCTTGAACTGGCTATTAATTTGTTGGCAATTGTTGTTGAAAATGGCCTCAACATTTTATACCTACTTACATATTTCATCACCTATGATCCTTGTGATTTTTATATTCGCAATCTTAAAATCGGCTATTGCTTGTTGGTTAACATTAGCTTAGCTTCACTTGAACTGAGATTGCAGTAGGTAAAAACGAATTGAAAAAAAACTATGAGCTACAATACACTCAATTTAATTTCAATTAAGTACGTAAATGATTTATTAATGCCGACGTGGCCACATATCAAGTTTATCTCAGCACAATACTTAGATACATTGAGGAGGAAAACTAGACATTTGTGAATTATTGTTAGTTTCTATTCTATACTCCATTTGAAATAAGAATAGAAATTTAAATAAACTTTATAGTTGATGGCATGACAAATGGCAGCTATAACAAATAGTTGGTATTGTAACCACGTTTTTGCTTTATGCCTACGGAACAGAGACTACGTTTTGGAATGGGCAAATAGCTTCAACTTTCTGACTAACTGACCGACTCTTTGACAATTCAAAAGTGCCTGTAATTGGATAAATTCTTTGAGTTTGAGTCAAAATCGCTTGAAGGGACTGTAAAAAAGGTTTAAGTATTTAAACTAATCTTATTTCAAATGGAGTATATAAGTTGTTATTACATTACACGTCAATACATAAGTAAAGTAATCTATACGACAAACGCTTCTAGAGCCAACATGGCGAGAGCTGCGATGGCCGCGACGACAGGAACAGTTACCACCCACGCGAATATTATGTTCCTGTTCAACAAAACATGTCATTAGTCACAATTTCACAAATTGATAACAGAAAACGGAAAGTCCCTATTACAATCTGTGTACCTAAACAAGATGAGTAGGTACCTAATGATCATTAGGTACAAACAGTACTTATCAGATGCAAAAATCGAACTAGTAGTTTAATTCAGTAATTTTTGCTTCGTAAAACATGATGCAAACAGTTTTATCCAGCACATAATACTTATACACTTACCGTCAAAACTATGTACCCTGAGCAACATTTTCATACAAACGAGGTCATTTCGAAGCCTCGGTTCTCCGTCAGGTAACGATTCGGATGAGATCTGTACCCCAAGTGTAAGTTTTCAAAAGAGTAAACGTAACTAGCGCGTTTGCGTTAAGATTTTTATTCTCACCTTTATAGTCTTAGCATTATGATCTATCGGTCAAATTTTATCGCAAACGAAATAGTTACGTTTACTCTCTTGCAAATTTACACTTGGGGTACTGATAGCAGCTTTACAGAGTACGAATGGAGGTCTACTTAGAGCGCCTACTGATCAGTTACATTTAGTTGCAATTTTTAAGGTACTCTGGAAAGCTGCTATCAGATCTCATCCGAATCGTTACCTGACGGAAAACCGAGGCTTCGAAATTACCTCGTTTCTATGAAAATGTTGCTCTGGGTGCTTAGTTTTGACTGTAAGTGTAGTTTCTATTAGCAAGCAAGAAATTTCAAAATCGGTGTAAACATACCGAAACAAACTCCAGTCGACTGGCTTGTCAGAGAAGTAGCCGATACAGACGACAGAGCCGACCTTACAGTGTGTGGTGGAGACCGGCAGGCCGGCCTTGCTGGCTACCAGGACCGTCAGCGCAGCCCCGAGCTCGATCGTAAAGCCCCTGTGTGCCAAAAACATGACTTTATTTGCAGTTTTCTATACAATAGACATAAATCCCGGATTTTGAACTCCGATGAAATAGCTAGGTAATGTATTTACAGGGTGCTTTTAGGTATCTTTAAACATGCATATGAAGAGCTCAGGAACTGCACCACTTCACCGCTAATTTTGTGATTCTAAGACCATTCTTTGTCGAGAAATCGCGTGCCATCAAAATCGTGAGTAGGTAGGTACCTATTATTTAGATGAAATTAGTAGAAGCTCGACTAACGTATCAGGTGTGATGCTGGTGAGGTCTTCCCCGACGGTGCGGATGACGCGGCGGCCCCACAGCCACAGTCCCATTGCAATGCCCACGCCGCCGAACACTAGGATGGCTAGAGGAGTCTCCGCGCGGGAATGGGCGCCACCTTCAGAGTATAACAGCCAAAGAGCCACCAGGGGACCGATCGCGTTACTGTCGACCAAAAGAACTGTGGTATAGTTTTTTGTTTGCAAATAAATTCATCCAAAGTATCATTGCAGTAGGAATCTAAATTACACCAACTGCGGCATATAGGTATACTGAAGTATACCTAGTAGTTCTATGACCTGCCACAATGTACATTCCGTTACAATGGTGTAGGAGTATCATCAAAGATATAGTATAGGAACATAATATCTTCGCGCAGCTCTTTACCTGACGTCATTGCCACCATGCGCAAACGCACCAAAGGTGGCGGTGAGGACCTGCAGGAAGGAAAAGAGCCGCAGCTCGTCGGGTGGTGGGGCGGGCGCGGGCGCGGGCGGCGGGGACACGGCGCGCAGCAGTGGCGCGGCGCTGGAGTTGGGCGTCATGCCGGCCGTGCGGCTCGCCACCTCCGCCGCCGTGCAGCGCTCGATGCTCCACGCGCTGCCACCGTCTGGACCCTGGAGAACAGCAACACAGGGAAATATATACCACACTATAATGAAGAAACGGTTTCGGTGGGGCAATGGTGGTAGACAAAACGTGAAGCAATTAAAAGATAAGCTCACCTTGTCAAGTCGTGGTGGTGGTGTATCAAATTCCACGCAGTGTGTGGCCCTCGCGGCCGCTAACCTGTCGAATTCCCCGCGCGCTATCGTGTCGCAGGAATCGCCTAGGAAACCATTCCTGGAATCGTAGCTCTCGCCCATACCGGCCATTTGCGCAGAGTCCAAACTTTTACAACAACTCAACGTCTCGTCAATGTATTTCAAGGTGTTAATCTGAGGATCCGCATCTATGAGTTGTAACCGTGACTTGTTTGGTGGGCTGAGACTCCTGGACAGTATACTGCAGTCGTCCATGGTGGCTAGGAGTGCACGGTTTCTGGCGTTCATCACCCCGACGGAGGTCTTGTCTGCGTCGCTCAGGGTGACCATCTCCGCACTCTCTGCAATAGCCTCGAGCACTTTGCCATCTTCAGACAGGAGGGATGTTGGACGTTGCGCGACGCTGCTTTTATTGGAGTGTGTTGGAGTATTCGCTGGAGTTGTTTCTGTAATATTATATGTATTGTAAGGCTGAATGTTGAGATATTTATAACAATTAAATTACACTAATCGGAATTAGTCTCCTATTTTATCTCAAATATATAACCCCACCATTAGATAATCCAAGCGAGAAGTTGACAGGAGGTGCGACCAGCCGTCTTTTGTAGTAGGGGACAAGGAATGCGCGTACGCACACCGCAACCAGCGCGCCTGTCGCCATCGAGGACACTAGAGCCAGCCACAGCGGGATGTTGTCCATTGCCAGTACTGGAAATAATACACGGTTATTTATAATTCTAAATAACATTGATTTCATGCGTTCTGTGGCTGCCCAACCAGAAAATGTTACGACGGCACATTGACATCTATATAAAATAATTAAAACCATAGGCATCTCTCGGTACATAGGTGTCTCTCTCTCCCGGTAGGTATCTCTCTTATTATTCAAACGTTTGTTTTTTTAACATTTAAACTTTTCTTTAAATATTTTAACTTATCTATAAGAAATAAATATACCTAACATTTGGAGGAGGCCTATGTCCAGCAGTGGACGACTTTCGGCTGTAATGATACCTAAAATTGTACCTTTTGAATTTAAATATTTCTTAGTTGTCCGTTCGCATGTTTTGTACTTATCCCAGTTATACAGGAAAACTATTATTAGCCATACAATACTGTAATACACAAACTCTGTAACATACTATATGTATCGCTGTTAGTTGCCTAAATAAATATTTGGTCGAACATTTAAATAGGGGTAAGTACATTTGACTCTCCAGAGAACAGTGTCTAAAGAGCTACAATGCAGCATATTCTATCAATACTTGTTTCTTTCTAGAATTCGTAGCCCTTTCGTAGCAGCTTGCTACGCAAGGGCTACCAATTCTAGAAATAACCATGAATTGGTATTTCGCTTAATCTTTGAGGTTGATTCAACCGTAATTTTTTAGCTTGCTTACACTTGGGTCCATCATGCACCACGCTCAGCACGTTCACAGATACGGTAGCTCCGTAGAAGAATGGCAACGCCTTGAGGCCAGATTTGATGGGCTGTGGTGACCTCAGGATGAACCGACGCACAAACCAGTACAGGAGGGCTGATGCCGTACCGCTGAGTGCCGGGGATATGAACCACGACGCCACTGGGGACAACGGATGATACATATAAGATGTGCTGTCTACGAAGATCTACAAAGTTCTACGAAAAAGTGCTAGGTAATACTGTGCGGACTACTACGCACGAGACTTTTTAGGATAATTCTTCTTAGTATTAGTTTACCACTGAAATTCTTAGCTCTCTATCTTATGATGACTTATCTAACACCTTTACATGCATAACTTTGATACTAATCTATGCGATTTGCTACGGTTGCTACGAGACATGTGGAAAGAGGGAATAATCAATTTTATTATAAAAACCCACCAAGTGCATGTCGGACCACGCACAATGAAGGGTTCCGTAGTTTGGATGAATTTATCCCAAAAACAAACATAATAGGGTGATTTTCAAAATGTTTGTACATTTTGTTGTGTGAAAACGTCTACGTGAACATTATCCAAGAAAAATGCATTTAGGTGATCGAACTAGTATTATTATCCTTGAGCAACATTTTTTCCAGATGGGTTTCAACATTTCAGATCATAATAATAGGTAATAATAAAAAAAAAGATGTTTTCTTCTTCAGTCTCATAATATTTTCATAGAGCAACCTCGTGTCTGTAATCAGAAGCGCGTAACAAAAAACACATAAAAAAGAAACTACTCTCATATTTAGATGTTGTAGTTGCACAATGTCTTTATGACTCTAATTATGATGTAAATGATATAAAATATAAATATATAACCTAATGCATAATAATAATAACTTTGTTTCAATACATGTCTTCCATTTCGTTCATTTTTGTTATTCTTTATTGTTACACTAATAATAGTAGATATTTGGATTTTTCAACTGGCAAAATTCTCAATTTAAAACCGTCCAATCAGATGACAACATAACAGCTGTCCACCATTTTGACAATGGGTGCCACCAACGAGAAAAGTGTGTTTGTTCCTGTGCAGTGTTTTCTCAACACTAAATCTTTCATTTTGGTTGTTCAGGTTTAAAAACAACGGTAAGGCAATCTCTTATTATTTTTGCGTAAATTTAAAGAATAATTTTGACCAACGACTAAAAAGAAGCTGGATAAATCCAATAAGATTATTTCTAACCTCCAAATGTTTGAGGTTGTAATTCAACTCATGGTTGATTTTATTTTTCTAACGATTTGTTACGTTTTTTTGTTGCGTAATAAAAATGATGTAACAAAAATGAAGTAAAGTCGATTTCATACAGAATTATTATGTTTATATAATAATGCTTGGCTTATTAATTGTATTCACACATTATTTTTTCAATATTTCAAAAATAAAATAAGTTATAAAAACCATAAATAAATCAGAAGTAAAAGAACATTTACAAGTTACACGATAGTTTCTAAAGTTTAAAGCTTATTATAGTAGTAATTAAGCCACTGTTGATTATTGTTTTCTACTTAAGAGTGGCGTATGTGATACATAGACACTGTGTTTTTTATTATTTATTTTATAACTAGCCTTTTCAAAATAAATGTATGGCTGAAAAAAAATCCCTTAACCATTATTTTTGTAATGACGTATTTAAGGTTATTACCAATTTTCAACTCTTAAGTTCCACGACAAAATGTTTATTAAATTTTGATTGGGGAAAGACATTTCAATAAGTAGTTAAAAAAGTGATAATGACCATAAGAAATACACAATTTTGAAACAGATTTTATGACTGTAATTCAACAGGCTGATTATATTATTAATAAATTATTAAAATGCGATTTCGTTGTTTTCATTATCTTCTGTGAAATAGCCCTAATATTTCATTTTTGTTATTTTTTTATGACATTGTTCATTTTTGTAACGGTATTCGTTTTTGTTTCATTTTTGTAACTGTACAAAAATTTTGAAAATCACCCAATATCGTAGTTGAAAAACATATTCTACCATACATCGATATAGATTCGTCATCGTCAATTCTTCTTCGCTGTAAATTGAAGTTGGTCGACTACTCGTATTACTCGTTAACTTGTAAAGCCTACTTAGCTGTGATAGTTTTTCTTTTAATTTCGTTATATCGTCGTTGCAAATTTAAAATCTCCTATCTCCTATGTGACATTTTTGTCGAAAATGACTTTTGCAGATATTTCAAAAGCGATTTTGAATACCCATACTTAGCAAAAATGTCCACGTGAATATCTTATTATTTCGATAAAGCACGATCATTTATAAAAACTTTAAGTGTCAGCCTACATTTAATTGTAAATCAAAATGCCCTCTATGTATGTCTGATGTACACACGAGCACGTGTGTTTTTGGTGAGTTATATTTAAAAAAAAAAAAAAACACAGCATCGAGCACTACTGCCATGAATTATTCACGTTTTCAAAAACAACCATTTACTGGCAAAAAATACACACTAACAAAAATTTGCACTTTAAAGCTTAATATTACGCAATTGGACCCCTGAATCGAAAAATGGTCTTGACAGACCCCCAATATTTTGAACGGCCTATCCAACGATACCCCATATCATGGATACTACGGAACCCTAAAAAGTACAATACCGTTAGGTAGGTGTACACGTAAATGTAGGTACAATAAGAAGTTCGTCCATATCGTTCTTTTTAATATAATAAGAACCCGGGAAATTCAAGGTCCCGCCGCTTCCTTTGATCGCGCGAGAGACTGTAGTAAATAGGTACCCTATAGGATTCGACACAATTAAGTACAAGGTTAAGCAGCACAAACATTCCTACTTACAAGCCATTATAATGAAACCCAAGTACCTACCTATATACCCACATTGAACATAATGCTCATGTTAATAGCTTTCTCAGAATACGAGTAGAATCTCCATTCTACTCGTATTCTGAGAAAGCTAAGAACCTCCGTTCTTATAAAATGTCAGTAGGGTGGAAATCTAGATTAATTAACTGACTACCTAAATTCCTGAAAACTAATATAGGTATGCCAGGGTCAAAAGTAATTTATCCCATGTGGTCACTTATAAATTGACTGTATTCCGAACCGATACATAAAACATCCCTCGCAAACGATTAATTTGATAAGTGTTCCTTACACTGCTTTTGATAAGGTTCAATATAGATTGTGGAGTGTATGAGACAATGAAAATACGTGTCACCGATTCAATATTTGAATGCAGACCACAGAGTACATTTTATATGATGCAGACTAAATAGGCATGGTAATGAGTAGAACAATAAGCTTTAACCTTAAAAATATCGAACAATTGGCTTAAGTACAAATAGGTACCTAAGTACTGAATAATCAAGCGAATGGGCCATCAATCCAAAGACATCAAATTACCTCAGCGTATTTTCTTGAGTCTCTGTAATTTAGTCTCAGTCATACAATAACCAGCTAATTTACGTTAGGTAGAAACAAGTTTTTACTTTTGTTACTATAGTATCTAACCATCAAAATAACTCTTTGTGCTACAAGGGAAAGATACTTCTAGCTAAATCCATAAGATTAGAATTAGGTTCTAAATAAACTAACTTTATAACAGAAAAAGCTAACATGATAACATTATGTAAGATTGACATTAGGTACGTATTATTTGACAATCAGTCCCTGATCCATCCTTGTAGCATGGCTACTCCAAGATTCGAAGAGAGGTAAAAAGTGACTTACCAATAGCTCCGAGAGTAGACCACCGCACACCAATGGGACCTTTTGCTGTGAGCGTGAAGCCCACAGTAGCCCCGACCATAGAGTGGGTTCCAGAGACAGGCAGCCGCAGTGCCGTGGCCACGATCAGCCAGATGGCACCCGATATCAGCGCTGACAGACAACCAGCAGCCAACAACTTCTCGCCACCGTCAGCATATAAGGATACGTCCAAAATGCCTTTACGCATTGTGTCCGATACCTTATATCCTGTGGAGATGAGCGGTAGTAAGTTACAGCATGCGTGAGCAAACGTACCTAAGTACTAAAATTGCACAAATGTCTAGTTTTATAGTGTCCCTTAAGCCATTAATTGTTTGTTGGCGGTGATCTACGAGTATCACGTCGCATTGTAGTGATATAGGTTTCTTATAATAATGGGGTTCAAGTTCACCTCGCGACTCATAGTAGGTAATGAATTATTCGTTACTAGGAATCACTATTAACTACTTATAGTAGAAAACCTCCCACAGATTGTAGGGGCAGCAAATAAGGTCATTTATAACCAAAGGTTCTTTTATTTTAGTAATTACTGTGATAAAATGATAAAAAAATTAATGTTAAAATTTTACTTACCTATAAGCACTGCGCCGGCGATCTCGAAGATAGTCGCAAGAATGC
Organism: Tiliacea citrago; assembly: GCA_963921375.1. Lineage (NCBI taxonomy): Eukaryota > Metazoa > Arthropoda > Insecta > Lepidoptera > Noctuidae > Tiliacea > Tiliacea citrago. The sequence goes on from OY992784.1 coordinate 16,711,680, forward strand.
AAGCCTGCGTGAGCGTCAGCACCTTGGAGCCGACGCTGGTGCCGAACGAGTTGGCCACATCATTGGCACCAATGCCGAAAGCCAATACAAACGCCACCACAAACCCACTAACCACAAGCCATAGCAAATCATCAGAAAACGGTTCCATTATTTTGCCTTTCCAGTTATCTAATTCTACTAACCAATTTTGTTATAATAGAACATTTCTGTAGCACCTAACCAAACGCAAATATTACCATAGTTAACAATAAGCTTGGCTCTATATCTATATTAATTCCTTAACACTTGTTGAAAACAATCCCTTTTTAACTTTAAACAGTCGAATTTCCATTCCTTTATAGAAAAATAACTATAGAATGTGTAATAGCTAAAGATTTAATTATAAGTATTAATTAGTTATGACTTCAAAAGCAATCGGTAAACCAGTTATAAATTTTTATTAAATATTTAGAAATAAAGTAATTCGAAACTTATGTTGTGGTTGTGCGTCACAATGTTTGATGTTTAAATAGTATTTCGTATAGATGACGAAGGCTCGTTAATTTTGGCTTCATCATTTCTGTAAAAGAAATAAAAATAATGAGAAGCTTGGATTGTAAATATACGTATTTCACAAAGTATTTATTTAGGTACTTATTTGTAATCTAGACCTTACTGATCACAAATTAAAATCTTTATAGAACTGATTAAGTATGAAGAGTAGGTTTTCGTATACGATTCAAATAGGAACATTAAATTATTAATTATCATACTAGACATTAATATAGAGTATCACACATAATAAATGAGAGCGAGCGTCCAAAATGGTTGTCCACATGTTTTCACGATATCGATTCGACGCCATTTGATTTATTAAAATCTCACTAAACAACGATCACTGCGACATAGTAACAAACGCAAAATAGACACCAAAAAACTACCTAGTTCTTCTTTTTTCTTTTAAAAGGAGCTCGTAGTATAAATTGGATCAAAATTGCGTCACATGCGTCCTCAGTTTCCATCATCGTTGTATATTTTTAAAGTGTCAGCTCGTGTCACAGCTTCGTATAACACGTGTAGTTATGTACTAAACACCATGTCTCGCCTCAATGAAAATCTAATTAGGCATTACACTTGCGATTCAGTTACGTAATCAAACATGTTTCAATAAAGGAATAACGTTATCACTTACTTTTGAAAAGGTAGGATTTTATAGTCCTAAAATCGTTTGTAGTGAAGAAGCACGAGGGTTCGCCTTGAGCTCCTCAGGTGTGGACTGAAGTTGACGAGAGGCGCACCGGGTCGCCAACTGAATGGAGCATGCGCGTAGGGCACTAGCCACCCCTCTCCAACCCCCCTATTCAGACGCGAACACAATAAAAATGTTTGTTCCATAGCAAAAGAACCCTTAACGTTACCAACTGTATTCAGCTGGGGAACCGGCTTTTAATAGAGCCAATGTAACCCATTAAAATTTGCGTGTAAGGATCGGATTCCTCCACCCTGCAGCAGTTTTAATAATTTACCTTTTCATTTATTTAATGCTTTTGTCATAGATTTTATTTTTGGAAATTTGTGTCTTAGCGTGTCATTTCATAATTATCTCATTGATCTCATTAAGGGAGTAAGAAAAATTGACTAAATGTGCGATGCGCTATCAGCGCTAGATTCTTAAATAAATTGTTCTCCAATATTGGCGTTTACTTTATGACCAAGACTAATGGCCAATTGGCCATTAGTCTTGGTCATAAAGTAAAATCTTAAGATTTAAGGATCAGTCAGGTAATTACCTGACTGATCCTTAAATCTTAAGATAAACTCTGAAGATCTGAATCCTGAATAATTATCCTATCAGTAGGTGGCGTTATAAAGCGAGGTAACGCCTACATGGAAATCATGAGTGGGCTTATTTTTTTCTTGAAGTGAAAACTTCCTAAGGCGCGTTGAGCGATTTATGGTTGGGGAAAAACTTATGGGTTCGATTCACCGACATGTCCGCGCCGACATGCTGTAGTAACAGTAAGTGAAGTTAAATTGACCACGTGAAAAGTTTAATTGTTTAAATTGTGTTTCACTTATGTAAGTATTCATTATTTTATTATAGTGAAAACTTCTTTAGGCGCGTTGAGCGATAAGGTTTCACTTCTACCGGTAGTCCCAATGACTGCCTGTTTTTTTTTTAGAGAATCACACTTGAGTCAAGTCTGTAACAAGTCTGCTTTTCAAAAGCTTGGCGCTTTTCTTGTGTAATAGTTCCGTTGTACCTACTGGCAATGCTAGGACTTTTAGACTGAATTGGAAAGAACTGTCAGGTGGTGCTACTGTTATGGACGGTAAAGACTGGAATTAGAACTAACAGGCGGTGCAGAGATGATGCAGAATTTACATAAACTCACCACTTCCATTCTTTCGATTTAAAAATATGATATTATTAATTTATTTATTCACTTTGGAAGACTTACAGCTAAACAAAACAGACTAAGAAATTGAAGATGTGACTGACAGCCAATTACAAGTCTTCACATATAATTAACAAATCTGTGAACACCACAGTACTGGCAACAAAAACAATAAACCGCCAAAGCTATACATATTAATACTTTATACAACAACAATACTTATAATAAAGGTGATAAAACTAGACTACTCTGTCTAACGTAACCTAAGCAGCATCAGGTGAAAAAGTTATGGCTCAAACACTTCCTGGCCACGGACACACTTGTTGTAAAAGGATCGATGTCATGCTGTTCACACGCCCTGTTAAAGTTTCTGCTTGCACGTACAAGGAATAAGTTCTTCTGTAGTTAGTCGGAGCAAATGGCACATGAAGCGGGGGATTGGACGGCTTCGACCTCCCGGGGATGTTGAAGTAAAATTTGAAATAAATTGATTCACGAAATTACTGGCTTTTTTAAAAAGAAAATCAGAAGGGCATTGCGCAAAGAAGTCTAAAATTTTTACGACTCAAAATGTGGAAAAAATTTTTAATGAAGCTCCTGACGAAATTTTTCTGGCCACAAAAGTAAGTATACATGATTTAACTATGAATATTTCGTATCTTAGTAATGGTAATTATTCTATATATATACTAAAATCATTCATAAATACCAAGCATTACATCCCACCAACATGGAAAACAATAGATTTTTTATAAACTATCGGAATGGGAAATGTCGACAACCCATCGGCAAAAATAAAATTAGCAATATGCCAAAGGAAATTGCTAAATATTTTAAACCTAAAGATGTTGAACTCTACACCGGTCACTGCTTTAGAAGAACTTCGGCGACTCTTTTTATTACCACCGTGTCTTTTTATTGACGTAATATCCGCCCCTGAATCCGCCAAGAAAGTCGCCGAAGTTCTTCTAAAGCAGTGACCGGTGTAGAGTTCAACATCTTTAAGTTTTAAATATTTAGCAATTTCCTTTGGCATATTGCTAATTTTATTTTTGCCGATGGGTTGTCGAGTAGGTACATTTCCCATTCCGATAGTTTATAAAAAATCTATTGTTTTCCATGTTGGTGGGACGTAATGCTTGGTATTTATGAATGATTTTAGTATATATATAGAATAATTACCATTACTAAGATACGAAATATTCATAGTTAAATCATGTATACTTACTTTTGTGGCCAGAAAAATTTCGTCAGGAGCTTCATTAAGACATTTTTCCACATTTTGAGTCGTAAAAATTTTTGACTTCTTTGCGCAATGCCCTTCTGATTTTCTTTTTAAAAAAGCCAGTAATTTCGTGAATCTATTTATTTCAATGCTTATGGTAGCTTTCAGTTTTGAGTATATGCACCAAAGTGTATTCGGATTCTTTGTCTTGGATAAATAATCAAAATAGACAAGAAGTACTGATTCTGAAATTGATAGGCCTTTCGCACTTCTCCACGTTGAAAATTCTTCATAAGTTTTTAAATAATTTTCCTTGGATTTTGTTGGAAGCAAATTATTTATAATTGCGGCAGCATTTGCACTGATGGAATCCGACAATTCACTGTCACTGTCGCTTTGATTTAACATCGTAACGTATTTTTAGAACATTAACTTATTTATAAAAATAAATTAAAATAAACTTAACGTTTATGTATTTGAAGAAAACAAAAACGCGGCAAATTCCTAGACTAATATTTTTTTGTCGGAAAAGCAAAGGCAGCAAGCTCATACGGCCTCGTCGGTTTTCGTAATTTTATTTAATAATCATAACTGCATAATAAATGCGTATTCCTTTTTCAAAAAGATGTATAATGCTTTATATACAAACTCAATGGTGTAAACACAGATGTAGTTTAATATAAATTTCGGTAAGTATTCCAAATTTAAATCACATTCTCCCCCTAGAGGATGAATGAAATTCAGTACAATTTTCTTTCCCTGTTTTTAACAGATTAAAAATGACTATTGTTATGTTCGCTTTTTGTGGCATAGAATGTCACTTTTTTGAGCAAGTGGTACGAAAAATTATATTATGCCACATTTTTAACCTCTGTTTCGATTCCGGTACTTTTCCTTCTTCCTTCAAATTAGCTATCATTCATCCCATATTTACTGCACCACGGTCACCACCGTGGTGCAGTAAATAACTATCGCCCTATCGCGGTACTATCTGCCCTATCTAAGCTCATGGAGAGACTTATAAATAAAAGACTTATCAGTTACCTTGAGACTAATAATCTGCTCTCTACCAACCAGGGGCCCAAGTCTACTATTTTTATAAATTCAGTCATTCCAACACGATCCCATTGTCATGCCATTGTCATTTTGCTAAAAGTTCGTAATCTGGTAAATTCATAATGGTCGATCATTTTCTTTGCAATATCTTTCAATGTAGTGTCAGTGGCCGACCATTGGAAAGTCATAATGATGCCATTATAATAGTAGATTACCAAACTTGTCAAAATCAACAATTATGAAATCAATGATCGACCATTCTGACACTATTGTAATAGCAGACTTGAGGCCCAGTTCGGTTTAAGAAAGAATAAATCGACTACTGATGCGGCCTTGACATTGATAACCGGTATTGTTGACAAAACTCAATCACCACAAAAAATGTCTCACTGTATTTATTGATCTCGCTAAGGCTTTTGATACCGTTCCTCTTCCTTGCTTATTATCCAAACTCGAACGTTTAGGTGTCCGAGATTTACAACTTCAACTCTTTCATTTTTATATCTCAGGCCGCTCACAGATGGTCAAAATCGACAAATATTTAAGTGACGAACTGCCTATTGCCTACGGAGTACCGCAAGGCAGTGTCTTAGGTCCCACTCTTTTTTTGGTCTTGATCAATGACCTCTGTAATATAAAATTAAATTCCGGAAACATTGTTTCTTTTGTCGATGACACTGCCATCACCTTCTCCGACAACACGTGGTCAAGTCAACAAACTACTGCTCAGAAAGGGTTTGATGTCGTACGTAGCTGGCTTATGTCTCACTCACTCACCTTAAATACCTCTAAAACAAAACTCATTACTTTCTCTCTCAAAATCATATCACAACCTTCGGCTCCCGTAACTTTGCAAGCTCACACCTGTCAATTAAACACTCCAAACTGTTACTGTCCACTAATTGCATCTACTGATGCAATTAAATACCTTGGTATCACTGTAGACAAGCAACTCAACTTTAAAGCGCATATTACTCTTCTGACTGGCCGTATCCGCAAACTGATTTTTTTTTTAAATCTTAGACACGTTGCCAACGTATATGTTATACGGTCCATATATTTTGCAATGTGCCAGTCTGTAATCTCTTACTGTATTACAAGTTGGGGTGGTGCTGCTAAATCAATTCTCAAGCCTCTTGAGGTGGCGCAGCGAGCAGTCCTGAAGGTAGCCACTTTTCGACCAATACTTTATCCTACCTTTGACCTCTACCAGAAATGCGAGATCCTTACTGTTCGCCAAATGTTCATACTCAGCACAACTTTACAACAGTAAGCTAAAACAGTCCAGTTGCACGTCGGCCGACAATACCCAGAAGAAGAAACAGGGTACTATGTATGTACAGACGCCAGCAGGTCAAGCTACCCGAAACTGTCAAATTTTCCCAATCAACCTTGAACCTTATACTATACGAATAAAGTTCAAAATCTATTAAAGAAATCTGACAGATTGTAGTAGCTTGATGTGCTGGCGTCTGTACCTCATCCTTACTTTACTTTTACAAAAAGATTCTTTCTATATCAAGGACCATTTCTTTATAATAGAATAAATGCAATAATTCCTCTGCAACCATGTTGTAATCTAACATGCAAAAAGCTGATTACTGAATTTCTTTCAACCAAAAATTATGATGATACCGAATCCCTTCTCACAACAATGAAGTAACTCATAATACACACACGCACGCACCCCCACACACTCACACCCACACACACGCACGGGAATATACACACACAAACACAAAGTTCTTGTATTGGACTAATTTTTTCTTGTTTTTATGTAACAGTCTAAGCAATACCTTTGTCCTACTTTTCGGGAAATGAGGGCTGATTGTCCTTAATACAGGCTACCAAGCAACCTAGCTAGGAGATCCTAAAATTGTATTGTTACCTACTCATGTCAGATGTAAACTATTCCTAAGTTGTCATCCTACTTTGTAACAGACTGTACCTCTTTTTATGAAATAAATGACTTTTTAGGGTTCCGTACCCAAAGGGTAAAACAGGAACCCTATTACTAAGGCTCCGCCGTCTGTCTGTCTGTCTGTCCGTCTGTCACCAGGCTGTATCTCATGAACCTTGATAGTTAGACAGTTGAAATTTTCACAGATGATGTATTCTGTTGCCGCTATAACAACAAATTATAATAAGTGTAATATTAATGATTCATTAAACAATATCAATGAATACTTTACAAACGTGGGATGCCAATTTTCTAATAATATCAAATCGCGAACACTGTTAAATGAGCAAGACCTAGCAAAAATGACAAGTTAAACAAAACCTACACCAAACTCCCTTGTGCTTTTGCCAACTGACGAAACTGAGGTAAAACGCGTTATTATAGGGCTTAAAAACTCTAAATCTATTAGTTGGGACGGAATACCTACGGCATTGATGAAGATGATTCAGAAGCTCTTGCGCCACCAATCGCTAAGATCTGTAATCTATGTGATTGACAAAGGTGTATTCCCGTCAGTACTTATAAAATCAAAAATTGTACCTATACATAAAGGTGGGGACAAAGACAATGCCGCAAATTATAGGCCAATTTCCCTGCTACCGTCACTGTCAAAAATTATGCAATGAATCGTCGAGTCTCGGCTAAGGCATTATTTAGAAAAATACAATATTCTCTCTGAGAATCAATACGGTTTTAGAGCACAAAAATTAACTGCAAATGCTACGTATAAGCTAACTTCATTCATAGTAGATAGCCTAGACAAGGGAGAAAAAACTATTGGCATCTTTCTCGACCTAGCCAAGGCCTTCGATACTGTTTCTATTCCCATTCTTCTCAGGAAGTTAGAATTAATTGGTGTTCGCGGGACTCCCTCAAATTTCTAAAAGACTACCTAACTGACAGGGAACAGAGCGTAAAAGTGAGTGATTATGTGAGTCAACCTGAAAAAATACGGTGTACATCAAGGAAGTATCCTGGGGCCTACATTGTTCCTAATATACATTAATGATTTGAGTAATTTGCAATTGAATCAAGGTCAAATAATTACTTTCGCTGACAAAAAACGGGAAAATCCTGGGAGCATGTATATGTATGTATAAGTTAGCTAATTAAGGTTTTACCCTGGTATCTACATGGCTCGACCGCAATCTATTAACTTTAAATACACAAAAAACAAAATACATTGCCTCTAGCATTCAAAATAAGACACAACCACCATTAAATACCTTTCATATTAAATATCTAGGAGTAATTGTAGATCAAAATCTAAATTGGAATGAACACATTATGACCTCAACAGCTAGAGTCAGAAAGATGATTTATGTCTTTAAAAAAATTCGCCACTTTTGTAACAGAAAATTACTACTAACTATTTATTATGCACTTTGTCAATCAATTTTAACATATTGTATCTCCACATGGGGAGGCTCATCTGTCAACAATGATTAGCTTAGAACGCTCGCAGCGTGCTATACTGAAGGTTATGACATTTAAGCGGTATAGATTCTCGACTGAGTTGCTATACAGTGAATTGCCTGTACCTACTAACAGTGAGACAGTTATTCACATTAAGTGTAACACTAAGTCAACACAATTTCCCCCCTCCCCCCATTACACAGGAAGACGAAGAAATGACATAGTTTACTCAGTCCCATCTTATAAAACCACATTTGCTTGTAAATTTATGCAATATTTAAGTCCACTCTTATATAATAAGATATCACAATACGTGAACCTACGAAATACTACTACATTTGCCTGTAAGAAAGTTCTTGTTGAATATTTAAAACAACTTAACTATGATAAAACGAAAAAACTATTGAAAAGCTTGACTCAAACAAATATACACATACACAAACAAACAATACACAACACACACACCACACTTTACAAACATCTAAAACTATATTCAAATTATCACTAGCTCAAACATTAATTTATGATTAAAATTCTAAACTTATTATTTGTGCCTGCAGCTATTACATAACTTGGGCACGCCACAATTGTGGCGATAAGTCCCCTCTTTGAGGAGTGGCTGGAGAGGCGCCACGGCGTCCTCACCTTCCGCCTGACGCAGGTCCTCACCGGACACAGTTGTTTCGGGAGGTTCCTGTTCAGGATAAAGCGGGAGGAAACGCCCGGGTGTCACCACTGTATGGATCGCCCGGAGGACACGGTGGAGCATACTGTGGAGGTCTGCCCAGCTTGGGCGGAGCACCGCCGTGTCCTCACGGAGGCGATCGGCGGCGGCGATCTCTCGCGTCCGGCCCTGGTTCAGGCCATGGTTCGGAGCGAGAGTGCATGGGGGGCCGTCACCTCCTTCTGCGAAGCAGTTATGCTAGGGAAGGAGGAGGCGGAACGCGTGAGGGTGAGACAAGGTTCGCGCCCTCGCGCCCTTAGTCGCCGCAGGAGATGCCCCGGGCGTCGGGAGTCGCAAGCCGATTTCCAGCCACCGTAGGCGCGGGCCTGCGGACGGTGAGCGATGGGTAGCTCGCCGTCCGATAAGGACCAGGCCCGGGTCGACGGCGCGTTGTGTTCCACGCGCGCCTCAAAGAGATGTCAGCACCAATTGACGGGGTCCGTTAGGACCACTGCCTGCCGGGGTTGCGAGTTTGTCTGAAAGGGATATCGTGGCCCTGGCACACCGGCAACGGAAGGAACACGGGTGGGTTTTAGTCAGTAAAAGTCTGACACGAAGTTATTTGATAATTTCCCACCCAAAAAAAAAAAAAAAAAGCTATTACATAACTATGTTTATGTTAGTTCCCACGAAAATAATAATTAAGTAAGTAAGGATAAAAATCTAACGATTGTCTGTAAACTTTACAAATACTAAAGTTATTTTAACACTACTTGCGTTGTGATCCCTTCTGTTCGTAGATAATGAAAAATATTCTGATACCTACCTGTTTACATTGGAACATAATATCATAGATAAAAATTATTATACTGTGAAAGTGGAATACTATTTGTATTTAGAACGGTTAATTGTGTAAGAGGAAGGCTATCCTACCGTGATACAGTTTCGACTAGTACGGAGGACAGTGTGAATCGAATGCTACAACCTAAATAACATTATCAGTGTAAGTAATTATTGGTGAGTGATTAGTGTTTAAATACGTACTGCATAATTATCATGTAACGTAAGTACTTAATGAACAACATTTTTATGACGCTAGAAAGGTGAGAAATGTAATATCACATTATTGGTTAGTATTTAAGTGCAGGAACCTATTTATTTAAGTTTTTAGTGTCTACCTACCAAATGTTAAAAATACCTATTATATGGTTGTACTTTTATGATGCAAATAAAGTTATATTATTTAAATACAAAAAAAAACAGAATAAAATCAATATTTAAGGGGGCTCCCTACAACAAACGTGGGTCCCTCTCGATCCTCCAACTCTCTCGTGTCTTGAAGTGTCTGCATGTAGACTAGGCATGTCAGGTCATAGACCAATTACGATAGTTTCGGCTTACATGCCGCCCACCGCGACCTCGTCAGTAGACGGTCTCGAACTGCTCTCTGACGATCATTCAATTCTTTTTGGCCTGAGCGAATCCGTTATCATAGCGGGTGACCTCAACGCCAAACATCCGGCCTGGAATAGTACCAGTACCACGTTCCGAGGCAGACACTTGTTTGACCTCTGCCCCGTCCTAAACTTTGACGTCGTCGCCCCGATGACTCCCACCTACTACCCTTACGACCCCAACCATACCCCTGACGTATTGGACATGGCGGTCCTAAAGAATATCAACCTCCGGTTGGATTCGATAGAGGCGATGGACGAACTGACTTCCGACCACCGACCAGTTGTCATGAGACTGGTCCCTAGCGACGGACTCCCTGACCCGGACGAACCCTCTCGTAACAAAGTAGTCACGGACTGGAGGAAAGTAAGCGATCGCTTGAAATCCACCACTTCCCCTCTACTAGACTATACCAGATCAGTTTACCTCAATCGCTGACACGACGGCCGCGATCGGCTCACTCACGGAACACGTACAATCGGTCCTGAACGATTGTTCAAGGCAAGCTCCGGCGATGGACGAACATCGCTTGAGGCTGCCGGGCGATGTGCGTGAACTGCTGACTGAGAAGAACGCGGCTACTCGTGCCTACGACGTCTTTCCCTGTGACGCCAACAAAGCTCACATGCGCTATTTGCAGAGATCTGTAAAGACACGCTTGGCCAAGCTGCGTGACGGTAACTGGGACAAGATGTTGAGCGAGCTAGAGCCCACTCATCTGGCATTCTGGGAACTTCAGAGGAAACTCAAGTCCCAGCAAGTAGTCTCTATGCCTCCCCTGACACGACCCGACAGGACGATAGCATTCGACGACATCGACAGGGCTGAATGCCTAGCTGACAGCCTCGAGACCCAGTGCTCGCCCAGCTCTCAACCAGTAGACCAGGCTCACCTCGCCGAGGTGGATGCCGAAGTCAAACCAAAAAAAATAGAGCCTCTCTCCCTCCGGTCGAAGACCCTGATTGTCCTCTAGACCCCGTCTCCCCGGACGAGGTACACGATATAATCAAGAGTCTGAAACCCCGTAAAGCCCCCGGATCAGACGGTATCATCAATAGGGTGGTACAGATGTTCCCAGCCCACCTGATTATGCTAATGACCACCATCTTCAATGGTGCTCTTAGTAATAACATTTTTCCTCAATCATGGAAAAACGCCACCGAAGCCCGGCAAGCCTAAGACCGAGCCTTCCAGTTACCGTCCCATCAGTTTGCTCGACGTTTTCGGCAAGGTCTATGAGAGGCTTATTTATAAGCGTCTCAGAGACTACGCCGCACCGAGACGAAGGGCCTCATCCCCAACGAACAGTTCGGTTTTAGAACCCAACATTCTTGCGTACAACAGGTCCACCGTATCATAGAACACATAAGCGCCGGTTTCCAGCGCGGGTTCATGACGGGTGCTGTGTTCTTCGATATCGCGAAAGCGTTCGACAAAGTCTGGCACAACGGCTTATTGTATAAGCTATACAAATTCGGTGTGCCAGATCGTCTCGTGCTCATCTTACGGGACTTTTTGCCGGACCGCACCTTCCGCTATCGCATCGAGGGTGCGCTCTCTTCCCCTCACCCGATCCGCGCAGGCGTCCCTCAGGGGTCTGTGCTGGCTCCGCTCATTTTCACGCTGTTCACCAATGACATCCCGAATTGTAGAAAGGCGCAGTTAGCTCTGTTCGCAGACGACACGGCCATCTACTACACCGGCCGCAGTCAAGACCAGACCTCCCGCATCCTACAGACCGAAGTCAACAGACTCGGTGACTGGTTCAGGAAGTGGAGGATCGAGGTCAATCCTGATAAGAGCCAAGCGGTCCTCTTTTCTAGGCCCCGGCGTACACCCGCCCTACCCCGACAGATCACCATGTTCGGCAAGCCTATCCCTTGGAAGAAGCGAGCCAAATATCTCGGTGTGATCTTAGATCATCACATATCGTTTACTGAGCACATAAAGCAGGTGCGTTCGTGCGCCGCTTTCGCTCTCGGTAGGCTTCATTGCGTTCTCAACCCACGCAGCAAGTTGTCCCTTAAGGGCAAATTGCGTATTTACACAGCGTGCATCCGGCCGATTATGACGTACGCGTGTGCCGCTTTCGCACACGCCCGTCCCCACCTCATTCATAGAATGCAGGCACTTCAAAACCGATTTCTCCGTAAAATTACGGACGCTCCATGGTTCGTTCGGAACGAAACCCTTCATGTAGATCTTAAAATCCCCACCATTAAGCAGTTTATGAAACGCGCGACAAAGCGGTTCTTCGAGTCCGCAGATAGACATCGCAACCCCTTGGTTGTGCAGGCAGCTAGCTATAGGCCTTCTCAGATTAGTCAGACTCGCCGACCTAGGCATACTCTCTTAGATGCGGAAGACCCCATTACTCTCCTTCAGGAAAGCAATAGGGCCACAAGTACAGTGCACAAATACAAACCGTCATTCCGTCCTGATCGCCGCCGTGGTACCACGCGAAGTTCAAGAATTAATTGTTCCCCCCGTCCCTTGCACGTCGAACCGCCAGCCCCGAGGCTGTAGCATTTAATAGTAATCCCAGTTAATAATCATGAATTTAAACTTTCGATCCAGTCCGTCCCCAACTTGCTGTTTTTCCCCAACGACGCCCTAAGCCGAGGTTCGTACCCCACAGCGGGTGCCCTTAGAGCGCTGTCGTTTAGTTTGTAATAATTATATTTACGCTCCTGGCTGGAGGCTTTAAGCTCACACCTTAGGGCAGCCACAGGAAAGACCGGTTAAGCAGTCACGGCCTCTCAAGGTCAACTGCGAGATGCCATTCAAAAAAAAAAAAAACAAACGTGATTTGTTTGCTTGTTTTTGCTCGATATTGATAACGGCAACAGGTAGACGCTTGAAATATTTACTTAAAAAAAAACAACAACCCAACAAAAACCATACAACAAACGTGTTTTTTGGCATTTTTATAGATAATGGACTCGGACTTGGCCGGTTTTTTTTTTTATTAAAGGGAAAACATCTTCTGAACTTATTTCAAATTCAAGGTGAAAAAGTTCTTCTCTACAGCCAATAAGATTCATATTCGATTGCTCTGGCCTGCATAGGAACAGTATCTGCGAGTGAATGAGATGCACAGAACATTATACTCCTACGGAGATCAGATGTTTAAATTGTATAATAGAGAAAAGTTTAAATTGAGTACATTTTTAGTTTACGTAGGTATAGGTTGGCAAATTATCAAATAGCTTCCCCCGCTCTGGGCGAAGTGGTCAGACTTTTCACTGTGTGGCGGAACGGTCAGACTGTCAGACTTTTACTGAATAAAACCCACCCGTGTTTCTTCCGTTGCCTGTGTGCCAGGGCCAAGATATTATATCCCTTTCGGACAAACTCGCAACCCTGGCAGGACATGCGTAAACCATGGGAGGGTTATACTGTCTGCTTGGGCGGAGCACCGCCGTGTCCTCACGGAGGCGATCGGCGGCGGCGATCTCTCGTGTCCGGCCCTGGTTCAGGCCATGGTTCGGAGCGAGAGTCCATGGGAGGCGGGGAGGCGGTGGCCGGGAATCGCAGGCCGATTCCCGGCCACCGTAGGCGCAGGCCTGCGGACGGTGAGCGATGGGTAGCTCGCCGTCCGATAAGGACCGCCCGGGTCGACGGCGCGTTGTGTTCCACACGCGCCTCAAAGAGACGTCAGCACCAATTGGCGGGGTCCGGAAGGGCCAATGCCTGCCAGAGTTACGAGCCCGTCCGAACGGGATATCGTGGCCCCGGCACACAGGCATTTGAAGGAACACGGGTGGGTTTTAGCCCAGAGCGGGAGAAGTTATTTGATTAATTTCCCACCCAAATAAAAAAAAAAGCCTGAAGTCGGAAAAACAATAGGTAAGTAGGTTCGCAACGAGTGATTTACCCAACTTATTGGTTCACAACTTCACATTGAAACGTTCCTCCAAACTCTACAAGTAGGTAGGTAGGTACCTACCTACTACTACGCGATAAGAATAAGAAATAATAAGAATGACCTTGACCGGACTTGTTTGTTCGCTGCACTTTTTTTTATTATTAGCGAGACTATACCCGAGTCGCTTTAGTATGGCAATAGCGGTCATTGCCCATATTAAAGGGCATAGGATAGAATCGTTTGCCCTTTAATATCTCTCCGTAGGAACCCATAAGGTGAGTCTCCACGCAGCTACATGCTCGATGAGCATGTTTCATCCCAGCTGCAGCATGGATATCTACAAACATGCTCGACCCTGCGTCTACACTACACCATTGATATACTAAAAAGGTCTACACGTAAAAAGCTTGCTCGATGAACATGTTTAGTGTGCGTTGAAACTCTTCGAGCAATGGACGTACTTAACGTTGTTTTCCATAAACACTCTTCCTCCCGATATATATTTATAAATCGTTCCATAACATCCCGAGAAAATGAACGAAAGTGCACTGCAGTGAAGTTTCCATTTTAGCTGCGCACTCACACCCTCTTCACAAAAATATCAATCACGACTTTACATGCTCGACGTCGCGGCTACACGTACAAATGTTTGCTTCGAAAATCGAGCAAGAATAATTATGGACGTTATGGTTTCATTATTGGAACATGTTGAAGATCACGATAGATAAAGTATTGATTCAGGACGTCGCGTCGTCGGACTTTATATCAGTTGATTTGAGAATGCTAGAAAATGTAGTGGGTCAATGACCGCTATTGCCACGCTAAAGCGACTCTGATATAATAGCTGACTCTAATCAGTTTATGTCAACAGATCAATCCTATTATTCTAGGAATAGTACTAGTTAGCATTCGCCAGTTATAATCAAATATTCTACATTCTAGACAATGTAGGTATGTACGTAATACCTAGGTATAGACTTGTTTCTATTATTAGGTAGGTAGGTAAGTACCTAGTGAAATAAAAGATCTTTAGTTATCCGGAAAGTAGATACCTACCACAGAGACCTACCTATCCTATATTGACAAACAGCCGGATCGAGAACAACAATGTGTACACACGGCTACATAACAGGCTATAAATTTCCAGTATAAGCTGACCCCTCGTTGTACAGAAATCCAATACAATGCGAGATCAGCATTACTGGAAATGTATAGCTTGATATGTAGCCGTGGTACACACGTATGTCTGTGATTCTGTGTCATTAAAATGTCTTTTCATTTGTTTTGCATATTTATTTTAGGTTTTTAGGTTGTGTCGACGGACTCATTGTGCTGCTAGACTATGATATTCCAGAGTTTTCGTGGGGGCAACCGAGCCCGCCCACGATAACTCTGGAATATCATTGTTCACAAATTATCAGCAGGGTTAAGCCCCCCAGTATTTTCTGTTATGGAGAGTCTGGGCTCTGGGGGTCTACTCCGAACATAAATCCGAACATTCGGCCGATATATAATTCGGTTTAGCTCTTCGGAGTAGACCCCCCTGGACCTTAGATCTCTGTTATACTAACCTAGCCGCAATGCGCAACACTGTTATTCAACATTGGCGCAAAAAATAATATTTTCATACAAAGAGAATTAAACCACCATAAGAGGCTTTATAGTCATTGTTTTCATAAGTCAACAAAGTAACTCCTATTTTTGTATACATAAATGGTCAACAAACGGTCAAGTGCGATTCGGACTCGCGCACGAAGGGTTGCGTACCATTACCTATAATAATGGCAACAAAATTACGTTTGTTGTATGGGAGGCCTCCTTAAATATTTGTTTTAATTTAATTATCTAAAAAAAACAGAACTTTAAATGCCGAACGTGTACCTACCTACCTACGACTTTGTTGACATTTGAAAATATACGATTTTTTTCTCTACCCTCCTGTTCTCTAAGTAGTCTGTGCTACTATTAGGGGGGGCTAACCCCCCAATATATTTATGAATGAGGCGCCCCTGGTGCTTCACAGAAAACAGAACACGTAAAAAAAAAACACTCCTTTTGGGCACCAAGCAGTAAAAAAAAACAATTTTTAATTTAAAAAAATTAGTAATTTATTTAAACATCTACATAATATAAAATATTAATATTTTTTGTTTTAAAGTTCATAAATCAAGAATAATCATGAGTGACCATCACCTGTACTTCACCTATATATGGATCTATCTATAGCCAATAATCTATAGCCAAGAATATATCTTCAGCCAATAAGATTCATATTCGATTGCTCTGGCCTGCATAGGAACAGTATCTGCGAGTGAATGAGATGCACAGAACATTATACTCCTACGGAGATCAGATGTTTAAATTGTATAATAGAGAAAAGTTTAAATTGAGTACATTTTTAGTTTACGTAGGTATAGGTTGGCAAATTATCAAATAGCTTCCCCCGCTCTGGGCGAAGTGGTCAGACTTTTCACTGTGTGGCGGAACGGTCAGACTGTCAGACTTTTACTGACTAAAACCCACCCGTGTTTCTTCCGTTGCCTGTGTGCCAGGGCCAAGATATTATATCCCTTTCGGACAAACTCGCAACCCTGGCAGGACATGCGTAAACCATGGGAGGGTTATACTGTCTGCTTGGGCGGAGCACCGCCGTGTCCTCACGGAGGCGATCGGCGGCGGCGATCTCTCGTGTCCGGCCCTGGTTCAGGCCATGGTTCGGAGCGAGAGTCCATGGGAGGCGGGGAGGCGGTGGCCGGGAATCGCAGGCCGATTCCCGGCCACCGTAGGCGCAGGCCTGCGGACGGTGAGCGATGGGTAGCTCGCCGTCCGATAAGGACCGCCCGGGTCGACGGCGCGTTGTGTTCCACACGCGCCTCAAAGAGACGTCAGCACCAATTGGCGGGGTCCGGAAGGGCCAATGCCTGCCAGAGTTACGAGCCCGTCCGAACGGGATATCGTGGCCCCGGCACACAGGCATTTGAAGGAACACGGGTGGGTTTTAGCCCAGAGCGGGAGAAGTTATTTGATTAATTTCCCACCCAAATAAAAAAAAAAGCCTGAAGTCGGAAAAACAATAGGTAAGTAGGTTCGCAACGAGTGATTTACCCAACTTATTGGTTCACAACTTCACATTGAAACGTTCCTCCAAACTCTACAAGTAGGTAGGTAGGTACCTACCTACTACTACGCGATAAGAATAAGAAATAATAAGAATGACCTTGACCGGACTTGTTTGTTCGCTGCACTTTTTTTTATTATTAGCGAGACTATACCCGAGTCGCTTTAGTATGGCAATAGCGGTCATTGCCCATATTAAAGGGCATAGGATAGAATCGTTTGCCCTTTAATATCTCTCCGTAGGAACCCATAAGGTGAGTCTCCACGCAGCTACATGCTCGATGAGCATGTTTCATCCCAGCTGCAGCATGGATATCTACAAACATGCTCGACCCTGCGTCTACACTACACCATTGATATACTAAAAAGGTCTACACGTAAAAAGCTTGCTCGATGAACATGTTTAGTGTGCGTTGAAACTCTTCGAGCAATGGACGTACTTAACGTTGTTTTCCATAAACACTCTTCCTCCCGATATATATTTATAAATCGTTCCATAACATCCCGAGAAAATGAACGAAAGTGCACTGCAGTGAAGTTTCCATTTTAGCTGCGCACTCACACCCTCTTCACAAAAATATCAATCACGACTTTACATGCTCGACGTCGCGGCTACACGTACAAATGTTTGCTTCGAAAATCGAGCAAGAATAATTATGGACGTTATGGTTTCATTATTGGAACATGTTGAAGATCACGATAGATAAAGTATTGATTCAGGACGTCGCGTCGTCGGACTTTATATCAGTTGATTTGAGAATGCTAGAAAATGTAGTGGGTCAATGACCGCTATTGCCACGCTAAAGCGACTCTGATATAATAGCTGACTCTAGTCAGTTTATGTCAACAGATCAATCCTATTATTCTAGGAATAGTACTAGTTAGCATTCGCCAGTTATAATCAAATATTCTACATTCTAGACAATGTAGGTATGTACGTAATACCTAGGTATAGACTTGTTTCTATTATTAGGTAGGTAGGTAAGTACCTAGTGAAATAAAAGATCTTTAGTTATCCGGAAAGTAGATACCTACCACAGAGACCTACCTATCCTATATTGACAAACAGCCGGATCGAGAACAACAATGTGTACACACGGCTACATAACAGGCTATAAATTTCCAGTATAAGCTGACCCCTCGTTGTACAGAAATCCAATACAATGCGAGATCAGCATTACTGGAAATGTATAGCTTGATATGTAGCCGTGGTACACACGTATGTCTGTGATTCTGTGTCATTAAAATGTCTTTTCATTTGTTTTGCATATTTATTTTAGGTTTTTAGGTTGTGTCGACGGACTCATTGTGCTGCTAGACTATGATATTCCAGAGTTTTCGTGGGGGCAACCGAGCCCGCCCACGATAACTCTGGAATATCATTGTTCACAAATTATCAGCAGGGTTAAGCCCCCCAGTATTTTCTGTTATGGAGAGTCTGGGCTCTGGGGGTCTACTCCGAACATAAATCCGAACATTCGGCCGATATATAATTCGGTTTAGCTCTTCGGAGTAGACCCCCCTGGACCTTAGATCTCTGTTATACTAACCTAGTCGCAATGCGCAACACTGTTATTCAACATTGGCGCAAAAAATAATATTTTCATACAAAGAGAATTAAACCACCATAAGAGGCTTTATAGTCATTGTTTTCATAAGTCAACAAAGTAACTCCTATTTTTGTATACATAAATGGTCAAAAAACGGTCAAGTGCGATTCGGACTCGCGCACGAAGGGTTGCGTACCATTACCTATAATAATGGCAACAAAATTACGTTTGTTGTATGGGAGGCCTCCTTAAATATTTGTTTTAATTTAATTATCTAAAAAAAACAGAACTTTAAATGCCGAACGTGTACCTACCTACCTACGACTTTGTTGACATTTGAAAATATACGATTTTTTTCTCTACCCTCCTGTTCTCTAAGTAGTCTGTGCTACTATTAGGGGGGGCTAACCCCCCAATATATTTATGAATGAGGCGCCCCTGGTGCTTCACAGAAAACAGAACACGTAAAAAAAAAACACTCCTTTTGGGCACCAAGCAGTAAAAAAAAACAATTTTTAATTTAAAAAAATTAGTAATTTATTTAAACATCTACATAATATAAAATATTAATATTTTTTGTTTTAAAGTTCATAAATCAAGAATAATCATGAGTGACCATCACCTGTACTTCACCTATATATGGATATAATCATAGTTTAGCTTATTGAATGCCAATCACCTGCCAGTGGCCTAATTGCGTAACACTATCAGTAGAAATCGGTTTCAATTTGACAGTTCAACAACATTCATTGTGTTATTTACGTTGTTGAGCAGACAAATTTTTCTAACTTATGAAGCAATGGATTAGCAATATACTTCAAAATCATTCCGATTCTGATTCAAACTGTGTTATGCAATTAGGGTGCTGGTTGAATAATATGATTATTATACTTATTTATTTACCTACATTTATACTTGTATTTAATATTATGATGTCATACAGCCACAGCATCACAAGAAAAAAAAACTTCACTTTTAAATGCCCCAATAACAATAAAATATTAAAGTTACAAAATTATTTGCTCCCAATTATTTCATAATTCAGGTTGTTTTCAATGAGTTTTTGGATAATTTTGGTGTCTTTGAAAACAGCACCTGGAGTTAAAACCCCACCAGCCCTAGGCAAGTTCTCTCTCTCCTTAAGGATGGTGAGTGCTGACATTAGAAGTGCAACCACTGTGGCACCGTATCCTGGGTTTGTTCCAGACACCTTAGCAACAACAGTCTTAATTGGCTTTGTGTTCTCCACATCAGCTCCACTCTCCCATCCTTTCCCAACAAGTTCAAATGTGAAGTGGGTATTATTCATCACATTGTCGGTTGGACCCTCCCTTGTCACCATGCCCAAAGAACAAACCTTCGGATACTTGAGCAAAATGTTTCTTGTAAATGCAATTTTTGTCATGATGAAAAGTAAAACTGCACCAAAGATAGAGAAAATTGATTGTGCCAGGCTTCCAGATTTGAAATATGCTTTGAACTGAATTGGACGCTGCTGTTCCTTGTGGTATAAGTAGCGCTGGGTGCGATAGACCACTGATTCATCAGCCCCAAGAAATGGAAGATACCATTTGTTATCTTTCTTTTGTAATTTTTGTCGCTCCAGCTTAGGCTTCAAGCGTGGCAAAGGCTCTGGGTACAGCTTCTTTCTCAGAGCTGGAAGCTCATTATGGTGAGCAATGCCATAGATAAGTGACTCCCAAGTGCCATAATTGATGAGGCCACGCTCTCGCGACTCAACTGCAATCTCCGGTGGTATATATGTCTTAAGGTAGGACTCCACTGAGTTGAGTGTGCCTGCAAAGTGTTGTTTCAAGAAAATGACGCCCATGTCGCACGGGATGCTGTCCCAACCACACGCGCTAACGATGAAAACTCCTGCATCGCGCGCTTGCTCATCATACCGGAGTTGCATTAACTCCATAAACTGCGGTTCACCACTGACATCCACGTAGTTAGTGTTGTTCTCCACCGCCGCTTTAACTACAGGCTCTCCGTACATACGATAAGGGCCGCAGCAGTTCACAATAATTTTTGTTTGAGCACACATATCTTTAAGAGCCTTCTCGTCATCTATGTCTGCTACTATGATCTTGACCCTGGAGAGATTTTCCCCTGTTTTTTCAGAGACTTCCGTCATTAAGGCACCTAGTTTCGTCTCGGAGCGACCAGCGACTCCCCAAGATCCAAGTTCATACTTCTTAGCGAACTTTACCATATGAATCACAGCCTGCTTGCCTGTGAAGCCAGTGGCGCCAAATATCACCAGGTCTAAACGCGACATTTTAAATGGAAACCTTTTACTTCAGCACTTGGTGGTAGGTACTGGCTTTTATCTTGCACTGATTAGGTAGGGTACACGGTCGGTACAAAAGTATAATTTCTTGTTTATTCCCGCTACTCGTCTGTCAAGTCAATTCTGTCATTGGCGATGACAAATCAGAACTACACGTTGTGCATTCCGAATTAAGACCATAATCGCTGTAATCGATTTTAGCGCGCTAAACGGGAATATGGAACGCGTTAAGCGCGCTAAAAGCGATTATGGTCTTAATTCGGAATGCAGACACGGTCTGCATTCCGTACTGCAGGGCTATTGCGTATCTCTGTTGACAGTTCATAGTGATGATCACTTGGCAAAGTGTCTAACGAATAGCTGTCAAACAGTTAGTTTCGTATTGGGTAACTTCAGTGAATAACTAGGATGACGTCATAGGCACCCATTACCGCTGATAGTCACTGACTATTAGGCTGCATTCCGTATTAGACTTTAATCGCTGACAGCGCTCACATTAATAATTTGCGTACCGAATTAGTTATTACGATTATGACAGCCGACAACTGTCATCAATTCGGTACGCTCGTGACCGCGCTCACGGTTGGATTACAGTATTTCTTTGTTTAAACACCACACGCACACATTTGTACACTTCTTCTTCTTTGGTTAGATGGCGACGGTAGCCAGAAGCACAATTTCGAAAATGCCACGCTATTATAAGACTCAAAACAAAACAACGCAACTGTCATTTTTGACAGCGCTCACGGTGATATTAATTTAGGGCATGGTCGGCGTTATCGCAAGATGGAGCATGTCATGACGTCATCTATGACGTTTCACGCGATAACGTTTTCATGCTCACGCTAATAGGGAACGCGTTTAAGTGAGCTAAAATCGATTACAGCGATTATGGTCTTAATTCGGAATGCACCCTTAAATTGATAGTCACCGTAACACATTCTGACGACTTCTTGGCGGGAAAGTGAAGCGTCATGTTAGCAGTTTTGTTTTATTTTCTAAAATTTGTGTTTAGCCGAATATTAATGTGTAATAGTGGTGGATTATTAACCATTAAGTGTTCGTGAACCTGCATTAATGTAGGCAAATGAAACAAAACAGTGCAACATCACTTTAAGTTCTCTCAAGAAGTCCGCGCGAGGTTTCAGTAAAGTGCCGCGTCTTTACTTAAACTCAAGGGGAGCGGGGCGGGATATCATCAATCATCTTTATCATGCATTGAGTGGAGTTCATTTCATAATTATTATAACTTTGTACTTGTTACCTAATTTTACATGACACTGGCTAAATGCACAAACCGTGCGAAGCCAAAAAGAAAAAAAAAAAAAAAAACACATTCTGACAGATGTTTTTGTATCGATACTTTTAAGCACAGACTAAGTAGATTCTTTTAAGATTGCGATTGTGTAAGCTTAATGGACATCAAATTGATAATCATTTAGTTTTCGGTGGCTTTCGTGAAAGACACTACTCAAAGGTAGTGTTTTATGAATTCTAGTGATTAACACCGAAGCCTGTAGTAAGTGAAGCGTGTAAACATTACGTCTTTTGTGTTGTTTTATTGTGATTCTTGTTCGTGGCAGAAGTATGGCACGTCTAGTATTGCTGGGATTTGCTGAAGAACAGCGAAAACAAAGAGTTTTACGAATAGAGAGACGCCACTTATGCGACGCTAGTGACCCATTGCAGTTACCAGAGAGAGAATTTATTGCGAATTTTCGATTGAGTAAAGCTGGATTCCAACAGGTTTTGGAAGAACTCCACCCATACATACCACAAGTTCGACGAAAAGCAGCTGTTCGCAGTAAACTGAAAGTAAGTAATTACCTGCTTACTTACTTCTAAAGTAATTCATGTTGATGTATCATTCGGTGGTGCTTCACATGATTCCTATGTCTGGAATCAATGCCCCATAGAAGATCTTTTAGAAAGATTGCAAAGGAATAGAGAGCACTGTTGGCTATTAGGTATGGCATTATAATATTGATACATTATTTTGGCTGGTTATTGATAACAGAATGCTCTTAATGTATGTGTTAATAAATATGAGATGAAAACTAAAATGAGTAGTTCTATTGTGATGGGTGATAAGTGGAATGTGTAATAGAACGTAACAGAAATATTAATATTATTTCATTAATATTTTAGGTGATTCTGGATATGCACAGCGCCCTTGGATGAAGATTCCAATCGCAGGCGCGGCTCTGGGTTCGCCAGAAGAATATTATACAGAAGTTCATTGTATAGTCAGAAATACCATTGAGTGTTGCATTAGAGTTCTGAAAGCACATTGGCGGTGTTGGTTAGCACACAGTGTACTTCACTAACACCCAGTTACAGCAGCCAAGATAGTGAATGCATGTGTTGTTCTACACAACATCACCAATGCTCGGAATGTTCCAATGCCAGAGCCTAACAGTGATGATGAAAATGATCTACAGAGCCAAGTCTTTAGAGAGAGAGGTGGCAAGAAACAAGGCAACTACAGACAACACTAGGGATATTCTAGTCCAAAGATTATGGAATTCTAGAAACAATACAGTGTTATATTATAAAAATCAATTTTATTTTTGTTGTAAGTTTTTTGATTGATTACTTTATGAGAATAAAGTCCAAAGATATAGGATGCTAGAGATAATTTGTAATATTCTATTATCTGTAATGTTGCATGTAATAATGTAAAACTCTTAATTTCTTATAGTTAGTTTTTTTGATTGATTACTTTAGGTATGTGAATAAAGTCTAAATAAGATTATAGAATCTAGAGATAATTTGTAATATTCTATTGAGTGTATTAATATTGTGCCCGGTTGATGGCAATAGGCCCCTATTACATGGGACCTAAACTTAACTGGCGAAACGTGGTTGTTATTATAGGTACACATCTGCCTAACTCTTCGGGAATTGCAGGTGTGATGTTATGTAATGTAAATGTGTATTAATATAGCTCGTAATAATCTAAAATTCATATTTCATAAAATAATATTGTTTTTTGTGTTGATTATGTTATGTACCTAAATATTCATTCAACAATATTTGTTTTTTATGACACTCATGTTGAAAAGAAAAACCAATAAAGATTATGATGTATAAAATAATAAGGTAATGTTTTTATTATTTTATTTATTTATTTACGTCGCTATGTACATTATTCCGTATCTCCCTCATTAACTGGACTCCTGCTTTCAGTGCGTCTGCAAGTCGCTGAACCCCTGCTTCCACTGCGGCTTCAAGTCACTCTTCAGCAGCAATGCGTCGATTTTCAATTTCATAAGCGCAGCGTGGCGCCCTTCTCTAGGAACTGTAATTTAAATAATTTTTCATTGTACAGTTTCAGAAAAAAATCATAACCCTTCTTTTTGGCTTTGCCGTAGTCGGGTAAAATCGCCTGCTGAAAACTATTTTATAACAAGTTATACACTAACTGCTAACTGTGCCTTTGTGACCTCGAGCTTCGGGATGGTAGAGTGCTGAGTTTGTCCTAAAAACAAAATTAGTTTTTAATTTGGCTTTTACCTATCCTACTTTTTATTTAAAGGCTTGTGTTTGACCACAACTTTGATGTTTTAAAATATACTTGCTATTTTCTCTCGACGAAACCTCTGGTTGATCGTCTGACATATTCTGCGTAGGAATGTCTGCAGTATCGGCGCGCTGTGTCTCACAGCCCGCCGATACTGATGACTTTTCTACGACGGCAGGTGGTGGCGTAAAAGTCTGCAATTCGGGTTGTAGCCCTAGTGGAGATGGAACCTCTTCGTCAAGCCAATCCACTTCCATTAAAGGCTCAATGGAAGTGTAAGGAGCTGAAGACGGAGTGACGGTTATTGATAAGCAGGATCGGGTGCTGCAATCCCAGAATCAGCAAGGGCCTCAGATTCATGTGTTGATCGTATCTATTTTGTGGGTTTATTTACTTACCTTTATGGATTTATTTTCACAAAATTACACTTTATTAACACAAGTAAAAATACACATTATTATAATATATTAATTCCGCTAGACAACTGCAAAAGATTGAATTTGCCGCCAGCTGTCAACTGTAGGAGACTGAAGTATTTTAACGATTAAAAGGCGTTACTCAACTTAGCCGCATAATAGTCGATAAAAAATAGAGGTGTCAAGTGTTGGGATGAAGAGCACCGTTCCCGGTCGGTTAGTCACCGTAACGTGATATCCACTTACTGTGATACGCAATACCAATGTTATGAAATTCTCAGTTGTCATCAAAGTTCGGTGTACAACTGAAGCCGTTAGTCACTGGTGATGAATAAGATAGCCAATAGCCCTGCTGAATCGTATTCGCTGACAGCAGTGACAGCGCTCACATCAGTTTCCGTTCCTAGTTATTAAGGGCGATGCGCTAAGGTAGCCCGCGAAATTCAAATTTTATTACGTTTTTTGCAATTTGCAGGTCACTAACAGGTTGCAACCCAAATATGATATGATGTTGATCTAAATATGATTCGCGGCCGTAACAAATATGGCTTTACAGAATTATAATCATTAGAATCAGCATTACAACTCTCTAAGTTCATAAAATCCTACTGAATGATTATTTCAGAAATAGTAATTCAATAGGATTTTACGAAGAGAGTTAGTTGTATTGCCGATTTTAATGATTATAATTTTGTAAAGCCTTATTTGTTACGGCCTAAGTAATGATCGTCAGATCGTAAACTGTTACACAACTATTGATCAGTGTTTGTAGTGGTGACATCCAATGGATCCCCATGTTAAAAAAGGACAAAACATTTTTGGTTAATACATGTAAAACGTCACAAAATAAATGCTAGAACATTCCGTAGGTATAGGTATAGAGATATTGTCTACGTAAGTGAAGTGGGGGCTCTAAACATTCTACCTGAAGGGCATTAATAGGTGAGCATTTCATAGCTCCCGTGATAATACGCAAGCATTTAGATAGAATCCTTTCCAGTTTGGCCAGGGCTATTTTGTTGCATGGTTCTAACAGAAAGGTTCCATAGTCAAGGGACTACGAACTATGGCGTTATATAGGATTTTCTGGGAAGTTAGATGAGCTCCCCAGCGAACTCCAGAAAGGGCACGTAAGACATTAACACCTCAATCGCATTTCTTTGAGATGTAGTCCAGATGATAGAGACCAGATAATTTTGAGTCAAGAATGAGGCCAAGAAATTTTACTTCGTCACGGATCAAAATGGGTTCATTTTCAACATAAAGGTTAATAAGGGGAATATTACGCTTGCGAGAAAAGACAACTGCATTGATTTGGAGACTGATAAACTTAAGCCGTGATCGGTCAGCCACTGGTTTAAGTAGTAAAGGGCAGAATTTAAGCGAGATGAGGCATCTGAAAGGGAAGCTGAACTAAAGTAGAGAGCAATGTCGTCGGCATATTGTAGGATTTTGCAGAAACAACTTACTGAAGACTCCAAATCATGTGTGTATATATTATAAAGGCTTAAGACCGACTCCTGGGGTAGGCCCTTCCACACTAGACGGGATGAGGAGACGAAGTTTTGATGACGGACAGAGATAGAACGGGACATAAGGAGACTACAAATGATGTTAACCATCCTCACAGGGATACTTAGCTGTAGCAGCTTTTGCCTGAGTATAGGAAGTTGGACATTATCATAGGCTGAAGCTATGTCTAGGAAAACACCGAGAACACTTTCATTATTGGAAAAGCCAATGCGAACATCAGACATTAAGACACTTAGGCTATCTAGAGTTCCCATACCTCTTCGAAAACCAAACTGAGAACTGGATAAGATGCCTTTAGTTTCTATGATCCATTCTAGTCGGTTCTTAATGAGATTCTCCATAATTTTAGCCAAGACAGAAGAGAGGGCGATGGGACGATAGGAAGTAGAATCTCTTGGGTCTTTCCCGGGTTTCTAAATTGGGATGATTATTTGGAATTTCCAAGACTCTGGAATTTTGCCAGTAACGAAAAAGGAATTGATTAGGTTCAGAAATATTAGTTTACAGTTAGAAGAAGATTTGGAAATAAAGGAGTAGGGTATTCCGTCGACCCCCGGAGCAGAATCCCGGAGATGATCTAAGGCACAAATAAGTTCTGAATAAGAGAAAAGGTCATCAAATCTATCAGAGGAAGTGGGAGGAGGAGGATCTATAGTGAGAAGGCATTCTAATCTGGATATAAAGTCTTCCAACAAGGTACTGTGGTCATTGGTAGAAACATCGGGAGACTGCCTGTCACAAGCTCTGCGGTAGATTTTATTTTTTTTCCATAATTTAAGGGAAACTGGAGAACGTGGAGACAGTGACTCGCAAAACATAAGCCAGCCACATCTTTTCTTTCTTGCCAGTAACGTACAAGTAGTTGCAGAAGTCTTTTTAAAATTTAAATAGTCGGGCATATTTATACTAGAGGAAAAGGTATTTTCTGCATCTTCACGTTTACGGACGCCATCAGTGCATTCAGCATCCCACCAAGGTGGAGAAGGTATTAGGTGACGAGCAGAGTTTTTTAAGGGGATTGAAGAATTGGCCGCTCCCGACAGACACTCAACAAAATTACTGTAATGAATTAGGGAGTTGGATGGATTTATTTGGGGAAAATTTTGAAGTTCTGCGTTCAAATTGGACGAGAACTTAGACCAGTCAGCTTGTGGTAGGCGATATTTTTGGGGTTGAATGGGAGGAGAACGTGGGTGAGTACTTGGAAGAGAAATTAGGATAGGGAAATGATCACTCCCATAAGAATTAGGGAGAACAGACCAGGAAAGAGTTGATACTAAGGAAGGGGAAGAGAAAGTAAGGTCAGGAACACTAATATTTTGATTAGGTGAAACCCGACGGGTAGCAGATCCATCATTAAGAACACAAAGGTTGCGATCATCTAAAAGCTCAAGCAAAAAGCTGGAGGAGGGGTCATTACAGTGAGAGCCCCACAGGGTGTGATGGCAATTAAAGTCACCTAACATACAAAGAATATGTCCATGGCTCATAACCAGGAAACGCTGAATAACCAGGAACCCTAAAGAGAGATCTAGGCTTGAGCCACGTCTGCGACACAGCAAAGACAACGGGTTTATATCTATTTAAAAGATAGATTATATCATGTTTTTTCCTGCGAATGGATCTACTGTTCCACTGAAGGATTTTTTCCATTTTGGTGAGTCCAAGATTCGAGGAGTTGTTGAACTAATACAACGACATTGTCCGGTATTGCGTCACTAAATTTGGATAACATGTTTATAAGGGAGCAAGCCAGGAGGTCTATCAAATTGTCATTAGGAGTGGTTTCAATGTAAGGGGAATTCAGAGCACAACCATTAGGCTGAGAAGAATTAGGGGTATAGACCATCGACTTATGGGCTTGGGTATCATATGACTTGCCCAATTCAGGCCTAGGTTTTGGGGAACGATAAACCGTCTTGGTATAGGAGGTTTTAACAGGGGTTGCATATGGAGAAGAAGTAGGAGTGTTAAGAGGGGATGAGAAGAGAAGGGGTTGAGAAGGATAAGCTTGAGGTAGTTTAGATTGGGAAGGACCTGCTGTAACATTAGAGTATGGCAATTTACGGGGGCGGGGAAACCTTACTGTGGCCTCTCGGTAGCTTAAGTTTTCTTGAGACATTACCATTTTAATTGACTTCTGTCTTGAGTGTTCAGGGCACTTATTATCAGTGGCCTTGTGGCTTCCACCGTCACACAAAAGACATGAGGTCTGTGAGTCGGGAACATTACAGCTATCTCCAGGATGAGGTTGAGCACAACGGTAACTGCGGGGCTGAGATCTGCACTGAGAGCTTATATGGCCAAATCGTAAGCAGTTGCGGTATTGGATAGTGGGGAGTTGATAGATGGAGACAGGAAGAGAAACATTGTAGCAGAAGACTTTCTCTGGGAGAATTTGACCAGAGAAAGTAAGCACCACTGTCGATGATGGGGCCAAGTTACGGAGTCCTCTTTTTTATTTTTAAAATTAAGGTGTCTTGCCCTTAATATAATAATAGTAATGACTTCTCTACAATTGTGAGGTGTTTCTATACCAAGGACTAACTCCTCTAGTGTCCAGTCAGTAGGAATATCCCTAACAACTTCCATGCGACTTATATGAAAGCGTGGGATAGCTGCCGAGTATTTGTTTTCAATTAGAATGGGATTGCTGACAAAGTTGTTGGCATCACTGAATGTTATGAAATCAATAGACATCCTGTTACGGTCCAAAGACCTGACTCTGCCTTGAACAACACCTTTAAAACCTTTATTGAAAATAAATTGGGCAAACTTAAGTGAATTTAAGGTTAGGCCCTGCTTTGGGTCTGTTTCCACCCTAGAGACAAATACACTGAAGAAAGCTCTGTCACGCTCACTATAGAGGATTTTGGAGTCGTTCTCAAAACCTGGCTTAGTATATACGGACTGAATTGAGTCAGACGGCGGCTTATTTCTTTTCGCGTCAACAAAAATCGCAGGACCTTCGGGGCGCTTTCTAACCTCGGGTCTTACGCGATCAGTGTTTTGGGATCACTCCACAATCTCCATAATATCTGGAGAAATCCCTCCACCCCCATCAGGGGGTTCCTCTGCACTCATTTCCTTAGAAAATGAGTGCTAAAAAGCTTAAAATACAAACCTTGTACCCAAACCAGACCACACAAAACAATCACAACACTACAAACAGATTTAGTTATCAAAATAAAGTGTGAGGTTAAGAAACGCGTGCTTAATCTCACCAAGACAATAGCAAAATTTTCGTTTAAAACTATATAGGTACCTTTTCTTAGTTGATTTGACATTGACAGCTCCTTATGTCCTAGCAGTAAGGGCGAATTTCGGAGTGCACTTGTTACCACTGCTGTGCAGTTACATAGACATCTACATAATGATATTGCGTGCTGCTTGTCTTATTGCTAAACAAGCTGTATGCCCGATTGGCAAGTTCACTGGAGCCCAAAGTGATGAGTTAAAAAAAAACGAATAATACGTACCTACCTACAACTAACCTAAGTTAACATATAAAACAGAAGTCAAAAACAAACTTCCACGTATTAGGTAGGTAGGTACTTATCTAATTTCTAAAATTACGCACATCTATACTTTTCATCCCCTATTAAAACCCCATAAGGGGTAATTTTTTTTTTTTTTTTTTCTTTTCCTTTTGGCTTCGCACGGTTTGTGCATTTAGCCAGTGTCATGTAAAATTAGGTAACAAGTACAAAGTTATTTAAATAATTATGAAATGAACTCCACTCAATGCATGATAAAGATGATTGATGATATCCCGCCCCGCTCCCCTTGAGTTTAAGTAAAGACGCGGCACTTTACTGAAACCTCACGCGGACTTCTTGAGAGAACTTAAAGTGATGTTGCACTGTTTTGTTTCATTTGCCTACATTAATGCAGGTTCACGAACACTTAATGGTTAATAATCCACCACTATTACACATTAATATTCGGCTAAACACAAATTTTAGAAAATAAAACAAAACTGCTAACATGACGCTTCACTTTCCCGCCAAGAAGTCCAAGGGGTAATTTGAAAACAAAAAACCTTTCAGCATAGCAATTCACAACCATTCGACAAGTTGTCGTATCGAAAATGACATATTATCAATACTGACTAACTGATTTACCTTGCTCCCGACAGCAAACAGCTGTCGGAAGAATTGTGGTCGTCTATTTGATCTAAACTGACAAAATGTTCGTGTTTTGGATTTGTGAACAGACTATATAGGACTCCTTTGATAACATTGATTTATTTTGATTCGGCAAGGAAGCGTATCGCATATGATTGTGAATAGCTATGCTGGAATCCTTTATGGAACTCTACACCTGTCTCCGCGTGAATTTCGTAACATACTAGTTTATAATACTCAAGGAAAATTAAACATTACTATTAACCTATTTACCTCGAAACTTGGCAGAAACTCGACACTTGGCAAAAATACAATATGTATTTTTCATACAAACTGTATTCCCCTTTTCACCCAAACAGTGCTCACTTTCGCTCTGTAAGAAACTGGGCAAACTTTCATGCTTGTAGACCTAGCCTTATAGGCTGTGCGTTGTCTGTCGGTGATTGAATGAACCACAGAGCACTTTATAAAATACTGGAATGAACTAAGGTTTTAGCATAATCTTTTGAAACAAGTTCTTACAGAACATTCTAGTTTATATTTCACCTTAGAATATAGAAAGAAGTGAGTGATATACTCACTTCTTTAGTATTTTATAAAGTGCTCTGTGGTTCATTCAATCACCGACAGACAACGCACAGCCTATAAGGCTCGGTCTACAAGCATGAAAGTTTGCCCAGTTTCTTACAGAGCGAAAGTGAGCACTGTTTGGGTGAAAAGGGGGAATACAGTTTGTATGAAAAATACATATTTAAGTATTTTTGCCAAGTGTCGAGTTTCTGCCAAGTTTCGAGGTAAATAGGTTAATAGTAATGTTTAATTTTCCTTGAGTATTATAAACTAGTATGTTACGAAATTTACGCGGAGACAGAGGTAGAGTTCCATAAAGGATTCCAGCATAGCTATTCACAATCATATGCGATACGCTTCCTTGCCGAATCAAAATAAATCAATGTTATCAAAGGAGTCCTATATAGTCTGTTCACAAATCCGAAACACGAACATTATGTCAGTTTAGATCAAATAGACGACCACAATTCTTCCGACAGCTGTTTGCTGTCGGGAGCAAGGTAAATCAGTTATTGATAATGTGTCATTTTCGATACGACAAATTGTCGAATGGTTGTGAATTGCTATGCTGAAAGGTTTTTTTTTCAAATTACCCCTTATGGGGTTTTAATAGGGGATGAAAAGTATAGATGTGCGTAATTTTAGAAATTAGATAGGTACCTACCTACCTAATACGTGGAAGTTTGTTTTTGACTTCTGTTTTATAAGTTAACTTAGGTTAGTTGTAGGTAGGTACGTATTATTCGTTTTTTTTTAAACTAATCACTTTGGGCTCCAGTGAACTAGCCAATCAGGCATACAGCTTGTTTAGCAATAAGACAAGCAGCACGCAATATCATTATACGATTATGACAGCCGACAACTGTCAACAATTCGAAACGCTCGTGACCGCGCTCACGGTTCGATTACAGTATTTCTTTGTTTAAACACCACACACACACACATTTGTACACTTCTTCTTCTTTGGTTAGATGGAACTGTAGCAAGAAGCACAATTTCGAAAATGCCACGCTATTATATATAAGATAAGACTCAAAACAAAACAACGCAACTGTCATTTTTGATAGCGCTCACGGTGATATTAACCTTTGAAGACGCGGCCTCAAAGGTTAATTTAAAGCATGGTCGGCGTTATCGCAAGATGGCGCATGTCATGACGTCATCTATGACGTTTCACGCGACAACGTTTTCGCGCTCACGCTAATAGGGATCGCGTTTAAGCGCGCTCAAATCGATTACAGCGATTATAGTCTTAATTCGGAATGCACCCTAAATAGACAGGGATAAGGGCAGGCTGCAGAAGGATGATGAAATGAGGTTGGCGTAGTCAATAGTCGAGATCGAGAATTATATACACTAGTGAACTAGTGCAACCTCAACCTTATTATTTGGTCACTGTCACTCACTACTGTCAGTGCAGTGTCCTGTGTCATTGTCATTTGAGATTATTTTGTCATTGTCAGCCTGTTGTCTGAAAGCTATTCAATTTGAAATTTTTCCTAAATGTTTTGTAATACATTTGCGTAACACACAAAATAACTACGTTGGTTTTCTAATAATGTAACAGAATAACTATAGCAAAAAAAAAACCATATAATGTTTTTTAGAAATGTTTGGTGTGCGGCCGAGATGACGAATAGTTGGTACGAAAAATTAATAATTACAGGTTTAAATTGGTGATAGATTGAAGTTTAATAATGTTTTTTGCACATTGTAGTAGACCGTTGCTGCTTCAGCAAGGCCGTGACTGCCCTGGCAAAGTGCGGTTAGTGGTCCGCAACTCTATTCACAACAGTCGGCGAGGCGGTCGGCGGACGGTCCTCGAGCCCGATCCATTATCACAAATACAAATAGAATCTGGACCATTATATGCTAGGGCGCTGTGGAAACCCTTCTTTTTTACAGTTGGGGTGAGAATGATACTTAGACAAAAAAATAATAAATATGACGACAGTACAAGCATTTAAACTGACTGTAGGCAATTCTTCGCCAATATTGAATACAGTAGCTACATTTGCAAATAGTAAATTCAATAAAACTGTTTCAATAGGAATAACTAAATCATCTAGAAATACTTGTCACATCTAGGTATCTGCAATAAGTCTAACTGGCTGCGTGATTTGGGAATATGAGACTCTACGTGCACATGCCTCAACATTTCTCAACAAACCAAGCACTTGGTTGAATGCTCAGCAAAGAAAATTCAAGACTCATCTTGTATGTATCCAACTTTGAAATGGTGTTAGAAATAAGTTTGATACCAAACATAAAATCTCCATGTCTTTAACAAAATGAATTGAATGTTTATGCAATTTTGTTGCCAAACTAATTAGAAATTGAATTATGTTTTAGCAAAAAGCAGAGCTAGGACCACTAACCAGGTGGTGGAGGTCACTAAAAGATAGTGAGAAAGTTTTTTATCCGATATTGGCCGCTAATGTATTGGTGTTTGGTGCCTGGCGGGTGAGGGCTCTGCAGCCCTATATGATCAAATACTTCTGTTCAAACCCATCAGGAAGTATGTTTTCATTTAATTAGAGCAATGAATGCATAATTTTTTGTGAATAGTAAAAGCCAATAATTGAATTAATTTGATTTCATAATCAGGTTCAAGATGTCTTCCAATGTTGTTGTCTACATTCAGCCATTACTCAGCAATGCACTTGGCTGCAAATATGTATGTTCTATACAGCTTCATGCCAGGTGAGTTACCTTCTTTTTAACCAAATTCAAAAAAGGAGGAGGTTTTTATGTTGGTCTGTATGTATATTTATATAATATTAAATAAACAACCAACTTCCAAAAAAAACACTACAAGTTAAAAATTACTTTAATTTTGGAAGTTTGTGGCAAAAAACTAAAATTCTAAACCAAAGCAGTGTAAACTTCTGAAAACTATTTATACTATGTTTCATAACAACAGTTTACAATTAATGTTTCTATTGATACATTAATTCATTCAAAAGTCAAGAAAATTAAATAAATTACTGGCTTTATAACATAATTTAAATTAATTGGTTTTGAGATTTATTATTTTATATACTACCCATTATTGTAACATTCACAGTCACAGAAATTGCTGCTCTCAGCAAAATTAATAATGAACCCATGAACTCATTCATAGGTTCATTATAAGCTTTGAAAGAAAGAATAACTTGTATTTGGACACAATTCATAAAACAAAAAAAATCTAATAACAAAATAGAAAAGTGAAAATAATGTGTGAAAAAAAATAGTGTGTGCGTCACGGATGCACCAAAAAGGTTAGGCCTCCCCCACATTAGGCGCGCGCGTTCCTCGGGCGTGTGACTCGAGCGCCGCGTGCTCGCCGTGTGCGCGCCGCGTGCACTCCACACACGCCGCAGGGTAGCAAAACGCGACGCTCACGCAGCGCGCTCGCGGCGCGCGCATGGCGCCCGCGCTACTCACACGCCCGAGGATCGCGCACGCCTAATGTGTGGTCAGCCTTAGATCCCTTGAACAGATTTAGATGTACGGGGTATTGTTAGAATCCCGAGTGACATGAGCATTTTTTTTATTGTCTTTGCTGTTGGGGGACTATTCTGTGGAACACTTTTTAATCTAAGAGGTCCCCCAACTGCAATGTCAATTTTATTTATCTGTTTAGTCAGCGAGTAAATCAATAACCTTTCACTTTGTATGACAGGTTAACTCATACAACTTGTTTTTTACTGTTTAGTTAGTTTTTTGGCAGGGCAGTCGTGCCAAAAAAAAAAAAAAATGATTACGCTACAGCCGGAAGCGGCAAAGAAGGGCGTGTCGTACCGCGAAGTGCTAACGAAGGCGTGGAAGGCGGTCAACCTAGAGGAGATCGGCGTCACCGAGGGCCTCAGAATGAAAGTCACGGCGACTGGAGCCCGGATGCTCGAAATCCCCGGTACGGCAAGCGGCCCGACCGCTGACGCCCTGGCCGAGAGACTGAGGGACCCTCAATGCGGAGGAGGTCCGCGTGTCCAGGCCCACAAAGTCCGCCGACATACGCATCCTGGGCCTGGACGACTGCGTGACGGCGGAGGACGTTGTGGCCGCCGTGGCTAAGACTGGGGGGTGCTCTGCCGAGCAGGTGAGGGCAGGCTCCATCCGCCCTGACACCACAGGCATGCAAGCCATAACGGTGAGCTGCCCCGTGTCGGTGGCGCAAAAGATAGCCGGGGAGGGCCGAAGACTCCGGGTGGGCTGGGTATCCGCGCAGGTGAAACTGCTGGAACCCAGACCCCTGAGGTGCTTCCGCTGCCGCGTGGGCCACCACGTGGGAGCACACTGCACCTCGGAGGTGGACCGCAGCGACAACTGCTTCCGCTGTGGTCAGCCCGGTCACAAAGCCGGTTCTTGTAAAGCCACGCCGCACTGTTTTGCATGTGCGGCGGCTGGCAAGTCGGCCGATCACCGGGCTGGGGGTAAGGCCTGCGCTCCCCCTCCCAAACCCAGGGGAAGGGTCAAGCCCTCCAACCCTGTCGTCACCGCCGCAGCCGCCACCATTGCAGCCGCCGTTGCCGCCTCTACTGCAGTCGTCGCCGCTAACACCGCGGCAGGGCCATCTCAAGGGGCCCGGGAGGAAGCTCGAATGGACTGCCAATAAATGGCCCCATTACGCCTCCTCCAGGCGAACATCAACCACTGCGCCGCCGCCCAGGATCTGTTGCTCCAGAGCATGGCGCAGTGGTCGATTAACATCGCCGTGGTCGCTGAGCCGTACTTTGTCCCGCCCAGGGATGACTGGGTGGAGGACCTGAGCGGCTCAGTGACCCTAATTTCGTCAGCCGCCGCCGGTACCCCGTCTCTCGAGGCCGTCAAGAGGGGACAGGGTTGCGTGGCAGCACGGTTCGGGGAGATTGTCGTGGTAGGAGTTTACTTCTCCCCGAACCGAACTCTCGCCGAGTTCCACAACTCCCTTGGGGAGCTGAGAGTCGTCGTCGTCGGGTACCATCCCCTCCCCGTGTTCGTCCTCGGGGACTTCAATGCCAAAAACGTGGCTTGGGGTTCCCGGTATACGGACACGAGGGGCAGGATGGTGGAGGACTGGGCCCTGGAGACTGGCCTGGTCGTCCTAAACCGGGGTTCTGTCCCCACGTGTGTGCGGATGCGGGGTGAATCAGTGGTGGACATCTCGTTCGCCAGCCCCGCTCTGTCGCCGCGTGTCATCGACTGGCACGTCATGGAGGGGGTGGAGACCTATTCCGATCACCGGTACATCCGGTTTGACGTCTCCGCCCCGACCTTGAGCGCGCCGGTCCGACAGGCCCCGAGTGGTCCGCGGTGGGCGCTGAAGCAGCTGGACCGGGAGCTCCTCCTGGAAGCCTCGATCGTGCAGGCCTGGGTGTCATCATCGGACAGGCCTGCCAACATCAACGACGAGGCGGAGTGGTTCCGGGAGGCCATGTCCAAAATTTGTGACGTGGCAATGCCCCGGGTCCAGCCCGGACGTGCCCGGCGCCAGGTGTACTGGTGGTCGCGCGAGCTGACCGCGTTACGCGAGGCGTGTGTTGCTGCGCGGCGCCGGTATTCCAGGCACCGCAGGCTCCGTATCCGCCCTCCAGATACGGAAGCCATTCAGGTGGAGCTGTACGAGGGGTACAGAGAGGCTAAGAACGCCCTCCGAGCGGAGATCCAGCGGGCCAGAGGACTGGCCCGCGAGGAGTCGCTGGAGACTCTCAACGGAGACCCGTGGGGACGCCCCTACAAAGGGGTGCGGGATAAACTCCGCCCATGGGCTCCCCCACTGACGCAGAGTCTCCGGCCCCAGCTCGTGGAGGACGTGGTGAGCGCTCTGTTCCCTTCGCGAGGGGAACATACTCCCCCGCCCATGGCTCCGCCTCCTGCGGTGCCCGATGCGGACCACACCGCCAACGACGACGATTCTTCGGAGGTGACCGAGGTAGACCTGAGAGTGGCGGTACGTAGGCTGAATACCAAGAATACCGCCCCAGGACCCGACGGCTTGCCTGGAAAAGCCTGGGTTCTGGCCTTGGAGGCTCTCGGGCCTCGACTAAGAGGGCTCCTAAGCGCATGCTTGGAGAGGGGCCAGTTCCCACTTCGTTGGAAGACGGGGAAACTGGTCCTCATTAAGAAGCCGGGGCGCCCAGCGGACTCTCCGTCCGCTTACCGGCCCATCGTGCTGCTCGACGAGGTGGGCAAGCTCTTTGAAAGAGTTATTGCAGACCGCCTTGTCGGGCGGCTGGTACGGGTGGGGCCGGATTTGGCGGAGAGCCAGTTTGGTTTCCGCAAGGGTCGCTCTACGGTGGACGCCATCATGCGCGTTCGAGCCCTCACGACGGGGGATGCTGTGGCCCGGGGTGGGGTCGTCTTGGCGGTGTCTTTTGACATCGCCAATGCCTTCAATACCCTGCCCTGGAGTTGCATCAGGGAGGCACTCCGATATCACCGGATGCCGACCTACCTCTGTCGCGTAGTCGAGGCATATCTGACGGACAGGGCCGTCATCTACCCCGGTCACCAAGGAGAGTGGAACCGGCGAGAGATGTCGTGCGGTGTCCCACAGGGATCGGTCCTGGGGCCGCATCTGTGGGACATCGGGTACGACTGGGTGCTGCGCGCCGACCTCCCTAGTGGCGTCAGCGTAGTCTGCTACGCTGACGACACGCTAGTCCTGGCACAAGGGAGTTCGCATCAGGCGGCGGCCGAACTGGCGGCACGTGGGGTTGCGACAATCGTCGATAGGATCCGGCAATTGGGACTCGAGGTGGCATTGCACAAGTCCGAGGCCATGTGCTTTTATGGTCCTCGGAACGCGCCACTGTCGGGTTCCCAGATAACGGCGGGAGGGGTTCACATCGGCGTCGAGTCGACGATGAAGTACCTGGGACTCGTCCTCGACAGCCGGTGGAACTTCGTCGAGCACTTCCGACGTTTGGCTCCCAGACTGGAGCGGACCGGGGCTGCCTTGAAGCGGCTCCTCCCCAATCTGGGGGGTCCAAACGCCTCCTTCCGGAGGCTCTACGCGGGGATCGTGCGGTCCATGGCCCTTTACGGGGCACCGGTGTGGGCGCGTTCTCTGAGGCTGCGACCAGCGCAGCGGTTGAACGCGTCCCAAAGGGTCATGGCCATCAGGATGGTACGGGGTTACCGCACGGTCTCCCGTGAGGCGGCGAGCCTCCTTGCCGGACTGCCGCCATGGGATCTGGAGGCGAAAGTCCTCGCGCACATTTGGGTGTGGCGCGAAGAGGCGAAACTCCGGGGCATAACTCCGCTGCCGCAGGAAATCGCGGCACAGCGGACGGAGCTCCGGCGCGATCTCATGGCGACATGGAGAGTGCGATTGTCGCAACCCAGCGCTGGGCACGCCACAATTGTGGCGATAAGTCCCCTCTTTGAGGAGTGGCTAGAGAGGCGCCACGGCGTCCTCACCTTCCGCCTGACGCAGGTCCTCACCGGACATAGATGTTTCGGGAGGTTCCTGTTTAGGATTAAGCGGGAGGAAACGCCCGGGTGTCACCACTGTGTGGATCGCCCGGAGGACACGGTGGAGCATACGGTGGAGGTCTGCCCTGCTTGGGCGGAGCACCGCCGTGTCCTCACGGCAGCGATCGGCGGCGGCGATCTCTCGCGTCCGGCCCTGGTTCAGGCCATGGTTCGGAGCGAGAGTGCATGGGAGGCCGTCACCTCCTTCTGCGAAACAGTGATGCTTGCGAAGGAGGAGGCGGAACGCGTGAGGGTAAGGCAAAATCAACGCCCTCGCGCCCTTAGTCGCCGCAGGAGACGCCCCGGGCGTCGGGAATCGCAGGCCGATTCCCGGCCACCGTAGGCGCGGGCTTGCGGACGGTGAGCGATGGGTAGCTCACCGTCCGATAAGGACCAAGCCCGGGTCGACGGCGCGTTGTGTTCCACGCGCGCCTCAAAGAGACGTCAGCACCAATTGACGGGGTCCGAAAGGGCCAATGCCTGCCAGGGTTACGAGCCTGTCCGAAAGGGATATCGTGGCCCTGGCACACAGGCATCTGAAGGAACACGGTGGGTTTTAGTCAGTAAAAGTCTGACACTCCCTCCCGCTCCACCCAGAGCGGGAGAAGTTATTTGATAATTTCCCACCCAAAAAAAAAAAAAAAAGGCCAGTCGTGTTTTTAATTATTACTTTTTATACTTACTTATAAATAAACTAGTAATCAAATAAACCTAATTAAAAAAGAAAAGAAAACAACAAGAACCCATTCATACTTTGCATGTGCCGATACAGTCCGGTCTGGTTATGGATCAGGATACTGGGTGGAAACCTTCAGTTATTGATGTAATATCCTAACACTGAAATAAAACTAAGTTATTCATGTTATATTGACTTTCTTAATTGCATATTATCTACGTTTTTACATACCTTGAAGAACTTCGGAAGGTTTAAAGTCAGACCACAACAAAAAAATCAAAAAATGTACAACTTAAGAAAATGGTTTACGCGACAAAGATAATAATAGACATATTTTTTTCTCCAGCTGCAGTAGCTGCATTAGGAAAGGAACAATTCGTAGCCATGTACTTGAGTGCTGGTGTAATAAGCAGCTTTGCCAGCTTTCTGTACAAGGTTCTACTAAACCAGCCTGGTCTTAGTCTTGGTGCAGTAAGTATACTTTCAATATAAAAAAGTATAGTTCACTAAGTAGAAACAATCAAACAACCCACTAGGTAGGTACTACAATCAGATCGTTATCATCACCAGTATAATATACCTTAGGACGAACAAACGTGCCAAATGATCTGAACAACTAAAGGAATTAAACTTGATCTCAATCATGAACGTATTGATCGAATTCTTGCCAAAATAAGAATTGTTGCATTCTGAGACACACCTTGTGTTGTAGAGATCAAAATTACCTAGATCATAGCCGCACGGGTCGATCGCTCAGGTTAAGCTACGCTTGCCGCGGTTGGTCCGTGGATGGGTGACCATCTTTACATATCAACCCCTCCGTGCCTCGGAAATCACGTTAAGCCGTTGGTCCCGGCTTTTATTTGTAGATCTTTGACCTCTTCTTTCTCCTTTCCTTCTTTTTCCTCCCCCAGCGACGCCCAAGTCGATGGCCGTACCACACAGGGTACCCTTAGCGTGTAGTCGTTTAGTTTTTTTTTTTGCCCTGGCTGGAGGCCTTATTTATTAAGGCATCCATAGGTTAGTCCGGTTAAGCAGCCCCCTCCCCCCCCCCCTCCCTCCCGCCCTCCTACGTTGAACGGGAAACGCCAAAAAAAAAGTTACGAAATAACATGTTATTTTGCCGAAATCCACGACAGTAAAATGTTATGCAAAAATATTTAGTTTTAATTCCGTAAAAACTAGGTGTTTTTCAGTTTTTCTTATTTTGCGGGATGGGCGGTATTGCATTCTGCATCCAAGCCTGGATCTAGTTTTTGCGGAATTAAATCTTTAGTACTTAACACTTTTTGTTTATATACAACACAATGCATATACATACATTCATTAGGCTGCATTACTTACACTACTACACCGCTTGCTTTATTGAGAGATTGTTTACTCATTATGTAAGCCAAATGACGTGTGCACGGCTAGACATAGGTCTCCTTCACAAGCGGTCCTGCGCATCCCATTGCCGCGACAGATGGATGACCGATAAAACTTCATTTCCGTAGTTGGAAATGAAGTATATATCTCTTGTTATTATCCTATAATAAAATTAATGTTCCTCTTTTCTTTCTTTCAGTCGGGTGCAATAATGTCCGTTTTGGCCTACGTTTGTGTTCAATATCCTGATACCAGGCTAAGCATAATCTTTTTGCCTATGTACACATTCGCTGCTGGCACGGTAAACACACATCACATACTTTACTTTGATGGTATGGGTAGCTTCATTTTCATAAAGATACCTATATAAATATTTTGATATTTATGTTGTAGGCTATAAAGGTTATAATGAGCGTTGACTTAGCTGGCGTAGTTTTCGGATGGAAATTCTTTGACCACGCGGCACATCTTGGCGGTGCATTATTTGGAATGTGAGTATAAAAAAAGCTAACATGTCCCTTATAGATAATTGCAAAACTATGTATTAGATAATAACACTGAAATATTGTTTAAGACAGTGTGTGTACAAGAATTTTAAAACGACGTAAGGTGAGAAGGCGGTAATACATACAAGTTGTAGAAGGTAGGTTCAATTATTACAGCTCGGATTAAAAAAAAATTGCGGCACTAGTAATCTTAGTACAAGAAGCGTACCTACTTATGTCATGTATACTGTACATCACGCGGCTGATAATATGGCATATCGAGTTTAAGGAAAATATCCACTTTGCACAACTTTTTAACTCACACTTTGCTACGACATTGCACCATCACTGTCAAATTGTTACCCCTGATGTGGGGTTGACTGGACAGTGCAAACGTCATCTCCGTCACTGATACCACCCAGGCAATAACATGCTTTTGCTAAAGGCACTGCACCGTCGAAACGCGTATGAAACACGGTAATGCACCATACGGAGCTCATTTTGACGTTCGCGAACGGCGGGGCACGGTCGGGGAGTACAGTCGCGCCTTCAGACCTGCATGTCGCATACCGTGCTTTGCTTGTGTCGGAGCATTCATGAAACGCCCGTCGCGTTAATTCTCGTATTAATTCATATAAATAATTTTTTTCGCATCTGCCTTTACTTTACAGTCCGAGATAGTGGGTGGAAACCTTAAAACTCGATGTGTCATACTAACGCCCGTAGGGATCGTATAATTTAAAACTGCACGCCCCTCCACTGAAATTTCTATACAAACATTTGAAATGTGTATGCAACAAACAGTGGAGGGGCGTGCAGTTTTAAATTGTACGACCTCTACCTACCTATTGGACCAAAGTTAAATACGTTATCGTTTAGTGGTAATAAGCCACTATCCTAGCTATCCTTTGCACCTATCCTACGTAACGTTTCTGTATCCTCAATGTCAATTCATTTCCAGGGCTTGGTGTCACTGGGGTACCACCAGCATATGGGGGAACAGAGATAAATTCCTGCAGTATTACCATACTCTTAGGAAAAACGACACGGGAAGGTAGCAACTTGACGAACTAGCAAATACATAGTATAACAATTTTTGTTAAGAAAATTTAAAAAATATAACCTGACAAATTATATTTTAATGTTTGAAAAATAAAATTTTGTTTTTGTTTAACAACTTTACTGTAAAAAATTAAACATAATATAAAAATGCATTTCACAATATTGACTATGTCAATAATATAGTTTTCTTAATTAAGCCTTCAGTATTTTGGCGTGGAAATCGAAGTGTTCGCCGATGTAAGTGGAGATGTGGAAATACGAGTGGTCATAACCTTCGCGTAAATTAAGTATGACTGGCACCCCGACTGACCGGCACGCTTCCACCAAGTTTTCAGGAAGTAATTGCTTCTCCAAATAAAATTTGTCACTAGCTCCCTGGAAAATGAAACAAAATATATTACATTTTATTTTATTACCTACGCTAAAAAAGGCCCAGCTTTGGGGAACAAACCGAACAAGTAGGGCATTAATACACCGCACCGCCGCGGTAGGCGGTGAAGCGGATCTCATGTCGCATTGGCCTCTTATAAATCCGTTGATGCCTAACACACGTATACCGCCCGACCGCGCGGTCGAGCGATGCTGTCACC
This sequence comes from Tiliacea citrago, assembly GCA_963921375.1. Lineage (NCBI taxonomy): Eukaryota > Metazoa > Arthropoda > Insecta > Lepidoptera > Noctuidae > Tiliacea > Tiliacea citrago. The sequence continues at coordinate 16,754,455 of OY992784.1, forward strand.
CTCTTCAAGTTATTTCTGCACAAAAAGATTTTTTTTTTGAAAATTATATTCGTATTTTGTTTAGCGAAAAAGAAAAAAAAGGATTAATGTAATGATGGAAGTAATTATTTTGACAAATCCGCAGGTAGCCCGCAAAATTCAAACTTACGTGTTATGCAATTTGCAGGTTAGTGTCAGGTTGTATTTTGATCGAAATATGATTCGCGACTTTAACAGATAATTATGTTTTTACAGAATTATAAATCATTAGAATCATGAATACATCTCTCTAAGTGAAATTTGTTCTCCAATCTGTTAGGCGATTAACACACGACACCGCGCACCGCCGCGGTGGAGGAGGGTGACAGCATCGCTCGACCGCGCGCTCGGGCGGTATACGTGTGTTAGGCATCAACGGATTTATAAGAGGCCAATGCGACATGAGATCCGCTTCACCGCCTACCGCGGCGGTGCGGTGTATTAATGGCCTTATAGTCGCGAATCATATTTTGATCAAGTTACAACCTGACCTGCAAATTGCAAAAAACGTAAGAACATTTGAATTTCGCGGGCTACAGCTGCGGAAACACCATAAAAGATTTTGATTCAATTCATTTGTTAATTAATCTTACCTGGTCAAGAAGTAAAGTGAGTGGGGGTCCATCATATTTCTTGACTAACTGTGTCGCATCCCACTCAGCCCACTTGGATTTGTCTTCTCCCAAATACCCATTAAAGCCCTTGATACCCCATGGGCATTCCATAGGGTTGCAGATAGGTGCAAATGCACTTACTGATTTGTACAAACCAGGGTTTCTAAGGGTGGATACTAAAGCTCCATGACCCCCCATGCTGCAAAAGTAATATTTATTTATTTAGGATCTCTAACAAAAAGAAAGTTGGGTAATCTTCGGAACTTCTGATCCGAACTCGAAAATTCTTTCATTAATGGGAAGCTACAGTATTGCCGAGTGTCGTAGGTTATTTATTTTATGTTAAAACAAGAAATTTTAAGCGGATGTAGTCGCGGGCTGATGCTAGTATCGTATGATATGGCACGACAACGCACCCGTTCATAAGAGTTGCGATGGCTGCCTTCCATAAGTGCGGCTTCGGAACTTTAATCCACCCATAGTGCAGATTTGGCCCCTTCTGATAATTATTATTTGTTAACATAAAATAGTTGAGATGAATTTATCAAAAAATAAAACTTAACATTATAGTTGACAAACATGTTCTCCCATACATCGTTAACGTCACGGTCAATTTTCCAACTGCAATGGAAGTTGGTAGACTATTAGGTAGGCGAAACTAGGGTTCTTTGTTGACTACGGAACCCTAAAAAGAGCTTCGTGGAAAGATATTTACGGATGACGAAGGCCTTGACAAATCATTTTTTTTCGTAGGTAGAATACACATAACATTTACGCTATTCCCAAATCAGAAACCGTTCAATTTTGACATTACAAATACGGTATGAAGACATCAATCCTGCAGAGGTATTTGCAGTCGGAAGTGATATCAAACAACAAAAAAATCTAATTTAGGGACTATCTGAAGTAAGAATTTACATACTTATACATAATGTAGGTATGTAAATTTTTATTATTGTTTTGACCGCTGTATAGATCCAAGTACCTACTTATATTAATGTAAGTAAGTATGTAAATGTTATATCATACATTGTAATTTGTTACATTTGTTTTTGGGATATATTCATCTCAACTATGGAACCCTTCATTGAGTGGTTCGACACACACTTGGCCGTTTTTTTTATTATTATTTTAGATCTGTCTGTAGGGGTAGGGCTCCTATCTCAAGCTTTTCAAATACATTTTTGGTATTCGCTCATCACCCCCATCAACTCAGCTATCAAGTTTTTGTGTTGCATATGCTTGTAGAAAAACCCTCTGGGCTCCTATTAATAGAAGACAACAGTATGCACAACAAAGTTAACAACTGTTGTGCCTGGATTTTGGAGTAGCCCAACCACAATATGCTATTATTTCACAATACCATAGCAGATTATTCAAGTCTTAAAATGCAGTTTGCCTGAAAAATTATGCATGATTGAAATAAAATCAAACTGATTTCAATAATAAGAATATTTTATAGATACCTGTGTCCCATAATGCCAATCCTCTCAGCATCAACCACATTGCTAAATGCTTGCAGCACTAATTCATACAGTTCCTTATTAAGGTAACTGCCCATTCTGTAATTCTTTGACCATGGTTCTTTAGTGGCATCAAGGTAAAATCCAGCAGCTACTCCAAAGTCCCAGGAATCATCATCACCAGGGATCTTCACGCCTCTGGGAGATGTGTCTGGGCCCACAACAATGATTCCATGCTCTGCTGCATACCTGTAAAATATTAAATATAATATTTATCTCAAGCATTTCTTGATACAATTATGGTCTTGTATTCAAATATTTTATACCTAAAACTATTATTATTATTATGAAAAAACAAGCAGTATATATCTAATGATAATAATAAGCTTCATAAACTTTTTGATAAGAACAAAGTTATGGTTGTAATTAACATACAGTTTATAATTAGCACAAGTTCAAAAAGCCACAAACATTTTTTTTATATCTTTATAATGGGTTGGCATAATGTTATGGATTCAAATATTTTATACCTAAAACTATTATTATTATTAAGAAAAAAAGAGCATTATAAATATCTAATGATAATACTAAGCTTCATAAACTTTTTGATAAGGACAAAGTTATGGTTGTAATTAACATACAGTTTATAATCAGCACAAGTTCAAAAAGCCACATAAACACTTTTTTTATATCTTTATAATGGGTTGGCATAATGTTATGTATTAAAATAGTAGGTATTATTAAATGTACGTAGGGAAACTAAAGTTAACCACACAACAGCTGAAGCGAGCAAAGATACAATTAAATACAAAAAAAAACCAGCCAAGTGCGAGTCGGACTCGCGCACAAGGGGTCTGTACCATTATCTATAAAAACGGCAAAAAAATCACGTTTGTTGTATGGAAGCCCCCCTTAAATCCTATATTTGTTTTATTTTAGTTTAATTATTTATTTTTAAAGTGAATATATAATTTAATATTCTGTGAATATTTCAAGTGTCTACCATTTGCCATTATCAATATCGAGCAAAAATGTCACGTTTGGTGTATGGGAGCCCCCTTAAATATATATTTTATTCTGTTTTTTAGTATTTGTTGCTATAGCGGCAACAGAAATACATCATCTGTGAAAATTTCAACAGTCTAACTATCACGGTTCATGAGATACAGCCTGGTGACAGACAGACAGACAGACGGCGGAGCCTTAGTAATAGGGTTCCCGTTTTAACCTTTGGGTACGGAACCCTAAAAAGCAGGTGGCCCCCTTGTTGTGTGCGATGTTTCATACAATATTTACGAAAGTCCACCCTTGTCCACACTTGTATCAGGTCTCTGTTGAGTGGCACAACCTTGTATCATTATTGAATGATATGCGATCAGACATTTTGCATACAAACTACTAGATACTAGGAGGATTTTTGAAATACATTGTGTTGTGAGGACCAATATCTGTGTCAGCCTTAACTGTGGGTATGTTTCACTTACCCTATATTAGATGAATAAATAAGTACCAAGAAAGGTGAAGACTACCCTAGGAGGAAACCAAGTGCTCTAAATAACTTGAGACCTTGACCAACTTTTTTTAACTATGGTTAAACAACGAAAAAGGATTTTATAAATTTATGACTTTATTGCTGTAATTTCCACATTATTTTGCAACATGCTTATGTTGATTGAATCTTTTGAATCCACAGCCACACTAGACAAAAAAACAAATAGGTAATTGAAAAAAAAATACCTTTGGAACCCTGATTTAGTGATGAAGTTCTGCTCACTGCAAGTCAGTCCAGAGAGGTAGAATATGACAGGTAACTTGACATCCCCACACTCCGCCTGGGGTGGCAGATATACTGAGAAGTTCATCTTACATTTTAATTCAGAAGACTCATGGGAGTAAACTTTCTGATGACCCCCAAATATCTTATTTGATGAAACCAATGATAAGCCTTCCATGGTGGTTTTCTAAAATAATAAAAATAGAATATTACACCTGTATGGATGAGGGTGACAGAGAAGAATGTCCAAATTAGCAGATAAAAAAATTGTTAGATAAGTGCATGACAGGCCAAATAGATATTTAAACTGACAAAATTTTACAAAAAAATTTGTTGATCTTTAGTGTATTACTAGATGCAGGGGCGGGTCTCCTAATAAAGTATAAATAAGTAAGTAATTGAAGTAGCAACTGAAAGTCTTAAGGCATGCAAATTGCAATGCCTTAACAGGCAACTAAGTTCTAGAACCTACCTATTGTTAACATCTATAAAATCCTGTACACTGAGTTCGCAATAAAGATTATGAATTTTGAATTTTGCATGTTATGTTTAGTACCAGTCATCCAACAAAGTGTGTGCAAATATTATTTTACTGTAAGTACAGTACTAAGAAAGATAAGGGGGGGGCTGGGTTGATAAGTATCAAGAAATAAATATATTTATTGCTTAGGAAGACAATTATAATACTTATGTATACGTATACTAAATGAAACTGAGACCATGTCTTTTTAATCAACTATTATATTAACATTCGAACATCATAAGAAACACTCCGCCTCTAAGACGAGACGACCCCGGACCCACTGACTTCCTGTAATATAGTGTATTATCTATGCCACTGACCAAAATCTTATCATGACGTAAGGTGGTACCGACCGGCCAAATTTTAATAAAATAATTTATGATATCGGCTTTATTTTGAGGAACTTTAACAAATAGTACCTACTTACGTTTCTCTGGGATTACCTGCTTTGTGAGTGTCACGTAAAACGGAGGCAGTAAATTAACTGTGCGCCGTATGGTTCGAAAAGCGATTGCAAGTGCGTGAACACCGATAATTCCTTCCAATACCACAGAACTACATCGACTGAATGGCATTAATTCTCATTCTCAAAGACATTTTACTGTTGTATCAAATAATTTTAAGGTTAGAGGTTAGTGACACTTGACACTGACGGTTACATCGTTACTGACAGCTGACAGACAGTGACATACTATATGACAATGACAATCCTTACCAAGGACACAATCTGAATTTTACTATACCTACCCGCTCACAGCAATAATGACAGCTGAGAGCTGTCAACAATTTTATTAAGGCATGGTCGGCGTTATCGCAAGAGAGCGCATGTTATGACCTTTGAGTATTTATCCTATGGAGATGTCAAAAAGCGAATCACAGAAAAACTTTTTCTGCCACTTTCTGCGGGAGGCGAGGAAAACACATACAGCACACTGCGAAAATTTGACAATTACACACAGATACATGCTTCCTATTGCTATAAACGCACACGAAGAATAATAACCACACAATTACAAAAACACACAAAGATTCACTTTGTGTGTATTTATGCAATTGTCCTATGACAACAAACACAAAGGTGCTAGTGATGTCCTACAAACAATGAGCAGTATTTCATTCTTAATGTATGAATGAATGAACAAAATGTTCATTCGTTTTATTTCCTTGTGCACTTGCCTAATTTCTCCTTCCTAAATTACAAAACAAACTAAAATGATATGTTTGCTATCTTAGTTATGAAACGATGCGGGTATGGCTCCATAGTCTAGTTCATAGTTATACAGAGTGTCCCGTAAATAATGGATCAAACGTAACGGGTAGGTAGCCTACCTCATTTCCAACAACTAATTTGAACAGTAAAAAAAAAACCGATAAGGTAACCAAGAATTTTTTTTTTCGATTTTTTTGTATTTTCTGTACCAGCATTCAGTGTTTTTAATGCTGTTGCTGCAAATGGTATCATATTTAGGTGTGATTTTTGTCAACCATTTCTGAATAGTTTACTAATGTTATAAGATACAATTTTTTTAAATAACATTTTATTTGCCTTAGAAAAAAAATCTTGAATTGAAAAGTTTTGTTTTTACGATGAAAAGACCAGAATTGGAAAAATTCTCCTGTAAAAAAAATGTATGACACCAAAGTGTACCATTATTTTAAAAACTTGTAAAATTACTAAGGTTTGCAAATTGGTATAAAACTTACGCCTAGTCTTTGTCGTTACAAAGATATTGCTATAAATCTGACAGAGGTGCCAAATTACGAAATAAAATAAAATTTTAAAAAGTGTGCACAAACCAACTATTTTCTTAAAAATGTTTAGGTATCTCAGCGTATGAAAAAAATTAGGAGGTTAAATAAAAAAAAAATACAAATAAATCGTTTATTTTGTTTTTACAGTAAATGTTCAAACTGACGCGACGTCCCCCTACGAGAATGCAAAGTCTGCACCTCCTAATAAAGGAAGCTCTTATCCGACGGACAAAATGGCTGTTGTTTATTTCTGATACAGCAGATTGGATGCGCTGACGTAATTCTTCTTCCGACGTTATTCGTTGTTTGTAAACTTTGTCTTTTAAACATCCCCAATAAAAAAAATCGAAGGGATTTAAATCCGGAGATCGCGGAGGCCACAAAATTGGTCCTAATCGGCCGATCCATCTGTCAGGGTAAGTTTCATTGAGTTGCGCCCTTACTGCCGTCGCATAGTGAGCGGGGCAACCATCATTTTGTAACCACATTGCTTGCCGCACGTCTACTGGAATATTTTCTAATAACGTTGGCAACTCATTCCTTAAAAAATGAAGATAGTATTCGGCGTTTAGAGTTGCTGGTAGTTCAAAGGGCCCTATTATTTGCCCATTTATTATTCCTGCCCATAAATTTATTTTAAATTGATGTTGGCTCCTGTCCTCTCGCATCAAAGCATAAAAAAATTATTGTACTTATGTCCTAAGTTACAATAATGTAAGGCAATCAATTAATGAATAACATTGTTATTTGTCACTGAATAATCAGCGCAGCTTGTGCTTTACCTGGTCTCCCACGCTTCCTCTTTACACCAATTTTTTGTGTTTTTGCTTCTGGCGGCGGAAATGCATGTTTCATCCTGATAGCCAGACCCACCAAATGCTTGCAAGAATACTTGCGGTGAAAATCTGGACAGTCACAGTGGCCATTAATCCACTCCTCTTCTTTTTTCGGTAATGTAATTTTCCAAGAAGAAAAAAACACTTTTTTGTACTCATCAAAATCGTTGAATGTTTTCTCCGTCAAAGTAGTCCTCGTGGAGTTGTCACCTGGGACCAGGTAGGTATTAGTTGTTGGTGTTGATTGTATTGTTCTAATTTTGGCATCGGTTTTAGCCCATAGATATCCGGCTGTCCAGTCAGCTAATTTTAACACCGGTATCGTCCCAAAGAGTTCTTCCGTTGCCTGTTGTGACCAGCTAGTAACCATGTCCTCTGCAACTACAAAAAAACGGGACAACGGTACGCTCGCGGAGGGTATTTTCATCTTTAATAATCCTATTTAAATATTCGAGAGCATTGTTAGTCACAGGTGATGAGATAGGCGTGTTGCACCTAAATACCAATTAGGGTTTTTAGTGAACCATTATTTTTTAAAATATGTCATCAATGCCTTTTGCTCGTGCCATTTCGCCAAGAAAACTTTTGAAGCGGCGGTAAACACTTCAGGAGAAGTAGCACACTGCAATGCGTTTATATCTTGCAATATGGCTTTTCGTGAACTTTTCTCACTTGTTTGATCCAATTTCGTACACATTTGCTTTTTAACGTGTGCCCAGCACATTCTTACTATAGTTTCTTCTCCGAACACGTCAATAAAAGCATTTTGAATGCTTTTTGCGGCGTCGCATATCAAAACCTTTGGGTCAAATGCATATGAGAAAATGGAAAAAATACTGTCTTTCAATCCCTTATACACAGTTTCAAAATCTTCTTTGCGTTCATGTGTTACTGTTAGGCAAATAGGATGAAATTTTCGCTTTTTGTCCGTTGTTCCAATTACTAGAACAGGAAACCCTTGCTATATCATGTTTATCCTTTATGAGGTAAGGCAAGTCATTTATTTAAATAAGAAACAAAAATGGGTCAAGAATTAAGCCCTGGGGTACCCCCATTCTTACTACAGATCCGAGAGATCTTTTTCCGTTAACATCAACTCTTTGAATCCTATCACTTAAATATGAAGTAAGAAGATCCAGAGAGGCATTTCGGATTCCGTAGTGGTGCAGTTTCCTGATTAATGTTTCATGAAGAACGCAATCGAATGCCTTGGACAAATCGCAAAAGATGCCCAAAGCATCGCATTTATCCTCCCATGCATTATAAACATGTCGTAAAAGTTCAACACCGGCATCAGTAGTCGAACATAACATTACACTACATTATAACATACGTTATAACATTACATTACGTGAACCTTTACGAAAACAAATGAAGCATATGTGTATGTTGTGAAATGGTTTAATTAAGAAAAAATAAAAAACATTGATAAGCAGTTTTCTTACAAAAAATAAAAAACCGGCCAAGTGCGAGTCGGACTCGCGCACGAAGGGTTCCGTACCATTATCTATAAAAATGGCAAAAAAACCACGTTTGTTGTATGGGAGCCCCTTAAATATTTGTTTTATTTTAATTTAATTATTTATTTTTAAAGTGAATATATAACTAAATATTCTGTGAATATTTCAAGCGTCTACCTTTTGCCGTTACCAATATCGAGTAAAAAAATCACGTTTGTTGTATGGGAGCCCCCTTAAATATTTATGTTATTCTGGTTTTTAGTATTTGTTGCTATAGCGGCAACAGAAATACATCAACTGTGAAAATTTCAACTATCTAACTATCACGGCTCATGAGATACAGCCTGGTGACAGACGGACAGACAGACAGACAGACAGACGGCGGAGCCTTAGTAATAGAGTTCCCGTTAAACCCTTTGGGTACGGAACCCTAAAAATGATCAAAATGTTAATTTAAAAAAAGTGTGCTTTAAATTGTCGGATTAATAATGTGTATTTCCTCCTCTGGCCCTATTGACCTCTTGCAACCGATTAGAAAGCCCGTCCATTATGTCTTGGATGTCTCTTTGGGGAATGTTCTCCCACTCCTCAACAGCTGCAGTTTTTAGCTCACTGATGGTGGTAGGAGCGGGTGTACGACTCCGAATCTGTCTTTTTAGGTTGTCCCATACATGCTCTATTGGGTTCAGGTCAGGACTGCGAGCTTGCCATGGTAATCGCTGAGTATTGACGGCGTCCAAGTAATCGGTAACAATTCTTGCGGTGTGTATTCGAGCGTTATCGTACATTAAAACAAAATTATCGCCAATGAATGGCGCAAACGGAATCACATGTGGTTCTAGAACTTCTGTAACGTACCTGTGAGCATTAACGCTGCCTCTATCAAAGATGACCAACTCTATACGGGCGTCGTAACAAATGCCACCCCACACCATTATCGAACCTCCCTCGTAGCCCACTGTTCCAACCACAGCACATTCAGCAAACCTTTCACCGCGGCGTCTATACACGCGCTGACGTCCATCAGGACCTTGTTAAGCGATTCTTGATTCATCAGAGAATAGAACTGCCTTCCATTGTACCAAAGTCCAATTTAAATGTTCTCGAGCAAATGCAAGTCTCGCTCTTCTGTGAGTTGCAGTCAGCTCTGGGACTCGAACTGGTCGAAATGCTCTCAAATCCCTCTCAGCTGACCTTCTTATTGTTCTTAGGCTCACACTTACATTTCGTACCTCAAACAAGCGGTCACGAGCCTCAGAAGCCGCTGTGAACCGATTTCGAAGAACATTCGAGACGATGTAACGATTATCTCTCTCTAATGTACACCTTCTACGACCTTGCCCTGGCCTTCTTGTGTAGGAACCAGTCTCTCTGTAACGCCGGATAGCATCTTGAATAGTGGTTCGTGGATATCCAAGCATCCGTCCAATCCGACGCTGGCTAAACCCAGCGACTGCAAGTGCTACAGCCCTGGCTGCTCCAGCTGCATCGTGGCATTTTTTTGGCGTCAATGTAATCACGACACTACAACACCTCGGTTTTATTCTCAGACTACAATACTATATAGGGTAGTTTTATTCGAAGAAATGGTATCACAACGTTTTAAATTTTAAATCAAATGAATCTGTCACGCAAAACGAGGGGCGATATTGTCGAATTTCGACTAAACTGTTTATTGTTGAATAAAAACCACAAAAGTAAACAAAACGCGGGTATGATTGTTTTATTTATTTGAGACATACCCACTTACGAAGTTACGCCTAGTATTCAACGCGTAAGTTAACATAAACAAACGATATGCAATTCGAGATGGGTGGACGATTAGATGTGCCCTTAAGTGTAACTAGCTGCGCCCCGCGGTTTCACCCGCGGGAATATCAGGATAAAAAGTAGCCTATATGTTAATCCAGGGTATCAGCTACCTCCATATTTTTTTTTACGAAAATTGGTCGAGCCGTTTGAGCGTCAAGAAGTAACAAACATACACTCACAAACTTTCACCTGTATAATATTAGTGTGATAGATGTATTATTATTTTAAAGTGCTGATATACAATTTTATAACTGTTTCATCAAATTTATAGTGCTATTTAAATACATCCCATACCTACCATCTATTCTCTTAAGAACGTTATTGTTGTTTTCTTCGGGAACAGTCTTTTTTTCGGGATTTAAGGTACCCTATGTCCGTTTCTGTATACCTGCCAACGTTTATACAAAATTTCAGGATGATCGGTTCAGTGGTTTAGGCGTGAAAAGGTAACAAACAAACAAACAAACAAACTTACTTTCGCATTTATATTATTAGTTAGGATGTTCTTCAAGCAGCTAATAGAAAAGTTGTTTCACAAGTCAGCAAAAAAAAAACTTGAAATGAAAGAGTGCTTTATTGAATAAAATTATACCTATTTTGTTTACCTTGAATTCGCCTTTTTAATTTTGTGACTTGAGAATGATAGTGTTACGATTTGAATGGACAATTTAAATGTTATTAAGTTAAGTAGGTAGGTAGTAAATTTGCTAAACAATTAATTTTCTTGACTTTACATAGGTACGTATTTGGTATTTGAGATAAGTAGGTACCTACATAATTATTTATTTTGGTGATTAGAAAACATATTTGAACTTATTGCCATTGTTAAGCTATCAAATCAAAACAATCATTATTTCAGACAATGTTATACAGTCTAACAGTCCTATGAAGTAGGATACCTAGGTATTACCTAAGTAGGTAATAATTGTCATTATCATCGCGTCAACGGCGGCTGTCGCTGAAAAGCAGCGCTGGTGCTCTGTCTCGCATAGGGTCGCAGCATTATGCTGAGCGATGGCCGTTTTGCGTGAATTGTTTGTGTTTTTATTTCTTTGCGTTATGTTTACCGCAAATAAACGTATTTTCATTCTTTCTTCTTTTTCTTTTATTATTCTACTCTCGTACCTAACTATTTATTACTATGTACCAAAGTATATTGTAATGTTTCATGTTGGTGCTAAATGATATTGATATCAGATGGTGTGTCATGATGTCATGTCACACGATCTGATATCATTATCGCAGGTCAGGGTGAAATGTTGAATAATACACATGTATTTCTATCATATTATTATTTAATAGACAAAGAAGAAAATAAGCATTAAACATTATTTGAGATTGCTTGTATCCACTTTATTTAAAGAAAAAATGTGTAACTAATACTTATTACAATATTATGATTTAAAAGAAATTGAACTTAAAAAATTACATGATTAAAAGTAATTGAAAAATGGTTTTAATTTTAATGACAACTATTGTACAATCACTTGTTTGTTTTCCAGGACAAATATGTATTCCAAAACAGAGCAACTACTTGAACTAGTAAAACTTGATATTGGAGGGGAACATAGGTAAAATTTACTATCTGTACCCATGGCCAAATTAAATAGTTTGACTTTAAAACATCTAAGTAATTAGCTTCTAAATCACTGATAATATTATCAGAGTCCTTACCTTGCATAAATGCCACTGCACTAAGAATAGCAACCAAAAATAGTGGTGCAAATACAATCTGATCAATAAACACTTTCTTCAAGGCTACAGTAGTGCCACTGTGACCTATATACTTGTACAATGTTCCATACCAAACACGCAATGCAGGCCCCTAAAATGAAAAAGCAAAAGGTATAATGTGTGTTAACCTGTTAGAAACATTAGCATTATTCACAGACGGCTCAACCCACTGGACAGGCCTTGACAAGTGTTCATAAAGGTCAAACCCTTCGTATTCTGGAACGTGGATCCACACAAGACACAATGGGTTTTTAATTGTTTCTGTAATGGTAATTACACTACCACTCATTTGGTAGGCATATGAGTGGTCAAGAGATAAACTGCATCTTGACTGCAATGTTGCTGCAACCTTGTGCAGTGCAATATAAATGTGTAAATTGCACTATATGTATACTATGTCTATATTGCAATGCAATTGCTTGAAACCAATCATTTATATTCTAAGCCACTGCATTCTGTACATGTGTGTTATTTATGAGATTTATTAATTACTAGCTTCTGCCCTCGAATACGTTCGCGTGGAAGTCGTAAGATACACAATATACTAAAATAACAGCCACATTTTTATAAAACTTCCTCAGCCCCGATCCACCTGAGTTACATTGCATCACCCATCCCCGCGATTACTTCGTTTTTGCTTGGCATTCTTTCAGATTTTTTACTTTCTGCTGGCCTCCTAAGGGTCACGGCATGAAGTTAAATAGCCTATAAACTTCCTGAAGAGTTGATCTATCAAATGCAAAAAGATTTTGTCAAATCTGACAGAGATTACTATGGGCGTACAAACAAAAATCAAAAAATAACTTCAACTTTATTATACACTGTGGCATAAAAGTCAGAATTCAATCCATATTTATAAGGGACTAGGGACAAGATGTTGGATACAGCTGCGATGCTGCAAACGCGATGCCATGCTCTAGACGCTACAACTAATAGTAATATCAACAAATATTTCTTGTTTGCATCAACCAATATTTGATTTAAAAAGCACCGTATTTCGATGCTGCACGAGCGTGACTACAAATTAAGTTTTTTAAACTGTCCTTGAATAGGTTACTTACCCCTACAAAAAAGCCTATAGAAGAAAACTTTAATGTCCTCATAACATCTACATTTGTGATGTGATTGCGCTCGATGAAGGTCTGACTAATTAAATCACCCGAGCCCATCAGAACTCCAGTCTGTACTGCTTGTACTAAGTATGGTCTTCTGCGTAAAACGTTTTGGTACGATTTAAATAAACCACGTAAATTCATAATTATTATTGCCTGAATGCTCACACATTCATAACCCAAAAATAACTAGACAGACACGACACGAACAGCTGATTTATGAAATATCTAAGGCTCAAAATATTCTGCTCGAGAGTTAAGTTAATCGATCCATGGGCATGATTGTATTGGATTGACCTGACCAGTTGACCAATTGATTTTAACCGGTAAGTAAACTTTTCTTCAACGACTTTTGAAATATATAAATAACGAAAACAGTGGAAATCAGAAATCAGATCACTGGTCTAAATTAAAAATTCGTTGAGTATGACATTGACAAAATGTGTCAGACTGAGTTGCCTGGGTAAAAAAATAGTACATTTTGATACAAGTGGAGAATGTTTGTTATTGCATTCGAGGCGGAATTACCACCCGAGCCGTAGGCAAAGTTGTTTTTGAGCCAAGAACTGCAATAACAAATGTCCGTGTATCAAACGACGTTTTTCAATACACTTTAGAAAAAATTAAATAAAATAACGAAAAATACTTATCCTACGTTAGTAATTAAGATAATTTTATTCTCATATAAAAGTATACCTACTATTGACAGCGGCAGCACTGTCCGACGCTTTACCGCGGCCACACCATTCCATGGGAAATGGTGCAGCAGCGATTCACGTAAGGACAGTCCAGCCTACTCGAAATTAGAGACAAGATGCTGTTGTTGCTGCCCCACACCCCACGCACCAGGGACGCACAGCGCTTACACATCGTGGCAAAGAAACAGCCCACATGTGCGTCTGCGAACATCCCTGATGCGCTGCAGTAGCGGGGCAGCCTCAACAGCACCCTGAACGCGTTGTTGTATTGCACGCGGAGGGCATTGTACGACTTTTGAGTATATCTAGCCCACAAGCTACTCATGTAAAACGTAGTGCAGTGTGCTCTGAAAAGATTAATTTCAACGCTTACTGAACAACGAGCAAACCTGCGAGCCAGCATGTTGGCTCTAACCGACAAGGCCCTCCGCGCCCGTTCAACGTCGTCATCGTCCCTGAGATCAGGGGTAAGTGCCAAGATATTTCAATGTGTACGCCCTCTCTAATGGCATAGGTACCATTAAGGTAAACTGGTGGTACATAAACAGGATACCTACCCCCGGCCCCAAAGACCATGACTTCACTTTTTTACAATTGTAAATTAGGCCATGTGAGTCGGCACTAATACTCCTCACAAATGGCCACAAGCTTTCTGAGGCCACAGACTAACGCACTCAGCAGCACCATGTCGACCGCGTAGCTGATATTATTAACGCAGACTCTATCTATATGAAAACCGACCCTGGTGCTGCTGAGCCTGCCAATCAGCCTATCGACATATAGGTTAAAGAGCGTTTGCTGAGCTGAGCTCAAACCCCCCTGTCTCACCCAGCACTCCAACCCATACGGATCAGACAAAGCCCCTGCCCATCGCACATTGTTGACCTGGTTTCTATACCAAAATTTAAAGATGTTGATTATTTCAGGTGGAACGAGAGCTCTTTCAAGTTTATCCCATAGGATATCATAAGAAACCAGTTCAAATGCTTTGGACAGGTCCAGGAAACAGGTGTAAATGGGCGTGGGGTGTGGATGGGCGGTGTGATGGGGGGTGTAATGGGTGTATGGTGCTGCGGTCGGTGTAGTATGTGACAGCATGCTTAAAAGACAACACAGCGCTTTCCGTTGATAGTCCAGATCTGAACCCGAACTGGTTATCATGAGGTGTTATATACTTATTTAAATGTCTATTAAGCATGCCGTCAAATACCTTTGAAATAACAGTTGCTAATGAGATAGGCCTATAGTTATTTCTATCAGCAAGATCACTAGACTTATTTTTCGCTATGGGCACTACAACAGTCCGTATCATCTCCCCAGGCATATAACCATGAGATACGCAAAAACTATATAACATGTCCAGAACTCTGGCTAGATGAGGGCCAGCATATTTGAGGTGCTCAATGCTGAGCCTGTCATGCCCAGGAGATTTGCCACGCGACATGGATTCTATTATTTGCGTAATATCTTTCGATTTGCACTATAATCCTAGTTCCCTGCCCGGCTCAACATTCAGCACCGACTGAGAAGATGCTAGTGGAGACTTCACAAAAAAGTGTTCCTTATAGAGGTTTGAAATCTTCTTAGGCTCATTTACTCCGCCGACGCACACGGGGAGACTCGGCTTTGAACCGGGAGCAGGTTTGTCGTACCAAACCCACAGCATAAATTTACTCCGGGCCTCCCTGTACGCCCTCGCCACGTGCTTATTCCAGCCTACTACTTTCCTTCTCGACAAAGGCCTACTTGCTTCTCTGCCAACAACCGCAGCCTCACACATGGGCTGAACAATATCACCGTACAAATGTATCTATAGCTTCACTATGGATATCAATATTACAGGTGTTATCACAACAACTATGGAATTCTGACGGGAAATGGGGAATATTTTTTTAAATATCTTTATTTAGAAAAAAATCCGGCCAAGTGCGAGTCGGACTCGCGCACGAAGGGCTCCGTACCATTATCTATAAAAATAGCAAAAAAATCACGTTTGTTGTATGGGAGCCCCCCTTAAATATTTGTTTTATTTAAATTTATTTATTTTTAAAGTGAATATATAACTAAATATTCTGTGAATATTTCAAGCGTCTACCTGTTGCCGTTATCAATATCGAGCAAAAATGAGCATAAAAATCACGTTTGTTGTTTGGGACCCCCTTAAATATTTATTTTATTCTGTATTTTAGTATTTGTTGTTATAGCGGCAACAGAAATGCAACATCTGTGAAAATTTCAACTGTCTAGCTATCACGGTTCATGAGATACAGCCTGGTGACAGACGGACAGACCGACAGACGGCGCACGGTGGATCGAAAATCGGCCGTAAAAGACATAGGATCTCGATGTCTTAAATGTTATTTTTTTTGGTGGAAATGACTTCTGCCGATCATTACTGTTCTATAAAATGTCATATGAAGTAATTGTGTGCACAAATGGAAGAGTTATAATTTTTATAAGAAAAAAATATATGGAGCTGACATGAAAAATGAGGATATCTCTGGAATCGCTAGGATAGACATTATATCCTTGCACACTGTTATAGTACTATTTATTTGTGAATTTTTGACATACTTAATATTGCGCCATCACTTGCGATTTTTTTTTTTTAAATCGTCAAAATTAAAAATGTTTATGATATGTACATTTTAATGCTTAAATATGGCTATACCAAGTGTAACTTACAATATTTTTTATGCTTAGACCAAAACATTCTAAGAAATCACAAAGTCGTATTACCTACTTATTTGGAATGACATGGTGAATTACATAATATGTAATCTTGTCTAATGCCTCAAGTCCACATTAGCTAATGATTAATAAAACTTAATACCTATATACCTGTTAAAAGGATACGTACCATAATGAGGGTAATTAGATAAACGTGATCATTAGTCAATAACAATAAATTGTAAACTATTGTATGATTAAGCAAATTATTAAAAAAAAAAATTAACTTAACCTAACCTAACATAAACAATAAAAGTTAACTTATTTTATACTTCGTCACCATCAGAATCCACTTCAGAATCAGGCTCTACAATAGATATAACTTCTAAGAACTCTGTCGGAGCTTCCTGATCCTGAAGTTTCAGTAGTCCTACTGTTTCCTTAAAGTATGTCTGCCTCTTGTGGGCATTTAATTTTGGTCTTGTGGAAGAAATTAGAGGATCAGAAGAGACGATAAGCATATTGAGGATATCCTCGTTTGATGCTTGTCTACTATTTTTCCTCGAATGGTGTTCTCTGAACCTCCTAAAGTCTTTGTTTCGGGCCTCTGAAGCTTCTTCCGAAAGACTTCCAATTGGTACAATAGCATTTTCTGCAATTATGTCCCCTCCGTGAATCAACAATTTGTGGACGGTTGATGACATGTAGTACCAATCGTACAGTTCCACGTATTTTTCAGCGGTTGTTCTAGCGTATTTTTTAAATTTCGGCACATCTACAATCTCTCCAGATGTGATAGCTTGCAGAATCACAGCAAATCTGCGTATTAGGTCTTCATCTAATCCAGTGATCGCTGCAGTTTTATCAGGAAATTCAAAAAACCGCCTTGCTGTGTTCCCGTCGTTAGTTGTGCCTGATCCTTGCTTAACGATGTCAATCAAAAGGTTGAGATCATCTTTGAATCGATCTTGAATGAGTTTTTTTCGTGAATGCAATAACTCTTGATGACCTTCTCCTCTTGCAGACCACTTTTTGAAGTCGAGACGATACGCTATGTGTAGAAGACATTCCATCACATTAATGCGGGCATGAAGTGATGATAATCCGAACTCCCGGTGACGGTGTTGATAAACCGTCCACAAATTGTTGATTCACGGAGGGGACATAATTGCAGAAAATGCTATTGTACCAATTGGAAGTCTTTCGGAAGAAGCTTCAGAGGCCCGAAACAAAGACTTTAGGAGGTTCAGAGAAGACCATTCTAGGAAAAATAGTAGACAAGCATCAAACGAGGATATCCTCAATATGCTTATCGTCTCTTCTGATCCTCTAATTTCTTCCACAAGACCAAAATTAAATGCCCACAAGAAGCAGACATACTTTAAGGAAACAGTAGGACTACTGAAACTTCAGGATCAGGAAGCTCCGACAGAGTTCTTAGAAGTTATATCTATTGTAGAGCCTGATTCTGAAGTGGTTTCTGATGGTGACGAAGTATAAAATAAGTTAACTTTTATTGTTTATGTTAGGTTAGGTTAAGTTAATATTTTTTTTAAATAATTTGCTTTTATTTTTAATCATACAATAGTTTACCATTTATTGTTATGGACTAATGATCACGTTTATCTAATTACCCTCATTATGGTACGTATCCTTTTAAGAGGTATATAGGTATTAAGTTTTATTAATCATTAGCTAATGTGGACTTGAGGCATTAGAGAAGATTACATATTATGTAATACACCATGTCATTCCAAATAAGTAGGTAATACGACTTTGTGATTTGTTAGAATGTTTTGGTCTAAGCATAAAAAATATTGTAAGTTACACTTGGTATAGCCATATTTAAGCATTAATATGTACATATCATAAACATTTTTAATTTTGACGATTTAAAAAAAATAATCGCAAGTGATGGCGCAATATTAAGTATGTCAAAAATTCACAAATAAATAGTACTATAACAGTGTGCAAGGATATAATGTCTATCCTAGCGATTCCAGAGATATCCTCATTTTTCATGTCAGCTCCATACATTTTTTTCTTATAAAAATTATAACTCTTCCATTTGTGCACACAATTACTTCATATGACATTTTATATAACAGTAATGATCGGCAGAAGTCATTTCCAGCAAAAAAAATAACATTTAAGACATCGAGATCCTATGTCTTCTACAGCCGATTTTCGATCCACCGTGCGCCGCGCCGATGCGTGAAGTACCTAAACGCCTGTTTGGGGAAACCACAGACTACAAAGAGATCACAGAGTCCTTTTACTTGGATACTACGATGGGAGAACTGTTAGGCCCAGAGGGCCTACTCCGAAGCGATAATCCGAAGTATCGACCGGATGTTCGGTGGTTTCTTGACTTCCGAAGTTTCCTTATTTGACTTTGAATCCCTATCCGATGATATGATATTAAATCGTAATTATATGATATTTTTGACTTTTGTACGATATACGATCGAGTACTCGAAATCGTACGCAAAATAATTATACATCTTTTCAAATTTTATAACCGTCAAATTTAAAAAAAATATATATAAAATTAAAGTCATTTAGTCAGACAGAATAAATACTTTGACGCCCGCGTCTGCTGAATGACTGTGATAGTAACTAATATTCAAATCTATTTCTTTTTATGGAGTTGTGTAATGTAGCTACATTATTAAGAGGCAATACAAAAGTATGCATAAGTATATATAGTATAGTATTGTATAGAGTTATTAACCCAACAACATACGATAATCGTGGAATTGAAACATTTATACCACAAGCAGTCATATGAAAAAAAATCTTTATAAAAGGCTGATAATAGTAATGTGTATATAATCTAATTATATGAAGAGTAGATTTAACAAAGGTTCAAGAATCTTTCCTTGTTTTCATGTAATCTCTAAAATAATCAATAATTTGATTATAACTTAATGTTAAATATTAATTGTTGTACCCTAAATGTTAATTTGATTCAAACTTATAATTACATTTCGTTTTTATATCATTTACTGTAGTTTTATTGAAACAGCGAACTATTTTTTTTCTTGAATTCTAGGCAAAATACGATATTTTCTAATCTGTGGTACGATCCTCTAAAAAATAAAGTTGGCAACACTACTGCGCAGCTGTTTGCTTCTTTGCGTTGCGCACACCAAAGTTTGCACAAATTGGGAAAATTAAAACGTGTGGACTTCTTGCTTAGTCGAGATCGTTGTGCTGCGTAGATATAAGTTTGCGATTGGACTGACTTTTAGATTGGAATTCGGATGGTATTTGTACATTTTTGACCTATACCACTAATGATTATCTAAAGTTGACTTCAGACACTAAAAATATTATACGGTACGTGGATTCGCTGATACGAGGCAGCGAGTCCAGGCCTAGGCCATCTAGCTAGACACACATATAAAATATTTTTAATTTATACTCTGCAAAAGAGTAGTTAATTTTTCTTTGATTTAAAATGAATTAAAATCACTACTGGCAACATTGACGTGAGAGTGAGATGTTCGTGTTATCGTAATTCGTAAATTCTTCAGGGATTGTCTTAGTTTTGCATTATAATTTCTAGTTCACGTTGTATAAAACCGTTTACTAAATTGGACTATTAAAATGGACAAAAGGAAACTATCGACTGCGGGGGACAGCCTGTATCTAATACTACAAGTCCCAAAAACTGCTACACAAGACGACGTCAAGAAAAGCTATCGGAAATTAGCGTTAAAATATCATCCCGATAAAAATCCTAACAATCCTGAAGCTGCCGATAAATTTAAAGAAGTGAACCGTGCACATACGATTCTAAGTGATGCTACGAAACGGAATATATATGATAATTATGGATCTCTCGGGCTGTATATCGCTGAGCAATTCGGAGAAGAAAACGTCAACGCCTATTTCGTAGTGACAAGCACTTGGTGCAAGGCCCTGTTTATCGTATGCGGCATTTTGACCGGATGCTATTTCTGCTGTTGCCTATGCTGTTGTTGCAACTGCTGCTGCGGCAAGTGCAAGCCGCGTCCTCCTGAGGAGTCCGGAGATTACCACACGCTGGAGAGGGATGACTCAGACGGCGTGCAAGCCGTGACCGCGCAGCCGGGTGCAGAAGGCCGTCCCAAGGGAGAGCAGGCGCCTCCCATCGCGATGCCTGCACCTGTTCCGACTGGAGCCTCAGAAAACACCGGTTTGAACACAGGTGGGGTCAATTATGGAATTTCAAATTAAACTAGCAAAAACAGTACTACATCAAAATGTCAACCCCTAAATGTACCAATAAGCAACTCCAAAATAATTTTCAGTTATATTACAGGTAACTTACAAACTATGTAGACATTCAGTCACTTATTATTGTGTATTATTTTCATATCAATTGTTTAACAAAAACAGAATGGTTGTCAGGAAATAGCTATACTCTCTAAGCAACAACCTTGCTAATATTTAATCATTTACTATGAATAAGATATATATTGATCATTAAATTGTTAAATAATAAGAATAAAAAAGAATATTCATAAACTCTACTTCATGTCTTATAGATAAACACAATACCCTAATCATTATAAATCAAATAAAGTTTTATGTCCAATTAGTTAACTATATATCTAGATAATAACTAATTACCAATAAACATATTGATATACTCGTTTCTCTATTTATATGCAGGTTAGGGTTTTAATGGTTCTTCTCAAAGATAGAGTGGGTTTAAAGGATTACATTCACATCAAGCAACATTATATGAAATTTAAGTTATTTTAAATACATAAACACCAATAATAATTGGACATTGATATTAAAATGCCAACATAGTAGATGCATGTCGGAATCATGAAATTAACCAACAAAAAGAAAGTGTTTGGAAAACATCCATTGTCCAGTGACAATTATTAAGTACAACTCTTTAATCATGTGCATATGTATTTTCCCAATGTGTTTACCAAACTAGATTCAGTCTGACCAGGCCCATAGTAATGAGGGATTATGAAGTTTGTTTGATTAAAAACTATAAAATACATCGAAGTTGGAAGAAATCTGTGATGTTGCCACTGTAATGTTAATGGAACACAGTATATCCAATATTGTATTGAAAATTTCCATAAATATTGTTTCCATTTGACATAACTATTAAAGTGAGTTTATTATGTATCTTGCATGATGGACATACATGATGCTGGTACTGATCTTTTTCCACTACTCTTGCATTATCAAACTAATAACATTTTCACATAATGATTATAGTTATTATATAAAATACTTCAATTGGGCCTTAAAACTAATATTTATAAGAGTAAAGCTAGTTATTGGACTAATATTTGTAGTCAATTGGAGATTGTGTAGTATTTAATGAAGTTAACAGTTTTTTAATGAAATCATATGACATTGATGAGATGTTAACAGAGAATTCATTAGTGGCAAAAAATCAGTATCGAATATCGCTTTATATTAGCCCTGTACCTTTATATTTACCTCACATGTTTGTTATTTGGGATGTACTATGTGCAATTATTTTTGGCTTGCGATAGATTAAATAATACATTAGGATTTTAATTGATGGTAGTATTTTCTTTGAAGAAATTTTTAATTACTGTATTTATAAAATCAAGTTAGGCATTAATATGATAGAGTAATAAGAGGTGAAAGTAACACTACTATTAACTCAGTTTGATGATGGCATTACTTAACTGGTGCACAAAGTTTAATTAACTATTGTCACTTAATCATTCATCATTCACTACTGGGCACAGGCATAATGACATTTCGTGCTTTTGGGATAAAAGGGTTGCATCACTGTAACATACATTTCGAGAAAACCGCAAAAAGCTTTTAAATGGATTTCACTTGGAACCTTTACTGTAGGCTAGTTTAAAAATTATGCAACAGATGTCACTGGGTGTTTGAAATAAATAAAAATTGGAGCAAATATAACCTTTTTGCATATAAATTATGCTCAAATTGTTAAATGGAACCATTTTATTCCAAATGCACGATTTGTCAGAATCTAGTCGAAATATAAGTGTTTCAAAGCTGTATGTAAAGATCATAGCATATGTTATTCAGTAGTTTCTGCCTTCTCCCATGGGAAAAAAGAATTAGTTACCGGAAGTTTATGTATATAAGTATACAACGCTAAATCTAAAGTTTTCATCAAAGTAAAATAGGTATTTGATCTTTGTAGTATAGGAGTTACCCTGTTCTCCTCTATCTCGTAAGATATTAACCAATGGATCAATCTCAAGGAAAATATTTGATGTTATAATGTTTTTTCTCAAGTACTAGTTAGTCTATTCAGTTACAGCGTCCAAAATGTGACTAAATTTTCATATATTCAGTAAATTAGTTAGCTTTTAATAAAACAGTAAATATCATCAAAAACTTTGTTACATATTAAAAAACAAAGTCCCCACTGCGTCTGCTATCTGTCTGAATGCGATAAACTCAAAAATTCCCAAACGGATTTTTCAAACGGATGTCACCAATCGATGGAGTGATTCATTATGAAGGCTTAGGTGTATAAACCATAAGGTTTTGTGTAAATTGGCTGAAATATGATGATTATTGTAAAAAAATCCCGGTAGACCCGGTAGTACGCTCCCGTGGGATATTTTCCGACATCCTCCAAAGCCATCCATCCAAAGCTAGTCCAAATATATATCACGCTCCCAACCATGGACCACGAACGTATCTATCTACTACCATGCGATCCTTCTTCAAAAACTCACTGTGTTTATTAAACTTCTCAAATCATAATATATATTTTTTTACTAATTTATTGGGAGCGTGAGCACGTGGAGCGTGGGATCCATGGATCTACACCTCCTTTTGCGAAAAAGTGATAGTCTCAAAACTCGCAAAGGAAACTGTGCGAGTGCTACAGCCCCTTGCCAAAGGTAGTTTGGAAGAACACTGTGTGGTTTGTGAATAGTGAATTTTACGGCCGGCCACCTAGGTAAGTACTTACGGAATTCCGTTTCGAAACAATCAGTTGAGAGACGCTAAGCGCTGAGTCCAGACGATCTGGCAGCGAATATGGACTTTGCCGACGATTTTTGGATTGCTATTGCATTGTTGCTCAATCTTGCTAAAAAAAAAAGAAAAAACCTCGCCGTTACTGGCCGAACGCACAGACTACGATGCGGAATTTCGAATCGGCGAAAATTTCGAACTGAGAACTACTTACTGTACGTGTGTAATAATAGATCTTTGATTTTATAAGGATTTGCTGCCTTCGAAATTCTGAATCGATATTTCGAAAGCGAATTCCGTATGTATGAGGCCGGCCTAACACGTGAAAAAAAAGGCGTACGAAATTTCATGACTGTCCATGGACCACGAACGTATCTACCTACCATGCGGTCCTTCTTCAAAAACTCACCTGTATTAAACTTCTCAAATCATACATAATAATTATATATTTTTTTACTAATTTATTTACACTTTAAATTAAATCGCGTGGAGTGGGATCCATGAAGATTGAAGTGACATTTGTCATTGACATTTTGTGTTTTACTTATTTTGTATTGTCGGGTACTTTAAACTCAATACGTTTGAATTTACTTTGGGTCATCAGTTCAGTAATTATAAAATATAAAATAATGCTCAATATCAGGTCCTTGGGGATTACTCAGACAAAAATACAAAATCAAATTTTTCTTTTAGGTATATTCACATCCAGAAACGCCAGTAAGATATAACGTGCTTTCTTACTTTAATGAATAAATGATTAAAATACAGTGTATCAATAGGTGAAATAAAAATGGGATATAATTTGCGTAGGATTTAAGTTGGCAAGTTAATAAAGAATATACCTACACTGAGGTCTAAAGATCGAAATAGAGGTGATTCTAAAATGTAATTATTTTATAAAATCTTGCAACATTTTAAACTAACATTCCAACCTAATTTAAGTGTTGTAAAAAAATAATGCATTGATCTATGATCCCGCACTAAAAAAAACATTTGGCCTTCTATTGTTGAGATGGACGATGTCATAAATTGAGTCAGAAATTACACGGCCTGCAGTTGGAACCTACAGTGATCTCGTTAATTTTGTCGACCGGTAAGTAGGACTTTTTTTTATATAGGAGGCACTGTAATATTAATACGGTAGTTGATTTTAGTCGCGAGCTGGCTATGTCCATTAATATATTAAACATAATTGTTGATTTGGTAACTTGTAGATTGTACCAAGCGTAAATGTGTATAAAAGCCATGTTTAAACATTTATAATAGGAACATACTAGGTTTAGTTATATTTTTATTTAAAGACGATTTGTGAAAAAAATATATAAAATCGGTGGAAAAATGGAGAAGTTACACGCTTTTAAAATTATTTTACTACTATCCTTGTCACGCAAAATGATCATTGTACGAATGGCGCGAAGTTACTATTGCGTTCCTGTCTTGTGTCGGCAGATCGCAGCAGTGCTGTCTCTGTCTACAATAGAGGTTAAAACGCATAAAACTTTTTTTTTACCGTGGCTTAATATTTGTTGGTTCGAAAATTCGAAATAATAAAAACAGTCGAATACCATATTGCGTACTACATATATTCTAATTTTATTCGGCTCATGCCGATCGGCAAACTCCGTACGGCATCTACTTTCACTGAATTTGCATGTTACAGT
This sequence comes from Tiliacea citrago, assembly GCA_963921375.1. Taxonomy (NCBI): domain Eukaryota; kingdom Metazoa; phylum Arthropoda; class Insecta; order Lepidoptera; family Noctuidae; genus Tiliacea; species Tiliacea citrago. The sequence continues at coordinate 16,779,542 of OY992784.1, forward strand.
TGTTTTTTTTACCGCCCGTTTAGGTACATGCGGCTAAGCCGAGCGGCCTTTTCCAGAACAAAATATATTCGATTTTACCGCCCGGCTGTGCCGATTAATGCCGACCCGAAAGGTGTGTACACTCCTGAAATAATTATAACCCTACGCAGATATCAGACAATTCACTTTTTGTTTAATTTCAGTTCACAAGAGACCACCAAAATTAAGTACCTTTATAAGAAGCACCTGATATCAGCTGTAATGATTCTATTGTGCACCATAACAGCTGTATTTTCTCTTCCTTGTATTATTTTTCTATGCGCATAAAAAAGGCTAGTAAGTTTATAATTTACGTGCACAATAAAATCCATCGTCTGAACCAATTTACTTGAATACAACCAATAGAACTGTGTTATAAAATGTGGCCATTGCAAAGTTTTTCCTAAATTTCCTGCAGTTTCTGTCCATGACATTTATACACGCCTGAAACTGAAATTATCCCTCCATATTAAATTAGGGCTGAACAGATGCTGGTACCATTAGCTAGATGAGCGAGATTTTCTTGGCTTTTGGCATGGTTAAATTTGGGACAGTCTACATTATTATCAGTATTATGTGGTAATTTGGTGTAAGTACTAATCCTGTTTTAACTACTATATAATTATGTACCTATTCATAATGGTCATTACTTTTCGTGATTTTTATTGACCTGTATATTTTAGGTGTAGGTACTAATATTGTACCTACTTGGCTTGATTTAATTTAATGTACCTATCTTTTAGCTTTGTATCGTAGATGTATTTTTATTGCTTTAATTCGCCTTCCAACGTCTATGTTGGGGGTTTTAATGATCTTTCATAAGCTAAATTATTTTTAGCATAAAGATCTAGTAGTCGACCAAAATGAAACTTATGAGGTAATTTGTAAGGTAGTAGAAATTACGACAATTCGTGTCCTATGACTAGGTGTATTGGACACGTTTCTTCAATCTTCCTTCGAAAATGTTATCATAAAACTGTTGCTTGGTAGCGTTAATTTCTGATCGAATTCTGAAAGGATTATTATCCAGGAAATGTTATTTGCGCTTACGTGTGAACTGGAATATGAGAACCCATTTAAGTTTAATTCGCATACCAAACTTTATAATGTAAAATCCAGTTATTATTAGGTATTGTGCTAATGCAAACATTGTATCTATCTGTAGACATTCGATTGTGGTAATTGTATACAGCACCCTTTTTGCCACCCAGATTAATGTACACTTAATTATACCTTAACATTACTTAATCTTTTCTTGCTTGTTATACAATTTATGCTGAATTAAATCGATCGTTTGTTATAATAAGATAACGATAGACAATGAAGAAGTTACATAAGATCCACTTTGCAAGCCACGGCCAGTTACGGCAGCTTGATGATTTACAAAATTTTAATGATTAAGTACATAAGCTACACATTTTAATATTACACTGTTAACTTTTTGACTAAATATGACCTATATTGCATTAGTTTCAAATGTGTGTGATAATGTAAATTATTGTAGTTGTTGTTGTAACCGTTTGAAAATGATTAGATTTCATTAATTAATGTTCCACTGGCTCGCGCAGCCACACAGCTGCGAGCAGGAAAATGGACTACTTGTTATGTCTAATGTGTATTATTAAAAAGTTATGGTACTAGTCAACGAGTATTTATAACGACAATGTCAAGAAATGAGAATGTTAAAATGTAACTATACCTATAAACTTTCAATTAAATAAAAATCTACATAAGAAACGTTAAATCTATTATTTAATTAACCGATACCTCTCACTTTAGTTGTAAGCTTATTTTATCGCTCACAATACCCTACCTACTATATTCGTTGAAAACTCGTAATAATTTTAATTTGTATTTTTTTTTTATTTCCAGGAAGCAGTATTCCAAAATACACATGAAGTATTTACAACTAGTCTAACATTATTTGTAAGAGAAAAGAGGAACGTACTTGTTTAATCACCAGCAATGAACATAGGTACAGATATGTAAGCCTAATTAAACTTATTGTTCATCATATTGAATATTTTTATACGTTTATTACTACGATTTATAATTTTCGCTTTAAAATATATTATACAACGTAACATTGTTTTTATTGATAAATGATGATTATAATTTTATAAATTATCGGTAACGTCATTCAATTCTTGCCGTAATATTTTTTAAATTTGGTGATGGTTAGGTACTATTTTTAATTTAGAGAATAATTTATATTTTTAAAGGCCATATAATGTAATCATTATGTACCTATGTATGTTCATGTAGATTCATCTGTGACTATATCCAATTCTTGCCTCACACAATATAAGAATTAATCAATAGTTACCAAAATATACATCGTTGGTGAAATTATGAATAGCTAAATGAATTACCTATGTATTGTTAGCTAAATGAAAACGATTGTAGATTATTATGTATAATGTAAACTGCATATTAATACCTAATTGAAACAATACTCTAAAGTTTCGTCCAGGGCTTCCTGCTTAGATGGCATTTGCTTGTAGATTGTTATTGGCTGTAAGCGCATCCATGATACTGTATACCTACCGTACCCATTTTTGTCTTAATATTTATATTCCGTACTGATTATGTAAATAAAATATAATATTACACATCAATATGACCTTGTTACTAATTACAATCAATAGTGATATTCACCATAGGGTGCGTTCCGAGTTGCGCTGTAATCGATTTGAGCGAGCTTACACCCAGTTACGATTAAGCGTGAGCGCGAAAACAATGTAGTGTGAATCGTCATAGATGACGTCATGACATGCGCTATCTTACGGTATCGCCGACCATGCCCTAAATTAATATCATCGTGGGCGCTGTCATAAATGACAGTTGTGTCATTTTCTTTTGAGTCTTATACCTTTAAACTAACGACGCATTTTGGATATTGTGCTTCTGGCTATAGTCGCCACCAAACAAAAGAAGAAGAAATTTGTGGTGTATACACAAAGAAAAACTGTAATCCAACCGTGCGCGCGTTTAGAATTGTTGACGGCTCTCAGCTGTCATAATCGTGATATCTAAATCGGAACGCAAATTATTGCTGTGATCGATTATGGCCTAATTCGGAATGCAGCAACAGTAGAGACATCGAGATTGACGGCTAACATAAATAGCGAACTACCTACATAGATAAAACGTTGCCAGTGATTTTATATCATGATGAGCTATGGCGGGCAGTCACATACCACAGACAAAGGCGTTATCTTATTATGCATAATTACTGGCAGATTATGTAAATTAAGTGAAAGATTAAATATTTTTATTCATTTGTTTGGTAATCTTTAGTCAAATTTCAACGGTGTGTGGTAAAGAAAATTTCAATATTGATTTAATTTAATAGGATATTCTTAAAACAAGGTTATCTCGTTGAGATTCATTCCACAATCTTTACTTGTCGTAAAGCAGACTCCGCGAGTAAACGAGTTATATTTGAATAATGAATATTAAATGTATAATTAATTTAACAATTTTGTTTGTGGCAAGTGGTGATAATCTAGTGCAAACACGTAATATATCTATGTATGACATTTGCCCTTTATATAAAAGCGGGCATCGTTTAAACGTTCAAGACGTGGTTGGAAGCTGGATGACCGTCTACACGCAACCGAAGGGTCTAGACTGTTTTCAATTTCATATTAGAGCTACTATGGAATTGGTAGGTACTTACTTAATAAATAATGAGTACTGTACTGCAAATCCAAAATAAATAACGCTTCTAGATGGTGGTATTGCACATATTCATGTAACCCTAATCAGCGGGGTAATTACATAACACATTATCAGTAGCAATGGGTTTTATTTACTTTGTTGAGCAGACAAATGTTTCGTACATAGGAAGGAATGGATAGCAATACCTATACTTCAAAATCATTCAGATTGTGATTCAAACTGTGTTACGAAATTAGTATGCAGAATCACCACTGTTGCCTAAGATGGTGATACTTGGTGGTATTTTTTATGATGTTAAGGCTCCCCGAAACGATCAATAGCACACATCTTTGATTATTTACATGTAGTTATATGTATAATCAAAGACTCACAATCATATTCCTTTATTATCCAGTTTAATCGTAGTACGTACCTACTTGGTATTTGAATATTACATAACTACATTAATTTTAGTGTTATCTGCGTTCACAGGTGAATCACGTGACGTGCACTCGTTTACTAAATAAAATCTATTGTGTATTTAGGAACGAGAACAATACATCACGAAGTATGGTGATTTTGGTGGTCGCGTGGAATGGAATCTTTGCCTATTGCAAGTGGAAAGTCCACTGGGTAAACACTTTTTAATGGGCAACGGTACGGAATCAGGACTCATGGAAAATATTATTATCATGGAGAAGGAACACGGTAAAGCAACTATGTACCTATAGGTACAGGGTGGATTTTTGAGATGGAACAGTAAGGGCTAAGGGCAGCTACCTTAACCGTTGTAGCTACGGGAAAACGGTCTTAAGAGACTGTCCTTATATTTTTGAGAAATTTTGATCTGCATTCACAGATTTCGAAAAAAATACAGTCGGCAGGAAAATGGGCAATTTTCACAAAAACTTTTTTTTTTTGCCAATTGATCCTCTTTCTTATAAGGATCAATAACCTCTATTGGACCAATTGAGGTTTGACTAGAAAAGTCATAAATTCATCACACCACCATTCGATCACTCTTTTTTATAGCGGCCCGGGCCATGACTTTTCTAGTAGGTACTTACTCAAACCTCAGTTGGCCTATTAGAGGTTTTTGATCCATAAAAGAAACAGGATCGAATGAAATAAAAAATAAGATTTTGAAAAAGTGCCCATGTTCCTGCTGAGTATGTACATTTTTTTCAAAATCTGTGTGTTGATAAAAAATTCTCAAATAGTTAACGTTTTCCTGTAGATACAACGGTTAGGGTAGCTGCCCTTACTGCCCCATCTCAAACATCCAACCTGTATAAGTACCTCCTATTTAGAACTATATCGAAGACTTTAAGCAGGACACAAGATAAGTAGGCGAGTCTTATCTAAGTATTAACTTCCTGTTAGGCCGATACCAGCTTGACTCATCAGTAGTAAACGGAATTTTGTCATGTAGGTACTTTACCTCTCTTGATTGTAACATTTTATTTTAAGTAAGCCCCCTAATTTTGTTACAAATTATCTACTTGTATCTATTATTTAATAATAAAATCTGTAAGCAGGTAAATACACGTTACTAGACCAGAGTGCAGATCAATGGGCGGTATTTGGTCGTCGTGGGAGTGAAGTTTTAATAATCCGTGACTGCTACGGGGACACCGCAGCGGCGTTTGCGCGCACCCCCTACTGGCCGAGCACGCCGGAACTGAGCGCCATATTTCACCGCAGCGGGATCGCGGTGCAAACGCACGGACGACTGCTCTGCGAGCCACAGGGCAACCCCACAGGACAGCATCAAACCAGCGACCCATATGAAATCAAGAGAAATTACTAACAGCAACGGCTTTGTATCTACAAACGTTCCTATGATTTTTATTTAGAAGTAGGTGGAGGTGCTAGAAAAAAAACCCATCCGTTATGTTTTAAAATCGAGTTTTAGTTTTATATTATTCCTTTTGTAAATTACAGTACAAAATTTCCATTTATAAGGGTTACGTTGCGCCAGCGAACGAAAAATATGTAGGGTCTATCCACAACGGCTTCTAATTCTGGAGCTTGGTCCCACTCGATACCTGAAAACATACGTAATCAATATTATTATCAGAATAAACATACAACACTCGCAATGCGATATCGTTCGAGATAATAGTTAATTGATTGGTGGCTTATCTAAAACTGTAATGATGAGTATGAATTCGTTGACCTCCATCATTCGAGATTATATACTGTTAATTAATAAAGTTTTTCAGTTACCAAATTAAAATACTGTGTATCAAAGTTTGATATACCTACCTTAATATAATAGAAAAACCGGCCAAGTGCTTGTCAGACCACGCACAATGAAGGATTCCGTAGTTGGGATAAATTGATCCCAAAAACAAACTAAACATTGTAGTTGAAAAACATGTTCTCCGATACATCGATATACGTCACGGTCAATTCTCCAACTCCAAATGTAAGTTGGTCGGCTATAACATTTCTTTTTAATTTCATTATACTTTTATACTAGATACTGCCATGGATTTTTTCACATATCCAAAAACAACCCTTTAGCTGACAGGGGGACAGGGGGGGGGGTACACTTGACTAGTTTTGACTTGAATATTTTTGAACGGGCTATCCAATGATACGGTAATTTCATTACGGTGTGCGTTACCCCCAGCAAAATAATGTCGAAATAGTAATTTAAATGTTATTAATAATATGTATATATGGGGCTTGGTACTAAAATAATTGAAAATTTAAACAGCCTTCTGACCTATATAGGCTGAAAGAGGGTAATTATTTTGATGTCTTTGGGCATTTAATTTTTTTTTACAGCCGCCCGTTTTTTTTAAAACAAGTGTTGAAAAATAAAATGTTCTACAAGCATTATTTATATTTTAGGGATGGCAGCCCTGTGACAAATGACGTGACAATGACAACGTCAGTCAGCAGGACTCGGCTTGACATTTACAGCGGATATTTAGTCCGAGTTTACAGCGTTGACTTTTTTCGATACGTTTGGTTATTACATTGTCATGATAATCAATATTTTTTGTGTTAATTTCATGGAGTTGCAGCTAAAATGATAATAAAATCTCAAAGTATTTAATAGAAACAGAAACATTAGCCACATAAAATAATTATATTGCATAGAAATGAATAAATAAAGACTATGTGCGTTTTGTTTGTATTGAAACATTTTTCACTTTTTCACAAAAACGGGCGCCTGAAAAAATTAGATTAAACTATAATCGAGTCGCATAATAAATAAGCTTTCTAATAAGGTACATTACATTAGCGTTTAAAAATCGTCGGAATATTATACCAATTTTGACCTCTCCTGTAGTTCTCCACGTTCACGGTCACAATATGCGCGTGGAGTTATTTGGCCATCGATAATCCTAAGTGGATATATAAACTGAATGAAATATCAATAATTGCTTAGTTCAGTTTTATACCTGTAAAATTTCAGCGTAGTACAGACGCCAGCACATCAAGCTACTACAATCTGTCAAATTTCTTTAAAAGATTTTCAACTTTATTGTTATAGCATAAGGTTTAAGGTTGATTGGGAAAATTTTTCAATTTCGGGTAGCATGACCTGCTGGCGTCTGTACATACAATAATTAACGAGATAAGTAATAAAATAAAAGTAACTAGGAACTGCAAGACGGTGGTAACCCGACCATGTTTAGGTGGTTACAAAAAAGCGACCGCGTAGTATATTATGCTATCTTCTAAAATGTTTAGAGTAATACACTTAACAAGTTCGGTACAGACGCGTACTATTAAATACATAACAGTAATTATAGTATACCCATGCCAAATTACAGCTTTCTAGTATCTACCTACTAAGAATCTCTGAGCTAAGCCGGGGACAGACTGACAGACGGACATAACCCATAACCCTAAAAAGGAAAACAATGTCACGTTATTGGCGATCGGTGTCAAAGATTTCAGATTCACAAATTATATCACTTTAGGTGGTGGTAAACTGGTAACGCTGTTGATATACGTGGTGCAGAAGGTTGAAGTGAAATTACAACATTACAAAACTAATTTTAGGGTTCCGTAGTCACCAAGGAACCCTTATAGTTCCGCTATTGTCCGCCTGTCTGTTTATCTGTCCTGCGGCCTAGCTCAAGAGCTCAAGAGACTTTTAGTAAGTACTAGAAAGCTGTAATTTTGCACGGGTACCTTCTTATACATATTAATCAGCCGAAAAATTAGTAAAATAAAATCTTACAATATACTTTTTAACAGACTTTCAAAAAGGAGGAGGTTATATGTTCGGCTGTATGTTTTTTTTTTTTATGTATATTCGCCGATTACTCCGTCAATTGTGGACGGATTTTGAAAATTATTTTTTTTGTATGGAATGCTCCCGAGGTGGTCCCATTGCCACCAAATCAGAATCTGATGAGGGGATCCCATGGAAATCGAGGGAAATCCTCAAATTTTATAGGCAGACCTATGGCGATTTGAGTATTTTTTATAGTAACTCGTGCATTTGCACTCGAAAAGCACCATTTGGTGAAGTGGAACTGATGATGAAGACCACAGATGGCCACCGGAACTACTTAATTATAACTATCTCACCGTTGCCATTCGATTAGGCACTTTAATATGGTTGCTAAGCAATTAATGCCCTCAAAATGCATATGGTGAACTCACCATCAGTTCTTCTGGTTCTTACCAGGAGAACTCCTCAACAATTAACGCCCCTGCATCGGGAAAAGTAATATTGTGTAAAAGGTGATGAGCATTTGACATTAGGCTATTGTAAATTAGATAAATTACAAACTGACCCACTAAAAAGTGAAAAATAAAAACTTTTTACAAAAAAAAAACAACCGACTTCCAGAAAAAACACTACAAAGTGAAAAATAACTTTAATTTCGGAAGTCTGTGACAAAAAACTAAAATACAGATCCAAAGACGCCGACTTCCGAAATTAAAGTTATTTTTCACTTTGTAGTGTTCTTTTTGGAAGTCGGTTGTTTTTTTTTTGTAAAAAGTTTTTTTATTTAGGGTACACCTACCGCTCTTACACGTAAAGTGGGGATGTTTTTTCTCTCGTCTATCACATTGTGTGTCGTTAGAAAGGTCGTTGAAAAATATTACGAGTGTGTGCAAATTGTTAGAGTCAAGTGTCCCTCCCCCCTGCCAGCTAAATGGTTGCTTTTTGTTTGAAAATTTTCACGGCAATAGGTTATAATTTAACGAAGTTAAAAGGAAAGCTATCACAGCTATAAAGTACCTAGGCTTTACAAGTTAACGACTAAAAGTTGACCAAGTTACATTTGCAGTTAGAATGTATGGGAGAACAAGTTTTGTAACTACAATGTTAAGATTGTTCTTGGAAAAAATTCATCCCAACTACGGAACCCTTCATTGTGCGTGGTCCAACACGCACTTGGCCGGTTTTCATCCCAACTACGGAACCCTTCATTGTGCGTGGTCCGACACGCACTTGGCCGGTTTTCATCCCAACTACGGAACCCTTCATTGTGCGTGGTCCGACACGCACTTGGCCGGTTTTTATCTACTCAAATGGTAAAACGGGACCCTAATATTACTAAAGCCTACGCAGTCTGTCCGTCCAAGCTCGCCAGATCATTGAGACTAGCGGAATGTGGGTGTACTTAGGTACTACTATACACCTCTGCCTAACCCTTCGAGAAAAACAGGCATGATGGTTATGTTACATTAGAATACCACAGAACCAACTCGTTCGTTAAAATAACACATCGAGTTAGAAAAAGTTCGGTTTCGTAGAGCGTGGTCTCTGTCACACCTGTGCAAGAATGTATTTCTACTTAACATACACACATACATAACATCACGCCTGTAATCCCCGAAGGGTTAGGCAGAGGTGTACCCATAGTACACCCACATTTCGCCAGTTTTGTTTCCAAGTCCCATGTAATGAGCCTAGCCATCAACCGGGCACAACTCGAAGTTTTATACAAATAAGCTCATTTATTTTAATGAGTTCATATTTGCACGGTTGTAGCAAGTATGAATAGGAAGAGTGAATATAGATAAATATACCTATGTAGGTACCCACCGTCATCTTTATATGCGTTGCGTCCAGCCTCTGCCCAGAACATGATCCGTTGCACAGCATGGGACAGCTTCAGGGAACCGGCTTGAGTCACGTTGCTGATGTCTACTAGTCTCGGTATACCCAACTGACAACAAGGAATCGATAAGTAAGAGGAATATCAGTACCTAGATAAAACGATGAAGGACGTCCCCAGACACGGTCAGGTTATACAGGGTTATTGGTAAAACACTAACAACCTCTTAAGGGGTCATTGTACTCATCATTACGAGGGCTGCACTAAAAGTATCGGGAATGGAATATTTCCACTGTTCCTGTCATATTAAAATCTTTTTAATTGAAAACTCCTTGGTTTTAAAAATCGAATACCATTTATTTATTTAAAAAAAGATTCTCGGTCTTGTCACAAGGTTTTGTCAAACTTGTTTAGTCGTTGAGAAAATGGAATTGACTCGAGAAAATTCAAGAGCGAAGATTTATTATGACTTTCGAACTGGTTTAACACAACAACAGTGTGTTGACCGGATGATTTCTGCATTTGGTGATGAAGCCCCATCCAAAACCACAATTTATCGCTGGTTTGCTGAATTTCAACGTGGACGTGTCAAGCTCAGTGATGATCCCCGTCAAGGTCGTCCAAAAATTGCAGTCACCCAAGAAAACGTTGATGCTGTGCGTAAGCTGATTGAGGAAGATCGACATGTGACATACCGCGAAATTCAGGCAACTTTAGACATTGGCATGAGTCAAATACAAATAATCTTGCATGAACAATTAGGTGTAAAAAAGTTGTTTTCCCGATGGATACCGCATTCGCTCTGTGAAGAGCAAAAAGCGGCTCGCGTTACTTGGTGCGTCAGAACTCTCGAAAGATTCCACGCAGGATCCTCAAATGCTGTATACAACATTGTATCAGGTGACGAATCCTGGATATACGCGTACGAACCCGAAACAAAAAACCAGTCACGAGTTTGGGTGTTCGAAAATGAGTTAAAGCCAACAAAAATTGTTCGTTCACGGAGTGTTGCAAAAAAAATGGTGGCCACGTTTGTCTCCAAAACCGCCCATGTTACGACTATTCCTCTTGAGGGACAAAGAACGGTTAATGCAGAATGGTATGCTAGCATTTGTTTGCCACAGGTCGTTTCTGAACTCCGTAAAGAGAACTGCAACCGCCGCATCATCCTCCATCACGACAATGCGAGTTCTCACACCGCGCACAGAACAAAAGAGTTTTTAGAGCAAGAAAACATAGAATTATTAGACCATCCGCCGTACAGCCCCGACCTAAGCCTTAATGATTTCTATACTTTCCCTAAAATAAAGAATAAATTGCGTGGACAGAGATTTTCATCACCTGAAGAAGCTGTGGACGCCTACAAAACGGCCATTTTGGAGACCCCAACTTCCGAATGGAATGGTTGCTTCAATAATTGGTTCCATCGTATGGAAAAATGTGTCAAATTTCGCGGAGAATACTTCGAAAAGCAATAAATACATTTTTAAATAGTAATGTTGTGTCACTTCCTTGATTCCCGAAATTTTCAGTGCCGCCCTCGTATGAGCAACTTTTACTATGTGACCAAAACTGAAATCGCGAAAAAAAATCTGCTCTTCCCTACATTTTGACGAGTTATGCGAACATAAATCTAAGGAACAGGTGATTTTTTTTCCCGATTTCAGTTTTGGTCACATAGTAAAAGTTGCTCATAATGATGAGTACAATGACCCCTTAAGAGGTCGTTGGTGTTTTACCAATAACCCTGTATAAGGAGTAACAGGAAGCTGAGAAAGAAGGTAGGTATAGCATATCAGCAAAAAGGTTTGACATGTAGCCTAGTACCTACGCTAATGCAACATAAGGCTTGGCTTCATCTCTAATTAGAATATTAACACCCACCCAAATGTACCCATTGCAGTAGGTGCCTATACCAAATCCTAGATAAAAGGTACGGTTAGCAATGAAAGTCAACAGTACATGTCAGCATCTAGAAACTAAAAATTTGAAACAAGTAATTATCACCTATTAGGTAGGTACTTCTTTCACGTATGTACCAACGTACGGTCCAAACAAATGATGATGAAGGTACGAAAGTTACAACTTGGCTATGCTATTTTATGTTTCCAGTGAAACAAAGAACGACATTACAAAAAACTATACTTATATAAGAAAAAAATGAGATAAGACATACGGCCTGTAATTTATTAGGGAGCAGCAAGGTCATGCGCAAAGTGTAGATCGGTACAGTGGCGGCTACCCTCATGGTTTTCATCTTCGCTGTTATATCTCCGATGCTTGTATTGCTTACATGTTCGACCAGACCTTTCAGCGAGTTACCGCGAGGTATCAACATCAGGAGAGTGAGTCCCGGAGTTGCATAAGAAATTTCTAAGGCCTGTAATAAACATTTAAATCCATTTTAAATAACAGTTCTTTATTACCGATACCGAGTGGCGGACAGTGCTAAGTTGTCATGAAAGAGCACTCTGCCGTGTTTTTGGTATACCTACCGGCTTATCGGCCGAGTACTCTCTCTGTGCACTGTACTCGGTACGTACGTGTTACCAAAGTAATAGAGTAGGAATGTATGAATAGAAACGACCATTGATCCTAAAAAAAGCATTACGCCCTGTTTTTCAGGTTTCATAAAACTAAAATATTTAGTATGAGGCAGGTATCTTTTTCGTCTTAAATCGTGACAGAAAAAAAATATAAAACCGATTTACAAAAATTGAATAAGTACTAAAAATTGTACTTAACAAAATATACACATTAGATTAGACTGTATCCAATACGGATACAGTGGGCCTTTACCGGTTAAACAAAACTCGCACTAGGCACCTCTGTTGCCAGCTCGTCCACTCGCTCGACCACCGACCGATTCGAGTAAAAAGTCAGTGTTTGTTTTACCCGCGCTTTTTAAAATTTCAAAATTTATTATTAAAATCAGGGAGTCTCAAGCGCATTTAGTTTTAGTGTTTTGTCTCGGTCTAGTTGAAATATGTAGTGTAGATGAAATGATGCTAGATTAGTGCATACGAAGACACGATTTCAGCGCGCCCCCCCGATCCTCGCGCCCTAGGCTGCAGCCTAATTAGCCTAAGGGTTAATCAGGCCCTACCTTTCATACCGCCGCCGCCGCGCGCCGGCTCATTGTTTATTTAAAACAATTGAAAACACAACTGTACATTAGTAAAGCAATTAAAAAAAATCGGTTCTTTAGGAAAGTTGTTTGTTATCATGAGTACAATCATGTGTATAAATATCGGTCACTAATTACCAGTCACCCTGTATATATATTATATATATATTTTTTACATTGTTCTCACATAAATAGAAGCGACAAGAATAATGTACCCAGGATTTTGTAATATCTTGATTTAAAAGAGTGTCCTTGGAGTTTCTTGCCCTGTTCTTCTCTATAGAGATCTACGTTTTGGAATGGGCAAATGCTTCAACTTTCTGACTAACTGACCGACTCTTTAACAATTCAAAAGTGCCTGTAAATGGTTTAATTGAAATAAATGCTTTGAGTTTGAGTACTATCGCTCGACAGCTTCATTTGAGCCAGTCTTATGTCTCGAAGGTATACAAGAGGTTCAGGGAGACTTGAAACTTAGTCCGGAGACCAGGATCTGGACGACGCCGATGCACTTCGGTGAGAGATGACCGATTTATTGTCACCTCTTCTCTCCGAAGATACATCAACGACATACGACATTCTGCTAGGCCATGTGCTCCCCTACACCGGGTTTATTGGCGAAGATTTCCTGAATCGGTCCATTAGAGTCGGAGCAAATTGGCTGCGACAGACGGACAAACAGAGACACGAGTGATCCTACAAGGGTTCCGTTTGTTCATTCGGACGCACGGAACCCTAAAAACAAGCACTGTAGCTTTATCATATTAGATAGATGTAGGTACTATTAGGCCTCTGCTCCACTGCAGCACAGCATGTGCACGGAAAGCCACGTAGGTACCCGTACAACAGCTAATCCAATTGTCTAGCTGCGTACAACACACTAAAGCTCGATGTCTCCTATGGTACAATTCCGAAGGTACTAGCAGACCGAACACGGTAGCGGCGTTGCAGTTGACAATGTACGCAGGCGACAGTGCCGCTGCGGTTTTGATTCCGATCTAGACGACACATCTACGACGGCAGCGGCACTTCGCTTCTTCAGATTTGCGCAACACACTTGTCGAACAAAAAATACGTATTGTCGCTCTGTAAGTAACAGCCACTGACAGCACTACTAGTATGCCGTCAACTTTCGCTAAGCAACTGTCGCCGCTCCATCGCACTGTTTTCGCTGCGGTCTGTCATTGCCGTTAGATGGCAACCTTCGGAATTGTACCTATAATCACGCCGGGTAGAGCGGGTAGTGGGACTTTAGACCCGCTTACGCATTCAGTGCCGAGATGGACTGAAAAGGACTCTTATAGCGTACGCAAGCGTAGCTTGCTTGCGTGGTCTCGTAGCACGTAACTGGCTCGCGTAGTCGCGTAGCTTGTTTTCGCAAGCGCATAGCTTGTCAGCGTAGCGCGCAGCTTGTTTGCGTAGTCGCGTAACGGAGCTACGTTATGTATATATATTATGAATAGGTACTTACTTATATTATGCTATTTGGCTCGTGCCTATAACTATAGTTCCGTGCATAGTCCCTGTCGACAAAACTTTGCTTTAGTCTGTTTGGGTACAATATAAATAGGTAGGTACCTATGTGTTAAATGCAATTCTACATAAGAAATGTTCGATGCGGTGGTGAATGGCTTTAAAGTCATCCGATTTAGGGAAAGCCCACAATTTATCAATCAGATTTGACTAGTTAAGTCATTATGCGCCAGGCCGCACGCTATCATACGAAAATCAAAGGCTCTGAAGATCACGTTATTTTTTGTCCATTTTGGAAATCTGAAAGTTGTCGCCTTAGAGTGAAAACCTCGTATATGCGAAAAAGGCAACTTTACAGGAGAACGAAAAACCGCGCCCTGTATTTTTTTTTTTTTTTATGTATATTCACCGATTACTCCGTCAATTGTGGACGGAAAATTCTTTTTTTGTTTGGAAGGGTATGCTCCTGAGGTGGTCCCATTGCCACCAAATCAGAATCTGATGAGGGGATCCCATGGAAATCGAGGGAAATCCTCAAATTTTATAGGCATACCTATTGCGATTTGAGTATTTTTTATAATAACTCGTGCATTTGCTCTCGGAAAGCACCATTCGGGGAAGTGGAACTGATAATGAAAACCACAGATGGCCATCGGAACTATTTAATATTTCACCGTTGCGATTCGATTAGGCACTATAATATGGTTGATAAGCAATTTATGCTCGTCAAAATGCGTATGGTGAAGTCACTATCAGTTCTTCTGGTTCTTACCAGGAGAACTCCTCAACAATTAACGCCCCTGCATCGGGAAAAGCAATATTTTGTAAAAGTTGATGAGCATTAGGCAAATTAGATAAATTACAAACTGACACACTAAAAAGTGAAAAATAAAAAAACTTTTGCCAAAAAAAAAACAACCGACTTCCAAAAAAACACTACAAAGTGAAAAATAACTTTAACTTCGGAAGTCGGTCGCAAAAAACTAAAATACAGATCCAAAGACACCGACTTCCGAAGTTAAAGTAATTTTTCAGTTTGTAGTGTTTTTTTGGAAGTCGGTTGTTTTTTTTTGTAAAAAGTTTTTATTGTGCAATTTGGATACATTTTCAGATGCATATGACACTTATAAAATTTTATTATTGTAAAAGCGTAAAATGCTGCTTGTGAGCTTTCTAGAAAAAACACATGGTTTGCTGGTAGCAGTAATAAGTTTGTCAATGATACATTGAAGAAAAAAATCGATATACTTCTTTTAATCCGTTTAATTTCGTTGACTTAATTACTTAAATCAAAAAAGTCCTAAACATAATTACCTATTATTTAAAAAAATTATATGTGATGGTAAATTGAAAAACTCGTACGTTCGTTTGCGAGTTTTTCAAACTCGTCCATAAATGGCGTTACAGGTTACTTAACTGTTTACTGGTTAACTTTTGTGTGAATATACACGGAAACTACTACGGGGGTGCGTTGCGAGGTTTTCGTTCCAAAAGTGTAATAAAATAAAAATGGCCAAAATTACATTCCCGAGGTTTTCACTCTACGACGAAGTGGAGCCCTGACCACGGGTCTCGTATGTGAAACTTTTCAAAAATATTTTCGATGTTCTCTTATCATACTCAGCTATCAACTTTTCGCCCTGCTTATGCTTGCTCAAAAACCCCCTGGGCTCCCCTCGCACATTTAACACGAACTTTTAACAACAAATAAGGAGGTTGTGCATTCGACGCGTCTTTTAATGCCTGACAACGTTTTCTCTGAGCTATTAGGCATTTCTTTCTATTTCCGAATAAATAAACGCAAACAGACTACCGTTTTGACAGTTGTTTCTCGATAGAAACAACTGTCAAGTAGATAACACTAAATAGAACAAATGGTACCAAGTCACCGCTATCATCTGCAAATGGCTGGTACCAACATTTATCGCAGGGGGCGGCTCATAGTATTAGGTTTCCAGCGAAAATGTGTTGGTCTCTGTTGATGAGGGCTCACATTGTCGCTTCAATCATGATGGCGCGCGGTACTCTATTCGCCTTCTGTGCGCTGTTAGCGCTCACTGGGACCCTCGTCACGTCCTCCAGCGACGACGACTGTCCTCCAGAGCGCAAAGAACTCACTCATAATGAGGTGAAGCTCCACCATGATTTACTCTGTGCGTACAATCCTGATTTCCGACCAGTGAAAGATCACAAACAAACTGTAACTGTGAAAGTACGCTTTGCGATAAAATATATAAGCTTCGATACTTTAGAAGAAACGTTCACACTTCACAGCTGGGTAGCCCTAACATGGAAGGACGAACTTTTATCTTGGAGACCAGAAGATTATGGTAATATACAAGAAACACAAATGGAATCCCACGAAATCTGGACGCCGAGGATGGCGCTGTTCAACGCGGATGCTACCATGTACCAGTCGGACCAGATCTACACGACTTGCGTAGTAGGGAGCAACGGCACTGTCACGTGTGTACCTCACATAGCGCATTCCGGAATTTGTCGCACGTCATTGCGGAGCTGGCCTTACGATGTACAAAACTGCACTTTGTATTTCGGATCGTGGATGAACACCGGGGAACAACTTAATTTTACATTTTATCCAAACCAACCTGTTGTAAAGGACGACTTCCAAGATGGCCCAGGCTGGAAATTGTTGTACGTGGTAAACAAACGTTTGGCAGGGAAGTACAGCTGTTGTCCTAACAGCACGTATCCAATGTTGAAATATACATTTGTAATGAAGAGAATAGCAGCAGGACCAGCAGCCATCGTCGTGGTGCCCTCCGTGGTCATAGTGTTACTCACTCTGATATCTCTAGTAATGGATGCTAAGGATAACACGCGACTAATGTTGATCTGTTTCAGTTTGTATGGACATTTCATGTTTCTTACTGAAATTGGTTATGATATTCCAAAACACAGTGCGGACACGCCGATCATATTACTTTTCCTTCGTGATTCGATGATAGTGACATTGGTTGGGATCATAGAAACCATATTTTTAATGTTTTTGAGACGGCGAAAGATGCCAGCACCTGATTTTATTGTGACAGTGAACCGATTGGTCGCTAATGGTCCCGGGAAGTACGTGGTATTCACCGAATTCGACCCAAGCGACGCTATTGACACTAAAGAGCTGACTGGCCATAGCTCAGATATTACTGCTGACAAGCCGCCGCCGACCTTCGACTGGATACAATTCGCTCATATACTGAACAGACTTAACCTTGTGGTGGTGGTACTCATTTACTTTGTGCTGATTGTCAATTACATTCCTCATGATAACTAAGAATCTACCTACTTTCAATATTAACCACTTTGTGCCGGAGGCATCAACATCTTTCATTCTCAGTTCAATTTGCTGTATACAAAAACTTGATTTAAAATAAAAGTACTTTTTAAACAAGAGGCGTAGTTTGGCGACTAACCTGAGCATCCCACTCACTTAGGTCTGCATAGTTCATGATGTCGTTGATCCTGATCATGCGTACTGTACGGTTGGGGGCGTCGTCGGCGTCGCGGAAAGGCCTCGTGCCGTTGAGCACGGTGGGAGCGGCTCGCCAGCGCCCGCGCACGTACAGCGTGCTCACAAGCACCGCGGTGACGCCCCCCGACACGTCATCCTCGTCGAATGTGTCGTGTATCGCACCACCGGAGTCAATTTCCACCTAAGCATTTCACATTAATTCAATTTTAAATTATTAAGTCAATCATTATGATTGGGCCAAACTGCTCTTTAACAAAATGTGAGGCAGGTAATAAGGTACCTACTTAGCCAGGCATAGGTAGAACACACCCCTTATTATTTGTGAATTTACTCAAAATCTTTAACGTAAGTTTAGAAACACTTTACCTTTTGGTTGAGTATGGTAGCGATTGTGTCCGATGTTTCTGTGCCGTTGAACCGCTCCACTTGGAGCATCAGCGCTGCGGCCGCGCCTGTTTGGAACCGTGGGCTTACTTCTCTCCCTGGCCAAAGCATCAGCCGCGAAGACTGCCGCAATTTCAGCTTGTCCGATGAATTCGGCAACGTTGATATGAAATGTCTCACAAGACCAATGCTATCCTGGTAAGCAAAATTATATGCTATCCTCAGTTGTGATACGAAATTATGTTCTTTAGGTTGTTAGGGAAAAGTTTACTTTATGGCTGAAAGTAGGTAACCTATAAGAGGTTGTAGCCACCATGGTATATTGTGAAATAGGAGATCCTGGATCGGGGTAGCTCTGGTCGTTGTAGCGTTTTAGGGCTCCGTACCTCAAAAAAAAAAACGGAACCCCTTTAGGATCATCGCCGTGTGTCTGTCTGTCCCTCTGTCCTATGTTATTTAAGAACATAGATGAACATTGGCCCCCTTATCTGAGACACAGCAGTGGTTTTTTTTTTTAATAGTCAAAAAATTGTTATTTTCTTATAGATTACAGGAAAACCTATAAGAAGTCTATGGTGTTAAAACAACATGATAAATCTCTCAATAATTATTCTGCGTACAAACTTACATTTGCAGTTGGAATGTATGGGAGAACATGTTTTTCAACTACAATGTTTTGTTCTTGGGATAAAAAAGATGGAGATAAGATATTCATTGTACGGAACCCTCACCACGCGAGTTCAACACGCACTTATCCGGTTTTTTTAGGGGAGTACTATGTCCGCAGTTCGTCGTTAACTGAAATTATCATTTTGAGTGTACCTGCCTACTTTTCTATTTAACCTCCACTGCGGTCTATTTGATGTGTTGGGTGCCTAATATAGCCATAAACAGATCGATGAGTGTAGTAGTAGATTCGATCCAGCATTTTATATAGTTCGGTACTAGACACGCAACCTTAGCGTGACTATATTTAGCTACATACACTAGATTACTAAACAAAGAGATGTGATTATTAAATAAAGCGCACAATTCAATGGTAGCGCCTCAAGAGAGTCCCGCTCTCCCAATGTGCCGACTAGTCGGTCCCCTTGAGTTGTTGTGTACCTACTTACTGATAATTCGTTGGTTTTATAACCGAAGGTGACTAAAATTGAATGTAACTTGGTAGTTAGATAAAATAAATACCATGTCCGAAACATTAAATCCAATGCATTGGTCGATTTCAATCCTGGTGTCAGAGTCCACTTCTTTCCAGAGAGCCATCAACGTCAAAATTAAAAAGAAACCAGACTGGACAAAGCTCATTCCATTTTCTTGTCGATCTATAGGA
Organism: Tiliacea citrago; assembly: GCA_963921375.1. NCBI lineage: Eukaryota > Metazoa > Arthropoda > Insecta > Lepidoptera > Noctuidae > Tiliacea > Tiliacea citrago. The sequence goes on from OY992784.1 coordinate 16,799,071, forward strand.
CTTATAGCTGTTAGCTTCGTGAACGTTATCTGCAATAATGCCGTCAAAATTTTTAACGGCCTTCGAAATTATGGTCTAAAAAGTTACATAAATAAAGAAATCAGGTAAGTAGCTACTACTGAATGTGGTACTCGTCTAAGTACCAAGGTACCTATAAATTACTTAGCAAGAAATATATTAAATTAATATAGGTATCATTGATTTCTAACGACGATTCATGGTTTGATTATAATAATACCTATGTGTAGGATATGGCATGACTGCATGAACTACATATAAGTAATTACATATTAACTCAGGTCAATGATCAAAGATTATGGACGGCTTAACATTATTTCAATTCCAATTGATAATACAGTACACTGAATTTCAATTTTATAACCATACCGGTACTGATAACCATACAGTGCGGTCGGAATTAATCTATTGCCTTGCAACAAGTTTCAATAACAAACAACAATTCACATTGTATGTGCTTCACGACTGTAAGTCCACTTTGGTCACAGCACCTCACTTATTAAGTATTTAAATCATAATTGTGTTGGTGCATAGTATGATTGCTGTGAAAAGGCGCTTATTGCTACAATGGGCCAGGATTCAGGACATGGTCCCATAATTACTTAACAACTGTTAAAACATAGTGCCTTAGTGAAATTCAGTTCAAGTTCAATCATAAATCCGTGTTTAGTGTCAATACCTAATGATTCATGAAGTTAACTTTACGGATTATCTCTTCTGGTGTGAGCAAGAAACAATACAGGCTAATCGGTGTCGCTGTCCATATCTGTATAACAGACCTGCATCCGATGCCGATGAGGGTGCTTCTTGATCCTCATCCCACCTACGCTCAGCTAGCTATATTATAGGTACATACAGATAGACAGATTTTGTCGTCTTTCGGGACACAAGCTCAGAGCACTGTAGTTGCCTGCCTGGGCAGTTAGCATCTCGTGCAGATATGTTAGCCACATAAGCAAGCTGAATACTTAATACTTGTCACAGTGCACATTTATCATCCACGTGGCCTTTGTGGAAAATAAGCGGGTTTTTAATGAGCCAGTTTCCATCGATGATCAATGAATCGACGTACTTTAAATATTTTTTGGACCTTATCAATGAAGTACCTAATGGATACTTAGATTTCAAACATTTTAAGTAGGTACTAATGACATAAACTCCCTATAAATGTTGTTTACGTATTTATGTACTAATGATTAAAACGGTTTTTACTAGGAAGGTAAAAAAACTTACCATATAAAATTGGCGTTCAAAGTCATCTAGGCTTTGGGTAAATTTGTTAATGGAAAACAAGTTTTTATGCTCAATCATTTGTTGTGGAACGCCAGAAACAGCCTTCGTCATCGTCAATGGCGGCTTCAGTCGGTTGTGAGAAACAAAACTCGAACTATTAAGCTGTGTAGATTGCGCCGGCGAACTTAATCCGCTAGTATGCGGGTGTAGCGGAGTATTCCACGCGGTATTCATATTGTGCTTCACGTCAGGTCTCGGCAGTGGATTTAGAAGTCCCGGACGATACATTGGGTAAGGCTTAGAAGGCACTGAGCCGTGCAAATCCGACAACGGCCGTATGTTTATCATTCCGGTAGGACTCGCCATGTAAAGCTGCTTGTACACCGGTTGAGACTCGGACAAATGTAAGTTTATGTTGGAGTTTAACTCCTGTATTCTGCTAAGAGGTCTCGAATCATAATGAGGTAAAAACTTTTCCCCAATAATTTTTTTGGTGATTCTGTACATTGTATCATAAAAATTGTTTATTGCTGCGCATTCTAGCCATTTATGGTTAAAAAAACAATACTGTTTACTTAACCTTTCAATACTCGTTAGGAGAGAGCGAGGTTTGATATGGCCTACATGCCGAAGATTATAAATTGGTATCTCGTTGGTTTTTACGGGCAGTAAATTAATTTGTAAGAAGAATACAACAAATGCACATTCTTGAATCATATCGTACTTCAAACATCTGAACAATTTCTCAATAACGTTAGATTTTGTTTCAGTGAGCTATGAGATGCCTAAACTTAATAAATGTTTTCATGCTTCTGATTTGGACTTGTCTGCTTTTCACTGAAAAATAATTTTATTTTACAATAACGCAATAAATGTATCTATCTATGAATAATAATCTTAGTAGGTACCTATATAATTAGCGAGACAGCGAGATTAGTGTCAGGTGTCAGCACATGATTATCACATTAGAATCACGACTAGATGATGAAGCTCACACGAGATAGCTCGTTAATACTGCACGAACCGAGAGTTATGACTGTACTGTGAGCACTCTGCTATATCTGTAGTAAATACAGTCAGTTCCGCTTAACACTGAACTAAGTAAGCACTTAACGCCGAATTAATGGGAGTAATTAATCCGCCATTATTCGATAACACCACTTTATTCAAACACAAATAAGAATCAGTGTGACGAACGGTAAAATAATTATTACAGTAGCGCGGACACAAATTACAAAACATGGTGTATCTTTAGACCCAGGTTTAAACCATCGTGTGATTTTTTATTTCGAACCTTATTTAGTCTAAGATAAAGTTCTGGGGCTCTGTCTTGTATAGAGTCGCAGCATAAGGCTGAGTGATAGGCTGGTAGCCGTTTTGCGTGTATGTTAGTGTGACGCATGTTTCCCTCAACCTTTTCTTATTTTTGTGTTTATGTTCTTTTTTGCGTCAAGTTTACCGCAAATAAACGTATTTTCTTTCTTTTTTAATACAAAGTTGACAACTTAGACTCGGGTTTAAATCAGTTTTTCTACTTATTAACTTTATCTCATACTGAATCAGGTCCGAAATTCAAAAATGACACGATGGTTTAAACGTGGTTCTAAAGATAAACCTTGTTTTGTAATAAGGCCCTGGTTTATTTCGAATAAAATGGTTTTTATGTACCTAGTTTGTATCAGTAGATACCTACATCATGAAATCTGTTAAAAAAGAAAAAACTGGTGGACTTATGGGCTATACAGGGTCAAATTAAATTAACAAGCGAAACTCCGCAGACGTGATAAGAATCGATATCTAAGTACCTAAGTAGGTACTTCAACATATCAAGCAAAAAATAAATAAATTAGGCTTATTTTCGCTAAAGACGATCAAACGAAAATATAAAACAAATCTCAACCCATACTTCAAGTAAGAAATCATCAATTTTATATATTTTTTAGTGTTTAGATATTGATACCCATCACGTCTGCGGAGTTTCGCTAGTTAAATTAATTTGACCCCGTAAGATTGTGAGAACCGATAGTTTATAATCTATCGGTATTATTGTAGACTGTCGAAAAATTGTGAACTGGGTGAAATGGGTTAGGTTAGGTTTGCCGGCCGGGAGGACACGGCGCGGTTAGGTACGCTGGCAGAGTGTGCCGCTTGGGAGGGGCCACGCCGTGCCCTCATCTCAGGAGTAGGCAGTGACCTGTCCATTCCGGCCGTGGTCGAGTCGATGATCGGCAGTGAGGAGTCCTGGGACGCGGTGGTATCCTTCTGCGAAACAGTCGTGTCGCAGAAGGAGGCTGCGGAAAGGGAGCGGGAGATCTCTACCACTCACCCGGCCCGCAGCAGGCGCACTAGGCCTAAATTTCTGTCCAGGGACGGCGGACTTGGGGACGTCTGCCGCCCCCTATCACACTGGACACGAAGTGTGAACACTGGGGGGGTTTTTAGTCAGTAAGAGTCTGACAGACCCCTCAGCCCACCCCAGGGCGGAGGACATCCATGAGGATTTCCCAACCCGGCAACAAAAAAAAAAAAATTGGTTAGATCTGGGGGCACAGTAGTGCCCCCGCCAAGACGAGCCAAGCGAAGCGCAAGGGCACTACCTACCTTTTCTCGAAGTATTTCGTCGTTTTTTTGAACCCTCATAGAGTTGGTTTCCGATGTACCAGATAGTTCATATTCTCAGGATATGATGTCAATAATAGACTAATTAAACATATAAAGTCTCAATTGAATAGCTCTAATACTTTAGATTTTATTGATATCTAAAATACACCGATTTCGTCACTGACACACTCACTGATACACTGACACAGTGATGATCATCAAAATGTTTGGCTACTTCCTGGAGTGCTAGAAAGCTGAAATGTGGTAAGTATCATAAACTTATAACTTTCGCCCCCCATCCCGTAAAAGTCCGGTGGAAGTTTGTATGAGACTTCAAATATGTTAGGGTACTTCCTGAAGTGCTAGAAAGCCGAAATAACACTAAAAAGACTGCCTAGCAAGTTACAAAAAGAACTGAAATCCCACCAAAAACATTTCATGTAAAATGTTGCCAAGACGACCACATAAGGTTTGCCCTGTGAAAAAGATATCAGATCTCATGTTAGAGCCAAGCTTCTGAATCTACACGGCCTTTTTATTTTATTTTTTTTGTTGCCGGGGTGGAAAATCCTCATGGATGTCCTCCGCCCTGGGGTGGGCGGAGGGGTCTGTCAGACTCTTACTGACTAAAAACCACCCCGGTGTTCCCTTCCCACACTTGCACCGGGGATCTTGGGAGCTAGTATTACTTCCGTGATCCCCGGCTAGTGCCTCAAGTCTGCGGGGGGGTGAGGTGTTGGACCCCCCCGCGACGTCTGAAAGGGGCGCGCGTGGAACACTACGCGCCGCCACCTCGGGTCCAGTGTGATGGGGGGCGGCGGACGTCCCCGAGTCCGCCGTCCCTGGACCCATCTAGGGGGGCCGGAAGAGGGCATTATCTGCCCTCTGCCGACGCCCGGTGCGCCTGCTGCGGGCCGGGTGAGCGGACGAGACCTCCCGCTCCCTTTCCGCAGCCTCCTTCTGCGACACGACTGTTTCGCATAAAAATACCACCGCGTCCCAGGACTCCTCGCTGCCGGCCATCGACTCGACCACGGCCGGCAGCGACAGGTCACTGCCTACTTCTGAGATGAGGGCACGGCGTGGCTCCTCCCAAGCGGCACACTCTGCCAGCGTATGCCGCGCCGTGTCCTCCCGGCAGTCGACGCAGTGGTGACACCGAATCTACACGGCCTAACTCTACCGACCCTAACTTCACAAATTCTACATAGCAGTAAAAATGTATGTATATGTATATTTTTCAATATCTGAAGTACTTTTCCCGCTTATTAAAATGATACACTACGCTAATGATACGGTAAATTAACCACTGCAAAAAAAACCGTGAACTTATTTTTCCTAATAATACTAAAATACATATTTATGCTATTTTTTTGCTTACTTGTTAGATAAAAAATATTTTATTGTAAACAAACAATAACAAGTATTTCGTTGTAAATATGTATCCACAAATGCCATGAATGCAATTATCAAGAAACGTCAATTTATTTATTTTCCCTCGTTTGACATTTTTGCTAATAATAATAAATAAATAATAATAACTTTATTGATACTAAATACCTTCGTTACAATAAGTGGTACGTGTAGGTAACAAAAACACAATTAATTGTAAAAAGGTGTCTGGAATGGTGGAAACCCTGCCTCCCAAACTAGGGGAAACCTGTGCCTTAGGAGACAGTGTTCTACTGTTACTTCGTGCTCAAATAGTCCTTTTCATCGCACCTTGATTGTAGTGAACCATGACTGCGTGTGTAAAAGTATAATGTGAGTGAGGGTGAGTGCAAGTGTTTATGTGTGTGTGTTTATGTAAGGGTGTGTTTATGTGTGCGAGGGTGTGGGTGTGCGTGTGTGTAAGAGTTGTGTGTGTTTGTTAAGCAACTACTTACATTCACAATATTATGCTTGCGTGGGATGATTAATTTAGCAAGACAAATGATTTGGTTTAAGCCTGCTTGAGTACAAACGTAATGGAGTGTGATTGCTGCATTCAACCGCGAGACTAGCGAGGATAGATGAGTAGCTCTTCAGTTTTAGTGTAATCTAAGTCATACAGCCAATTTATTAATTTTGCTTTTGCCTCATATCTATTTAACTTATAATGACGCAGACTTTTTTTATTTCCTTGTAGGTATTACTGAATAGTTAAAGAATCTAAAAATACCATTAACTCGACATCAGTAGCTATTGGCAACAAGGAAACCTCAACTTGAAAATTAAAAAAAACTGGCCAACTGCATGTCGGACCACGCACAATGAAGGGTTCCGTATTTATCCCAAAAACAAACTTAACATTTTCAACTTAGTAGTTGAAAAAGATGCTCTCCCATACATCGATATACGTTACGGTCTATTCACCACCTGCAAATTTAAGTTGGTCGACTATTAAGTACTCGTTAACTTGTAAAGCCTACTTAGTTGTGATAGTTTTTCATTTAATTATATACTACTGCCGTGAATTTTTTCACATATCCAAAACCAACATCATCATGTATAGATCTCATCGCAAGCGACATACCTAATGCTCAGCCTCAAATACATATCCTTGCATTATCTGATCATGAGACCGGTCAGTCCATTTGTTTCCATTCATCTGTAGATACTGCAAGATGCAGAAAACAATTTTGGTTTCAAAAGAGAAGAGATTTAAATCAAAACAACATAGAAAAGTTTTTATCTTGCATATCGTCTCTTTCCTTTTCAGAAATATACCAATCGGAAGATACTGACATAGCATTCAACCAATTTCATGATACACTGTCCCTTTTCTATAATCTCTGTTTTCCCATCCTCAAAGTAAAAATTATAAACAAACCGGTCAAAACTAAATGGATAACAAAAGGAATAAAAAGATGTTGTGTCAAGAAACGAAGTATGTACCTAAAATATAGACTATTAAATTCTACCAAAAATAAAAACCTAAAGAACTACAAAAATTACATTAGGATCTGAGACGATGTATGTTACATGCTCAAAAAATTGGTAATACTCGTTACATAATTCAATCAAACAATAAATGTAAAGCCGCCTGGGACATTATTAAAAAGGATAGTACAGATATCGATAAGAACGCTGAAATTACCTCTATCAAAATTGATCAGTGCACACATTGATACACTGATGCCGATATAATTGCCAACAAATTTAATGACTTTTTCATAAACATGACAAACAAACCAAAAATCCATAATTCTGAAACACACATTGACTACAAACATACCATCACTGACATATCGGATAGCATTTTCTTGACTGCAACTAATGAAGATACTGTGTATAAAATCATTAATTCTTTAAATTCATCTAACTCAACCGGATATGACGATATCAATACGAAAATTCTTAAACGTTGCTCTAAATATATATCTCATCCACTCGCACACATCATTAATTTATCATTATTTCAAGGTTTATTCCCCACCAGACTAAAATTTTCTATAGTCAAACCATTATACAAAAAAACCGGCCAAGTGCGAGTCGGACTCGCGCACGAAAGGTTCCGTACCATTATCTACAAAAACGGCAAAAAAATTACGTTTTTTGTATGGGAGCCCCCTTAAATATTTGTTTTATTTTAATTTAATTATTTATTTTTAAAGTGAATATATATCTAAATATTCTGTGAATATTTCAAGCGTCTACCTGTTGCCGTTATCAATATAGAGTTAAAAGGAGCAAAAAAATCACGTTTGTTGTATGGGAGCCCCCTTAAATATTTATTTTATTATGTTTTTTAGTATTTGTTGTTATAGCGGCAACAGAAATACATCACCTGTGAAAAAAAGTTTCAACTGTCTAACTATCACGGTTCATGAGATACAGCCTGGTGACAGACGGACAGACAGACAGACGGCGGAGCCTTAGTAATAGGGTTCCCGTTTTACCCTTTGGGTACGGAACCCTAAAAAAGAAAACTCATAAAAACATTACATAGGTACTTGAGCAATCCAAAAATGTATAATACTTATATATTCCCTTGAAGAACCTAGAAAATATCTTAAATTGAACTTCCATAATAAGTAGGTACCTAATCTATACTCCATTTGAAATAAGATTAGAAACTTAAATAAACTTTTTTACAGCCCGTTTAACCGAATTTCACTTCAAGGATGGCATTAAAAGCAAAATCATGGAACGGTTACTATTTACCAACTATTTATTACAGGTACCTACAATTTGACATACTGCCAACGCACTAGAAGTAAAATCGGTTTAACGGACTGTAAAAGAGGTTCATTTAAATGTCTAATCTTATTTCAATTGGAATATATTTATTATGAAATTATCGAAGTTCAAAGTTTGGGTGTAGATACCTAATATATGAGTCCCGTATGGTATATCGAATTACCCTTGAACGATATAACTGTCTACAGAAAGCATGGTTCACCGACGAACGGTAATACGAGAAAACTATTAGTCGATACCATTATTTAGCGACAGCACGTTTCGCCGAATAACGCTACATACAATGAATGGTTGGCCGATACCAAGATTTGCCGATGTCATGGTTCGCCGGAACACGCTTGAACTAAATAATCCTTTATCGATAGCAGTTTGCTAGCCAACAATAGAGGGGACCTGGCGCTCGGCGGCCGCTGCCGCGGCACGCTCGCTTCGCTCGCTCGCCTTCGCGCATTAATGGTCACTGTTCTAACCTAACCTAACCCAAATGATTCAATCTGGCAAAGAATGTATATACGCTCTGGGGCCCAAGTCTGCTATTTTTATAAATGCAGTCATTCCAACACGATCCCATTGTCATGCCATTGTCATGCAACTGCTATCGATAAAGGATTATTTAGTTCAAGCGTGTTCCGGCGAACCATGACATCGGCAAATCTTGGTGTCGGCCAACCATTCATTGTATGTAGCGTTATTCGGCGAAACGTGCTGTCGCTAAATAATGGTATCGACTAATAGTTTTCTCGTATTACCGTTCGTCGGTGAACCATGCTTTCTGTAGACAGTTATATCGTTCAAGGGTAATTCGATATACCGTACGAGACTGCTAATATATAGGGTACCAGGGACATCGACGCGAAACCTCCTTTGTGCATTATTGTGTGTGAGAAGTTTAAATAAATAAATAAACCTGTTACATACCATGGATTCACAAGTACATCATACTTGACCCCCGTGCGTTGAAATTTCTCGTCGTTAATTTAAAATAAAAAAAACAGTTGTTTCCTACAGAAGTGCAATACCTTCTCCGTCAAAATGCAACAGCGATTTTTTTTTTAAATAACCGACGAAAAATTTTAACACGGAAGAATGATGTACTGGGGCCCAAGTCTGCTATTTTTATAAATTCAGTCATTCCAACACGATCCCATTGTCATGCCATTGTCATTTTGCTATGAATCCATGTTAACAGGATGCGCGTCTATGTCCCTTCCACCCTGAAATTTTTATTAATATTATATCGGATAGCTCTATCATCTCAGATTAAAAAACAAAACGGTTCCAGTAACACTACTTTTGTCTGAACCATTTTTGAGATGGAAAATACCGTTTGGTCGCCGGGCTGCATGTTTGTGTATACGAATAAATATATCGCGATCACAGTTCAGTAAAGCATTGCCAATGAAACTGTAAATACGTTTGCTTTTCATTTTAATATTGATAAACCATAGGAATTTGTGATGTTACCTACCTATATAAAAGAAAAACAAAGTGTTAGTATACATAATACACAACCGGCGCTGGTGGCTCCAGCGTCATGTACCTACAGGAAGCCTAAGGACTGAGGCACAAATGTATAAATCATGAATTATTTACAAAGTGTACGTGTTTTTCGACAAATAAGTAAACTTATTTTTCTTTCTTTCTTTTACAGTTACCGGTAGGTTGTATTTTCCATTTGTTACCCGTGGTGGGGACCACGTATCCCTGGAGGGACCACGGGTATTTTTTTTACCCGTGGTCCCTTCGAGAAATACAATGCTGCCAAATTAAAATGGTAGACCGTTAGTTTTAGCTCTTAGTTAATTGAAACATTCAAAATGATTCACTAAAAATAGAGGGGATCGGGTTAACGGTCACTGTTCTAACCTAACCTAACCCAAATGATTCAATAACAGAAGATGGTTTTAATTTGGCAGCATTGTATTTCTCGAAGGGACCATGGGTAAAAAAAATACCCGTGGTCCCTTCCAGGGACTACGGGAGGGTCCACGGGTAACAAACTGTATTTTCCATCTACATCCTCCTTTGCAGATGTCAGATCATAGAGGTCAGATGACATCTCTCTCTTTACTTACGCGCTATCGCCCTTTAGGGTATATATGTTCTGTGATCGCCACTTATTAGAATGGATACAATAATGAGCTCTAGGTAGTCTGGAATCTTCCAATTTTGGCAACAATTCAAAGTATTTGCTGAGTGTCCTACTTTAACGGTGCTCTATGTGTAAGAAGCCGGTTCTGTTGGAATATGGATAGTGTTAAATGAAAATAAAAGCTGGCTACTAGCCATCTCTTGATAACCTACTTTGGTTAATACATACAAACTGGCTAAGTTCGGAAAAGTATTTATCAAATTTTTATTGCAGCTTCTGGCACTGTACTTATTAGTCGTACTGAGTCTATCAAGTAGATAAATACCTATATGGGTACGTAATAAGAGCGGGGTATGCGCGCCCGAGTGGCGCACCCTCAATCAATTACGGGAACACTGTGTAACATACCTACGCTACGAGAATTTTCACATGGTTAAAAAGATATGATGGCATGTAAGTTTTTATTTTTATTTTACTATGTAATATTTTATATAGATTCTTTTTAACTTGTGAATGTGAGAACGTGTAATAGACTATAGCTTTGTAGACCATTTTCTATTTTGTTAAGTACCTGGTATTTGTTGACGAGCCTTCACTATCCTCCATATTAACACCTAGCTTCTGACGTTTCATATGTGCCCGTGTGAGTTTATGTGAAATAAAATCTTTTGGTTTTATGAATGTGGGTAGGTAGGTCCCTTATGAATTGTGATGAAATTGTTATCTAGTATCGTCCGAGTCACTTTATATTTAGGTCTCTGTTTAATCGAAAGATGTTATAATTTGAGGGTATCCATTTTACATTTCTTTAAAAGATTAATCCATACCCTCAAGTTTTTCCAGTCTGTTTGGACGCTGAATAACTTTTCGTAAATTAAAAATGCTAACTTAAACTTATTTATTAATTAAAACAATACATTAATTGTAATAAAATGTATTTGCAAAATATAAAAACCCACTTGGGTCTATCTCGGATTTGAACGCACATGTCTTTTGGGGGGTAAGCACTTAATGGAGCTGTGTGTACCTATAGTAGTTCTGAATATTTTTCTACTCGATTGCAACCTACCTACACTACACGCAATTAATCAAACATTTATTGATTAAGACCGTGAAGATAAACCGACAACACAATCGACTTTACAAAGATTTTCTCAAGGAAATGCTGAATAGCTAGAAAGCTAATTCTACGGGACGTCTGACTGTACTACTATTTTGTGAACCCCTACCCCTTATAGGAATTTATTATTTTATACATTTTGTACTCTGGCTCTCAGATACCTAGCGGCTTAGGTAAGCTTCCTCGTTTTAACCTACTCGACTTCTGGTGTCCTGAGTTTCTGCGTGTTACCAGCAAGAGCAACTAACTTACCATGATTAGCCAAGGTTGAGAAGGTTGGATAATGTCCCTAAACATTGTTCAATTTTGAAACGAATTGAACAATGAAGAACAGGACAGAGTTAGAGCCTGTTCACACGATGCGTTGCGGCGCCGCACTGCAAGATTTCGCTCTTTTTCTTCAGCCACACAAACAACTGATCGGCGCCGCTCCTGGCGGCGCAGCGTCGCAACGCGTGCACCCCTCCCCGCCTCGTGTTGCAAGTCCGGTGTACGTGCGGCATACCATGGATGATGTATGCAGACCGCCGCAGTAACACCGTTCCGGCGCCGGCGGCGGCGGCGCGGTGCCGCGGTGCATCGGCCCTTATAGCTTGGGTTTTTCTGTTACAATTTTTTATTTTTTTTACTTGGGTTCTGGATTTTTGGCCCGTTAAGGACAACAGGCTATTATTACGCGGACTTAGGTTGTTACATAACTGACAAATATGGTTGTTTACTGCACCCTTTCAGGGTATACAGGCGTTATGTTGGTAGCATAATTGAGTCGCTCAGCAGAAGAGTGGCCCAAGCCTTGCTCATTAAGTATGGAGATTATGAACATTAATTATTTGAGAATTACATTAGTAATGATATATTTGTATTCCCTGAACCAATGTGAAAGTAAAAAACAAGACATTCAAAGTAACAATAACAATACTACTACCTAAGTCTGTTACTGTACATTTGTAGATTAGGCCAGACTTCCGCTGAGCGACTCAATTAATAACCATCACATAAAGAATGTAAGTATCTATACTTAGATAAAGTAAGGTAGGTATACTTACGTACCTACCAACTACCACTCGTCATCAGCCTCCTCTTCTTCAACTTCACCTCTATAGGATGCCAAAAATACTGGATATTTCTTTCGGAACATCACGAATAATAGCGGATGGTCCCCGAAGAACTCAAGACACATGTCCTCCATTAATCGCACTATGCCAAACGCTGCAAGTGTTTCAAATTAATGTACATTTCGAGTTTTTATTACATATCTAAGTATTAACTTTTCATGGGTCTGAAACTATGGAATACCTACCATATAATAATACACGCTTTACTAAACTAGCCTTGTAAACTGACATACTTCCTTCTGTTCAATCGCACTCCGACCCCCAAGATACAAACAAGCCCGGCTTAGTTTGAGGGTCAACGGTCAAACCAAAACATTGTCCAAACTTAACTGTGTACATACGTCCACACCATCCATACGTCCGTCGTGTCCATACGTCGTACGTGTGTGATCTCTGTCTGTCATCACATCACCTTTTCCCGATAAAACTTTTTGTGTATTTTTGTGTGCGTTATTACCTAATAACGTGGGTGTACCCTACTATACACCGCTGCCTTTTGGGGATTACAGGCGTGATGTTATATTATTTATTAGTATGGGGTTGAATCCTCAGATATATTGTAGGTAATTTGGATTTCTGTAAGTAAGGACCTGTAAGTCTGTAACTGAGTTGTGGAGGTCAGATAGGCCACTCCGTCCTAGTCGCCGCAGGAGACGCCCCGGGAGTCGCAGGCCGATTCCCGGCCATCGTAGGCGCGGGCTTGCGGACGGTGAGCGAAGGGTAGCTCGCCGTCCGATAAGGACCAGGCCCGGATCGACGGCGTGTTGTGTTCCGCGCGCCTCAAAGAGATGTCAGCACCAATTGACGGGGTCCGAAAGGGCCAATGCCTGCCAGGGTTACGAGTTTGTTCGAAAGGGATATCGGGGCCCTGGCACACAGGCATCTGAAGGAACACGGTTGGGTTTTAGTCAGTAAAAGTCTGACACGCCCTACCGCTCCACCCAGAGCGGCAGAAGTTATTTGATAATTTACCACCCAAAAAAGAAAGGGGTCTGTTCCGAAGCGCTAAACCGAAGTATCGGCCGTTTTATAATTTTCATAGTGTCCTTTTTTGACTTTGAGTCTTTACCCGACTTCAAGTCACAGTTTTGACTTTGGCTTATCTCTTCGACTGCCTTTTTTTCGCCGTAGTCCGCGATAGTTAGCCTTAGTAAAGAAACGACCGAACATTTGGCCGTTAGCATCCGGTTACATTTAAAGTCGACCCCAACAAAGTTGGGAAAAGGCTAGGCAGAACATTCAGGTCTAGGTAACCTATAACCTGGTATGTCTAATTAAACACTTGCATAATACAATATCTACCTACATACAGCAAATACTATTAGTGACCTTACCGAACTGAATAATTTTTGTGTACAGTCGTAATTAGGTCAATGGGGCCAGCCAAGTATGATTACGGTCACAAGGTTCAAATAGCAGTAGAGTGATGGCTCGTTAATTTTTATTTGGTTCAAGGACTGTCCACAAAATAACGATACCTAGGCTTACAAGCTTAGTAGTCCTGTCACCATATCTGCAGCAGGATATAAAATATATACCTAGTACAAGTAGGTTATATGTATGACCTTCCTCCAAAAGTAGGTAAAAGGATAGGCCCCGGGAGCAGGATGCACTTGCACCTCCCTGGCTTCAAAATAAAATGTGGGCGTCAAGCAAAAAGTGTCCAGTAGTGGGATATTGAGTTAAGACTAGATTCGGTATCTAGAATAGTCAATTGATAATATGGATTAAAATAATATTGGAAAACTGGCACATTTTTTTAAATCAGACATTTTAAGTTAAGAGGGCTCGCCCTTCCCGGTCCGTCTATCGTCCACGCGAGCATGGTCGAAAAGCTTGTTGTTTCATCCAGCGCAAGTGAGAACTACTAACAAGCGAGTGAGAACGCGATAAGATTGAACGAAAAATAGTGTGCTGAAATTTCATAAATCTTGTTCCAGGAAATACGTGTTCTTGAGTAAGCCTTACAAGTTTATTGATAAGGTCTCCATACTTAATGAGCCTTGCTCATTAAGTATGGAGATTATGAACATTAATTATTTGAGAATTACATTAGTAATGATATATTTGTATTCCCTGAACCAATGTGAAAGTAAAAAACAAGACATTCAAAGTAACAATAACAATACTACTACCTAAGTCTGTTACTGTACATTTGTAGATTAGGCCAGACTTCCGCTGAGCGACTCAATTAATAACCATCACATAAAGAATGTAAGTATCTATACTTAGATAAAGTAAGGTAGGTATACTTACGTACCTACCAACTACCACTCGTCATCAGCCTCCTCTTCTTCAACTTCACCTCTATAGGATGCCAAAAATACTGGATATTTCTTTCGGAACATCACGAATAATAGCGGATGGTCCCCGAAGAACTCAAGACACATGTCCTCCATTAATCGCACTATGCCAAACGCTGCAAGTGTTTCAAATTAATGTACATTTCGAGTTTTTATTACATATCTAAGTATTAACTTTTCATGGGTCTGAAACTATGGAATACCTACCATATAATAATACACGCTTTACTAAACTAGCCTTGTAAACTGACATACTTCCTTCTGTTCAATCGCACTCCGACCCCCAAGATACAAACAAGCCCGGCTTAGTTTGAGGGTCAACGGTCAAACCAAAACATTGTCCAAACTTAACTGTGTACATACGTCCACACCATCCATACGTCCGTCGTGTCCATACGTCGTACGTGTGTGATCTCTGTCTGTCATCACATCACCTTTTCCCGATAAAACTTTTTGTGTATTTTTGTGTGCGTTATTACCTAATAACGTGGGTGTACCCTACTATACACCGCTGCCTTTTGGGGATTACAGGCGTGATGTTATATTATTTATTAGTATGGGGTTGAATCCTCAGATATATTGTAGGTAATTTGGATTTCTGTAAGTAAGGACCTGTAAGTCTGTAACTGAGTTGTGGAGGTCAGATAGGCCACTCCGTCCTAGTCGCCGCAGGAGACGCCCCGGGAGTCGCAGGCCGATTCCCGGCCATCGTAGGCGCGGGCTTGCGGACGGTGAGCGAAGGGTAGCTCGCCGTCCGATAAGGACCAGGCCCGGATCGACGGCGTGTTGTGTTCCGCGCGCCTCAAAGAGATGTCAGCACCAATTGACGGGGTCCGAAAGGGCCAATGCCTGCCAGGGTTACGAGTTTGTTCGAAAGGGATATCGGGGCCCTGGCACACAGGCATCTGAAGGAACACGGTTGGGTTTTAGTCAGTAAAAGTCTGACACGCCCTACCGCTCCACCCAGAGCGGCAGAAGTTATTTGATAATTTACCACCCAAAAAAGAAAGGGGTCTGTTCCGAAGCGCTAAACCGAAGTATCGGCCGTTTTATAATTTTCATAGTGTCCTTTTTTGACTTTGAGTCTTTACCCGACTTCAAGTCACAGTTTTGACTTTGGCTTATCTCTTCGACTGCCTTTTTTTCGCCGTAGTCCGCGATAGTTAGCCTTAGTAAAGAAACGACCGAACATTTGGCCGTTAGCATCCGGTTACATTTAAAGTCGACCCCAACAAAGTTGGGAAAAGGCTAGGCAGAACATTCAGGTCTAGGTAACCTATAACCTGGTATGTCTAATTAAACACTTGCATAATACAATATCTACCTACATACAGCAAATACTATTAGTGACCTTACCGAACTGAATAATTTTTGTGTACAGTCGTAATTAGGTCAATGGGGCCAGCCAAGTATGATTACGGTCACAAGGTTCAAATAGCAGTAGAGTGATGGCTCGTTAATTTTTATTTGGTTCAAGGACTGTCCACAAAATAACGATACCTAGGCTTACAAGCTTAGTAGTCCTGTCACCATATCTGCAGCAGGATATAAAATATATACCTAGTACAAGTAGGTTATATGTATGACCTTCCTCCAAAAGTAGGTAAAAGGATAGGCCCCGGGAGCAGGATGCACTTGCACCTCCCTGGCTTCAAAATAAAATGTGGGCGTCAAGCAAAAAGTGTCCAGTAGTGGGATATTGAGTTAAGACTAGATTCGGTATCTAGAATAGTCAATTGATAATATGGATTAAAATAATATTGGAAAACTGGCACATTTTTTTAAATCAGACATTTTAAGTTAAGAGGGCTCGCCCTTCCCGGTCCGTCTATCGTCCACGCGAGCATGGTCGAAAAGCTTGTTGTTTCATCCAGCGCAAGTGAGAACTACTAACAAGCGAGTGAGAACGCGATAAGATTGAACGAAAAATAGTGTGCTGAAATTTCATAAATCTTGTTCCAGGAAATACGTGTTCTTGAGTAAGCCTTACAAGTTTATGAAATAAATGTTTGCCATTTAGAATCTTAATTACACATGTGCAAGGTTTCTATCGTAATGTTTTCTTTACACTTACAATTTATGAATACCTAGGTACACTATGAAAGGCCAGGTTCAGGTAAAATTTGTGCAAGAAAGCAGATTTTTGCAGGCTTATACTGAATTTGTATCTCTAAATTTTAATTTTTTGCTTGCATAGAATAAAATCTAAACCTAGATATAGTAGGTACACAAAATTTTTAAAGAAAAATGTGTTACAACGCCATAATCATGTGCGTTTCTGTTATTACGAACTATCTGAGCAGAGTGTGGTTTCGACAGCGAAGCTAATATAAGGCGTAGTCGTGCGAGTTACTACTGGCACGTGGACAGGTGGCATGCGGTGAGATTAAAACACGATATCTTCAAGTAACTATTCGTGTATTCCTTGATTATCAAGTTGTCATGAATAGCAAATCATAAAGTATACGAATTACATGGTATCAAACATAAAAGAAGATTGTTCACATTAATAGGAAAGGAAAAGATGTTCACCCCATGATGACGTTTTGACAAGAGGAAGACGGAAGATACAGATAATAAACCTTTTATAGAGTGAGAACTATCCTCTATAATCTGTGGACTAATAATTCAAGCGGATCATGCATATATTTCACCAATTTCAGTGTTGGTCCGATAACAAAAGTAGTTCATGAGGTTTTTAGGATTCAGGTTTTTAGTTATTTCAGTTACACCTTGTATCATTATGTGAATATAAATAAGGGTATTATTTTAAAATAATTTATTTTATTTTAAATTGAAATGTGCGGTATAAAAGTAAAACATTGGGAGAGTTAAATTGACACAGAGTAACTATAAGTAGCAAGTAACCGTGCCATTGTTATTTTTCGCTTCCACAGTATGCAGCGACGAAGTGAGGAGTTCTTCCAACAAGGACGGCTGCCAGGAAGGCCCGGTCAGCCACGAAGCTTGGCACCGGCGCCATGGCAGACAGCGCACAAATTCCAAACGCTGCAATACAGTAGATAGATAGATAATCAGGTGTGTCATGTTATTTTCGAAGAACCACAGATTCCAAGGCCACATTAAGCATCATATTTAAACAACAAACAACTTACATTAAAAGCCGAACAAAGGCAGAAGCACAGAGCGAACCACAAGTTTCAATCCAGTTAACGAGTATTTAAAATGAAAGCACCATAATCCGACCACGATAACCTAACAATTTTCTTAGATTTCTAGAGTATCACGTCACGTAGCTTGTGTTTAGAGGACTTAGGACATCACACAAAGGATTCTAATGAATTTTTCGAAAATATTGTTGGATCTTCTTAAAACCTACCTATTGAGTAAAAAGTCTAGGGATAAGACATGCGAATCAAAACCAAAGATGATTTCAGAAAAGTTTTAATTTAATTTACGTAGAGATACATTTTCCTAGGTTTTCACTTATTTAAAAGCACAAAGCCATGGTGCCCATCATTGTTCACTGCCGCAGTACGCCGCCATGAAATGAGGGACCCTCCCAACTACGATCGACACCAGGAAGGGCCGGTCTGCGACGAAGCGTGGGATGGGAGGCTCGTCCAACATCGCACAACACAAGGAGATGCCCATTGCTGAAATACAATTACAAGATCCATCACAAGTTTTAGAAGGAACACCAATTCCATTACCATAGACAACAAAATGATTCAGCGGCTACAGTGGACCAACACGCAATCGAGCACAAAACTGTACGACATCAAAATACCCTTAACGACAAACCAAAGCAAAAAGTTGTAATTACCTAGAGCCTATACTGTAGAGCTTGTTTAATATAAGTACCTAACCTATACCTGAATACATCGACGTTCAGTAAAACTGGGACAGGTGTGACAAGATAAAAACGTTATCACTGGAATATAGATTACTAATTGACTTATCTTCCAGTAGTAGTATCTACTAATAAGTAGTGTTGTTGTACCTATGCAACACTTACATGCAATTCACCATGCAGTTTAAATAAAGAGTTCTTTTCATTACTTTTTTAGGTACCTACGTGTTACCTAATACCACATACAAACACTTACACAATAAATTCAAATCATTTATAAAATGTAAACTCTATGCCAGAAGAAAGCCTTATCAACTGCAGCTGGGAGAAAACTCAAAAAGCTCGCTTTTGTACGAACAGCAACAAAAAGGAAGTCGTATTAAAAAAATCGGAACAGTTTGGGAATTCTTTTTTTCAAATTCAAAATATCCAATTTTTTCTAGGCTTTTTATTAAATTCAGAAAATATCTAATTCTTTTTGTCTATTTAGTTGGATGATATTGAGTACAGGTAACAGCATTAATCGACTTTCGTTGCTGACTGAGGATGAGTCGACCTATTATTTATTGCTTTATCACTTTTGACAACAATTACAAGTAAACTGTAACTTCACTGAGGTTGAACCTATTTGTCTGTCTGTCGTGTTATAATGTGGAAGTGATATTTAATCACTAAATTTGGCTCCTCTTCACAATCGGCGATGATCGTTAATCGTGGGATCGTCTGTAATCGGCACGATCATCGTGCGAGCATCCACATATTCGTCGTTGATCGTCCGTTAGTCATGACATGTGTTGAGCGGCAAGCATTCTAAATGGAAGTGGAGTCTAATGCTGTTGCTATCATTCATTTAATTTCGCTATACAACCAATATCAAAATGATACTGAAAAGAAGATGGTGGTGTTTGAGCATTCTTTGTAATAGAACGAAGATTGCAACAACTATACGATTTAATAAGCTGTATTTGTATTCAAACTATACAGGATGTTTGGAAGCTGGGGGAAAAGCCTAAAGGGGTTGATAGTAGGCACCATTTAGAGCATTTTGAGCCATACATGTCTTAGACGAAGTACATTTTTTTTATCTGCTATTTTTAGTTAATTGCCAACAGTGCCCCAGTTAAAGCTAGTATGTTTCTTTTTGTGGTTTATCTCATGTGCACCTAATCTAATAAACAAGTACAAAGCTTCTGTGTTATGAAAAAAAATACTAAGACACTTTTGAGTCGTAGAATACCTACTTCTAACATTTGTAAAATAAAATAGCCTATAACGTTCAAACCTTTTCAAAAACATGCTCGAAATGCTCCAATTTAAATGGTGTCAACTATCACCCCTTAAGGTTTTGCACCTGGCTCCCAAACTTGAGATTGTTTGTTGCTTGTTGTAGTTTGTTGGATTAAGTTATATAAATCTTGTTTCCATTTTTTTTTTTTTTTTTTATACGCAATGGGGTTTCTTGTTTTTATTTATTTACTTTTTTTTAAGTTTTAGTCCCTAAAGGTTCGCTCAATCATGCATGCGCAGTTAGTTCAAAAATTGGCGCAAATACTGCATGGTGTCTACATGATAGCGACTTGCATGCGCAAACGGTTTGAGCAACAATTGACGTAAAAACAGAGAAGAACTTATATATTTCAATAAATCTTGAAATTGTTTCCATCCATTTTGACGTGCAGTCACCTTGTGACACAAGCTCTTAATGATGCATCTGCTGTACAGCAAGCTTAAGCGCCTTATTCACGATCCATCCCCGCTGTACGTCTGCTCAAGGGCGCGGTGCTGGACGTAGCATACACACTATCGTGCACGCATCCAGCGTGCTAGATGTAATCGAAAGAATTAAGTGAGCCCTCGTGTTTTATTCATTTAAATGCCACCAGTTTTATCAAAACGCCAAAAATGGCAGTTCTTCTGATATTGTCAGTAGCAGCAGAAGAGAGTAAAAAAGTATAATCAAAAATTAGTAAAAAAAAAACATATAGTCCGCACTTGAGACATTTCTTGGACCAAAAAAATCGATATTTTAATCGTTATCTAGTACTGTGTCGATCCAGTGAATCAATATTTCACCCTAGATAATCGTGATTCGATTTTTTCTGTTTGGATAAGAACCTGAACTGTAAATAATTTACAATTGGTTGAATGTAGGTACTACCCATACACATGTAAAGAAATGAACATGATTACTGTGTACTCAGGTTCATTCGTCGCTCCTCGACAGGTAAAATATTTTTTTTTTAATACGTTTGTATTACAATAATAATTACTAACTTATTTTTTTACATTAACAAAGAAAATAACAACTCGAAAAAAATATAGATTTATGTAAAATCGATTTTTTGACCACGATAGATTTTTTTCGATTTTATCAGATTTCAATTCTAATCGATTTAAGAATCGATCTTTTTCGATCATTTTCGACGATTAGAGCAGGATCTTGAAAGGCGGGTGCAGATTGTGATACAGTGTTGGATGTTAACTTTCAGTGTGTATCAATCGATTAACACTGAACAATATCTACTAACTGATTACATCTAGAACAGACTTGTGAATATTTTTTTTAAGGGTACTAATAGACTTAGTCGAATATTTATTGAATAATTTAAGTACCTAAGTATATCACACTAATATTATAAAGGCGAAAGTTTGTAAGTGTGTGTGTGTATGTTTGTTACTTCTTCACGCTCTAACGGCTGGACCAATTTTGATAAAATTTTGTATGGAGGTAGCTGACACCCTGGATTGACACATAGGCTACTTATTATCCCGATATTCCCACGGGATCGAGACTTACGCGGGTGAAACCGCGGGACGCAGCTAGTACTAAAATAATTGGTTAATCTACAGAAGGATTTCAAATAAGAACTTATAAGAGTCCGCCTTTAGATATTTCACACTTAATCGAGCGGATTGGTATTATGGAGGTTTTAAAATTTTGACTTGAAAAACTGTGACTTTTAAAATTTTCTAATGTTTTCACTAAAACCATATTTAGACAGCTATTATCTAAACACATATCACAATTAGAATGTTTACAGATAGAATAGGTTTAAGGCCAATAAGAAATGCCCCTTGGGTGACCTTGGCGGGACGAACAGCCAGATGGACCGTGAATTTAGTTTATATTTTCTTCACCGCTGGTTGTGTTGTCCGCTGGTTGTCAATGGAACCTTATGTGATAATGTTGCCAGTAAAATGTATTTTTGTGTGTAATGGTTTCAGGTGAATTTAAAAAAATACCTATTTAAAAAGATTATACTTTAATAAAATCTTACTTAGTAATATTGTACAACAAATTTCTGAGATAGGTGAACATTATTAATTTTTATAAACGGTGTTAATTTTATTATCAAACTGTAGGTTTTGCTATTCGAGAGTATCATTTTATTTAGAAACAAGACAGTTAATTAATACATATTATTTTCTGGCGCTTCTATACTTTTGAAAGCTTCAAGTTTGAACCGAAAAACTAACAGATATAAGTTTAACAAAAAAATTATGTTTATTAACAGCGTGTATGTGTCATCATGTGATCAAACCGAAATGCTGTCTATAACGGATACCAAATTGTCAAATCTTATTTAGATGTTTTCAAGATAGGTTACTAGATATATATAGGTTGCGAGATAGACTCACTTATAATCGCAATTTCAAAGATTTAGCAATTGTTTTACATGACCAAAGATATGGGTATCGGTGTTATTGGAAAATCAGTTATAGATACCATTGGTTTGAATTAATTTTGAGTGCTTTGTGCCATGAAATGCCTAGAGCAAAAATCTAGTGTTGATTGTACGCGCTAGTTGCTGCCGCGATATGCTCCGATGAAGAGCGGGGCGCGATCGAAGCCGAGCAGCAGGTAGAGGAATGGGCGGTCGGCGCGGAAGCGCGGCGACGGCGGGCGCGCGCAGCGCAGCATTATCACCATGCCTGCGCCACACACAGCACTATAGTTCATCGTGCGCGGACGTGGGCGCGCTCGCGCTCGGCCGGTAGCTGGCTAGCAGCGCCACGTGGCGCGCCGTACACAACAGCCACAGCGCCGGCCGGTTCGCCTCGAAAAGCGTCGGCACCGAGCGCGTGCGACGCGTCGCCATCGCTGCACATCCACACACCACACGACACAGTCAAACGATCCACGACTACACAACGCAACAGCCCAACAATAGCATCCAACGACACACCACAAGCTTCAGGTGGTAGCCCGCGAAATTCAAATTTTCTTACGCCTTTTCAATTTGCAGAATTAGAATCATTAATACATCTCTCTCTTAGTTAGATTTGTTTCATAGGAACAAATGCCTTATGAAAAAAGTCATAGGGAACAAATCTAGCTTAGAGAGATGTATTAATGAGTCTAATGATTATAATTCTGTACCTAAATATTCATATTTTTGTTATGCTCGCGAATCATATTTTGATCAAGATACAATCTGACCTGCAAATTGCAAAAAACGTAAGAACATTTTAATTAAGAGAACTACCACTGCAGATCCACCTTAACAAACTAACTCAACGCCACATCACACAGTAGAAGTTGATATTAGGCAGATAGTAGAGCGCTGCCAATCCCGAATAATTAAGCCTCCACTTAAGAACTACGTGCATTGAGAGTTAGTAAGAAGCAGAAACATAGAAAGGAAAGTTATGGTAACATATTTGCAATGCATTAGCAGTCAATATAAATTACGCTATTGAGCAGGGTCGAGTAAGCCATGTTTACTTTCCATACAATCAAGTATTTTAACCTAATACTTGTTTAATTTTTCCCTTGATCCACATCAAGGGAATAATTACCACTAATGCCAAAATAGCTTGATAAGCATGAACCTTATAAAGGCTCTACACTCTACTCGTACTTGGAGTATTAAGATATAACAGTATTTTATCACTTGGTTAGAAAACAAACTGAATACACCAGCATAGCTATTCACAATCATTCGATACGCTTCCGCGCCGAAATGAATATCCATGAATGGTATCGAAGGCAGTCTTCTCAACACTGTTGACAAATCGACAACCCGAAAATGTAGTCGGTAATTAAATAGGCAACCGATATCCTTCCGACAGCTGTTTGCTTGCTGTCGGGGCAAGGCAAATCAGGTAACCGCAATGTGTCATTTTCTACACGATAGCCTGTCGACTGGTCGTGAATAGCTACATAGAAGTAGATTTCAGTTAGATTCTTATGATTGCCATCTATCTTCTTTACAACCCTTAGAAAAATGTGCAGTGTTATTATATTCTACACACATTTTCTGATATCATATCCCTTTCGGGGAAATGTAGTATGAACACAAGTCATAAAATTATATTGAAAAATTACAATACTATGTGGCTTAGCAGTGTAGATATATTATTATATCTAATAATAATTGCAAGTGCAACCTCGAACACAATAAGTTAATTTATCTTGAGCCCTGTTCGGTCAGTAATCAATCGTGGAAAGTCTGTTATCAAATATAATCATATCACTGACCAATGTTAAGCAATTTCACTATAAATTCGATGTTAGTAATCAAAGTAAAGATAAAAAAATAATGTAGGAAGTATCTTTGTCTAAGACATGTAGTAAGTACTATAAATATTAACACGCTTACCGGTAGCTGCGGCTGCCTCCGCGCCTTCCTCGTTCACTTCAATAAAGGCTTTCTGTACTGCCTTCGATACATACAGAGGATCCTCGACATTCAAAATCTTTGTCAGACCCGAATTTTCTTTGTTGAAGATCGCTCGTATTCCGAGCTAGAACAAACAAATGAGCAATATAGACTCCATAATTTTAAGTTGTCATTCAAGACGCCCGCGGTCCATTTCAAAGTACCTACCTACTCATTATAATAGTGTGGCTAGACTGTTGACAATGAAATATGACCTTCATTAATCCCAGATAAGCTGTATTCGCAAAAAATTTGGGTATTCAATAATTCCAAGTATTGTGTGACATGACACATAGTTTCACGCGATTTTATTGTAAAGTAAAAAACAAACCTTAGGGAGCACTTCAGTCAGATCGATTTCTGTTTCAATCTTGAACTTGGGAATAGATACTTGCACTTTAGTTTTGTACATTTTATCCACCTCCGACATGAGATCAAAGCCATTAGCCAGTTTGGACAAAACACTATCGAGGCCTTCGATTTCATTGGGTAACACGACGAGCATCGACGTTTCTCCGCCTTGATAAGGCATTTCTAACAGCTGAAATATAAAAACCATTAAATAAAGCGCTTTGTATTAAAATACAATATAATTCAAGGTTATTCATTGTGACAGGTCAAAGGAACGCAAAAATACACGGTTCAAGGTCCAATCAATAATTTTCCTTAAAGAACGGAATGTTATTTTTATGAATTTCAATTCAATCCCACATAAAATAAACATTTCAATAGGCCATTAATACTATCTTAGCTTAGTGCAAACGTGATAATGTTGTTGTCTGCCAGTATTGTAGGCAATGTTTGCAACAGAACATTCTCGGCATATTCGCGGAATCGATAGACATAAATATTATTCTGGAATGTGAGTGTTAACGCTATCTTTTTATATTTTAAACAAGCATAACAAGTGTGAATTACATTGGACTTATTGGCGTGTTTTTAGTCTAGGCTATATTTATACCTGAGCGTCAAGGTCGCCGCTATTACCATACAAATATTCATCCTCTTTGTACATCATAGGCACATTCACTGAAGAGTTGATAGTAATGTGGAATGGTTGGTCCATTGTGTTTGCGGGATCAAACTGCTTCTTCCATGTACCCTATAAAAGAATGTTAATTAGATACTAATTAGTAAGAATTTAAATAATGTTATTCATACTGTAAGAAATGGTATGAAAATAAGACATACTTTGAAGTAGAGAGCATTAATAAGAACAAGACGAGTGTCACTATCCACACTGTCTGAGCTGAGTAGATCTTTGATCTTGTGATTGGTCTGGTTTTCAACCTGAAAATACAACCCAATAAAATTATTATCTTTTTTCAAATACTAAGCATGCAGTATTAATAGCTCTGAAGCTGATCATATATAAGCACCTACCCATTGGTTGATGACATTGGTAGCAGCTGCCCCAGTGCTAAAGTCCAGTTTCTCTATGGCAGCATCAAACACCTTAACTGCATCTTCTTTCAACTTAGGCTGTAGCTCATAAGGACCTTCCTGTACATACACCCTATTTGCTACGTTTAGTGTGACTCCCTTCACCGACCTCAACTTGGACGACACTTCAGCGAATGATGAACGAATCTGAAACACAACATTAATCATCATTAAACATTGTGCAACAAACTCGGACAATTAAAGCAGCTGCTGGAGTGTTCATGACAATTTATATGTTTTTGACAACAGTTAGGTAGCTATCTAGTCTGGTCTTGCTATTGCCCGCGGCTTTGCCCGCGTGGATGTCGGAAAATATCCCACGGAAACCTACTACCGGGATTTTTATCGGCGTTTTCATATAAGTACCTATTGGTTTACGCAGCGCACGCCAGTAAAGCGCTCAGTAGGCATGATTTTTTCCGACATCTTCAACAATCATTGTCATATTTCAGCCTATTTACACAAAAACTTAATAAATTATACTTACACCTAAACCGTATGATTCAGTGATTCATGAGGAAGAATCACTCCATACCGAAAACCGTTGAAAATTGTTTTTGAGTCAATTGCGTTCAGACAGAAAGACGCGGCAGGGGGACTTTGTTTTATACTATTGTATAATTATGTAGTGATAACTAATGAGAAGGTAATTATTGGTCACCTTTATCAGTTCCAAACATATATAGGTATGTCATGCATGGTCAACTAATTAGGGACACCAGTATGAAATATGTAAGATTTTCCTTCAAACTTTAAAGTATTATTTTTGTGAATGTATTTATGTTTGTATACATAAATTCAGTTAATACTTACAGATTTATCATCAGGGAACCCAAGTGCTGTTAGTAGTTCAGAATGTGCTGGGTCAGTGGTGCCCAATGTCAGCAGAGCTAGTAAAAACTCAGCTGACAGAGGTGATGAAACCACACTCGTGCCTTTCTCTAGTTCCTAGGAAATTAATACCAATATCAAACAAATAATGGGCATGAGAGGTTTAGGCTTGAGTAATTAATCAATTCAATTAGTCGTACCCCATACAACTAATTGACTTTACTTATTACTGAAGTTGTAATTTAGATTAGAATTTATTAAAAAATCAACTTCATAGTATAATTTGTTTTAGTAAATTATGGGATATTGAATAAATATTGTATGTATGTCATATTCTTTAGAAAAAAGGGAAAGGAAGGTCTTTGCCCTGCAGTACGACAATACAGGCTGATTATTTTTATTATTTAACAAGAGTAAAATAAAGGAAATAAAAATAGAAACATTTTAGTATAATTAGGTCTCTACTGAGGGCAACAATAATTATTATTTCCATATAAATCACTTACTATCAAAGACACGTCATAGGTTTATCAGAATTTATCATTATCATTTCCGAAAAACAAGAAGCACTTAGTGGAAAATTGATTAAATGTAAAGATTGTATAAGTACAGAGCCTTCTATAGTATAATAATTATGTACTCTCAAGTCTGTGATCTGCCTTATTTATTATGGTAACAAAATCTTGCCTTAGTACAATATCTTGGTATCAGAGAAGAATTTTAATTGGAAAAAACCTAATATAAGTTCTCATAAAATAATAGGATGTGCAATTGGATTTGCAACATTCATAATAGGAAAGAACCATTACAACCATTTCACCTCAAATCAATCAATTTATATGTGGGTGCATGTTTGAAACTATAAATAAAACTGTAATGGGGTATTCCCAAACATATAATAAGTAGGTACTTAACTAATTATTATTTTCAGTATTTGTAATTTAAATTCTAGCGTTTTGGTACATATTTACATTACATATAATTATAAATTATAATTATTAGTAATGTTACAAAACGCTAGAATGGCTTTCCTTGCAACTATTGTTGGAACTTCAATGATAACACTCTACCTGGCAGCTTATTTCTTCTAAGTTTAAATATTGTTTAGTTTGTGACACACCCTGTGACATACTTACTTCTGTCTAAATGTGTCTGCCCGTATGTTTGTTTCTATATAAAATATAATCTAATCTATTATCTCAAGGCCTTTTAATCTTCTCCAAGTGCCAGGTAGCCATACTCTCTAACAAATATAATAAAGCCAAGGAAAGCCATTTTAGCAGCTTTTTTCTAATTTAAATTTTGAATAGTAATGCAAGAGGTAGAAGTAAAATCAATAGGTATAGGGTATAATTAAATGAATACTTACAACACAGAATTTGGCTGAGAATTGGGCAATAGAAGAAGAAAGGGTTTTTGAATCCATGTTTTCGCTGGTATTGTTAGCTTCTAACACCGAAAGTAATAAAACTGGAACAATAAAATAATATATTAAGCACTTAGAGCTGCACGGACGGCGACCACACACAAACACTACCAAAATGTTTATGACATCATTTGCCGGCGCGGCGCCGCGCGCCGGCTCGCCGGGCAGCCAGCCTTACAACGATACAAGCCTCACCATCACCGAATGAATCACGCCAAATGGAGGGGATACCACATTCAAGGCAAAGAGTATTCAAGGTTATTTATATTATTACACAGTACACACCACGCTTATAGCCCCGAACTAAGCAACAGTAGAAAATATAAATAATCTACAACTCACATAATGTAAACAGTAAATCCCACATCGATAACTATGAAAACTGACACTATCTAGAAAACAACATAGTTTTCGCATTACACTACAAATACTTTCAAAAGATAAGTGTTGACCAATCCTACGTTTTTATTATAATTATCTTATCATACAAAATACATTCCTGAATTGGGGCGAGTAAATCGTCAAATCACTACAAATTCGTGTTCCAAAATTCTTTTAACGGTTACACGGAGTACCAAATATAATCCAGATTTACTTATGATTAAAGACAGACTAAAATGCCATTACAATACCAAAAGATTTACTAAAATTCCAAAACATGTGTAGGTATTTCTTCAATCAAATATTTACAAAATAATTCAGAGAATGTGTCAAACTTTGACGTTCACGTTCGGTTTGCGGCACTTGTTTTTGGCTGCATTCCGTATTAGATTGAAATTGACTGAAATTCCGTATTAGACTGACAGGCGCTCACATTAATAATTTGCGTACCGAATTACGATTATGACAGCCGACAACTGTCAACAATTCGGAACGCTCTGAACGCGCTCACGGTTGAATTACAGTACACACACACATTTGTACACTTCTTCTTCTTTGGTTAGATGGCGACTGTAGCCAGAAGCACAATTTTGAAAATGCCACGCTAATTATTTAGTTAAGATGAGACTCAAAATAAAACAACGCAACTGTCAGTTTTGACAGTGCTCACGGAGATATTAATTTAAGGCATGGTCGGCGTTATCGCAAGATGGCGCATGTCATGACGTCATCTATGACGTTTCACGAGACATCGTTTTCGCGCTAACGCTAATAGGGAACGGATTTTAGCGCGCTCAAATCGATTACAGTCTATCTCGGAACGCACCGTTTGATTGACCTGTAAAATCAACCACAGCCAACCGACCGAATATCACCCAAGAATAATTACTCGATCAGCCAAACAGTCAGGGTCTAAAGTTTCGACCCAAACACCGGTCGAAATCCTTGTCCCATTCCATCTTTCAAGCACGGGTAGCTGTGCTGGAGCAAATGCCGCAGCTCCATACTTCGTACTTAAATCTTGAAGCCGTTTGGGATTGATTGAAAAGGTCCATCAACCGAGATCGATGTCGAGCAAGAGCCAGGTCCATTTAGCAATAAAAAAGACAACAATAGAGAATCACTACGTTCATGGCGCCCAATGCTCGCATACTTTCTCGGGATATCGCCGATGGCAATTGATCGACTCTTCATGTGACCAAAGGGCTGGCTGGCATAGGTACCTATAATATGGGGCATGTTACATTGTCAATAATATCACCATACCGTGGTAATGGTGTTATAGGCGGTATTGTGATAATATCACAGATTATTAGGAAATCTGAAAATCTTATATCGAGATATTAGGAACATGATAATATTGACAAATTTAACATGCCCATAAATACAAGCTTATTTTTAAGTCGTCAATAACCTCTTAAGGGGGCATTGTACTCATCATTATGAACAACTTTTACTATGGGGCCAAACTGAAATCGCGAAAAAAAAACCAGCTGTTCCCTACATTTATGTTCGAATAATTTGTTAAAATGTAGGGAACAGCTGGTTTTTTTTTCGCGATTTCAGTTTTGGTCCCATAGTAAAAGTTGTTCATAATGATGAGTACAATGACCCCTTAAGAGGTTATTGACGACTTAAAAATAACCCTGTAGATATTTAACCGATTTCACAAAAGGAGGATGTTACGCGTTCGGGTGGTTTTTCTTCATGTTAGTATGAACACCGATTTCTCCGTGATTTCTGGGCCGTGAATGTTATTATAGCCGTTTTATCGAAACAAATCTTAAAAATAGCATTCTGTAGGTATTTGTCGTCAATCAGTAGGGACAATTAAATGTTTGTAATAAACACGCACCGCGGTAGGTATGTCGCCAAATAAAAAATAAAATAATATTGCGGGTATTTGAAACCGGCCTTTCATATTTGTATAATTTTGACCATTATTTGCACAAATACCCCAAATGAAGTGGCAGCATGCAGTATCAGATATAAAAAGCCAGTTAAACACTATAAGCTTGCAGGTCCAGAGACTTTTAAGTTGAGTGGTGTAATATAATAATAATATACTAAGTACCTACATCTTCCCATTATATAAAAAAAAAAACGCAAGCAAAAAGCAAGTGCAAGCAAGGAAGCAAGCAAGTGGGACACAAGCAATCTAGTGGCGAGAAACGCGAAGTAACAATCAATCTGCCTAGCCTGTTCCCAACTAGATTGGGGTCGGCTTCCAGTCTAACCAAATGCAGCTGCTGAATACCAGTATTTTACATGGAGCGACTGCCTATCTGGCCTCAACTCAGTTACTAGGTAACACGATACCCCTTGCGAGTAAAACTGGTTGTCAGACTTTTGGGCTTCTGACTACCCGTAACGATTGTCTACGAATGACAGCCGGGACTAACAGCTTACCGTACTTTCCGAGGCACGGACTGGTCTCGATATGTAATGTATGGTCACCCATCCACGAACTGACCGCGGCAAGCGTAGCTTAGTCTTCGATCGACCCGTGCGGCTGTTATTATTTGGCCACAAGCCCCGTGTTTGTTTATTTGTAGCTCGCATGAGTTGTTATTTTCGTTGTATTGTGCTATGAGCAAAGAGTAAAAAAGTAAAATGAGACGTAGGAACAATGTTGGATCGAAAACATCTTGTTGGTGTGCCCATGCTTGCGAACAGCGCAGGACGTGTCGTTGTGGAAATCTTTGGGTCAGGCTCATGACTAAGTAGTAGCTCGTAGACGTCTTTAGCCTGAAATGATGCTGATGATGAACTTAAACGCAATTCAAGCTACTTTTTAGTGGAATGCGGTTTAACGATATTTTACAATTTTTTTTGTTTATGTATCTTCGCGCCTAAAACTTTTTTTTTGATGATTTAATTCTGCCTGCTAAGAAACAGTAAAATTATTCTGAAGGTAGAAAAATACAATTATGTCAACTTTCGACAAATTACAATATGTCACGGATTAGTGCTACAGGTCCTAATCTGTGGAAAAAGTTACATTTTCGGCTTTTATCTTAGATCATAGTTTTATACAAAATTTTACGTATATAAAATGTAAGTAATCCGAAACAAAACAGGAAATATAAAGATTTAAAAAAATCCGTGAGAAATATGGGTTTGGGTATTCGCAATACGGTCAGATATTACGGGTACTGTGGTTGCCCTCCGCGGCCATCACCGCGGTGCACCAGTCATCCCTGTCCGAGTCAGCCGTGCCGGCCCATCTGCCCCCCGGCAGACTGTCGCCCCGGACGTATTCCACCAAATCCGTGCTGCCCAAGATTTCCTTGCAAGGGTACCTGGAGGAAATTCAGAAATTTGTTTTTCTTTATTTGTCTCCCGCTTATAATCCTTCAAACCATTCATGCATTTGGACAAGAACCATTCGAAAAAGGAGTATGTCGTGACTATGAATACATGCGAAGACGTACTAAGAGGTTTCCATGGGGTAGAAAAGGTATTAAAAGTTTATTCCACAACCCTTGTACTAATCATCTACCTGGAGAATGTGACCTTTCGCACTTGGAGTGTGATTAATTTTTGATGTTAAAATTATTTTTGCAATTTTTTTAAAACATGTTTGTTTTTTTATAGCAGATAAATAACGTGAACTTACTTTAAGTATTTTATTTGCAGTAGGTACATGGCCGTAAAGCTGGTTATCCACTATGTTTTTGCATCAACTGTGTTTTTTTAATTACGGACACCAATTCAATTTGTAATTAGAAAACAAAAATCTAAAGATTTCGCGCCAATGCCTTTTTAGGGTTCCGTACCAAAATGGTAAAAAGGAACCCTTATGGTGAGTCTGTCTGTCCGTCTGTCTGTCACAGCTGGATATCTCAGGAACTATTAATGCTATCAACTTGAAATTTGGAATAGTTTTAGATGACGTTTACCCAACTATTTTGCAAACAACAAAGAAATTAAAAAAATATATATATATTTTGCAACAGGGCCTGAACGGGTTAGCGTCAGAATGGCTGGTTGCCTCAAGCGGCTTTGAATGTAATTATATTCAAGAGTTGCTATCCAATTGCTTATATTTGCTACATTTCTTCAATAATTGCTACCTATGATACATTCAGAGAAATATGAATCTTTTTGTGACCAGCCATTCTGACGTCAGGATGGATGGTTGCCTCCGTGTTCAGCATGAAGGACGCAGAATTTCTAAAAGTTTGTTGTATCAATAATTGCTTACTGATTGCTACTTTCATGAATCGGTTTTCAGTTTCGTACTTATACTAAGTAAAAAAATATAGCTTTTATTAAAATTTGTACGAACAAGTGCCTAATAATTTGGAAAGGCAACAGATTGTTTTACTACAGTGTCTTACTTGTTCAATCCTCGGTGCGCGACTCCGACTCGCTCTTGACCGGTTTTTTTATTTATTTCATCTGTAGCCGCTTTTTTTTTTTTAATGTTTGACATCTCGTAGTTGGCCTTGAGAGGCCGTGACTACTTAACCGGACTTTCCTGTGGTTGCTGTGAGCTTAAAGCCTCCAGCCAGGAGCGTAAATATATTTATTAAAACTAAACGTCAGCGCACTAAGGGGGTTCGTACCCCACAGGGGGTGCCCGCTGTGGGGTACGAACCTCGGCTTAGGGCGTCGTTGGGGAATAACAGCAAGTTGGGGACAGGCTGGATCAAAAGTTTAGATTCATGATTATTAACGGGGATTACTATTAAATGCTACGGCTCACTCAGCCTCGGGGCTGGCGGTTCGACGTGCAAGGGACGGGGGGCACAATTAAGTCTTGAACTTCGCGTGGTACCTCGGCGGCGAGGACGGAATGACGGTTTGTGTGATTTGTGCATTGTACTTGTGGCCCTATCGCTTTCCTGAAGGAGAGTAATGGGGTCATCTGGATCTAAGAGAGTATGCCTAGGTCGGCGAGTCTGACTAATCTGAGAAGGCCTATAGCTAGCGGCCTGCACAACCAAGGGGTTGCGATGTCTATCTGCGGACTCGAAGAACCGCTTTGTCGCGCGATTCATAAACTGCTTAATGGTGGGGATTTTAAAATCTAGATGGAGGGTTTCGTTCCGAACGAACAAACGAGTGTCCGTAATTATACGGAGAAATCGGTTTTGAAGTGCCTGCAATCTATGAATGAGGTGGGGACTGGCGTGTGCGAAAACAGCACAGGCGTAAGTCATAATCGGGCGGATCTGTAGCCGCAACCAAGGAACATATTTATACTCAGCTACGGCGAGACCGCAACGCAATGCACGCATTCTACCAATACAAAGAGATCGCCGCTTTTAGTTACATTTTCAAAAATAAAATGTCTTCTTCAATGTATCTTAATCACAATATGATTCGCGATTTAACAGATATGTATTTACATAATTATTTAATCATTAAAATCATTAATACAGCTACAGCTGCGGATTCACCTTAAGCATAATGACTTTTTCGTTTTTGTATGCTCGTTGTTAACAGACAATTTTTTTTTTTTTAGGCCCCTAGAGAAAGATATGCTATTTTAACCCCGCTCTGGGGGTCTACTCCGAAGCGCTAATCCAAAGTAACGGCCGAATGTTTGGCAGTTTTATAACTTCCAAAGTTTCTTTTTTTTACTTTGAGTTCTTACCCGACTTCAAGTCACATTTTTGATTTTTGCTTATATCTTCGACTGTCTTTCATTTATTTTTTTCGCCGTAGTCAGTCATAGTTAGCCGTAGTCAAGAAACGGCCGAACATTCGGCTGATAATTCGGATTTATCTTCGGAGTAGACCTGGTACGCTACAATGACGGACTTTTTGAGCAAGAGGAGTGAAAAAGTGATTGTGATAGTAGTGTGCTATTAGGCGTGTTATTAATCAGCGATGCGCAGATATCGCGTTGTATTCAATGTTATTGGGTTCCGGGCACCACTTCTTATATAGATCGGCTGGAAGAGCATGGTTGAAGCGGGTGTGTTGAGAGTTGGAGCCAGAATCATACTCTCAGCATCGACAGCATTAAAACTAGATTGCGACGTCAAAGTTACCAAAGGGTAACTTTGACGTCGCAATCTAGTTTTGTCAACAACAATCGGCAGCGCGGCCGCAAAAGCTCACCCAAACGGAGCCGTTCGGCTGCTGGAACGTAAAAGAGCACGCGAACAGGGAGAGCCGGTCAGCTGCTCTGCTCAGACTGTTTTACATTGATTGCATTGCCTACGGCGACGTAGCTTATTATAGACTTATGTGACAACTGCTGGGCCGGTTTGAAGAGAATGAGCGAATGTAACTAGCATCAACTACGCGCTTGGTGCGGTGACGCCTAAAATAAATAACACCCACGCGCCGTAGCGCTCATTGACTACGCGCCTGCTACGGTGGAGCCCACATTGCTGCCTACGACGTAGCTACCATTGACTACGCACCAGCTACGGCGGAGCCCACATCGCTGCCTACGACGTAGCTACTATCGACTACGCACATGCTACGGCGGAGCCCACATCTGCATCAGTGCGTACGACGACGCTGACGGAACTACTGTCGACTACGCGCCTGCTACGGCGAAGCCTACATCGGTGCCTACGCGCATGCTACGGTACAGCCCACATCACTGCCTACGACGTAGCTACTATCGACTACGCGCCTGCTACGGTGGAGCTCACATGGCTGCCTACGACGTAGCTACTATATGGCGACTACGCGCCTACTACGGTGGAGCCAACATCACTGCCTATGACGTAGCTATTATCCGACTACGCGCCTGCTACGGCGGCGCCCACATCGCTGCCTACGACGTAGCTACTATCGACTACGCGCCTGCTACGGTAGAGCCCACATCGCTGCCTGCGACGTAGCTACTATCGACTACGCGCCTGCTAAGGCGGAGCCCACATCGCTGCCTGCGACGTAGCTACTCAACTACTACGCGCCTGCTACGGTAGAGCCCACATCGCTGCCTGCAGCTACTATAGACTACGCGCCTGCTACGGCGGAGCCCACATCGCTGCCTACGACGTAGCCACTATCGACTACGCGCCTGCTAATGCGGAACCCACATCGCTGCCTACGACGACGTAGCTACTATCGGTTACGCGCCTGTTACGGCGGGGCCCACATCGCTGCCTACGACGAAACTACTATGTACTACACGCCTGCGACGGCGGAGCCCACGTCGCTGCCTACGACGTGGCTACTATCGACCACGCGCCTGGTACGGCGGAGCCCACATCGCTGCCTACGACGTAGCTACTATAGACTACGCGCCTGCTAAGGCGGAGCCCACATCGCTGCCTACGACGACGTAGCTACTATCGGCTACGCGCCTGTTACGGCGGGGCCCACATCGCTGCCTACGACGAAACTACTATCGACTACACGCCTGCGACGGCGGAGCCCACGTCGCTGCCTACGACGTGGCTACTATCGACCACGCGCCTGTTATGGCGGGGCCCACATCGCTGCCTACGACGAAACTACTATCGACTACACGCCTGCGACGGCGGAGCCCACGTCGCTGCCTACGACGTGGCTACTATCGACCACGCGCCTGTTACGGCGGGGCCCACATCGCTGCCTACGACGTAGCTACTATAGACTACGCGCCTGCTACGGTGGAGCCCACATCGCTGCCTACGACATAGTATCATCGCCTACGCGCCTGCTACGGTGCAGCCTAAAATGAATACACGCTGAATACGCGCTGCCTATCAACAACAAAGCTATCATCTCCTACGTGCCTGCTACTTTAATCCTATAACGTGACTACAGCTACGTAAGTATTCAAGTATTATTACTTATTAATAATGCGACTTAACGATACGGCATTATTAGTTTTCAAGTTTACATTACAACTTTTACCAAGAAGAAAACTTGTGGATGGAACCGTATGAAAACACGGAGCGCGGCCGATAGTGGCATCTGTTAGATCAGACGTGAACTATATAGAATCAAGAATTATTACATTCCTTTTGTCGGTCACTCCTAAACTTATTCCTGCTGAGGCGGGTCGTCATGATCACTGAATGATGTTGTAGTTGAAACTTTAATTTACAAGGTATATATTATATTCTACTTACCTACTCGTATAACAGCATTTTTAATTGTCTATTGGTACCATTACTAGACAGTTGTGTTGTTGTTGGAGGAGGCATATGTCCAGCAGTGGACGTCTTTCGGTTGAAATGATGGTGATGATGGCTGTTACTAGAGTCAGTCACCGCCAAACTCTCGTTGGCGTCGTATTTAACGTAGTTACAAGCTTACTGGTCGTTAGAATAATTGATTGTCACCTGATTTCAAACTTCAACTGCAAAAGTCGTATGATGTAGCAATTTAGCAAATGAATCTCTAGCACGGTACCGTTCGGCATAACATGGTGAATTTCAAAAAAGCGCATTATAACGTAACTGACACGTTCAGTGAGGTACCTACTCGACCTGTTTTATCTATTACCTGGAGTTGTGAAACATCGATATCGCCGTGAAGCATTTGAATCTCAAAGTTAATAATTAGATGTAAGCAGCTGGTGAGTACAGATATGTACATAGATCGTTGCATAGTTGATATGCGCACGCATGTACGTGGAGTCGCGGGGCGAGGGCGCACGGGCGGGGTGTGCGACTGGCGCGCCCTGCCGCCACGATCAATAGCTGCGCTGACGTCAGAGCACGGCGGCGCGCTATTGGCCCGCCCGGCATTATTAAATAAACCTCCGAGTGGAGTGGCGCCGAGCTCGCGCCGCGGGCACAGCACCGCAGCACGCGGCGGGCCCGCGCCCCGGTCGCGGTCGCCGCCCGCCATGGCCGATATGCCGGACCTGTCGCACCTCACGCCCGAGGAGCGCGCCATCATCGAGGGCGTCATGATGCGGCAGCGCCAGGAGGAGCAGCGCGAGCACGAGATCATGAGGTGTGCCCGCGCCCCCCGCCACCCGCGCCCCTCCCGTGTCGCCTAGGCACATTCGACGTACTGCACCACTGTTATTCGTGAAAGTGCCGTGATCCTATCCCTAACCATTGCTCTACTCGGGTGGCATTTATAATAACTATTGCATATTCGTCGCTGCATATTGGCATCGGCGCTATTGTGTTGCTTGATCTTATTCAGTTCCTGCTTTCGAACGCAAACGTATCCCGTGGGAGGCCGTGTTCATAAGTTTGGTTCAGTATTGACGTAGATAAACAGTTTTACTTGGTGCTTCATTTTCTTTATTTAAATATTTCTATATTGCTTTACATAATTTATTTCGTGCTCCAATTTGCCGATGGCAGGAATATACCTATATGGCTTGTTATCGCGCGTGTGGAGTGTCGCATTAAACATGCAGTGGATTTAATGACGCATCAATATAAATTATAATACAATAATTCAATTACGTCCTTTTTTTTCACCAACGATACCTGTTTACTGACTGTGAGACATTTTCTTTCCGGATTAAATTTAATCAATATAGAGTGAGGCGTTATATTGCACAACGGGGTATCTATCTATTTTATCGAGTTAACGTTTCAAAGATAACATATGTGCGGAAACTGGTAATACAACGTGTATATAAATATTTACTAATAATACAAATATTTAATTAATTAAATTGAGATGCTGAAAAAACGGATAGTCTGAAATTCGCCCTAGTACATAGAGCACAGGTCACAGGTCTAGTACATAGAGAGCGGACTGAGCGTAGTATTGCAATTTATTTATCTGACCTACTTTTTGACCTACATAAGAGATAGCTTAAATTTTGTATAACATATTTATTATGTAGTGACGTAACAAAAAAATTGTTTTCGAATTACATCCTATATCCTATTACTACATAACAATAAAAGGACAATAAAAGGAACACAATAAAATCAATTTAGTACTGTATTTACTTATGTAATTTTGCAGGAGTTTCCGATTACTATCAAACCTAAAATATTTTTTGATTAAACAGGCGGATAACGTTATTTTCTAATTTATATTGTTGTTATGAAAACCAAGCATTACTGTACCGCAGACCTTAACAGTAAGTAGGTAGGTACTTTAAACTCCTTACATTCGTATTGTGATTTCTTGCAACTTGAAACTGAAAAACCCCCTTTTTCATCCAGTCTTATTAGATTCTATTCAGAAGACCTTTGTGTATTTTTTTATTCTAATCAATTTTAAAACCCAATAGGGAAGTAATAGTAATATAAAATGTTGTGTACCAACGAAAACAATGGATGGATTGTGTGAAAGAGGATATGACTAGAAAGGAGGGTTTTGAGATGTCGGTTAATAACCAGAAGACATGCTGCCTCTACCCTTGAAATGAATTGGGATAATGGCAGAAGCATGATGATGTGTAGAGGTCTTTTAATTTAAAACTGCACGCCGCTCCACTAAAATTTCCATACAAACATTTGAAAGGTGTGTGTGCAACAAGCAGTGGCGGGGCGTGCAGTTTTAAGGTAAATGATCTCTACCAACATATTAATTCAGAAGTTGAAAACTTATTCGTTTCATTGTAAGGTTGTACCTGCCGTCATTATGAGTGTGCAGCAGAGATTAAAAGCGAACCTAAAGCGGATGCACAACGAGCTGTTAATTAAGCTTTATAGTACTTATAGTACTTTATATTATTGTACACACGGCTACACATCAAGCTATACATTTCCAGTATACGCTGAATTCTCATTGTAGACAAATCCTATACAATGCGAGATCAGCTTATACTGGAAATGTATAGCTTGATGTGTAGCCGTGTGTACAGAGCATTGATTACCACGTTTGTTATATTTGTTGTATGTCCAGGTTTCCTCACGAATCACGGTGTCTTCTTTCGTGTAGCAAGATAAACTTGGATAGTACAGTCAGTGAACTGCATAACCTGACCCCTCTTCCATTCTTCTTCATTGTAAGAGAGGTCAGGTAATGCAGGTCACTGACTGTACCTATTCTTATCTATATTATTATAAATTTGAACAAGTCACATTGGTTCTTATTGAACTTTATCACAGACGTAAGCAAGATGAAGTCACGGTGCTGGAGCAGACGATCCGGACTCGTAATGAGATGCACCGCGCGGCTGGAGTAGAGCTCGCGGCCACCTGCCACATCTGCCTCAAGACTAAGTTCGCGGACGGCGTTGGCCACTCGTGCCACTACTGCAGGGTCAGATGCTGCGCCCGATGCGGGGGCAAAGTCACTCTTCGTTCTAACAAGGTCAACAATATTTAAATGAACAACTACCAATAAGATCCTCGCTCTAGTCTTTTTCTTACTTTGCATAGGTCAGTTCGCAATCAAATTCAAATTGTTTGCAAATAGACTCAGTCACTCAAATATAATCCCTGAAAACGTGAACTTTTGACCACTGATGGTGTTTTCAACACTAGGAGTAAGAACTTAATACAGATTTCTCATCATAATAAATGTTTGATTAGTGCCCGTTGTTACAGGTTATATGGGTATGTATACTATGCCGTAAGAAACAAGAACTGTTATCTAAAACCGGGCAATGGATCCACAAAAGTGCTGGACAGGATTCTATGTTATGGCGCATGGAAAACGATCTACGAGGACTACCGCCTCAGCCTGACGGGTCATTTGATAAACGACCGAAACTAGAGAGGGCACATAGTGCCGCGGAGAAAGAAAATCTCCCACTTCAGAGATCAGGCAGCGCTCTTCGTCGCCAATACAGTCAACAAGAGCAGAGATGTTACGGGGAACTTGAAGGATTGGCTAGAACTCATCCGCACCTCGTACACCCGAGACAAAAGGCTGCATACGGGGTGGTCGAATCGGGGGTACCTCCCCCATCCCAGTTGTTGCCGCTCACGCCAGCATTACACCCCCTCCTCCCGCCTCGGTCTTCCTCTTCAGATGATGAAGTTCCAGAGTGTGTTTCCGATGAGAACGACGAGTATCGTGATCGCGGTAAGTATGCACGCTGACCTAACACCCGTCACCCAATCCTTTCACTTGTAACACTACAAGATCCTTTCCATCCAAGCTAATTTTGTTTATGAACCCTACACACAACACTACACCACAAATACATTAAGTAGGCACATTTACTTTAACCGTATATACATAACGTTTGTCATGTTCATTTCTGGCATTATGCAATGATAAAGTTAAGGTGTTCCGTGCGAGGTGTTCATTAATTTAAGTAGCCTCAGGTAATTGTGACTGTTAGTTTTCTAAGTATTGTATATCTCACTGAAACTGATAGTGTTGAGCACCTAAACTTATCTGTATTCGTATATGTATTCCATCACGTTGAATCATGTAGTCAATTATAATCGTGTTTCATTGTAACATTTTAGAGCCCGAATATTATTACATTCAAGACATAAACACTTGTTTGCTCAATCAGTCTTATTTTCAGAGAACTTCAAGTCTTAAGGCTTCAAACCTTGCACACAGGAGTCAATCAGTGTGGTGCTAGGTTTGGAGCATTACTATTACTGTACATGTACGTTTGCCGCCGCGTACGTTTCGCTTGTTAGCACTATGCCCTATGTACGTGCCCGGTACCAGCCGGGTAGCCCGGCAGCCCGGCCCCGCGAGACATACCGCCTGGCGCCTGCGATCTGGCGACGAGTGGCCCTCACCACGCCATCCCCTGTTCGCAGGTACAAATAATGATAAGAGCAGTTCCGAGAGTTCCAGAAGCCAGCGTCAGACGATGTTAAACGAGAAAATGAATAAATTCTTATCGGTGAGAGGGCGAGTTTTGTCGGGAACTTATCTAATTATGCGTTGTAATTATATTGCTGAAGTTTAGATGTGATGATCAGTATTACTGTTGCGTATAACACTTCTTTCTTTGGTGGACCAATTGTGATGGCTGTTAATAATGTCCTATCTCTTCGAAGACACCCGTCTTCAAACCTATCTTAACGAGAGCATTCACTCATTTTTATTATTTCCTTTGAAACCAATTTTTTAAAATATATAACAGCATTTGTTTTTAATGCCAGGATTAATCAGTAAATGCTCTTCTCATTTTACAGTTTTCTGTTGTTTGAACCGAAAATTGCGATATTTTATCTTTACCTATTATAAACACTTAAACTTTATTTTAGTAGGTGGCTTCTGCACTCAATTTATGGTTCAAACAAACGCATGCTTGGGCGAAAAGAAGTGTACTTGTTCATATTTTTTACTATAAATCCGTTAGAATTGTTTGTGGTGGTGTACTTTATTTTATTGTTGCTGTTTTACTGTCTTATTCGGATAAGTTTGACACATTCTTTCCGCTTGTGCGTGATGATCACCGCTTTCGATTAGTTTATTTTGAACCGGAGAAACACGCAGTTTTAGTTTATCTAATAATCATATATGAAACGTTCAGTAAGCCTTCTTACAAATGCCGTTACTGAGGAATTATAGAATAGGAATCCAAAATTGTGTTGGCAAACAAATATTGTACGATTGATAAATTAAATTCGGTTCCGGGCGCGTACATTCGCGTGGGTCCATAACAAGAACGGACGCGGGCGATGACAAGATGCCTTGTATAGGCAAACGTTGTTATTCATTCGATATCATTCTTAGGACAACTAGAGGCATGTGCTCCAGTACGGCACCCGCATCTGCGTAGCGCCAACGTGGCTGCCAACAATTATTACAATTTGATTAATCATTCGCCGGCCGATTACGAGGCAGAGGCTTGCGGCCCATTCGACGTGGCGAGGACCGGGCCGTCAGGCGGACGCAGTTTCGATTCTGTGACCGATTGCCGGTGGCGGGCCCGCGACGATGGCGAAGGAGCGTACCTGCGCCCGTACGCACCAGAAGAGGGCCCGCGCCCAGATCGAGCTGTGTATAAGAGTGCCTATTTGTGGGAAGACTCCTCAGACAATAGACGGTTCACTGAGAGGAGAAAAAAGACCGTTCGCTTTGACGGGCACGAAGGTGCCGCGACATTCCCGCGCGGGGGGCGCGACGCGTCGGGCGCTCCGCACGACTGGGCCGCGCTGCGCTGGGAGCCCGAGCGCCAGACCAGCCAGGACTCCGCCACCAAAGACTCGGGCATCGATACCTCTAGCACCTTCACCTCCAGTGAAGATTCGAACAGAGGCGATTGCCCTAAGGTACAGACCACTTCACATTCTGTCGGTTAGTTGCTTCAAATTAGTACTCATTTATCTATTAGTTCAGTTTGCGGTTGGATTATGCATAACATCTAGGACATGTTTACAGATAATTCAGTTGTTTTAGTTATTCTGTATGAAAGAACGTCTTGATCGCGTTCAGCGTACTTGACTAGCATTTAATATAAAATCCACGTTTTCCCATCTGTACAACAATTAGGCCTTATAACTTTTACATACTTTACTTAAAAGTTTATAAGTAAGTAGAATACTTGATTGACCACATTAAATATTTATTTTATTCGAAAAAAGGAGAAAGCGTGTTTATGAAGATATTAATTTCGATGGATATTGTTGGCTGTAGCATGATTGCATTGGCGAGCATGCATTACATCCTATCTATGTTGAGTGTGCACTTCCTTGTAAATTACACGGTGTTAAAGCTTCGTGGACTAGCTGTTACTGTCTTGTAATGTACAAGTTTTCATAAAACAGTAAAAACATAATTAATAGAGCTCGTTAGTGTCGAATACTTTAGTGCAGCTGATGATGAAAGAATTAATGTAATAATGTTGTGGACAGTTTCCGCTGAGCTGGCAGGTGTCGGCGGATGGCACGCGCATGATCGGTCACATGGTGCTCCGGAAGACCGTAGTGGAAGGTAGCTCGACCTCTTCAGCGGCTATACTCGGGCTGAAGGTTGTGGGGGGCAAGCTCCTACCGGACGGCACGAGAATCGCAGTGGTGGAAAAAGTAAAAAAAGGGTCCATTGCTGACCTAGAAGGACAACTTAGGATAGGTAAGTCGAGATTTT
Source organism: Tiliacea citrago (assembly GCA_963921375.1). Lineage (NCBI taxonomy): Eukaryota > Metazoa > Arthropoda > Insecta > Lepidoptera > Noctuidae > Tiliacea > Tiliacea citrago. The sequence continues at coordinate 16,842,134 of OY992784.1, forward strand.
AGTTAGGTACTGATGTGCCTGGATCCGTAGAAGTTACGGTGCATAACCAACATTAAACTGTTAAAATTGTTCACATTAAACTAATCGCCTTTAAATTATCAATACGAATGTACAACTACACTGCAATATTCAGGTGACGAAGTCCTGCAATGGAACGGCGTGCCACTCCAGGGTCGGAGTGCGGACGAGGTGGCAGCGGTGGTCGCCGACAGTAAACATGACCTGCACGTGGAGCTGGTGGTGACGCGGCCACTAAATGCCACACGCAACCCTGCTCTGCCGTGGAGAACTCACAAAGGTACCCTCTGAGCGTATAGGACCTACACAACTTCCAATATCATCATTAATACTACCAATCATAATTAAGTTGCTCGTTATAATAGATACTAAGGCAAGCTTACACCGAAAATCACTTAATGCGTTTAGCGCTAAACGTATTTAAATATCGTTCTGTTTCTGTCAATCATTTGAAAATGGCAGAGACAGAATGATGTTTTAAATAGGTTTATTCGCTAATGCATTTAATTATTTATGGTGCAAGCGCCCGGCCTGAATATAACTTATTTCTGGCAGAAGGTTCCAGCAGTATTATCGTTTAGGGAGTGAATTGGTGTCACGACTTCACGAGCCTCTAAACAATTACTTTGGATGTATTATCAGTTAAAAATGTTGAAATTGAGACCCTTTTGAGACCATAGCTGTAGGCTTTGCAAGAACATTTTCCTGTAAAGAGTTAAGTTAGTTCTACGTACGCAGAAGTATACACGGAGGTGATGGGTGGTTGCGAGAAGCCGAGCGTCCTCGTCACGTCACCGGGCTCTCCCGACGTGCACTCACGGCGCCGCCCCGCGCGGTACAACCACCACAACGCAAATGTTGCTGGACGTATCCAGGTTTGTGCCTTGTAACTTTAAGCCTAATATAATTTTGTTTGTTTGCCGATAATAACCAGGATATGCTCAGGATATGCTGGTTGGCGCATGCATGTGTGCTGATAAGACATCATAAGAGAAGGGTAATGACATCATACTCCGGAGGTCTCATGCAAAAATAGGAGTGTCCCGTTTTTATCAAAATGGGTACCCATTATACTCCTTCCACGCTCCAAACTGATGTAGCCAAATATCTAAATGTTAAAGAGTGCGAACCAGTCACTGTAATCGGGCGAAGTTCCAGGGCCTATGTTATTAATCTGGCGCAATTCCAATCCCAGCTTACTTGTTTTTATTGAGGTTTTTGTAACAAAAACTTAACTAGGTCAAATTGCCCATCCGCAGTGAGCGGCTTTTGCAAATACGTTGTTTGTTGGGAAACAAGACAATTAAGCCTTGACAATATCGCGTAACCAATCGATAGAACTTGTGACTAAGTAGATTTTGTTTTCAATATACAGCTCAAAATATACTTCGACGTGAGCGCTACTCAGCTGTGCGTCACAGTTGTATCGGCGAGCGGTCTCACTCCCCGGTCTGACGGCTCCCCTCGGTGTCCGTATGCGAAAATATTCCTACTACCCGACAAAAGCGAAAAGAGCAAACGACGAACGAAAACCTTGGCTAACACTTTAGAACCACGATGGAATCAAAATTTCATCTATTGTGGGATTCGTATCACAGATATAAAGAGGAGAACTTTGGAGGTAAATATGTTGCTAGTAACTGAAGTTTGACAGAATTCCTGATCAGTTTCTTTTTGATTTCCAACTTAAATATACTCGAATCAAATTTAAATTCAACTAATGAACTTAGAACACTAGCAAAAAAACCTGGAATATATTGTGACGGTAACACATCGATTGTTTTATATGGAACATGAATTATTTTTAAGGTAACCGTGTGGGACTTAAATCGTTACGGCCCAAACGATTTCCTCGGAGAAGTCCTTCTCGATTTAGACAACATAGTGATGAACCACGAACCTACTTGGTACACGTTGAAGCCGCATGAGGAGATGGGAAGCTTCAGCGTAAGTATTTTGTTTGTGTTCGTATTCTCTTAAGAGTTTAAAATACCTCAGATGGCTTAACATTGATGAAATAAATATATGTTAAAGTTGAAGATTAATATTAAGTACTTACTTTGACGAAAACACGATTCCATAAAATTTTCTCGACGGAAAAAAATTACAAAGTTACCTCCAAACTGAACAATGATCGCTAGTATTCTATAAAAAATACTTCAAATTAGATCATGAAACTTTGCATAATAACTAAACTACTTAAATGTAAAGCAGATATTATGGTTTTTTTTATTACCAGTATTTTCACCGTAAAAATAAATTACCTAAACTATCGGCCCCTTGGAGCCTTCTTCCTGACGCCCTGTCTCGCATGATCGCGTAAAGAGATAGAGTGAGGTGGCGCTGAGGTATTATAGACTCATAAATAATTGTTTAATGAACGGAAAGAAAATTGTATTTAGTGTATTCACATTTCTTACTATGAAGGTGTAAAACGCTTTATAATAGCGACTTCATACTATAGCTCTATTGCGCCTAGGGTTTCTGATCGAGACATTTGGAAGCGAGGATTTCCGGGAAATGTGGCTTTACTCGAGACGAGAAAAAAAACGTCGAGAACTAGCGTCAAGATAATGATCATCCTAACTTTCGAGTTCATTAAATGATAAAAAATTTCGATACAGCAGCTATACTGCTTGTTTGTGATGCCGAAGGTTACATAACCAGAAAAAATAGCACTAGCTTGAAAATACTGCGATCGCCAACCCAGGGCCAAGCGCGATTATGACAACCCCTTCTTTTGAGGCCTATGTCCAGCAGTGGACGTCTTTTGGCTGAAATGATGATGATATTGCTAAACATATTTAAAAGACTTATTTTAACTCAAAAGTTACAAAAAACAACACAATTTATTTACAAACATAATAACAAAAAATTACTTAATAACTAACTAAACTAAAAATAAAGTTAAAATCGTAATAAATCTAAAACCTGCGTCGATATTACGCTCATTTAGTTACGGGGAAGTTTCCGAAGCCCCGTAATAAGTGGGTCTGAACGAAGTAAATGTCTGTTTAGTAAGTCCGTATTCGTAAGTACACTTGAACTTTTTTAAAGTTCTATTTACAATTATCCAATATCTATCAATATATTTACATACATTTAATATCTTACTATCTAAACCCTCAATGTATATATTTTCGACCTCGTATAGCGATGTTAGCATCGTCTCTAAGACGTTTTTATGTTTCTCTGCAATAGTTCCACTTATGGATGCGCAAACGTCAAAGAAATGCAACCTTGAGATAGTAGATTGTTATACAAGGGTCGAAAGGAATCAATTCCGGTCGGAAAGAATTGGTGACTTTCACCCGTGTTCAACACTCTACTTTTCATTTCGAATATAAGGAAAGTAAAAAAAAATAGTTTTTCAAAAATTTTCTTGTTTGCTCGCCACTTCATAAAATCATTGTATGTATTTGAATATATTTCCTTTAAAATTTTGGCAAAAGATTTTCGATTACTGTATTTGCCTCGTCTTCAACCGAATCTGGGGTCAACATTTCAGAATTGCTTGAACTCATTTTTAATCAAATATTAGTCTTTAAAAAACCCAGATTTTGAATTTCGGTACAGCTTACAGAGTTAGTATTTCGTTAAATTATTTATAGTCTTTTTTAAATTTGGAACACACCGCTTCACCGCCGCGGGCCGTCTCGCTTAATAGGTATTTTTATTTATTTTTGAATGCACACTGGCTGTTTATACACTCACAGGACCGCAGCATTTTTTTTATATATATATATTTTTCTTAATTATATAAAAATGTTCGTAGCCGACTACCTAACAAAACTTAGTTCTATTTTTAAAGTTCATTCCCGCCCCAGGGAGGGAAGCAATTACTGTGAGTCTTTCCCGCCCAAGGGAACAAACACTACTTTCCGAGTATGAGAAATGAAAAAGTAAATTTAATCAAAGAAAATTTAAAAATTTAACGCATGATTCGTAGACCGTTCTACGCCCGAGCCTCGGCAATCGTAAAGGGTATATACTCGTATAGTAGCCACAGAGGCAGACCGAGGCAGATGAAACTTTATATTTTTTAAATGGACAGTTCAATGTTTACTTTGAAGTAGGAGCATGTTTGATTATGTTTACAAAATTTTGTACGGCAACGTAAAGTAATGTAAAAATATACTGGTATCCGTTGTGATCTAAATGATTTTATCCTGTTTTGAAAGCATAATAATTGCATAAAATAAATATTTAAGGGGGCTCCCATACAACAAACGTGATTTTTTTGCTCGATATTGTTAACGGCAACAGGTAGACGCTTGAAATATTCACAGAATATTTAGTTATATATTCACTTTAAAAATAAATAATTAAATTAAAATAATACAAATATTTAGGGTATCCCATACAATAAACGTGATTTTTTGCCATTTTTATAGATAATGGTACGGAACCCTTCGTGCGCGAGTCCGACTCGCACTTGTTATAGATAACTAGCTGCGCCCCGCAGTTTCACCCGCGTAAGTCTCGATCCCGTGGGAATATCGGGATAGTCTTAATCCAGGGTGTCAGCTACCTCCATACAAAATTTCATCAAAATTGGTCCAGCCGTTAGAGCGTGAAGAAGTAACAAACATACACACACACACAAACTCACAAAGTTTCGCCTTTATAATATCAGTGTGATGGTACGGAACCCTTCGTGCGCGAGTCCAACTCGCACTTGGCCGGTTTTTTACTTACCTTTGCCAGAGTTTCGATACCTTTACCTTGCCGAGAACCGCGTATCGCTTTTTGTTTTAAAGTTTTATTTGATAGTTTGTTACTATGTTTATATTGCATCTCACGTCTAAACACCGTTAAATATGCAGGTATACAAGGCATGTTATATATCACAAGATTCCTTATAAAATTACCTATCTACTGCGGCTACTATAATAACTGTATCTATTTCCACTGAAAATATATTTCAGTGTAAATGGGAGAAAAGTGTAATTTTTAGTTAATAACTGTTTTACATGTTAAATTACTGAAAAAGTACTGAACCGATTCCCAGGTTACCTAAAAGAAACCTCAAGCTGGGCTATTGACCTAAAGAAATCTAGTATTTAAAATGATACATCTCGATTTTTCAGCACATGACGTGCCTTTGAATGCTAGTTGGCAAAACTAAAACAAAAAAACTAAGAATTTTACAACAATGAACTCAATTTGAATTTTCTGAAGGACTAGATATTTGAAAGTTAGGTCCAGATTACCTGGACGCACTGAAAATTACAAATAAATTACGGCTTTATAGCCCACCTTATTGAGATTGTAAAAGGTTACGATTTTTACGGAAAATAACTCTTTGAGAGTACTATTATTGACTATCCTATAGATGAATCTAATTTAATATAAAAACACTATATAATTTAAATTGTTTGATGACGCATCGTCGGCTTCGCAAACAACATGTCCGCTAATATTGCATTGACACATATTTTTGAAGCCGATGCAGCAACCTATAATTTTGGTATCGCTGGTCTCGCCAGATAGTATTGGTGATTCTTCGATGTGACATAATTATGCTGCCACTTGTATAATAGGGTGGAGCAATTTTATTTATTTTCTAATTTTCTGTTTTACCAATTGCTCTCTAGCTCTATTGTAAAATTTCAGCTTCCTGAGTGAACATCTTGAGATGGCGCACTAGATTTGAAATTAAGAAAACCAAAGTAAATTCTGTGCTGCGAATTGGTGTCAATTTCTTGAACTATAAACAGTTCTATATTTCGATTATTTAATTTAATATTAATTATTTAAACAAGAAACCTAAAGCAAAACACGTTTTCAAATTTAGATTTAAGTGCTTCTAGTGCTAATCTTTTGTACCGATTTAGAAGAGTGTATGTTTTCGCTCAAAGTTGAAGTATTGGTTAGCGGTATAAATTATGGTTTCTTGGTTCTAATAACATCGAAACTGTTCTAATTGTATTCTCCACAATAATTATTAATGATCACATATATTTTCCGTCATAAAATTAATAAGTAGATGAATCATGAAATCAGATATTTTTGCCAAGCTGTCCATATTTATGCTCGTGACTGTACTATCTGATTAATTAAAAGACTGTAATTTAATGTTTTACTTGCCTCGTGAAGGAAACTAAGATACATACCTAAATATTGAAAGCACACCTACTAATAAAATACTTTAATAAAATATAGGATTTAGTTAGTTTTGGTACAGAAATGTATATACAGTAATTGATATAATAATGTAAATAAGACTTAATTAACAATTCCTATTGATCATTATTAATAAGTGTAATTTTAATTCGCATTTAACTTGACAAATATCTTATGAACTAGCGGTTGTTCATAAGAAAAATACAACAATATGACAATTAATATAATCGTGCAAACCGTTGAGTGCTTACATGCGCTACGCGCATGCGGCTTCTAGTAGGCGATACATAAATCATTTTATTAAAGTTTTGAAAACTTCCGAAAAGTCGAGAATTCCCGATAATTCTTAGTAGAGAATTGTCAAGTCCCTAGTAATAAATAAGTCTAGAAACCAGAAACCCTAATTTGCGCTATCTATGAGGTGTTTTTTTTTTTAAGATTAGGTACGAGCAATTTGGGTTACTTACACTACAAGTATTCCTGTTTGCCCCTCCAACTAAGCTTAACGTGCTTATGCTTAGTTAACGTACAAATTATGCAATAAATGCCTGCTGGTGCTACATTGCCAATAACTTGAGTCACGGAAATGCAAGTTTAATCTTTTGACTGCCACAGTAATCTCGAAATCAGTAGCTCCCAAAGTATGGGTCGCGAGCGAATATTGGGTGGGCCCTGAAATATATGACGACAAATCGACCAACCGGGCCAACAGTCCTTCATTCATAATTGTATTTATGCCCCATTTTCCTTCATGAAAACCAAGAGGTGAGTCCCGAATTTGGAACTCTTTGTTAGGTGAGTCGTGGTCCAGTCAACTTTGGGAACCACTGCTCTAGATGACAAGCCAAATTGTTTCCAGCATGTCACATCTGTCTTTTAGTCATCTGATGTCCCCGTCATAGTGGCCACAATTTGGTTTAAAATCTATTTGCCACTGTGGTGATCACGAGATCCGTTGGGCTGTTTGAGCTTAATGAATAATAACTAACCTAATGTTAACTCACCAGAGGTATCGTGAGGACGAGGCGGACGGCGAGCACCTGTCGCCGCCGTCGACGTCCACGTCACGCTTGTCCGACTCGGACACGCCCAGCGAGTGCGACCTGCGCCGCCATCACTCGCTGTCTAGCCTCGCATCCAGCTCCAGTCCGCCGCCAGCGCATGATGTAAGTATTCTTTAATTATCAACAATTCATCTTTAATATGCCACATCGACTTTTACAGACGACCCTTATAGCAAAATAATAGGTTGGTGGTACTAGCCGTCTACCAAACTTCGAGCAACCACCTAAATGAAGAAGGAATGAAGGTCGGTCAAAGCTAATTGTAGATGGCGTGACCATAGCTAAGTCCCTACGGGCTACAATATTTATTCATTCCATTTCGTGTTCATTCACGAGTTTGGTTTCATTTTACTATAATTTCGGTGATTTCAATATTTTAAATCAATAGTAAAATTATAATAATTACTAGCTTTACCCGACCCGGCTTCGCACGGGTAGCGCTAAGTATCTACCCTACCCTACCCTATCTACCTACCCTACCTGCCTACCCTATCTACCTACCCTCCCTACCTACCCTACCAACCTACTTTACCTACCTACCCTACCTACGATATGTTGGGCATATTGTACCATTAACAGTTCGTAGTGACTCAAATTACCATTTATAACAAATAAACGGCTAAGGCCCATATTAATAAACGTTCCCCAATGACGTACTCAAGTGCGTAATTATTTCATACCCCATTATTACGATATCAGCATCTCAAGATCATTACTAATTAATAAACACATGAAAACAGTATCTCAGTTACCAAGATCAGCTCCTCAAGGAGCTGTACTTGATGAATGATTATATCACATTGACCGAAGTTTAGAATAACATTCATCACATTTCGTTCTTGGTAAGTCGTAAGATTTATTGAAATACTTGTTTTTTTTTTTTTAATTTTGTTATAATTTTAATGTATAGCGCTTAGAGAATACAATCTCGGGATCCCGACCGTTTTCTGGCCCCGAAAATCCCGGGACTGTACTTGGCTAATCTCGGGATTTTCGGGATTGCCACAAACAAGTCTAGTTTGTATTCCGTAGTCCGTTGCGCCTTGAAAATAACCTTGCCTAGATTATTTTAATACATTACGACAAAAAGCAACTCTTACAATACGTAGGCAGAGGTACCCACTATTTACTACACAGGTACAGTCCTAATAATATGTTTGTCGTAGAACTTAGAAGGGACTTCCCCACTCGGAATACTTTAATACAATACTCTTAAGGTAATTCCCCAACGAACCAACAGGGGAATCACCCGATCATCTCATATCATAATATTGTTGGGTAAAACTGTGACATTAGAAGGTCACTAGGCAACTTAGAGAGATTAGATAATAACTTATTGAAGACTTACTGGACTTACTTATTGTCTGGAGTCTTGACTGGGACCAACAGGCCATTGCATTATAAACATCACTGATAAGAGCTCCATACCGTAATCATGTAAAATATATGGAGTAGGTGCCGATATTAACTATTTGCTGTCAATCAATTACCCATATTTATGGGTCTTGAGATACTTAGCTCAAGACACCATCTTGAGATACTTAGCTCAAGACCCCGTCTTGAGATACTTAGCTCAAGATACCATCTTGAGATACTTAGCTCAAGACACCGTCTTGAGATACTTAGCTCAAGACACCATCTTGAGATACTTAGCTCAAGACACCGTCTTGAGATACTTAGCTCAAGACACCGTCTTGAGATACTTAGCTCAAGACACCATCTTGAGATACTTAACTCAAGATACCATTTATTATTTTATGCCTAGTATCTTGAGATAATGCTTGTGAAGCCAAGACGCCGTCTTGAGGTACTTAGCTCAAGACACCGTCTTGAGATACTTAACTCAAGATACCATTTATTATTTTATGCCTAGTATCTTAAGATAATGCTTGTGAAGCATTGATGTCCCAATCACCCATACAAAGGTAATGGGTAAAACTGTGACATTAGAAGGTCACTAGGCAACTTAGAGAGATTAGATAATAACTTATTGAAGACTTACTGGACTTACTTATTGTCTGGAGTCTTGACTGGGACCAACAGGCCATTGCATTATAAACATCACTGATCATAAATGCTGTAGAGCTCCAGACCGTAATCATGTAAAATATATGGAGTAGGTGCCGATATTAACTATTTACTGTCAATCAATTACCCGTATTTATACGTTTTCTGGCCCCGAAAATCTGACTGTTCTTGGCTAATCTCGGGATTTTCGGGATTGCCACAAACAAGTCTAGTTTGTATTCCGTAGTCCGTTGTGCCTTGAAAATAACCTTGCCTAGATTATTTTAATACATTACGACAAAAAGCAACTCGTACAATACGTAGGTACCCACTATTTACTACACAGGTACAGTCCTAATAATATTTTTGTCGTAGAACTAAGAAGGGACTTCCCCACTCGGAATACTTTAATACAATACTCAAGGTAATTCCCCAACGAACCAACAGGGGAATCACCCGATCATCTCATGTCATAATATTGTTGCGGGTATTTCCCGTCGGTCGGGGATTCCCTGTACGAAAGTAAATATGCAAATCAGGTTTTATTTTTTTCATTTATTGTTCTGTCAGTGACGACGGGTTACGTAGGCTACGTCATTAAAATTTAAAAGTCAATTATCTGAAATTAAGTATTTCAAATGGCGGGAGACTTTGTTAGACATAAAAAAAAACAGTGATACGACGTCAGTGTGGAGTTATTATTTAGTTGAGAAGGACGGGAATAGTGCTAAATGTAAGCGATGCCCAGCCATCCTCAAGACTTTGGGTGGATCAACTAAGGGATTACATACACATTTGTTATCAAAACATAACATCAAGGTTATATCAGCTTCAACAAGTCAAGATTCTGAAAATCTGAACACAGCACCGCCGCCAGCCAAGTGAAAGTTAGATAATTATTTTACTAAAAGTGCCGACGATAGCCTGGATGATATTTTGGCAAGAATGATTGCATTAGATGGATTTCCATTCAGTGTGAATAATAATTGCTCTTAGCAAAATACACGGATTTACCAAAGTCAGCCGTCACTGTTTGAAAACGTGTTATGAATTACAGTGAAAAAATCAGAAAGCAAGTAACTGCAGAATTAAAACATTTGAAAAGTGCAGGTGAAAGATTTAGTCTTTCTTTCGACGAGTGGACTTCAACTTCCAACAACGTTCATTCATATAAAAAATTTTGGAACTTAGGACTTGTTCCTATTTACGATAGTATGACAGCTGAAAATTGTCTTCGTATATTGCAAGAGCGTCTAAGTAAATTTGACATTTCCCTAGAAACTGACATCGTGGCTATTGTAACCGATGGACCGAATGTTATGATAAAGGTGGGGCGGCTTATTTGCACTGAACAACAACTGTGTCTCGCACATGGTATCAATTTGTCGGTCTGTGATGTGCTTTATGAAAAACATAATAATTTGCAAGATAGCCCTACCTCAGATGATAATATAAATGAACCAGCTGTGACTGTTGATTATATGGACGACAGCGATGATGAACACCATTTAGAAGACTTAGACTGTCCAGAATCAGGTTTAATCGTAATGTCACAAAATGATCTTGCGCCAGAACACGTACCAGAGTTAACACAATATGAAAATATTAATGAGCTGATAAAGAAAATCCGCAAAGTTGTAGTGTATTTCAAAAGATCTCCATTGAAAAATGAAACAGTACTTCAAAAAAATTTGAAAATTGAACATAGAAAAGAGTTGTCACTTCTTTTGGACTGTAAAACCAGGTGGAATAGTCTTTTAACAATGCTGGAGCGATTTTATCTTTTAAAAGCATGCATTCAAAAAGCTCTTATAGATCTCAATCATCCAATTCGTTTAGAAGATGTTGATTTTGAATTGGTAAATAAAATTGTTGATGTGCTGACCCCAATTAAATTGACAGTAGAAGCAATCTGTCGGCGAGATGCTAATTTATGCACAGCTGATGCCGCTTTGAAATTTCTTATAAAACAACTGTCTAGCAAAAACTCAGCACTTGCCAAAAAAATTAAAACATCCTTAGTGGAACGTATAAAGCAACGACGAAGTGATGATTTAACTGGCGTGTTAAATTATTTACAAAATCCACGAATGGATGTTGAAAATCAGTCAATCAAATAAAGAGTATTGTTAAAAGACTTAATAGTCGAGATTACACGGAAGAAGAAGCAAGGTCAGGATCACAAACAGATGATGAGCTAAGGTCAGAAACCTCCCAACCCCAATTGACATTAAAGGAAAAGTTACAGCTGGAAATTAACAAGAGTATGAAATCCCCAGATCCTGAAGTACAAGTACAAAATGAATTGGGGTTGGCAAATAGTATTAGACGTGAAATGAGCCTGTTCGAAAATGGAGGTGTTCGTGGATATCACTTAGAAACAGCATATAAGTATCTATTGTCTATTCCTCCAACCAGCGTAGAAGCTGAACGAGCGTTTTCAGCTGCTGCTTATGTTGGCAATAAACTACGAAGCAGGCTCGGAAGTCAAACATTGGATGCTTTGATATTTCTGCGATTATATTTTCGAAATTCTAAATAGTTATTTTGTGCTGTTTTTTAATTTCTTGCAAAAGTATAGTATTTTTTGGTTTGTGTTTTTTCTTTTCTTATTATTATTCTGATTTGTGTTGTGCAAAGACATTAAGGACATTTTTTTTTTAATTACTCGTGTTTTTTTTATTTTAGCCCAATTAGAAACCACATAGTCTAATCCCGGGATGAGCTCGGGATCCCGGGAAAAGGCTTAAAAAATCCCGTAAGCCCGGGATTGAAAAACATGCTCGGGATTGTATTCTCTAATAGCGCTGTATCACGTTAAAAATATTTCTAGGGTAATTGGAAGACCTCTGTTACTGTATTTCACCAGAGTCTTTTTATTAATGTGACTCTTGAACAAATCTGGATCATTTTTAGGGTTCCGAAGTCAACAAGGAACCTTATAGTCTCGCTATGTCCGTCTGTCTGTCTTTCCTTATGACTCTCCCATGGTGTGTTATCGTTGGCCAGGTCTTTCAAAACTATTGCGGATCTGTGACAACTTCAATTATTTTAAAACTTATTAACTTATTAAAAAAATAAATGGAAAGCTATCACAGCTAAGTAGGCTCTACAAGTTAACTAGTAATAGTCGACCAACTTACATTTGCAGTTGGAAAATTGACCGTGACGTTTAACGATGTAAAGGAGAACTTGTTTTTCAACTACAATGTTAAGTTTGTTTTTGGGATAAATTCATCCCAACTACGGAACCCTTCATTGTGCGTGGTCCGACCCGCACTTGGATGGTTTTTTTAAATGTTCACTTGGTAACTCAAAAGGATTCGAGGCATCCCATACATAGATTCTAATTCATCGTAATAATTATTTTCACGCAAAATATTTTCAAACTCCATGTTTCGCGCTACTAATCAGAACCTCAAGTCACGGACTGCCTACACTCAGATTTGAGCATCTCGAGTACACAAACCTATTGTATACTTAAGTGTCGATTTTCGTTTATTAATCAGCCCACCACTCGGCTGATAACGTAAACCCAAGCCGTAACTTGCGGACATCAATTATTATGTTTATTAATACGATCATGACCTCAAGACTGTTATTAAGTGCGAGCTCTTGGGCTGAGTAACGTTTATTAATACGGGCCTAAGTGTATTATCGTTTGCAATATATTTACTACTTCGATTGAATAGTAAACATATTTTTAAAATAAGAACAAAAATATTTATGGGAAAATGAAACATAACTTATAAAGTTATAAGCAATAAAGGTTGAAAAACTATGTTGCGAAATAAGACCACAACAATATTTGTGGTCTTATTTTTCCGGCCGTTTTTAAATGCGCTCATTGGAAATCTAGTACTATTGTTGATCGAAGACCACCTTGTATTATTAGCTTGTTTTGTGAACTTGCTACGACAGCGCCATTTTGACAGTCGCCTTCCCCATTGTGAGGAATAAAGAAAAAAATACAATGTATGGTGGACTTCTACAAAACCCACAAAAAAAGAGTATACCTACCCACAATGAACTACAATCCTACATGGGTAGGTGGGTACTCTTGGTCAGGGGCAACGCGAATTAGTTTGGCGCTAACTTTTTCTTTACAGCGAATGGATATGGACGGCGCGCGCTCCAGCCGCCGCGACATGTCTCCGGCGGGTAGGGTGAGGGCCGGCATGAACAGAGAACGCGTGAGTTGTCCGGATTATAACACGTACCCACCTACCTACTTATCATACTGAAATTAAACTTACTCGAGCGCATGATGAGGTTTCTTAGACCCCTTTTGTTCTATGGGTTCGAATCCCACTCAGTAACATAAATGCTTATTTGCATGAGTTCCAGATACAATTTCCCTGAGAACTTTAGTCAGTATTCCTCTGAGGACAAATGATTGCATCGACCAATAATCGTGTTAGCAACCAGTGGCGCATGCTTGCCCATTAATTTTCCATTACGTGTAATGACTGACGTAAGTACAATTTCTAGGATCACAGTTACAGGACATATGTTAATAACAGGTATTATAACAAATAAACCACCGTACATTTCACGTTTTCTCTATAGTCATAGAACACTGCGTAGCCGTAGTTGCATTCATTTTCTGATTGAAAATAGTCTGTCCGTAAAGCATAGTTGCCTACATTATATTTTATTTAAATAAACACAAAAAACGGGCTTACTCATCAGAATAAATTATATATTTGTAATTAATAATAATTGTATATTTTGTTAAGTTAGTTGTCAGTAGCTAAACTGTAAGGGCTGGTGTTTGCGTAGAGCGGCGGGTACGCTGTGGCGCGCTCGCAGTCGGCGGCGGGTGTGGCGCGGCCGGCGCGCGCACGCAGCAAGTCGCCGCGCCGCTCGCTGTCGCCGCCCAGCGACCGCGACGCCTGGCGCTACACAGGTGCCGCCCCGGCGCCCTCCGACTCTACCCACCAATCACTACCACGGACGCCGACATCCGACCCCGTCGGCGCTCCAAACATTTTCCGATTGGTCCGTGGATGTCGCAATGACAGCGGGCCTCGACCCCGCACGGAACACTGTCGTCGAGACACGCACGTTCTTTCGCCGCGTCCGCTCATCACCACTTTACTGCCACTTACTGTTTCACCTCCTAGCTCTCTCCACTTTGATTTTGTTTCATGCATCTTCCGCTAACCTCGTCCTTATCTACCTGATTGAGCACGCTATCCATTATGGGTGTTTGTTGTGCGTTGTATTCTGATTCTACAATTTCGAGTTAAATATTAGTATGGAAGCAAATCTATGAATACAGCGCATTAATTAATTAATTTTAATGTAATCCATATCATGTCTAATAATTGCATGTCATTTTAAATCTAATAACCTCTAATGAATGATTTATCTTTCAAAGGCAACCTTCGTAAGTTTGTACTTGTTTTGTATGTTTCAAAGAATATCTTGTTTGTTATAAATGTATTAACCATTATCAATATGAATAAAAATCAACGTTTCAATGGCATGTATTGTGAGAATTTGTAGGAGGTATGCGTCGATGAAAAAGCAATGAAATGTGATATTGCAGTGAACGAGGACCGGGGTGACGGGTCGCGCTTGCCGACGCACGCGTACGCGCCGCGCTTTCAGTCTCGGTCAGCCACGGCCACGCCCACAACGAGTCCCAAGAAACGACAACTGCCACAAATACCTCATCACCAGGTACCATATAATTAATTTCTAAATGGAATTTGCTACTGGTTAGCTGAACGTGCCTTAGTACTTAAACATGAACAGCCGCAGTTTCTAAATGAGGTGGAGCACTTTGATATTTTTACATAATAGACCGGCTGCCGCGACTTGTAAACAAACCAGGCGGTTGGTTTGCTTACGCAGGCAAGTTGCTTAAATCATTGTTTCGTTTTTGGCGTCCACTTAGACCACAGTTACCATACACTCGACAAACGCAAGCTTAGAACAAAAATAAGATCAATAAGAGATCTAAAAGTATGTCGTGTTCCAGCAAGGAGGGCAGAGAGCAGTGCGCGCGCAAGTGTCGGCGGACCTCGAGGAACGTAAGTGGATCGCCCCGCATCACATTGGCGCCACACTCACGTACCGCAGCACGCCACAAGGTCAATACACGCTGCCCTGCCCCAATAACCTGCCAACACTCTATAAATGTGCCCGTGCATCTACCGGTGTACCTGACAGATAAGGTCGCCTATCAAACTTTACGTCCAAAATACTAATGAGCATGCATGTGTCATTTGCCACACACATGGTCAGTAATACCAGTGCAGGTGTAACTGTCAGGCATACCGTCGCGTGTATGGTCAGCTTACTAACACTTCACACTGTATCACCTTGTCCTAGTTCTTGTAGGGAACACCTAAAACCTACACTACCCCTAAAATAACAGAGTCCAATTAATAACAACAGAGACCACGGCAGCCAGCTGTGTGATTTAAATGTGCCTATTAAAATATTAAAACACTTACCATATGAATTAAGTAATCAACCATCAGTTTAATTACATGTTTAACAGCAAAAATGTACAGTCTTGACGAACGCACATAATAGAGATACAGCTAAGCGTAACTAATGGTATCATTAAACTTGTATATCAGTGAGAGCTATTATAATGTAGGGTGGGAAAGACATTACGCAGGACTGTCCGACTCCGAGCTGGCGGCGCGCGGGGGAGGGGGCGCGGGCGCGGGGGGCTGGGCCCCGCGGCGCCGCCTGTCGCCCGACACGGCCGCGCAGGACTCTGACCTCGAGTCCGTGGCCTCCGTCACGTCCAGCGCCTTCAGCACGCAGTCCGAGCGCCCGCGACCCACCAGGATGCTCAGGTACCATACAACGCACCTACATCCACGAGCAACCCAATGCAGCATACTAATATAAATACTTTTTTCCCATTTACTCCTCATATACCCGTCCGTACCAGTCGTTATGGGTCGTCAGAAGCTCGAAAGTCTGACAACGAGTCTTTGCTAGGGGTATCGTATTACCCAGTGACTGGGTTGTGGAGGTCAGATAGGCAGTCGCTGCATGTAAAATACTGGTATTCACCTGCATCCGGTTAGATTGGAAGCCGACCCCAACATAATTGGGAAAAGGCTAGGCAGATTGGACTCCTCATATACCCAATTTCAAGAAGTTAAAGTAAAAAAGTTATTATTAACATAACTTTACAGCCGGAAGCGAATCCTCCCTCCTCACAGTACATCTTCTTCTTGTGATAGTGCTACCCCTGTCCCTCACCCGTACCGATATCGCCGTACTGATCGTCCCCCTCACCGGCTACTGCCGTCCATCTGTATCCCGGCGGGTGCGGAGCGGGCGGTGCGCCGACGCCTACACTCCCGCATCGACACGCTCCCGCTGCCAGCGCCGGCGCATCGCGCGCGCTCCACGCGCCGCCTGCGCCGCATCCTCGCTCGCAGCCGCTCCGCCGGCTCCTGCACTCGCGAACACTCCCACCGGCACGCTTACGAACGAAGTCACAGTTGCCCCGAATACCCTGTATACACCAATACGTATAAAATTACTGAAAACAAAAAAGATTACATCTTTCACATGGCACTATCCCGTACAACACGACCATCGCTTGTCACAACTATATCTATTAATAGAGAGCAAAGAGCTTTACCGCCGAACATATATTATGGCCCAGTGCCGACAAACGGTAAATTTTTTATGCATCCTAGCAGAAAAAAAGTTCAAGTTCAATCTGAATCTGGTAGCTGGTACTTAGAAAAGCCTTTTAGTGTAGCGACAGATAATTATCAACCACATTTAAGTAAAGGAATTAGACGACGAAAACTCCCTAACGTAAAAAGTTTACCTAATCCGCGCGTGAGATCACTTCCTGAAATACCGACTGTTAACAAAGGTAAAGAAGCTTATCAGAATGCGGCAATAAGTAGTAGTACTGTGGATTTAGTACAAAAAGAAGAGATACATTCTCAATATCACGGTTATGACAGCGACGGCAGTGAAGCTGAAACTACAATACATGTTAGTATTGATAAGCCGAACAGTTTAGATCTAGAAAATACCAAATCAAATAAAACTCACTCGTTCGAAGCATCATATTCACGTCAATCGATAAACTTTACCGAGTTTAATCCCATTATATCTCAAATTAGTCGAAAAAAATTGCTATCGCTCGATTTGAAAACCAATTATGATCAAAAAAGTCCTAATCAAACGAAGTCGTTGGACGTAAATAAAACTAAAGAAGTAACCAAAAGTCCCAAAGCTGACACAGTACTGGCCAGAGTAGATAAAAAAGATAAACCTAAAATCGAGCGAAGACGAAATTCTGATTCATTAGTAATACTGAAAAGCTCACGTTCAAGTTCACCCCAAGATTTATCAACACCCGATCAAATTAAAAACATGTTTAAGAGAATGAGTATAACTTCAAAAAATACTTTAAACACGCCTACTGAGTCCAAAGTTGAAGATAAAAAGAAGTACGGCAATACCGTTAGTATAAACGAAGTTCCCACCTTCCAAGAATAT
The DNA here is from genome assembly GCA_963921375.1 of Tiliacea citrago. Classification (NCBI taxonomy): domain Eukaryota; kingdom Metazoa; phylum Arthropoda; class Insecta; order Lepidoptera; family Noctuidae; genus Tiliacea; species Tiliacea citrago. Next base: position 16,859,851 of record OY992784.1, read on the forward strand.
CGTTCACCCAACTCCCTTTCTCCGCAATCCAGTATTGATTTCTCTTTCAAAAAACCTTTGCCTTCTATTATTAAGAAAGCTCGCACCCGGTCGTATTCTTTAGCAGCGACATATCATCTAGATCGAGAATTTTGTATTATGGCTAATTCTTTGTCTGTTGCTCTTTCTCCCCCGAACCTCGGCTCGCCCCGTCGTGCGCTCACTCCCGTCGCCTCACACCTGCCACTTGATGACACTCATCAAAACATTCATGACGCGGCGATGGACCCCTCCTCCTTGGACGAATCGACTGCCTGCGCTACGCCTCAATCAACGCACCCGGCACCTCAACCGAATTATCACCGACGTGATATGAACCTTTATAAAAAACAATCGATGAAAAAACATGAAAAACCTCCGCACCGCCGAAATTCAAAGCGCAGTAATGACTACGGTGGTCGTGAGAACGGACGCGGCAATGGCAGCAGCCAACAACAACAGCCCTTAGAGAGACGAGAGTCGCGCCGCGGACAATTCACTCGAAGTTTGAGCAACGCAGATGTGCCACCAGATGAAAAAGCAGGTAATTCATAAGATATTAGGTATAAGGATGGTTTGATACCTAAAACTAACATTAAAAATAAGGTGTAACTTTTACCAAAGACGGCAGCCTCAGCGACACTGCTCTTGGTGGAGCGGGCGAACTGGAGCCTGCCAGCGACGATGTGCTACTGAAGGCGGAACCTCGAGACTACTTCGGTCCTGGTATGGGCAAGAAGAGCAATTCCACTTCGCAATTGTCAGCAACAGGTGAATTACACCATATCACTATTGATATTAACAGACTTATTCCTTAAATGCATTTTGGGCCTTTGAATGTTAACAAAGGTTTATATTTATTTTAATTTAGTAAACAATTCAAGTGTTGGTACGATAATCGCAGGACGGAAACGGAGGTTAGGTTTTGGTAAACGTGGAAAAAATTCGTTTACGGTGCAACGGAGCGAGGAAGTGGGGCCCGAAATGCGAGGTGGCATGGGTGGCGTGTCACGGGCCTCGTCAGCCTCCAGCGAGAACGACGAAGACAGGTTCGCGGTGCTTGGCACAGCCGGCATTGACACAATAGTGCACTCGCCCGGGGCGGTAGCTCACTCGCGTATTACTGGTCCGTGTTACGAAGGTCACCGAGAAACGACAGAGAAGCCATCTGCATTAGAATATTTAATAATTATGGTTAATTATAAAACACAGCATGTTACAGTCATGAAACCAATAAATGTGCAATGTCGCTTATGTAAGTCAGCTAATGTAGAGCTTTATTTGGTAATTGTTTTTAAAATAAAATGGAAAGTAATTGTCACAAATATGTGTACCACCCTGTGAGAGCTATACTTAGACAGTTCCATAGATGATGTACTTGTCTGTAGACATTTTCGTATCCGGAGAACTACCAATTCAATTTAACCACTGAGTTTAAATTTTCGTCGTGACACGAGATACGAAACCAGTTATATTGTATTATAATGACGCTAAAGTTTTTAGTTTTAACCCACCCCTGAACTAGATATGTATGTACCTATTTTCTACCCATAAATAAATTATAATGTCTAAGTTACATTGATTGGCCATCCAGAAATTTTAATATAGGTACCTACTTGAATAATAAATACCTGTGTAAATAACCGCACTTAGCTCGATAAAATCAGCTACTGTAAAATGGAAAACACTACGGTAACTCACAAAATATCAAATAATATACCTATGTGAAATAATTTGTATCCATTAACAATAATGAAAAACTAGAATATTCCTTCAAGTTTAAAATTGTTAAAAGATCGGTTTCAAAATGTACGCAATGTTTCGCAAAGGTATGACATCCAAACTAAGTAGTGTAATGTGCTTTTCGACGGGTAATAAATGTATGTTGCGCCGGTGTTCTCGGCGGACTGTGCGACAGCGCGCGTGTCTCGCACAGAGGGCGGCGGCGGCGCGCGGCGCAAGCGCTCCGGCACCACCACCACCGCCTTCAAGCGCTCGCACGAGGTGTGCGCCACCAGCCTCGTGTCCATATCTAGCTCGGAGGGATCCTCGTAAGTCGCGCTCGGCCGCTCCGTTTTAAGCCGCAGTTCGCCAGCTGCCTGCAGAGTTCCATTTTTGTATGTGCGCCTCGATGTTGCTCGTCTTCTACATACTTTGCCCCTCTCTGTGTGCCTTTCGTCTTGTCAAAGCATGATTCCAGTTAAATTGGTGTGTTTCACTCATATTTTCTGTTCAGCACGCACGTGTCTTCTCTTGCATAGGCATCGCACCCTCTCGTTAAGTATATAGGTAACATGAGACAGCTACATTTACCTCCGGTGTCTCCACCTCCGTGTCCGACGTTTGTTAACATTTTCAGTCACCAGCCGGCGAGACGATGTCGTCAGTCGAGAACGACGCGTTCCTGCATTCATGATGCACGATTGTGATTGAATGATAAATGTTACCTGAAAGCCTATGATGTATGCACTTATTTTTTGGTCTGTTACACACATTTTTGTCTGATCGATGTACACACATACCTACATCAACAATCATGCATGTCTCACCGGAATAATCACTAGTTATTTTCCATACTACTCGTAAGTTATGCATAGGGTGACTAAAATCTAACACATACTTTGTTTAAACGTGGGTTTGGAGGACATAGGCATCAGTTGCATTAATGACAATGAAATGAGAAGATAAAAGAAAAGAACAGGTTGGTTGTGGTGTTGGTTATAGGTAATTAGAAACATAAACATCACAGTTTTGAAGTACATAAAATATAATTGTAGATAGACTGATACGAAGTTAGAATAGAAATGGATTGTGTACCTAACTTCATTACTATTATTTTCTTGAACATTGCCTTCATAGATTTAATCTTTAATCCACTATTAAATCTACTACCTATCTACTTAATAGATGCAGACCATTCTCTAGCGTTTCTTGCACCTTTACACAATTACATCTACTAGTTAGATGTCTTGATACTTTATTATAGAACCTAGTACCTGAAATCCACGTGCTCTGCCTTAACTTTACCAATCGATGCATCCGAACGACTACCGCCCTCTTCTTCACTATTGTATCAATGTTGTAAATGTTGTATTTTATTTAATTTTTTATAACTATTCCTTTGGTAGTGGCTAAAAAGGTCTGGTCAACATTTTTATTATTACATTACATACATTTACCTTTTATGTAATACCTACCTACACCTTGTTCTAAAATATTTTCAATAACACAATTGCATTTATTTCAATACTTAATCATTTATGTAAATTGTTTTTATTCATTACACTTTTAAGTAATAGGTATATAAAGTAGGTATTGCTTATATTCAATTTATCTACTACTACCAAAATCGAAGGATTGTTATCCAGTTGCAGTGGTGTGGTGTACAAAACCGCTTTGAAGATAATGGACATCACCAGTTCCAATATATAATAATTGAATCCGTTTAGCTGATATAACTATAACATGATACCTGTTTTTAGATGGTCTCCTGGTATGAGAGGTTCTGGCTCGGACGGCGGCGGCCTGTCAGACTTCATCGATGGCTTAGGTCCAGGACAACTGGTCGGGAGACAGTTGCTCGGGGCGCCCACGCAGGGCGACGTACAACTGTCTATGTGTTACCAGAAAGGATTCCTTGAGGTTAATGCTTGATTCTATTGAAGTACAAAAAAAATCAATTATTATATAAACACAATACATGCATCTTTAAGATACAGGTAAAAAAAAAACTTTAAAAGAATAGCGTTATAATTTATTTTTGTACAACCTACTGCAAACTTTCCGATCTATAAGGTTCGTGGAACGGTTCCGGAGCCTAGCGGCTGCACAGACGCGACGCTAACGACGGAACTGTTTCTTGCCTTACCGGGCTAAGGGTGTAAGTTTTCCCAGTCCTCACATTATCCGAACAAGTCTGACTAGATAAATATTCCTAGGTTTCGTCCATCTGGAATTTAAGTTTTTCCTGGTGTACTGAGGCGACGTGACGCTGTTTCAGGTGGAGGTAATCCGTGCCCGAGGTCTGGTGTCGCAGCCAGGTAGACGAACCCTGCCCGCGCCGTACATTAAAGTGTACCTAGTGAGCGGCAAGCGCTGCATCGCTAAAGCTAAGACGAGCACGGCGCGCCGAACACTCGACCCACTTTACCAACAAACGCTTACCTTTAGAGAAAATTTCAAAGGTTGCGTATTACAGGTGAGCTTGTCAATATTTTTTTTTTCAAATGCTGGCACGAGACGTGTCCGTTTCGACGTGTCCGTTACGACCGCGCGGCCACGGCGAAATTAAAAAAAAAAAACAATGCCAAGATTTTGTAAAAATTTGTAGAAGTTGATTCCCAAAACCATAAATTTGTCAAAGTTATGGTTAAAAAGTTATAAGGGTTTGAACGTGGCCGCGCCATTGAAACGCGGCGAACCGCGCGGCCACGGAGATCTTTAAAACTAAGCGTTGCAGAGATCTGAAATTCAGGTAAATAACAGATTGAATTTGTAAAAAAATTGTAAAAATATAGAAAAAAATCCTAGGTTTATATTTTGGGAGCTATAAGACTAAAACTCCATGGCCGCGCCATCGAAACGATGAAAAATACGTTGTCGCCGATATCTCGCTGAAAAAGCATCGCAGGGGTCTGAAGTTTTTTGTAAAACGTAGATTTGAATTTGTCGAAACTTGTAAAAATACTACAAAAAATCCTAGGTTTATGTTTCAGGAGCTGTAAGACTAAAACCTCATGGCCGCGCCATTGAAACGGTCAAAAAACACGTTATCGCCGATATCTCGCTGAAAAAGCATCGTAGGGGTGTGAAGTTTTTTGTAAAACCTAGATTTGAATTTGTCGAAACTTGTAAAAATACTACAAAAAATCCTAGGCTAATATTTCAGGAGCTGTAGTACGGTATCGCGTAGAAATAAGTCGTGATTATTTATCGAAGAAAGTAATTGAAAAGAGAGTTTTTTTTTGTAAACAACACCTATTAATATGTAAAACTACCGATACTAGGCAAAAAACATGTATTTTTCGGTATTTATAACTTTCAATACGTTTTTAATATTTCGATAGGGTGACCATGGCTTTTTGTTTACAGAAAACTTTCCACCTATCGTTTTGGAAATTGTATCTCAAGGATTCTAAATTAAATTAAAATGAAACGACAAGATACAAAAAACATATTTATATTTTTTTTATAATCATATAAATCACAGATTATTTACTTACCCTAACACATATATTTCTTTCAAACTCACAAATCACAGATTATTTACTTATACTTTCTTTCAAAGTCACAAATCACAGATTATTTGCTTACACTTACTTACACTACTATATAGGGTGACTAGTAAGCAGTGATCGATACTTAAACACGTGAATTAGCTCATCATTATGAACAACTTTTACTATGGGACCACACCTGAAATCGCGAAAAAAATATCAGCTGTTCCATACATTTACGATCGCATAACTCGTCAACATGTATGGAACAGCTGATATTTTTTTCGCGATTTCAGGTTTGGTCCCATTGTTGCCATGTTCATAATGATGAGCTAATTCACGTGTTTAAGTATCGGTCACTAATTACCAGTCACCCTATATATATTTCTTTCAGTCACAAATCACAGATTATTTGCTTACACTTACTTACTTTACTATATATATTTCTTTCAAAGTCACAAATCACCGATTATTTACTTAGAATAAGATATTTTTTTTATTAATACGACCTCAGAGCCAAGGACTTTCAGGAACATTTGTCGAAATCTTGCAAAAAAATTGACATTTCAAACAAACCAAAACTATAATAATGAGGTACTCGCCAATATTTTTGGGATTTCGACCGGTTCCTTGGGTCATGAATAAAACTTGTTACCTATGGGAGCTTATTCCCACTGTATAGTTTAATTTTACCCTGTTTTTTATTATTTAATCATCATCTATTAGACCATATGTTAAATTATGAATTGTCAGAGGTTGTTCAGAACTTGCGTGCGTTCCGGTTTTATTATCGTCGTAACAAATCATTATGGAATTATTTACTAAGCAATGACACTTGTAATGACCAATCAGACCTACAACCGGGGGGACATATTCCACAGCACCTATCAGTCCATATTTTTTTTGCTTTATTTTGATGTAATGAGGTGTTTCTTGGAGCATAATTTTGTCTGTGCCATTGAGATCAAATAAAATAATATTACTCAATTCGTACGTAAATCTCTTGGTTTCGTTGTTACATTTTAAACAAATTTTTAAATTGGAGTCATCGATAATGACGGCATCTTCCAGTCCACCGATTCCGAATAAATTTATGATTTCCATATTAATTGACAAAAATACTATGGTTCTTTTTGAGTGGTTGGCGCATGTTTCGATTAAACATTCTTTAGTTACATTGGCACTGTACAAATCCTCTAAAAGTATGTGTTCAAATATAAAAGCCATATTACTATCGCATCCATATGTATTGCTATCCCTTTTGTAATATTGAGTAATGATTTCCTCTCGTAGTTTATAAGCACTATTTAAATTTAACGATTCTGCTAATATTTTTATAAATTCGCGAATTAATTTGTTTGTGCATGTATTAAATATTTGTTGAATGTGCACGTTTTTTTGGTATGCAAATGCTAACAAAAAGAAAACTGAATCAAACGCACACGTATTCGTAAAATTCATACTTTTATTGACAGAATTTACTAAATTCCCATTTCGCAAAAACAATACTGAGATATTCTTCGCAGAATATCCCTCTCCACCCCAGTTTTCAGTATATGAAGGCTTTTCTGTAAATATGGAGTCAGAAGAAAATTATTGTTTTGTGTTTATTTTAATTTTTTTACACTGCTTATTATTATTTTTTTGTAATTTCCTTTTTCGGCCCTTGATTGTTTGCTTTTTTGTATTTGCTAGAGTTATATTAAGATTTGTCGCAGCTATTTTTGTCTCCCCTAATATAAAATTGTAGTGAATTTATAAAAATACGTGTTTCAAATAATAAGTGTTTTAAAGTTTTGAAATAACTTTCAATAGCTGACGATGTTGGCGACTTATTTTCTGATTTGTAAAAAGGACACATGACATTGCTCCACAGAGGCAGTTTGATCATTAACCTTTTAAGAGTTGATACTAGATTGGGTAAGTAATAGTCATTTGGTTTTTCTGTTTTATTCTTTGTTTGATCCAACATTTTTTCTTTATTCACAAGTTCATCAAACCAACCTAAAATATTGTCATCGTCGGTTATTATAACATAATCATCACAGAAATCTTTTTTGTCGTTTTTTTCAACTGGGTCTTCTATCTTGACCAACAAAGATTTGAGGTATTTCATAGAAATTTTACAAGTCTCATTGTTTGTGAATTCATATTTGAAAGTACAAATTTTTATAATATGACAAAGCACATTTTTTATTATTTCAAAATTTTCGCACTCTTTCACAAATAAAATACTGCGAATGTAAAACATTTTAATATTTATATCAACGTTATCGAAGCATCGCAAGTTGTATACGTTTTTGACAAAATGACTTGTGTCTAATCTTAGGAATACTTGAGGCAAATTGTTACATTTACTCATTAAAACTAGAAATGATTGTCGTAGATAGTCTCGGACTGTTTGAAAATTAGTAAAAGTCTGAACGTTTGCTGCTATTAACGCTGAAGAGTCGTCAGTTACAATCTCGTGAGGCGCAGTACGTACTTCGTTGTGCCATCTTTTCAACCATGACAATATAGAATCCGTTGTGTGGTTATCCGTAATCAATTGGCAAATTGCTGTAGACTTAATAGTTGAAGACGTTACCATACCAACATAGAGGAACATCCGTTTCGTTAGCAGAGATCCATCTGGGAGTTTGATCGTTCGGAAGAATGATCCAGTTGCATCTATAGTCATTGTGACATGAGGAATTTTCTCCAGATACGCCTTGTAGTATTGGATTTGTTGCTCACACCAATAGCACAGATGGAAGCTCGGTAACAGGGTGAACTCGCGAACGAAATGTTGGTATGTTGCCATTATCGACATCATGAGAATGCTCATGATTGGATCAGAGTGCAATCGATTACTTTGCCTTTTCTCGTGTTTCATTTTCCTCAAAGCTTCCATCGTTGGTAGCACTGGACAGTTTACAGTATCATCATCTTTGATGACTACGGAAGCAATTTCTTTGTGAACTACTGTTGCGGGTTTATATTGCAATTTTTTCGCTAGTTTTCGTCTTTTGTACGGAGTGAGCTTTGTCTTCTTGTTTGGATTGTGTGGCATTCTACTATTATCGGTATTAAATAGAGTGCAGGTCACTGCCACTATTTTATCTGTTGCTGCCTTGATCGTTATTTCCGAGACGCAACTACATTGTGAGCACTTTCCTTTAATCAGAACATTCTTGTCTTCGTCGACCCGCTTAGTTTTAAAAACCCATGTGCATGGAAGCCTTGTAGATTCCCACAGTTTCTCTCGTAGTAAGCAAGCCCATTTGTACTTTGGCAGTGTATTGTACTTTTTATGTGTTGAGGTAGTATTAGGATCACGCCTGAAGTAATTAACTGAGACGGGTTCCACTTTCTTCCAGTCATATAAATCCAGTAAAAAATTAAACTCTTTAACAGTTTCAACTTCTTTTGAGGTACATTTCACAGGTGAAGAAACTGTGCTTCGGCACGAAGGCGAAGTTGAGGTGCTTTGTGTGAGTGAACTTTCTTCATCATATCGTTGGCCAAAAATCGTCTTGAAATTTCTCTTCAGTCTCATGAACAATGAATACGGCGTTATTTCATTGTTCAGTTCTTGAGCAATAGTTATAAATATAGGATTATTGTATGATATTTTTTCATTTCTACAAGTAGCTGCATACTTAAGAAACTTGTTATTCAGTTGCACCGCATCAATTTTCGGTTTTCTACCTCTGACCATGTTTCTGTAACAATATAGTAATAACATTGACCAACATCTCTACTTCTTAATCTTTTGTTTTATACATATTTGTTTGACCGCGTGAGAACAATCAGCCAACAATCACGTAGGTAATAAAATTATTTATTGTTTTACGAGTTTCAAAGACCGTTACCGTGCTAATGAAAAGAACAAAGAGCAGTATAATGGCAGCGCCGAAACTACGGTTTGTCTTTAGTGGATTTTCAACTTTATGCCCTAGAGCATAAAGTTAAAAATGTATTAAAGACAAACTGTTTCGGTACTCGTCGTCGAGACAGTTTGTCTTTAATGGATTTTCAACTTTATGCTCTAGAGCACATAGTTAAAAATCTATTGGGGACCAAACTAGTATCGGCGACGAGCTCGTCGTAGAGTCTTTTAAAGAATAGCATAGCAGAATTCGTTGAACTAAACAAAAGAACGCCTAGGTAAACATAGCTCGCATAGACTATCTACCTACGCCCCGCTCGGTAAAAAAACAAAAAATACTTTTTTTAAAATATTTTAACCATGTATTCCTACAAAACTAACCCTCAGTTAGCAATATCTTTGTTCAAGCAATTTAAAAATTTGTTCAAGCAGTTTCTTAGAGAGAATTTTTGGTGCCAGAGTCTATGTCTTTTAAAAAATAAGTATAGTAGTATAAGTAGCACTTTTTCCAGAGTTCTAAAAATAAATACCTAGCAAATACACAATTTGGACACCTTTCCGCATAAAAATATCATCACGATAGAGCAACCAGTATTAAAATAGGTACCTAAGTAGATACACATTATCATTACAAGACTAGGTCAACTAGGTTGATAAAAAAATAGGAAAAGTATTAAGTGGTAAGAGAAGAGAGTAATTAGTATGAATTACTTACCTTGATAAGAAGTATTAATTTGAAATCAAATCCTAAGGCTTACGCCTTACGCTTTCGAAGTTGTAACAGCAGAACGTAGTTTTCCAAAGATAACAAATATCCGAAACAGTGCACAAATTAAAGTCCGTAGGAATGTCAAAATTTAAAACACCAACGAGCAATCCGTGCGAATTAACTGAAAGTAAAACGACGACTGATCAACAAAAAAGCCTTTGGCGGGAAGACGGGGTGCAGCGGCCGGGATATCTCTCACATATTGGACTGCTGTGATTGGTTATACAGCCTTCGTCTCCCGCGCTGCACCCGCTTTCTGTTCGCTCCTGTGTACTGTAGTGTGTGTGGCCTTATGGTTAATTCCTTTAGTGCAATTCATTGTTGGAATGCATGAGTTAATTACACGTTACTTATGACATAATACTGTTAATTACAGGGGGTTATTTCTGGCAGAATTTAGTCTTAGACATAAGTTATGTGTTTGATTCCACAATTATTCATCAAATAATGCTATCTTACAGGAATTACGAATGTTGTGCAAAGTTATTTGTTATGGTTCTGGCACGTGTACTCAAAACCACAGTATTGTCAAATCAAGCAATGATTTAAGTGAATTTAAAAGAAATAAACATATGATTTTGTATTTTATTCGTTTCATTTTAATTGAATTTAGAATCCTTGAGATACAATTTCTAAAACGATAGGTGGAAAGTTTTCTGTAAACAAAAAGCCATGGTCACCCTATCGAAATATTCAAAACGCATTGAAAGTTATAATTACCGAAAAAATACATGTTTTTTGCCTAGTATCGGTAGTTTTACATATTAATTGGTGTTGTTTACAAAAAACTCGCTTTACAATTACTTTCTTCGATAAATAATCACGACTTATTTCTACGCGATACCGTACTACAGCTCCTGAAATATTAGCCTAGGATTTTTTGTAGTATTTTTACAAGTTTCGACAAATTCAAATCTAGGTTTTACAAAAAACTTCACACCCCTACGATGCTTTTTCAGCGAGATATCGGCGATAACGTGTTTTTTGACCGTTTCAATGGCGCGGCCATGAGGTTTTAGTCTTACAGCTCCTGAAACATAAACCTAGGATTTTTTGTAGTATTTTTACAAGTTTCGACAAATTCAAATCTACGTTTTACAAAAAACTTCAGACCCCTGCGATGCTTTTTCAGCGAGATATCGGCGACAACGTATTTTTCATCGTTTCGATGGCGCGGCCATGGAGTTTTAGTCTTATAGCTCCCAAAATATAAACCTAGGATTTTTTTATATATTTTTACAAATTTTTTACAAATTCAATCTGTTATTTACCTGAATTTCAGATCTCTGCAACGCTTAGTTTTAAAGATCTCCGTGGCCGCGCGGTTCGCCGCGTTTCAATGGCGCGGCCACGTTCAAACCCTTATAACTTTTTAACCATAACTTTGACAAATTTATGGTTTTGGGAATCAACTTCTACAAATTTTTACAAAATCTTGGCATTGTTTTTTTTTTTTAATTTCGCCGTGGCCGCGCGGTCGAAACGGACACCACGAGACTAGTATGCATCGCTTGTGTGTTTATTCGGACACTGCACTTGGCGTGTTTATCAAATTTTCACGATACTTGGGTATAGCAAAATATACTCTATTCTTTTTTTGTAAGGTTGTTTTTGTATTAACTAAATAATGCGCACATTTTTACAAATACGCCAAGTGTCGAATAAAGACACAAGCGGTGCATACTGGTCTCACGCTGACCGGCACATACTGGTCTCACGCTGCTCGGCACATACTGGCCTCACGCTGACCGGCACATACTGGTCTCACGCTGCCCTACACATACTGGTCTCACGCTGACCGGCACATACTCGTCTCACGTTGCCTGGTGTCTAGTCGGGTAACGGATGCCGCGAAATTTAATAGCACTATCAAGACGAAAATCCATCAAGAAAGGCGACTTTCTTCCGACACTAACATCCGATGTGCATGTCGCATAAACAGCGTGCCTTTAAAGGACTGCATTGCGACACTGACGTGGTGTCTAGTCGCTACAGACAACAGCCGGACCTAGACAATTAATTGTTGCTGGATAATATTACTTTTAAATTTCAAGCTCCATAGGTTAGCTGGCAATCCTTGCAGTTAAAAATCAAGTACTTACCATGTAAATTGTTTGCTTACACAGGTGACAGTGTGGGGCGATTATGGACGCATAGAGGGTAAAAAGGTGTTCATGGGGGTGGCGCAGATCATGCTCGATGACCTTAACCTCTCCAATATCGTCATAGGATGGTACAAACTCTTCGGAACTACGTCATTGGTAAGGCTTTGTTATTGAATTGTATCAAATAATATTTGTAGGTGTTATGTATTAATTTAATCAAATGAAATATTTTTCTTTTCAGTAACCAAGGTTCTACGCTGTCTACAAGTGTCAGGCGAACCTATATCACAATAAAAAAATTATAACTTGTCCAAATAATAAATCTAGTGATACTGCTTTAATATCATGATAAAACGCAAAATATCTTGAATATAGGAAATTTTCTATAAAACGAAAGGTATGAAATAATAATAATAATAATTTGTATTTTTATTTTCTTTTGGAATGCCTACCGGAGTTTTGAATAGATAGCATTTTATAGCAATGAAACAAATGTATAGTGTACTCAATAATATGTAATTAAGTATTAAAAGCCAAATGGAATTCATGTATATTCTTTATCCTTAACAGCCAATTTCACTACTCTTGAACAAGTAGTATAGATATCTGAAATTGTCAACTGTAATTCATTCTAGAAACTTATAAATTAAAGCTAACGTGTGGTGAAATTGGCAATTTTATCCTTTCCATATCTTTTAGGAACACATAACTTCAGGTCGATAAAAAAAAAAAAAGTCATTATTTCCATATTTATATTCCACAGACATGTGTATAACATTTCCATATTTAGCAATCCATCTCATTGCGCCTAATACATCAATCAGTCTATTATTACCGCCTGACGTGACCAACGGTAACGAGTCCATAAAATTATAGTTTACAATCAACATTATTAATACTAGGTAGAGGAAAGTGGCAAAGTCAAATGTGTATAAGGATTGATAGGCGAAATATTTCCGTGTTTATAAAATCGACATAATGAGATTTCACTCTCAATGGTGACTTATGCTAAAATTACAGTTAGTTAGGTACTAACCTTGATTTAAACAAAACTTGTTGAATAATCTGTAGTCATGTACAAACTAATGTATTGGTCTATATTAAACGTCTAAAAACTGTCTCAAACTCAACACTTAGTGCAACATTTGCTTAGGTTGTTTCGAAGGTGAAGCGCCCGGTAACCTGCCTTCGCCTGTCCTCTTCACCCCCGTAGATTTTATATCTGCAAAAAAAAAATTAAGACATTAATTTTAAAATAATGATGGCTTGTTAGTAGTCATTCATTCTAACGGAAGGAACTATAAAACCCCGCTAGCAGTACATTGCTGCGCACACTAAAGCCCATTCATACGAAACAAACGCAGAGAAACGGCCATCAAATTTTGGTGGAAACAATGTTGTGCAACCCTTTCTGATGAATTCGGAGCTTTAAGACAGCAATCATTTTCATTTTGACAGTTCATAAAGACAGGAACGAGTTTTCAACACAATGTACAGTCACATCCAAACACGACACACACACACACTCACGTCACTCGTCGGTCGTCACTTTATGGCATATCCATCCAAATTTAATCTAAATCCGTTTAACCCGTGAAAAGATAACAGACAGACAGGAGGTACTTTCGAATTTATAATATTAGTATGGATAAATCATATGAGTCTGATTTTTAATGCGCTCTGGCATGTAAAGATGGCTAAATGGCATTCTGGGGTATTGACATTACGACGCAACATAATTATAATGCTGAGTCGGAAAAATAGATTATATTGTACAATGAGCAGACACAAATAGATCTGGGTTAGGAAAGGATTTTTTTTTTACTTTTTGTTCCGGTTGTACGTTCCCGTGATATAATTTCCAACATACACACGGACGAAGAAGCGGACAAAAGCTAGCATTTCATAAAATGGCCAGGCCATTAAAAAGGTTTTAGGTTGATATCAATTCGACATTGGTCTAAGGTGTACGCTATTTTGGTATCTGTTATTAAGTAATTAAATACAGTTTTTCACACAGTCTGTTCGGTGCCGTAGCTCCAAAAAGTACTATGTGTCGTGACTTGATAAAGGACTGAATTTGAAAACTTGACGAAGCTATAAAAGACTTGACTGTACACACAGTCCAAGAAAAGTATATGCTTCGGGAATCATCCGTCTATCTTCGGTAATACGAACGCGCGATGATGCCTTCTAATATAGAGCAGTTACAACCATGGAAGTAACTGGGTTGTGGAGGTCAGATTGGCAGTCGCTCCATGTGTAATACTGGTATTCAGCTGCATCCGGTTAGACTTGAAGCCAACCCCAACATAGTTGGGAAAAGGCTAGGCAGATTAAGGTACTTGACTTTTTGTATCATCATGATTACAAAATTAAACATTAACAACTCTATGAAATTCCAAAATTAAAATTGAAATTTGAGTCATATTACGTTCTGAGACAGAAGTGTAACCCGACAAATTGATAGGTGCAGTACTACAAAGCGCGGAAGTACAACACTTGGAAGCTTTAACCCTGTTACTGAGGTTACTCTGTGGCGCAACGTTCCTGCTAATTCGAAAACACGAAGATAACAGAAACATTTTTTAATTCTTATAAATGGAATCTCGCAGGTCAACGTATGAGGTTTTCAGCTGCTTATCCGGACTTCCCTGTTTGTGCTACAATAAATAAAGGAAGGCCTCTAGCCAAGGCATAACTTAAAAACTAAGCGACTACTCTCTAAGGGCACCTCCTGTGTGGTACGGACCTGGGCGTAGGGCGTCGCTGGGGGAGGCTGCAAGGGACAGGTTAGATCGGATTTAGATTCAGTTAGGACGAATTTAAAGCTACAGGTTGAGCGGCGCGGGCTGGCTCGAGCAAGGGTCGGGACGGCCATGGACTTGGGCGCCTGGAAAAATGCGCGGCGAGGCGGGGAGCGTGACGTCGCGTCGTGAGTGTTGACTAATGAGCGGCCTGCACTGCCCGGTCTCGCCGCGCACATACTTAAGAGGGGCCTTCCCGGTCCGTATATCGTCAACGCGAGCATGGTCGAAAAGTTTGTTATTTCATCCAGAACAAGTGAAAACTATTAACAAACGAGTGAGAACGCGATAACATTGAACGAAAAATAATGTGCGGAAATTTCATAAAACTTGTTCCAGGAAATACGTGATTTTGTGTAAGCCTTAACAGTTTGTGAAATAAATGTTGGTGTTGGTTGAATTTCCATTACATTTGCAAGGTTTCTATCGTAATGTTTTCTTAACATTTGACCCTTTTATAAATAAACGATTATTTGAACATTTACAATTTATGAGTACATTATGAATGGCCAAAGTTCAGGTAAAATTTGTGCAAAAAAGCAGATTTTTGCAGGCTTATACTGAATTTGTTTTTCAATTATTTTATTTTTGCTTGCATAGAAACCTAGATAAAGTGCACAAGATACCTATTGGTTCAAAAATTTCAAAGAAAGATGTGTTACAACGCCATAATCACGTACGAGCGTTTGTATGAAAAGTATGTCGGGCCATCCTGTGTAGAAAATAAAAAGAAATAAGTATAACAAAAAAAACTAAGCGAGCGCGAAAAAAAGGTCCTCTTTATCAGTACGTAGTTCCATTTTCCCCATACCTGATCTGAGAAGTGTCTCCTTATAAATAACTTTTTTAGGTTCTACTCCTAATCTCTATATACTGTAAAGTACATTTCTCTTACAACAGTCGCATCAAAGCTGTTCTACTTGGAGAAAACAAATAAATAAATTATAGAAATAAAAATACAATCATGGTCCTACTTTATTAGTCCTGGCCCAATAAAAATAATACAAATGAATGAAACCATAATATTAAAATCCACATTCGCGGCGTATATTACGCAGTATCGACACGTGATTGAATTGAATAATGAAATTAAAATTGCTCGGAAAAAGTGAACATTTAAAACGGCTATCTACGTAGCTTACCGACGGCGACCGTTGACTCCGGCCTGGGCAGCTAATCGTCCACAGTCGAAGGCGCGGGCGGCGTGTTCTTGGACCCGCCCTCTCCACCTCTGTTAGTCGTTCGATTTTTTGCGACAGTACCTGTAGTGTACATGGTTGTGCAAACGTTCAAACGCGCACTCTGAAAGCACTGAAAACTTCACCGAATAGAAGGACCTACCTTGCAATTTCTAAAGTACTGCCACAATGTGATCCCTTGCACTTATCACATTCACATTCCAATGAGTAACAGTACGTTTCGTTAGATTACGATAATCGACATGATACACGCTAACCAAAGTGAAAATTAATTGCGGCTCCGAACATCGTGCGTTCCGTTGCGCAGAACGCAATTTTAGGTATCAGCGGGACGTAGAGGGACGTGGCGGCGGGATGTAGAGGGACGTGGCGGCGGGGCACAGCCCCGCTCTTCCTCTCTCTGACCCGCACTCGCCCTACGCGTCTTCGCCTGAGTGTGTGAGTTACGTCCGTTTGCTGCACACGCGCGCGCATTCCTGCTTACGTACAGTCGATCTCATAATAGTTTGTTGTTGATGTTAATTTTTTTTTTGTTTTTGGTCTGTTAGTTATTTTCGTTAAGTTTTAGACTGTTGTTGGTTGTGCGAAAATTACTTTGGTATTGATTTGTTTAAAAATACCTCGAAGATACAACGTTTTACGCAGAAATGGTGTATAACGTCATGCAATTCATGAAAAAGGAGAATGGTTTCCAAATTCCTTTGAACCTAGTTCAACAACGGGCGGCGGCAGCTACCGGCGTCTCACTAAGGACTGTGCAAAGAATAGCTGCAATAGCAAATGAATCGGGTATGGTAGCTGTCTTTCGCACACCTGGCAAAAAAATGAAAGGAATCAGGAAATAAAATTGAAAGATGATATCAATTTCAACGGTTCTATGTCCAGATTAGGCCGAATACTAAAACAATTAGGGTTTCAATGAAAGAACACCCAAAATGAGAGTAAAGTGTTAATAGTCAAATATTCGGTTACAGCGCGCGCTTAGAATCACAAAGTATCGCGCGTAAGGAAGACCCATTGTATATACCGACGAGTCATAATTATGTCGATTCTTCCCACATCAAGTCGAAGTCTTAGGGCGATGGGTCACTTATGGGAATTAAAAAAAAAGGGTCAAAGAGTAGTAATTGTGCACGCGGTTTCTGAGGCCAGTTTTCTACCCAACGCACTTTTAATGTTTAAGGCGGGTACAAAAACCGGAGACTATCATGCCAACATGAGTTATCAAAATTGTGAAAAATGGATCAGGAGTCAACTCGTTCCAAATTTGCCAGCAAATTCAGTTTGTGGTGGACAATGCTTCTTATACAAAATAGAAGATCCTGCACCTGCCTCGAATTCCAGAAACGCAGACATGCAGGCTTCGTGAAAAAAACATTGAATTTGAAGACACAATGCTGAAGCCACAGACAGAAGTACAACTTGATTGCGCAAAATAAAGATCGCTTCAAGAAATATCATATAGATAAAAAACTTAAGACAATAACCACTCAGTGTTACGCGTTCCCGATTAAAACCCCATCGAGATGACATGGGCAGCAATTAAACAATACGTTGCAAAAAAACGTTAATGGAAAGTAAATTCGGTCATAGAATTGGTGCAGCAAAAGTCAATGAAATGGAGGAAAAGTGCCGAACAAAGATAAGGACAGAGGAAGATTATAAAAAATTGACGTTGTCATCGACAAATTTACGGACGAATTTATTATCCACGTCGGTGACGATTAATCCGAAACTGACTCTGAGGAGGAATTAGATTCAAGCGAAGACGAAGGAAGCGACATTTCCATGGAAGTTCCTTCCACAAGTAATGAAGTTTTTTTTTTTATGGAGGGGATACAGCCGTTATCATAAAATCAAAATAAAAACATTATTTCTTATATTTTCATAAAACCTATTTTATTTTTAAGGGTTAATAAATAAAATAGGTTTTAAGGGTAATTGACAAACTGACAATACAGCACTTAAAACACTCACACAACTTACAGTTATAAAAACAATTAAATGGAGCCTAAATTATTGTCGTGTTGACTGTACCTGCGCGTACCTGCACTTGCAGCTAACTTCCGAGCTGCCATTAAGTTTGATTCGTACTGTACCTATTCGCAACTAACTTACTAATGATAAGCGTAAACGACTCGAACGGAAATTAAAATGCAAACGATTAACCTGGGGTCCTAGGCAAAGCAAGTATGCGGCCGCGGTTGCAGCTCATTGACGGAGAGGACGCTTCAACACTGTCGCCTAGTCCACGCATATGTGCATAAGGACGTTTTCGCTAGCTAAGTTACATAACATTATGTAATTTTAAATGTTAATCCGTATGAGATCACTCAGTTTCTATTAACGCAGTTAGTAGATGGGTTCCTAGACCAGAATTGATGCAAAAACCAATCAATAAAATTATTTATTAAAAAAAACGCGATTCGTGATTCCTACATATGCTTAGATCTTCATCTCTGATACAAATAAAAAATATCAATATATCAATGTTTTTTATATAATGTATAAAGACAAGCATAAAACTTTCATAAAACATAACATCACGGCTTATTTCCCCGATCGATTGGGGAGGTGTACCTATAGTACACTCACATTTCGCCAATTGTTCATGTAAATGTAAGTTATGGCCTCTAATAAACGACGTTCTTTTTGCGTTAAGCGTTCACATTTAACATTCTTTTTGCGCCTCCACAACTGTTAATTTAACCCATAGCACCACTCGCGGGGTAGTAGTGTCACTCATCGTATACATTTCCGTGAATATTTTTATTGTTTTGACCGTCACAAGGAGGTTGCGACTACGTGTATTCTCTGGTCCGCCAAGCCAGGCCGTCAAGTGCATCGGGCTACGGCATATAGTTCAGCAGATACGGGACCTAGCGGCACGTAAGTAATATTTTTTACTATATTTTTATTTATTTGTGTTTTTGTATATTTGTGGCGCACTAAATACAGTAATGTGAATCCCAATCAGCTTGAAGATCTGATTAATGATCCATAGTTGGAAGATAGTGAAAATTAATTTAAGGTTTTATTGAAGTAATTATTCGATTCGAGTGACGCAGAAGGTAACGACCACAAACAGAAAGCGAAGCAGAGCTCGAAGATCGAAGAAACAGAGAACACAAAATAACAGGGCTCTATGGTTTTTGGGAAAAAAAAACACGTATTAAATGGGATAAAGCACCGCCATTACGATCAATAATGTTCCTGCAACGTGATTATTTTTTTATAAGTATGCAAAGATGTAACGCTATTTATATAATATATTTATAAACATTGATATAGTATGAGAATTGTAGAATTTTATGATTGCTTTGTATTTTAGATTATAAGACTATTGACAAAAAAAGACTAAGATTGTTTTTAGTTACTTTTGTTTAGAATTTTGCCTTTGACTGAAAATGTGACATGTTATTTTTACCTCTTTTTTTTTAAATGTATATTTTTTTTTAAATCTAGCGTTTACAGAGCGCCTTTAATTAATTTTACGAAAAAAAATACTTTTTTTTTAGAGGAGTTAGTTCCCCGGCGAATTTAATTGTGAGGCTGGAACTAGCGTGCGGTGCTAAAGGTTAAGACATCGTTTTTTTTAAGTGCCTGTATGTGAATAAAGTGCCTCATATGTGCCTATTTGAAATAAATTATTTGACTTTGATTTGTCTTTGACATACAGTGCTGTCAATTTTCACGTGCTAGAAAGAATGTCGTGAAATTGCGTATCCTCTGTTACAGACCTAAGTCAATGTATCAAAAGAAAGTTCTTCTCTCTCTCTCTTTCCATTTCTCCACTCCCTTTCAATTTAAATCTTGTTTATGATTGATATTCATACAAAGAGACCGGGACTAATAAAGTAGGACCTTATAACAAAATGTATTGTAAAAAGTATAATATAATAAGAGAGACATTTTGGGACATACCTTGTAACCACCTGACTTGAGTAGCTGGGCCGTACCCTTTCTCATTTCTTGCGGCAATGCGGAATATGATGGCCGGCTTGGTGGAGGAGTCCACGTGCGCGGCGCTGAGCGAAGCTTGCGGGACCACGCATGTGTTCGCCTTGCCACAGTACACGCGCACAAACGCTAATTGTGATTTTGTTGGCTCCTAAAAATAAAAACTTTGTTAATTCATATGTAGGTAGTAAGAAACGACGATAGTTTAGAGAGTTAAAGCTAAATCTAAATTAATAACTAACAAAATTAGTATTTCTAATAATAAAATAAAAGCTGTGTGGCAGGAAATTAACAAAGAAACTGGAAACACAAAACAGCGAGATCAGAATGAATTGTCTTTAAAAATTCATAATGAACCATTTCAGATAAGTCAAAAGTTGCTGAGAAACTAGAAAATTTCTTTACCAACATCCCAATAGTGGTTACGAAATCTCTCTCATCATCTATATTAGCAGAATCTCTTCTCAAAGAAAACTACTCTACGGACATTCCAAGTTTTGAATTCAAGCCCATTTCTATTGTCACGATAAAAAAAGCATTCAAAAGTCTTAACATAAAGAACACTAGACTTATGGGGAATTTCCGTTAAGGTTCTTGGAGATATAATTGACACAATAGCAGTCTTTTTTTTTTTGGGTGTGAAATTATCCAATAACTTCTCCGGCTCTGGGAGCAGTGGGAGGGTGTGTCAGACTTTTACTGACTAAAACCCACCCGTGTTCCTTCAGATGCCTGTGTGCCAGGGCCGCGATACCCCTTTCGGACAAACTCGCAACCCTGGCAGGTATTGGCCCTTTCGGACCCCGTCAATTGGTGCGACATCTCTTAGAGGCGCGCGTGGAACACAACGCGCCGTCGACCCGGGCCTGGTCCTTATCGGATGGCGAGCTACCCATCGCTCACCGTCTGCAAGCCTGCGCCTACGGTGGCCGGGAATCGGCCCGCCACTCCCGACACAACCGTGTCCGGTGAGGACCTGCGTCAGGCGGAAGGTGAGGACGCCATGGCGCCTCTCTAGCCGCTCCTCAAAGAGGGGACTTATCGCCACGACAGTCGCGTGCCCAAATAGCCCCTGTCCTAACAGGCATATTTAATCATCCCTATATCCGTGTTACCAGCAATGAGTAAATTATACGAAAAAATAATGCTAAGCCAGATGTCACATTTTAATCCAAATGGGATTTTACATAGTCGCCAGTTTGGTTTCACGACTGGTAGGTCGACGACTGACGCACGGAGTTAAACTCATTAGTCACATTTTCGAATCCTGGGAGAAATCCCAGGATGCCATTGGCATTTACTGTGACCTCTCAAAAGCGTTTGACTGCGTTGACACACTGATCTGTAAATTATACCACTACGGAATTCGTGGACAAGCTGCTGATCTTGTTTTTTCCTATCTATCAAACAGGCAGCAAAAAGTAAACGTTAACGGGGCGACGTCCTCTGAGTCTCTAGTAAAGATGCCCGCGTGCCTCAAGGTTCAATTCTTGGCCCTTTCCTATTTCTAGTTTATATTAATCTTCATTAATCTTAATTAATTATATTGATCTTCCTTACATGATGGCTAACTTATCGGATATAATTCTATTCGCTGATGACCCTGACCTTATTTTTAAAATAGATAGAAAAGATACAGATGTCTTACATGTCAACGATAGTCTGGCTTTTCTTTCAAATTGGTTCGCAGCTAATAATCTCTTACTTTATGCGAACAAAACAACTACTGATACATATACAACTAGATGCTATTACGGAAACTTTATTTCTAGGGAATACTCTAGATTCGAAATTACAATGTGCCCACATTAGAGCTCTTTCAGGTAGATTAAGTTCAGCTGCATATGCAGTAAGAAAAATAAGGCAGTTGACTGATATAGCCACAACTACGTTAGTGTACTTTTCTTATTTCCGCAGTATTATGTCTTATGGCATTCTGCTGTGGGGATCGGCTGCTGACGTAGATTCAATTTTCATTTTACAAAAGAGGGCAAACCGCGCGATCTATGGAATGGGTCTTCGTGAGTCCCTTAGAAACAAATTCAAGGAAATTTACAAGTTGCCAAAGTCGGTTATAGAACTTAGCGATGGAAAGTTCAAAACCCACATCAAACGTGTCTTAATCAAAAAAGCATATTACAAGATATGTTGAAGTCAAGGAAGTTTGGCAATAATTCCTTCTGCACATGTGGCTTCCCTGGTACCTCATTAACGGCATAACTATATAAATGTCTATTAACTGCTCCCATTTTACGATGTTTATTTATATACTTTTTTTTTACATACTTGCTTGAAATAATCTCATTATTTGACACTAAATACCTACAATGTTGATTTAAAATATTGATTAAGTAGTGACTTTTGTGGACAGAATATTAATTCAGATTTGTTACAGTTGTAATGGCAATCTTGTCATTTGGTTTAAATAGGTTTATATTTTTATTATTTAAGTAGTAAGTATTTTATATAGTTTTTTATTTTATTTGTGAATGTGAGAACGTTGTAGGGTTAATAGACTGGTAGCTTTAATGAAACAATTAAATAATATTATATAAATAATATAATATAATAATAGCTAAATAAAATAATTAGTGGTAAGGACTCAAAAGTCCAAAAAGGAACCTGGAAGTTATAAAACGGCCGAACATTCGGCCGATACTTCTGATTATCGCTTCGGAGTAGACCCCCTTTTTAACAGACTTCCAAAAAGGAGGAGGTTATATGTTCGGCTGTATGTTTTTTTTTTTTTTTTTTTATGTATGTTCACCGAGTACTCCGTCAATTGTGGACGGATTTTGAAAATTCTTTTTTTGTTTGGAAGGGTATGCTCCCGAGGTGGTCCCATTGCCATCAAATTAAAATCTGATGAGGGGATCCCATGGAAATCGATGGAAATCTTCAAATTTAATAGGCATACCTATAGCGATTTGAGTATTTTCTATAGTAACTCGTGCATTTGCACTCGAAAAGCGCCATTTGGTGAAGTGGAACTGATGATGAAGACCACAGATGGCCACCGGAACTACTTAATACTAAGTATTTCACCGTTGCGATTCGATTAGGCACTTTAATATGGTTGCTAAGCAATTTATGCTCGTCAAAATGCATATGGTGAAGTCACCATCAGTTCTCCTGGTTGTTACCAGGAGAACTCCTCAACAATTAACGCCCCTGCATCGGGAAAAGTAATATTTTGTAATAGGACATGAGCATTTGACATTAGGCTATTGTAAATTGTATAAATTACCAACTGACCCACTAAAAAGTGAAAAATAAAATTTTTTACAAAAAAAAAACAACCGACTTCCAAAAAAAACACTACAAAGTGAAAAATAACTTTAATTTCGGAAGTCGGTGGCAAAAAACTAAAATACAGCTCCAAAGCCACCGACTTCCGAAATTAAAGTTATTTTTCACTTTGTAGTGTTTTGGAAGTCGGTTGTTTTTTTTTTGTAAAAAGTTTTTTTTCTTTTTCTTTTTTGGGTGGGAAATTATCAAATAACTTCTCCCGCTCTGGGTGGAGCGGGAGGGAGTGTCAGACTTTTACTGAGGAGTAGACCCCCTGGATTCTAATTTACTACGTACAAGTGCACCAAAAACTATTTTGATGGCATATGTGGTGCGAAAATCGCGGCAATTACGTAGGACAAAGCCCAGCCTTTGGTAGGATTCTTTAGCAACCATGGCAATATGGTTCTCACCTCCAATCAAAACATGATAGAAAGTAGACTTAAAACTGGCACTTTATAGCAAAAAAATAATTGTTTACCTTTGATGGTGTAGTAGACCGCACGGCTAGGTACACTGAATATTCAAATATTCCTTCAGCAGCCACTTGTGGAGGTTCCCATGACAAATGTGCACCCTCCACTGACTTTGATATTTTGATGGCTGATGGTGCACCCGGAAATCCAGGTAAACAGGTCTTAAATGCAGACTCCTATGAAAAAATAAATAGTATTGTGATAACGATAATGTATATTTGTCAATCATCCCATAACAGGAAATGATTGTAGGCTTAAAGCGATTAAATTTTACTCACTTCACTATACTCGCCGCGCCCGCACGAATTGATCGCGGCAATTCTGAATTTGTATGCTGTGCCGTGTTCGAGCGTCGTTGTGGGCAAACCAGTTAAGTCCGGCAGATTATCCAGAGACAAATTAGACAAGTCCACATTGGGATCAGAAATGTAGTTCTGGACCTAGATTTAAAAAAAAAAACAGATTAGTAAAACACATGAATAACAAATAAAAATATATTCAATACGCGGCCGTAAAAACACATCATCGAATTTTAGAAAAAAAGTGCGGCTTTTTCTCTGTATGACTACGTGAGTCTCTTTCTAAGTCGATTCTCCATAGTTACGGCCGAGTTTGTATTATACCTATCATTATAATTACCGTAAAAGAGTTGCCCTTCACGATCCCGACAGTGTACCACGCATCTTCGTCATGTTGCTTCGGCTCCTCCGACTCAGCCTATAAAAGTGTATCAGACAGTCTTTACGAGAAATCAAACTACATTCTTAGGCAATCAAGATCAAAACAAATCAACCTGAGTGTTTATGCAGAAGCAGAACTCCCAAGAGTACTTCAGGCCATGATCACTGAGAAGTTTGAAAGAAACAAGAGCTTTGAAATAAGTACAAGGATCAAATATTGGAACCATAATTATATTGGACAACCAATGAATGATGTTGTTCGATTATTATCGGTTCTTTTTTCTGCTAAATAGTCACCTGCCGCCTTTGGCGGTGAAGCATAGGAAGACTTGCACTTGTATATATTTGACGATAGTAGATTGTGTCATAAGGGACCAAAATAATGTATTGAGGGCGAGAGCGATTGTTTGAATCCAGAGCGAAGCGAAGGATTCTAGAGTAGAATCCTAAGCGTAGCGAGGGATTGTAAGTACGTCGCTCGAGGTTAAATAATTTTGGTACCGTGTGGCACACTCTGCTTTTACCCCCTCTATGAGAAAAATAAATAAGAGATGATTTTAGTAGTGACGAATATTTATATTTTATATACCTAAATTACAAATTTATATTAATATTTGATACGTTTTCGCAATTATGGAAGTTTATTGTAACTGTTTTGTTGGGAACGGAAGATGTCGTTGACTTGGGAATTCGTAATACTTAACTTCAGAAAGAAGTTCACGCTTTTTTTTTTTTTCGGTTGTCCTTTGCCGCGTTGGCAGGCACGCTTTTTTTATTACCGGCCAGGACTATAACGAAGACAATTGCTTAAAAACTTTTTCATTAAAGTGTTCCAAATTAAAAAGTCATTTCGTCACTGTTAAGTGAAAAAAGAAGAGGTATGTTTATATAAAAAAATATTTATGTTCACCCATTTCTCCGTCAATTATTGTGCAACGATTTTTAAAACTCTTTTTTTTGAATGACCCATTTTGCTCGCACTTATCGAGGAACCCTTCGGCTATTTTCGAATAGACGGGATGAAAACAATATTTATTGACTTAAGAAACCCAAGTTTAAGAGTAGTTCAAGGGTTAAAAATACTACAATGCTTAGGAGTAGTGTACCACAAAGTCTGAAAATAACGTTGTGTCGGTACCTGTTCGTGTTGGTGGTGTAGTGCTGCGCTGGCGAGCGTGGCGAGCGCGTGCGCGGCGTCGCTGGGCGGCAGCGGTGGCGCGGCCGAGCTCTGCGGCGCGGCCGAACTCTGTGACGCGGCCGAGCTCTGTGGCGCGGCCGAGCTCTGTGGCGCAGCCGAACTCTGTGGCGCGGCCGAGCTCGGCGCCGTGGCTGGGCTCGGCGCCACCGAGCTGCTCACGGCGCCCTCGCCCTCGCTCGCGCCCTCGCTACCCTCTGCGGCCACCGACGATGAAACGCCCGCTCCGCCTTCCTCTCCTGAGACAACCAAATAAACAATACTTTCAAATACCATCCATTAACCGACTTCCAAAAAAGAGGTACGTATGTTTGTATAAAAAAATATTTATGTTCACCCATTTCTCCGTCAATTATTGTGCAACGATTTCTAAAATTCTTTTTTTTAAAGTGTATCCTTTGGGGGTGGTCCCATTGTTACCAAGTCAGAATCTGATGAGGGGGTATCCCCTGGAAATCGAGGGTAATACTCAATTATTATAGGCACACCTATAGAGATTACGGTATTTTTTATAGTAACTCGTGCATTTGCTCTCGGAAAGCACCATTTGGTGAAGTGGAACTGATGATGAAGACCACAGATGGCCACCAAAACTACTTAATAATAAATACATATATCACGGGTTGCGATTCGATTATGTACTTTAATATGGTTGCTAAGCAATTTATGCTCATCACAATGCATATGGTGAAGTGGAGCTTATGGTAACTTCACCATCAGCTCCAGTTCTCCTGGGTCTTACCAGGAGAACTCCTCAACAATTAACGTCCCTGCATCGGGAAAAGCAAAATTTTGTAAAAGGTGATGAGCAGTTGACATTAGGCAATTGTAACTTAGATACATTACAAACTGACCCACTAAAAAGTGAAAAAAATAACTTTTTACAAAAATTTAAAATACAGATCTATAGAGACAGAGAAAATAAAGTAATTTTTCATTTGTGGTGTTTTTTGGAAGTGGGATGTTTTTTTTTTTTGTTTTCAATTTTTCCTCATTTACAAATATTTATGCCAGCATTTCAAACAAGGGCAAGCAAGCCAGACTTATTTTTCAGTTTTTTAAATTATAAGCGTTTCTTTTTATTGAACTTAAAGCTCGACTTTTTCGATTTGTAACTCCGTTTTATCGAAGGCGAAGGTGTCTTATAAAAGGGCATTCATAGAGCCACAAAAATATATTACCTGGTAGCAAAGTAGGTGAAAGTAGTGCAGAACCATTCGCAGCCATGGTGAGCAACGGCATTGATTCACTTACTGTCGGCATCGTGTCGGCTGCACCTTCTATTTCGGACGTGTCTGCGTCGCTGAACCTAAAACACGAAAATATAATGAGCATGCGTATCATTATCGCCAAGGATTTAGTCGTAGGCGAAAACTTTTGAGTGGTTTTAGTGGCGAATGTAAACTCTATTTACTAAGCGAAAGCAAAATGAAATGAAATGAAATGAAATCGTTTATTCTGTAAATAGGATATCGGAATCACTTTTACACGTCATATTAAAAAGTAAAAAATAAGCTAGATGTAGTCGACATTTCCTATCTGACTACCCGTGAGAAGAAATGGCGAAACAAACTCAGGGGTCAAAGTCTCTTTTAAAGTCCAGACATAATCTTGGTCAGATCATGTGAGGACCATGTAGATCTGTGTCTGAAATGGTCTTTTGAGGAAAGAACCACACAATTTTGAGTGGACCTGTCCAATCAGTGCAAGCATTTGTCGTAATCGTGCAGCTCGACTCAAGACTTAAGGAGCTCAACGACTCGACGAACAATACCAAAGAAAGTACATTTGGGTAGGCCTCATAAAGTGCTCAAAATGCCAGACCACCATTAAAACTGAGAAAAAGCATAAAATAATAGGAAAATATTTAAAGAAAAAAAAAAAAGACCCACATAGTGCTCACATTCACAATAAATTAAAGCAGTAAATATAATACTTTTCAAAGTAAACATTAATGTAATATTGTATATAATATTCTGCAATGTCAATATTTATATAAAATCATGCATAATAACATTAAATGTCAAGTTTTCCAGTTTGATCACAATGCTTGCAGAGCGAGCAGCTCAATCCCAAGCTTTTTTGTCTTCTAAATAATAAGAAATTTTATAGTACCCTTTTTTACAAAGTTTGGTTTTAATACAGCTTTTAAATCGTTTAATGGGTAAGTTTCGAATGTCAGTAGGAAGTTTGTTGTAAAAGCGTATACATTGACCCATGAACGAGTTGCCTACCCTGTGGAGGCGAGTGCGATGTACAGCAAGATTGTGTTTATTCCTGGTATTTAAACAATGAATATCGGACATTTTCTTAAAATTTGATATATTTTTGTGTACATACAATAGATTTTCAAATATATATTGAGAGGCTACAGTCAGAATATCTATTTCTTTGATTTTTTCACGAAGTGAATCTCTTGGACCTAGATTGTAAATGGCTCGAACAGCCCTTTTCTGTAAAACAAAGATAGTATTAATGTCCGCACAAGTTCCCCAGAGAAGAATCCCATATGACATAAGACTATGAAAATAACTAAAATAAACAATTCTGGCAGTATCTACATCAGTTATCTGTCGAATTTTTTTAACAGCATAGGCGGCGGAACTAAGCCTTCCTGACAATTTTTCTACGTGTGGGCCCCATTGTAATTTACCGTCAATAGTTATCCCAAGAAAAACTGTCGACTCAACAGGGTCCAACTCTATTCCATTAAGTTGAACATTGGTAGTTAGCTCCCTGACATTTGGCATTGAAAATTTAATGAGCTTAGAGAGTGCATCGTTAACATGTTCAAAATTGACTAGCTGACGTTTGATTTTAAAAATGAGGGAAGTATAATCTGCGAATAATACAATCTTGTGATTATCCCTTATGTGATAAGGTAAGTCATTTATATAAATTAGAAACAAGAAAGGACCTAGAATTGAACCCTGCGGAACTCCCATAGTGACCGCAGATCCTGCAGATCTCTTGCCATTAACATCAACCCTCTGAATTCTGTTGTTCAGATAAGAAGTCAGAAGGTCGAGAGCACTGTCCCTCATACCATAGTGGTGCAGTTTTCGGATGAGTGTATCATGATGAACGCAATCAAAGGCCTTAGACAAGTCGCAGAAAATGCCAAGAGCAACCTGCGACTCCTCCCAAGCCTCGAATATGCTCTTCAGTAATTCCACGCCTGCGTCTGTAGTTGAACGACCCTTTGTAAAACCAAACTGTTTCAGATGAAGTAAATTATTTGTATTGAAATGTCCTAACATTTGTTTTAAAATTAACTTTTCAAATATTTTGCTCAATGTAGGTAATATCGAAATTGGCCGAAAATTCGTGGGATCAGTTGTGCTGCCAGATTTGAACAGTGGAATCACTTTAAGTTTCATCAGATCAGGAAATACACCAGATGCAATACAAGAATTAAAAACAATTGCTAAAAACGGTGAAATAACATCGATTATTGAAGACATGGTATGTACTGATAATCCCCAAAGGTCAGCAGTTTTTTTTACATCAAGATCTTTAAAAGATTCTATAATATCCTTAGCGGTAACAACCGTGAATTTACAGTGTTTATCACATTCTGGTACGCATTCTTTTAGTATGGAGTAAGCAGAAGTGGAGGACGACGATGACAGAGTTTTGGTTGTTAAAATGGGAATATTAGTAAAGAAATTTTCAAACTCAGTTGCCACCTCCACGTCTGCCTTAATATCTACATCATTGATTTTTAGGTGGAAGTCACGATTACGTACTGTCGTTCTACCCGTTTCTGAATTAATAATATTCCAAGTTGTTTTAATTTTATTACCAGAAGATTTTATTTTATTTTTAATATGTATGGCTTTTGCTGAGGAACAGGCTCGTTTAAAAGTTTTAGAATAATTTTTAACGAATTCTTTAAAAGTTTCATCATGGTTATATGTTTTTTCATGATACAATTCATATAACCTCTGCCTACTTTTGTAAATACCTGGTGTTGCCCAATCACTAAATATAACGCGGTCACAAACAGGCAATGTTTTTGTGGTGAATACCTTCCTAAATTCACTATTAATGAGGTTAAATAGTGAAGTATAAGCTTGATCTGGGTCGGTGTGATAAGGCAAACCCGGTAGTTTTTCATTAAATTATTTTTAAATTTTTCTAAGCGACTTATGTTTACAGGAATAAAACTCACAAGTTTTCTTTGAGCTCTGACTATTTTCTGAGGGAAAGTGACTAACTGGCCACAGTGATCGGAGTCCAATTCATTTAGAATTAAATGGCTAGAAGGTCTAAAGTTTGTAAAAATATTGTCAATACAGGTAGCGCTAGTGGCAGTTATTCTAGTCGGCTCAAAGAATGTATTGTACAAATTATATGACTTTAATAAGGTTATAAACTTATTTACTGTAGAAGATTTTTCCAGTATATTAATGTTGAAATCTCCACAGACAGCAACTGTTTTATTACTGTTACAAGTCTTTAATAATATTTCTTCCATATATTTCTCAAAAATATCATATGAAGCACATGGGGGCCTGTATACACTCACTACAATGAACTGCTCAAGCTCAATGCAAGCTATTTCAATAACTCGCTCAACAGAGAGGCTCACAATATCCTTACGTTCTTTAAATTTCATATTATTACGAACAATTATTAAAGAGCCACCACGTATCATATTAACTCTGCTGAATGAGCTGGCAACCTGGTAGTTGTTAAAGCTGAACATGAACTGGTGGACTTTTAACCAATGTTCAGTTACACATAGGATATCAATATAACTACAGTTCATGAACAACTCTAATTCTAATTCCTTACCTATCACACCCTGTTTATTTTGATGAACTATTTTTAAAGTATTATTATTACATTTATTTTGATTATTACTACAATTTGATGGGTGTGATATCAAAGAAGTTTGTGTAACATTTATTAAGCAAGAGGTTTCCTCTATTGTCCTAATTTCTAATTTAAATGATAATCAATGTCATTAGTTGTTGCCAAATTATTGGCAGAATTATTTAAAAAGTCATTGCATTGCTCAAAAGAAGCAAGTTGTTTAGCCGAATTTTTGGCTGAAATAGAAAAAAAATATGATAGCGACACAGCTATCTGTCTTTTGTTATAGTTAGAAAGATAGAACATATAAATATTATATCTATCTTTTTTAGCATTGAACTTCTGCACGATAATTTTCGTGGACGCCCAGGCATTCTATTCCCCTCCCTACCCGCGACAGGCTCATTCAAATTAAAACGTAGTTGCTAAATAAATATAGTGCACGGGAGTGTTTTTTTGTCTTTCATAAATTTAATACTAACTCATTGGGTTGATGCTGTTGAGGTGCAAGAGAGAATGAGTGTAGCACTGCAGGTCCATTGGCAGTGGAGGAAATAAGAGGTGCCTCTGTTTGACCACTGCTAGTAATATCAGCGCCACTCTCTGCTGTGCTTGAACTGAAGAGATAATGCACACATTACTAATTAATTTAAATATGGACCAAATAATAATATTATTATTATTGATGGTGTAGACATACCTAATGCCAGTGCTGAGGACGTCCTGCGCCGCACTGCTGATGTCGTTGACATCGTCGCTACTTGCGACACCCTCGCCACCACCCATATCTTCGTCCATTGTACTAGATTCATCTGCAATTTCAATATTTTTAGTCTGTATAAGACGCTTTATGCAAATTGCATATTAAAAAAAAAAAAAAAACTATTTTATACCATCTTGCACAATTGGTGCACCATCCCCCTCACCAACTCCACTATCAGTAGGCATTGCTGAGCTGATGGACTGGTCGGGAGACTCCTCAGCAGCTTCTGCGAGGCCTTCAGCCTCATCCAAGCTTTGTTCTTTCATCATTGGATCCAGCTGGCTTTCAGTGTCCTGTATAAACAAAGTGTTGCAATTAAGTACAGAATTTACAAACATAAATGATAATTATTGTTTATACACAAACTGCAGAACAGTGCCAACAATAAAAGTTTTATAGGCTTTCATGAAGTTTTAGCCAGAATTCTTGATAAAAGTATATCAATTTCTTACAGGTGTAGACAAGCAGTTATCTCCAATGTAGGCAGACTCATCTGCAGCCGTTCCAGTTGTAGTGTCATCAATGTCCATTTCTTCCTCTGCTTCAGCTTCAGCATCAGCATCAGGGTTTGCTAGAAGTATAGACAAAGGTTCACTTCAGTCAAATATTCAGAGCTAAGTCTTCAGAGTACACAACAAAAGTTGAAAGGCATGATTAGAGAATGCTGGTCATGATACACCTCTAACCAGCCCTTAGAAGGAATCTTTATAAGATCTGAGATATTCATCCCCATCTCTGCAAAATTAACATTTAAAACTATTATGTTATTGCATTTTCACTATTATGTTTTAGCCTAACATAATCTATAGCAATGCAAAAAAAGGGAGACTGCTTTTAGTAGGCAAGTGCTTGACGGGTTAATAACATTTGTTTTGTTCCTGCACATTTCCTGTGACAACCAGCACTGCCGAGTGATCTTTCTCCACCTTACATCAGTTTAAAGAAATATCTTTGCAGCAGTATGAAAAAAGATCATCTGAATTTACTGGCCTTAATGCATAATTATCCATCAAGACATTGCTTCAACTATGAACGCTGAAGAAGTACCTACTGGATATATTCAGCAGCAGTGGCGTAACTACTAAGGTGCAAACTGGTGCTATCAGTTCATAGCTGAGATGTGGTAAGGAAAAAATAAGAGCCTTAGTCAACGAGGGGATACCAAGATAACATATAAAGTTAAAAAGATCAGTTTGAGGGGTCCCTCGCATGTTCAAAGTGAAAGCAGCCTTCCTCAACTCACAAAAATGTTTTATGACTTGAGTTATCTAATATCTACTATGAATGGTCAAAAGAAAAACTAACAAAGCCAATCTGAGGTGTATTCAGTGCTAAAATTATTGAGCTTGCTTCACTTGTTCTTGCAGCCCAGGTTTTCTTAATTCTTGAACTTTACTACATAAATCAACAAAGTAACTATTATTTCTGTATGTATGGTCTAAAGAAAATCTGTACCATCCAAGGTACAAAAATTGTATTATTTTTTGTGTTCTTTATAAATGTCACTGAAAAAGAATTAATCCCAAAAACAGCATAGTGCAATACTAGATGTGAGACACTGCTTACCTGTCTTCGGGCCCACGCACCCCTCTCAGGAATAAATTCTGGATCCACCCTTGATGAAGACCATGCAGGAGGAATATTAAGAACATGGTTTGTTAACACATTCCGGTTTTAATCATTCTATTCCCAGAATTTCCACTTTTTCAATCATTTAAATCTTTATGTTGTTGCCTACATAATATATCTAAATATCAACCAATCCAAAACATAACATACTGGATAGTTTAGGCCCTTGCATCCACTTTTACAATATATATTATGTCATAGCATGTCTCCTGAATCATTCATACTCTCTGAAACTAGAAATTGTAAAACAATAGGCTAATTATGGAGATGTAGTCACCTTGTTCAGCCTGTTGTTCTTCACCTTCTGCTAGCTGTGCTGCAGCATCAATGCCATCACTGCTGCTGGTAGGGCCTCCATTTGTTGCTACAATAGTATGTTATATGTATTTGACGACAGTATTTTAATCGTGTATCTTTATTAATGCTAATAATTAAAATCACTATCATATAATTATAAAGTGGCACCACAAAAACCAAAATGCAAATCAAAATAACGGTGTCACTTCTAACAAGAACTAATTTGGAATGTATAAAACTAAGCCACGCTACATAGGATTAAACATTACCTGACTCTTCAGCGGCAGCGCCTTCTTCGTTACTTGTTACATTATTATCAGAAGCATCGACAGCTTCTCCAGCTTGGTTCTCTTCTAGAGGAGACACTTCCGCGCCATCAGGTACATCAGCGTGAAGCGCAGAATCCGACTCCATTTTAAAAAGAATTAAACTTTAATATAACATAAAATTTAAAAATATTGAAACTTAACAAGTAATTATAGTGTAATAGTCAACATTTTCAGAATAATCCGAAAATAATTATCTTTTTTGACAACTAAATTGCCATGGGTAGCCATAAACCATAGAGTCCAGTTGGCGTCTTCTCTTTTTTTTCTAATTCTTCTCAAATTAATAGACAAAATATTAAACAAACAATAGTATTTTAGGCAATAATGCTAGTTCCGGTTTTGTACATTTCTAATGACACGAAGCTATATAGGTTCTCGAAGCAACTTTGATCGCCAGCGACCGCGACGGCAACTCGGCATTGATTGCAAAAACAAACTTCCACTCCACAATCCACATACCGTAGACACTGTGTGTGGACGTGAGGTTTTGAAATCGCCAGCGAGTCACCACCGAATCGCCAATGATTTAAGTTATGTCTATTACAACTAACTGTTATATCCAACAGCTGAATATTTATGTACGTCTTGTCAATTTCGGGCTCGCCTCTCGCCGCTCGCGTACCGCAGACGGTGACTAGCTCTCGCGCGTAGACTTTATCAGATAATTTTAATTAATGTGGTTATTTTATTTTTAGTGAAATACGAACAAGCCGTCGCGTCGTGTTAGTATTACCCAACTGCTTCACCTACATGAGTTCATAAATAATCATAGAGAAATTGCCGTTGTAGTGTGAATTTAGTTAACATCAAAGTACTTACCTAGTGCGTCTTCTTTTGTGTGACTTTTTTTTATTTTTTTATTGCTCTGATCCTGAGGATCGTAGCATGATGTTATACCTGTAACCTTCCTCAAGAATTGGGCTATCAAATGCAAAAAGGTTTTTTCAAATCTGACTGGTAGTTCCAGAGATTACCCCCTACTTACAAACATACAAAGGAGAGGTCAAAAGTGGTATAATATTCCGAGGCTTTTAAAACGCTAATGTGATGTACCTTATTAGAAAGCTTATTTATTATGCTACTCGATTATAGTTCAATCTGATTTTTTCAGGCGCCCGTTTTTGTGAAAAAGTGAAATGTGTTTCAATACAAATAAAACGCACATAGTCTTTATTTATTCATTTCTATGCAATATAATTATTTTAAATGTAACTAAAGTTTCCGTTTCTAATAAATACTTTGAGATTTTATTATAATTTTAGCTGCAGCTCCATGAAATTAAGACAAAAAATATTGATTATCATGACAACGCAATAACAAAACGTGTCGAAAAAAAGTCAAATCTGTAAATGTCAAGCTGAGTCCTGCGGGACAAGCACGGCCTACTGTGACATAACTTGAGTCTCACATTTTATCACAGTTTGAGCGATAAAACTGTTTTGTCATAAAATGCTAGTGCAAATTGACATGACATAATTTATCATGTCTTGTCACAAACGTCCTGGCACGCCCGTGCTCGGCCCGCTGCTGAGTGCTGACTGACGTTGTCACGTCATTTGCCACAGGGCTGCCATCCCTAAAATATAAATTGAAATGATGCAAACATTTTATTTTTCAACACTTGTTTAAAAAAAAAACGGGCGGCTGTAAAATAAAATTAAATGCCCAAAGACATCAAAATAATTACACTCTTTCAGCGTATGTAGATCAGAAGGCTGTTTAAATTTCCAATTATTTTAGTACTAACCCCATACATTTCATGAACGTCTATTTGAACCCTAAATTATTATTTTATAAAATTCCCTTTCATTCATTTTGTTATTTATTTCCCTAGTGCGACGCCCGCGACGCCCCGCCGCCGCACAGTGGGCTGAAAGTCGACTTTCATAGACATATAATACTTTTTTCCCAAATGTCCACTTTTATGACTGGGAAATGTTTTGGAATACACATGCATAAAAATATCAACAGTATGGAATAGCATTGCAAACAACGCACACAGATTTTTTCTCTAAAAATTACTATGGAGCTGGAATGAAAAAGTCATAAATCCCAGGATGGATTGATTGGCCCTAATTATTTTGCAGGTCGTTAATCCTTCAATTATTTACAATTTTTTGGCATATTCCTCGAAACGACAAGTGTGTGTGTACACTCCTACCAACTTATCTGTGAAATGGCAAAAATTGGAACTACGGCCGTCATGTTGTGAAGAATACTATAATTTATTATAATATACTACTACTATACATAAGTACTAAAATAACAAGACAAGTAAAGTATATACAAGTGTATACTACTATATATTTTTATTACTATAATTTTCTACAATCGACGGTGCCGCCCTCTTTCAGTTCACAGATAAGTTGGCAGGACTGTACATGTGTACAATATCATATGTGTTCTGTGCACTTGACTGACAGGACAGAAACTGACAGAAAGTATAAGTATTCTGTGGAGACTTCTTGGCGGGAAAGTGAAGCGTCATGTTAGCAGTTTTGTTTTATTTTCTAAAATTTGTGTTTAGCCGAATATTAATGTGTAATAGTGGTGGATTATTAACCATTAAGTGTTCGTGAAGCTGCATTAATGTAGGCAAATGAAACAAAACAGTGCAACATCACTTTAAGTTCTCTCAAGAAGTCCGCGCGAGGTTTCAGTAAAGTGCCGCGTCTTTACTTAAACTCAAGGGGAGCGGGGCGGGATATCATCAATCATCGTTATCATGCATTGAGTGGAGTTCATTTCATAATTATTATAACTTTGTACTTGTTACCTAATTTTACATGACACTGGCTAAATGCACAAACCGTGCGAAGCCAAAAAGAAAAAAAAAAAAAAAAAAAAGTATTCTGTGACTGACAGCGTTTTTCGCACAGAACAACAACATTAATTTAATTTTAATACTCTCGTCTCCTACGACTCCTACGGATTTTCGTTTCTGTTGATGAAATGATGATGGTGATCATACACCGCTTCTTCATCAACTTACTTTGAAGATATTCTAAAATCAGAATAGACGATGGACTAGCTATACAGACTCCTAGCAATAATAAAATTCTGAGAAGTCCCTACTAGGTTACAGATTACCTGCTGTTAAAACTACTAAGTTAAATCATGGAGCCGAAAAATAAACAAGAAAAGCCTGGAGATGGGATACGATCGATGAGATCGACAACAGCATTTCGAGTTATTAATTTTGAGCTATATGCGAAGCCTGTAAGTTGAATAATCTAACCTATACACTATTTATGTAACGTTATTGACAATGGATTATTAGTGCTGATTTCTTAATGAATATACATGCAATATAATAATTATAGGTTTGTTAAATAAAAACTACGTGTTATGTTAAATATACAGTGGTAAAAACTAAATCACATGGTGGAAAGTACCTTTAACGTAACATGGGACTAAAATCACACTTATTCAACTCAGCTTTTGTCAATAGAAAACAACGATTTTGTATGAAGATGCGTACGCATCCATTCAGCTTTCCGCGTCTATTCAGTTTTCGCGGCAAACAAATACAAAATGAGGACAAATGTGTTTTTATCATGCAAATGCTTTAGAGTTCTGCGCTGTTCCGCCACGTTCAGGGCTGTAAGCGGTTGCAACTTGTCGACGAGGAGTCGGGAACAGTCCACTTTCAGCGCCGAACGTGGCGAAACAGCGCTGTACACGGATGGTTCTCGACTACTCTTCGACAAGTTTCGACAATTTTACGCGGCTGATAGTAGAAGCAGAACTGTATAAGTGTGATCAAATTCGTTCAGCGAAACGCGAATGGAGCTGAATAAATGTTGTTAATCCCATAAAGCTAATTTTACTCAAATGTCTCTGGGTTTAAATTTAAGTAAGTCAACTGTATTCATAGATTGGTAGTATGGTAGCACCAAGCACCACTAATTTATACAATGATAGTGTAAATACTTAACAATACTTTCCTACTAAACGTGAACTCTTATTTGTATTAAAAGAGAATGTATCCACCGTCTATTCAACATTGTTTTTTAGAAATATTTGACTAATTTTGTACATTTTTAATTTGAGAAATTCCTCGAAAGTAAAAATTTAATTCATGTTTGAATGGATTTGATTCTTGTTTCCGGAAGAAATGTTTCCTTTCAATAATAACATGTCCATTGTAGACTAGCCACCTGTATTATGAGAAAATCTTTAATTCCTTCTGTTCTAATGTTTATTATAAAATATTTGTTGATATTTTTTGTTCCAGAATATTGTTGTTATGACTATAGGGGCCGCATGTTTCACTTTTGCCCTTGGTTATATGGCATATATGAGAACAAAATACGAATCAATGGGATACTATGCTACTGTAGATAAAGATGGAAAAGAGTTGTTTGAAAAGAAGAAATCAAAGTGGGACTAAATGGATATTTTTAATAAAACCAGTGTATCTAATAATTAGAGTGGTTCAGCACCCATAGAGTTATTAACATGTGTCCATAGAAATATCAGGTATAAAAGTATCTACAGCAGAAGATTTTCATAAAATTTTTAGTAAAGAATGAAAGATTCCAGAAAGTCTGGATAAGACTTTTTTCAGTTTTTTTTCAGGTGACATAACAGTGGTCTAGGAGAGCAGGACAACTGGGCAACAGCAGCAAGTTGTTTGGACTCATTAAGGATAACTGTATGAAAGATGAAAAGAAAAGCTTAAGGGCTCTGAAAAAGTGATATTAACTTTGTATACCAGATCCTTTACCTGTATTTGGAGACATGACAGAGAATTAATTTATACAAACTTATTACATTGTTTTATGAAACCAACATACACTGATCGCATTGATCTTAGCATGGCTATCTGTAGTTTCTGTTTACCCACTTGAGCATAAGGTGTGAGTAATGGTGCTGCTGATCAACTGTAAAGAGTAGGTAATGTAACTAAGTAGTTTTCATGTACACTTGTAAAATTATTCATAAGTACCAACCTACTTGTAGTTATGTAAATAAATTATTTTAGTGTAATTATTGTACTACTAAATTGTAATTTTCCCTTTATAAATAAATGTGGGTAAAAGTTACAACCTTCAGATTTATGCATATAAAAGCATTTATCAATTAGACCAATTACAAAACTGCAAGGACACTTAAATTACCTATTATAAAATAATAAATATTTATATTTTTCGAGGATTATGGTTGGCATAACTTGACTCTGCATTTATTAATACATAACAGGGTTAACCCTTTGGGTACGGAACCCTAAAAAGTAGATAGTGGTAGTATCAAAATATGTTCACACATTTCAAGATCCTTATTACCCGACTGTGGCGGAGCCCTAAAGAAGGAAACCTGAAACAGTGAAAACAAATCAACTGCTCCATACATTTTATCGATATTTTTAAAGTGAACTAAAAATGTATGGTGCGGCTGATTTATTTTTCGCGATTTCAAGTTTGGCCCCTTAGTAAAATTTCAGGCTCAGGGTGAATAAAAAACCGGCCAAGTGCGAGTCGTACTCGCGCACGAAGGGTTCCGTACCATTATCTATAAAAACGGCAAAAAAATCACGTTTGTTGTATGGGAGCCCCCCTTAAATATTTGTTTTATTTTAATTTAATTATTGATTTTTAAAGTGAATATATAACTAAATATTCTGTGAATATTTCAAGTGTCTACCTGTTAACCGTTATCAATATCGAGCAAAAACGACCAAAAAAATCACGTTTGTTGTATGGGAGCCCCCTTAAATATTTATGTTATTCTGGTTTTTAGTTTTGATTGATTTAGATTTGTTCTATTGAATGACTTTCATTCAATAGAACAAATCTAAATCAATACAGTTGTGGAGATTATCGATGGATGTCTGTGGGAAGGCTACCAGCAGGCTTAGCACGAGCATCGTTTTCTCGACGGAAGAGAAGACAAAAATGACGTTCCGTATAGACAGTAAACGGCAGCTGACGGCAGCCAAGTAAGTAGAAAGAATTAAGGGGGATGCGCTAAGGTAGCCCGCGAAATTCAAATTTTATTACGTTTTTTTGCAATTTGCAGGTCAGCAACAGGTTGTATGTTGATCTAAATATGATTCGCGGCCGTAACAAATATGGCTTTACAGAATTATAATCATTAGAATCGGCAGTACAACTAACTCTCTTCGTAAAATCCTACTGAATGATTATTTCAGAAATATTCATTCAATCAAAATAAAGACGACTAAAACAGTTTTTCTCAGTGTCGAAGTAGGTACCCGTATTTTAGAACAAAAAAATATTACAGTAATATTGGCCTTAACCGTTTCCTTGTTAATACCATATTAAAACTGGAACCCTATTACTAAGGCTCCGCCGTCTGTCTGTCTGTCCCCAGGCTATATCTCATGATCCGTGATAGCTAGACAGTTGACATTTTCACAGATGATGTATTTCTGTTGCCGCTATAGCAACAAATACTAAAAACCAGAATAACATAAATATTTAAGGGGGCTCCCATACAACAAACGTGATTTTTTGCTCGATATTGATAACTGTAACAGGTATTGAAATATTAAATTTGAAATATTCACAGAATATTTAGTTATATATTCACTTTAAAAATCAATAATTAAATTAAAATAAAACAAATATTTAAGGGGGGCTCCCATACAACAAACGTGATTTTTTTTTGCCGTTTTTATAGATAATGGTATCCTTCGTGCGCGAGTCCCACTCGCACTTGGCTGGTTTTTTTTATATTTAAACATAGGTATTTTCTGTTTCTTTTCTTTTGCTATGCAAAGTAGGTTTTTAAAAAAAAATGAAAATTTCTATCAAAATACAAATTAAAAAAAGGAAGTTATCCTTTTTTTAATTTGTATTTTGATAGAAATAACACAAATTATTACTTACTTGGTATAATTAACAAAATGATGTAAAATAGGAGAATTATCACAGTTTTGCGTTCCAAACGTTATCTTCTAAAATAACGATTTTGTAGATAACCGTTTATTCTTTGTGGCCGTCGATAGAAAGTTTTCTATTGTCTCTAGCATGGCGATTACAAAATCAAACTGTTTTCACCAATGGTCTTCACTATCTTAGACAACTGTGTGATTGTGTGATTTTGACAGTTTGGGATACAAAACTTTCTTCTGAAATAGTCTAGCAAGGATCTAAAAGGACCAAGGCAAAGATTTTTAGAAACGAAAGACAAAATGACAGAATAAAGAAAGATTTCTATGGTGCGATGTCAAAAATGAAGAATTAAATGTCACTTAGAAATAGCTGTATACACCGCCAGCTAGCGGGCGGGCGGGCTAGGCGGGCGAACATCGTTTCACCTCTTTACATGGTTAGTCGGTAGCTCGCGGTGTGAACCGAAGTATGTAAAGAGGTGAAACGATGTTCGCCCGCCTAGCCCGCCCGCCCGCTAGCTGGCGGTGTGGCCTGCGCTTTAGAAATGGAAATCGACATGCTAAGCCTGCAGATTATATATAGCATTGCATAATATAAAAAAAATTTTTTGAACATCCTAGTGTACATATCAAGCTATACATTTCCAGTATATGCTGCTCTCGCATTGTATATGATTTCCGTACAATGGAAGGTCAGCTGATACTGGAAATGTGTAGCCGTGTGTACCTATCCTGTTCGTTTGTTCAGATTGCCTTGTGCCAAATATCAAGAGCAATGGAGATATAAACTACCACTTGCTCACTTGATGTCACCAATCGCCTAAGAATTTGACAGCTAGCTGTCACTATTATCCATACATTTTTTTTGTAAACAAGCGACTTATTTTACGCATAATTAATTCTTGAGCCCCGTTGCGCAGCTGTTAGCTGCCAAAATATACTACATACAATATATAAATATACTGTTGACTATACAGGGTTACTGGTAACTCGACGTATTCCTTGCAGGACGTTGTATTAGGGTTCAAATGCAACAAATTAAGCCACCAAATGTTCTACCGAAATTCAGTAGTTTTTTGAGTTTTTTTTTATAAAGTAATGACAAAAATTACGAAAAATATAATGTTTAATTAGTGATCACTGCCAAAGTTTTAGGTATTTTTGAACTTTTAATTAACAACAAAGACCAGCTACGGCATCAGCTATGATATTAACTAAAATTCCAGTACAGTCGCGTCGTAAACCATTTATAATAATAAAACAACTAAAAACCTAATTAACTCAAAAAGTACTGAATTTCGGTAGAACATTTGGTGGCTTAATTTGTTGCATTTTAACCCTACTATGACGTCCTGCAAGGAATACGTCGAGTTACCAGTAACCCTGTATAATAATAGAATAGAAATAGAATAATATAACTTTTAGTTTTGAACCCCATTTTTCGTCCTCGTTTTGCTAATAACAGATAAAAACTAGTGGTAATTTAGCTTTGGCAGCCGGTTTATGGATGTCGTTCACAGACTCTGTGTATTTTATTAATCTGTGCTAAAGATCCTACGATTGAAACGATGTCTTTCTGTGATAGAGATGGGTTGTAACAGTTTAAACACGATATCTATTATGACTGTTACTGTTACACAAATTTATCAGGTCAAATATCTGTTATTAAATAACAGCCTGTTATTTTTGTACGGACGATAAATACGTAATTAATAGGTGGTTTTTATAATGGTCACTGGTCACAGTAACAGGTAACATGACCTAGTTGAGCAGTCACTTTTTCAAAAATGTTTGTTGTAAGACCACCAACTGTATTAGGGATAATACATACTAAGTGCTTCTCTTTTTAGCGTAGTTTAATTGGTTTAGTAAGACTGAGAAGTAAACATATTTCAAAGTAAATTAAATAATAGGTGTTTCTCTTTTTAGCAAGGGTCATTCTTTAATGAGAAAGAGACAGATTGATGAACTTGCTATATTCCTTAGTTTGTGTAAATGTGTATGTAAGTAGCAGCCGTGGTAACAGTCGGTGTGGCTGTGGGGACTGTTATAATGAATTAACCAAAGAGAATTAAACCACTTGAGAGCTGATAGACCGATTTCGTCTAGGCATACGACTCACCACTGCTGGCCGGGGGATGAAGAAAATACAGTTGTGATTGGCTGATGCATAATAACAATGGGAGTCCCACAGGGTCCAATTCTTGATCCTTTCTTGTTTCTTATTTGTATTAATGACTTGGCTTTTCTCATATAGGATAATCATGATATAGTGTTGTTTGCAGATGACACTTCACTTTTGCTTAAACGTCAGCAGCTGGTTACTGACGATGTAAATAGTGCAATCTCAAAAGTAATTCACAGGTTCAATGTTAATAATTTACTTCTTAATGAAAAAGAAAACCACAGAACAGATAAAATAGGTTAAAAGTGTATTTTGGTTGGTACCTATCAATTTAGTTTAATAATAAAAAAAACGTTTACAAGTATGTAAGCAGATTTACCTCAGAGAGAACTACCTTTGTTGCCAAGTATTTTTCATTTGGTGCGTTATTTACGAAATTCTCGATATCTTTTCTCGTGAAAACTTTGGATTTCGTGGCCTTGAGCCGGTGGATAATTTCTTAAAAGCCGTCAAATTTACATATTTCTTTATATTCACATTATGTCTTGTGTGTATAGTTGTTCGTAACGTTGAATATGTGCTCCAAAGGGTTGAACTTTGATATTTTTTGGAAAGTTCATCAAAATACGTAAGAAAAACTCCTTCCGTCAGCGAATCCACTCGTTTTTCTGTCATCCACTTCATAAACTTTTCGTAAGTATTTAAATAAATGCTTTATGACCTTGACGGAAGAGAAAGTAAAATAAATAACTTTCAATCTGTTATTGAAAGTTATTTATTTTACTTTCTCTTCCATCTCAATTCTCACTAGATGATGCCATTTCACTGTTAAAATAAATTATGGTCACCAATTCAATTTTAGAGAAAAATTCTAAAGATTTCGCGCCAATGCCTTTTTTATTTCTTCTGTAGCAGCAACGCAATACGCACATAATCACACATTCTACCGAAGATATCGCCACTTTTAGTACCATTTTCAAAAATAAAATGTTTTTTATTATGAAACAGTAATAAATCGTTGAGTCTTTATTCATGATTATTTTACTTAAGGTGGATCCGCAGCTGTAGCCCGCGGAAATGTCAGGACGAATGTTCCAAACATATGCACAGTTTTGCAACTATATTTTCGATATGGATAAAATCGACGGGTATTAGTTCTACATTTTTTTGACTTTACTGTTAGAGTTAGGTTACACGCTCAGTTTGGCGTCATTCTGGTCCATCAGTCTGGATTGACATGACTGAAGCCAGAATGATGGATGACTTTCACAGTTACATGGTCAATCTAGACTGACAGCAGACTGATGAAAAGTACGCCAGTGGACGTTAGATTTTACACATAACATAACAACATGCCTGTAATCCCCAAAGGGTTAAGCAGAGGTGTAACTACTTATAGTACACCCACATTTCGCTAGTTATGTTTAAGTCCCATGTAATAGGGGGCGAGCCTATTGCCATCAACCGGGCACAAATCCAGACTCCGGGCTGCGACTGAAAAATGCCAATAACACTTTGCCCGACCTGGGAATTGAACCCAGGACCTCATGCTCAGCAGTAGACTGTAAAAATTAAAACTGTCAATTAAATGAATGAGCTAATATAATCAACAGAAAGTATGTCTATTAAAAATAATTAGGTCAATCCGTCGGAAATAGCAATAAATTCTCATGTAATATTACTATTTTTATCGAAACTATTAATAACGAAAAATGGATAATTTGTATTGTCATTATCCATTTGATAAATTATTTATTTCTGTATCTAGGTTTGTACAAACACTTTTGCACGTCAATCATATTAAAAATAAAAACTAGATGAGGTCGGCGTTTCTTATCCGACTACTCTGAGAAGAAACAAACTCAGAGGTCACAGTCTCTTTTAAAGTCCAGACATAATCTTGGTCAGATCATGACCAGACCATGTAGATTGGTGCCTGAAATGATCCTTTGATGAAAGAACCACACGCATTGAGGGGACCTGTCCAGTCAGTGCACGCATTTGTCACTTGTCAGTAGTCGTGCAGCTCATCACTAAGAATAGCTGGAGCTCTGGAGCAGTTTTGAAGTTCTCACAACATTGCAGCATTCGTACAGATAGAAAGGGACAGACTTTTCAAAAAAACATCAACGCGAGTTATGTTTCGGCGAT
This sequence comes from Tiliacea citrago, assembly GCA_963921375.1. Classification (NCBI taxonomy): domain Eukaryota; kingdom Metazoa; phylum Arthropoda; class Insecta; order Lepidoptera; family Noctuidae; genus Tiliacea; species Tiliacea citrago. The sequence continues at coordinate 16,904,409 of OY992784.1, forward strand.
CGGGAATTAAGTTAAAAAAAACTTTATTTAATACAATTATTTTCATTAGAGAGAAACAGTGTATTAAGCTGAAGGCTGATCTAATAACTAACTTCACAAACAATAATATGGAATAACATGTAATTGATCTAATTGCTAGGTTGCACATTAATACGTAGGCTGGCGGCTGCGTACTCAGCGTAAACGGTTGTTACGTTGAGTTAACTCCTCCCTCCATAAGATAGAAGCAACTCTTGCTTCTGGCAGCGTCCACGCTGCCTTTGGTTTCCTCACTGCCTTTGATGTCTTCTGAGATCTTAGCGATCTTCCATTGGTACAGCTTCCAGGATGCTGCTGCTACTAATAAGACGTAGAGGAGTACTGTAGTCCAACTCGGTGTGGCCATCATCATTGGCCAATTGATGACATCTGGTAAGGAGAGGTCGCTTGCTTTGTTGATAAGTTCATGGATGCTGTCTAGTGAGATGTCTTCTAGTTGTAGTTCATATTGGACATTTTCTTCTAAGACTTGATGTTGCTCTGGTAAAGGTATGACCTCATTGATGACGATTGTGTCTGTGTTTGCTCAATGTAATGTAATGTTCTGTTCATGACGTTAATTTGACAATCTTCTGTTAATGTGATGAGATAAATCCCAGTTAGTTTTTTGTAGTCTGTCTTAGTTTTGCACTGTGTTTTGACAATTTCATCTTCCTTCAGGACAAGTAGCAAATTGTTATCTCCGATCTTTTGAATTTTTCCTCTTCTTAGGTTCATCTTGGCATGTGTACAGTTTGCTTGACGATGCTTTATGAGGGATGGGATGCAGTCTTCAGTGTCTTCAATTCTTCTAGTGTCCAGGGTCTTGCAAAGCGGGATGTCATCGGTGATGGGTTGACAGTCTTCTTCTAGGTAGGCGTACTCATCGTTCCCAAGTGCAAGGTATTTGGATTTAGGGATAATCGTTAGGTTATTTTTATTGGGAATGGAGTAGAGATGAATTAGGTCATAGGTTTGTGGGGCTACTGATGGGATTTCTAGGATAAAGTTTATAGAGTGTACTGTACTATAGGCCTTAACTTTAATTGATTTTTCTATCCTATGAATGTTACTAAGATTAATTATAGCTACTGGTCTAAACGAATAGACGTTACCTATGTGGATTAATTCCTCTATAAGGTTTTTAGGACTTATAATACTAGGATGCATGGTGCCCAGTTGTGCGAACGTTATGACATCTTCTAACAACATTAACTTATCTAAAATAATCTCTAAACTAAAATCTATCTGTACGTATATATCTAGAAAATGGATAAGATTAGTTACGTCGTTACTATTACGTGTAATGTTTTGCAGTATGCTAGCCAAATTTATTTGATTCTTATTCAATTTGTTTAATTGATTGCCAAACTCATTAATTGTATTTTGTGCTAGAACTAATGACTTTCTTTGCATGTTCTGAACATTATTAATTCTATTCCTTGTGTTTAATATTTCTTCTTCAAATTTTGCTGCATCATCATGATCGAGATTTCCAGTTATGGATTTAACAACAGTACCTAATTCAAGCCGCGTCTTTTTCTAACTTGCGGGCTTAAAATCTTCATCTTTTTACCTATTTGATCTAAGCTATACGCTATTTGATTTCTATATGTTTTATGTAACTCTCCGGACTTTACACTTTCAGCTGCTTTAGTGCTTGCATATAACGACATAAGTTGGATGAACGTTAACTGAAGATTTGTAATATTGTAAACGCAAGCGAGACTAAAGTAGTTATCTTGTTTAAGGAGCTGTCCTAGTTTTAGGAGAAGGATACCATTTTCATTATTTACGGGGTCAATGGTTACGAATCCTGTTGCGTAGAGCACGATGGCTCCTGAGACGAGGGTCCTGCAACAAGATGAGGCCTCCGTAGTAGCTTAAAGTGGACCCTAATAGACTTAGAGTTTGGATGGTTACCTATAATTTCAGCCACATTATTTGGATGAAAGTGGATGATCTTGTAGGGTCCTTTGAAGACAGGCTTCGTTTTATCACTGCGTGCTGACTTTGCTACCTGTTTATAAACGGTCTCACCTACCTTGAACTTGATTTCTTCTGCATCTTTGTTTCGTTTAGAAACCACCTGCTCTTTATTCTTAGACATAAGTGCTGCGATACATTCTTGAACTGCCTCGGCGTTCGCGCGATGCTTAATGACATAATCCTGATAGAATTCCTTTAGATAGTATAGTTCTAGCGGATTTCTAGAAGCTGTGTGCCCGCATAGCAGCTCATGAGGTGTATAGTCTGTTGCTGAATGAATAGAATTATTATTGGAATAACGGAATACTTCATGATAAGTTGCATGGGATCGTCTTTATTAGTCATTCGTTGTATTCTAATTATTTCAGCTAATGTGGAATGAAAACGTTCGATGGGTGAATTAGAGTTAAGGTTATACGATTACGGTCGTAAAATGGATATGAATATTATGCGTTCAAAGGAACTGCATGAGCGTATTTAGAGAAATTATCAATGATTGTGAGGAATGTTACTCCGCCTGTTGAATATAGGTCCATAAATATATGTTCTATTGGCTTGCGTGGTGTATTAGTAATAGCTTAAGGTGGTCTTAGAGGATTAGATTATGAAGAGATTAGCTCGTATTTAGACTGCAAACAAATCTCGCACTGATTAACAAATCTCTGAATGGTAAGTAACATGTTCGGCCAGTGATAATTTCTATGTAACTGTTTATACGTCTCCTGAATACCGCGATGTACTGTCTTTCCTTCGTGATATTTCTTAATTAACTCTTGCTGTTCAGTTTTGTTCTCTACTAGGGTCACACGCGTAGTGCATTTAAGTAAAACGTGGGCCACGCTCGTTAAATATAGTAGTACAGACTCTGGAAAAGGCATGATACTCGTACGGTTCTTCACTATGGAAATAACAATGAAACACTCGGTCGGCAATTGTGTGTTCCTTTAAGAACCTGACTATCTCTGATTCTGTATTATTAATTGGAATAAAAACATCTTTAATGACAACTTTAGAGTTAGTGGATCTGTTATCTACTCTATAAGTTGAACCTGGTGTTGATCTGATTTGTAATTGTTTCAGCTGTCGATCTATAGCGTCTGATATTATAGGTACGCCCTTATTTTCGTTGTCTGGTTGTGTATGCCGAGTAGAGACTAATTCAGGCTCGGCTGATACTATGCTCATACTATCTGATTCTATTCCTATGTGAGACTGGGGAACGCTAGGGTTTAGTGATTGAATATTGTCATTATCTTGGGGCACGGCTGCCTCTGTTTCATTTTCAGCTACTCTACGTGCGTTCTCAAATATTCTATTAATTATTTCATCATCTAAATTGACTGCTAATGAATCGATACTACCGTGAAATATCTTAACGCGAGATAAAGCATCCGCATTAGTATTCTGACGACCCTTTTTGTATACTACTTTATAGTCGTATCCTGCAAGCTTTAAACGCCATCTAGTCTCGCCGTCTAGTTAATTTAGAGTTAGGATCTTTCAGAGACATTAACCAAGTAAGGGGCCTGTGGTCTGTGTAAATAACGAACTTTCTACTATAAAGATAAGGACGAAAATACTTTATTGCCCATACTATTGCTAGTAATTCTTTCTCTATTGTAGAAAAACGAGATTTGGTGTCTGATAGTGTCCGAGACGCGTACGCTATCGGTTTATCGGACCCTACAATGCCTTGCGACAATACCGCTGTACCGCACCTAATGCTACATCTGATGCATCGGTGGTAAGCACGAAAGGTTCATCAAAATTAGGATATTGTAGTATTGGAGCATTTGTTAAGATTTGCTTACAATTATTAAAAGCTTCCAAAAAGTCAGGGGAATGGACAACTTTACTATTTTTCTTAAGACATAAGGTCATTGGTTTAGTTAACTTCGCGAAATCTTTAATAAATTTCCTGTAGTAGGTACCCTACTAGGCCTAGAAAAGCCTTTATCTCCTTCTGAGTTTTAGGCAAAGGGAAATTGAATACTGCCTTAATTTTGTCTTTATTAGGTTTCAAGCCGTCATTTGTAAGTACGTGTCCTAAAAAGTTAAACTGTTTCTGTAAGAAGTTTGATTTATCTAATTGAATTTTCAAATTGTGAGTTTTAAACCGATCAAATACTTGTTTTAATTTTTCCATGTGTTGTTGTAAAGATGTTGATATAATAATTACGTCATCTAAATACGTATAAACGTTATATATTCCTCTTAGAATATGATCCATTAAGCGTTGAAATGTACTTGGCGCATTTTTTAAGCCAAAGGGCATTCTTAAAAACTCGTAATGCCCTCGTTCAGTTGTAAACGCTGTTTTTTCAATATCATTAGGATGCATTTCCACTTGGTATTAACCACTGGCGAGATCCAGGGTCGTAAAATACTGGGCACGACCCAATCTATCTAAGATATCATGGACAGAGGCGGCTCGTCATAAAGAGCGCTGGTGCAGTGCACTCCCACGAAAATAGCATAATCTATATTTCTTTATTATAATCCTATACATACATTCTTTCTACTATGCCCATACGCATACAATAGCAGTTTACTAGAAAACCATTTCCTACGCGTACATTTGGCGTCAAGTTGTAACGTGTGATGCGCCAGCGATTGCGCTTCTATGAAACAAAGTTCAGTACGATTTCTAGCACTGTATTCAATGAGTGCGAAAGAGATATATCGACACAGTCCGGCGCATGCAACAAAAGATTTTGTATGAGTAATTAGCCTAATTTGGAGCGCCGCTCACGCGCGACGTTGCCAAACGGCGCAAGGCGGCCGCACGCGGGGGATTGCGATCTATGCCTATGCGCTGTTGCTGATCTTATGTAAACAAACAGTCGGCTCAACTCGGCTGTCAGTAGATTCGCAGTGTTTATTCTAAATAATTATTAAAAATAGTTTGTGCGCGACATTTGTGTTAAAAATGGAACAATACAGTGTATCTTTTATTAAAATTGTGAAAAGACTCTCGAAATGCGTATCGAACTGAAAGCTAAGGGACCACCACGTCCCGAAATTGCACTTTCTCAAAAATGTGTTACGAAAAATAAATCTTTTACGCGTGGTTTTAAATCTGAACAATATTTCAAAACACCTTGGTTGTGTGGATGTGAAGAAAGCAACAAATTATTTTGTTTCCCGTGTCTGGTGTTTGGAGCTGGCGCCGGCAGTGGTGGTGAATCTGCATGGATGGAAACGGCCGTGTTGACGATTTAGCGCATCTTTCAATAAAAGTGAAAAAACATTCGCAATCTCGATTTCATATCTTATGTGAAGTGCAATTGGCATCTATCGGCCATCAAGATATTCGTAAGGCGCTCGATTCTGCGTATCGAAAATCTATTAGAGAGTTCAATGAACGCGTTGATGAAAATCGATAAAGATCGCCGAATGGATTTTCTTTACAAATAAAATAAATGGTAAGCTCTAGTTCTACGTTTCTTTTTTTAGTGAACCCCACAAATAAATGTCACGAGCCGCCTCTGATCATGGATGTTGGGTAAAGGATACTTGTCTTCGATCATACGATCATTCAGTCGTCTATAGTCGATTACAAGTCTCCATTTAACTTTTTCTTATGCAGGTTTTTTTGGGACAATATGCACGGGACATGACCAAGGGGATATACTTTCTCTAACAATGCCTTGCTGTAAAAGTTTATCTACTTGCTCACGAATCTCATCGCGTTGTTGGGGGGCTTGTCTGTAACTACGTACAAAAACTGGTGTATCATCGCTTATTCGAAGTTCATGTTTAACTGCGTGTGTAAAGGTCAATGGAATATCTTCTGAATAGAATAGGTCCCTATACTGATAACATAGCCTAGTAACTTCACGCTTTTCTTCCTCATTCATATGCCCTATACGAATTTTCTTTAAGTTTTCATTTAATATACTATCAATGTCTGATTGAACTTGTACGGTATTAATGTTATGATTTTGAATGTTATTGACCTCATTATACAACTCTAATTCCATTGAACTCTTATCTGGAATATATTTTTTATCATCACTAAAATTAATAACTGAAGTTTTAAAACAACCATTAATAACGTTAATTATAGCTGCCGGTGATTTTAAGTTATCAGAAAAATAAAAATCGACATGTAAGTATTGCCCATCCACGTAGTTAGTTTTAACAGTAACTATCTTTTCACATTTCGGATCAATTTTTATCTTTTGCGGTGGAGAGCTAAAGTGAATAGGTATTTGTGCTGTTGATGTTAACACGTTATGGTTCAAATCAATATTGCTTTTAAGTTTCTTTAAAAGGCTGAATTCTATTAGACCCTTGTACTTTGTATCAAAATCAAATATTAAGAATTTATGGGTTATATAGCTATTAAACACAGGAGGCAAGGGCAGGCATACTACTTTGTCGTGTACTGATGAACTATGAGCCGTAACTATTTGATATGGCTCTGTTTCTACACAGTATTCAAAAATAGTACCAATAATTTCATCAGATGCAATAACAGAATGACTGGCTCCTGTATCTATTAAAAACTTACCGTTGAATTCTGGCAACTCAATATATGGTAAAAACTGTTTAGCTTGTAAGTTAATGGATACTATATCCGGTTGTCTTGATCGGGGTCCAGGGTAAAATTCTGTTCTTGGCTTACCTCTTGTTCGTCTGTACCTGCGTTAGGCTCGGAGGCGTCGCTATTAATGTCTATGAACTGACTGAAATACTCATTATCAATGGGTATTGGTTGCACCTGACATTCCATTTGGCTCGGGATATAAAATAACTGCCCCGATGCAAACGGTGGTTTTTCTGGCTTACCTGCCATACGCATAGTGACGTCTGATGATACCGCAGGAGGATTAATCTGCTGTTTTGGAACGTTAGGTTGGTTTCTAAAGTTTGCACTTCTAAAATTACCTGAACCACCTGGTCTGAAGTTACCTGATGCTGGTGGGTTTTTCCAGGGCAACATAGACTGTATCCATTGTTGACGCTGTTCTGGGTTCATGCTATTCTGTTGGGGCTTATATGGTGACATTGTTGGATTTACTAGGTTAGAATGAAAAGGACTATTGTTAGGCTGCTGCTTAAGTAACTCCTTTGGTTTCGCTTGGGATGTTGAAGGGCTATTAAAATTATTAGATCTATTCAAACTCAAACTCAAAGCATTTATTTCAATTAAACCATTTACAGGCACTTTTGAATTGTCAACAAGTCGGTCAGTTACAAATATGAAGCTAGTTGCCCATTCCAAATAGTAGGTTCCTATGGAGAAGAACGGGCAAGAAACTCCACAGACACTCTTTTAAAATAAAATATTTCATACAAAGTATTGGTTACATCATTCTTATTGAAAATATACATGTGAGAACGATGCAAAACGTCAGAAGCGTCCGTGATAAAAAAAAACAATTCAAAACTAAAATAATTAAAAATAAGCCGTGGCAGCTAAGAGATGACCAGTCCCAACTGACAGCGCCCGTTCACGAACATGACGCATGGATCAGCACCATTCAGCTCAACCATTTTGAAGGGAGCTAAATGATCCAACACACACGCCACCATCAGCGAGACATCTGAGTGAGCATGACATACTCTCAGCTGCCAGGACATATTCAAGTCAATGAAAGACATATTACCCGGTAAATGGTAGCTCTATTGTACATAGTACTCACACCTGTGTTATGCAATTATATAATACAAAGGTGATTGAGTTTATACAATGAAAAGATAGTCTTACAATCTTCAGCAGCTCCAACAGTATTTTCAAATGTTAATCAATTAGTTGACGTTGTGGAGCAGGACCAGCATTGAGCCAAGCATTTCTATCAGCGATGTAATCCCCCAGCCTATAATATGCCTGCTTGCACAGTGTGCGTTTTATACAAGATTTGAATTTCGTCTCATTCAGTTGAAGTATGTGGGGAGGAATTTTATTATAACATTTTAAACAGTACCCCATGAAAGATGAGTCTACTTTAGCCAGTCTGAAACCTGGTTGAGCTAATAGATCCCTACTTCTAGTACTATAATTATGTCTTTCGCCTCTTTTACTAAAAAGATGTAAATTTTTTCTTACGTACATGATGTTTTCATAGATATATTGACAAGACACCGTCATGATGTTAATATTCTTAAACAGTTCCCTAAGAGAATCGCGCCTGCGGAGATTATATATGGCTCTGATGGCTCTTTTCTGCAGAATAAAAATAGACTCGATGTCTGCAGCCCGTCCCCAAAGTAAAATACCGTAAGACATGATACTATGAAAGTAACTAAAATAGACTAGCCTTGCGGTATCTACATCAGTAAATTGACGGATTTTTCTGACAGCATATGCTGCTGAACTTAGCCGTCCTGCAAGAGATGTTAAATGAGGACCCCATTGAAGCCTAGAGTCGAGCGTGATCCCCAGGAAAACAGTTTTATCGACGAATTCTAGTTTCTCTTGATTCAATACTATCTCATAATCACTACTTTTTACATTTGGTAAAGAAAATCGTATGCACTTAGTTTTCTTTCCATTTAATACTAAATTATTGGCAGTGAACCAATTTTGGACCTGCAGTAGGGCGTTATTTACGTCGTCAAAATTTGTAGCACGTCTATCTACCTTAAAAATCAAGGAAGTATCGTCAGCAAATAACACCATTTGTGGTTGATTTTTTAATAAATGGAGAAGATCATTAATATACACTAAAAAGAGGAAAGGACCCAATATCGAGCCTTGAGGAACACCCATTTTTACTTTTAAACCGAGTGAATTGATACCATTTATTTGAACTAGCTGTTGTCTATCGTTTAAATAAGATTTTACTAAACTAAGCGCAAGTTTTCCAAGTCCGTAATGCTCAAGCTTCAAGAGTAAGGTTTCGTGATCGACGCAATCAAATGCCTTGGAAAGGTCACAAAAGATTCCTATGGCGTCTTGGGCCTCTTCCCACGCGTTAAAAATGTGTCTTAATAAGGTTACACCGGCGTCGGTCGTACAACGTCCTTTGGTGAAACCATACTGTTGATCGTGAAGGATTTTATTCGCGTTGAAATGATTGAGCATTTGATTAAGCATTACCTTTTCAAACACCTTGCTGAAAACCGGCAAAACGGATACGGGTCTATAATTATTTGTGTCTTTACTGTCTCCGGATTTGAAAAGTGGTATTACCTTACTGTATTTCATTAAATCCGGGAAGACTCCTTGATCCACACAGAAATTAAATATTAAGGCTAAGTAAGGCGCTATAGTCTCAATTATTGAGGTACAGACTTTAATGGACATTCCCCAAAGATCTTCGGACAATTTGATCTTGATTTGCTTAAAAGCTTTTAATACTATTATGGGGTTAATATGCTTAAAGTTAAATTCAATCGGGCAGGCTGCAACGTTCGCCCTTACAGAGTCAAAAGCGAGCAAGGGCGAGGAATTTAAGGTTTCAGTAGTTTTAAGTGGGATACTGGTAAAGAAATTTACAAACTCTTGAGCAACTTGTTTGCTATCGCAAATGAGTCCACATGACGTCTCCAGTGCGTAATCAGAATCATGCTTTTTGTTCCTATTCGTTTCATTATTGATAATTTTCCAAACCGTCTTTATTTTATTGTCTGCTGATTTAACCTTGTTGCTAATGTATAAGGCTTTAGCGACCTTGCAAGTGTTTTTAAAAGTTCTAGAGTAAGTAGCAACAAAGTTATTAAAAGTTTCCGTGTTTATATAAGGCTTAAGGCCATACAGCTCGAAAAGTCTTTCCCTACTTTTCCTGAGTCCTTTAGTTGCCCAGTCACTAAATAAAAACCTAGGGCTGATGGTTTTAGTGTTCTTCTTAAAATAAATATTGAACTCGCTTTTGACTACCGAAAAGAATTCTTTATACAAAATGTCAACATTGTTCATTGTAAGGTTCATAGCACTTAACTTACAAATTAAAGTGCTGTTAAATTTATTTAAATTAACAGATGTTATTGGTCTGAATTGTATCTGCACCTTCTGTATTGGTATGTTGGACTCAAAAGTTACGGTTTGACCGCTGTGATCAGAAGGGAGATAATTAATTATAGCTTTATCTATTATACTATATCTATTATATGCAAGCTTAGCCTCTTCTTGTCTAGCCGCAATAATAGCTTCTTCAAATGTTTCTGGTTTCGCAATTCTAACACCTAATGACACATGAAAGTCTAAATGATTCACGTACTGTTCAATAACCATCTTTTCATAATAAGATTTGTTACCATGTTCCCCTACAGAGTATAAAAGGTTTCCGCATCCTCGTTCTTTGACTTACGTACTCGTGTGAGCTCCTGCATAACTTGTATCTCATTGCGTGGTTCTCCAAAGCGTCTAGTCAAAGCTCTTTTAACTGACTCCCAGGAACTAAGATATTCTTCGTATGCTATGGCATCTATAGCTGGACCACTTAGCCTACTCTTAATCAGGCAGATAAATGCCGGATGCGATCGATCTGCTTCACTAGTTAAAGTTAATAAGCTTTCTACCTCTCTAATATAATATCTAAGTAATTTAGGATTACCATCATATCTTAGCATCAAATCCGCAATAAGTTTGTACGGTTTATAGTTAGCATCATAATCTCTGAGCGACATTGTTTTACTGTAAGTAACCTGTCTAGTGGCACTCAAACAGAACAATAATAGAGGTGTAGTATTTCACGGAATACTTTAACGCTATAATAAGTGGTTGCCTACCGCGATTTTAGCTTACAGACAGACACACATATTAGAAATAAAATACACAAATTATATTAAGACAGGAAATAGAGCAAGGACACTTGGAAATACAAGAGCACTTACCAAAGCAGCCACTTCATCTCCTGGATGGAGCATGGGCAGCTGGCGGCTGCGTACTCAGCGTAAACGGTTGTTACGTTGAGTTAACTCGCGGTATGCCTTTTTTGTGCAATTTTACGTAACTATCCAGTTTAGCTTGAACCCTGCAATTATTCATAATATTATAAAATTATAAATATATTGTACTTATCAATGAAAAGTTATGCCATCTTTTTATACCTGGATGTTCTGGATGATTTCCCACACCATTTAATTGAACAGGAACTCATAATTGTTTGTATTTATGCAGAAACTGTTTTAAAAGTTATCAAAACAATCGCGTGTGCGTAGATCCAATAACTGGTCAAAACTAAAATGGCCACTCATTTTTCAGTGTTCAGTACCCAAAGGATAAAACGGGAACCCTATTACTAAAGCTCCGCTGTCTGTCTGTCCGTCTGTCACCAGGTTGTATCTCATGAACCGTGATAGTTATACAGTTGAAATTTTCACAGGTGATGTATTTCTGTTACTGCTATAGCAAAAAAAAGTAAAAACCAGAATAACATAAATATTTAAGGGGGCTCCCATACAACAAACGTGTTTTTTTTTTGCCGTTTATATAGATTATGGTACGGAACCCTTCGTGCGCGAGTCAGACTCGCACTTGGCTGGATTTTTTGTGCTCATTTTTGTTTGATATTGATATCGGCAACAGGTAGACGCTTGAAATATTCACAAAATATTTAGTTATATATTCACTAAAATAAATAATTAAATTAAAATAAAACAAATATTTAAGGGGGGCTCCCATACAACAGACATGATTTTTTTGCCGTTTTTAGGGTTCTGTACCCGAAGGGTAAAACGGGAACCCTATTACTAAGGCTCCGCCGTCTGTCTGTCTGTCTGTCCGTCTGCCACCAGGCTGTATCTCATGAACCGTGATAGACAGTTGGAATTTTCACAGATGATGTATTTCTGTTGCCGCTCTAACAACAAATACAAAAAAACAGAATAAAATAAATATTTAAGGAGGCTCCCATACAAAAAACCTGATTTTTTGCCGTTTTATAGATAACTAGCTGCGCCCCGCGGTTTCACCCGCGTAAATCTCGATCCCGTGGGAATATCGGGATAAAAAGTATCCTATGTCTCAATCCAGGGTGTTAGCTACCTCCATACAATATTTTATCAAAATTGGTCCAGCCGTTTGAGCGTGAAGAAGTAACAAACATACACACACACACACTCACAAACTTTCGCCTTTATAATATTAGTTGTAATGGTACGGAACCCTTCGTGAGCGAGTCCGACTCGTAGTTGGCCGGTTTTTTTTCATATATTATAAGTGAAGTGCAAATGTGTCGTGAGTCTGAGTCTGAGTAGTATGAGCAGTCAAGAGGCTGTATAGTATAGTCATTGCAATTAACAGTAGCAGCCGCGATAAAAGATAATTTATGTTGGTTGGAACAATTTTTATTTGTTAATTTTAAATATCTATTATTTCTATCTGTTACGATAAATACGCACACTATCTAATAATAAATACGCCTCAGGTGACCCCTGCAGCCTGCTGTGTAGGTGTACGATGTTGACGGATTTTGCAGTCACAGAGTATTTTTATGTTGCAGTCTTTATACAATGTACTCTGTGGTTGCAGTACTACTTAGTCTGTGGATGTTGCTGTCGATGCCGAAGTGTCGAGTGTTTTCATGTTTTGTATTGATGTGTAATTTTTTCGTCAATATTTTTTATTTTACTTTTGAACACCAGCTGATATTGGTTTCTTTTTCTTGCAGCTAAGTGTTGTCTATTTATATATATTTTACATGATATTTGTTAGATAAATAGGTATCAAAAAAGAGAATCAACCATGTTTTCTGCTCTCAAAAAATTAACTAGAAGCGGCGATGATCGCTGTCCAGCTCCTTTGCCAATGTCTTCTTCTTTGCAGAAGAAATTTTCGAAAGGAGTTCATTTTAACAGTAAGTTATTTGTGTGTACGTTCCTCTACAATCTTGTTTCATACATCAGATTAATCAGGATTTATTGATTGTAGTGAAAATACTGATAAAAGGCGACAGAAACGTTGGCAAATCGTGCCTGTTGCAGCGTCTACAAGGTGGACCATTTATCGAAGACTATGCACCAACTGATCAAATACAAGTTGCTCCTATACACTGGACTTATAAAAATACTGATTACATTGTTAAAGTGAGTGAAAGTACAAAGTACACAATATTATATTAATAGTGTAACAAACTCACTTTCGCATTTATAATATTAGTTAGGAAATCGAAAAACAGGTTTTGAATTTGATATGTTTTATTTTCAAGGTAGAAGTATGGGAAGTAGTAGATAAAGGTCGTACAAAGAAGAAACCTCCTTTGGGTCTAAAACTAGATAACCAATCTGCTGCAGCAGCATCTGAAGAAGGCTATGAAACTCCAGTTCTTGATGCAACATTCTTGGACGTATATAAAAATGCTAATGGTGTGATACTGATGCTTGATATAACAAAACCTTGGTATGTATATTCATGGTGAAAAAAATAAATCTTAATACGTAAATTACTGATATCTTAAAATTTTGCTTTCACCATTCTTTACACTGCCACTGTAAGCTAAACTGCCAAACTATTGCAGTTTTTACAGAACACTATCTTTCCACTTTGTCATAGTTGCATAATAATTATGTATTTTTTATTTTCTAATACAGTATTATTTTACACAAGGGAACAGCATGTTTGTTCTATTAAATATTATGACTAATATTATACATTTTGAGGGTGCTGATTTTAGATCCGAAGTCAGATTTTTTTATACTGCTTTATTTTTCGAGATAATATAACGAAAATGTGATTACCAAAAAAAAAATGTAATTAAAAAAACATTAGATAAACAACCACAAGGTAGTAAAAATGTGATTACCAAGAAAAAAAAATGTAATTTAAAAGATTAGAAAAACAACCACAAGGTAGTTATCAAAAAAAAAAACAATTATAAGATTTTCTTGCTTGACTTGGTTCACAAGGGCTGTTTTTAAAGCTCCAACAGTAGTATCCCATTAATATCAATCAACCATGATAAAATAACAATCATCATGATGATTTGAATGATCCCGCCAGATCATTGGTATTTGATACTTGAAATGGGGTCTTTTCTTATTCGCCCTTTATCTCTAAGACTCCACGCATGTTTTACATACCATTTAAGGTACTTGTGGCGGGTTTCCAAAGAAAATCCAAAGTAATCAAAATACACCCATTTCACGAACTCCGACACACCTAATCTACAGTTTTTGAATGTATATTCACCACAGATGTTACAAAAATTGTTGGAATTGTTTTTACAGATATTTCTTTATGTGGAAATGTGTGTGTTGTAAAAAAAAGACCAAAAAACAAGCTGCTCGGTTTTATGAAAGTTAAGTGTAACTAGTACAAAAATAATATGGCCAATATCTGTATCTCAAAAACTAGAGCTGTTAGAGAAAAATTGAGGGTAGATTTGAAATCAGCGACCTCGAATTAGTAAACAACAGCCACAAAATTCCATCACTCTTCCTCTTTTCACCACAAAATTCCAGGACTCGCGTATGGAGCCCTGGGTTCGATTCCCTAGGTAAAGTGCTAAGTAATGGGTATTTTCCATTAGGAATTTCACCACAGAAATTCAGTCAGGAGAATACAATAGGAAACTTTATTTTTAAAGGGATATTATCAATTTCACATCAAATAAATAATCACATAACATACTTTTTTACATCGAATAGCGGCGGCGGCCGAGCGCCAGATCCCCTCTGCCCTCTATTGTTGGTAAAATTAGTTACCAAAACAAAAACTCTTCATCAATAACCAATTTAACTAAATGACTATACGACATTCAGCTATCTGGTTAAACGTTGCGCTCAATGAGTTGGCTAGTTGTCTTTCAGGTTTTAATGAACGGCCTAGGCATCCTTTAAGATAAATAGCGGTGCGCCACAAATATAAATTGTTGCTTATTTAGTTATATTTTGAGTTGAGTATTTTGCTGTGTAATCAGTAATTTTGATTGGAATTCGGATTATTTTGGATACAAAAAGTTTTTTTTTTGCGTTGAACTATAAACTACCCATTTTGAAATGAGTGCAACGGTTAACAGTTTACTATTCAACCAGTGTTATATTGTTAACACAAATATATTGCTAGACAGTTCTTATCTCTTTAGTGTCCTACTGCAGGGCAAAGGTATCCATCCCCCCTTAAATATTTTTGTTTGCTCATTCAGCCCTCATTCTTACAACCTACAATATAATAATGCAGAACATTTTTCAGGACATTTGACTATGTGGTAAAGGAGCTATCTCAAGTACCAGCAGATATACCAGTTGTGGTGCTGGGGAACCATTGTGACATGCAGCACCATAGACAAGTTCACCCCCACCACATTGAACAAGCCCTTCACCATGCCAAACTTATCAGGTAGGATAGTGAAGCCAGTACCTTTTTGCCAGTATCTAGAGATATTGTGTAGAATCATAATAATCTGATGTGAAGAGAGAGAAAGGAGGAAAATAATATAGAAAAATAAAAACTCATTAGCCTCATTAATTATTTCACTTTTATAGGACTGCCCCCGTGCGTTATGCTGAGTCTTCAATGAGAAATGGTTTCGGACTAAGATTACTCCACAAATTTCTCAATGTACCGTTTTTACGACTTCAGAAAACTAGTTTATTAGAACAACTTCAGAGAAACCAGAGAGACGCGGAAGAGACTGAAAAGGAACTTGATGATTTCCAGGTATTGTGAAGGTTTCTGAACAAAGTTCATTTTTAGGGTTGGTAATAAAACAAGGAACCCATAAGTAATTTGGCATAGGTAGTAATTGTACGTAGTATCTACACATAATATCACGCCTGTAATTCCCCGAAGGGTTACACAGAGGTTGTTAAACCCACATTAAAATTTCGCGTTTTCGCAGTTATGTTGGAGTCCCATATAATAGGGGCGAGTCTATTTCATCCAACCGTGCACAAAACCAGACTACGGGCTGCTACTGAGAACATAACAAACACACGCTTATAACATACTAATCACGCCGTATTTTCACTCTTTTTTTCCATCGAGTGGGGTGTAGTTGGAAAGGTCGATACGATGCAGGGATCCGTTTGCGAAATATTAACCTTTAAAGTGGTAATTCTTGTTAGTCACGTGTGTCCCCCTTTTTTTTTTTGGATGGGATATTTTCAAATAACTTCTCCCGCTCTGGGCGGAGCGGGAGGGCGTGTCAGACTTTTACTGGCTAAAACCCACCCGTGTTCCTTCAGTTGCCTATGTGCCAGGGCCACGACATCATTGTTTTTGGATATGTGAAAAGTATTTACGATAGGAGGGGCTTGTGGATACGTAATAACAGTCGCACGGGTCGATCGATCAGGTTAAGCTACGCTTGCCGTGGTTAATCCGTGGATGGGTGACCATCTTTACATACCAAGACCCCTCCGTGCCTCGGAAAGCGCGTTAAGCCGTTGGTCTCGGGCGGCGCTGACATTCGTGAATCTTTGAAAGTCGTTACGGGCAGGGACCATTTAGGTTACCCATTGAAATGGTTTTCGATAGGGTTTTTCTAAGCAGTTAATCAAAACCCATACGATGTCCCACATCGTATGGGTTTTTGATTAACCCTTTTGATCGGCTTAAATTATAAGCCATTCAAATTTTGATTACCCGGTGAACATGTTTTCGATAGAAACCCATACGGTGGTACATACCCATATTAGTGTGTTGATATTATAATAATATACTGTGATTATTTTAAAACTAGGATATCTCCTAAGATATTTATTGAAATCATATGATGTCAAGGGCAATTTTGTTCATAATTAAATACTTGTGATGAATAACGTATTTATTTGGATAAGGATTAATATCATGTTTATAAAAACACCTTCGCAAATAATGCATTATTTTAGAACAAATTTGATTACCATAAAAAGGTTATAGTGAGTCAACCTTAAAAGATAGACATAATATGCAGTCGCTGATTTTTTGTAGAACTTTTAAAGGGGAACAATTCCGTCATACATGATTTTTGCGTAACTTTAATCCTTTAAGCAGCGTACGCAACGGAAGCTCTCAAAAGGATTTTTTTCCCGTTTTTGCAACATTTTTCATTGATGCTCCGCTCCTCTGAGTGGTAGCGTGATGTTATATAGCCTATAGCCTTCCTCGATAAATGGACTATCCAACACAACATTTTTCAATTCGAACCAGTAGTTCCTGAGATTAGCGCGTTCAACCAAACAAACTCTTCAGCTTTATAATCTTAATATGTATAATTCTTCTAGGTACGTGTGTTTGTCACCTAACTAACCTAACACCTAACTAAACGGCTGGACCGATTTGGTTGAAATTTTGTATTTACATTTCAACGGGTTCCTGGATGGTTTGAAAACACAATTGGACCCGGTAGGTGTCGCTGCTGTCGGAATAAGGCAGTATGAAGTTCGCCGAGTCAGCTAGTATTAGTATAGATTTATTTATTAAAAACGTTTACAAAAAAATCTTGACTTAAGGACTTTGCCCTGCAAAACCGTTTTCACGGTTTGTCTGTGGGAACAGGTGCCGTATTATTCATAATATGGCCCCATAACATACAGTTTTACAATTTATGTTTATTAATGTGGACACTTAAATTTCACTAATTGCTCATATAAAGTTACTAACAAATTTTCTAATCTTATGACTTTTATCTTATAAAATATACCTAATCACTCATCTGCTCTTCCCCAACAATCTGCAAACCATTTTCGAACATCGTCTACAAACTTCTGAAAAAGAACTGCTTAAGTAACTTTGCAAATTTACCTTTTATTTCCTGACTTCTTATATCAGTAGGCAATTGGTTGAGAAGGTAAGCGTTCGGTAGCCATAATAATTCCTTATTCTAGGCATCAAAATTACCTGCTGATACCATCCTAGTTGCGTGGTTATGGGTAACTAGCGAGTGACGCCCCCACCTGCCATGACTGTTAACCAGAAGTAGGTACTACCGAGCGGCTTGTAAACAGGAATCTATGATCAATTGATCATTATTGCATGTAATATAGAGTTGTAATAGAGACTTTTATGGTGTACATAATAAGTATTCTATTCTATTCATTTTAGCTTCGCTGGGCGGATATCGAAATGACTTATTATGATTTTTTTATGTCACTGGGTTTCAAGTAGGTATATACCTACTTAACCACAACCACCCACTTTACTTGCCCATAATGATCATTAATACCCATTTAATGGGTTATCATGTAACCCTTTCCCTGGGTTTCAAGTATAGAACCCATTCAATGGGTTATTCATATTGAAGGGATAACCCTTTTACTGGCTTTCCAGCGTAGAACCCATTCAAGGAGTTACATCATGATAAAGGTAACCTCATTAAACGGCTTACCCCTTCGAAAGGCTTAACTCCTAACCGGGGTTGTACGGTCTCTGGAGTTACGGGTTGTCAGAAGCCCGAAAGTCTGACAATCAGTTTTACCAAGGAGTATCGTATTACCCAGTAACTGGGTAGTGCTGGTCAGATAAGCAGTCAATGTAAAATATGTATGTATGGTATTCAGCTGCATCCGGTTAGACTGGAAGCCAATCCCAATAGTTTAGAAAAGGCTAGGCAGATGATTCACGATAGTATTATAATAGGTTGGGGAAAGTTTCTTCGCATTTTTTAAGAAAATTCTAAACATTTTTTAATATAGTTTATTTACATTTAACTAAAGTATGTAGGTACCATTTTGTTCGATAACTTTTTGCCATTTTGTAGGTAGGGACATGATCCCATTGCTATAGAAATTTTGGGACTTCTGATCAAAATACCGCGACAAGTGGTTTTGGAAGTCCTCTCGTGATGTTAACCTGACACTGCCTAAAGAATTCTGAAGAGACCGAAACAGGTGGAAATCTGAAGGTGCAAGGTCAGGACTATACGGCGGATGCATTAACACCTCCCAGCCAAACTCTTAATTTTTGCTGAGTGGCTAAAGATGTGTGAGGTCTAGTGTTATCATGATGAAAAACCACACCCCTTCTGTTGATTAATTCCGGCCGCTTTCTCTCAACTTCTTGCTTTAATCTCATCAGTTGTTCGCAGTAGAGTTCAGAATCGATGGTCCTGCCTGGTGGTAACAGCTCATAATGAATAATGCCCTTCCAATCCCACCACACACACAGCATCACCTTGTTGCGAGTTAACCCGGGTTTCGCCACAGTCTGTGAAGCCTGACCGGCCTTTGACCACGACCTTTTTCGCACGTTCCTGTCGTACGTGATCCACTTTTCATCACAAGTTATCAGCTTCTTCAAAAATGGTTCGGTTTCATTACGTCGTAATAAAGAATCACAAATGAGTACACGGTTCATTAGGTTTCTTTCAGTGAGCACGTGAGGTACCCAAATATCGAGCTTTTTTGTGTACCCAGTTTTTTTCAAATATGCCAAAACTGTTTTGTGGTCAATTCCCAGTTCTTCAGCTACGTCGTAACTACTGATATCTCGCTCCAGTTTTTCAAAAATGGCATCCATTTTATCCGTAATAGGACGACCAGAGCCACGTGCATCTTTGTCATCAAAATTTCCGGATTGAAAACGCTTTAACCAAATTTGTGCTACTCTCACAGACACTGCACTAGGTCCATAAACATCGCAAATTTTTTTCGCGGCTTGCGTTGCATTTTTTCCTTTTTTGTAGTAAAATTTTAAAATGTATCGAATTTCTTCATTAGATTCACTCATCTTGACAGTACGAAAAACAAATGAAAATCACACATTTTCCTAATTTGAATTTGGAATTATGTTCTTTAAAATTTAAACTTCAATGATACCAAAACCAGCCAGATACAAATAGTAGGAAAGAGAAAGCCTATAGCCAAAGAGATTTTATTACAAGTTCATACATGCGATGCGAAAAGACTTTCCCCAACCTAATATATTAAGAAATTAAAAGGAACACTATCACAGCTACGAAGTCTCTACAAGTTAACGAGTAATAGTCGACCAACTTATAAAATAAACTTACCCAAGTTTATTTTATAAAGTAAAAATTTGTTAATTTAGCATTATTGTAAAATGTAAAAAATAAACATTCAAAATAAAAAAAAAACAAAAAAAAATATTTCACATAAACCTACATGGGCACTTATGAAACGTCAGAAGCTAGGTGCACGGTTCCAATGGGTCGTTTCCTATGGAGAAGAGCCGGCAAGAAACTCCACGGTTACTCTTTTAAAAAAAGTGGGCTTTAACAATGTTATAAGTTACAGTGTTAATAGGTATGGGAGGACAGTGTAGGCCCGTCAACAAGTACCAAGTTAAGGGCTATTTTATATGATGAAAAGTACATACATATACTACTGCTATAACTTTACGCTTTCCTTTGCGGGGTAGGCAGATAGGATCGAGCGATACATAAGCATTGTGTGTATATATTTTCGGTAAAAAACGCAGAAAAAACAAAGTTATTTCTTCAGTTTTTTCGATAAATGTTATAAAATACAATATTCATCTCAACTATGGGCCCCTCCTATGTGCGTGGTCCGACATGTAGTACTTGTCCGGTTTTTTATTACAATCAGTGATTATTATTTTCAGAATTCAGAAGAGTCCCACTACAACCTGTTTGTTGATCGTCTTGCAAATAAGCGGAGACAGAGTGCGGGTCAGCCGGAACCTCGACCTGCTAGTGATCGTTCTCCCAGCATTGTGCTTGGCGCCGGCAAACCTATTGTACCCGCAAGTGTAAACCCACTTGTGAGTATTTTATCGCATACTACTACGTACATTGCAGGTTCCCTACGTACATTGCAGGTTCCTAAGTTCCTATTCCATAATTTTTTTCATCATTATTGCAGGTAGCGCAGTCACTAGCAGCCGGCAATGGATTAAAAACGCCGGGTCAAAGCACACAAAGTCATTATGTTAGTCCAGAATTAACAAGACCTAAAAATCAAGTTAGCAAGGAAATGACGCCACATCGATTGCCTCAACAAGACAGGTAATATAACTCTTTAATTAACCTTATGTTACTATTTTTAGGAGTGGTTACCCATGGAGATTTTTTTCAGCGATTTAGTCATAATACAGTCACCAACTCTTTCCGTTACCTCGCCTGTCCTTAAGAGCGGCCAACCAGACATACTTTTCATACAAACGCTCGTACGTGATTAAAGCGTTGTAACACATCTTTCTTTGAAAATTTGGAACCAATACGTATCTTGTGCACTATAGCTAGGTTACTATGCAAGCAAAAAAAATTTTTTTGGAAAAACAAATTCAGTATAAAATCTGCATTTTTGCACAAATTTTACCTGAACTTTGGCCATTCATAATGTACTCATAAATTGTAAATGTTAAGAAAACATTACGATAGAAACGTTGCAAATGTAATGGAGATTCTAAATTACCAACATTTATTTCACAAACTGGTAAGCCTTACTCAAAAACACGTATTACCTGGAACAAGTTTTATGAAAATTCCGCACATTATTTTTCGTTTAATGTTATCGCGTTCTCACTTGTTTGTTAATAGTTTTCACTTGCGCTGGATGAAACAACAAACTTTTCGACCACGCTCGCGTTGACGATAGACGGACCGGGAAGGGCCCTCTTAAGCAAGTGTCGCGATGCAATCGCTGCAGATACAATATTATTCTGTTAATTTTCTTATTTCAGTGGACATAGTACGCCATCCGGTGCCAATGTGTCAGCCTCATCTGGATGTCTAGACGAGTTTTATGCGGGAACTTTGGACAGTAGCTTTTTGGAAGACCTTCCTGCAATATCTAGCCCTAATCAAGATGTTGCTTATGACACTGAAAGGTAGAAAACATCTATTATTTGGATAAACGCAAAAATTACTTGGATATCTAATAACTATCTAATTATTTCAGTGACGATGAGAATATTACTAATCCTAAAGTAATAATTGATCAGGAAGATTTAGACTTCGACATTAGTTCGTCAGTAGACTTTCGATCAGAGACAAAATTATCAACAGAATTTACTTCTAAAGCAAATCAAGATGAAGGTACTAAACTTGACAAAATTATGAGTCGTATTACAATGGATGAAGAGGACGATATTGATAGAGTAGATATAGGAAGTATGCCTATATTTAAAAACAGTCGTCACGTTGACGCACAAATACCGTTGGATAACGATTTCCCGCTTTGGGCTGGCAATACTAGTGCAAGAAGATCCCCTGAAGGTTAGCATGAGTTAAAATCAAATGATCGTCTTAAATCATCTATAGTTTCTCGTAGTAGTTGTCGTTCTAACTTATAAACTTTGCTTTAGGCGGCGAAGATCCAGACACGGCTAAAGAACCTAGTGACAAGGTAATAGCTGAATCTCTTTCAACCATTTTGTTAATTCAAAAGAATTGTTATTAACGTTATACTAATGTAATTTTTTGGTAACAGGAGAAAAAACACAAGAAGAAGAAATCAAAGGACAAAGATAAGGGAGAATGCAATGAGAAATCGGATAAAAAAGAAAAGAAGCATAAACATAAGAAATCTAAAAGTGATAAAAAGACGACTAATCCTCAACAGGACTTATTAGAACCTTCACCTGCAACTGAGTTTAATTATGAAGAATATGACAGCATTTAACGTATAAATAATCTAGTTACTATTTTGAACTTCTACATTCCTTTCGTCTATTTTCCTTAGAATAGTCGCTTATGATGTGTAACATCTGACTTCTCATCTGGTAATAAGCAACTGAGTAAATACTGAAATATTTATTCGAATAATTATTTATTACAAGTGGTCGCCCACTGGTCGAAATTAGACCCCCTCTACTTACAACCTATAAAGTACTTACTAATTCCATGCTATTAAAAAGCAAGCTGTCACTTCCTGTTACACACATCACTCCCACAGAAAGCGAGAGGAAAGATGTTACACATGAAAAATATTTATAATGATTTTGGTTGATTCAAATATTTTATAAAATCGTGACGTATTATTTTAGGAATCTCAAAATAAATATAATGTGGCGCAAACATGAAGTGATGAATTCTGATTTCATTTAGATTATATTGGAATTTAAAACCAGTTTCTTTATAGTCGCGAATTGAAGAGGTACATAAGGTAGGCTTTTTTCCTTTTTTTTCGGCTACTAAATTACGGTTCCGCACACAAAGAAAGCATGTCATCAAGACTTACTAAGCCGTCTGTATCTCGGAACCGTAGTCAATTAAAAAAAAAAACAGAATAACACTTGTGTGACTATAGTAAGCTATTATAGTTTTGGTGTTACGAAACCATTAGTGGGTGAGTCAAACTCGCCCGATTTTTTTTTGAAGTGAAAACTAGGAACGTTGAGCACTTTTTGGGTGAACAAAGATCATGGACCTCGCGTCATCGTCACCGAACGCTATAGCTCGACGATACAATTCACAAGTTACATAGTTTTCACTTCTATCGGCAGTCTCCAAGTCTCAAAAGACTAAAAAAAAGTTGCAAAATGAGTTAATAATGTGCCTATAGCGCGGAAATGCAGTATTTGACAGTATTTATAAGAGTGTACACTCGAAACAATAATGGCTAAAGGCTATATTTTTAGGAATCCAAGGATAAAATAATATAATACTAATTATTATCAGACAGTAAAACGCTGCAAACGCCGAGACGTGCCCGCCGCAGAGAGGGCTTACTGGATCTTTTCCAATACTTCTTCAGAAGCTTCCCTGATAGGCTTTCTATGTGTCTGTGCTCGCTGGACTCTTACCAGTTATATCTAACCTATTATTAAAAACGTATTGTGCCAAAAGGGGGTTCCTTTAAGTTTGGGTTCAGAAAATATCCGCCTTGATTGAGTTTGTTTTAGCGACTTATTGACATAATGTACGTACACACGGGTACAAATCAAGCTATACATATCCAGTTTAAGCTGATCTCGCATTTTATAGGATTTTCGTACAGTGAGAGTCCAGCTTATACTGGAAATGTATAGCTTGATGTGTAGCCGTGTGTACGAATGACGAGCCTTTTATTGTAACATATCCCTTTAACACATTACCCTCTGACTTGTAACAATGTCGGATATTTCAATATGTGCAATGCAATTAGTATAATGTTTCTAATTATAAGTTAAAATTGAAATTACATACCTCGTTACAGCATAAAATATTTTATCACGTTATATGTATGCTTGTTGTCTAAATAAAATGTTTTAACCAACGCGTTTCTATTTGTTTTAATTTGCTTCAGTGACAGGATCTCCAGTATCAGCAAGTTCTCCGTCAACAACACTATCCCAAAATTATTCCCCGGTATTACTTCTAAAACAAGGCGAAATTTTTTGCAAAAAAAGTATAGTTGATTTCACATTAATCTTCAAAACAGTCGAGTTTTCGATTTCTTTAATTAACCAGTTTGCTCTGTATGTCATACTATTCGGTTTAACCCTTTCTCATCTCAACTGTTACCATGTTTCAACTTAAGTACTGAAATAAAGATCATAATCTAATACCTACCAAAGCATATACAGTAGCAGTGCTTTGGCTGTTTATATTTTTTAAGGATATAAGCCAATTCGTCACACTTACACTGTGACTTAATAGGGATATATACAACATTATTTTTAGTATATGCGAATCCTGAATATAGTTTGTTCAGAATAAGGAACTGAATCGAATTCAATAATTTTTGCACCATGTTATATTTTGTCCCAAACATATTTGAGTGTGATGGAAAATGTTATCACCATTTAATTACTTACAATACAATCGCCGTACGGTTAGGTACCTATTGCCAAATTATTATCAATGAATGCAAGACGACCCTGAAGGCGCGGGGGCGCCGTTAGCATGTTTTTGTACGGACAACCCGGTATCTTAACAACCATATAACTTAAGAGATTTTTCATGATACAGTTTTGAAATTTTGTACATAGATTCTTTACATAAAAATACTAGACACGTGTTTTGGGTTTCGCATATACAAAAACTGCCGTTGTATACAATATTAGTTTTAGTATATGCGAAACATCACAAAGTTATAAGGTTGTTAAGTTACCTGGTTGTCCGGACAAAAACATGCTCACCGAGCACGCCTCCAAAGGGTCGTCTTGCGCTCATTGATAATAATTTAGCAGTAAACTAACTAACTAACCTAACCGTACGGCGATTGTATGGTAATGAAATGGTGATAACATTTGCCATCACACTTGCAGGCTTTGGACTGTCGTAATGGTCAAGTGTAGGTTATTATGTACTTTATTCGTACATGCAGCCGTTAGTGATAAAATGTAGTCAATGCGATTTGTTTCACCGCCAACCACTTAAAGTTCAAAGTGGATGAAAAGTGTTAAACATCGCATTACTTACCTACAGCAGTCTGTTATAGGTACAAATAATAACTTTCAACAATTATCCATCTTGGCGTGTTTAAGAATGTAAATCATCACTATTTACAATAATTGACTGACGGCCGAACCCAACCCAACAACCTATTTTCAGTGAGAGGACAGATCGCTATTGATGATAGACAGTCACAATCATTGATAAAGGCTGTCTATCTAACCAAAACAATAAGTAAGTTTCTCTACTTCGCCCTCCCGTGCGTTCCGTTACAACCAACATCACTTTAAAAAACAACATGTGTAATTAATTAGTCTTATTATAAAACTTCTTTGTTTCTTACTTCTAAATAAGTTACTGGATTAGGATATAATTCTGTAGAGCCGTATTACAACCTGCTACTGACCTGCAAATTGCAAAAAACGTAATAAAATTTGAATTTCGCGGGCTAATGTTGTTTTTATAGATAATGGTACGGAACCCTTCGTGCGCGAGTCCGACTCGCACTTGGCCGGTTTTTTTTTAAATTTCATTACAAAACCAAGATCTATTTTCTATCAATAGTTTGACATTAACATAAAATATCAGTTGTATCCTAAACAAATGATTTTCTATACAATTTTTATTCCCTTTTCATCGTATTTATACGTAGAACAGTCATTTGGTGTTCAAAAAGGGTAACCTGGATTTTAATTTATTTTTATCAAGTTGATAGTCGTTTTTGGTTCGTCCTTTTTATCACGCAGTAACGAATTAGGTAAGCTCAGTGTTTGTCTGCGTAAGTACACTTGACGTAAGTGTTCAGATATTTTTGGTTAGTTGTGTGTATAGAAATTATTGTCAAGCATCTGCTCAGATATTAATGAAGTAATGAATGTTCAGATATTAATGGTAACTTGTAGTGTATGGAACATATTGACATTTTAAATTGTTCAGAAGTATTTGGTCACCGTGTCTGCTACACTGACGGCGACTGTACCATCCGAGCGCCTGAACTGGCGAACGGGCGGAAGGGGTAAGTTTTCCCCCGCCCCGCTGTGCGCCCGCGCTGCCTGGTGCCGCTATGACCTGCCGTGACCTATGTTGTGCGCATATGATTGCGGATAGTACCTACTTAAGTGTCGTTCGGTGTCCAACTTTTAACCTTTTTTAAATATTTTTTCAGGGTGGAATTTTGTAATGCCACCTGGAGGGAAAGTACTCTTAATACTGCAGATAGAAAATTTTACTCAAAGGAAACATTCCTTTATTTTTGAATAGAAAGCAAACTGCATTCAAAGATTTTCGAAAATTCTCTTCTCCCACACCCGGGAATCGAACCGGCTAAAATCTGAAAAAATTATACCCTGTACTTTTATTGCATCGATCGTTAGGGTCAATTATAAGGATGAAATCTCTCTAACAAACATGATAAATTAAATGAAAGGAAAACCAGGAAATCTGAAGTTACAAATTCAATGAGTCAAGTTAAAGCTCTTTAACCCTTTAACGGGCAGTACGAAATACATAGGTTTTTTCGTTTTAATGAGTGTTTACGTAGTTACAGGGCCCCTACAAAACATTTCTGATTAATTGCACCCCCCAGACATTCCTACTTACTTTTATGGGGGGTGGCAATATGTTTGCCTATGCCACGTCTATATATTTTTTTGGCAATATAGTTGCCAATGCCCGCGATACAATTATATAATTTATGTTTCCTATGCTCTACTGAAACCTAATTAAATTAAAATAAAACAATAAAAAATATAAATCAAATCATTTATTAGGCTCAAAACAAACTTTTACAAAAACTAGACTCAAAAAAATAGCTTTTATGGCTTATATTTATTATCAAATCAGTCTTCGTAACAATTAGAATACTCTTTTACATAGGAATAATAATTATAATCAGTATTTTTGTTACAGTTTTTTCACATTTTTATTTATTAGAGATCAAATAATAATATATTGTATTATGTAAAAAAAAGAGAGTCAGAATTATCTAAAATCGACAAGTAAAAAGAAATTACCCATTATTTTGGTGAAATTTGGCGAAACATGGAACTATATTTTAGTAATATCCTCCGACTGCTGTAAATTTACTTTCTTCCATACTGTATCGTCATCTGCGTCATCCGAGTCGTTAGAGTCATTCGAGTCATTTTCAGAATCACTAACGCACAATTCAGCATCATCTTGAACAGCTGACGGAATTTCTGAAGTAATATTCAAATCATTGTTCTTTTGACGACGTATAGTTTGAAGTGTTTCCTCATCGCTTGAACACCAATCACTGTCATTATTTACGAAAATATTATCTATGACTATATTATTTATATTATCAATACCTCTGCAAGAACTGTTAGATGCTTGGCTCGGAATTGTGGAAATTGAAGAAGCATCAGCACTGGTGATCGATACATTGCTGGCCGATGCCTGGCCATCTTCATCGTCTGAATCGGGGTCTTCCAGATGATCTTCGGAATCCGACTTATCTGGTATAGTGATCAGTTCTATTATTTCTCTATGGTTTAGATTTTTTCTTCGTGATGACATCTAAAACCAAGAACAAAACAATGCATTGGCAAATATTTGTCACCAGCCACATACCCATTCAAGCATAGGCAACTATTTTGCCACAAGCGCAAGGCAGTGGCAAGTTCATGTTTTTGGACTCATTATCCTAATACAGCTTAGTTTTTTTACAAAATAAGTTGTGAATGTAGTAGCATGGTCAATAATTATTACAAAAACATAAAAATACTTACATTTCTCACGGCCAAATTGGAGATTAAACTTGATTTTTACGCAACGACTGTCAAATAATACGTCAATCACTCAAATGAATGAAACCAAACGAACTGTAGGATGTTTTTGGGTAATGGCGCTAGTAGTACGTAGAATAAAAATATCATTTTGTCAAATCGATTACGCGCCAGATTTAAAATACTGCCGTGGCAAATATTTTGCCAACGCTCGTGAAAGGGTTAACTAACATCCATCTTTTGTAATGCAGACTCCTTTGCAACATACTCGTAGCTTTAGTTTTATTTAGATTAAAATTTTAGTTATTAAAAAGTTTAGTTAGATTAAAATTTGAAAATTAGATTGTCATAGTTGTTATTCACATTTGATTGTTTTTACAACTCATTTCACATTTTGTCTCACGGTGAAAATGGCTTATCAAGAACAGTTTGATTTAATGGAAGCCATGGACCTAAAAAAAAAGTCGGACGGAACTCCCGCTAAGACAAAACTGTGTCCCGTAATGGCGGCGACAGTCTAATGTGTCAGTGAATTTAGGGTTGTCATGATAGCCAAAATTACCCACTTAATATTGTTTTATTTTAAGAGGAATATCTTTTGAGGTACTGCATATATGCAGTACCTCAAAAGGTAAATTGGCGTGGTAATTGGGGTTTTGTTACATATATGTAACAACACGCCGGAGTCCTCCTTTAGTTGTATAAAAGTCATTCGTTTCAAAATGTAAACTGCTAATGACTCTGTATTTGTTTGGAATCCAGTCATTTTGACAGTTACAATTTCGAATTTTTTCAATCCAATCATTTCGCCAAACTTCATTTACTTTAGGAAATCTAGTAGACAGAATATAAAACAACTAGTAATAATTAACCTAAATACAACACTGGCCTTGTGATGAATTATTTTGTTCTGGTGAATAAATATTGATTGTAATCTATAAAATCGGGAACTAAGTTGTTGAATTATTTATTTACCTATGAAACGTGATTCCTGTATTTTTTTTCTTCCGATCGCTACGGTTTTTGCAACATTTCACCACACAAGACATGCTGTATTTCAATACATTTTTTGCCGCGTAAACGTGTCGACTGTGTTGACGTTTGCACGCGTAATGGGTGAGTATGCTGTGAATGTGTGCGTGGGGGCCTGTACGTACAGCGAGCTGGCTGACTCTGAGTGACACAGTTTTCTGTTAGCGAGAATCCGTCCGGATTTTTTTATACGTCCATGATGGAAGCTTATTTTTTAAATAACAAAAACGTGAATCTAGCTCTGCGGTGGTATGGAGAGAGATATCAAGACCGACAGGCACCAACTCGGTTCGTATTGAAAAGAATGGTAGAAAATTTAAAGAATACGGGTGGTTTCAAGAAGAGACTGCAAACTATTCAGCAAAACTATTTCGATTTTGAACTAGATGTTTTAACATACTTTGAATCATTTCCAAAGACTTCAAGTAGAGATGCTGCCGATGAATTAGGAACAACCCACACTCGCGTACTTAACCATTATTGGTCTCGAGTGAATCCTGTTCGTGTTCATGAAACTAACAATCAAGTAAGATTTTCTTTCAACGTTTGGTGCGGAATTATGAGAAATAATGTAGTGTTAGTCCACGTGTACGAAGGTCATTTAAACACTGTGAAATACTGGATCTCTTAAGAAACGAGTTAAATGGTTTCCCCGAGGAAGAGCGAAACCAAATAATTCTACAGCAAGATGGTGCTCCAGCACATAACAGCAGAATCACTACTGCCTACATTAATAACCATTTTAATACCTGGATTGGTACAAACGGCACAATCAGATGGCCTGCGAGATCGCCAGATCTCACCCCATTAGAATTTTTTTTGTGGGGATATGTAAAAAATCAAATTTACATGAAATCTTATGCGAATGACAACGAGTTGAGAGTTGAAGTTCAGAATACGATTTATAATATTCACCACAACACTTTATTAAAGGTTACTAGAAATGAATTCGTTAAAAGAATAAATTTGTGTATCCAAGAGAATGGAGCCCATTTCGAGCAACTAATTAGTTAGTTTACCATTTTTTGTAAATAATTAAATTAATTTAAGATTTCCTGGTTTTCCTTTCATTTAATTTATCATGTTTGTTAGAGAGTTTTCATCCTTATAATTGACCCTAACGATCGATGCAATAAAAGTACAGGGTATAATTTTTTCAGATTTTAGCCGGTTCGATTCCCGGGTGTGGGAGAAGAGAATTTTCGAAAATCTTTGAATGCAGTTTGCTTTCTATTCAAAAATAAAGGAATGTTTCCTTTGAGTAAAACTTTCTATCTGCAGTATTAAGAGTACTTTCCCTCCAGGTGGCATTACAAAATTCCAGCCTGTATATAAAATGGGATACATGGATAAATAGATGGGATGATGTTTCTCAACAAAAGAAGTTTAATAAATAGTACATTCTATTCAAAATGTAAATGTACAACCACATCGATATTTTATTGGTTAGATTATAAAAATTGGACCACCTGTAAGAAGTCCGCTTCGTAGTGTAACAATATTACAAACAAAAATCTCTACATAACAGAACTTACAGATATTAGTCAACTTTATTTTATACATACTATAGTACACGATTATTTAACATAATATTTACCTAATATTGTATTTATACATTCTATGTATAGAAGATAATAATTTTTCATTTTTTAATAAGTTAATAAAACTATAAAATATCTCTTCAGTTAAAAGTTAGGCATTTATAAGGCTAATGTAGGTATTGGAAACAATATTTGGTGGTTTTAACGGTTTCTTTAGATACAACACGAAGTATGTACCTATGCAATATATTTTACATATAATTTATTTAAAAAAGCACTTTGTACTTGGCTTTAATTTTAAAATAAATAATTAGGTTTGATATTTAGATTTATATTCCTATAAAAATCTAACTTCATTATAGTCACTGATAAAAGTATAAAAATATAAAATGTTTGAAAGTCAAGCACAATAATATTTTTTTAAAATGAATACATGGCACTCGGATCTAGAGTTTGAATTCCATTGTAATACTTAATTCATGGTTTGCTGATAATGAATATAACTATGCAGGTGTTAAGGGGCCGAGCACGAAAACGTTTGTGAGAAAGGGAAAAAGAATTTAAACAAAACTGTTTTTGATTTAAGATGTCGAGTTCTTTGTTTTGCATGTGGCGGAAAGAGATTTTTTCAAATAGATTAAGTATTCATGGAAAATCACTATTATTCGCAACAAGTTTTCCGAAATATGACGCCGTTTGATCATCTTTTTACAAGACACTTTTAATTTTGTAAATAAAAAAAATATAATCAACATTATTATATGATCTACTTGCATGTGGGGCAAGCACTTTTTTCAACTTCGATACAAAATATAGCAGTAAAATAATGTTTAGCGAACCATATCAAGAAATTAAAAATTTCGCGCTGGGCTTCAGCTATCCTTGAGATAAAATCAAAATTTTATTTTATGATAATACAATATCTTCATTAAGTAAATCAAAGGCGCAAAATACTATATTTTCGAGAGCACAAAAGTGATGAAACTATTAACAGGTGCTGTGGCTGATACGAATGGTTTAGCACCACGAAAACTGTACTTGTATAGTTACACAGACTTAATGTTTCAATTATTTCAAGCTTTCTCACAATTAGATAAGAAATTGACGAAAAAGGGATTTTTTCGTGCACGGAGCCTTAATTGAGATTCTTATTCCAATTTGACAAAGGTGCAACTCTAGATCCACGCCGGTATATTGCAAGAACATAGGTATTTGGAAATAAATATTTATGTTTTATACAATTATAATATTTCTAAGCAAAGTAAGATGGAACTAATAAAGACCAAATATAATAAATCCTGAACCTGACATTATAATGCAAGGGTTGATGTAAATTATCAGCTAAATTTTTTTACCGAAAACTTAAAATGCAACAGAAAGTAATGACAAATAAAATAAGCACTTGTAGTCATGTTGAATAAAAAACAGCATCATTGACTCATGTTAAACTAAGACTGCCTGATGTAATTTCAATAGCTAACAAGATTTGGCAGCCGAGAATAATGTTGATCAGTTTTGAACATGCTTTCAAGAAAAACGATTTATTGAGAAAACGAAGGCAAGCCACATGATTTGAATAATGGTGTTTGTAAATGAATGAATGATGCTGAGTGTGATCATTTAGGTCCACAAGTACTTTCACAATAGCTAGTAATATTAGCTGCACTAGTTTACACAGGTAACAACTCCATTTAGAAATTCTACATCACAAATACTTCAATAGTGCAGTAAGTAGAATAGATATTGCTTGTTTTTTTTTTTGTGAAGTAAGGGAAACAGCTCAATATAATTTATAATATGTCTATAATTTAAACTGACTGCTACCAAATGGTCAAATCATAAATGAAAACCCTCAGTTACCGGAAGCCTGGTCAAGTCTTTATTTAATGCTGAGATTTGCCAACAGGTGAATAATAGACTTTTAGTTACTGGGGTGAGTGTTTGGATAAAGCTTGTGCAAGTTTTAACAACTCTGTGGAAACATTAAATATATAATAATGACATGCAACTAGTTCTACTTTTTCAGAATCATGCGTTACATCTAACGCCACCAGACACCTATCGCGGTATTTTCTTCTCTATTTATTTGAGTTATAAACCAAATTATGTAAACTTTATTCCTATGTTTATGGCCTATTCTAAAGCACGTCAACAATAAAACTTTCCATCATTCATTGTTAACACAACAATTTCTAAAATATCTAACAACACAAATAAATAAGTAAAGGTTTAGGGTGTCGGTAATTTTGAGAGAAAAGTGTTATAATATAAATAAACAATTTTACAGACTGTAAAACGGAATGTGTTTATGCTATTGCAATGATTTAATCAAAAGTTAAACAAAACAAACAAATGTTCTTGTTAATGAAACCTTTTGCTGAAAAATGCTATACAATTTAAAATTCAAAGCAATTAAAATGGATACAAATAAGTTAATTTTGGCCTCAGTGAAAACAGGTTTTGGCATTTTAAAACAAAGACTCATTTTAAAACATAACTCATGAGTATAATCCAACAATATCTAAGTCGATAGATGAATTTTCCTATCCTTAATAATTATAATTTTCTTATGTTTTATATAATTTCATAAACTATCGGCTGCAAAATAACATTAATGCATTCCTAGCTTCATTACTCTTAATTCTAACTAAATAAATCTTATTTACAATGTCTATAATATAATTGTTCAATCATTATTAAATACAACATCACCCTATATTCCCCAAAGAAGGAATTTATCATATTTTAATATATTTTGTCCATAACAACATTCAGTTTCATTCGAGTTACTAAAACGAAGGCAGGCGAGAGCGTCATTCTACGCGAGATGTTTCTGGAAAGTTGTCGTCCAAATAGCTCTGTAACGAATGCGCCTGATGTCCTAAGTGAGCACTCAAGTCGAAACTGTTCTGATCCACGAAGGTGTTGTGCACATGGTGCGGCTGCTCACGGAATTGACCAAAAGTCCACGGATCACTTAAATCGTCATTAGGTCTTTGAACACTACTGTCGAACGAGGGTAAACCCGGCCATGTCTGTGGCGATGGTGTGTTGAGCATGGCGGGAATGTTCTCAACTCGGGGCAGCATCGGAGCCGGCTCCGTGCTGAATGATGACGCTCCCCACACCAGCGACTCGATGCTCGCGGTTGTGTTGGCGCTACTGATCTGATTAAATCTGTCAATTCCCCAGGTGTTGGGAATCTCGGGTTGTGGTGCACTATTGTGCATCATATCTAGCGCTTTATTTACAGTTCTTCCGTATATGTCTTGTTGCCTTCCACCAATTGTAGGTCTTGCTGTTGAGCCTCTATCCGGACTAGGTAAATGACAATCTGGTCGCATCATCGGGCTGTAGTTACCGACTCCAGGGCTCTTTTTGTTACTATAAGTCACATCTACACTTGGTCTGGGTGAATAAGGGCTATGGTGTATGCGGTCTTGTCGCGACATTGGACTATGTCCCGGAGTTTTATTCGGATTGCTTCGAAGGTTATCGCTTTTTAAACCAATTCCTGGATCGGGACTAGCATGGGTTGATGGATGAGGTGAAAATGGTGGGTGATGTTTCGGCATAGGACTATAGTTTCCGGTGTTCCAAGCACTAGACTTCTGCAAATCTGGTTTAATAATTTGACTTGTATCTGGGCTTGGTTGAGCCGAATAGGGACTAGGCTGTGAAGAGTACGGGCTCGGCTGAGTCGAATACGGACTGGGCTGAGTGGAATAAGGGCTAGGCTGAGCAGGACTTGGTTGAGCTGAATAGGGACTCCTTTGGGAGGAGAATTGACTGTCTTGGCGGGGCATAGGACTATAATTACCATAATTCCAGCTATTAGGATTCTTCATATTATCTTGTTTGATACTATAGGTTTCAGGACTAGGTTTATTATCATGTGAGGTGGTCGGACTACATTGCTCTATAACTTTACCATGTTTTGATTTAGTGTGACTTTCTAACCTACTTAAAGGACTGGCTTCAGACTTATGTGTGGGTGTGGTTTTAAACTGTCCGAGATTCCATGAGTTACTGCTTTTTTGGCTTTGATTTAACAACTCTGTCTGGACATCTGGACTATTTTGTACTTGACTGTCTGGTTTCGCAACTGGACTAAAATGGGGACTTCCAAGGTCTTTGACGGGATCCGACCTAGGGGTGGAAGAGGAATCTGCTCTTGACTGTGTCGCGGGACTTAATAGTTTTGGAGTGGTTCCCCTTGTAGATCTTTTCCCCTCAGGTACCGTAGATATCATTTCCTTGCCGGATTTTCTTTCAATTGTTTTACTATCTGGAGAAGATCTTACTGGCGTTCTTTTTGAAGCCAATTGTTTATCTGCCACAGTCGAAGGTGACTCTGAAAAGCTTTTCGGTTCTTGAAATACGGGGGACGAGGTTGAATCCTTTGTAGATGTTGACTCTGTTTTGATGTCAGATTTATCGGAAACGTCTGCTGAGGGCTCTTGTTTGGCGGCTTCTGATTTGGAGTCAGCTGCTGACTTTTTAACCCCTTTCTTTGTCTTTGCACTCTCCTCTTCTTTTTTTTCTTTGGCTTTTATTTTTTCCGGATCTAAGCTATCTTTGAGATCTTGTATTTCTGTCCCCGTGTATAAGCGTTTCATTCCCCTTGGAAGAGCGCGACAAGAGCTAAGGTTTATGGACTCAACATGGGGACATTTGAGAAGAACTTTCTTTATGGGTTCCAAGGAGACTGATGACCCACACAAGTTGAGTACTCTGGAATAATAGGGATATCATTAAGCGAGACTTCAGCGTCAGAGTTGCCTTATTCTAGACACGACTCTGCTTCGCACGGGTTTTACGACTTGGCGAAACATCTAAATGTCTTTATTATAAGTAGTTTAATATATATATTATACGGAGATGGTGAAAACCGAATCAAAATCCGTTGCGTAGTTTCGAAGAACGGCACGGTCACGCGTACAGACACGAAAAGCGACTTTAATTTATAATATATATAGCGGATTGCCCTATGTATTGCTGTCCCTATTTCTTCCCGTGGGTGTCGTAAAAGGCGACTAAGGGACTTACTAGAGAATGGGCAGCAGCGTTCTCTATGCATTTTAACACCATACTGCGATCGCCAACCCGCCAGCCAAGCGTGGCGATTATGGCAACCCCCCCCCCCCCCCTTTGGGAGAGGCCTATGTCCAGCAGTGGACGTCTTTCGGCTGAAATGATGATTTTATTATATGTATACAGCGTGTTACGGAAAGGGTATATACATATCAAAGGAACGGATTCTTTTGGTGATAACAAACTACATGGCAACATTTTTTAATAATACCTATATAATTATAAAGTTAAGAAACATTTAACTACCAAACTCAAAAGTCTCCAATTGAATTCTACACATCACTAGACCAAGTCAGCTGATCGGTACACGTTTTAATCCATTCTTTTGATCCCGCCGCCAATCGTGCCGCCCGCGTCGGTGCGGCGCCGTATCTCAGAGCCGTGGCAGGTGTGTGTATGTACTAGGCGCACAGACACAGATAAGGATAATGACCCTCGTAGTGCGGTGACACGTTTATTACGATTTAAATTTAATAAACTATAGAAATAAAATATATCATACATTTTCAAAGTTATTCTTTTTGAGCTGAAATTTTATACAGAGATGGACTCTTCACCCTGTTTGTATGGATATACCCTTTCCGTAACACGCTGTAGATGATATTAATTAACACCAGCCTATTATTGTCCTACTGCCGGGCAACGGCCTCTTCTCACACAGAGAAGGCTCAAAGCATTGATCGCCACGCGAGCTCAAGACGGGTTGGCGATTTCAGACTTATATTAGCTATAAGTCTAGGTTTCCTCACGATGTTTTCCTTCACCGATTTCGGTAGTGCGGTGGATAGGACTTACTTGAGCTTGCTGTCGGGCGAGTCGGCGAGCGCGGACACGGCGTCGTCCAGCACGCGCGCGGCGGAGGCCCACGACAGGTCCAGCTCCAGCAGGCTGTGCGACCACTTCTCACAGATCAGCTCCAGGCACGCGCTGCTTTGACGGGTCACGTTGCAACCTACACATACAATTAAACAAGATGTAACATAAGTAACGCACAACCTCTTAAGGCGTCATTGTACTCATCATTATGAACAACTTTTACTATGCCACCAAACCTGATTTCGGATAAAAAAATCTGCTGATCCCTACATTTATGTTCGCTAAACTCGTCAAAATCTAGGGAACAGCTGTTTCGCGATTTCAGGTTTGGTTCCATAGTAAAATTTGTTCATAATGATGAGTACAATGACCCCTCCCTTAAGACGCTGACAACAGCTAAACCGCAGTCACTGTCAGACTGCATACAAAAGAAAGAGAAGCGCGATGACACTATGCTTGTAATTTATTGCAAAATATGAAGCTATTATCTATTTACTCAAAAATAAGTTGAATAATCGAAAATAAAAACAACCAAGTTCTTCATACAAATAAGATACGTTCTTTTTATTAATTAAATACCAACCGTACGTTGATATTTAATACAGATATTTTGGATTGAAACTCAAAGTAAAGAGTTTACCGTTAATTTGTATCGAGATTTTTTTTCTAAACGTGTTTTGGTAATAACCAAGTTATGTTCAAGAATAACAATTTTTTTTTTTTCCGCTAGCACAAATTTATAACTATCGATATGGTATTTTTTTTTTAAGGCAAGCCTTATATCATTTGCCTCTTGTCACCGCCTTAAGAGGTTATGCGTTATTTAAGTTACATCTCTTGTTTAAAAATATTTTTTTAAATTAATAAATGATGATGATTTCTATCTGGGTGCCCATTTCTTCCCGTGGGTGTCGTAAAAGGCGACTAAGAGACTTACTAGAGAATGGGCAGCTGCGTTTTCTATGCATTTTAACAACATACTGTGATCGCCAACCCGCCTGTCAAGCGTGGCGATTATGGCAAACATGACAACATTGAGAGTGTTGCCAGAACACTCTCAATGTCCAGCAGTTGACGTCTTTTGGCTGAAATGATGAATGATCATGATGATTTCTATGTATTCGTCGTTTGAATAAAATAGTTATGCTCATTTGCACTAGTTTAGCAACGCGTAAGGTCTAACCTAAGCAAATACTCCTGATTCATTGTTCGTTTCTCAGTAGGCTACTCTTAAGCTTAGAAATCTTAATTTTTGTCAATTGTCTGTGGGCAAATTAATGGGCACGAAACTTGGCTTTAAAAAGTCAAGTTTCGTGCTCATTAATTTGGTTAGAAATCTGTTGCTATACTCAGGTCAACGATACAAGATAAATACATATAATTGTAACTTATTCAAAAATCAGCTTTAAACTCAAGTTGATTTTTTAATGAAAAAACTAATGCTAAACGTCTTTAATCAATGGAAACTGAACCATACGCAATTAAGTTTTTTAATCCCAATGCATTAAATTTATCTAAACAACCCGCAGAGTTAAGCTTTATGCAATGGCATATTTTAAGATTTGGCTGCCCGGGCTAATACGGTTTGCCACCCCGTAATCTAACAAAGCAAAAAATAAATATGAGAGTGAGCGGAGTGAACTCGAAAATAGCACCTCGGATATATTAGATTTTGTTTTTACATTCATACGGGTGATATTAAAGCTACTTTTTCGACTTATGCATAAAAGCTTCAAAACAATAGAGACTAGAACTCAAGAGCGATCGTAGCGAGCTCGAAAACGCCTCGGATAGGTTAGGTTTTGTCCATTCCTACAGATATACTCGTAGAAGTTACATCGTCAACTTATTGATAAAGGTTTCAAAATTGAGAGAATGCAAGAGCGAGCAAAGGAAGCTCGAAAATTTTAGCACCCCGCCTCGGAGGTTAAATTTTGTACTATTCATACCTTGATGATATTGAAGTTACTTTGTCGACTTATGCAATGCATAAAAGCTTCAGAATAATTAAGAGATTGTAGGATGCAAAAAGAGAGCGAGTGACCCCAAAAATTCCACCAAATTTTTGACCATTCATACAGATTAGAAGTTAGGGCGGCTAGAAGGTAAGTGCTTGAATCCCGAAAATCAGCGGACGACAACGGGCGCCTTGCGCCGGCCTTCGCAGTCTGCCGCCCTGGGCCATGGCCTTCTTGGCCTAAGGATAAATACGCCACTGGCTTTATGCATTGGCGAATCGGTGTCGTAACTTTAGTGATCGCCTAGTGGCTGGTTAAATATATCTTTGCGCTTAGTAATTGCTTAATATCTACACATTAGATTTAGATGTCGCCTAGTGTTAGTGAAAACGGGCATTATTAAGTTATCAATTGAACAGCTATGATAACGAGCAGTTCAAAAAGCCTCTAAATCTTTGTTTATATGTATACATATCACAAAAGTAAAGGTGTATTAAAATACATAATTTCACTATACTTTTCGCCAGATAAGAGAAAAATAAAAGTCACTGATCCGACTTGCGAGTCAGGGGCGCATTACCTGTCCGCCATTTTGTTATTATGCCTATCGCGTCCTTCGGGGTGAATAGAAATGCAGGTTTTGGCCAAAAGGTTTGTAACTCATGTCCAGTGAACGCGTCAAGGACGCCCCTTACCACGATAAGTTTGTTTTGATCATGTTAGCGACACTTCCGTTACATATTTTTCGTATCGTTTTGAAATATTGGAATACATTGGTAGACGGGTGTTAACGGCTTTTATTTTTTTCTTATCTGGCGAAAACTATAGTGGCGATACATAAACAGGATTTTTTTAAATTATTATACAAATTTAAATGATAAAATGCGTGCTTTTTAGGGTTCCGTACCCAAAGGGTAAAACGGGAACCCTATTACTAAGGCTCCGCCGTCTGTCTGTCTGTCCGTCTGTCACCAGGCTGTATCTCATGATCCGTGATAGCTAGACAGTTGAAATTTTCACAGATGATGTATTTCTGTCGCCGCTATAGCAACAAATACTAAAAACCAGAATAACATAAATATTTAAGGGGGCTCCCATACAACAAACGTGATTTTTTTGGTCGTATTTGCTCGATATTGATAACGGTAACAGGTAGTAGACACTTGAAATATTTACAGAATATTTAGTTATATATTCACTTTAAAAATCAATAATTAAATTTAAATAAAACAAATATTTAAGGGCCTATACAACAAACGTGATTTTTTTGCCGTTTTTATAGATAATGGTACGGAACCCTTCGTGCGCGAGTCCGACTCGCACTTGGCCGGTTTTTCTTTAAGTATCACACGTACGTAATAAAATATTGAGATATGGCATCACGTTATCTTAAAAAGTCTACGGGATAATATGGCAACGTTTCCAGGTTGCGCTGCCAACTAAATGTATAAAACTCTACGCTGGGTTGCTCATCTGGTGTCCGCTTGGTTACGCAGCCAACCATACATTTTGTTGGTGACGCGACCTGGCTGCGCCGTCATGGCGTATCGGTGAGGTATGGCTTTAATAGAAGACGATAAAGTGTATGTTACCGCCAAGGAAGAGGTGTTGGAGATCCCAGGCGGGCACCCTGACGAGCCCGGAGTCAGTGAGGCGCTGTAGCCCGCGCAGGTCTAACAGCCGAAGTCGCGTGGCGCCTCGCACCAGTCGCGCCAGAGCGTCGTCGCCGAGTCGGTACTCGCCCACACCTACGCGCTCCGTCGCCGCCTCGCCCGCAATCGATAGTTCTTCCAGCTGTGGCCAGCCTTTGCATTCCATCTGTGAATAAATGATGTCCATAATAATGAGTTCAACGTCTGCAAATAGCAGTATCTTGGGTTTATAACTAGATCAACCATTCTAGTAACTGATAGTATCCAAAATATAGAATAGTATAAAAATAACTAGATGTTATTTTTATAACTATTCTATATTTTGATTCCGTCAAACTCAGCATATATTATTATATTAATACGTGAAACGAAAACTTTGTACGCCTTTTTACGAAAATCTGACGGAGGAGTATGAAATTTTGAGCAGGAGTGCAGAAAGCTAATATTTTTATTTTATTTAAATAAATAAAATAAACATTGCACACCATACTATTTGTTTGACACACACACACATTGTACCAGGGCCTCATGACTTTAAGAAAGATAGGTGACAAAAGTGACAGCTTGAGCATGGAATTAGTAAGTACTTTATAATAGTATGGAATGAGTAAGTACTATATTGATTGTGAGTAGAGGGGGTCGAATTCCAACCAGTGGGCGACTACTATAGTTTCAATTAAACCATTTACCGGAATTTTTGAATTTTCAAAGTCAGTAATTCAGAAAGATGAAGCTAACTTACGCCCATTACAAAGCGTAGTAGGTTCCTATGGAGTAGAACAGGCAAGAAATTCCATGGACACTCTTTTTAAATTATATTATTATAAAATATTTGTTACATTATTAATGTTAAATTTATAAATATATATAAATTATATATATATTTAATATTTATTTATTTTTATTATAAATATGTGAGAACTAAGTAAAAAGACGTGCACGTTAAAAGCGTCCAGAGTAAAAGCAAAAAGAAACAATAAACAAACAATTCAAAAATATAACAATTACAAACTATAGTCTTTGGCTGTAGCCGTAGCGGGAATAGACGATATAGATTAAACGAACCTGCTGCGAGGTGGTGGCATTGGCCAGCACTAGCTGCGAGTTGGCAGCTCGGAACACCCTCATCTTGGGACAGCCCTTCTGCAACGCCTCCAGCGGCACGGTGGCCGGATGCGACGCCGCCAGCGTGCCGGATATGTCCAGCACTTCCAGGTTGATGCAGTAGTTCTGGAAATATACACATTTTACTTTACCAACTAGTTAAATAGGCAATTAAATAATCATGATATAACAGGTGTATAAATACCCCGTGAAGCGATCGCCTGCTAGAAGCAGTCTCCTTGTTCAACGGTTTTGATGATTTTATTTGTTGTCTTTTATAGTGCAATTTTCTTATGCACAAAGTTCATAAGACATTTAAAAGATTAGCGAAGTCGAGTGTCGCTTGTTCTTCCCGTTGTTATGCTGAAAAATATTTACTAGAGCATACCTAGGGAACCTTCTGGTTACGGAGATATCAAAGTTCCAACAGTCCAGTATCCTGTATCAGCACCATTTACTAACAGGACTTTGGGTACAATAATTGTTGAATTCATATTCCACATGCTCGTAGGTAGATATTAGCAACTTCCTATTATCCATACTAATATTATTAAGCTGAAGAGTTTGTTTGGTTGAACGCGCTTATCTCAGGAACTACTGGTTTGTACGCTACGAACAAGAGGGGCGGTGTGTCAATGAAAAATGTTGCAAAAACGGGAAAAAAAAGTTGCGTAAAATCATGTATGACGGAATTGTTCCCCTTAAAAAGCTAAAAAAAGTCCGCGACAGCATACGTCTATCTTTTAAGGTTGACTCACTATAACCTTTTTATGGTAATCAAATATGTTCTAAAATAATGCATTATTTGCGAAGGTGTTTTTATAAACATGATATTAATCCTTATCCAAATAAATACGTTATTCCAAATATTCATCACAAGTATTTAATTATGAACAAAATTGCCCTTGACATCATAATGATTTCAATGAATATCTTAGGAGATATCCTGTTTTTAAAATAATAACATTATAAATGCGGAAGATTGTGAGCATCCTCACAATCTTCCGCATTTATAATATTATTATTTTGATGGATGTCGTTACAAAAAGTTACTTTCACGCAAAAACTAATGAACGGCTTTAGACGAAATTTGGCACACAGATATAGTTTATAACCAGGACTAACAGATAGGATAGTTTTTATTCCGATTTTCCCACGGGATCGAAACTTACGCGGGTGAAACCGCTGGGCACTGCTAGTATATTATATAAATGAAGTCTTTAAACATTAACAATACATTATGTATGGTTGTTTACAGTAACACTCGTGACGTAATGGGATTGCCCGCCTATTTATTGAGGAAATCCCGAAATAATTGAATAAAACTAAAAAAAAAAACAAAGTATCGAATCTAACTTTATTTGAGGAATCATAATCCGCTTATAATGTTCCCACTGCTGGGGCACAGGCCTCCTCTCTTTGAGAGGGAGTGGGCTGTAATTCACCACGCGGGCCTGGTGCGGGATGGTAGATGTCATATGTCTTCGATTTTTGGTTCTAGGACACGCCAGTTTCCTCACGATATTTTCCTTCACCGTTTTGAGAGCAGTGGTGATGAAATTATTTACACAAAGTAAAGCGTCTGCCTGGGTTCGAAACCACGACCTACAATTCCTAAGACAGGACCATTACCACTCGGCCACCACTGCTCTCTATCTATTTGAGGAATATTTCCGTAAATAATGAAATGTTATTGAACCACATGTTTTTTTTTTTGGGGTCATTGGATCCGATCACCTGTCAGTATTAGCCAGGGTTTGGAATGAGATCTGGGTGATGTAATTGACGCTAAGTTCCATTGTTATTATCTTAAGCATTTGAGTCTCACTGACAAAGATCTCTCTTCTCTCTTTGTACTTTTCCTGGTCGGCTGCAATTTTTGGAAATGCTGTAGAGGCTTATCCTGTCAGATATTTCATACCGAGGTTCTGTTTCCTGCTATTTAATATCCATGCAGTAGTTGTTTTAGCCCAATGTTCTTCCAAAATTTTACCAGCCCAGTT
Organism: Tiliacea citrago; assembly: GCA_963921375.1. Lineage (NCBI taxonomy): Eukaryota > Metazoa > Arthropoda > Insecta > Lepidoptera > Noctuidae > Tiliacea > Tiliacea citrago. Next base: position 16,947,474 of record OY992784.1, read on the forward strand.
CCACTTTAATCTATACCTACTTCAAAATATTGGTAGAATGTTAACACATACCGCTATCGACTGCAATATCTGCGGCATAGCTATGAACTTGTTGTTCGCTAGCATGAGATGCGTCAGTCTTGCGCCGAAGTTCTCCGTAATGCGCGCCATCGAAGCCGCTGACATGCACGTACTCGAACCACCCGTTTCAGACTGTAACAATACATACATTAATAAGGTATTGGACGGCTATCAAAAATATATATGAATAATGCTTATTTTTATAGGTGTTACTAAAAACAACGATCTGAGAAAAAAAAAATCGGTGGAGAAATGGTGAAGTTACACGCTTTTGAAATTATTCTACTATCCTTGTCACGCAAAACGATCATTATGCTGAATGGCGCAAAGTTATTATGGCGTTCCTGTATTGTGACGATGCTAGCAATGTTGTATCTGTTTACAATAGACTTTAAAACGCATACAACTTCGGCATTTTTTGAGATGACAAAACAATTTTTTTTTATTGTGGCGTAAATTTTTTGTTAGTTTTGAAAATTTTTTTTTTATTAAAAACCGCTGTATTAAAGTAACTTGACTGTTGAAAAGTTTACTTTACACCTCCGCCTTAACTTTCGGGACAACAGGCGTAATGTTACGTTATGTCCTATAATTAGGACTATAAGTGCCTAAATAGCCGTTTCCGTCATTGAATAGACTATCGAACCAATTACTTTTTTGAAAGCACAAAGAATATAATATAAGTTTTAATCGTACATATGTATCATCAATTAATTCAATTATACAAAGTTATGAATGTGGGAATCGATACTTAGTTACAATCGGCACATCTTGTACGTATTTTTCTGTTCCTTTCTTCTGTGTGTACATAAATGGTTAAATAAATAAATAAATAATGTGGTAACTAAAAGGATTATCTTCTCCATGCAGGACATGCAGCACAACCTGATATAGCCTAAGATGATAAATATCATACCGTCAGCGACAAGTCGATCCTCTGCAACTTGGGCAGGGCCTGCATGAGGTCGAATAGTTGCTCAGAGGTGATTCGACTCCAGCCGGCGACGCTCAGCTCCACCAACTGAGGGCAGTAGTCAGCGACGCAGGCGAGCACCCACGACACGTTGCTGACTTTCCACTGAGCTGTAGATTAGGATAAATTCGATTAGTAATAATAATTTGTGAAGGATGGTATTAGACATCGCGGTTAACACTAAACAGGTTGCATCTTCTACTTTGGCTGCAATTACACCAATTCTATTGAATGATAGATGTAGTCTGCATTATAGATAATCTGAATAATCGATTTTCATGCTGGGCCTTCAAAACGTATGTCGGTAGAAAAAGCTTAACCATTTTTGAGCGAGCCTATTGTCGGCAATAACTATTAATAGCTATTATAAAACATTGCTTGAAATCGAAAGTTTTAGCAAGACACCAGTGCACAAGTAGCAGTGTAGGTTGTGTTAATACCAAAAACACTCTTTTTAAATGTATCATGCAACAAAGTAAACCAGCACAGTTATTCACTTACCAATATTTAAGGTTTGACATTGTGGTAACCGGTTTTCCAGGAGCCACGCCAGTTTGTAATCTGTTTTACATTTTTCACTAGTATATTGCGCAAGGTCTACATTCTTCCACAATTCTGGTCTACAGCTCACACTGTGCCATAACTTACATACTCTACCAATTCTGGAAATAAATTTAAAAGAAGTGTGAGTATTATGTACAAGAGCACATGACCAACATTTTTGCCTCATCATTCTACGACCAAAACCGTATAAAACGATAGATTTGGTTAAATTATGGATTTGGCTAAACGTCATCCGACGTGACCACATTTTCAATTATGTAAAAAAAATATTGTTTCATAGCAATCTGTCTGATTTTCAGAATATAGGTAGTTAAACGATAGACTTTAGGTACCGATTAACGCTATCGATCGACGCTACTGATGTCTGAAATTCAATTTCAGACATCAGTAGCGACGAGATCCGTACCCAGGAGATAATTTGAGAAAACCGTCTGAAAATCTTGTTTCCAAGTGAACATTGGTCAGTTGAAGCGAATTATGCATTTTTTAGAAGTGTGAGCATCGTATGTTATAGAATTTGCCCAGATGTAGAAAAAAAATATATCCGTCGAACAACTTTTCTATAATCAGAAATTATAAAAAAATCGTGTTGAGTATTTACGTACGATTAATAAAGAGCTTACCCGAAACCATCGAACCGATATTGAAAGAATTTTTAATTAATTGGACAGAAGGAACCTGGGATACCGTTATAAAATTGCTGTTTTTTGAAAAAAAAAAAATCATCGTTTTCAATCATTGTCGGTCTCATCATTGTTGTTGTGAGGGATAGAAGCGTAATAAGCACCGCGCGTTTGCCGGGCGACTCTGAAACGTTCTTTTCGTTTTTGGAATTATAGGTGACATGAATACCGATTTTTGGTAAAGCCATGCAATTTTTTTTTTTATTTGTTCCAGGTTGCTTAAGAGACAAATTGGTTAAACTTTTTGTAATTTTTGAAAATACGCTCATGTCACATGACGCGCAAACTGTCTGAAAACGAACTTATTCGTAATAGAATGACCAAACCTATGCACATTTTAATATCAGACATATTGTGATAAAACCGTCTGCCTATTTTTTTTGACATAGCAGAAATGGGCCCGAATAAAACTACGACGTTTCTGACCGGTACTACACCACCGAGTCGGTTTCAGAATCATCTAACTAAACTAACGATTTTAAACAATAAAATTGTGACCGTAAAACAATGAGACATGGTTTTGATCGTGGGCTCTCGTATTATAAAACTTAGTTACATTGTCAATATATTTATTTATTTTTAATTTATCGGTGTCTCTATGTTTTATGTTTAGGTATATTTTATTTTGTTTGATTTTTTATTATAATTATAACGTTACTAAGCTTATTTTTTCAGTTTTTTTCTACTTGGTTATTAATTGTATAGTATAGTGCTTGTGGCACAATTATTACGTTTATGGGGCATGCGGTGCTATCCTATAAGAAATTGTTACACTAAGCTTAGATTGAAGTAAAATATTATTTTTAAATTGTAATGTTGTAAACAATTGTTGGTTGGCCTTTAAAGAAAAATAAAATAAATATAGATGGTCTAAAAGTGTTTACCTGATCACAGAAGGCAATGTGCCCTGAGGGGCCACAACATATTCAAATATCTGTAATAGAATCTCCTTAGGTATAGAATGTCCCCAAGGACTTTGTGGTCCAGTCTCTTTACTTTCAGCTCCACTAATTCTAGTTCTTTCAGTCTTTTCACTTTTCTCTGCAAAAAATTAACACTGAAGAGTTAAGATTGATGTAAACTATGAAGATTGCTGCTTAGGAGTTTGTTGCGCCACTTCTTCTTCCCAGCTAAAGCACTAGGAAGTGGTGAAGGGTGGGCGTTTTTGGGGGACTGTCTTATGTAATTTTGACGTTCGAAAAGTGCTGATTCTCAGCCTAGTTTGAATAAATGACTTTTGATTTGATTTGATTTGACTTATCAATACAATGTATGTAGGTGTTTGTGAAAATATTCTACACTCACATTTATTAAGAATGCTGCAAGGTAATTTACTTCTTACACAAGGATATCAAAAGGCATTAAGACCGAAAATACTCATAGATATATGACTGTAGTATACAAAGGCTATGCTTATGCTATCTTGTTATCTCCTGGCGGTTATCAAATGCAAACATGCAGCTGAGGTAGAATGGATGTGAGTCGTAGTGCTATTCCGAAGAACCTCTTAAGCCGAGGGGGCTTAAGAGGTAAAACTTTTCTTAAAATAGTTAAAAGATTGTAATAGACTGAGTTGATGATGTACTTACTTTGCTTACTTTTAGAACTGGTTGCTTTCTTAGGCTTAGGGGTCTTGGGTTGCGGATGGCGCGGCTTGGGCGCGGCGACGGGGTCATACTCCTCACCAGAACTCACGCTAACAGGCGACGCCACCCGCTTTTTCTTAGATTTCCTTTGGCCAATATCGGCAACCGATGTTGGCGTTGGTGTTACCTGTAATATTAGGTTTATTTAAAATGGTGTTTTGTAGAATAATGTGTCACTAGTTACAATACCTACTACTTATATTTAGGTTCAACGAAAATTCTCTAAAGACTACAATGAACTGAATTATTGATGTGGTTTTACTATCATACTGCCTTATCCATCCGAAAATAATGGCGTGAACACATTATGTTAAATAATAAATATAGGAATTAAACAAGATACAAGATATCAACTGTTTAACATTTCAAGCAAGTTATTAAGTCCATAAAAAACCGGTAAATTAGACAGTATGGACCAACAAGGTCCATTATGCACAAGCTCGATTGCTGAGCGAGTCCTGGGTTCGATCCCCAGGTCAAGGAAAATGTTATTAGGTTTTTCCATTACGAATTTCTTAGTCGCAACCTTGAAGTCCAGATTTGTGCCTAGTGGATAATGGCAATCAACTAGGGTTATACGCCCTAGTCGATTGCCATTATATTATACATGAGACTAGAACATAACAAGCAAAATATTTTTACTGGTGTGATGTTATGTTATAAAAATAAACATTATTTAGGACATTACAATTTTATTTTATAACATGGCTTTACTTTTTAAGTACAATTGCAAGTGTTTTATTTGTGTGGGTGGCAAGTAAAGACCACTACTCAATGGTATTCTGCAGAATACTGGCAGTTTAGGGAAAGTTAATGGTATTCTATTAGCCTCATGTTTTCCAGATAATTCAATTTTGTGTACTAAATAAATCTATCTGATTTATCAGGAATAAAATGTTATACCAAAACACATAAACAAGAGTAGCCACAACAGATGGAAACAATATTAACCAAATTTTTTAGTTCCCCGTTAATATAGGGATAACAAGCGAGGCAATGAGGGGCTAGGTGATCCTGAAATGAGCCTTGAAGTATGGCCTATGGCCATTTTATGGTAAGGTAAAAGAAAAAAAAAATGATGAATACAACAAAAAAATTAATGATAAGCATTGCATATTTGGACTAATTTTTTTTTAGAATTTCTATCAGAAATGGGATACAAACTAAAAAATATTTAAATAAAAACTTAAAATTGTATAAAAGTCGAACTCACTAGTTTAAAGGTCAAAGCGCGTCCGAGTATCACCCTTGGCTGCATTGTTATTGGTACAAAATAAAATAGTATATTAAGTCATAATTTTTTTTTACAAATAAATTCATAATACATCCAAATAAGCCCCATTTTCATCATTGTATAGATCTTTTTTGTTGGCAGTTTAATGAATGAGTTGCTATGCTGCTAGTTTTCTACTTTCTCCAATTAATTATTTTTCATCATTTATTATGGGCACAGCAGATGTTAAACTTAAAACTGCACTTTAATAGAATGGATACTGGATAACAATAGTAATATAATGCAACAATAGAACTTGTTCAAACATAGCTCAGTTTATTTTGTGAATAAAGTTGGAAGGATTCTTATTTTTTGAAGAATAATCTAAATGTCATGCATTTTTTCCTGTTATTATTAAGTTACTTTGCAAGTATTATCATTGTAATTACACTAGGTATATACCAATCTTTACAGTTAACTCAAGATTACTGAAATTGTGTTACCTTTGGTTTGCCCAAGCAACATTTTACTCTGCAACACATCCGCTTTTTGTATTATCATTTGATCACACAGCTGTTTATTGTTTGTTGTAAAAATTTGTAGTATCATCCAAGCAAATATATGGCTATGATTGCTTAGTAAATAATATAGATCTACAGATATTTAACTAACCATCGGATTGTTATTAGCTAGTACATGAGACTTAAAACATTACTGACAAAATGTGGGTTTAATATACTTCCCTGCCTACTCCGTTGGGGAACACAGGCGTGATGTTATGATTTATTTATCAAGAACTCATCTGAGGCCTAGCTACATACTGCATATAAGTTTTAAATGTTGTTATCATAATACTTCTAGATTATTACAGAAAGTGCACCCATATTTTAGTGAAATTATACATAAAAGCTAAAATGGTCACTATTATATGTGTATGTTTAAGTGATACACTTATAAGTTTAGTTGTTTCAAATTGATATAATATCTGTAAATCAAGAAGTGCCAGCTGTTTAGTGTTTATTATGCTGATGAAACCTTTATTAGCAAGCATTTACTATACTACCCTACCAGTATTAATGCCAATATAAATGCCGTATAAATAGCTTTATCATATTGGATCAATGATGAATACAACAAAAATTGGCTTTTGTAACAAAATTAAGGCAATTTGTATTTTACAAATGTTTATGTAACCTGTTCAAAACTAGTTAGTTGTAACAACATGGAAACAAGTTACAGCTGAGAATGGAAAGTGTAGCTCACTGATATGCACTTTGTTACTCTTACATTCAATGCATTGTGTACAAATATAGAAGTTATTGTATTGCCTATTGATTGAGCAGATTGCAACAATGATTGATATTCAAAGAGGTTTATGTTGTCTAGAAAGTGTAATAATAATGCTGTTCAATGAGTAGGTATTTTGAATTAATTACTATAGAATAGTAAAATGTAACAGTATTATCAAAACCCCCAACTATATTGAGTATTTGTCTGCATTTTGCATTTAAGTAATGTGTTTTAGAATTTATAGTTTTGTGGTATAAGTAATGCATTTATGTATAGTAATAAAATAATAAATTCAAGTAGCATTATTTAGTGAAGTCGCTAGCCAACCATAGAAGGTTAATTTAAGAGAATAAACCAACTACTTACAGTTTCATGCACACTTGTCCTCCTAATCTTAATCTTCATAGAGTTAGTATCAACTATCTGGCTTCGATATGTGGAAGTGTTCTCTGACTTCTTTGATTTCTTTTTACTTCGTGAACTGCGAATGTCCAACATAGACCTTGGCTTGCCACTACATGGTATAACTGCATGAGCTCTACGCTCTCTAGACTCCTTTTTACTCTTTTTTGTTGATAATTGACTAAGTTCATGACTGTATGGTTTACCACTTTGTCGCGGCATATTAGTTAACGGTAACTTTGAATTGCGCTTGAGCTGTTCATCCTCTGAACTTTCGCTATCTTCGGCATCCTCTTCTTCCTCCACTTCCTCCTCCTCCTCCTCCTCAGCCTCCTCGTCGTCGTCGTCATCCTCCTGGCACTCACTACTACTCACTAAATTCAAGTTTTTACCACCTTTCACTTGTGACACAACACTATGTTTAGAATGTGTTCTATATGATGAATCTTTAGATGAGTCTTTTCTCCTTTTACTTTTTGGAGGAAGACAACCATTCACGGTTGAGGATTGAGAACTCTGTCGGGAGTGGTGCTTGTGCTTCCTGTGTCGCGGCCGCGTAGGACACGGCAGTGCCCCATTAACCACTTGCGCCTTATGACTCGCAATTTCGTCTATGCTCTGTTCGAAATCAGTCTCCAGCTTAACACCAGAACCTGACTCGATTTCTTCTTGGTCGGAGTCAGCACCAGACCCATCTGTCGCCAGCTTAGGTAGACGAACCTCTGGGAAGAGGTCCTTGCGGACGGTGAGCCTTGCGGCCTCGTAACCGCCGTTCACGGGACTTGATCGATCAGACATACCGCCCGCCTCCCGCCGCCCTCGCGTACCACTTCTACAAACCACTCACCTGTCCGCGAGGTAAACAATCAGTTTGACACATCACATTTTCACTTTTGTGACCAAGCAATTCACCGATCGTTATGCGATGGCATGAAAAGGTAAATGATTGTCGATAATCGATGTGCGAAACATTATAATTACTTCAGTTTACACTTCTTGTGAGTCCCAAACATCTTTTTTTCTTCACATATTCGCATTTTAGGTCATCCATGTTCATGTAACGTTGTGATTGCGAAAAACAAAGTACAGATCATTTTCGCGGACACTTGTACTTGAATATTTGGTGATGACACATAAAATGTACGATTTTTGAAAGTATGGACATAATACACACTTATTTTTAATTATTTTCGTTCACTACGAGTTGATGAAAACTGTTGACCTTGTTTAGAAGCTTATTATGTTTCAAATTTTAATCAACAGATGCAGACATTGTCACAAAAAAAGTTGTACTTGTTTAAACGCAGTAGCCTTGGAGCGACGTTTACTTTACAGAGTTAATAAATGAAAAATTATTAGAATCCAATATTATGGAAGTTTCAACATTGCTTCTCATTTGTTCTATTTATTATGAGATTATGAATTAAATTATAAAATAATCTTCACCAAATCATCGTACTCGATTCTTATAATATTCATGATATTACCTCCTTTCAAGCATAATAGCAAATGTCAAACGGCTGTGTTTTCTATTTCATCGCTGAATGTTGTTCATGAAAATTCACAGATGGCAGCACTCGTTAAATTTACAGAAATTCAATACCAAGAATTATGTTGTTTTTTAGTGTTGCTTCTCTTTCTCTCAAATCATAAACGATATTGTCTGTAGTAGAAATTAGTTACATTTGTTGTATCAAAATGATATTGGTTAGTAACATTGTTTAGTATTCATTGAAATATTCGGAAATGTTAAAGTGTGGGCGATTTGTGACGACGTGTGTGTTCAATGTATTGTGTGTGACGTTCATCAATAGTGATAATGATAACCTACACGGTCTTTCTGTAGCAGAGTACATAACTACATAACGGGTGAGTCATATTTATATTTATTACATTTGCTGTATAAACATATCGATGATCTCATACATAAAATTGTAATACTGGCTTACACTTCATTGCTATGCTTATTATGTTTCGTCAACAACTTTTATGCTTAGGCCATTGACTAGGTAACTATTCATTATTTTGTTTCCTACTTTATTAATTCTAAAGTAAATTAATTAAGTATCCTGTACTTTCCTGTATTCTGTACTTACCTACTTAGATATGAACATGAAGCTAAGCTAAAAGTATTGAGTAGGTACCTACTGGCTGATAAAATAAAAAAAAAACACTTAAAGTAGGTACATAATGTAGGTAGATACCCACCTATTTAACTTTTGTTAGCAAAACGTATTCATGAATAGTAGATTCCGCTTCCTACATGGTTCCTACTTAACAGTTAAAAATCTCAGTCCAAAATAGAGATCCGTGCTTTTACTTAGGTACCTACACCTAGCGTAGTAATTTATGTAGGTACCTATACCTTAACTGCATAAGTACCTACCTACTTTGTATTTATTATAATAAAAAAAAAACCTGTAAAATTCGTGTCTGACCACGCACAGTGACGGGGTTCTGTTGTCGGGAATTACGGATGAATATTTATTTACGCATACAATGCACTCACTACCGATATTGATTTTATCGACAGTATGTGGCGAAATTTTAATTGAAAGTGTAAGTTCTACCAATCTCAATTTTTTCTGAATTTTCCACTTATCATTTTTCTAGGTATTTACCTACTTCGTTTACACGAAGTAGGGACACATTTCTTGCGACTTTAGAAGCACATAATCTCACCAACTTACAACCAAAAAGGTATATTTAAATTTCTAATCTTATTTCAAATGGAGTATTACATTTGAAATAGAAATTTAAATAGACCTTTTTTACAGTCCGTTCAACCGATTTGACTTCTCATTTAAAGCAAAAACGTGGTTACAATAAAAACCATTTATTACAGCTGCCACTTTTCATGCCTCCAACACAATAGAAGTCAAAATCGGTTGAACGGATTGTAAAAAAGATTTATTTAAATTTCTAATCTTATTTCAAATGGAGTTTATGTATTGACATTTATTATTGTATTGGGGTGTAAGGGGGAGCACACAACAACCGGACTCCCCAAATGTCAACCTCACCTGCGCGCGGTACACCCTGCCACTGACGAACGAGGCGCTGACGACCGACCGATGGCGGTATAACCATTCAAAAAGCCAACCTAAATTCTCCAGAGTGATGACGGGCAGCAGCGTTATCGTTGCGAAAGGATTGGCCCTGCGGTCACCAACCCGCATGCCCAGCGTGGTGACTACGGGCATTAAACCTCTCAATGAAAGTGCGAAAACAACGGCCCCCTGTTCCCGGTGGACCCGCTATTCCTGGTCAAGGTAATGGCGGGACGGAGGGTGCGAAGAATCACCGGGTTACGGCAGGCTACCAACGACGACTTCATCTGGCTACGTATAATGGACGTTCGATGAGGCTGGACCATCACCTTGCCGAACTTGAGGTAGAGTTAGGTCGCAATAACTGGCATATACTGGGGTTATCTGAAGTCCGAAGACAGGGGGACAACCCTGGAGTCAGGCCACCTATTCTACTTCCGCGAAGGTGATCAGCTCTCCCAAGGTGGAGTCGGCTTTCTAGTCAACAAGTCAGTCAGTAGTGTGTCGACACGGGTAGCGTACCTTGTACTGAAACTCACTGACAGGTACTACTTGAAAGTGATACAGGTATATGCGCCGACTTCGACATGCTCTGACGAGACAGCCGAGGCCATGTACGAGGATATTGCCAAGGTAAGGCACAGTACAACAAAGGCCCACTACAACATTGTTATGGGGGACTTCAATGCCAAAGTGGGAGTACAAGAACGCGGTGAATCGAAATTCGGATCGTTCGGTTTGGGGCGCAGGAATCACAGGGGGCAAATGCTGGTCAACTTTTTAGAGTCGCAAGGGCTATTCTTGATGAATTCATTCTTTGAAAAGAAACCCCAAAGGAAGTGGACCTGGCAAAGCCCCGATAACGTGACAAGGAACGAGATAGACTTCATCATGACGGATAAGAAGCATATATTTAGAGATGTCTCCGTGATTAGTAGGTTCAATACCGGAAGCGAACCCAGGCTTGTCCGAGGCACTCGAAATATCAATTTTCGAGCTGAAAGAATCCGTATGATGAGGCCTACCCTCCGACCTACGCAGCTTCAAGCCGCTCTAGGATCCGAAAAGTTCCAACTGGAACTTCAAAATCGATTCGCCCAATTGGAAACTATAGACATTGTTGAAGAGAAAGCTGACGAGGTGGTCAAAGCATTACGCGACGTGTCCCGCAGACATTTCCCGTCGCAGCGAAAAGTAAGGTTTCCAAACTTTCCTCGGAGACTCTTGGGCTTATGAGGGAAAGACGAGAGCTGCCATCCACGCAGCCGTCTTCATCAGTTAGGAGAACCTTAAGCCTAAAAATTAAGAAACTGACGCGACGCGACCTTCGGTGCTCCAGCACGCGCGACATCATGGTCGCAATTGAGCAGAACCGAGGGTCGAAAGTGTTCGCTCAGCAACTACGGAGGTCTCATCTGACGAAACTAAGAACTGCAGATGGCAGAATCGTGACTTCAAAGCCCGAGATATTCGAGGAAGTCGAGGATTTCTACGGGCACCTACACTCAACGTGGACGCCAAAACCAGCGGGGCATAGTGTAGATACACTATGCCCCGCTGGTTGATGGTCATCTGACCATCGAGCCAAATTAACGCGCCACTACACGGAGGACATCCCGGATGTCGACCAGAGCGAGATTAGGGTGGCTCTCGAGCAGCTTAAGAACAACAAGGCACCTGGTGATGACGGAATAACGACAGAGCTCCTTTAAGCGGGCGGGGCTCTAGTCCTGAAGGAGCTAGCGAGTCTCTTTAATCCGTCATCCAAGAGGGTACAACGCCCGAAGCGTGGAGCAGAAGTGCGGTGGTTCTGTTCTTCAAAAAAGGCGACAAAACCTTGCTGAAGAACTATAGACCCATCTCACTTCTGAGCCACGTATACAAGCTGTTCTCAGTTCTGTGAACTTGGCACCCGACATTGGAAAATCTTCTTTTTTCATTTTTTTTTCATAGATTTTGGTATGTAGTTGATTGTAGTAAACATTTTTTCGTTTGTAGTAGCTCTAAAAAAAATTAGAGCACTTCGAAAAAAACTCATCTCCCCGTTTTGTCGGGCGCTATTACAAACCAAATCACGTTACTACAAACGCAAAAAAGTAACTACAAACGAAACTAACTAACTAACGTAACTTTCTTTCGTTTGTCGTACAAAAAAAAACAAAAAAAATATATTGGTACTTCGATTTTTTTCAAAGTCCTCTAATTTTTTTAAAGAGCTATACTTCATAAGAAAATGTTTTAATACAATCAACTACTAACGATTGTGTACAAGAATCAACTACTAAACTTGAGTTCCGACAAAACGGGGAATGAGTTTTTTTTCAAAGTCCTCTATTTTTTTTTGGACTTTCTACGAACGATAATGTTTTTACTACAATCAACTACTAACGATTGTGTACAAGAATCAACTACTAAACTTAAGTTTCGATAAAACGGGAATGAGTTTTTTTCAAAGTCCTCTATTTTTTTTTGGACCTACTACAAACGAAAATGTTTTTACTTCAATCAACTACTAATGATTCTGTACAAGAATCAGCTACTAAACTTGAGTGCCGACAAAACGGGGAAATGAGTTTTTTTCAAAGTCCTCTAATTTTTTTTAGAGCTACTACATACTAAAAAAAGTTTACTACAATCAACTACATACCAAAATCTATGAAAAAGAAGAAGAAGATATTCCAATGTCGGGTGCCAAGTTCACAGAGCTGCTGTTCTCGAGGGTCGTCACGAACCGTCTCGCCAAGAGACTTGACGAGTTCCAGCCGCCAGAACAAGCCGGTTTTCGAAAAGGCTTCAGTGCCGTAGACCACACCCATACTGTTCGGCAAATTTTACAGAAGACCGAGGAGTACAACCAGCCGCTGTGTATGGAATTTGTGGACTACGAGAAAGCCTTCGACTCCATCGAAATATGGGCAGTCCTGGCCTCTCTACAACGATGTCGAATTGACTGGCGACTGATAGAAGTGTTGAGATGTTTGTATGACGCTGCCACGGCGACTGTCCAGATCCAAGATCAGAAACCAGTCCCATCCAACTGCTCGAGAGGGGTGAGACAGGGGGATGTGATATCCCCAAAACTGTTCACCAATGCGTTGGAGGACGTCTTCAAGACGCTGGACTGGACTGGACAGGGTATCAACGTGAACGGCGAGTACATCTCACACTTCGCTTTGCTGATGACATCGTCATAATGGCAGAGACGCTGGAACAGTTAGACCAGATGCTGCACAGCCTAAACGGAGCCTCCCGGCGGGTTGGCCTCGGCATGAATTTGGACAAGACAAAAGTCATGTACAATTCGCACGTCTCGCCGAGTCCAATCCACATCGAAGGGTCGCTTCTCGAAGTTTTGAAGGACTACCTAGGACAAGTCGTCCAGCTCGGTAGACACAACTTTGAGAAAAAAGCCGACAGAAGGATCCAGTTGGGTTGGGCGGCATTTGGAAAACTGCGTCAAGTCTTCTAGTCGCCTATCCCGCAATGTCTGAAGACTAAAGTCTTTAACCAGTGCGTCCTGCCCGTCATGACATACGGTGCCGAAACGTGGACATTGACAGTCGGGCTAGTCCATAAATTCAAGTTCGCCCAGCGTGCTATGGAGCGGGCTATGCTTGGAGTCTCTTTGAAGTATAAGATCAGGAATGAAATTATCCGGAAAAGAACCGGAGTTACCGACATAGCTTGCAAAGTAAGCAAACTGAAGTGACAGTGGGCTGGCCATGTTTGTCGAAGGACCGATGGCCGATGGAGCAGAGGAGTCCTGGAGTGGAGACCGCGTATCGGCAAGCGTAGCGTGGGACGCCCCCCCCAGCTAGATGGACCGACGACCTTAAGAAGGTGGCTGGGTCAGACTGGATGCGGAAGGCGGAGGACAGGGTGTTGTGGCGCAGCCTGGGAGAGGCCTATGTCCAGCAGTGGACTGCGATAGGCTGAGTTGATTATGTATTGACAAATAAAAAAGTTGCATTACGTAATCAGCCTATAATGTTCCCACTGCTGGGTCTCAGGCCTCCTCTCTGTAAGTGGGAGTGGGCCGTAATCCACCACGCGGGCCTAGTGCGGATTGGTAAATGTCATACGTCTTCGAATTTTTTGGTTCTAGGACATGTCGGTTTCCTCACGATGTTTTCCGTCTACGTTTTAGAGCAGTAGTGATGAAATAATTTACACAAAGTAAAGCGCCTGTCAGGGTTTGAACTTATAAGCTACAACTCGTAAGTCGTGTTCGTTACCAATGGGACAGCACTGCTCAGTGATGCTCACATAGTGTCAATAATCACGCGAGTAAAATGGCTGTGTGAGATACGGACGGACAGACGGACAGGACGAAATTAAGTATTCCGTTTTTAGGGTTCCGTACCCAAAGGGTAAAACGGGAACCCTATTACTAAGGCTCCGCCGCCGCGCCGTCTGTGTGTCTGACTGTCTGCCTGTCTGTCTGTCCGTCTGTCATCAGGCTGTATCTCATGAACCGTGATAGTTAGACAGTTGAAATTTTCACAGATTATGTATTTCTGTTGCCGCTATAACAAAAAAAAAAAAAAAAAAACAGAATAAAATGAATATTTAAGGGGGCTCCCATACAACAAACGTGATTTTTTTGCTCGTTTTTGCTCGATATTGATAACGGCAACAGGTAGACGCGTGAAATATTCACAGAATATTTAGTTATAATATATTCACTTTAAAAAAAATAATTAAATTAAAATAAAACAAATATTTAAGGGGGGCTCCCATACAACAAACGTGATTTTTTTGCCGTTTTTATAAATAATGGTACGGAACCCATCGTCCGCGAGTCCGACTCGCACTTGGCGGGTTTTGCTATTTGGCTACGGAACCCTAAGAAGTGGTGGGTATCCTCCTTTACAAAGATTTATTAGTAGTAGATTTTATTTTGTACTTTTTAACAGTAGAATTTGTTTAAATATCTATTCTATCACCTTCACTTGTAAGGTAGTTGTCAAGATAAATCTAAATGGCCGAAACACAACAGGGCAATCTTGTTTAGTTGAGGAATGCCCGTGACCACCTTCAGGCTCCATCATCAGACCATGGATTTTATCTAGGACCAGAGTCCTTGTCAAGACGAATCAAATAAGCCCAAACTCGATGGGGTTGCCTTGTTTTATTACAGACTTCCCATGGCCACCTTCTGACTCCATCATCAGATCACCTCCATATCATAATAATATTGCATTGTCATCCGATTTACATATGCATGCACAATTTCAGCTCAATCGGAAACCGGGAAGTTGGTCAAATTTAACTTGCAAGATTTCATTACTGACAGACACCGGGCAGGTGAAACTAAATAAAAGCTTGTAATAAATCATTCAGAATTTCAAACTCATTTGCCTTGATGTCTGAGGATGATGTGAGGTGCTGAAGGCAGGTGGAATCAATTAGTTGAAAAGAAGGCTGAGAGTAGCACAAGAAGCGTAGATAGACCAATGGCTAATAAGTCGCGAACAGGCTGATAATATATAGAGTTTGTCGTAAAGACTTGGCCAAGATTAGTACAAACGAGGGAAGCTGCAGTTGATTGAAATTGGCTGTTTATGACGAGTCGTTTTTCCATTCTGATATTCGAAGCAGCAGCCCGGAGTCAAGATTTGTGGCCCGCAGTTAGTGGCATGGCAATAGGCTTGCCCCTTGCCACATGACTTGGACTTGATCGGACTTAAAATTTGCGAAATGTGAGAGTAGGTACTTACACCACCTTCTGCCTACCGCTGAGGGGAACACCGACTTGATGTTGTTATTGCATGTAGATCAGGTAAAGAGAAACAAAAGAAGGACCCACCTGTGCTGTCTATTTTAACTGATAAACACTCGTAATTTTAGTAAAATGTCTCGGGTCACAAGTTCACGAGTATGGCGACGTTGACCAACTCCGGTTAGATGAAATGTCGACATGTCACAGGTCAGATCAAATTGCGAACCACGGATAGCGCTCAAAAAAGAAAAATCTTGATATCCGTAATAAGAAATGTCGTTCGTCGGAATGCACGGCCATGAAGAAGACGGATGAAAGATTGCATGCACCTGAGATAAGAATACTGAGATGAATGTGTCTGGCGACGGTATAGGATGAAGTAAGGACTTATTATATTAGAAGAACAGGCAGCTTAAAGTCGCGCTAGTAGCGAAAAAGTTAAAAAATAATCGTTTTTCTTGGTATGGGCTTGTGATGAGAGGGGATGAAATAAAACGCATGTGACTTAGTGCCAATTTCACCAATGAAAGTGAACGCGATTAGCACGTAGATCACGTTTAAGAGCTGTCAGTGTCATTATTTTCTTTGGAATATTCACACTGACAACTCTTGAACTCGGTTCAGATGTGCTGATCGCGTTCAGTTTCATTGGTGAAATTCGCCCTAAGAGAGCAATGAACATAAATGTTGAATTTTTGGCAAATGGAGACCAAAAATTTATTTTATGGTTTGTGGTTGGGACGTATGAGGATATGATTGAAAAGACAGTTAATGATACCGTGACGTGCCGCGGGCGAATTGAAGAGAAATACATTTGCGCAGACTCCAAGTAAAGGCTCGTACAGACTAGTGCGATATCGCGGGCGCGACGCGACACTAGTAGCACAATTTTTTTGTCGGTGCATGTCGCGCCCGCAATATCGCGCGAGTCTGTACGAGCCTTAACATAGGACAAGGGCAGGCAGAAGAAGGAAAGTAATTGTGTTGATTTTCACAAGGTCCTTCCTTTAACTTAACACATAAATCTAGCTGTAAGTGATTGTTTGAGCTAGGCTTCCAGGAATGTCTGAATTCAGCGCGGAGCTGGTACTATCTAGATCTGACTGGCCTCTGACATATGAATAAAGTTATGAAACGATACCGATACACATATCAGGACCTTGAATAGGTAGGCCTTCGTAACATAGAGCAGTGCTCTCGGAAAATGGAGGTCGACACGGCGCAGCGGCGGCGCCAAGGGGGGACACGGCGTCGTCACCACGAAAATTATAGAACATTAGCAACCCGCCCCGGTTTCGCACGGGTAGCGGAGCATAAATGCCTATTATAGATTATTTTTATGTTGTAGTGTCGTATCTAGGATTGCCAGGCCCAAAAATAATAAAGCCGGATACTGAGTCATATTTAGCCGAAAATTTAGCCCTCAAAGCCTGACACACAGGTTTTGAAAAGAAAAAAAAATGGATACTTTTATTTGACTTACTCTACTCTTAATTATATATTACTAGCTTTTGCCCGCGGCTTCGCCCACGTGGAGGTCGGTAATTATCCCTACGGAAACGGAAACTGGAAGCTTTACTGGTGTGCGGGTTACGGTAGTACCGTAACGCGCACGCCAGTAAAGCTCCCAGTAGGTAAATTTTTTTCCGACATCTTCAACAATCATAGTCATATTTCAGCCAATTTACACAAAACCTTAATGAATTGTGCACCTAAACCTTCCTCATGAATCACTCCGTCCATTTGCATTGGTGTAGTTTTCAAGTTTATCGCGTTCAGACAGACAGACGCGGTGGGAGACGGTTTTGTATTATGTAGTGACTAGCTTTTGCCCTGGTGGAGGTCGGAAATTATCCCACGGAAACTTACCACCGTCATTAATTTATCCTGTGTTAATCCAGGTTATTACCTATTTGTGTGCCAAATTTCATTCAATTCCGTTCAGCTGTTTTTTTATCGTAGTGTATCAACCATAATTATTTTGTTACGCGTAATTTTGAATCTGTGATATCTTTAAAGTATTCATTTAAATGATATGATGTCAAGGCATATTTTAAATTAAATGCCCAATTTAAATAACATTTATTTTATTGCACTACTATTAATATACCGGTATGATAATAATATACCGGTCAAAACAGCTTATCAACATCTGAAAGATAAAACGTTTTTACAAAAAAAAAAACAGTGATGTGGGGTAGGTACCACAGCTAAAAAGTGAAAAATAAAAAACTTTTTTACAAAAAAAAAAACCGACTTTTTTTTGGTAAAAAAGTTTTTTATTTTTCACTTTTTAGCTGTGGTACCTACCCCACATCAATTCGTATACCACTACTAGCTATAAAAACAACAGTGACAGGAAGTTCTATACAAGCTTTGACATCCCATCCATTGAAGTTAACATAAACAAAAAATTACAAACTTTATAATTTACTTAGGTACATATTCGTGCCAAGTTTCAGGTTTATTAACTCTAGGAATAAGATTTTTCATGCATACAACCCCCCCCCCTTAAAAGTCAAATTTCCAAAAACCCCTTCTTAGCGGATGTCTACGTCATGTCTGGGAGCCAATTTTCAGCCCAATCTGTTCAGTGGTTTGAGCTATGTGTTGAGAGACCAATCAGTCACGGTTTCCTTTTATATAAGGCTAGATATTATATTGAGTCTTTCTCCTTTTTTGAAGTCGGTTCAAAATCATTTATAGCCAGAGTGCATCTCATGACAATTCCAATAAGACCAAACACGGGTAGGATACATTGCTTTATTACGGAGTTCCAGTGCCTACCTTCCGGCTTCATCATCAGGGTACCATTTTGATCAGAACTATTTATTTAAATTTGCTTCGTTTAAAACTATCTTAATCGAGATATTATCTTATCGCCACCCGTGAAATACTTATCATTGAGAAGTTCCGGTGGCCATCTGTGGCCTTCTTCATCAGTTCCACTTCACCAAATTATACTTTCTGAATGGAAGTGATTGACTTGTTGATGAAAATATAAAAAATCGCTATATGTATGCCTATAATATTTGAGGAGTTCCTTCAGTTACTCATGGATCCCAACATCAAAACTGGATTTTGATAAAAATGGGACCAATCTAGAAGTATATGCTTTCAAATAATAAAAGAGTTTTCCAAATCGGTTCATAAACGACGGAGTTCAGAGGTAACAAACATTAAAAAAAAAAAAAAACATACAGACGACTTGAGAACCTCCTCCTTTTTGTGTAGTCGGTTTAAAAATGGTTGCTGTGGGTCATCCATAAAAGATAGACATAATTATGCTATCGAGTACTTTAGGCCTAGCACGCACTGCCTTGCGGTGCGTTTATTCTACCGCACGCGGTGGGTTTTTGCTGCCGTTCAGCATGTTTTCACCGCAATACTTCTATGACATTCCATACATCACATAAATGCGGTAAAAAAAAACGCACGGCAGTGCGCGCCAGGCCTTAGGCATAGAGCGCACTGCCTTGCGGTGCGTTAGTTCTGCCGCAGCGGGCGGCCTACTGTGAACAAAACCGCATGCGTTTTTCTCACCGCAATGCGCGCACTTCTATGACATTCCATACTTCACAATTTCCTAGAAGGTTTCACTTCAAAAAGATCAACACTTCACAAGTTACTTAGTTTTCACTTCTATCGGCAGTCTCCAAAGACTGCCCCGCATGTTTTTAAGATGTACAACTTTGGAGAACATTAATTTTATGCATCTCTAACGGTGACCGCCCACGAGCGTTTTTCTTGGCGATTTTTGTTAGAATGTATACAATCTGACAAAAATCGCGGAGAAAACCGCTCGTGGGCGGGCGGGGGCACACTTACGGTTTAGGCGGCTCACGGCAGTAAAGCTCCCAGTCGGCATAATTTTTTCCGACATCTTCAACAATAATCGTCATATTACAGCCAATTTACATCAAACCATAATGAATTGTACACCGTGGTGAAATCCCGTTCGGTAGTTTTTGAGTTTATCACGTTCAGACTTCAGACAGACAGATGCGGCGGGGGACTTTGTTTTAAGGGTTCCGTACCCAAAGGGTAAAACGGGAACCCTATTACTAAGGCTCCGCCGTCTGTATGTCTGTCTGTTCGTCTGTCACCAGGCTGTATCTCATGAACCGTGATAGTTAGACAGTCGAAATTTTCACAAATGATGTATTTCTGTTGCCGCTATGACAACAAACACTAAAATACAGAATAAAATAAATATTTAAGGGGGCCCACACAACAAACGTGATTTTTATGCTCGTTTTTGTTCGATATTGATAACGGCAACAGGTAGACGCTTGAAATATTCACAGAATATTTAGTTATATAATCACTTTAAAAATAAATACTTAAATTAAAATAAAACAAATATTTAATCCCATACAACAAACGTTATTTTTTGCCGTTTTTATAGATAATGGTACGGAACCCTTCGTGCGCGGGTCCGACTCGCACTTGGCCGGTTTTTGACTATGTAAGAATGTTATTATGAATCACATTTTATTCTTACTAAAGTAATTAGTAGTTTTGTTCGGCATCTTTTGGCGGGGCGGGGTGGACCAAAAGCCGGACAGGCCGGACTTGTATACAGGGTGTGGCGTACCGCGTAAATAATGGATAACCCTGTATCTACAGGTAGGGGACCCCAAGTCCAATAATAAAAAAAAATCAAACCCCGGGAGTCGAAGGGTATGCGCAATTTTTTTAATTTGATTAATTTTTGAAAAATTTCCACCTTTGGTCACTTCCTCGGCGACCGTGTTCACATATGAAAGAATTTTCACTATCTGATTTCTGCATAATATTCTAAAATAAACGTGCTATAAGATGTGTATTACAGTTTTAGAGTACCTAATATTTTTTAAAAAAGCTTAAATTGAAAAATCGTGTTTCTGTAAATTGTTTCCTAAAACGTTCGTCTGGTTCGGTCGTTTCGTCAGGTGAAAAAGATGTATGGAAACCTAGCTGCCTATTTTTTTTTTTTAATTTGTGCCATTAATGTACCTACAATTTAAAATGGTCTCTCTATATTTTTATTTTGAGATTGCTATTAAACTAAGGAAGGGGACTATTTTCAAATTTTCAGTTGAAAAAGAATAAGAGTGGAGAGGACCGATTTGAATGAAATACAGACTAAATGTTACTTCAAGACATGGAATTTTCGATCTCGGATCGAAGAACAAACTTAAGTTTGCAGTTGATATATAACTATAAATTACAAATTTTCGGATTTTTCTCTTTAATTGAAACCTTGCTTCCCTCCAAAGATCATACTGCTAGGTCAACGGTAAGTACCTCATAGGATTTAGTTTATTTGCGAGTGCCAAATGTGTGGCATAAATGGCCGTATTTTGTATTGCGTTGACGTGGAAGTTTGATTTTGTTTAGCTCCAAGGGAAGTTTTTGATATCTATTTCAACTTCATACGTTCACGCGGTTCTGAAAAAAGGGCTTATTCCACAAATCCCCTCTGAAAATCCCCCTAGGGGAAAAAGTGGAATCCATAAAAAAAAGTCTAGAATTCCCCCTGATAATCCCCCTTAGGGAGGAAAACTGGAGTTGAAAAAAATAATTATTCCACAGATCCCCCCTGTATGTGCCCCCTGAGGGGGAAAACTGGAATCTTAAAAAAAAAAAGTCTAGAATGCCCCCCTGGTAATCCCCCTTAGGGGGGAAAACTGGAATCTGCAAAAACCGACGTCCAGAAATCCCCACTGAGGTCCTTAAAATTTAAGGAGTGCCTCTGCTACCCTGCTACGCTGCTGGTGCCGGGCGCCGATTTGTTCGCCGGTGCTGGTTGCAATATTTACCGCGGGCGCTGCCCGGCAGATATTTTACTTAGATATAACCTAGAATGGGGATAATGTTGACCATTCAAACTAATAGGAGCACCGCCAAGCGGGCCTTCGTTAATATAGTCAATAAAGCTAATATAAAATGTCATACTGAATTGTTATGTTATTCGAGTCTAAATTATTTAAATAGGCAGACATGTTGTTGTTGTTTATTTATTAGTAACTAGCTGCGCCCCGCGGTTTCACCCGCATACCTAAGTCTCGATCCAGTAGGAATATCGAGATAAAAGTATCATATGTCCTAATCAGGTCTACCCATGTGCCAAATTTCATCCAAATCCGTTCATGTAGCCAGCCCGAGCCTAGACGATGAGAACAGCAAAAAAATTGTTAGTATTTTTGATTGTTATTAGCATTCAGTACTTACATAGTTGTTTTTATTTTGTTGTACGTTTGTGATTGTTTTACTCTCGGTGCATTACCCACCCCTATGCTTTATTTTTTACTTTGAATTGTTAGTATTTTTGATTGTTATTATCATTACTTACATAGTTTTTTTTATTGTTGTACGTTTGTGATTATTTTACTCTCGGTGCATTAATATTATCTACCCATATGATTTATTTTCACTTTGAGTTGTTAGTATTTTTGATTGTTATTAGCATTAGTACGACAAGTACTTACATAGTTGTTTTTATTGTTGTACGTTTGTGATTGTTTTACTCTAGGTACATTACCTAACCTTATAATTCTTTTTTTTTTTTTTTTAAACTTAACTTTTTTAACTTTGATTTGTTAGTATTTTTGATTGCTACAACTATTGTCATTACTTACATTGTTTTTTTTTAAATGTTTTACGTATAATAATGTTTTTCTTTAAGTATTCGTAAACTGTCTAATTGTTTAATATTATATTTTCTCTTTATCTTTGTACTTCATTTTTACTTTCTGCAAATTGTCGAAAAACTTCATAATTGTTTTATATTTAAGTAAGTGATGTTCTTAAGGGAAACTTTCAGGTAGGATAATGTTAAATAATTTAGTTTTTCTGGTTAGATACCTTATTTAAACTGTTTTAATTATTATTTTTACTAAAAACTACCGATTTCTCTCATCGCTGTCTCTTTGTGATTGTTTTTACTCTTCATCACATTTTATTATAACAAAATTCTGTGAAAAATAAAAGACGGAATATATTATATTATATTGTCGTTTTTTGTTTATTACATTTTATCTAATCACAATTTTTTTTTATTTACTTATAGAGCGTAGAAATCTAAACTGAAAATAAGGGGGAAAAGTGGAATAATCCAAAATGAAAAGGGGGATTTCTGGACTTTTTTTACATTAGGGTTCAGTTTTCCCCCCTGATCGAAATTCTCTCAGGGGGGAATTGTGGAATAACTCAAAATGAAAAGGGGACTTTCTGGATATTTTTTACATTAGAGTCCAGTTTTCCCCCCTGAGGGGGATTCTCTCAGGGGGGAATAGTGGAATAAGCCGAGAAAGGGGTCTTGACAAGGAAGTCATCCTATATGAGTTCCAATTTTTCAGTTTTAGGTACAGAATCCTATGAAAGGTTATTTTGTATTTATTATCTGCCTGTCTGTCTGTCACCATTTCATGCCAGAATGAACAGATTTAGATAAAAGGCATACGGATAGGCCATGACCGGGGTTAGGACATCATAGAATATTTTGAATCCTGGTTGAAAACAGCAAAAGCTAGTTTTTTAGGGTTCCGTACCCAAAGGGTAAAACGGGAACCATATTACTAAGGCTCCGCCGTCTGTCACCAGGCTGTGTCTCATGAACCGTGATAGACAGTTGAAATTTTCACATATCTGTTTGGTCTTTTAGATAATACTATAACAGCATGAGATTTTATGCTCAAAACTAAAACAACAAAACCGTTACGATGTATTTCTGTTGCCGCTATAACAACAAATACTAAAAAACAGAATAAATAAATATTTAAGGGGGCTCCCATACAACAAACGTGATTTTTAGGGTTCCGTACCCAAAGGGTAAAACGGGAATCCTATTACTAAGGCTCCGCCGCCGCGCCGCACAGTGGGCCCATACTGAAAATTAGTGGACTTAGGCAACAAAGTTCCTATATCGATGCGATTTTTTTTTTATATGACGTGTTATATTATTCCTGACAACTTTTATTCTTATAAAATTTCTTCTTAAGTTGATAGTTTGTCTTGAAAAAAAATTAATTAGATTTTTTGTATGGAGCGAATCACGTTTAATTTTTTTTCTTCAATTGTACTAATATGTTGAGTGTGTGGCGTGAGTATATGATAGCTAGGGTCATTCTCTATCCACGAAAAAAAAATCAGCACCGGCCATCTGCGGCAGCGCGAGTAATCATTCGGTAAAAAAAAAATGTTTTGTAAGAATTTTTTTGCCATTTCAAATAAATTCAAAGTATATATTTTGTGTCATTAGGCTGATTGACCTTCTCTTTATTAAATATATAGTTTTAATAGCGCACCTATGTGCTTTAATAGCGCATAGGTACTTATAACTAATTATTCTGGTAGAAATTTAATTATTATTGCTATGTTGTCGGTAGCACCTGCATTGTGATTGATGACTCATTTGTTTGTGCGCTCGGCTAAGCGCATAACTAATGAGTCATCGTCAAATGCTCGTCTCTGATTGGCTGTGTTATTTTTTTAACTGCACGTTATCTATTGTTAAAAAAATATCGTAATAAGTTTCAGGTTATACTATTTTTTTTAATGATAGGGCAGTCTTTTATAATTATCTACATAATCAAGCGTATGTATTATATATTATAGTATAAGTTATCGTACGTATGATCAATATGAAACGGTGAAGTAATTGTAGCCCTCAAAAGGGCTGTTTGTCATATTCCTAGTCCTGATGGGCTTTTGTAGGAATAATCTAGAGCCGGATCACATTATTTCTTGTTCCAGAAGTGCTAGTGGGTCCGGCAAATTTTCGGACTCTGCTATGAGGCATTCTTCTTCCTCCATAATCTCACTGTCACAGGGAGGCTCAGTAGTCTGTAACAACTGAATTGCTTCAGGCAACAACTCATTATCAACCTGTTTCGTTAATTTAGGCCTTATGTAGGATATGTGGGGATCAGAGCTTATTAGAAGTCCATGGATAATGCCTTCGTTTGATGCTATTCTCCCCGTTTTCCGAGTGTGCCTCTTCCTAACGTTTCTGAAGTCCTTATTACGGGCTTCAGAAGCTTCTTCAGATAAGGTACCTACAACGCATAAGTACATACATTTTAATGTCAAAACGTAATCGAGTCAAATAATACATCAAACTATATTTATTTTTTACTTACCGATCGGCAAAACACCAAAGTGGTTACAGATCTCCGCACCGTGCATTAGAAGTTTATGTACACTAACTGGCATGTAGTACCACGAATAGTGTTGCACGTACACATCAGCTGTTTCTCTACAGTATCTTCTAAATTTTTCACAGTCAATGTTTTTGCCTGATGATATGGCTTGTAGAATAACGAAAAATCTGAAAATCAGATTTTCGTCAATTCCCGTTATTCTGGAAGATCTTTTGTAATCTTGGAAAAAGCGCCTCGCTGTATTCCCGTCGTTTGTAGTTCCAAAACCCTAAAATGGGAAAACAATACTGTAATATACAATACATAGAGATATAATTCACAAACAACATAAAGAGAGCGAAAATTAAATACATAACTGTTTGACTATATCAATCAGCATTCCAGTTTGCTCACGAAACTCTTGCTGTGTGGTATTTTTTTTAGCTTGTTTCAAAGCCTTATGTTAGCCGCGAGCAGTCCATGTTGAAAATCCAGATTATAAGATATATGGAGAAGACATTCCATACACCGAATCTTCATATGCAGTGAAGAAATTCCTTGTTTGTAAATTTCTTCACGAAGTGGTTTAGAAGTCAAAGCGTCTAAATTATTCATCTCACTCGGTTTTGCCAAGCAAATGGGACACGTTGCATATGATGGTACTCCAGCAATAATATTGGCCACTTTTCCATCAATCATGGTCATATGCAATTCATGTGATACAATAATATTTCCACACTGTGTAGATATTCGTTCATCAATTTGTTTTTTCATCTCAGACTCTTCAGACTTTATAAAGTCAGCTGTCTCCGAAGTGAAAGTGAACTTCACTGGTCGACAGTACAGAGTTGAGCAAGGTGTGGGGTTCTCCCAAACTAGATTTTCATTCCCAGATGATGGCCTAGTAGACACTAGCCGAAGAGGGACGATGCTTATCATGACTACTGATGAATCATCGAACTCTGTAGCTGTGTTTGACGTTTTCTGTTTATAGTTACTCTGCGACGAAGAACCATCAAGTCCCCATTTCCAGGTCAACTTGAGTTCTTCATTTTGAGACCTATCAACAGTATTTATATCAAGTAATATCCTCTCCACAGTGTGGTCCAATAGCGCTTGCAATTTAATGTGAGCTCCGTTTTCGGTAATCTCCATACTCTCTTGTGGTGGGTAACATCTTTTCTTGGCATTTACAAGCTTTGGATAAGATGGAAAGGCAGCACAGTTTTCTTCTTTCAGAAATTGTCGAAGAGCTAAGTACTTCCATTTCGAGAGCGCAACTGATGTATAAAGAGCTAAACACTTATCTTCAGAGACAGTACTTAAGCTCTGCTTTTTGAATAGTCTCTCTTCTACTTCGAATAGCGCATCTGGATTACTGGAAAGGTATTCGACCACTTTTGCCAGATTCGTTTTGCCGTTGTCTTTCAGTTTTGTTATGTACCAGTGCTGCAACTCTTCCTCGGAATTTTCTTCTACTATGGAAGTAGAACCTCTTTTCTTTTGCTTATTACTTAACTCTTCGAACGGTTTTCTGTGCTCCTTTTCTGTAGATGTTCCCGCTTCCGCAGTACATACTGCAAGAGTAGGAACATGGCAATCTATATCCACAAGCTCAGATAAGGCTGCGTCCGAAAAGCCCACCACACTTCTCAGATCAACACTGTCACAAACAGGCCAGTTGATGTTTTTTTCCAACCACTTGCGATTAATTACACGATTCATAAAAGTTTTTTGATTTCTACTTGACTCTATCCACTTTTTATTTAAATTTACACAAAAAAGTCGACAGAACTCCTTGATTCGGTTCTTGTCTTCTTCAAAAACTTCGGTAGTCAAGACAGAAGTGATACTTTCATACAGAAACATATGATTTTTCAGATCACCGCCACTTCTTAATTTCACAAAAAGATCTAGGTTGGTACAAAATCCAGCCATAGTTCTAATGTAAATATAAAAATACAAGTATTTCACTGTGTTCACAAACAAGCGACAAGAGCGAAACTAGATGGACTTAATGAATGTCTTTATATTTATAGTTAGTGTTAATTACTCAAGTAGTGGACATAACAGTGAGTGAAAATTATTCAGCCAATCAGAGACGAGCATTTTTCGATGACTCATTAGTTATGCGCTTAGCCGAGTGCACAAACAAATGAGTCATCAATCACAATGCAGGTGCTACCGATAACATGCAATAATAACTAAATCTCTACCAGAATTACTAGTTATAAGTACGTATGCGCTATTAAAACTATTTATTTAACTAAAAAGAAGGTGAAAACAGCCAAATGAGACAAAAAATATGCTTTGAATTTATTTTAAATGACAAAAAAATTCTTCCAAATCATTTTTTTTTTACCGAATGATTACTCGCGCTGCCGCAGATGGCCGGCGCTGATTTTTTTTTCATGGATAGAGAATGACCCTAGCTATCATATACTCACGCCACACACTCAACATATTAGTACAATTGAAGAAAAAAAAATAAACGTGATTCGCTCCATACAAAAAAATCGAATTAATTTTTTTCAAGACAAACTATCAACTTTAGAAGAAATTTTATAAGAATAAAAGTTGTCAGGAATAATATAACACGCCATATAAAAAAAAATCGCATCGATATAGGAACTTTGTTGCCTAAGTCCACTAATTTTCAGTATGGGCCCACTGTGCGCCGTCTGTCTGTCTGTCTGTCCGTCTGTCACCAGCCTGTATCTCATGAACCGTGATAGTTAGACAGTTGCAATTTTCACAGATAACGTATTTATGTTGCCGTTATAAGAACAAATACTAAAAAACAGAATATAATAAATATTTAAGGGGGCTCCCATACAACAAACGTGATTTTTTTGCTCGTTTTTGCTCGATATTGATAATTGGCTCTCACGAATCCCCTTTTTAACCGACTTCAAAAAGGAGGAGGTTCTCAATTCGGCAGTACGTTTTTTTTTTTTTTTGTATGTTTGTTACGTGATTACTCTGTCAATTGTGTACCGATTTTGAAAATTCTTTTTTTATTTAAAAGGGTATGCTGCAGAGGTGGTCCCATTGTCACCAAGTCTGAATCTGATGAGGGTATCCCATGGAAATTGAGGCCAATCCTCATTTTTTATAGGCACACCTATATCGATTTCAGTATTTTTTATAATAACTCATGCATTTGCACTCGGAAAGCATCATTTGGTGAAGTGGAACTGATGATGAAGACCACAGATGGCCACCGGAACTACTTAATAATAAGTATTTCACTGTTGTGATTCGATTAGACACTTTATTATGGTTGCTAAGCAATTTATGCTCGTCACAATGCATATGGTGAAGTCACCATCGGTTCCAGTTCTCCTGGTTTTTACCAGGAGAACTCCTAAACTATTTGTAAAAGGTGATGAGCAATATAAAAATAAATTACAAACTGACCCACTAAAAAGTTAAAAATAAAAAAGCTTTTTACAAAAAAAAAAACCGACTTAAAAAAAAACACTACAAAGTGAAAAATAACCCTAATTTCGGAAGTCGGTGTCTTTGTATCCATTTTAGTTTTTTGCTACCGACTTCCGAAATTAGGGTTATTTTTCCCTTTATAACTTTTATAAGCAAGTTACAAAGCACAAAATGAAATAGTAGATTGTTTGCCCTGGGAGCAAACAACTATTTTAAAGGTGAGAGTGTTTCTTTGAATCCAGAGCGGAGCGAAGGATTCTAAAGTAGAATCCTGAGCCCAGCAAGGGATTCAAAGTACGTCTCTCGAGCTTAAAATATTGTTGCTCCCGAGGTGGACACTCAACTTTTTATCACCCTCTATGAGAAAATAAGTAAGTGCAACTTATGAATAACGCGCTTTATAGTACGTTTATTTATTTACATACAATTGTCAAAAAATTTGCTTCCACGCACAATTTTTTTATAAAACTAAGTAAAATCCGAATTTGAGTGATTACGAAGTGAACGAAGGCGGAATGCATTTCACGCGTCTTTTATTTTTTCACAAACTTTTTTTTATGAATAAACTAGCACTTTTTGAATAGATAGATGTGATAAAAAAATATTCTTAGACCACCTGCTCGCTAATGTCAAATTATGTCATGCCAACCTAACTTAAAGCAAGTCATTTAAACCCATTTTTTTTGGTTGGGAAATTATCAAATAACTTCTCCCGCCCTGGACGGAGCGGGAGGGCTCAGACTTTTACTGACTAAACCCCACCCGTGTTCCTTTCGTTGCCTGTGTGCCAGGGCCACGATGTCCTGTGTTCGGACAAACTCGCAACCCTGGCAAGTCATTTAAGCCCTATGCTCCAGTCGGGCATTATTAATATTCTACTGGATTTCATTATGGCTGGTCATTAATGTGATTTTAATTTGGAACCTCAACTGAGAAAATTGTATGGATAATTTTACCAAAAAAAAAAACATTTTTTTCTCGTAATGTACTCCTCGAGCAAAGAGTTTTCACTTCATAGGTTTTATTTAGTTGCCGTTAACGAACAAACCAATTTTATTTCGCAACTTACACAAATATCACAGTAACAATAATTATATTATATCCTTACATATTATTATAAAACAACTGCCCGCGCCGCGTCTTGTCTGTCTGTCTGTCTGTCTGAACGCGATAAACTCAAAAACTACTGAACGGATTTTCAAACGGTTTTCACCAATGTACGGAGTGATTCATGAGGAAGTTTTATAGGTGCATAATTAACTAAGGTTTTGTGTAAATTGGCTGAAATATGACGATTATTGTTGAAGATGTCGGAAACCATCATGCCGACGGTTAATCTAATAAGAGAAGTAATGAAGTTTTTTTTGTTTCAGGTCATCTATTTGTTCTGGATGTAGCCTCGCAATCGTCGGTATAGGCGAAGTATAACTTTAATTTGAAACCCCACACGATAGTATCGTATTGAATAGCAACCTCAAGTGATCAGGTGTCAGGCAGGCAGGTTGTGAGGGTTCTGTATGTACATTGTGATGTCAGTGTGGTAGTGGCGGTGTGGTGGGTGGTGGTGAGGTGACGGGGCGAGGTGGCGAGGTGGCGCGACTCGCTAGTGATGCCCATCGCGGTGATGCAGAGGCATGGTAGACGCGGCTGCGGAGCGCCGGGCCGCCGCCGCCGCCGCGCGCTGCGATGCTACCTCCAGCCTCACCAAGTGAGTATTTGCAATACTCGTGTCTATTTTTACTTAGTATTATTTTATATTATCAAATATTTACTAGTGTTTGTTTCATTCTTCGTATTACACTTAGAGTTTGTTAGTAGAACGTACCTACCCCCTCCCAAAATAGGTTAATAAAAAAAAAGAAGTAAATTGCACTTATGTAAATTAAATACTTACAAAAATTTGCAATTTAGGGCGTCATTAAATTGTAATCAAATTCTCACGATAGGTTGCAAAATTTACAATCATCATCGATAAAGACATTAATAAATAAACCATGATGTTCTAGTTACTGCTTTTGGTAAAATAACAACCAAAGGTAAAATTGGTTGTGAATTTGTTATTTTTAAGATATAGGTTCACACGCACATTCATAATTCCCTCAGAATGTACAGTGAAAATAGAAATGCAGCTTTAATTATATCAGTCCTTCATTTAGACACATGCATTACCATATAAATTAAACGAGTTACGTCCGACGACCAACCCAACAAAATATTCTTGGCAGTGAAATAAGAGTTTAATTGATTGATTGCTATTCAGTTCGGATGTCAAGCCATCATTATTGACCGTTGGCATCTCGCCGCTGACCCCGGTGTTCTGCGATCATTTTATTGAGCACACATTATTGGCGGTGCCTGTCAATAACTAGATCTTTACAGTATTTATATTCTCTTATAGTACGTTGCTAATTATGTTTACGCGTACTTGCACGTGATGCAGCAGTTCATTTCTACTGTTGTAGGTATATGTTTCTGCTTGCATTTTCACTGCAATCAGCTTACAAAAAATACATTTGGTGGCGGTGACATTGTACTTTGTATATTTATTTTTCGTGTTGGCACGGTTGAATCCTGCTTGCGTCGTAACTTCAGTGCAACAAATTGATTGGGTGTAAGCCGAGCTGGGCACGCAATACGAGTTGGTTGGTTAATGAGAGCACCGATACGTCTCGTCAAGTCGTCACGGCAGCGCGTTATCAGGGCCGTGGGCGACTATGTGTGCCATATTGACTACGCAGCGATTTGCAAATGTGTGCGTCCATAGTAGCGCTTCCAGGAAACGCGAGTAGGTTTCTCGGAACCGATTCACTGTCGCGCGCGTTTTCAGCAATGAATGGCTTAGCAAAACGTCTTCACAAACACATTTTACTTTTTTTTATAATTATTAAGACAGCGATTGCACCGCTATCTTATCGTTCTACATGGCCTCATTCTTAACTCGTTGATGTAAAGCATTTCTGCTGTACCTACTTACCTATTTTATTACGACACGTGAAGCAGGCTACTTGCTATAATAAGGCATAGGTTCTCTGAGAACATACCCTTTCTGCACAATATCACCTTGTCAAGAGATTGACAACCATTTAGAGCTCGCATGAGATTTAAGGTATTATTCTGAAGGTGACCGCAGACTGCAAACAGTAGCGGCAAAACCGCCCAATAGCAGTGACGAACCGTAGTGACCCTACTGGATTCTATACTATGAAAACGCTTCCGTAGATGGCGACATTACCGCCCGCTGCGAAAACTTTTCTAGCGCGAAAAAAATAAGCTGAAATCATAAAAAATTACAGCTGGAATAAAAAATAAAAGAATAATTACGTGTGCAGTATCAGAAGGTAAGTGCTTCTATCAATAGAACGATTAAATATCGTGATGTTTGACTTCATTCTATGTTTGCAGCTCGATGTTTCTATGTAAGTACCTAATTGTGAAGTACTCAAAAGTTATTCGACTTGGTAATAAGTAATTGTAAGAAAACACACCTATTATGGAAACGGAATGAGCATTTTAAGTACTGAATTATTTCCCACTTCTGTAACATAACTAAGAAACACTGACATACTATTATAATAAGACCAGTATAAGGGCTCGTGCAGACCGGCGGTGGCGCGACAAGTCGCACGACGCGACATCGACACCGGTAGAACAATTTCCATGAAATTTTCATAAAAATTGTTCTACAGGTGGTGTCGCGTCGTGCGTCAAGTTGCGCCGGCCTGCACAAGCCTTAACCCGTAATGGTGAAGAATTATCACAAGAGTAGTAAGTAGTAAAATTTTCTTACTAATTTAGCAGCATGCACTGAAGTAAGTAATTAATTCATAAAGCTATTTTAATTTCGGAACAGTCTTACGCTAACATTGTAATAGTTATCACTAAAATCTGTTGTTCTATTCCTTTTCTTCCAGACCCATTGGAAATAGCCAAGTCATTCTTTAAACCCTGTTTAAACCATCTAAGCTAAAATGTTCATAACTTCGGGATCAGAAAACTCTATTTATTCCTTAGGAGTGGGCGGTCGATAAACTTTTCTATTTCGAAACCTCACAGACGTGAAGTTTCGCCAGCTAATTTAATTTCACACTGTGTAAGAATGCATAAGAAGCAACTATATAATTTACCTGTAGTCACTACACGAAGTTTGAGTAAACTACTTCGAAAGAATTATGAAATTTTCGTAATTTGTAATGATTTTGTTCTAAGTTACCTACCCATAACTTGGAAAAGATTTTCGAGTTGGATAGTTTTTCAAAAGGTTAATTAGCTATGTCATAAGTATGAATTTGTGCTCACGGTGAAGGAGATTTCATGTTAACAAAAAAAAAAAAATGTTTACATGGTCAACTACACTCGCGAGCAATAAACTGGAATCATTTCATCGTCCGCTACTCGAAACTGTACAACTTTGCAATGAACTATGGATTGTGGCATATCATTTGAAAGGCAATTTTGTTAGCTTTCAACCTCTTTCAATATCATAAGTTCATAACCAAAGATTATTCACCTTATGTCATGGAACGAAACAAAAACAAAAAACATAATTTTTTAAGACAAACCACCATATTGTTTGGTAGTCCTGAAACGCTATAAATCATCAGTCCAATATTTCACGTCACTGGGAATACTGAAGCTAAAAGAAAATGGAAACCCAATGGAATTAGTCGAGAGAGGTTCTCGGAGACTGGAAACTTAGTCCGGAGACCAGGATCTGGACGACAGCGATGCACTTCGGTGAGACATGACCAATTTATTGTCTCCTCTTCTCTCCGAAATCGACAACTGACCGGCGTGGACGTCTAGCAGCAGCTCAGAGAAGTTCGAGGGAGGGCTGTCAGCGAGTGGACAGTGAGGCGAAGACTCAAAGAAGTGAACTTGATCGCGAAAAGGCCAGCCACGGCACCCAAATTGTCTCCAGCCCACCGACGCGCCAGGCTTCAGTTTGCTCGGGTTCACTTAGATTGGGATATCGAGCAATGGAGGCGAGTCCTGTTCTCGGACGAACCCAGGATATGCCTGCATGGTAGCGACCGTCGACGAAAGTCTATAGGAGACCGGGGGAGTGATTCGTACAATGCTGTTTTGCGGAAACAGTGGCATACTGGGGTGGGTCCTGTATGATGTGGGCGGGGATATCTATTGAAGCAAAAATGGAGTTGATTTTCGTACCTGGTCGGGGAGGAGGGCTAACCGCAGAAAGATACATCTACATTCACTACATTCTGCTAGGCCATGTGCTTCCCTATCTTTACGCCGGGTTTATTGGCAAAGATTTCCTGCTAATTTGCGATAATGCCCGCTGCCACACCGCTGCAATGACTAGACAGTACCTTTTAGATGTCGGGATTCCCACACTAGACTGGCCAGCCCTCAGCCCTGACTTAAATCCGACTGAACATATATGGGACGAGCTGAAATGGCGAGGAAGATGTCCAGCTCCGGCGTCAATAGAAGACCTGAAAACTGCTTTAGTCGAAGAGATCCAGGAAATCACATAGGATTCCATCAGGAAACTCATTCAGTCAATGAAAAACCGTTTACAGGCAGTCATTAGGACCAGGGACACGGGAAACATACAATTTTTTATTTACAATTTATGTTATTTTACCCCTTAATACACAACATATTAAGGGGTAAAATAACATAAATAGGGACACGGGAAACATACAATTTTTATTTACAATTTATGTTATTTTACCCCTTAATATACAACATATTAAGGGGTAAAATAACATAAATTGTAAATAAAAATTGTATCTTTTCATATTACTCATTATTATATTCTTGTTTTTATTCATTTAGACGTCCACATTCACAACTCCGACCTATTGCAATAATTCTCTAAATTTAGGTAGAAAATTTAATTAATTTTGTATAATAATATTAATTATAAATCTTTTTGATATCATTTAAAAGCTAACAAAATTACCTTTCAAGTGATATACCACAATCCACAGGTTATTGCATAGAAATTGTAAAAAAATGTCTTGAGCAACGCGCGATGAAGTGATTCCAGTTTATTGCTCGCGAGTGTACATGTTTACATCAAATAGAAATTTAAATAAACTATCACCGAGTACAATAAGTATTTTGATCTGATGACATAATCTGACCAAGATAACGTCTGGACTTAAAAAAAATTGTGACCTCTGACTTAGTTTCGGCCTTTCTTCTCAGAGTAGTTTGATAAAACCCGCCCCGACCTCATCTTGTTTTTAAATATGATTGAAGTGTAAAAGTGTTTGTACAAACTACAAACCCACTTACAGAAATAAAATCATTAATCCTAATACATGTTTATACTGTACTTCTTACCAGTTTAGCTTTTGATCGAATGGTGGATTAAAAAAAAACCAAAACTTAAAAAATGCGGTGTACCTAACTCAAAATCGTTTTTTTTTTTTTTGCTAAATAACTATAGCCTTTTGAAAAAATATGGCGAATTACCACCACACAGTGTCCGCCATTTATGGGCTAATGACGTCACTGAAACTTTATGAAAGTAAGTTGGTGTGTTCTCCTAGAGAGCATTTTTTTCACCGTAAATTCTAACCCGGCTGCACAAAGATTTAAATCGCTAAAGCCCTCACCGTACTAAGTCACGCGAAAAAGAGTCCATACTGAGAAGAGTAAGCTCATACATTATTAAATAGCGTTACCATGGCAATCAAGTCAAGTCACTGCGTCATTATGTGCCAGAGGTGTCAAAACGAAACAGCACTGCAAGTACGTACTTTGCATCGATAAGACATCGAGATCGCTAAAGTTTGCATTTTTATCGATCTTGATAACGAATTTGGAAGTACGTAACACGCGACGATAAGATTTATCGTGAAATCGCTTGTCAAATGGCAAGACTGAGGACGTCCACAGACAAAACATTTAAGGTGGGATTTCTGTGGCAAGACTATGTCCGAGATATTTAGAAAATCCTTTATTTTCATAAATTTTTGGCATTGTAAACAATATTTATAGGTATAAGTCAGAGAAACTACCAGTATTTACCAAAATTTCCGTTTGTTTTAGTAAAAATACAGAAAATATGCAATCTTCCTAAAGCGTCGTCGTGTTTACCTTTGCCAAAAAAAAAGTTTATTGTTGACATCACTTTCTTGAAGCTTGAGTTAAAAACCTATAAAATGTAAGTACTTGATCGTACTAGTAACTTCAGTTTAATCAAAAGGTTAGGTATGTTTTGTCTAGATCTCGAATGAAGTAGGTAACTATAGTAAAAAAACAGTAGGTACTTCCACTATATGGACAGGGAGTCCAGTGGATCGTATCTTCCGCACATCTACCTCCTCTATCCCTTCTATTAAAATAACTGCCACTTCTCGAGTCACCCGAAAGAAATCTTCGTCTGGAAGTTCCAGAGGATTGTTTGTGTCTCTGAGATGCTGCCTCCGAACACGCATAACATTGTGATGCTGCTGCGATTCTTCCTCATCACCCAGCAATAAAGTCATGAGTCCTAAATCCATTATTAGTAATGATCGCTATGCTTATCGGGCTTTTACAAGGTGTCGATAAATTACCGAGCTTGACAGCGTAAGCTGACGATCTCAACTGTCAAAATGTCGTTTCGTACCATTTCGTACTTGCGTTTTCATTAAGCTGGGTACTGAACGACGTTACGGGGTATGGGTTTCTTGGTAAAAAAATAATTAAATAAAAGCAGCAGTAAAGGGGGCTTTATGGCTTAATGGCCGCTGGCAGACATTCCAAAACATATACGTAACAGTCAAAGGATTCGCAAAAAAACCGACAGCCGGGTGGAGCACTCAAGCGAGCATCGAACAGCTCTTTGCTCCCTGGTTTCCCCGTAACACTACGTACTGACTGCATGAATGCTTGCCGTGTAACATGTTACATTACACCTCGTAACGTCGTCGGTCAGTAAGCTTAAAATTCGTTAAAATTTTAGAGCTTATTTACTGATCGTTAAAGTAGAAGTTACGTACTTGCGACATCGATTCGATTCGATAAAAACTCATTTTATCGAGAATAATTGTCAAATTTATCGAATCGAGTCCTATGTAGTTGCACTGCAGAACCGCGACTATCTTTTAAGGGTGCTATTTCAAAAAATAAGGTTTTTCGTCAATTTCAACGTCAATCTAATTGTGAGAAAGCTTGAAATAATTGAAAAAATAAGTCTGTGTAACTATAAAAGTACAGTTTTCGTGGTGCTAAACCATTCGTGACAGTCACAGCACCTGTTAAAATAGTTCACTTTTGCGCTCTCGAAAATATAGTTTATTTCGCCGTTGATTTACTTAATAAAGATATTGTATATTCATAAAATAAAATTTTGATTTTATCACAAGGATAGCTGAAGCCCAGTGTGTGATTATTATGTTCCCCTTTTCAATATTAATTGCATCACCATATCGGACCGGAAACGTCCACATAATAATAAATAGTAAGCCTACCAATGACTTCAGAGGAAATTTCAGCATTGGCAGGCAGGCAATCACCAGGCTTTACTGGCAAACTAATTAATTTTTAGAAGAGCTGGCCTTTATAATATTAACGCCAATAATCGCTTTGTAACTGAAAACTTTTTACCAGAGAATTTGAAAATACGACATCGTGTGGGGTATATATACACTATAAACTAAACCGCTCTTTGAAGACACAACACAACGAAGTTTTTAAAGTTATAATCTTATCTGCCTTTATCTCCAAAAGTACCGCTTAACTTAGCTACCTTACCGAAAATAATTCTTACTTATTAATTAATACGGTGTAGATTCAAAGAATATCTATATCAGGATTGCATTACGTTAGTTAGATCATGTAAATCTTGTTATCTGCGTCGCTGTATATACCTGCGCCTGTTCCTGCGGTCAACCAGGCGACCATCTGAACTTGCAAATGGATTGTCTTTGTTGGGTTGGCATGGCTGGTCGGTGCCGGTGCTGAATGCCGACCGCTTCGCTCGCTAATTCGGTCGGTGACGAGGCGAGGGGCCGCGGTCGGTAGCGGGGCGGGGACTATTTTCGTCTGGCGGCCACGTTTGGAAAAGGCGCGGTGACGTCACGATCCTCCATAGCGATGATGCCATCAGGCGTCCGCGACACGCACTGGTCGACTTGCCAAAATATAGCAGCATGCTCCCCGCAAAGTGCTGCGATCAACCTTATTTTGGTCATTGTCCGACAACGGATGTTGTGTTAGTGTATCGAGCGATGCATTTGCGTTCTTTGATTGATGATTGTTTACTTAAATAATGAAAAAATAAAAATGACGTAGGAAGTACCTAATGGGTGTTGTTAATGTCAATTCAGATTGTTGATCATACATTTTTTCTAAATAAATAATATGGATTTACACAAGCTTTGCTCATCAGTAAATCAAATAATTCAAATAATAGATATATATATATATATTAGTAGTAATTTCATCTCAGTATTATTTTCAGTTATACATTAAATTAGTTGTATACCTAATACCTACCTAGTAGGTATGTTTATATTTCCAGAAATTAAACTACTTATCTGCCAATTCTCAATACTATCAATATATTAATCATTTAATTACCTACTAGTTTTTAGCGAAAAAAAGCTTTGTGATTAGTCCCATCCGGCTAGGCTACCCCATTTGAAATTATAAGATTTCACGGGCCTAACTAGGGGGGGGATAAGCTGACCTTCATTTTACGGAAATACTATACAATGTGAGATGAGCCTAAACTGAAAATGTATAGCTTGATATGTAGCCGTGTGTACATCACACAACATATAGAATTTGCTTACACATCCTTCGGCATTATAATAAAGAATGTAAATTATAAACGTATGGACTCAAATTTTGGCACAGAGATCAAGAATTATGATGTGAATGTGCAGTTCTGAAATGTTATTCTAAAAAAAGTCTTAAAATCTATGTTTAAAGGAAGCTACGCGCTTGCCAATTTTCATTTTGATCAGACGTAGAAGCACATTACAGTGATATTTCATTCACAGTCACGTAAAACTTGTTAAAAAGTTCACAAAAAAAACGAATATTTTCCTTTTTATGAGCTGTTGATATTCTTTTGTCGCGTTTAGAAAACTAACTGTAAAATTCAACGTGTAGTTCATGCGGCGTTGTTTATTGCATAATCAACCTCACATCGCACCGTAACCATGGATGGCATTTACCAAGTTGTTTCACACAAGTTAGAACGGTTCCTAGAATAGTACCCTGAGGGAGACCAGATTTGATGTGATAATTTAGGGAAACCTTTTACAATGTCGGAAGAAAAAGATTTGTCACAGAGATGATGAGCGGACAATATCATGAAGCCGACAGTTGGCCAGAACCCTGGACCTTGCGTTGACTCCTAATTTTAAAGGGCTGAAAGAGGCCTACACGTCTCAAGAATATGAAATAAATAAACACGGTAGACAAATAATGTCGACTGGCATTTCGTTCATGATTGCGCGCTTGCTGGGCATGGTAATATTTTATTAAATAAGTAACAGAAAAGACGCCTTTTCTTAGAAAATATTAATAACAACTTTCATTTTCTTCCAATATGTGTCTATATCCAGTTTTAAGTACTTAAAAGATTAAAGACATCCAATTTATTTAACGAACACTAACAAATTTCCTGAAAGCAAAGAAGTAGACCGCTGATATTTTTATTATACTTTGACATTGGAGTTACTGCTACTCGCTTACAAAGTCATTATTTAAATAGTAATGTCCTTCTAATCTAATGTCGCAGTAGTGTGCGTTGAGGTGTTGCAAGAAAAAAGTACATGAGAAAATATTTCATAATTTTTACCGTTTGAGTTTCTTTTGTATGATTCTATCTTAATTTTGTTGATTTCGGGGTTTGAAACGAGTATAACGTGTTTTTTTTTTTTTCAATTGAGAATTATGTATCTATTCAATTTTGCCCTGATCGTTTTGAAAGTATTGTTGTTTCTTCATTAGCTTTGTCTTTATCAGTTTTATTTGTTTTCCATCACTGTGAATGGACATACCGCATAAGTAGGTACTTATCAACTACGTAATAAAATATAGCTAAAGTTAGTACTTAACGAATGTATTGTATAGAATCAGATAGAGGTGGACATGTACGCAGGTTGTTATCAGCTTTGGCTGACGAGGCTACAATACAATGCTCGCATGGTAAGCATACTTGTTAAGCGTCGTCTCTGCTCACTGCTGGTACAATCAGTTGTAGCCGCGATGGGGCCGCGGACGGCGCGATACTCGGTGTTTGCGATGCTGTTGCGTCAGTGCGACTCGTCACCGGTTTCGTGGTACCAGTCGTAGGGTCGGAGTGTTGCTATCGTTCGCCGGTCACCAGTGCTGCGCGATCAACTCCGCCGCGTGGTACATGCGCGGACACATTACGCTCAAGTTTATAAAATTTCGCTAATTGAACAAACATGCCAGTTTATTTGCAGTGACGTTGTGTAAAACTGATTTATGAACATAATATTACATTAGTGGATAACGCCATAGCTATGTTTAGCTTATACGGGTGAATAAAACTAGAAACACACTTTTGTTATGTATGTCAGTAATGGATAGCATACTGTATACTTACTGGTACTGGTATTCTGCTCGTTATCGAATTGTGGTGAGGGATGTGTAAGGCTTTTATGAGAATTTGGTGGTACAAGTGCTGCTGACTCGTCACTATGTGCGTGGGTATAAACACAATACATAATTAAGTCACTTGTCCAACCGCTTAGTTTTGACTATTTAGTTACGCTGACGTTAATTTGACCGAAATTTGGCAAGCCACCAAAGACTTAGGCATCATAATGCTTCATTTTTTTACAGTTTATTTTGAGGTTCTAAATATTCCTAGATTTGTTTTTATTTATCATCATTTGTAAAATTAACTATGAACAATGACATTAAATAATGTTAAATATTTCATAATTTCAATAAGGAAGTAGCGCTGCGCTTAAATTATATTACATTATATTGGTTGAACTGAATTCTCGTAGATACCGTATCATATTAGAGAACTTATGGTACCAGTTAAGTACCATAAGTTCTACCAAGCTATCTATGCAAGTTTACCCATAAAACACAAACTACAAGCTGTTCAAAGAGACACCTCTTAATATCGATAACTGATATTCAATTTTGCAACAATATCATCATACCTATCATATCTCTATTTTATACATATGTATGCCTACTTACATTTAGTACACAAGTAGAGTGTGATAAGGTATATCTGGCATAAGTATGAATATTTATTACACACCTCAGTTAACATGTTCACACATACAAATGTAGTCTTGAATTATTTAAACAATTTGGAATATTTGTTCACTTAACACAAATCTATAGATACACTTAGTAGTGTTGAAATTCTTTGTTTGAGATTGCAAAAACTTCACAGCTTTCAAAATCAATCTTACGTCATTAACAAAGTTCTACTAGTTGTTACAATTTTAAACAATTTGGAGGCCATTTAAATCGTTGTAGAATGTGATATTATGAGTGAATGATCTAATTACGTTTTGTCATAGAATTCTCTCGGAGTTGAATGACCAACTCAAATCGGAAAATAAATGCGGCAGTACAATACCTACTTTATCCGGTACAGTGAATACTTCCTTAAGGCTCGTGCAGACTGGCGCGATACCGCGGTCGCGACGCGACACTAGTAGCACAATTTCTATGTCGCTGCCTGTCGCGCCTGCGATATCGCGCCAGTCTGCACGAGCTTTCAGACAATATTTTTCTAAATTATTTTGATAACATTTGTTTCTCTAGGCACTTAATCTAAGAAACCAGCCAAATGAAAGTGATCTAAGTATTAATACAAATATCTGACTGATTTGTGAAAAATTATGAATAGGATATTAAAGGTAATGCTAAAAAATTACCATTTTTGATTTCCTACATATAATAGGATAGGATACGATCTACGATTTAATATGTTACATATTTTGTGATTATCACTTACCTATCTCATTGCCTAATGCAATTTTACAGGTTGCTACTTTTAGAAACAATGAACTAGTTTAGGCAAACTCAGGAAACAACTAGAACAAAAAATTCGAAGACATGTGACATCCACCAACCCGCACTGGGCCCGCTTGATGAATTACGGCTCACTACCACTCACACAGAGGAGGCCTGTGTCCCAGCAGTGGGAACATTATAGGCTGATTAATGCTTATGCAGGAAACAAACCACAACTTTACGTCAAATAATATCTACCTACCTACTAAATACTGTAATACTTATTAGGGAATCAAAGAAACTTCTGGCTTTCTTTTCTTTTTAAAACACACTTAAATAATATCACTTTTCTCAAAACGCAAGGGACAGATTTAATTTAAAAAAAAAGTTGGGATGAAATCATTCCAAAAACAAACTTAACACTGAAGTTTAAAAACATGTTCTCCCATACATCGATATACGTCACGGTCAATTATCCAACTGAAAATGTAAGGTGGTCGACTATTACTCGTTAACTTAAATAAGTTACCGAAATTAAAAAGGAAACTATCACAGCTAAATAGCTGTTTTCCTTTTAATTTCGTTATACAGGGTGGAAACTTTCAGCGGGGCATAAGGGGAAGTACCTTATCCGTTGCAGCTACGCGAAAATGGTCTTAAGAGACTATCCATAATTTTTTATGGAATTTTGATCCCCATTCACAGATTTTGAAAAAAATGTACAGTCAGCAGGAAAATGGGCAATTTTCACAAAAACTTTTTTTTATGCCAATCGATCCTCTTTCTTATAAGGATCAAAAACCTCTATCGGACCAATTGACGTTTGAGTACTAGAATAGTCATAAATCGCAAAAAACTTTTCCCATACATTTCGTAGGAAATGAGAAGTTCCAATTTACATTTTTTACCATCGATAAACTGGCCGCTACAAAAAAGACTGATCGAAAAAAAAATAAAAAACTATAACTTGTACTTTGGGTATTATTTCACTTTAAAATTAAAAACTTGAAACTTTACATTTGGACTCCACTAGAAATTTTACTTTTGTGCTCTAAGTTATGAGGTGTTCAGAATGGTAGCCGTTTTGACGTAGGCATAGGTTTATTCTCTTTACTACAGACTGGGTAGCAGCTGATAATGTGCTAGGATTAATTCCATAGAGAATCGTGGTAAGTAAATCTTTGAGTTCCTGAACACTGTTTTCTTTTTATAAAGTTCAATTTTTAAATAGCGCCACATAAAAAAGTGTAGAGGCATGAGACCAGGACTGCGAGGTGGTCACGTTATAGGACCATCATTATGTTTGTATCCACTGCCTTGCGAATAGCCGGAATTGGATTTCGAAATACGAAGTTTATTTATTTTTGGCCAGTCTGCAATGTAGCGTTCCATCTATCGATCATAAAGAACTAAGTTGAAGTATCATTTCTTACGAAATGAATGGGAAAAGTTTTTTGCGTTTTATGACATTTCTAGTACTCAAACCTAAATTGGTCCAATAGAGGTTTTTGATCCTTATAAGAAAGAGGATCGATTGGCATAAAAAAAGTTTTTGTGAAAATTGCCCATTTTCCTGCTGACCGTACATTTTTTTCAAAATCTGTGAATGGGTATCAAAATTCCATAAAAAAAATATGGATAGTCTTTTAAGACCATTTTCGCGTAGCTGCAACGGATAAGGTACTTCCCCTTACTGCCCCGCTGAAAGTTTCCACCCTGTATATACTACTGTCATGATTTTTTTCAGATATCCAAAAATAAACATTTAGCTGGCAAAGGCGGGGGGACCCTTGACTCTAACAAAAAATTGCACTTTAAAGCTTAATATTACTCAAACGGATCCCTGAATCGAAAAATGGGTTTCACAAACCAGCACTATTTTAAGACGAGAAAAAAAATATCATCTCCACTTTACACACAAGGCAGGTACCATAAAAAAACAAGTTTTTTTTTACCACTGTCGGTTGTTTAATCATAAATACCCATGCCAAATTACAGCTTTCTAGTACTAAGAGTATCTGAGCCAAGCCGGGGACAGACAGACGGATATGGCGAAACTATAAGGAAACCCTAAAAATGGTCGTCTACATGTGTACTATTGTGTAGGTACTTAATAAATACATAATATATCAATCAAATCTGTAATGGTTCTAGACCAATTTGCCCACCCTCCTTTCAAATTATTACGTAGAATAAAATAAATTAACACTGGAAAACTATAAACAATGCATTTTCATAGAGTATCTGTGAGTAACTAAAAAATTATACAAAACTGTTCGTCCTTAATTATTCTTATTTTATCTAATAGATGAACGATATTGTCATAATTATTAGTTTTCCTATTAAATGATTGACCTCATTTGTTAACGTTAATATTTGGAATAGGCCACATAAACTCAATTCTGTGCTTTAGTTACCATTATAAAGTTAGAAAAGTGCGCGTTTTATTGTTTTCATGTAGTAGGTAGAAGTTTACTTCAGGAAAACAATAAAACACGTTAAATAAAAGTATATTTAGTATAATTACGTTTTTGCTTCCCTCGGTACGTTTTTGATTTGCAACGGCTGCCTGATTCCATGCTTCTTGTATTGATGACGAACATCGACACCGGCAACGATGACTTCATTGGTCATGTGCCCTTTTTTTTTGTTACAAGTTGCTTACGTACGGGTTTGTAATATTAAAATGAAACTCGGATTACTTTTCTTTAGAAAATACGAGCAATAGAAGTCATCGGCTCAAGCTTGCAGTTTCTGAAACATCATTTCTCATGGAACTATAGAAACTTTTGGAAAAACTAGTGTTTCCAAAAGCTTTTGTAGTTTATGTTAAAAACAAAATGTTTTAAGAACATTCAACGTCGACAATTTAATATAACGCATATATTCCACTTCGAAAATTATGTAGGTTACCTACTAGCCACAAATATCGATTTTTAATCTCTCTTCATTATAAACAAATTAGGTACATTCGCCCAAATATTATGTCACCTTGAAATTATTTCAGATCCGATAGTACCTACATGTGTAGCAGCTTGATGAATTCAAAATACGTATAAGAAGTTATTTAAAATGTGACATTTCAAAGATAAGATACATTTTAATTTATGCATGATTCGTAAGATACCTATAAAGCTACGAATCATGATTTCCCCTATGTTTGCCAACTAACTCCAATTTCCTGCTTGGTTCTTGCTCACTAGCAAATAAATAAATCAAACCACATCATTATACTGAATGACTAATAGAAATACCACATATGGCTACAAACAGAATCCGGAATACTTAGCATTCTATTTCGAGATACACATCGTATGTGATAGGCGCTTCGTATGAGATAGGCGCTCCGTGTGCCATGCGGAGGTCGTATACCTAAATCTGAACGCTTAGCTAATAAGAAGATATAAGCAGTCG
Organism: Tiliacea citrago; assembly: GCA_963921375.1. Classification (NCBI taxonomy): domain Eukaryota; kingdom Metazoa; phylum Arthropoda; class Insecta; order Lepidoptera; family Noctuidae; genus Tiliacea; species Tiliacea citrago. The sequence continues at coordinate 16,991,990 of OY992784.1, forward strand.
GATTTGTTAGCCGTCCTTTGACATTTATATAGTAAAAATTTAGGACCAAGATCTATAAATGAAGACTGTGGGAGGTTTAAACATACGCAACCTGCGGGCTAATTGCGTAACACACTGTCAGTAGCAATCGGTTTCAGTTTGACAGTTCAACAACATTCATTGCGTTATTTAAGTTGTTGAGCAGACAAATTTTTCAACATATGAAGCAATGGATTAGCAATATACTTGAAAATCATTCCGATTGTGATTCAAATGGTGTTACGCTATTAGGGTGATGGTTGTTGTGGGATGAATCTTAGTCAACAACAGATCCCTCTTGTGTGTTTCAAACTAAAACGTCTTATTATTTAATTTTATGTAGGTAAGCTGGTTACGATGATGTAACAGACCCTAAATATTTTAGGCCTAAAAACAGTTGGGAAACACGTGAAGGTTTCGCTAGGCTACGCGTGAACTTGGAAAGTCTGATAGAGTGAATTTTGAATACTTAGGTTTCGTTTTTTACCCCTCTCAATTCTAATTTTTATACGCCATCTAAGAAATATTTGAAGTTTTATACTCCGGCTACTAGAACCAATAAGAAAAGATACCAGGAGCTTTAGGTTTAATGTTTTCAAAAAATCCTCACGAAAAGTCCACCCTAAATTGTGTGTAAGAGAAATGTCCACTTACCAAGCAGCTTTTCTGGATTCATATACATACGTAAATACTGGTATTCAGCTGTATTCGGTTAGGCTGGGAGCCGACCCCAATATAACTGGGAAAAGGGAGACAGAATGATGATACTGTAGCCTGGACTGACTTTTCGTCCGGCTTGTTAGTTGACGTTATTGTGCTAAGATTGCGAGGATGTTCTGAAGTCGTTTTTTAGATGAGAACACAATCGATATGCCACAAAAGTCTGACCTCGGACCTCTATTGTTAGCGATAAATGGGGATACTTAGCCTCTTCGCAACAACTCGCCACAATCGCTCTCAAATTACCGGCCACATCCGCGTGCACACCACGAGATGCCGTTAAACCTGTTAAAGCTATTATATCAATTGTTAACACCTAACGGTTTGGAAATAGCTTTATTTTTCTCCGTGTCATACATCTGAAATGCCGAGCCTGATATGGAAGAACATCGTAATTCGTAAGCGACATAATGTAGGTATTTCAATAATAAAATAAAATTAATAAAGTACCTTTTATTTATGTCGCGTACGATGTTCTTCCTTATCAGGATCGATGCGTTGTGTTTGACTGAAGCGCACATGCTCGACCTGTCGATTAAATTACGTACAGGTACAGCATATATATGTTCCGTGGATACAACTATCTCCAGGAGTTCAAATATAAAGTGAGTATCTTTTTGACTGTATCAAATAGCTGTGCGCATCTCGCCGGTCGATTAACATCGTGTCATGAATTCAACGGCTTGTACGCACTACAGAACACACCACCCACGTACGGCGGCGGGCTCCGCGCCGCATCCGTCCCGCCGTGATTGATAAACCAATTTGACATCATTGCCGTGGGAATTGTGGAGATGCATAGTGCTTTACGTTTCATCAACAGAGCCATACAACACTACAATTTAACATAAAACATTATTGTAGAGTTGCGATCAAAGGATCCATTGAGGTTAATAGGAACATAGTAGTAATCGTATCACCTCTAATAGTAAACTATTAACTCTAGTAGAATACTGAATAGAGAACAGATGCATATAATGCAGTTATTGTGTTTGTAACTTCTTCAGAGTATTTAGGAAGTCATTAAAATGATTTTCCTAGTCTGAGACATTGCGTTGTGTGTTGAATTTGGGCAGAAATATACAATTGCCTTTATTCTTCCTCTATGTAGTTCCTCGAAAATATATCATATACCTACCTGTTTCGAATTGGCATCATCTTTCTAACTTGTGCCGCAGGCCAACAGCAGGTGTATAAAGTTTGATATTGTTGCGGTCTGGATACATCTGTGATGTAATTCGTGAAGATGTAACAAGTTTGCTAAACGTTTTTTCGCAGGCCTCTGCTAAAGTTTAGATTTTATAATCTGATCTCTCAAAATAACATTTTTTTTGTAATTTTAATTCAATATGCTCGCTGACTGGTATCTAGTTAGTGAAATTATATTTCTGCCGCCGAGAGAATGCGTTCCTAACTCATGTGGGTTGGACACGATTAGGAACGAATAAAGTTTAAATTCGTAAAACATGTTTTCTTTTGTACTCATCTGACATGTGTCAGGAACGCATTCTCTCATCGGCCGGAAAATAATTTAATTGTGTTTCGTAATCATCTTCTGAAATAATAAAAGGTTAGATTTTCATAATTTTTCCTAGTTAGTCTTCTAATACAATTGCCGATGCTTATTAACTGGTTAATAAAGGTAACAATTATTAATGAATGCTAATTGTTATGAAATTAGATAATCAGCGGTTGTCGTGGGCGATATTAGCCTTGATCTCTGCTGGATAGCAATAATAATTGATTTTATGGTTAATTTCTTGAAGAAATAGCTTAGTCATTGTTCGACTGTTTATTTATTACAGTTTATCATATTTTCTGTTGTAAAGTAAGTACTTAGCTGTCATAGCTCTGCAAAATAATGTGTTTAGGAACCAATTATTTCAAAGATATTTGATTTCACAAGCAGTTTAGCCTCACCAAGGTCCGTGACAAATCTGAAATTAGGTAATTAGTAACCCTATAAAATAAACTATGTTACTGACTAAGATGAGCATGGAATTAGTGCAGCTTGTAGAAGATAATATAAATATTATAATGTGCGTATACGGCTATTGATTTTCAATATATGTAAAGGAGGTATGGAGGGGAGGTGCGGGCGCGCAGGCGGTACCCAGTGGGAGGCAATCGACGGTGATGTAAGATCGGCTGGCTCCGGCGGTGATGTCAGCGCGCCCACGACCGCTCCCCCCTCCACCCTCCGTCGAACCTGCGAGCTGCGGTTCCACCGCAAAGCCTTCCGCAAGATCGTGATCCATTCATGTCATTAAAACATAAAAATCAAAAACTGAAATAGTCAGCTAGTCGTAGTAGATGTAAAAAGTCTTAACAAAAACGTTCACGACGTTCTTGTACGAAACCGATGCCGCAATGCAGTCGAGCATGCATCTCGCCAAGTAGACCGCAACGCCACTAATTTTGCTAGCGAACTAATTCGCTTTACCGTTCGCTAGTAGGTAGTGACTTGTAGGTGGTTAGGTACATATATACATAATATCATATTTAGTCATCAAATTATACTTAATTGCAATACCTTTTAGCTTTTATAGATTAAGGTCAAGATATACAAGATAATGAACTAAGATGACGTAGTCCTTCAATGACTTGCAAAACGGAATCCCACCTCACATTATTATAATTTATAAATGAGAGCAGGATCTCAATGTGCGTGTGAGAATGTTAACCTGATCAGTTTATCAAGAATCGAGATAGTTATTCAAGTTCTTGATGCCAAAATATAATTAAGACCGTATACGACGTACAGCATTTCATACAAACTTTCAAGCCCTTATTTTTCGAAATGAATGAACCGATTTTAATGAAACTTCATACACATAAGCAGGATACAAAGGTGTAAAAAGTTAATTACAAACATTTTCGAAATGTCTTATTTAAAAACAGATATCTGGAAATCTCTGTTTTTATGGAAAATTTAAAATCCGTCTAATTTGGCTGTAACATTATTTTTCGGAAATGTTCTTAACTAACTTTTTAGACCTTTGTGCAGGATACAAATTTATGCGTATGAAGTTTCATTCAAATCGGTTCAGTCATTTCGAAAATCAAGGGCTTGAAAGTTTGTATGAAATGCCGTACGTCGTATACGCTCTTATGGACATTTGAATATTATTCTTTAGCCTGAGAACAAAAAAATCTTAGAAGAATGGCACTTGCACCACCAATTTTTAGGTATTCATAAGGAACTTACCTAACGCCCGAAATTTATAATCAATCCTGATTAAATTTTTGACATTCTAGATTGGTATTTTTTCATATATTTTTTGGATGAAGCTTACCAACCAATCCATGGATTGAGTTTACCATCTTTAATCTTTGAGAGGGCGAATCACAGAAGACTAAAGAATGACAGAAAATGGCACGCAGATATACATTATAAATTTCGGGCGTAAGCCATTATCTTCCCATACATTTTTGGATGGCTGTGTATCTAATAGGGTCAAGATTGTACCTAAGTATCTGAAATTTAATAAATAAATTAAAAAGTTTATATTTCGTCGCCTGCTATGACTTCTTAATGACTGTCGTGTCTAAAAAATAAAAAAATAAACCAAGACCTGAAAGTGATGAAGTAACATTTTAATTACAATATGACTGAAGTAGATAAGATTCATTATGTATATTTGACGTTTTGTTTGTAACACAAATGCCCCTGCAAAGATATACTGGTTATCCGTAAAATATTATGGTAAGATATAGCTTCACCATAGTAATTTGACGTCTCTTTGTCTAGAAGGTTGAATACAATGAAAAAGACTGCGTTGACTCCAGAAAGGATTGAGACGGAAGTATAAAGTGTTGACAAAATAGACTAACATGGATTTAAAAAGGTGATACTAACAGTGATGAAGTGGTTATATACCACTATGGATTCAAACATACATTTAGTGCAGTGAAAGTAATGTGGTTGAGGAGATGAAGATGGAGGGCGGTGTACTAAGTGTTTCAAGTAACAACAGCAGATTTCGATCCCATCTAAAGAATGCAGCCAGTGCGTTATGTGCCAGGACATTACCAAAACAGAGGCGTGGCGAGCCAGCCGCGATCAGCAGTGCTCGCCACCACACCTACCCGCGAGCTACGCCGCCTAAACGGGCTGCTATCTCTTGTCGGATGGAGCCGCTTGCATGCGCACCACCTCTGCATGCTACTGCGTTCGACCCGCCCCAACCCATTAAATGTGAAGTCATCGAGGACCAGACAACGAATAAACCTAACGGTTTAATCAAATGGAAGGGAACATTAGCCAGGTAAGAAAAAATATGGGAATTTAATTACTAGGTTAATAAGTCAAACATCTGGTCAAATAAAACAATGGGCAACTTGCTAGCGATGCTACAACATTGACTTCCGTAATGAACAGTTCAATCAAGCACATAAATATTGTTATAAATGTGTGTAGTTATTGTAGGTACAGTCAACAGCACATCAAGTTATACCAAACTGACAAATTTCTCCAAATGATTTTAAACCTTAAAATGTTAATGGTTGCCTATTACTTCCCCAATGTCATAATTTAATTAAAAAATCAATCAATTGAACAAATCTAACTTACAGAGATGTATTAATGATTCTAATGGTTATAGTTCTATAAATATATTATATCTGTTATAGTTGCGAATCTCATTTTGTTTAAGATACAGACTGATACTGTCCTGCAAATAGCAAAAAACGTAAGAAAATTTTAATTTAGCAGGCTTCAGCTCCGGATTAAGTTCTAAATCGAATGAGAAAATTTTACAGTTTCTGGTAACTTGATGTGCTGGCGACTGTACAATCAAATCTTTGAATTAACTTTTGTCAATCCGGAGTTAAATTGTAAGTAGTAACATATGTTCAATGGAACAACAGGCGCGCGTCTTGGGGTTAGGTCAACAACATCACCAATGCATGACATCATGGTGAGTTGTTTACCCAGGTCGCGGGGTGGAGGTGATGTCGTTAATTACGATGCTACACCAATTGTTGATTTTGACTCGGATTATATCCATTTTTAGGGTTCCGTACCCAAAGGGTAAAACGGGAACCCTATTACTAAGGCTCCGCCGTCTGTCTGTCTGTCTGTCCGTCTGTCACCAAGCTGTATCTCATGATCCGTGATAGCTAGACAGTTGACATTTTCACAGATGACGTATTTCTGTTGCCGCTATAACAACAAATACTAAAAAACAGAATAAAATAAATATTTAAGGGGCCTCCCATACAACAAACGTGATTTTTTTGCTCGTTTTTGCTCGATATTGATAACGGTAACAGGTAGACACTTGAAATATTCACAGAATATTTAGTTATATATTCACTTTCAAAATCAATAATTAAATTAAAATAAAACAAATATTTAAGGGGGCTCCCATACAACAAGCGTGATTTGTTTTGCCATTTTTATAGATAATGGTACGGAACCCTTCGTGCGCGAGTCCGACTCGCACTTGGCCGGTTTTTTTATGACTACACACATGTTTTTGTGAAGTGATGGATGTCCTCATCTCCTCGCTATGACAATTTGAATTCACACACCTTGCGCAGTGAGAATTATTTCGACATTATTAAAATTTGCAAAGAATACTGTGATTGTTATTAATCTTCAGTCAATTAAGTTGAATCAAAATTCTTTGTATTTATCTACTTATCTGTGATTATCTAAACATTCAGATTATTTTTCGTCTATAAAAAATCACATTATCATTTCTAGTTTGATAGTTTTTGTTGCAGTTTACGTATTCTTAATGGAAATATAAACATTATAGAAATTAGACATGATATCATCGCCATTTGTCATGTTATCCTTTATGTACTTAGTAGGTATAATAATTATATTATCATTTACACTATATAATTTTATGAAGAAATGGGGTTTTCTATTTCTATAAATGACTAGTTCAATTAAATCTTATCCATTAATAGAAAACACCCAAACTTCCGGATCTCTTCAGGGATAAGACGAAATCTAGCATCTTATCTATTACTTATTTCATAATTAAGTATAATTTTATGGATACGTCCGTGGCTTAGGCCCCCAGTGGTCGAGGCACCTGTGGCCGACGCCCCCGATTTGATTAATTTAATTCAAAGCAATTTTTGATCAATAACTCCTTGGATATGATCAATACAACGATAGCATCGTAACTCTGTTTTCTACGTTATCTACATACTGTGTATTCTGTGTAAGCGCGAATACTATGAAGTTTGTAAAGTGATCAGCATTACCTGTGACGTTTTCTACAAGTGATCAATTTCGAAGCACTTATGTAGTTCAATTCATACAATGAGTGCATACGGGATACGTGTACGTGAACTCAGGTCAACAACTTTGAATGACGTCCGATCCAAAAGCTTTCTTAGTCATGGCCATTATGCTTCCAGCAGTTTTGTCGCATACTGTAGACAGTAGATGACACTATGTGACTGTGACGTCACGTACTGAGTACAGTTAATAAATGCACAAATATTTTAATAACGTTAATTTATGACCACAGTTTAAATGACATAGACTTACATTTATGATTGAAATTTAACATTGGAATTGCAAAGCTATTTACTCAGTCATTGTTATTGTAGACATACATTTACATGGTAATTATGTGCGAAGTAGCTCAATTATAACATACTGGTTTCTATTACGATATTTTAATTGCTTGATTTGAAATAAAAGAGTACCTACCTACCCGTGTTAATTCTTATAAATATAATTTATTTCTGTATACATAGTAAAACGAATTGCGCATTTTTTTTAAAGAAAATACAAAACTTGACTTTTCCTAAAATGGCATTTTTTTGCGCAGCAAAAAAATAAACTAATACATATTTAAAGCTCATTATAATATAATATCTAATTTGGCATACATGATCTCACACTTCGCAGCTGAACAAAACAACAAGCAGTCGTTAACTCCGTTATCCGTCCGGAAATGGGGCATGACCATTTTTTATTTTGTAGGAAAAACTGCTCTAAATGTGGTGAATAACTTAAGTGGTTTTCATCGACCTTGTTCTGTAAAACCATCTCTTAATCGCTATTTTGATGTCGACTGCCAAATCGAACATACATAATCGAACACGAATGGAGTAAATGCACTCGTGTATTTATAAGCGTGGCCGTGCGAGTGAGACCGAACAGCACTTCTCATTCGCACACCATGATGTCATGGTATATTTTTGTAAGCACTCAACTCAGTCGCACGCGCTTTTCGTTTGTAGTTTTACTATCGGTATTGGTATTGTTGAATGTCATTATACCATTCCATTTTGAGCTGTAGAAAAAGTAAATAAGGATAAAACTTGCGGCAATTTGGAGCCACGGCTTCATTGGAAAGTATATATTTAACCCATGTTATAAAATGGTTACGGAAGCGTAGCTTCAATTCTAGATAGTCTTTGACATCAATAGAAACAAAAAAGGCCAACTACTAAAACTTATTATATTATTGTACCCGAGCGCTTTAAGCGATTTGCTGGGTACACTGTAAACCGTCCGCGCACGAAATCCTAGTGCAGTTAAATTTTTATATCCGATGGCAACGCGGTCGGTGACCTCTTCGACTTGGGTAAAGGTACAATGTTTTAAGTGCCCTATCTTCAACATCTGATAATACATCCAATTTCATATGGTGTACATAGTAAAGAGTATTGTATTGTATTATATTCTGATTACGTAGGTATCTCTTCCCTTCGCATTGGGGGTTAGTTCATTGATGGCTTTGACTTGGTTGATTTGACCCACAGTTACGACACGTTTTATCAATGACATAATTCACACCGACATTTTTTTAAATAATTATAGGTAGGTACATTCATATGGAAGCAAAGAAAACTTAAAAAATAACCCCATACAGTGGCCAAAATCCCAAACAGTGAGTGATTACTTTTTAACAAAAAGCCAGCAATATGTTTTCCTAGTCAGATTCCATTTTGAAAATAATTAAGTATCGAACTAATACACTCCGCTCGGCGTGCGGCGTCTACGCCATGTCTGCACAGCATCTACGCTGTGTCTACGCAGCGTCTAGACAGCGTCTACACAACGTCTCCCTAGCGTCTAAGCGACAACGCCCGGGTGTCACCACTGTGTGGATCGCCCGGAGGACACGGTGGAGCATACGGTGGAGGTCTGCCCGGCTTGGGCGGAGCACCGCCGTATCCTCACGGAGGCGATTGGCGGCGGCGATCTCTCGCGTCCGGCCCTGGATCAGGCCATGGTTCGGAGCGAGAGTGCATGGGAGGCCGTCACCTCTTTCTGCGAAGCAGTAATGCTCGCGAAGGAGGAGGCGGAACGAGTGAGGGAGAGGCAAGATCCGCGCCCTCGCGCCCCTAGTTGCCGCAGGAGACGCCCCGGGCGATGGGTAGCTCGCCGTCCGATTAGGACCAGGCCCGGGTCGACGGCGCGTTGTGTTCCACGCGCGCCTCAAAGAGATGTCAGCACCAACTGACGGGGTCCGGCAGGACCAATGCCTGCCAGGGTTGCGAGTTTGTCCGAAAGGGATATCGTGGCCCTGGCACACAGGCAACGGAAGGAACACGGGTGGGTTTTAGGCAGTTATTCGATAATTTCCCACTCAAAAAAAAAAAAAGCGTCTAAGCGACGACATTTGACAACACAGTGAAAAGACACGAAACGATTACTGATTATTTAAAAACCTTAGAAAATTTTCTAACAACAAAACGTACGAACTGCCTTAAAGGTACCTACTTGTTTGAAAAATGGCCCTCTACTGAAAACTGTCTAACTTGTTTTTTAAAAACGTTGCCCCACACTAGGAATTTCTCATGTATCGTGGGTGCGTTTACTAACATTTAAACTCACATACACAAACAGCTAGACCCGGAACAACTACTTGTAGGTCATACAAATATTTGTTCCGTGCGGGAATCGAACCCGCGACACGCAGCGCAGCAGTCAATCGCTTAACCACTCCGCCAACCGTGCCAAACAAAACAAACAAACTATTAACTATTCGATGACTCGATGATATAGCATCGTTTATTCTCGTTAAAATAGAATTAAATAACATGTAAGTATGTACCCCAGAGAATCGAGTCACAGTGCCAGCGCCTTATTGAGAGATATAGGTACAGGTACCTCCAAATTAACCCTAAGTTCGGCGACTCCGACTTATGTCTATTTGTCTTCTAAATTGAATGATTGAATGTTACTCATGCTACTAACCATTTCGTTTGAAGGGACTGACAATGAAATGTCATTATGACTAATGTAATGGTCAACTTTACATTCAATAACTGCCTACCGCTTATTAGATTACTCATTTCATCATGAGGTCTAGAAAGCTTGCATTCCAATCGGGTAATTTATTTACCTATGACAAAATCTTCAGTATGTAATTTCCTTTGAAAATTACAACCGGCACGTAAACCACGGAAATAATCGAAATGTCGAAAACGAAACGAATTTAGGTTATCTATCAGGCAAGCAATACAAATAGTTACTCTTTTGAAATGATGTTTACTTGTAAACGCACATTATGATCCCAATTGTAAATAAATAATAATTGAGTAATTTCCTAATAATTATTCAACTGTATTTTAAAATACTACAGAGGTACGGTCGCCAGCACATCAGGTTATACCAAACTGTCAGATTTCTCCAAATGATTTTAAACCTTAAGGTTGTGTTATTTAAGTTCAAAATCGAATGAGAAAATTTTAGTTTGCGGTAACTTGTTGTGCTGGCGACTGTACTTACCTCCATACATGAATAGTTGCTGAAATACCTAAGTACTTTAGTTTCATTTTAGAAAAAGGAAAAATAGCCTTTTATTATCAAACTGTTATCACTAGGGTCACTATCGAGAAGTCGACTGGATGCGAAACGCGCTAACGGTATTGCTAAAAGATTATTACTACATAAATACGTACAATTTGTAATATGCTAACTCAGTAGACGCACTCAGGCACCGCCCCGAGGGCGTATCTTTTAGTATCCGGCTGCAGTGAAATATTATACTGAAATAATGCAGTTGTTATTTACAAGTGCATTTTTTATTTTATTTTATGTTATTAATTTTAAAGTGATTTTAACTTGTCGCAATTCATGTAAATATGGATTTTCATTTGAATATTCGTAAGTTGAAAATGTAATAAGTATTATAAGTAATCATAATTATTATCATCTGTAAAATATATTTTAATATAAGCATTCTGTAGATATAATAAGTAAGTGCAAATAGTAGGGACTAATATTCTTGTATAGAGGGTCAAATTAAATTAGCTAGCGAAACTGCAGATTTGATGGATATCTTCTAAACACGATAAAAAAATACCTTTTTTGGGGGGCAACGATTGCTGGTACTTTTATTATTTGAAGTATGAGTTGAGATAATCTGTTTTATTTTGTTTCATCGTGTTTATATATCGATATTTCGATACCCATAATGTGTGAGAAGATTAAACAACAAAAAAAAAGCTAATATTACAACTAAGTGATTACACTAAATGCGGTCGTAAACATGACAAAGCAACAAAAAAAAAAAGATCTGTTTTTTGTGGGGTCATCCACAAAAAAAAAAGACCTTAGCCTTAGATTTAGCTTGAGAAAGTATTAAGTGCGCCATAACTATGGTATTTCTTTGCAAGTTTTCAAATGTTTGTTTCACGTGGGAACATTCGGTATCGCGGGCGCTATCGCCTTTTATAGGTAACCCAACGCCCCTAGTTGATGTTCTGTCTGCCGACCGCCAGAAAACTTTGTTTACGGCTGCAATTACTGTCGGGATCGAAGAAGTGTGGTGCTGATGCAACAGAACGGAAAGCTGTCTCGCCTTCCCACATCTTTATTATTGCGTAGGTTTAGGTTGTGTAACGTTTACTAGCGGTTACTTTGATGTCACGGCGTGGGTGTGGAGTTCATTTATTTCCCATGAAAACTAGGTATGTTGATTATTTTTTAATGCATTACTTATGTTACAATTAATTAATTTATGTTGCGTTTTTTTGGTGAAACGGAACGGAATCTGAAAACGCGTCCGCTTCGAAAATGCCGGAAGTGACGAAACAATACATGTGAATAAAATCTATTCTTTGCTAAATACTTGAAATCTCACTAAGGTAAATATGTAAGTGCGATTTCTACTTGAATAAAGCATAAACAATAATTTAATATATAAGATTTGGCGCTAAAAAACAGATGTAAACAAAGAAGTTTCGTGAACAATGACGTCACATCATGACCGCGGCAGAAACAGACGTTTGAACTGTAGTAGAAAATTGTTGGAGTTTCATAATTTTTTTGAGCATCAATCAGTAGTTCAATTTAACTTTCAATACTTTTCTTAGGTTTATATTACTGTCTATTATTGAATCAGTGAAAAAAAAAATACATGCATATTCCCTGTTGACATAATATTGTTGATTTAATTGACTTACTAAATGGAATTGATTTATTTGCACTAGTATGCTTACCGATAGTTAAATAACGTTTAATTTAAACCAACTGAGTTATCAAAGATCCGATCCGTGTCTTCAGTTTTCTATTCGTAGGCTACAGCTCTCCCTTATTTAACAATGGGTAAAACTTGAAGGTTACCAGTTTCATACTATTGCTCAATATGAATGTACCTATACTTACTTAATTTTGTATTGTCTCAATATCTGTAGCACCTGAGTGCATGTACTGTATACAAACATACATTTTCATTATGCCGTCGATGAGTTTGATGGGTTTGTGGTTATTCTACTAACATTAATCACATAATTGCATGAGTACGTAGTAAAGTGTGTGAGTACATAGTGTATGGCATGGCGTCACATGAATGACGCGGCCGATTAGGTATCTAACGATATTTATATTGTTGCCTTATCTTTGTTCTTCAGTTAACAGTTAACACCCTTATTTGAAATACGTTACAGACTCTTACAAACTGCTTCGTGCCAAAAGTGTCTCTATTTCACTCACATTTATTATTATAAGCTCGTTTTCATATTGATTTTGTGATAAAATAGTACTTATTTATTGAAAGCGACAAAAGTAGATAAGACTTGATCATCATATTATTATAATTATCTGTTTATTTAATTAAATATTCGACACAAAATTTGATTGCGTTTTCAGTATGGTGATACTAACTTTATCGAGTCGTAGGTATGTGAACGGTGATGTTAGATAAAATCAGCATTACAGGAGTATCAGATAAAGTAGAGTACATATCTGTTTGTGTAATAATATATTATGAATGAACGTCTGTTGTTGTTACAGGGAGGTAGCGAGTGCATGGGAGTGCCGGGTGGGCCCGCCGGACGAGCCGGCCTCTGCCGACCGCGTGCAGAGCCTTTTCAACGACATCGAATTATACCCTACTAAGACTCAGGGTAAGGACCATAATTTGTATACTTATTATAACCAATCACCAACGTGCTCGTATAATAGGCTACGTCTGGACCTAAATTAAGCAATTGTAAGAGGTCTAGAGAGACCTCTTACAATTGTCATCGACTTATAGTCACACAAAACAATAACCTAACCAGTCAACCTATTAGCTAATGCTTAATTTTTTAAGATTGACGGGTTGCTTGGTTATCCCGCCACATACTTAAGTACAGGTAGGTACTTAAATAAATGGCCTAATTACATCAAGTAAATACCGGCACTACGGAGTCATTAAGAGGAGGCTTCCTATTTTTATGTTAATTTGCATGAATATTCTGAAACAGTCACATGTACCTACAAACAAAATTAAACTTTAGTATAAATATGATTTAGTTTCGTGCTCGAACACGATCAAAGAGCGCACGCGATATTCAACTTTATTACTGATGTATTAGCGTTTAGCACATAACGGAGTGGCGGGGAGCGAGGGGCGGTGATTGTGTTCGAAATTTTATTTAGACTGCCTGCTCTTAAAAATGAGTTACAATTAAGTCGCTAGCCATGAAATAACTGTAGCAGCTATTTTTACTACGACAGATTTATAAAAGTTGGGCTTCCGGTTTCCCCTTGTGTATAAAATTGACGACAGTGTAGCATTTTTATTTAATAGTTACTTACGGAAATATATTGCATTCTGAAATAGATATTTTGTTAGGGTTCCGTAGTCAACATGGAACCCTAGTTTCGCCATGTCCGTCTGTCTGTTTGTCCGCGGCTTAGCTCAGAGAATTTTAGTACCAGAAAGCTGTAATTTGGCATGGGTATAATATTAATCACGCCGACAGTGGTAAAATAAAAAAAAATAGAAAAATTTAGGTACCTTTCTTGCACGTCAAGTGGGGAAGATATTATTTTTTCTCGTCTATCCCATGGTGTGAGGTATCGTTGGATAGGCCGTGTAAATATTGAACAAAACAAAATATTGAAAAACATTTTTAAAAGAGTACCGGTGGAGTTTCTTGCCCATTCTTCTCCATACGAAACTACCTTTTGGAAGGGGCAACTAGAATCAATTCTATTTTTTTTGTAAATTTTGACGTTCAAAAGTGCCTCTTATGTGCCTATTTGAAATAAATGGTTTGACTTTAAAAATATTGCGGGTCTGTGAAAACCATTTTTCGATTCAGGATCGGTTTGCGTAATATTAAGCTAAATATTACTTAAAATTTTAAATTAATTTTAAGTAATATTTAGCTTTAGAGTGCTAATTTTAGAGTCAAGTGTAGGTACCCTCCCTTGGCAGCTAAATGGTTTCACGGCAGTAGAATATACAACGAAGTTAAGTAAAAGTATCACAGCTAAGTAGGCTTTACCAGCTAACGTGTAATAGTCGACTAACTTACATTTGCAGTTGGAGAATTGACTGTGGCGTATATGACTGTGATGTATGGGAGAACATGTTTTATAACTATAATGTTAAGCTTGTTTTTGGGATAAATTCATCCCAAATACGGAACCCTTCATTGTGCGTGGACCGACACGCACTTGGCCGGTTTTTATAATACAAAGTCAGATTATAGAATAAGGAGGTCAGGGTGAATTGAAGTTGTAGGTACGTTGACTTTTTTTGGGTTCCGTACCTGTGCCTGGTGGTTCCTTACATAAATACTTTGTTGTAAAAAATAACCTCGATCACTCAATTTCAACGTGACTGACGAAGCAAATCTTATTCATAATTGCTTAATTAAGTTCTAGGTAAAACTTAGATATCAGTAGTTAATAGCCAGGGAATAGTATACAGGAAGTGTCCTGTTCTGTTCACGCTCTCTAGTGACGCATTGACGTCATCAACATTTATTATTGTTTTGGCGTTTATTTCCAATGAATAAGTAGCTAACAAGATAGAGTTTATCACTGGTTGACGATAAATAATTGTATCTTGGCAGTGATAACGATGGCGTCATCAAATATTTTGTCAGTGATTGACTATTTGTTAATAGCTTAATAATCATTTTTCATGCACCTGATATGTACAGTACACACGGCTCACATTAAGCTTGTTCCAGTTTATGCTGACCTCTCATTGTACGGAAATCCTATACAATGCCAGATCAGCCTAAACTGGATTTTTATAGCTTGATGTGTAGCCGTGTGTACTACAGGTATTGAAGTTTCTGAATGTTCAGTGGAATACGTATCAGTTCCTGGTGAACCAACTAAAGTCTGATGCATCGTCCTGACATTATAATTATCTTAAACAAAATATATTAAAATCTTTTTTTTTTTTGATAGAGTAATGATGGAGTTTCTTTCCCATTCTTCTCCATACGAAACTACCGTTTAGAAGGGGCAAATACAATCAATACTATTTATTTGTAAATTTTGACTTTCAAAAGTGACTCTTATGTGGCCTATTTGAAATAAATAATTTGACTTGACTTGTCCACTTTTTAACCGACTTCCAAAAAGGAGGAGGTTATGTTCGGCTGTATGTTTTTTTTTTTTAATGTATGTTCACCGATTACACCGTCAGTTGTGGACGGATTTTGAAAATTCTTTTTTTGTATGGAAGGGTATGCTCCCGAGGTGGTCCCATTGCCACCAAATCAGAATCTGATGAGGGGATCCCATGGAAATCGAGGGAAATCCTCAAATTTTATAGGCATACCGATAGCAAGTTGAGTATTTTTTATAGTAACTCGTGCATTTGCATTCGAAAAGCACCATAATTGCGAAGCAATTTATGCTCTTCAATATGCATATATATGGTGAAGTCACCATCAGTTCTCCTGGTTCTTACCAGGACAACTTCTCAATAATTAACGCCCCTGCATCGGGAGAAGCAATATTTTGTAAAAGATGATGAGCATTTGACATTAGGCTATTGTAAATTAGATGAATTACAAACTGGCCCACTAAAAAGTGAAAAATAAAAAACTTTTTACAAAAAAAAAAACAAACCGACTTCCAAAAAAAACACTACAAAGTGAAAAATAACTTTAATTTCGGAAGTCGGTGGCAAAAAACTAAAATACAGATTCAATGACACCGACTTCCGAAATTAAAGTTATTTTTCACTTTGTAGTGTTTTTTTTGGAAGTCGGTTTTTTTTTTTTTTTAGTTTTTTATTGTATTACGTTGTAGAGAACGGAAGCCTGCACGCATATAAAAAACCGGCCAAGTGCGAGTCGAACTCGAGCACGAAGGGTTCCGTACCATTATCTATAAAAATGGCAAAAAAATCACGTTTGTTGTATGGGAGCCCCCCTTAAATATTTGTTATATTTTAATTAAAATATTTATTTTTAAAGTGAATATATAATTAAATATTCTGTGAATATTTCAAGCGTCTACCTATTGCCGTTATCGATATCGAACAAAAACGAGCAAAAAAAAAAAAGGTTGTTGTATGGGAGCCCCCTTAAATATTTATGTTATTCTGGTTTTTAGTATTATATTGTTGTTATAGCGGCAACAGAAATACGTCATCTGTGAAAATTTCAACTGTCTAACTATCACGGTTCATGAGATACAGCCTGGTGACAGACGGACAGACAGACAGACAGACGGCGGAGCCTTAGTAATAGGGTTCCCGTTTTACCCTTTGGGTACGGAACCCTAAAAAGATCGATATTCGATTGTATATCTAAGAGTCGAGATGCAATGCAGTTACTTACGAGTTAATTCCAAAATCTGATTTGTCGATTGGTTTGATATCAGTTGACAAACATGTTAACTAATAACTTTTGACCATTACGAACCATACTTTTATTGTCCCCCATTGCCCTGCTCCAGTTATCAACCGGTTGCGGTACAACCAATATATCGATTTGTAAAAATATTACTTCATAGTTCGCTATCTGATGTCAAACGATGTTATCCATATTTTTCCATTTCTGTTATCACTAGGGCATTCAAGTTGCCCTTGCATAGTCACTATACGCACCCTTCCATTTTGGATCAATAAGCTTCTAATGGAATTTCATTATTTCAAATCATGCAACTAGCTGATGAACAGACAGGAACGTAATTTATAGAATTATTAATGGGTATTGATCTTTGGCGTAGAAATATAAAGCTCGCAATCTGTTTACATAAACATATCTATTTTGACCCATCTATCTAATTAATTCAAAGTGATTAATACGAAACTAATAACATTAATTAAAACCTTTTTGATCTCTCAACAAGTTGTGTCACTAACCATGATCCATTATCTTTGTTCCTGTTTTACACACATAGCTATGTTAAAATATGATATCATTGTTACGTAGTATACGGCAAATATCTAAATATGTTAACGTTAAACCTAATAACTACGCATTAGAATGTTTTTTATTAAATCTTTTTTGAAACGTATACGTAGAAGCTAGTGATTGATACGCTTTGATGACGGCTCACCTATTGGATAAGCTATACCGCGGTGACATCATCATCAGCAGGCTGATTCAACAGCAAATGTCAATACGCTAGTAAAAATTATACATTTCAGTTCCGCGTGTTGCCAATTGCTGCTAGTTAATTGCCCAGTATGGTGTATTGCAACAGTTAGTACTGCACAGATAATAATCGGGTACTTATTCATTGCATTTTATTATTTATCTGCAATCAAAGAATGAAACGTGTTATAAATGGTTTAATAAAATATACTGATAGGTACTACAGTTATTTCAAAGTATTGATTGTTATCTTTTGTTTACTACTCGTATGAGTACTTGTTGACTCAAACATATTTCAAATACTGCGTGTAAGCACATGAGTAAAGAAACGGTGTAAGTACCCGAAATATCGATGACTCGCCTTAACTAAATGCTTTTACTATGGGTACTTATTTATGTAGTTAGTGTATTTGTGGCGAAAGGACCATATAATACGATTCCTACCGGCTTCTCTTCGGAGGTTTGCATCAACAACTCTACCGCTATTGAATAATGACACAGTCAATAATGTCTACTATTGCCAAAAAATATAGGTACATTACGGGTATTTAGTTCACTATAACATTCAAACAACAAAAATGCCTATTTTTATTAGCTTTGAATTGACACAAACAAAAAAGTTTTGTTTGTGTAGTGTTGCGTCTTTTTGGTTCTGCTACTTGACGACATATCGTTTCGCTTCGGCTTCTCTCATACAAAAATTGACACCTCGCCGCTGGTATTTACCATCTGCATCGCTTAAAAACAACAATAGCTTTCAAGTCCTGCTCATTGTACTCATCCTAATATACAGGATGAACCTAGTGTTAATAACATACACCTATCCCTAGGTTTTTGGAAGGCTAAATTTGTCACCATTATTACATATCTCCATTTGAATCTGATATGGAAGTATAGTACACTTATTTAATCTTGTGGCCCCAGCTCCGCTCCCATGCAAAATCTCGCAGAAAAATTATAAGTAAGCTAGTTTTGATTTTTAAACACGTAGGTAGTTAAATAGCATGACTAGTTCTTAAGTAAAGGCTCCACAAAAGTCATCATCATCATCATTTCAGTCGAAGAAGTCGCCTTTTACGACACCCACGGGAAGAAATAGGATGGTGCTATTCTTTACGTC
Source organism: Tiliacea citrago (assembly GCA_963921375.1). NCBI lineage: Eukaryota > Metazoa > Arthropoda > Insecta > Lepidoptera > Noctuidae > Tiliacea > Tiliacea citrago. The sequence continues at coordinate 17,010,621 of OY992784.1, forward strand.
CGGCACCACACGGCACAAAAGTATAGACAGATATTCAGACAGATTATAATTTTTACGTTGTTTAAATAGTGGACAGTAACATATCCAATACTAGAGTTTCCTAGTAGAAACTATTATATAAATATTATATTCCTAGTCGATCGAAAGACGCGGCGGACGGCGGCGTTTGCGCTACTGCTACGCTCGCGCACCTACGTTTCGTCTTGGCGTAGTCGGTGCCTACGCGTCTGCTACGCAGTGCCTACGCGTCTGCTACGCGGTGCCTACGTCGGCCTACGGGACCTCGTAGGATTTCTACGCAGCGTCTGAGCGGCTGCTACGAGACGCAGCGACTACGCTAGTGTGGTCACTGCGTAGCAGTCGTTCAGACGCTGCTGTGTTACGTCCGACTAAAATGCTACGCTTGACAAACAGCCAGCGCGAAAGTTCTCTCTGCTGCGGATTGTATTAACCACGATGCTGGTGGTCCTTTAAATTCCGATCTAGGAATTTGACAGAGATATTATTTTAACGAATATTGATCAACATATCACTGCAACGAGCAGACATCTTAAGGCGGCGATGGTATCGCAACAGAACAAATGTATTCTACGATCACTATCTGTCATATAAAACAATTTACGGGCTTGCCACGTTAAGCTTCGCCCCTTTTGTATATTTATCGTCCATAAATCTAACAACTGCAATCAACTCACAGGTCACACAGTTAATGACCACTAACAAACATACAAGCTGATCTACAATGTCTTAATATAACATTGTTTCATACGTTGAAACGTAAATAATTGTCTTCTCGAAATACTCGAAATTATAAACGATGTTACTTTCAGACAGTTTGACGATTACTTTGCATTTTTAATAGTGTATAAAAGCATTTATGAAAGTCAAGCCCAGTTGTAAACTTTATACTAATTTTGTATAATAGTATACGCACTTGATACCGATAAATTCCCCGGGGTATTGCAATGTTATGGATCTATTGTGATTACATATTTGAGTTTAATTTAATTTTGCATAATTATGTCGTACCGAAATAATTATCAATATCGTCATTTGCAAAATAATCATTCTCCTCATACGTTTCGAAAATTAAACTCATAATACATACTTTTAGAATAACTCGACTTTAATAATTTCACTGTCGGTGAGTTGCACAAAACCAATATTAGTTTAACGGCTACTTTAAATTGATGCTGTCACTTTCTTTATGGTACAAAATGTAAAGGATGGCATGAATTTAAAGTCTCCGTTAAACTAATGTTGGTTTCGTGCAACTCAACGGTGACACATAAAAAGTTTAGTTTCGTTTAAGTTTTAATGGCGTGAAAATAAGATGACCTCTCTAGCATACTCGTAACAAGCATTGGATTGCTTGCATTGGATTATATTGGCTAATGATGGTTTATGATAGAAAAAGTCTATTGCATAGAAAAAAGGTTAGTAAATTTTTTTCCAACAGCAGGCTTAAATATAAAGCTGTTTCGAAATTCGCGTGATTGCTCAAACATCCCCAGTCCATTATAATTTCCTCTGTAACTGGGTCATATCGTTTTTAAGTTTTTTTCTAGGTTTTAGATCGAATGCGTGATGCCAAGATGCTATAAGTCACGCAACAGTATTAGGTTTTATTAGCTACTTTAATCGTTGAATCGAACTTATTTCTTCAACACTTTTTATTGCTATTTGGCAGCTAAACATAATTTATGTACCTAATTATAGCTAAAAAAAAATGTACCTGCATCCTAACCACGTTAAACTCGAACATGAAAGCATGAAACCAAGGCTGTCTTAGGCCAGGCCGGGGCCCTTGGGCACACAACAATTTGGGGCCCCTTTGGAAAGTATAAAAAAAGTGACTGACAAAAAACGTTATGATTTTATATTATATTTATAATGGGTAATCGGTTTAAATCAAATACATGTTCATTAACTGTTTTAAGAAGTAGAACTTAGGTCAGGGTACGAGCCTGTCCGAAAGGGATATCGTGGCCCTGGCACACAGGGATCTGAAGGAACACGGGTGGGTTTTAGTCAGTAAAAGTCTGACACTCCCTCCCGCTCCAGAGCGGGAGAAGTTATTTGATAATTTCCCACCAAAAAAAAAAAAAGAAAAGGTAGGTACGTTATTAAATAAAATGCTGCAGGTTTGTATTACCCAAAAAATTTGAAAAAAAATAGGTGTTATTGAGTGCAAGCGTTGAATCGGCCTTCCGGGGGCCCCGTGAGGTCGGGGGCCCTGGGCACGGGCCCCGTGTGCCCTTATGGTAAAGACGGTACTGCATGAAACAAGAAAATATTCCCGTCTGAATATTGTTTCATGATTAAATGAGCAATTAAATAAGATTCCTTGTAAGAAAATAACTGTCATTTGTAGATATTTGGCAGTTATTACGGGTAGTCAGAAGCCCAATAGTCTGACAACCAATCTTACCAAGGGATATAGCATTACCCAGTAAAAGGGGTGGTGGAGGTCCATGTAAAATACTGGATGCAGCTGCATCCGGTTAGACTGGAAGCCGACCCCAACATAGTTGGGAAAAGGCTAGCCAGGTGATGATGATCTAAGAAAATAACTCAGTTCTAACTTACCCGCACCTTGCAAACTGATCTTTGTATTCTAGTTAGATGAACAAAGTCATTGTTATTTATAATCCAAATGGCTTATTGGCAATCTTAACAATTAATAACGTAATCGTTATTTTACGCTTGGAATAGGATACCACGTGTATAATTACGGTAGATATCCGCTATTGTTGTTGTGGCAGGTGTGCGCGTGCGCGTCCAGTGATCTCACCATTATTGCTCACTGATGACCAATTGCCGCCGAATGAGTTCATGACTCCACGTTTGATTCGCCGACTGTTTATTGCATACTTCACACGGACGTCCGACTCTGTCTTTTCATTCTTTATGAGACTAATACGTCTTTACACACACTCATAAATTTTTATTGCGTGTCAATATTGAGTTAATGCTCGTTTATCCTTGAGATATGTTGACTATAAGCCTAATATTATTATCGTTGGCGGTAGTAACTTGGGTCTGCAGTCTCGACATACATAGCATAGACTTTGCGACCGAATTCGGTCGCAAAGTCCTAGATGGTCAAAAATGCTTGTCAAGATTGTCACTTTTTCGTGCTTATCAAGCAATTTTAACCGTCTAGCGCTTTACGAGCAAATTCAGTCGCAAAGTCCTAATGGGATCTCTAGACGGCTAAAATGGCTTGACGAGATTGTGATTTTTTCGTGTTTATCAAGCAATTTTGACTGTCTAGGGACCCCATTAGGTCTTTGAGAGCGAATTGGTCGTAAAGCGATCGCTATCTATGTCGAGACTGCAGGGCCTGGCTATATTGGACAATCTATAATTTGGTACGGACATCTAGCACTGGGACAATGTTCCTTACCTTAATCGTGTCTCGAAGCTCTATAGTTTAGATTTAGACTCCGAGAGATAGAATATTATAACCTAAAAATACTTGTTAGTCTACTTTTTTTTCTGTTGGTATTTCTTTGACAAAAGTAATTTACCGGCACTGTTTTTGACACCATTTAGAGTTACAAAGAGGTTTTTTTGGCAAGTGCCCCATCCATGCCATATGATCCATCCTGGCTACGCCCCATATTGTATTCTTTTACTTTCTGCTTTATCGCAGATGGCTTTTACTACTTCACCGGACAACAAGGCATAATGTGTGTGAAACGAGAACTACTGCCGACAAACTGTTTTGCAGTTTGGCAGACTTTATGTATGTAATTGTTAATACAGCTTTTGAATAAATAAAAAAAAAAAAAAAAAAAAACTTGATTAAAGTGTGAATTCCATTTCCAGGCAAGTCAATTTCTCTCACTTTAGTAAAACGTTATGAGTGGAAATGGTTACTGAAAAAGCGCCGTAACATCGAAACTTTGTCGGTTGTATAAAGTTAGTAAGCGAAACTGTACAATGCGCCTTTTGGGTGGGGAAAATTATGTGCATGTCACTAGGCGGATCTACAAACGTCGTCGACGAAGTTCCTCAAATCTTGTTTAACAATAGTTAAATTGGATAAATGTATCTTATGTTCCCATTGATTTAATTTATGTAAATATGAGTCGTTAGATGAGTGTATTTATACCTAACTAGATAATTGTCTTTGTTATCCTCGCAGTTGAACTCGTTGTAAATAACAACCGGTTTCGTGCTAGTACATAATATTGAAAACTATACAATTTAAAATCCTGATCGTCTCATGTCGTTGTTTTTAGAATTGTAATAGTGTTGTTGTACATTAAGGCTGTTCTGCTGTAAATCTCGAAGAAATTCTCACCTAAAATATATTGAAAAGCCACATATTTATAGGCCGTTCTATACTTGTTAGTCACTTCAATCAAGAAAGGATATTATGGCTCTGGGAACACCTACCTACAAATTCCTAAGTTATGTTTAGACGACATATTTATTTATTAATATCTAAATTATTTGGACTTTAATCCTAGTCGCCATCGTAGGATGACGTTACTGTGCAAAGTACATTATTTATTATTCGAAATGAGTCTCGTTTCGCGTGGGTTTGTTGTGTAAATTAGAAACATTTAATTTGTATTTAAATGCTGTCCGGCCGGTGGTTCTAGATTACGAACTTCATCTAAGACGAAATAATCACGGATGTTAACTGACCGTAACGAGATCCTAATTTATGCTTTGTTAAAAAAATAAAACAACAGAAATATGATCTGAATCATTAAGTTTCATCGTAAAGTTTATTTTATAACAAGAATTTGGTATGACTACTGCTTTATCATTCTGGGACATTAAATTTACATAATGAGATACGTAGCATCCGTGTACGCGTCGACGACGCGTAGTACCTACATACACTTGTACCTACTTTAGAACCTATTACCGTATCCTCACTGACAGGACAATAAGTTCAATGACTATAAAAATGAAATTATTAGAATAGGATAATGAGATGGTGTAAGTTTTCCTCAGTCAGTGTCCATGACGATTTATTTAGTTGATGTCATTCCTGTGTTCCCCTACCCCAGGTTACATTTGTTTATTATTTAACTGAATTGTTATTATTTTAGTATTCGAAATGCTGGTCTGCGCGCGGCAGTGTGCCCGCCGCAAGTCGCTCACTCTCACATTCGGAGAATTCTGCGTGTTCGCAGCTGAACTGCGTCGGTGTTCGAGGCAAGCCAGGCAGTAAGTGTTCCATTTGTTTCTACTTAACACTTGTTCATGTTATTTTGAAGTCAACCGCGAAGGTCCTGTTGTAATGTAAACATGTCCATTTTATAATTTAACACAGTAAATCGATTCATTCAGTTAACCTACCATGAAATTAGGTACCTAATTTACAAATAAACCGCATCCTCGACTTATCTCATGATAAACTTCTTGGCGGGTCTTCCATGTTCTATATTTCAAACTATTTTGCATATCGGATTATTTGAAATTCTTTAGAAAATAATTTTAGTCACTCAGCCCTTGTGACGCGACGCAGCACATGGTTGTTACAGAATTAGTCAGTCGTTAGTCAGTTTCTGCTAATTAACCGTTTCGACCCACATTATTTCCTTCCGCCCAGGTTGTTCCAGATCTTTTGCCAACGTCTTTCTCTTTTTTGCCTAAAATGTCGATAACTTCTACATTTTCCCGATAATTTAGTCAAGAGGTTGTAAAATGAGCCTTGATAACAAAAAAAATGGCAATTATTTTCGATTGTGAGATGTCTTTACACCGATTTCACAAGACGTCGTCGTAGTACCTATTAGTCAAGAAGTTCAGCAGATTGTGAAAGGACTTCATGAATCAAAACTTGCTAAGTAGATCATGATTAAAAATAGCCTCAATTAGTAGATAATTAGCTCAATTCGGTATTACAGGAATTTGAAAACTGAGACTTAAGTCACTAATGGCGCTAGCTCCACCTACTATTAAGGCGGAGATTTCTTGAAAATTGTCAAAAAGGTGGTTTTTTAAAGCAGTGTATCTTAAACTGTAAATATTTTTTCCAAAACAAAAACAGTATGATATTTTCAAGTATTTTATGCATACGGTTATGGAACTCAAAACATAATTAAACATAATTTAACACATCAAAAAAATGTTCAAAGACAACTCTTAATTATTTTTAAAAGCAGTTTATCCCTTCGTTAACAGTTATAATTATAATTAAAAGTATACCATAAAATTGCAAATGTAAAACTGCATCTGGTGATGGATTAATTTTTATTAATTAGTTAATATCTAATTTTATACGATTTTATTTGCATTTTTTACGCCATAAGTTGTGTCATCGCACATCTCTTTCTTGTGTATGCAATCTGACAATGACAGAGGTTTACCTCTTGTCAGCCCCTTAAATCATAGTTATAGTAGGAATAATAATTATGCAATTGAACAGGAAACAGTTCACTACCTAACAATAAAATTGACATGGGAATTCAAATAACGTAAATTACCCCTGTTAAAGTTATTGAAAATACCTACTACGGCATGACTACGACATAATTAAAGGCCCAAGCAATGTCCTTATAGTCCGCAGCGAGTATACGAGTATACGTTATAATTCAGGTTAATTTTACCGATGACGTAAAAATTATCGTTCTCCTTTTCCTCGGTCTTGAACTGAGGACTGAGACTACGTATGACTCGTGCGTTGACCCTTATACATGCCAAACAATAAGTTATTTGTTTTGCAAAAAATCTCTACATATAAGGCCAGCTATTGTATAATTTCACCTTTTAGAAATGATTTCATTCAATGTCGGAAACGCCTACGTAAGTTCATCGATTGTGTTTTATTTCTAATTTCAGTTTTCATTCGCAGGAGTTCGAACAAACCTGAGTCGCCACAATGGAACGTAGACAAGGAGCTCAGAGATAAGGACAACATTTGTAAACATGTGAACGGTAAGAATATTTTGTTAAATCTTAGAATACCTACTAACACCGGTTGAATATACAAAAATTAAGTGACCTTGGGGTAGACCCCCAACCGACTACGGCTAACTACGGCGAAAAAAAAAAATACGACAGTCAAAGAGAAGCCAAAATCAAAAATGTGACTTGAAGTCGGGTAAGAAACTGTGGAAGTTATAAAACGGCCGAACATTCGGCCGATACTTCGGAATATCGCTTCGGAGAGAGAGACTTTATTCTGGCCCGTCACGAAGTTACAGAAACGAGTAAAAGGCTGACTTTGCGAAAAATTTGTTGTGAATAATAAAAATCTTGGCTTCGTCTGGGGCTCCCGGCCCCGCTTCATCAGGATGCACACTCGTGCTGCGGAAGGTCGATCGTCCCGTGATGAAACAAATGGTGACTAAACTTTCCGCACGGTACCAATCCAGAAATACACATTGGTAGTCCCTATGGCTACGCAACAATATCTCATACACTATAAATTCGGTGTCGCCGTCCACTTCCCACGCTATTCTATCTGTTATCAGGCTGTTTGATAGCTGCAGATTTAAATATTCCATCGGTTAATAATTATCGAAAATAAATAGATCTTTAATTACTGTTTTAAAGTACATCGTTACGTACAGCTAACCTTTTATCGAATAATGACTCAGAATTGATTGCTTTTTTTTTTTAAATTCCTACATGGTATAAACGTTAGTACTGTCGTAATTATGGAATGTGTAATTCATTTAAGATTTCCTTTTCATCAATTTGGATATATGACTCCGGTGATTTATAGCACATGAACTACTTGTTTACCTTGATAAATCGAATACATTAGAGACAGTGATAGTAGTTCATCATTTCATCAAAGACAGCAAAGGAATAAATAATTTATACCTACATTTATCAATCAGAAGCTTATCAACGTACGTACTATTAACTACTCGCTCCGCTAAGCATACAGTAAGATGACAGCGATGATGTTCATTTTCATAATAACAAATAGGAACTAACTCACATTCGTGGCACATGTGGTCATCACTTATTGCGTATATCTATGTTTTTAATTGTTCTGCTATTAATGCGATTGCCCTATGCTACAGTCATTGTACGTTCGCTCCTATTTGCACCCGCACATGTAATGCTCGGATTTGCGTCAATCTCCCGGCGCATCTGACTAATGTATAATATTAGAGACAACTAAATTAAGCTTCTGGAGCTTTAAAAACATCAGACATAAACCTCTTTTCCTATCTTTGGAATATTAGAGAAAGTTTTAAGTTTCATTTTCATTATATGGCACGAAATAAGGCGCTTAGATGTGAATCTCGTAATAAATATCGGAAAGAAGTTCCGCTTTCGCACGGTAATTCGTAAAAGGCAGAGATCACTAAGTAAATATGATGTGTGGCCTCCCAGGCTCTTCCGCACATACTATAAACAGAGCACGGAAGCGAGGGCGCGATGCTCCGCTCAATGTACTACGCGCCCACGAATTCGGCCGCTAAATGCTACGAAAACATAATACAGATGACATCGCACTACTACAACTGCAGATATACCTAACGTAAACAAACGATGAAACGAAACGATACTGCGTCAACTTCCTTATCTCCCGGAAGAATTATTCAGTGAAATGACGACTTCTTGAGAACAAACAAACAATGGTAATTTTTCTTTATTTTCTATTTACATAGCGATCGCTGTAGTTATTCATCGATATCTTTAGGACCTGGGGGTCTACTCCGAACATAAATCTGAAGTATCAGCCGAATGTTCGGTCGTTTCTTTACTACGGCTAACTATCGCTGACTACGGCGAGAAAAAAAAAGACAGTCCAAGAGATAAGCCAAAGTCAAAACTGTGACTTGAAGTCGGGCCTGTAAATGGTTTAATTGAAATAACTGCTTTGAGTTTGAGTTTGGGTAAGGACTCAAAGTCATAAAAGGAAACTTTGGAAGTTATAAAATGGCCGAACATTCGGCCGATATTTTTCACTTTTTTGTAGTTCAGTTTGTAATTTATCTAAGTTACAATAGGCTAATGTCAATTGCTCATCACCGTTTTACAAAATATTGCTTTTCCCGATGCAGGGACGTTAATTGTTGAGGAGTTCTCCTGGTAAGAACCAGATGAACTGCCACTCACCATATTCATTGTGACGAGCATAAATTGATTGAATCGCAACCCGTTAAATACTTTTTATTAAGTAGTTCCGGTGGCCATCATTCTGTGGTCTTCATCATCAGTTCCACTTCACCAAATGGTGCTTTCCGAGACGAAACGCACGACCTACTATAAAAAATACTTAAGTCGCTATAGGTGTGCCTATAAAATTTGAGGATTTCCCTCCATTTCAATGCAATGGGATCCCCTCATCAGATTCTGACTTGGTGACAATGCCACCACCTCGGAAGTATAACCTTTCAAACAAAAAATAATTTTCAAAATCGGTCCACAATTGACGGAGAAATCGGTGAACAAATAAAAAAAAAACATACTGACAAACATATAACCTCCTCATTTTTGGAAGTCGGTTAAATTTTGAAGTCTCGAGCAATTTTTATTTTTGCGTTATTGTTAAAGGAATACATAATGGTAAAAATTTCACTTTCATCATGAACGAAGGCACGAATTAGTAGCAATTTGGTTAATTTTTTTCTGATTTCAGTAATTAATTACACATCGTTGGGTTAAATTTATGCATTTAACTCAATCCAATTCAATCCATTATCCATAAAACAAATAGTATGACTTTAAAGGGTTAAAATGTAAGATACCGTCTTCTAATAGTTTGATTCTTTGAATGATGATGTTGATGAGTTGATGACACATGCTCATTAAAATCATTTGTGGATGAGATGAAAAATACAGGTTTGCGGGTGAATTATGGTCAACATCAACACCATAAGTCTTTGTGCCATGTCTTTGTAGTGCTATAGAAATAACGGAATATTTTAAAATGCGGAATTGGCTAGTACTTGGGCGTAGATGTAAGTTGCGAACGGACGCCAGTTGGCCGCCGACCGTTCGCGGGTGGACAGCGTGCACGCAGTCTGCACGATACATCCGCAACCATGCCGCCGACTACAATGATTGTGCCCTGTGCGTTTCTCACATACTTCTTTACTATTATCATCAATGAAAACCTGTCTGTTTTACGACACCGTGTATATTCCAATTTCCCTGTATTCATAATCAATTCCTCCGTTGTAAACATCATGATTTTCTTCCACAATGTTTTGTATCATATATTTTACTAAGTGACACAAGTAAAAGAGGATGGCTGCGTACTCTGTGGATTTCGGTACATGTGTCGTGAGTTCACGTTGAAGTTGTGACAATTCAGGGACATTCTATTCAAATCTGTGATATGTGTGCGAGCGGAGCAGCCGATGTTAGTGCGTTTGTTGATCTGGCGTTGTGTTTACGTTTTGGCATTGAACGAAGATCCCGAATTGGATTGATGTGTTTGGTTGGCCACGTTTTATAAACTGCAGTGTAAACATGAATGAATACTTACCTGTTTGTGGCGTTCTGTGCTGTGTATCTTTGTGTTGTTCTTAAAAATTAAATTATTATTGATCATAGCAGATAGGAAATATAAGGCTGACCAAGTATACACCGTGCAATTTTGACTGTTTTCATCCCGGAGTGTGGTGACATCATTTCAATATTACCAACTTGAATATCCATTATAATCATAATACGTGAAAATTGGAAAGCGATGGATTTTTCGTTAGAAATAAAATTAAAAAATTTAAGGACTTACGCAGGATTAAAAAGAAACTCATTACGATTTGTTCCAAATTGACATGAGTGTATGTGTACAACTTGTAACTTTTTAATTTAATAATTATATCCTCACTAATTAATAGGGCTATAGTAATGGACTTAGCACACACCACGGGATGAATATGATGAAGATATCACGGCGTATAGGAAGTAGGTACGAACGTTTTAAAGATCATTATCGATTAATTGGTCATACATAATGTGACCAAAAGTAGAACCTACCATAATTATTTATATTTTTTTAACTTTAATTTTGTCTCGGCCGAATGGGCGACCTTTTATGGTAATCATTAATCTACGAGTATGCAAGTAGGTGTTTAATGTAGTACGGTGGTCGGCCTACATAGGCGCAGCCTACGCAGTCGATAGGTCGATTCTCATCAATCATTGACGATGAGTATCGCTGGTTGAACGAACCCAGCACCGGCACTCGCCTGGCCGTGATGCTTTCTAATCCACATCGGTTGTAGTATGTTGCTATCAACTATCATCATGATCAATGCACTTAATGTCATGCAGATAGATTATATTTGCATATTAATTGACTTATCACTATTTTTGGTATGCATCTTAGTTCTTTGTATCGCGTATAATAAGTGTCGGCGACTCGGCGCCAAGGTTTCGTGAATTGTTATTGGATATAGAATTTGTTTCAACGTAGATCCGACGTCATGTATTAAACATAAGATACCGGTTTGTATAGGCCACTCATGAATCTTCAACAAATAGTAACAATCCGCTGTGGTTTGAGCTCATTGCTTGCGTGTCCAACCGCAGTACAATTGTTAACAATTAACAGTAGTTCTTTTGCGTGCCTCGAGCCCATCTTAGAAATAGGGTCAACTCATCCTATTATGAGTTGTGTCTTAAAGAACACATCAAATATTGTTCACATGGTGATTGATTGTTTCGTCCTTCATACAATATCTATGGAACTATTCATGTTGTTGACGTAGACACTACGTTAGACATGGTTGTTTGCAATAAAAAGCGTGGGTTGATAACCACGTGATGTTATGTGTACATCAGCTAAAATAGATTGATAGTCGGAGCTTATTTGAAAGCACACATAAAATCAACAATTCCTAGGAATTTTGATAGGATGAAAAAAAACTTGGGTACCTATGTACAGTCGCCAGCACATCAAGTTACCACTACTGTAAAATTTTCTCTTCGATTTTGAACTTAATCATCAACATTTTAAGTTTTAAAATCATTTGGAGAAATTTACAAAAAAATTGTGTAATTTCCGGTAAAGGAAAATCAATGTATTCAGCAGTTACCACACAGTTTATGCTCTATTCCAATTGTGTATATGTATGAGGCACTTATTTGTGTATACTTACTATGATTGTTGTGACAATTTTTGACGTATGGTGTTGCGCAGGCAGCGAGGCGCCCCCTCCGCCTTGCGAGGTGTTCCTGGGCGGATCCTGCAACCCTACTACTTGGAGATCGGATATAGCCATTCCGATGCTGAAGAAGATGGGCATAACTTATTTTAACCCGGTGAGTTGAACACTACTACTAGAGTATAATTATTAATCATATCAACCTATGATGTCCCACAGTAAGGCCTCTTCGCAAACATGGAGAAGAGACGAGCATCGATAACCATACTACGCTTTAAGGCTTCCGCAGACAGGCGCGCGCGACACTAGTAGCACAATTTCTATGAAAACTTCGTGGAAAGTGTCACACTGCCTATCGCGCTCGCGATATCGTGCCAGTATGCACGAGCCTTTAATTGATAAAGCGTGGTACCTAATCGATGCTCGTGTCACTCTAGTATTTATATTCCAGAGGGCCAGAAAAATGACATTCGCTTCGGACCGATTCTATTTCTACAATCGCTATCGCTTCAAAGATAACGAAGTTCGATTGGCAGGCGATAACGCTTGTCAAAAAGTGCCACTTGGCTACGCATCTCTAAGGAAGTTATCGTTCGACGCTGTCGAATCGTTTCATGGAATCGAATGATGATAAGATGACAACATTGTCTAGCTAATTTCTATTCGTTGACCTATGATCACGTGACATTTTTCGATAGCTTATGGTAACTCCATACATTTTTTGGCTTTTCTACTATAGCGTCATCGCTAATCACATGTTACTTTATCTACTCTAGGCCCTCAAGTATCCTCACGATGTTCCCCTTGGCCATTAGTCCATACTTAGGGGTTTATTTATAAACGATGATTAAAGTTCTAATCATTACTTAACTTTAAGCAGCGTTTATACATAAAGGGGTTAGTGTCTAAGATTACCTGCATAGAAAGTTCGTAATGAAAGGCCACGGTAATATTTTACCAGTTTATGTACGTGGTCTGCTGTCAATACCCCAGGACTGTGTGTAATGTCCATCCATATTAGATTAGATAAATAACCAGCGAGCACTCATTACAAAATACCGATGTGTTTAATTAAATTCATTATAACTGCGTAAAGTCACCTGCCTAGCCTATTCCCAACTATGTTGCCATGAGGTCGGCTTCCAGTCTACCCGGATGCAGCTGAATACCAATATTTTACATGGAGCGAGTGCCTATTTGACCTCCACAACCCAGTTACTGGGTAACACGATACCCCTTGGTAAGACTGGTTGTCAGACTTTCCGGCTTCTGACAACCCGTAACAACTGTGAAAGATCTACAAATGGCAGCCAGGACCAATGACTTAACGTGCTTTCCGAGGCAAGGAGGGGTCTTGGTATGTAAAGAGGGTCAGTGGTCACCCATCCACGGACTTATCATAATCAGCCTATAATGTTCCCACTGCTGGGACACAGGCCTCCAGTCTATGAGAGGGAGTGGGCCGTAATCCACCACGCGGACCCAGTGCGGGTTGGTAGATTGTCACATGTCTTCGAATTTTTGGTTCTAGGACATGCCGGTTTCCTCACGATGTTTTCCTTAACTGTTTTGAGAGCAGTGGTGGTGAAGCGCCTGTCAGGGTTGGAACCTACGACCTACAGCTCCAAGTCGCGGTCGTTCGCACTGGGCCACCACTGCTCTCGTAGGGTAAGCGTAGCTTAACCTGATCGATCGACCCGTGCGGCTGTTATTACTCCACACGCTCATCAACTGCGTAAAGACATGTCAGTACGTAAATAAAGATGACGTATATCATTGATAGAATACAGTGTGATAAGTGTCTTTGAATGTTCAGTTTCAGTGTTCTTGTAGATAAGTCACCTACAATAAACCATTACTACGATGTGTATGTTTTAATGCAGTAAACAATTGAACATTGTTCGCCATTTACGACGTGATGTTCAATTAATCGTTAAACAATACTGGAAATGAAAACCTGTATGATATAATCCAGGCGTGATTGCAGGTCAGCTGTTGATTGTCGGCTCGTGTCCAATTTAATTTAGATGAAACAATAATGTACCATATTGAGCTAGTCACATGTGGTGTGACACGCGCAGCTTCAATAAATTAATTAATTTTTTAATCGACGCTGATCCTGGCGCAATATTTATGGTTCAGCTATTAAAGCGTAAACATACAGCTGTACAAAAGTTTTTCTCATCAATGAATGTCGTATTAGTTCGAGTATTCCAAAAAGTACAATAACATAATGACTAAGGAATAACAAAATGGTACGGTTATCTTATTTATTTTTTCCAACAGTTACTTCTTTTCACTCAAGTTTATCAGCTAGAATAAATATTAATTACTGAGGATGACGTTATCAATTTGCAAATTGAATTCATCAACTAGTCTGTTTTTCTTTCGTGAAATATTTAAACAAACTATAATTAGGTACTATTAATACATCAATAAGGTGTAGGCAACTATTAATATTCATAACGTTGGTTGTTATTACAATAACATCGGGGCTAACTTTAAAAGGCCACAGATAATGAGTCGATGGACAGAATTAACTGGGCTTACGTGCAGAGTGTCTGCACATTAAAAATACGTTCACAAGAAGACCATTCTCCAGTTAATAACAGATAATGCGTATGAAAGACAGCTTCTTTGAATGAAACGTGCTCTCGATAAATATGATTTTGGTAATTAGATATGACACGTTCTATTGATACGTCTATCACAAAAACGTAATAGATATCTCTTCAAAAGTAAACGGTTTCAAATACACATGAAATCATGTACTTGCGTCATACACACTTACTTTTTAGCTGAACGCTTGAAGCCAAAGTGTTTTACGATATTGGTTTACTCATACCTAATTTAGCTAAGTACGTAGACTTTATCGTGACGTTACATAAGTACCTAACAAATGCATATATGCTACAAAAGCTGCAAGTGACCCAGACGGCTAATTTATATTAGATAAAGAATATAATTTATACTAATGCAACCATTAGAACTATTGCACTATGTGAGCAAAGGCGCGTGTCCAAAATAAGCAGAGTGCACTGTTGCCCACCCGCCCGACACCATAATAATAGATTGTGTGCATTTTTTTCTCGGTTTATCCGAGAAATATTAATCGGAAAACTTACAGAACCGGTTCTCCTCTACAAAAAACCTATAGCCTAGAATTTAAGATCCTAAAACTGCCTATGGTTTATTTTTAGGGCTGCTACGTTTTCAAATCTTCTCCAATCAAATGTGGCTTCCATCTGAAGAAACGTATTCACGTAGAGTACCATTGTGACTTTTCAATTCATATGTACTTTCTGAATTTATCTTAGTCTTTACTGACATTGGTGAACAAAAACATCGTGAGGAAACATGGACTTGGTGAACAAAAAACATCGTGAGGAAACCTGGACTCGGGGGTTAATAAAAGTCTGAAATCGCCAACCCGTCTTGAGCAACCGTGGTAATTAATGCTCGTGTCTTATCTGTATTAGAAGAGGCCGTTGCCCTGCAGGAAGACAGGAATAGGCTGGTGTTAAAAGGAGGCTCCCTATTTTTATGTTAATTTGCATGAATATTCTGAAACAGTCACACATACAAGCAAAATGAAAATGTAGTATATGATTTATTGGATCTTTTTCTTTCCATGTTGAAGGCAGTTACGTAATTGTAATATTTTCCCTCAATACATTTTTTATCGAAAATCATGTCTTTTTTAAGGATAATTATAAAAAACAAACAAGAATGTTTGGCTTTTATGTCTAAAATAAATATTCACAGCAAGAAAATATAGTTTATTATCCACCCACAAGATATTTTTTCTCTAGATCAATTATTATTACTTTAGTTATAAACGAATTCGTGCTCGAACACGATCAAAGAGCGCACGCGATAATCAACTTTATTACTGATGTATTAGCGTTTAGCACATAACGGAGTGGCTTTTTTTTTAGACTGCCTGGTCTTAATATTAATAAAATATTATTCACGTAAAAATTAATCATGTTCTGTTTTACAGCAAGTCGAAGACTGGTCGACGGAGCTTATGGAAGTGGAGCACCGCGCGAAGGCGGCGGCGCGCGCGCTTCTGTTCGTGCTGGACAGCGAGACGCGCGCCGTGGCCGCCAGCGTGGAGGCCGCGCACCTGGCCGCCGCGCCGCGCGACCTGCTGCTGGTGCTGCGGCCCTACACGCGCCACCAGAACATCGGCCACGAGGCCATCTCTGACCAGTCAGTATCTACTTCATGCTAACAAACGAAACAATCTGCCCAAATAGGGTATCATCCAACCTACCCAGACACAGTGCCAATGTGAAGACCCCTCACAGGACGTGCCTCACCTTCTTTCCTGCTTATCTTGCATAACCAGGCGAATGACAGAGCTGTCCTGGTGGCTGTTCTTACTGCGGAATAATTACGTAACACACTATCAGTAGCAATTGGTTTCAATTTGACAGTTCATCAACGTTGAGCAGACAATTTTTTCTAACATATGAAGCAATGGATTAGCAATATATGTACTTCAAAATCATTCCAATTGTGATTCAAACTGTGTTACGCAATTAGGGTGCTTTTTCATTTACTCAAATTTTGTTTATCCAACAAAATTTGAGTGAAAGCCAATCGACGCGAAAAGAATAAGATATACTCGGTACTGTTAGCCACTTGGAGATTCCTCTTTTACCTGGTGAATATTAAACATAAAGTGAAATGTCATGCGATTTTGTACCATGTGCACATCAACTCCGTGACCTGCCATGCACGTAAGATATGGTTACAAGTACGACTCGTCAAGTGAAACCTTTGACTAGGTCTTGAAAAGTCCTCTGTGGCTTCTGATATAAATTGAGCTCTATCAGAATGTTATAATAGCCTATTAAGAACCGCATCGACCAATCTACAATAATTGATTGTTAGCTTAGTCCACATTTGAACATACACGTCTCCTAAAAACAATACTTAGTAGGCAGATGATTAGCAATCGCAAAACCAAGTAGGGCAAAACATTTATAATGATTAATTTGTCATCATTCGATCGTCATCACGAGGTTTAGGATGATTCATGTCTTTGAAGTTGATGCGAGATTTGATGAGCGATAGCCGTTCGTCATCAGTTTGTCTGACTGACTATCTTTTTCCTGCTGGTGTCAAGTTCTCCGAAAAGATGAATTATCTGATACCTGGAGTAACTATCAGACTGGTCACTGGAGTGACTAAAGCTACATTAATTTGTGTAATTATGTCGTTTGTCGGTCGGCAACCATAACTGAAACCTAGCACGTGAAATGTATGACATGTGTAAATAAAGCTTTTCATAATAAGTACCAAAACAAACATTATAGCGTCACTTTTCTACATTTTTTTTAAACATTAGCACGTCATAACATTCGTAACACTCGATAAAGGTAGAAACACGATGATCTCGTTAAGTATTGACGTCAGTCACTCTAACCCATGCAGTAAGATCACGCGCAATGATCGTTTCTTCCATGTGCCTCTATTGTGTCAATTTGTATGCAGAATGTAAACTCTAATAACATGATTTGTATGACTGCAGCGAGTACGTGGAGCTGTCGCGTGCGCGGGCGACGCTACAAGAGGCGGTGGAGCGGCGCGGCCTGCCCGCCTTCACCGACATCCCCGCCGCGCTGCGGTGCGCGCGCGCCGTGCTGCGGGGCGCGCGCACGCACCCGCGCCACTCGCTCGGCCACACCATCCTGCGCCTCAAGCGCGCCTACGACGCGGCGGGCGGCCGCAGCTCGCGCCTGCCGCGCGCGCGCGCCCTGGACGCGCTGCGGGACGCCACGCGCGCGCCGCGCGAGCGGGCCGAGCGCTGCCTGCCGCCCGCGGCCGACCCCGTCGACTTTGAGACGTTCTGCGCCGCCGTCGCCGAGCTCGCCGCCGACGCAGGTCAGTACGACTCCTACTTAATGTCCGTAAAGCTCGTTAAAATGCTGTCGTTTTCTCCTAATGTTATACCGTCCATAAACTGGTTTTAATGGATCATAAGCTGTTTATGTTGTCGCTTCGATATATTGCTGCATTTTACATGGACGATTTATTACTAAACATAGCGGAAGATTTGGCAGTGTTTTTACGATTCAAGATTACGTAATGTCGTATTTGGTTAACAATATTTGGGTGGCGGGTGTGTGGTTAGGGGTGGTGTTTGTTGAAGGGCGCAGTAGCCCGCGCGCGGCGGCGGCGGATAGCGAGAGCGTGGCGTCGCGCGTGCGCCGCGCGTTCCGCTCGCTGCGCGCTTACCTCTCCCCGCCGTCCCCGCCCACTCCCGGTGCGTGTGCGCACTATTCACTTTACAACATCATCATGTCACCCGCAACGCGTTCACTTCCGGAAGCACGCCGCACTTTCATAAGGAATGGTTTTTGAGCCGCTTGCATTCAACGTCTACCCACGACCTTAAATAAGTCGTTTGTGTACGTAACAGCAGTCCCACGCTCCACTTGTTTCATACAGTTATCATTTTCATTATTTTGGTATTTTGGGAGCTACTTGCTATGCTTGTTTACAATTTTATGCTAGCTTGTGCAATTTCATGAATTGTGTTTTGATCACTTAAATATGGCAATTGTTTATTAGTCGTTTCAGCTTTTTATTGCTTGCAATCTTTTTTATTTCCTAAATCAAAAGACAACGTGTTTGTAACAACTTTGTTTGCTGTTAATGTTAAATATATTTTATTATAAAATAGTTATGTAGCCTGTATAATTTTTCACTCACACTGTTAGGTATACACTCATTACTCATTGCAAACTGTCAACAAACAAGGGCAATTCATAATATGAACCATTAGTCGTTTTTTTTTTCTTCTTATTGTGTTATTTGTGGCTGCTGTAAATATGTAAGATACCTCTTTATACTTACACACTATATCATTTGACCGTTCTTTACTTGCAGAGTCTCAAAGTCGAAACGGTACGGAGGCGGAGGCGACGGGCGGCGACTTGCGCAGCGAACCGCGCGAACCTGCCTCGAGAGACGCTAACAACGGACTGCGGCTTGTCAACCCCAGGCTTAAAGCATACGGACGAAAGCTTGGTTTATTCATTCCTAAGGTAAGGAACAAATACATTATTCTGTAATTATTATCATCATTCAGCAAAAAGACGTCAACTGCTGGTAATGGCTCCCCAAGCTCATCTCAACGACCGGTCCAATGCCTCCTGCATCCAACGGATTTCCGCAACCTTCACCAGGTCATCAGTCCCTTGTACCAAAAAGATGATTGCTAGAAATATCCTCTGGCAAACACACATCGTTCGATCGTTACATGAACGATCATAAACAGCAGGTGCTTCTAGAAAATTTTACGAAAATCAAGTGAGTGAGTGCCTTTATAATAAAATTGGGCATGGTAATGGTTATTCTTCGTGTAACTTAGATAGAGAGCCATAGAACTTTGAGTTGTTTACTTACCGGTTGTTTTTTTTCTGTTTTTAGAACGGCGGTCACCGGCCGGCAGCAGACAGCGCAAGCGCGGGGCCCGTGGGGCCGGCGGGGCCCGTGGGGGCCGCGGGGGCCTCGACTGGCGACTCGGTGTTCACGCCGGGCACCGAGCGACGCCTAGAGCGACTGCCCGCCATGCTGGGTGCGCCCACGCATGATGTCTACCTCGGCGGGACCTTCCCGGTAAATAATAATGTTGAGAAATACACGAATGCTTGCAAAAAAATGCACAGACACTTTCAAACGCACTTCAGTAGTAACACTTGAAGTACGAAAACTACCCTTAAAGGCACCATCAAAATGAAATTTGTAGTATAGACGTGTGGTTTTTAGAAACAAGCTGATTTTGTAGAAAAGCAAAGTGGTTGGTTGACTTCAGTCTGCCTGATTTCCTGAAAGACTTTTTTTGCACGAGTTGAGCACGTTGTCCGTGCTGTTCTATTTTTATTCACCAACTGACTTTAAAACGTGTTCACATTTCAAATACTTTCACAAAGAACCATCTTACCAAATAAGTCCATTCTTCTCCAGATCCACAACATCAAACCAGAAGAAGTCCTACGAAGGGAAGGATTCACATACGTAGTGCCACGTGCCAACGACTACACTCGTATGTTCTCGACTCCTGCCCGAAGGACGGCGCCCGCGCACCCCGAATCGCCGCGTCGCGATAAAAAGCCGCGCCCTTCCAGTACCACGTTAGAACTGCCCGATGACGTACAGCTAAGAGACCGCACGCCTGATGATAGATCCGATAGGAATGATCGACTCAGTGCGTCCGACTTCTATACTGTCACGGAAGATGTTACGCCGCAGCCCTTCAAAGGTAACTTATTGTTTTGTTTTTATTATCTATGGCACACCCATACCCACGCAGTATGCGTGGGTATGGGCTCGACATTATTCTTCATCCATTCTCCTTCTATCGTAAAGAAATAGCTCATGGCAGGCTTAGACAGTCAGTAACATGAAAGCGAGTCAGTCCAGTCATGTACAGGGTTCGCCGTCATAATATGTATTACTCATGAATAAACAATGAGTAAGTTTGACGGTTAGCTGACCAAAAAAAAAACGAAACGTTAGTTATAATATGTAACATCTGACATCTCACCTTGGTAATAAGCAACTGAGCAGCGACAGAAATGACCCCCTTTACTTATAATCTATATAGTACTTACTAATTCCATGCTATTATAAAGTACTTACTAATTACATGATATTAAAAAGTACTTATTCCATGCTCAAGCTGTCACTTACTGTAACACACTTCCGTCCCTTTTCAAGAAATCACTCCCACAAAAAGCGAGATGAAAGATGTTACCTACAAATCAAAAACTAGCCAGCATAACAACTTGCCAGCTACTGTCAGATGAGTCTCTTGACAGTCAGCAGTATAACATCAAATCAGCCCAAAGTTGGTTAGCAGAAATTGTTACTAGATTGCTTTTCTTAAAAAAAAACCCTTGATTTCTCGACCACCATCATTGCGCCTTGCCACTCTAACAAGCTATTTCATTACAGGAACCTACGACGAGGACCTATTACTAGGCTCACGCGTACTAGTGTTCGCGATGAGTGCGGATTCTCCTTGCTTTGCTGCGATGGTACTGGCCGCACACTATATGGGACTGCGTCCTGCCAACACTGTGCTCTTAGTGCAGCCCATGGACCCGCAGAAAGCACATGGTGTAAGTTGAACCTATATTAATATAATTTTAATACCTTAGCAACCCAGCGGGGTAGTTGCGGAGAGATAAACTACGATAACATGGCACGCCCCTCCAAATTACTGTTTCAATGTGTGTACTCACATCCTTACGAAAAAGTTTGTATGTAAGTCCTCGTAATAACTCACTTATTACCAGATTTGTTGGTCAAGGTCAACAATGAATAGTAACTAGCCGATCGGGCAAGACAACGCACGTGTCGTTTTCATGGAGTACGTCAGTGCAGCGCCATACTAATAATAATGAGCGATTAATGACGCCACTAGTCGAAACACAACATCCGTGATGTTTTTGTTTGACGGCCGTCTCATTACGCACACATGCGTACAAATACTTTCAAACGTTTTGAATTTTGGACGGGCGGGCCATATTATCGCAGTTAATCTCAAAGTAAAAGTCAAATTATTTATTTCAAATAGGCACATAGAGGCACTTTTGAACGTCAAAGTTTACAAAAAAATTGAATTGATTCTAGTTGCCCCTTCCAAAAGGTAGTTTCGTATGGAGAAGAATGGCCAGAAACTCCACCGTAACTCTTTTAAAAATGTTTTACAATATTTTTAAAAGAGCAAATTAAAATTATATGATTATAATTATGTGAAGACGATGCATCTAGAATAAAATTACTATACCATAATAGGTAAAAATAATTAAAAACTAAGGAATAAAAATAACTTAATTATGAGATATACATGGTGTTCACATAGCAATGGGTTTAATTTTACCAGTTCAACAACATTCATTGCGTTATTTATGTTGTTAAGCAGACAAATTTTTTTAACATTTGAAGCAATGGATTAGCAATATACTTCAAAACCATTCAGATAGTGATTGATAGAATATTACGCAATTAGGGTGCTGGTTATGGTTGCACTTGACGTGTCATTGCAATGTAAACCTAATGTCAATGATAATAAAGTCACATCGTTAGTGATTTGCACCTACTAACTCGTTCTCACTTAGATCAATTATTATCTATTAGCACCTTTATGTTAAGCTGTATCGTTTGGTCTTATCTTTTCTGGTAATAGTACCCTACGTTTGGTTTGATTATATCAACTGGGCAATGCTAATAAGACAATTCTTTCTTTACAGTATAGTGAAGCAGCCGTCAAGGATTACAACCGGGGCCGCCACTACCTCTCAGACTTAGCGAAACGCTCCGGAGTGCCCGTGTTCGACAACGTCGACTCCGCGATGGCGTGCGTCGTCAGCCGGCTCAGAGCAACGCTATAGCATCAATAAGTGATAGTCTCCGGGAATCACATACCTTAAATCTATTGATGTGTGGATGATAACTGTGTTATTCACCCGAATATCGATTGTTAACGGTATATCGGTATAATTTTAATACAGGCAGCAGTGACAGCCGCCTGTTAATCATAAAGTCCGCCGCTTCTAATTATAATAATAGAGTAATTAAACAACGCCAGTTGAAGCGAATCTCATCTCAAGCATTGTCACATTAGTTGTGGTCGCGATTTGATTTCGTATTCGTTATTTCATTGCGATGCTTAGAGAAGCGGCTAATCACAACTCACGTAATAAAGACATCACAAATGTAATTCATCATAAAACAATCATAGGGTAATTATTTTTACTTGCGTGGCGAAGAGTCTCATAAGAGTGTACTTATTAATTTCAAGACGTTTAGTTTAGTACAAAGAATGTCTCTCTTTATTTCATCACTCTCTATTGCATTATGTAATGTAATATATAGATATTAAAATAAATATAATTCAATGGATGTATGAGCGAGAATGGATGGTGACGGTAATAAGGTTATCTTGATGAGGATATAACAAATCTCTGTGATGAATTTGTCTAGGAAATTTTTATAGTGAACTTTCAATGCATAAGCATATAACTAGATGATAACTATACATATTAGTATTGTTGCAAAAACAGTTACTGGTAGTAGTCACACGTTGGCGCGTTTGGAGGAATATTGTCATGTCAGGTGTGCACAAGAAGTTTTATAGTTAAAGGACTCTAAGTTCAAAATCAAAAGATATTATTGAAGTCCGAAACATTGTCCTAAAATCAGTTGGCTCCCTCTAATGTGACTTGTGCCTTTCTTAGTGCCTTATTTAGAAAGGGTAGGATAGACATATGAGAGTGAGTAAATTGTTGCTAGGACCATATTTTTCGACTTCTGATTATCAACTTAACCTTTACCTATAAATATGATGAATGCACAGTGTTATGATAATCATGATGTACAGGGCTGACATTGGTATTGATTCAGTAGCCTAGTAGTCCTGGGAACTTCGCAGTGGGTCTATTAGCCAATTTCTAAATCTTGTTAGTACTAAATTATATTGCATTTACGAATGCTTATGCAGACATGCACTTTAGGAAAACTGATTGAGGAAAAGTACAAATATCTTGCTCACGTAGCAATTTTAAGAGGTTTTAGTAGTTATTATTTAAATTATGGCAATGCAAAGTTAAATTTTATAATAATTAACATCATATACTCATTTTTTTATTATAATAAATTGTACCTTTTCTAAAAATATCTAATATGCATCAGAGTTAACGCTTGCAAGTGGATAATGATGAAATTAGGTTATGATAGCCACAATTCCATACCTAATTTAGGTATAATCTATAATATTGAGTAGTTTAGTGGTAAACTTATTTGACCCACTGTCACTAAAATTTAATTCGTAATTATAAAATTCAGCAAATATTATTTGCTAGTCACACGCCCATTAACATTTTAAGTACTTTGTTATTATTGATCGATAGTACAAATATCTAATTTATAGAAAAATATGTCATATATTAATTGTAATTTTATGCCATGTACGCTTATTTTAAACTAAACATCACATATGTAAATATAGAAATTTGTAATTATCTTAGTGTTTCATTGTTGTTGCCAACTGGCATCCGCTACTTTGACACCACTTTACTTTCTTCTATAAAGTGACGAAACAGTCATCCGTTGCACCGTATCATATTCCTTTAAGACTCGAAGTATTTTGATTCATACTTCTGACACTATGTATTTGTAAGTAATTAATTGCATAACATCATCACACCCTTAAGCGCAGGCCACACCGCCAGCTAGCGGGCGGGCGGGCTAGGCGGGTGGGCTGGGCGAAGGAAGGAAACTATACAAACTACGCGAAATATTGGAGTTCGCGGTGTGAACCGAAGTATGTAAAGAGGTGAAACGATGTTCGCCCGCCTAGCCCGCCCGCCCGCTAGCTGGCGTTGTGGCCTGCGCTTTATTCACTGAGGATGTACGCAGAGGTCAGAGGTTTGCCAGGTTAAGTCCCATGACCTATATAGTAGAGGCCGAGCCCATTGCTTTTACTCAGCCTCAACCCAGCATAAATCCAGATCCCGGGCTGCTACTCACTACTTTTCCTAACTGAAAACCAACCTAACACTAACACTGCCCAACTTCACTCAAGTTATTAAGAGGAGGCTCCCTATTTTTATGTTAATTTGCATGAGTATTCTGAAACAGTCACACATACAAGCAAAATGAAACTTTAGTATATGATTTATTGGATCTTTTTCTTTCCACAGTTACGTAATATTGTAATATTTTCTCTAGATACTTACATTTTTTATTCGAAAATCATGTCTTTTTTAAGGATATTTTTTTTTTTCTCTATATCAATTATTACTTAAACGAAATAAGAATTGAGACTTAACGCTATTTAGTTTCGTGCTCGAACACGATCAAAGAGCGCACGCGATATTTAACTTTATTACTGAAGTGTTAGCGTTTAGCACATAACGGAGTGGCGGGGTGCAAGGGGCGGAGTTTGCGTGGAAATTTGATTTAGACTGCGTCTTATGTGATGTTTCATGAGATACTTCAACGACTGAAGGGATCGCGTAATTAAATTATGGTGTCTCTTCTACAAAAGCCACTCATGAAGAGTTGAAGTTATCCAGAAATTTATAAGGATATCATGCAGAATTTGTTTTTGTTCAGTAAAATATTTTGAATTAATGATGATAGTAGCTATGTATCCACAAATAGTAAGTTACATTTCGCTTTGTCTCTGTACATCAAAAAAGACATTAAAAAGCAATGCTTTTAAAAATAGGTGTAAAGGACATCTCTAATAGTCTAAGGAATCTACCTACCATCTTTTTAGGGTGCTGTACCCGAAGGGTGCCAAACGGAACCCTCCGCTGTTCGTCCGTCTGTCTGTCAGCGTGCTGTATCTCATAGTATATAGTAGTATAGAGAGTAGGTATATTATATACTCTAAGGACATATCAAATGAAAGGACATATGAGGATATAATTTTTTTTTTATAATTTTAAAATAATTTGTTTTGAAGTTATTCAATAAAATAGATGAAAATTGACCCTTATCTCCAATACTGCCGAGCCTAAAATTTTGAAAAAAGTACAGAAAATAGTTCAATACTTATAGATTAAAAGTTCTAAGTAAGTAATTCTATATTTATAGGTTAACAGGAAAACCTATGAGAAGTGCTTGGTCTTAAAATAACATGGTAAATCACTCAATATTGTGCATACATACTTATATTTGCAGTTTGAATGTATGGGAGAACATGTTTTTCAACACCATTGTTAAGTTTGCTCTTGGGATAAATTCATCCCAACTACGGAACCCTTCATTGTGCGTGGTCCGACACGCACTTGGCCGGTTTTTTGATTTACAGGGACTGAGATTTACATAGTCATAATCGTAATATATCGATAATAGTTACACGAAATATTTTAAAAGCCCTTTGTGGAACGATATTTGGTTTACTCACATGGAACGTGTAGATGAAATCTATGCACTCATTACAAAAGTGACTTTAAGTATTTATTGTTTTAGTGTCAAATATACCTACTTGAATGGAATTAACCAAAACTATTTTTTAAATATTGAAATACCAAATTCACCAGCCATTCCAATTTATTTTTACATTCAGATTCTATCAACCCTACAAGGTTTCTATAAAAATGTAGTATCAAATGAAAAAGACTCTTATTTCATAATTTATTGATAACATTTACCATTTTTAAATACTTAAACTCGATATTATCCTAAGGTAAAACTTTCTATTAAAAAACAGTCATTTTCTGTTTGTCTTTTCTATGTGTTTGCTCCTTAGATATTTGCTTTTCTTTCTGCACAAGATTAATTAGTTCTTTATTTTTCTCAGCAATCAGCAAATTAATATTTTTGTGACCATTGGATCCATAAGCATGTCTGATTATTGAACTATTCAATTTTGCTATCTCCTTTTCAATTCGTTTTTTGTCTTCTGTTATTTTGAATTGCTCAATGTTTAAGTCTTTACTTGAAGACTGCTTTATATCCAGAGAGGCTTCCGGTTCGTTTTCTGCTTCGGTCTTATCACCTAACGTTTTATTAAGGAAATTGAAAACATTTCGTCTTTCTCTCTCTTTTTCACGCTCGTATGCTCTTTTATTACGCTCTTCTTCTTTCTTCTGTAATCTTTTCAGTTTTTGCTCTACCTATAAGCAATAACAAAATGTTGTTATAAACAATAGTCTATAAAGAGTATTTATATCAACTACTAAATGATGATCTAAGATAAGATAATCATCGTATGATGATTATCTTATGGTTCATTCATGGTTTTCATGGTTCATTATCTTATCTTATGATGATCTTGTTTTGTGTGTTGTGTGTTATCCATAAATATTGTACCTTTAATGGATCTTGAGCAGCATGTTTCTCGGAGATGGCCATACACTGGTCAAGACTCTTCCCCACAGGTAGAACACGTGCCTCAACCGGCTGAACACGACCGTCACTTGCTGCGCCGAGCCCAGTCCCCGCAACATAGCCCATTGCGAACATTATTTTCGAGCCAATACCCTGTAAAATTAAATATTTCTATAATTTTTATATCTTTAAGTGTAGCAGTTATTATAAATTATTATAAACGTTAATACGTACTCACTCTAGTATGTTGCTCCCACTGCCCAATAGGGGTGATGTTTTGGTTTAGAAGACTATTTTCAACAATAAGTGCATGATTTTCGACTACTGTTTCTTCAAACTTAGCTTTGCTTTGTGGATATTCTGTATCGCTTAAACTATCATCGGAGTTGTCACTTTCTTCATTTTCAGCTACATGAAAAGTAAAAAAGTAGTAGAAATGTCAAAGGTCAAAGAAAAGCTAATAATCAAACCAGCCACACGCGTTTTTAGTGTTAAATCGTGACTTCAACACCATGAACACCAGCACTTGAAACATTTTTATAATTGCTCAAGGTACTTTGCTCTTTTAGCCCTCATAAGACATACAAATAAGAAAAGTAGGCTTGTCTTAAACAAATAAAATACCAAATCTATTTATAGTTTGTGGTAGCGGAAAAAATATATGTTATTCTTGAACATACTTCTCAGAACTTGGTTGAAACCAAAACAAGTTAAGAAAAAAAAAAAAAAATCTGTATTAAATATCAACGTACGGTTGGTATTTAATTAATAACAAGAACGTCTTATTTGTATGCAGAACTTAGTTGTTTATTATTTACGATTACTGAACTCATTTTTCAGTAAATAGATAATTGCTTCATATTTTGCAATAAATTACAAGCGTTGTGTCATCACGCTTCTCTTTCTTTTGTATGCAGTCTGACAGTGACCGTGGTTTAGCTGTTGTCAGCGTCTTAAGGCCCAATTCACACCGGGATGGCAGCGGCCGGCAGCGTCGCTACAATTATAGCAGCGACCGGCAGAGCGGGGCGCGGCAGGCTCGCGTCATCACGGGCGGCCGCACGCTTTAGGCTGCATTCCGTATTATACTTTAATCGCTGACAGCGCTCACATCAATAATTTGCGTACCGAATTAGTTATTACGATTATGACAGCCGACAACTGTCATCAATTCGGTACGCTAGTGACCGCGCTCACGGTTGGAATACAGTATTTCTTTGTTTAAACAACACACGCACACATTTGTACACTTCTTCTTCTTTGTTTAGATGGCGACGGTAGCCAGAAGCACAATTTCGAAAATGCCACGCTATTATTTATAAGATAAGACTCAAAACAAAACAACGCAACTGTCATTTTTGACAGCGCTCACGGTGATATTAATTTAGGGCATGGTCGGCGTTATCGCAAGATGGCGCATGTCATGACGTCATCTATGACGTTTCACGCGACAACGTTTTCGTGCTCACGCTAATAGGGAACGCGTTTAAGCGCGCTAAAATCGATTACAGCGATTATGGTCTTAATTCGGAATGCACCCTTAGTCTCGTCTTGACCAGTCTAGTTTATACATTCGACAACGAAACTCGTGTGTTTGGAGTGTAAATGATGGAATTGGTATACACACTACAGACAGCACTTCTATCTGAAGAAGAACAAGAAACAAAGGAAAGAACTGGTGCGCTCAGTCTTACGGAGGGGGTGAGCAGAGCGGGGAGCGCGCGGGCAGGACGGCGCTGCCAAGCGACCTTTTCAAGCGATACTAGCTAGTCTTTTAAGTATGTAGACTAAGTTTAAAATTATTTCACACTGAAAGTGCTCGCCGCGCCGCTGCCATCCCGGTGTGGATTGAGCCGAAGGTTACTAAGCACAGAATCAATGAGAGGATTCAAATTCTACTGAAATAAACTTACTATTCAATGGGAAAATGTCCTCAATTTTCACTCTATATTCATCAGTCCCTTGTTTCCTTTTCTCCCCTGAGTGTACACCATGCTCTAACTTAACAGAACAAGTTCTTTTCTGTATATCTATACTCCTTATTATTGCTCTATGCCATAAGTGATACTTTTCAGTTGATTTCTTTGCTAAACCTATTTCCTGTAATTAACACGAAACATAATATATTAGAGTGATTTCCTCGTTGGTCTAGTGGTCCAGCATGAGGTCCGGTACCCTAATTGCGTAACACAGTTTGAATCGGAATCGAAATGATTTTGAAGTATATTGCTAATCCATTGCTTCATAAGTTAGAAAAAAAAATCTGCTCAGCAACGTAAATAACGCAATGAATGTTGTTAAACGGTCAAATTGAAACCCGATTCCAACTGATAGTGTGTTACGCAATTAGCCCTCTGGGTTCAATTCCCGTGTCGGGCAAAGTGGTATTGGGTTTTTGCATCTGGAATTTCTCAGTAGCAGCCCCGAATCTGGATTTGTGCCCGGTTGATGGCAATAGGCTCGCCCACTATTACAAGGGACTTAAACATAACTTGCGAAATGTGGGTGTAATATAGGTACACCTCTGCCTAACCCTTCGGGGATTACAGACATGATGTTATGTTTTTGTTTGTCAAGTATGAACTGTAAAAATTATGGTCCAAGACTGTAATTTGATCCACAATAAATGGTTATCAGAAACTATAATTACCTCATTATCAGGTGGCGTCAGTTTCATCAATATTCTACTACCTACTTTAATTGAACTAAAATCAGGTTCTATTGCTTCTTTTAAATTCGATAATTGTACTAAAGCACCATGAGAATATCTGAAACACCAATAAAATCAGATTTAATTATGTCACTACATTTAGGGTGCAATGCCTTTTTAGGGTCCCGTAGTCAACAAGTCGCAGTAGTAGTCTGTCTGTCCCCAGCTTAGCTCAGAGACTCTTAGTACAGTTAGTGACCTGCATAACCCGACCATTCTTATTCTTTTTCTTTGTAAGAGAGGTCAGGTAATGCAGTGTACTGACCGTACTAGAAAGCTGTAATTTGGCATAGTTATACATATTAATCACGCCGACAAATTCGTAAAAAAATAAAAAATACCTTGCATGTAAAGTGGGGATGATTTTGGCTTTAAAGTTTGTGAAAACTATCACAGCTAAGTAGGCTTTGCATACGGTGGAGGTCTGCCCAGCTTGGGCGGAGCACCGCCGTGTCCTCACGGAGGCGATCGGCGGCGGCGATCTCTCGCGTCCGGGCCTGGTTCAGGCCATGGTTCGGAGCGAGAGTGCATGGGAGGCCGTCACCTCCTTCTGCGAAGCAGTTATGCTAGCGAAGGAGGAGGCGGAACGCGTGAGGGTGAGACAAGGTTCGCGCCCTCGCGCCCCTAGTCGCCGCAGGAGACGCCCCGGGCGTCGGGAGTCGCAAGCCGATTTCCGGCCACCGTAGGCGCGGGCCTGCGGACGGTGAGCGATGGGTAGCTCGCCGTCCGATAAGGACCAGGCCCGGGTCGACGGCGCGTTGTGTTCCACGCGCGCCTCAAAGAGATGTCAGCACAAACTGACGGGGTCCGTCAGGACCAATGCCTGCCAGGGTTGCGAGTTTGTCCGAAAGGGATATCGTGGCCCTGGCACACAGGCAACGGAAGGAACACGGGTGGGTTTTAGTCAGTAAAAGTCTGACACGCCCTCCCGCTGCGCCCAGAGAGAGGGAGAAGTTATTTGATGATTTCCCACCCAAAAAAAAAAAAAGCTAAGTAGGCTTTACAAGATAATGAGTAATAGTCGACCAACTTAAATTTGCAGTTGGAGAATTGACCGCGACGTACATCGATGTATGGTAGAGCATGTTTTTCAACTACAATGGTAAGTTTGCTTATGGGATAAATTCACCCCAAATACGGAACCCTTTATTGTGCGTGGTCCGACACGCTCTTGGCCGGCTTTTTTAGTTAACCGTGATATGACTCACCTACATTGTTCATCACTGAATTTACATTCTCCATCAAGGAAGAAAGGACAAGGCAACATCTCAGCGTGTGTTGGATGAGTGAACAGAACACGGACCTGCAATGGAGGAAGAAAAAAAATGTGTTTGTCTTACATCTTTTACCTGGATCTAGTAAAAAACATTTTTCGTTTTTTTTTTTTAAACCGATTTATGGTCACAGATATAAAATAAGGTATAAGATAATCCATGCACTGGTTTGAATAGTTAATAGATGTAGAAGGCTGTTTTAACTAGGTATTTGAAAGCAAATAAATTATTTACATAAAAAAAATCTGTTATTTCATACATCTAAATACACCATAATTTCAGTTGAAAGACATCAACTGCTGGACATAGGTCTCCCCTAAGCACTGCCACTTCAACCATTTCTGTGCTTCTCGCATCCAGCAGATTCCTGTGGCCTTCATAAGGTTTTAGGTCCACCTTGTGAGAGGCCTTCCAACTTTATGTCTTCTGGTACCACACCAGATCCTTTCGGCCCCATCTGCCATCTGTTCTATGAGCAATGTGTCCTACCCACACCCACTTAAGTTTGGCAATTCTCTGGGCTATCTCGGGTACGTTGGTTCTATACCTTAATTTCTGATTTGATCATGTAGAGACGCTCTAAGCATAGAAGCCTTCAAATCAGGCCCATTGAGAGCGACCATGTTTCTTTCTTTCGGCTTTGAGTCACTGTGTATGTGAATATATTACGTAGCTTTCCAAACACTGGACAGCCGAGTCAGATTCAACTTTTGACCTTTTTCTTGAAGTTGGACGTACCTAACTGGATAGTTACTAAATACACAATTAACCAGTTGAACCCACATACCGCACCTGTGCGGTGTTTTCCATACTTTTGCAGATTCTTGGAGTATTATATCAATAATAATTAAAAAACACATTGTATACTAACATGAAGGTCTTGGAACTGGTCCGCATCCTGTCTGGGCACTACAGAACTGACCATAGCATTGTAAAGACCTGGCTGGCCACCCCACTTGTGTGTGTGATACACTGCACACTTCATGCCCAGCAATGAAGACAGCTCATCCTATGAAAGTTTCAGATTATTTAGTTAGTGATTTAGAAGCAGAAAGTATATTTGCTTTACATACAATTTGGAAGTGTTAGTAGTTTAGCTGGTGGTATCTGTAGATGCTAAAGCTATTTGAATACCATACCTAATCAATCCTTGTTAATGATTAAGCATCAGTTAACTGATGCTATTATAAAAATCATTACCAGAAAATAGCTGGTATTTTGTCTCTTCTTTTAAGAAATCTTGTAGAACTAGTAATTACACTTTATAAGAAAAATACCTCAATATCACTATCAGGATTGGCTGTATTTTCAGATTTGTCCTCTTTAGCTTCTTCATATGCACCACTTTTAGCCATCTCTTGCTGAACACAATAAAACAACTAAATATTAGACGCTGCTTTTATAATAGAAATATATGACTGTAATGATAATGATTCCTCATAATTACCATGAACAATGCATACTCATCATCCAATTCATCTTTAGGTTCAGTAGATTGAGTCTCAACTGGTTGATTGTCTTGAACCAGGGCTTCCAAGTTCTCTCTAGTCAGTTGGATAAGTTGTTGCAAATCTGACTGTAAAGCTAATAAGGATTCTCTTTCCGTTGATTCATTAACAGTTTCGAGGGTTAAGTTGACCATTGCCAGCTGGAAATACGTTAAAATAGTAATAAACTTGGTAAAGTACTTGAATAACTAGTTTCATTGTTAGTACCTGTTCTTCATATTGATTTAAAGATTGATGTAAATCATCCATGTTTATTATCTCAAATTTGTATTACAATAAATTACAATTTTTGATATTTTTCGTGTGAGACTATTCGCACGAAAAATAATACAAGAACGCAAGAACAAGTAGAACAATAGTATTTCTGTAATTTACTAAACACTGAACTCATCACAGAAGTTGACACCTAACTGACACTGACATTTTAATTTTTGACGGGCGGGTCGTTTTTTTCCTCGTTTTTAGGGTTCCGTACCCAAAGGGTAAAACGGGAACCCTATTACTAAGGCTCCGCCGGCCGTCTGTCTGTCTGCCAGTCTGTCACCAGGCTGTATCTCATGGACCGTGATAGTTAGACAGTAGAAATTTTCAGAGATGATGTATTTCTGTTGCCGCTATAACAACAAATACTAAAAAACAGAATAAAATAAATATTTAAGGGGGCTCCCATACAAAAAACGTGATTTTTTTGCTTGTCTTTGCTCGATATTGATAACGGCAACAGGTAGACGCTTGAAATAATCACAGAATATTTAGTTATATATTCACTTTAAAAATAAAAAATAAAATTAAAATAAAACAAATATTTAAAAGGAGGCTCCCATACAACAAACGTGATTTTTTTGCCATTTTTATAGATAATGGTACGGAACCCTTCATGCGTGCCGTCCGTTTTTTTCATTCTGATTGTGATACGAAGGCTGCATTCCGAATTAAGACCATAATCGCTGTAATCGATTTTAGCGCGCTCAACGGTAATAGGGAACGCGCTAAAATCGATTACATCGATTATGGTCTTAATTCGGAATGCAACCGAATACGGCCTGAGAGATGGCATATTCCACAGAGTACATTCTATTATAGATACAGACATTATACAATGTGTCTGTATACGGTGTGGCGATAATTAAGGGTGTGGTACAGACTATCAAACTGAACAACTTTCTCCCGGGGACCAACATCGTAATCACAAAAAAGTTATCAGTCGTCCCATACATTTTTTGGTCGAGTAGGTATAGAAGTTTTGTATGGGCTGCCTGTTTTTTTTTCACGATTACGATGTTGGTCCCCGGGACAGAAAGTTTAATGGTCTGTACCACACCCTTAATTTTTGCCACACCGTATACGGACACATTGTATATTGTAGTGACCTATTGAATGGCATAATCTAATAAATGAAGAATAGCTATACAAATATCGGAGCTCGTGGCTAAGTAATAACAACCGCACGGGTCGATTCATCAAGTTAAGCTACGCTTGCCGGGGTTGGTCCGTGGATGGGTGACCATCTTTACATACCGAGACTCTTCCGTGCCTCGGAAAGCACGTTAAGCCGTTGGTACCAGCTCTCATTCGTGGATCTTTGACAGTCGTTATGGGTCGTCAGAAGCCCGAAAGTCTGACAACCAGTCTTACCAAGGGGTATCGTATTACCCAGTTACTGGGTTGTGGAGACCAGATAGGCAGTCGCTCCATGTAAAATACAGGTATTCAGCTGCATCCGGTTAGACTGGAAGCCGACCCCAACTTAGTTGGGAAAAGGCTAGGCAGATAGGTAGCTATACAAATATCTATCATATCGACACAGACATGTCTTATAGAATTTTGGTTCTTTCTAACTAATCAAGAGCTACATTAAGAAAAGAAAGACATCTAAATGTTTGTCAAGCACTAAATTTGGCAAGACTTTTGTGTGACGTTTAAATGATGATAAGCGAGGTTAAGCGTGACCAGTCGCCATGTTTAGGTTGAAGTCTCGGCAATGCTGTCAAATGGTTGCTTGCTTTCTCTCTCGCAGTAACAACACTACGAAAGGCGGCCATTTTAAGTGCTCGATTTTTTTAGGTAGTCTCGCTAATTTTGTAGGTATGGCAAGTCCATAGGTTTAAAAGGGGATGCGCTAAGGTGGCCCGCGAAATTCAAATTTCCTTAAGTTATTGCAATTTACAGGTCTGTGTAAGGTTGTATGTTGATTATGGTGGGTCTTTCCTATCAGTAGATTAGTGGAAACAATGAGATAAATCACATAGAAATTTTAATTAGGTTTTTCATGACAACACAGTCATCTCCCATACCAGCCAGTCTGAGTAACGCTTGCAAACCTCTTCTTAACACTCCTCCTCAAGCGTTTCCCTCTGACTCACTCTTGCACACCTATCTCCTTACGACAAAACTCATGCTTACTCTTAGGCACAGGTTTAGTCATAATGTCAGCGACCATCACATTTGTTGCGAGATATTTCAATATAAAAATCTCCTTCTCTAAGGCTTCTCTAACAAAATGATATCGTAAATCGATATGCTTAGTCTGCTGATGGTGCACTGGGTTTTGTGCTATGGCCATTGCTGACTGACTATCCGTGTAAACTGTGATAGCTTTTTCTTGGGTGTCCACCAGTTCCCCCAAGAACCTTCTCAAAAATATGGCATCTTTAGCAGCTTCCGATAAGCTGAAATATTCAGCCTCTGCTGTTGAAATGGCTATGCTTCTCTGCTTAGCACTCTGCCATGACACTGCTCCTCCTGCCAATGTGAAAACATTTCCGGAATAAGACTTTCTATCTATTATATTTCCTCCATGATCAGCATCAGAGAAACCTTGTATCTCTGTACTACAGGCATCATTTGAGTACACGAGTCCCATGTTCTTAGTACCTTTAAGGTACCTTAGAATCCTCTTGGCAGCACTCCAATGGATCTCTTCATAGCAGTTACAGAACTGACTCATAATATTCACAGCATGAGCCATGTCTGGTCGCGTACACACAGCCAAGTACATCAGTGATCCTATCAACTCTCTGTAAGGTATTTTGTCACCTGGTGTGTGTGAGCCCTCTGGCTTCTTGAAATGTTGACCAGGTACTGCAGGTGTGGCAACTGTCTTGCAGTCTTCCATGCCAAATCTGCGTTAAAGGTTCTCTATATACTCTTCTTGGTCAATCTTTATGTGGCCATTCTTTTGCTTTATCCCTAAAAATAATTCAGCTTTTCCTAAATCTTTCATCTCGGACATAAGTTCTTTCTTGACCTTATGCATTTCTCTTGCATTTTTATAAAAGATTAGGATATCATCAACATAAATTGCAAGTATTATCATATCATTCTCGATTCGCCTTGTGTAGACACATGACACATTCTTGCAACGGTGGAAATTCAGACTCTCTAGCTCTGAATGAAGTTTAGAATTCCATGAAAGTGGCGCCTGTTTCAGTCCATAAAGAGATCTCTTCAATAAGCATACATGGTCTTCCTTGCCTTTCTCTTCGAAATATGGTGATTGTCGCATGTAAACCTCTTCATTTAAATTCCCATTTAGAAACGCTGTCTTGACGTCCATGTGATTTCTTTGCAGTTTCATCTGCGCTGCTAGTGCTATTAACAGCCTCAAAGAGCTATGACGCACAACTGGGGAGAACGTCTCATCGTAATCAATACCTTTTCTCTGTCTGAAGCCTCTTGCAACCAAACGAGCTTTATACCGAGTCTTATTTCCCGCCTCCTTTTTGATTCGGAACAGCCATTTCGAATCAATAATGTTGCTCGCTTGGTTTGGCTCTACCAACACCCAGGTTTGATTTTTCTTTAATGCATCCAGCTCCTCCTGAATAGCAAGTTTCCACTGTTTTGCATCTCTTCTCGTCAGTGCCTCTTTAACTGTTAGTGGATCTCTTTCTTCCACTATCGCCTCATAGGTGATATGATCCTTAAACTTCACAGGCTTTCTGTTCCTGAGTGGGTATCTTCTCTCTTCTACTACAGGAATTGTTTCAACAGGTTGCTCTTCCTCCGGCCGCTCTTCAAATGATGTCCACTGTTCATCTTCCTCTTCCATGAATTCAGCGTCTCTAACATCATCTGTGTGATCTCTATCACATTGAAGGTCGGTCTCTTCTTGATGAACAACTTGTCTCTCTTCATCAGTCTCTAGATGAATTGTTGCAGTATTTCTTTCCTCTTCAGTCTGAGTCAATTTATGATTCATCTGGTTTTCGAAAATGCCACATCTCTCACTCTATGCAGCTCTCCATTCATAGGGTTGACTAATCTGTAACCTTTCGATTCTTCACAGTATCCTACAAATACTAGCTCTTTACTCCTCGCATCCCATTTGGTTCTCTTTTCATCTGGGATATGCATAAAGGCTCTGCAACCAAACACACGAAGATTAGACAAATCTATTTTATGGTCACTCCAAACCTCCTCAGGTGTCTTGTTCTTCACTGCGATGGTGGGACTCCTATTTTTCAAATACACCGCTGTATTTACAGCTTCAGCCCAGAATCGAACGGGAAGACCTGCTTCTTGAAGCATTGTTCGTGCTTTTTCCCCTATAGTACGATTGGCTCTCTCCGCCACACCATTCTGTTGAGGTGTGTAAGCAATCGTAAGCTGGTGTTTAACACCGTGTTCTCTCAAGAACTCATCAAACCTTTGATTGCAATATTCGCGCCCGTTGTCGGTTCTTAAAACCTTCAGCTTCTTACCTGTTTGTGTCTCAGCAAAACTCTTGAACTACTTCATCTTCTCAAAGGCTTCACTCTTTTGCTTTATAAAGAATACGAAAGTTTTACGTGAAAAATCATCAATAAAAGTAATATAATATCTAAAACCTCCAAAAGAATTCTCACTCATTGGTCCACTGATATCCGAATGTACCAATACTAATAAACTTTTGGCTCGCGTGGCTTTCAAAAGAGCACTCAAAATATATAAAACTTATTTGGTCTCATATGATGAAAACGCCTTCTTAAAAACACAAAGCAAAATTGCATAGACACGGTTTATTTAGTATTATTTTTATAACATATAACTTAAAAAAACAATAACTTTGTATTTTGTTTAATAAATATTTAAAAGTATTTTTTCTTTGTTTTATTATTTGTAAGTTCTATCGTAGTTATAGGTAATAGTAACCTAAGTAGATATTAAACATAACTAGTAACTGATTACCACCTGCGCTAAGATAGGTCGACGGTCCTATTTCTGGGTGGTTTAAAAAAAAAATAACCACGAAGGTTTTCCGCTCCGCTTCGCTCCCGCCTTAGCCTTCTAACCTGACCTATCCGAGTCGGGGTGTTAACCATAATGACGTTTTTTATATAATAGTATATTAAACGTTAGACCTAATGATTTTCGATTAAATAAACAATATACATATTAAACGTTAGACCAAATGATTTTCGGTTACTTAAACGTTATATCAAACAACGTTATACTAATTAAGTTTTAGAATAAATAAATGTTATGATGAATTAATGTAAAGATATTATATCAACAGTTGGTATATCTCACGTTGATTATATCTTATGAACGATAATAAAATGAAATTAGACCAAATGAGTTTATACGTTATGAGACGCACCTGTCGAGGAGGCAACTGAGTTTGAAAATTTCTTTACTAATATTCCCATTTTAACAACAAAAACTCGTCATCGTCGTCCTCCACTTCTGCTTACTCAATACTAAAAAACCGGCCAAGTGCGAGTCGGACTCGCGCACGAAGGGTTCCGTACCATTATCTAT
Organism: Tiliacea citrago; assembly: GCA_963921375.1. Lineage (NCBI taxonomy): Eukaryota > Metazoa > Arthropoda > Insecta > Lepidoptera > Noctuidae > Tiliacea > Tiliacea citrago. The sequence continues at coordinate 17,048,770 of OY992784.1, forward strand.
AAAAATGGCAAATAATAATTAAATATTCTGTGAATATTTCAAGCGTCTACGTGTTGCCATTATTTATATAGAGCAATAAAAGCACGTTTGTTATATGGGAGCCCCCTTAAATATTTATTTTATTCTGTTTTTTAGTATTTGTTGTTATAGCGGCAACAGAAATACATCATCTGTGAAAATTTCAACTGTCTAGCTATCACGGTTCATGAGATACAGCCTGGTGACAGACGGACAGACAGACAGACAGACAGACGGCGGAGCCTTAGTAATAGGGTTCCCGTTTTACCCTTTGGGTACGGAACCCTAAAAAATGTGTACCAGAATGTGATAAACACTTTAAATTCACGGTTGTTACCGCAAAGGATATTATAGAATCTTTTAAAGGTCTTGATATAAAAAAAAAACTGCTGACCTTTGGGGATTATCAGTACATACCATGTCTTCAATAATCGATGTTATTTCACCGTTTTTAGCAATTGTTTTTAATTCTTGTATTGCATCTGGTGTATTTCCTGATCTGATGATACTTAGTAAAGCGATTCCACCGTTCAAATCTGGCAGCAGGACCGATCCCAAGAATTTTCGGCCTATTTCGATATAACCTACATTGAGCAAAATATTTAAAAAAATAATTTTAAAACAAATGTTAGTACATTTCAATACAAATAATTTACTTCATCTGAAACAGTTTGGTTTTACAAAAGGTCGTTCAACTACAGACGCGGTCGTGGAATTACTGAAGAGCATATTCGAGGCTTGGGAGGAGTCGCAGGATGCTGTTGGCATTTTCTGCGACTTGTCTAAGGCCTTCGATTGCGTTCATCATGATACACTCATCCGAAAACTGCACCACTATGGTATGAGGGACAGTGCTCTCGGCCTTCTTATCTGAACAACAGAATTCAGAGGGTTGGTGTTAATGGCAAGAGATCTGCAGGATCTGCGGTCACTATGGGCGTCCCGCAGGGTTCAATTCTAGGTCCATTCTTGTTTCAAATTTATATAAATGACTTACCTTATCACAAAAGGGGTAATCACAAAATTGTATTATTCGCAGATGATACTTTCCTCATTTTTAAAATCAAACGTCAGCTAGTCAATTTTGAACATGTTAACGATGCACTCTCTTAAATAATCTTCTCCTGAACGAAAAAAAGACTACGCTCATTAAATTTTCAATGCCAAATGTCAGGCAGTTAACTACCAATGTTCAACTTAATGGAATAGAGTTGGACCCTGTTGAGTCGACAGTTTTTCTTGGAATAACTATTGACGGTAAATTACAATGGGGTCCACACGTAGAAAAATTGTCGGGAAAAATTGTTAGTTCAGCCGCCTATGCTGATAAAAGAATTCGACAGATAACTGACGTAGATACTGCCAGAATTGTTTATTTTAGTTATTTTCATAGTCTTGTCATATGGGATTCTTCTCTGGGGAACCTGTGCGGATATTAATACTATCTTTGTTTTACAGAAAAGGGCTGTTCGAGCCATTTAAAATCTAGGTCCAAGAGATTCACTTCCTGAAAAATTTAAAGAAATCGATATTATGACTGTAGCCCCTCATCATATAATAGGTTGGAGAAAAAGTTTTTTCGCATTTTATAAGAAAATTCAAAACATTTTTTAATATAGTTTATTTACATTTAACTAAATTATGTAGGTACCATTTTGTTCGATAACTTTTTGCTATCTTGTAGTAGGGACATGATCCCATTGCTATAGAAATTTTGGGACTTCTGATCAAAATACCGCGACAAGTGGTTTTGGCAGTCCTCTCGTGATGTTAACGTGATCTTTTTGCCATTTTTATAGATAATGGTACAGAACCCTTCGTGCGCGAGTCCGACTCGCACTTGGCCGGTTTTTTTACGTTTTACCTTAACCTGACACTGCCTAAAGAATTCTGAAGAGACCGAAACAGGTGGAAATCTGAAGGTGCAAGGTCAGGACTATACGGCGAAGCATTAACACCTCCCAGCCAAACTCTTAATTTTTGCTGAGTGGCTAAAGATGTGTGAGGTCTAGCGTTATCATGATGAAAAACCACACCCCTTCTGTTGATTAATTCCGGCCGCTTTCTTTCAACATCTTGCTTTAATCTCATCAGTTTTTCGCAGTAGAGTTCAGAATCGATGGTCCTGCCTGGTGGTAACAGCTCATAATGAATAATGCCCTTCCAATCCCACCACACACACAGCATCACCTTGTTGAGAGTTAACCCGGGTTTCTCCACAGTCTGTGAAGCCGGCCGGCCTGACCGGCCTTTGACCACGACCTTTTTCGCACGTTCTTGTAGTACGTGATCCACTTTTCATCACCAGTTATCAGCTTCTTCAAAAATGGTTCGGTTTCATTACGTCGTAATAAAGAATCAAACTCAAACTCAAAGCATTTATTTCAATTAAACCATTTACAGGCACTTTTGAATTGTCAACAAGTCGGTCAGTTACAAATATGAAGCTAGTTGCCCATTCCAAATAGTAGGTTCCTATGGAGAAGAACGGGCAAGAAACTCCACAGACACTCTTTTAAAATAAAATATTTGATACAAAGTATTGGTTACATCATTCTTATTGAAAATATACATGTGAGAACGATGCAAAACGTCAGAAGCGTCCGTGATAAAAAAAAACAATTCAAAACTAAAATAATTAAAAATAAGCCGTGGCAGCTAAGAGATGGCCAGTCCCAACTGACAGCGCCCGTTCACGAACATGACGCATGGATCAGCACCATTCAGCTCAACCATTTTGAAGGGAGCTACCTAAATGATCCAACACACACGCCACCATCAGCGAGACATCTGAGTGAGCATGACATACTCTCAGCTGCCAGGACATATTCAAGTCAATGAAAGACATATTACCCGGTAAATGGTAGCTCTATTATACATAGTACTCACACCTGTGTTGTGCAATTATATAATACAAAGGTGATTGAGTTTATACAATGAAAAGATAGTCTTACAATCTTCAGCAGCTCCAACAGTATTTTCAAATGTTAATCAATTAGTTGACGTTGTGGAGCAGGACCAGCATTGAGCCAAGCATTTCTATCAGCGATGTAATCCCCCAGCCTATGCCTGCTTGCATAGTGTGCGTTTTATACAAGATTTGAATTTCGTCTCATTCAGTTGAAGTATGTGGGGAGGAATTTTATTATAACATTTTAAACAGTACCCCATGAAAGATGAGTCTACTTTAGCCAGTCTGAAACCTGGTTGAGCTAATAGATCCCTACTTCTAGTACTATAATTATGTCTTTCGCCTCTTTTACTAAAAAGATGTAAATTTTTTCTTACGTACATGATGTTTTCATAGATATATTGACAAGACACCGTCATGATGTTAATATTCTTAAACAGTTCCCTAAGAGAATCGCGCCTGCGGAGATTATATATGGCTCTGATGGCTCTTTTCTGCAGAATAAAAATAGACTCGATGTCTGCAGCCCGTCCCCAAAGTAAAATACCGTACTACAGATATAATAATCACAAATGAGTACACGGTTCATTAGGTTTCTTTCAGTGAGCTCGTGAGGGACCCAAATATCGAGCTTTTTTGTGTACCCAGTTTTTTTCAAATGTGCCAAAACTGTTTTGTGGTCAATTCCCAGTTCTTCAGCTACGTCGTAACTACTGATATCTGATAACTATAATCTTGCTCCACTTTTTCAAAAATGGCATCCATTTTATCCGTAATAGGGCGACCAGAGCGACGTGTATCTTTGACATCAAAATTTCCGCATTGAAAACGCTCAAATTTGTGCTACTCTCACAGATCCTAAACATCGCAAATTTTTTTCGCAGCTTGCGTTGCATTTTTACCTTTTTTGTAGTAAAATTTTAAAATGTATCGAATTTCTTCATTCTTCTTTTTTTTTTTTTTTTTCTTTTTGGCTTCGCACGGTTTGTGCATTTAGCCAGTGTCATGTAAAATTAGGTAACAAGTACAAAGTTATTTAAATAATTATGAAATGAACTCCACTCAATGCATGATAAAGATGATTGATGATATCCGCCCCACTCCCCTTGGGTTTAAGTAAAGACGCGGCACTTTACTGAAACCTCGCGCGGACTTCTTGAGAGAACTTAAAGTGATGTTGCACTGTTTTGTTTCATTTGCCTACATTAATGCAGGATCACGAACACTTAATGGTTAATAATCCACCACTATTACACATTAATATTCGGCTAAACACAAATTTTAGAAAATAAAACAAAACTGCTAACATGACGCTTCACTTTCCCGCCAAGAAGTCCCGAATTTCTTCATTAGATTCACTCATCTTGACAGTACGAAAAACAAATGAAAATCACACATTTTCCTAATTTGAATTTGGAATTATGTTCTTTAAAATTTAAACTTTCAATGATACCAAAACCAACCAGATACAAAATAGTTAAAATTCATTGTCTTCCTTTTATTTGTGACACTATGTTATTTAGCAAAAAATAATCCTTATGATGAAGCCTTTCGATCGGTATGATAAAGCTAAAGGGTGATTATTTTTCTCGTGTAACGGGTTAGATTTCCGGTTCAACCATGTAATTATTTAAATATCTATGAATGCAGTTTAAATTGTTTTTTAAAATCAAATAATGTCTTCATTCAGTAAAATGTTCCATCTACAATATTCAAGGTACTTTCCCTCCATGTGGCATACCCGTGGGACGCCGTGTATACATATTGACATTGCAGAATATTATAATTGAGGGGTATAGATGCAAAACCGCCTCTGTTCACTTTTTGCGATTTTGAGCTAGAGACCCAAACGCTATAGTTTCTAGTAGAATTGCTTAATGTACAATCTAAATTTACCAACTAACTACTGTAGTTTGTTTAAAAGTAAAATTTAAGAGTATTTTCCAATACGTGGAACGTAATGTTATTTAATCAAGTTCGAAAATTGGATAGAGGCGGTTTTGAAATTCATCAATGGATAGAGGCGCTTCTGTCACTCAGTGTTCTTAATAGAAGCGCTTTTGCAGTTAATTGAAACTTCATGCAATATTATGTAAAAGGGAGACATGCAAAATATTTTATTAGCTTATACGAGTATGGTAGGTATATTGAAATAAAACGAAAGATGTATACAAATAAGGAAGTGTCACTTATTTAATCATTAAAATCAAATACTCATGCCTACTTCTTCTAAGTGTTCACATAAATATGTCCTCGTTTTGCTCATCGCCACCAACATCGGGAATTGTTTCAAGAGCGTTTTTATAGAATGAAAGTTGTTCCTCTGCTTTCCAGTTATCACCAAAATGTTTCGATAACAACTTATCAACGTCATTGAGCTTCAATGCACTGACATTCACCTGTAAAGGTGGTACATCTCGAATATTGTAATCAGATAATGTGGTCACACCCCGTTTCATTACACTTTTTGCAACACCAAGATCTGTTTTATAGTTTACTTCACCTCGCAATAAAAAACGGCCTGACCTGTTTTTAACTCTCGACAAATAGTACCTTTTGCATTCTGCAAAACGGAAGTGGTATTGACCAGGTGCTTTCATTGTTTCACTGGCGAAACTTTTCCAATCTTTTACTGGCACATCTGTACCCAGATGATTAATAATGCCGTAATTGGAAAATATTTCATGATACTCTGTGGGATTGATGATTTACTCCTTATTTTAAATTTCTTTTTCAATGAGCCCGAAAATTCGATCAGCGGGCATAAAAGAATGTCCAGGAACAGGGAAAACTAGCTCAACTCTAGTGATTTCTTTTGGGGCAGCGGTGGTTAACCAATACGCACACATTGCTATCATCGTGCTATTTTTGTTCTGTGATCCACAGCCATCCGCCATAATCCGAAGTTTAGTTTTGCCCGTCAAGTTCGTCCGATGCTATCTCATTCGATGACTTAGCGTGAAACGTTTTCGGTCCACGTGTAGATGCGTACATTTTGTTTAGGAAACTTATTTGTTGATGTTCCAATGACAATGGTAAAATTGTAGATATATAGCTGCCTACTGTAATAGGCTTGATCTGCCACTTTTGGTAACGCCTGGTTCTTTTGACAATCAAAGGATATTGTGAAGGTTCTGTCGTCATACTCCCGCAACATTATGAAAAACATTTTAGCTTTCAGCTTGTGAATTCGTAACGCAGCCATGAGCTGGACTTTTGCAGCTTCATTTTTTTCGATTTTAAGTTTTTCCTTTAACTCCAAGCATTTCGAGCAGACATCTGTGCTTGGGGTTTTAAAACCGATATTGTAATGTTTTACAAATATGTTTCTAAAGTAACATTGTTTTACTTTAAGCGTCACATCTTCTTGCTTTTCCTCGTAAATCTTCCACATTTTTTTAATGTTTAAATCGGATGGGACATATTTTCTTGTAGAAGTTGCAGACCTACAGTAGTGTGATTCAATACATTTAAATGTCTCAATAAATCTCATTACGTTTTCTTTTTTCCTTAAATTTTTCCTCGATATCCTATCACCACCTCGATTTTCTTTTGGAAACTCCCCGGTTAGCAAAAAATTTTTTGAAATGTTTCTTAGTCTGTGCACACCAACGTTAAGAATATTTGCAAAAGTCTTTTGGCAAACTTGTAACAATTTGTATGGGTTTACGTATGTTCTTATATAAAACTTTGTATATGTTAAGGAGGCAGCACGTTGTCCCACTTTACGATGTCGCTGTACGGGTGAATGTATTTTCATATATTTTAACATAAAGTTATCCTGATAAACTTTATCAGGATTTGAATAAAAGGTTTGGTGAAATTTTCGAATATCCTGTGGATTCAAATTATTACACTTCAGCTTATCGGAGTTATGTTTGCATGCCCTAATTTGATTAATATTTGGCGGTTTTAACGATGAATACCTGAAATGAAATAAAAAATATGAATTACCACTACACAATCTCGATAAGACACAGCTAAGAACCTTCTCAACAATGTGCTCAACAACACGCACTACCTACCTATGCTAAACTTATTTTTGACACCCTGTCGGAAATTAACGAACAAACACACTTTAAAAATAAAATAAAATCCTGTATTACATACCTACAAAGTAAAATCTGATCGGTCTAAAGGTAATTCACAATAGGTAATGATTGTTTACATTCGTTCAAAACATAAAAAGTACCTATTTTATATCTTGGTTATGTTCTGTATTATTGATTCATTCACAGCTCAATACAGGGCATTAGAAACATACCTCTCACGCTTTTTCACATTGCTTTTCCATTGCCATTTGTTAGGGATCCTCTTCCTTGCTGCATTACCTTCGACAGGGGCAATATTAATTTCCATTTTCACACTTTTTTCCACACACAATTAAATTAAAACTAACACGCAGTTCACAAAAACAATAGCCGGGCGCCATTAAATCTCTCAACAACATGCTAAGCTGTCATTGGTCGAGCCTCGACAGTGTCGCTTTTGCATCCAATGTTTTGAATAGTCGGTTTTGCACTTAAGCAAGTATTTCAAGGGACTTTTTGTATAGGATAGAGGCGACTTTGCTCACTTCTGTTTTAGTACAATGCAAAATGAAATAATAAAGAATGTTGCCACATGAAAACATCGCATGACGATAATTTGTGACAGAGGCGGTTTTGAATCTAGACCCCTCAATTATACAATATTACATGAATATTTACTTTGACAAGTATTATATTTACTGCTTTAATTTATTCTGAATGTGAGCACTATGTGGGTATTTTTTTTTTCTTTAAATATTTTGCTATTTTTAATTTTCTTTTTCTCAGTTTTAATGGTGGTCTGGCATTTTGAGCACTTTATGCGGCCTACCCAAATGACCTTTCTTTGGTATTGTTAGTCGAGTCGTTGAGCTCCTTAAGTCTTGAGTCCGAGCTGCACGATTACTGACAAATGCTTGCACTGATTGGACATGTGCACTCAAAGTGTGGTTCTTTCCTCAAAAGACCAGACATAATCTTGGACCATGATCTGACCAAGATTATGTCTGGACTTTAAAAGAGACTTTGACACCTGAGTTTGTTTCGCCATTTCTTCTTAGCGGTAGTCAGATAGAAAATGTCGACTACATCTAGCTTATTTTTTAATATGACCTGTAAAAGTGATTCCGGTATTATATTTACAGAATAAACGATTTAATTTCATTTCATTCAGCTCCATTCAGCTTATGCCCATAGAAAACAACGATTTTGTACGTAGACGCGTACGCATCCGTTCAGCTTTCCGCGTCTATTCAGCTTTCGCGGCAAACAAGTATAAACTGAGGACAGTGTTTTTATCATGAGAGTGCTATCGATAGAGTTCAGCGCTGTTCCGCCGCATTTAGTGTCGCGTTCGAAACTAAATGCGGCGGAACAGCGTTACGATAGTGTTCCCTATCATGTGCGAATGTGTGCAGGATTCAGTAATACTTTTTCCGAAGCATTATGCAATTGTACACACATCATCTATAGTTTAATAAGATTCTTAAAATCGGAAGTTATTAAGAAAAGGTACTTGTTCACATCATCGATATGTATTATCATTACCACATTTGACTTAAGAACATCACTAATTTTAGTTCCATGGACCAGCCTACAGCGCCAAAATGGCGATACTCAAATAGGCACAAAAATATTATGACAGTAGCCCTCCATTAGGAGGTTCTGTGCAGCAGCCAGTCCAGTGTGAATTAGATGGAGGTCTGTGGATTCTATGAACATAATATAGAAGTTACCTATCTAAAATAAAAATAGGTATTTAAATTCTTCTCAAAAGTTTAATCTTAATAACAAGCTTTTTGAGACATTCATATATTATCAGTACATTCATATTTTATAAGTCATATGTCATAATTACATAAGCTAGTCTAACTTCTTTATCTAATTTAATTATAAATAAAAATAAAAAAGTTATTTCTGAAATAAAAAGAATTAAACATGGAAGGACTGTTACTTATGGGCTACATGGAAATAGCGGGACTTACCTAATAAGCAAGCAGTAAATTATTACAGTTCACTTAATGTTTGTATAGTTATTTTTTTTATAACTGTTGCTATAATTTTCTTGACATTTTCACCTGTGTAACTTTCATTGTTATCAAAATTAACAGATATGGTTTGAAATGTATCATTCATTATGTTTTTTACCTTATCACCAATATTATCATTGCTGGCACTTGTATTGGTGAGTAAGTTATCATATTTCTTCCGAATGTCTTCTAATTCCTCATATTTTCCTTTATTACTGTTTTCTAAATTACATATTGTTGTTAATAATTCACTTTCATTATTTACATGGTCAACTCTATCTTGAGCATATTTAGATTTTAAAAGTTCGATTTCTTCCTGAAGGTTTAGTACTTCTTTGTTTCTATCCTGATTAATCTTTTCAAATTCAATGATTTTATTCTTCAATATTTCAACTTGATTGTCATTATTAACATGTATAGATGTAGATAAATACTCAATACTTTTATCACTTCTAGATTTCAGTAATTCTTCATATACTTTAATTTTATTTTCATACTCTGTGAGCAATTTCATCAAAATATCTGTTTGTATGTTTGTATTTCCTTTTTGTTCAAAATGGTTAATTTTGTCTAAAACTGCATCCACTTTGTCTGTTATCCTATTCATATTTATTCTTAACTCACTGTTACTTATTCTTTGTTCAGATATAAACATACCCATCTCATTACTAGGGCCTGTGATGAGATTGGTGCTTGTCATAGGTAATAACTGCCCATCATGAGATGTGTATAATGGAATGTTTCCAATAGATTCTGATTTTGGCACTATTGTTCTCTGATGTGACTCAGCTATTTGCTGTGATTCAGACATGTTTTCAAAATGATTCCTCTTAATTATATTTTTTACTGGTTTGTGTCTCACAGATTTTGGATGCGCTTCAGTTTCCATTGTGTCTGATGAATCACTAGTTCTTTCTACAGGTAGAGCTCGAGTTGGCAAAACTGAATGACCCATATTGGCCATTCGATTTAAAATGGAAGCCTTTGTTTTTCTGTTAATTGAAGAGTCTGTATCACTTCCTTTATCAATTTTCTCACTTTGTTTTGAAGTAACATCTGCCTTAATTTCAACATTAGTAGGTTCTGGTGGGCCTTGATCTATGTATGATGAATATTGGATGTTTACTTCAAAACTAGTTAAATGTTCTGCAACTTTTTTCACTTCCTCTTTTGTACCATAAATGCTCCAATACTTTCGAAGATTATCATAATAAGAGATATAAGTATCGTTTTTAATGGTTACCTCTAAATTAGGTAAAAGTGTTGTACATGACAGGGTAGTTTTATTAGAGTCATAGAGTACAATATTATGAGCACCAGTTTTCTGAATCTTCACAATGGCAAAGCCTAGTTTTCCTCTTGATGAGTAGACATTGTTGAACCTGAAATTACAGAAGGATAATGATTATAATGTGTAGAATGGATGGACCTACAAAGATGTGCTAGGGCTATAACTCAATGTGAAACATCTCTAAATGTCTTCTTATGGACCTGGCTGATCCATATCTATTTATTTAAATAAATAAATTAGTGCTGGAATGGTGTGAAAAGAATATCAATTCATGTTTTCCACAAGTTAATACTAAAATTATTATCCACGATTTATGCTAACATGGTTTAATTCATACCACTTGTTTTAAAAATGTAAATGGTACCTATGCAAATAAAACTAAATGTCAGTAGTATAACTCACATAACAACTTACCACTCGTGCCCAATAAGAGCACAGGCAAATATGCATTCTGTAGTTTTTATTTGTTCTTGTTTTGGTAGAATGCTTTGAGGCTTTGGAGGGACATATTTTAATGAGTCATTAACTTTTCCTTCATTTCTTTTAGTTACATTCCCAAATATATTGGCCAGAGATGTGCTGAAAAGATAATATGGTGATAAGTTTAAGGTGTGATAAGTATAAATGTTCTCTCCTATTGCTAATGAGAACAATCAGATATGTGTAGTGTAGGAATTATAGTCTAATAAATTAATGACTTTCACTTTACTACTAATTACCTATTTACTTCCAAAAATTTAAACTTACCCAGCTACTGGAGTAAAGAAATCATCATCAACTTCACCAGTTTCCAACATCCTGACGCTTTGAACTTAGAATGTTTAAGAAGGTCACTAATTTATTATTGTTACACCACAGTGATAAGAGGTTAATGATTCCACATGACTGGCCAGCGGCAGCTTTATAAGATTGTTTTGTAATCTCATTTAGATATTAGTCTATGTAGTAAACCTTCAGAATATCCACAATCAGTCAAGATCACAGACGTTAGACGTACTGTCAAGCTGTCAAGATTCTTCTGCTGATTTCCACTGGTAGCTAGTGTTTCTGACAGAAACTGGTCACTGAGTCAAGTGTCAGGTTAACAGTCCTGTCACTGTCAACAACCGATTTTAGTTTTTTTTGTTTGTTTTGTTACTTGTGGAACAGGCTAGAGTCAGGGACTATTCAAATTCAAATTGATTATTTTGGGACAACTAGATCCAAAGATTAGTATACATAAACTTAGAAACTATTGTTAGTACTTAGATACAAACACAAAGGACGATGCTAACTGCCTAGTCATTAGTTAGTAAATGTCAAAAACCGATTAGGGCAGGTTAGAGCCCCCACTTACGATGACGATTTGGCAAGGGAAGAGTGAAATCGGAAGGTTAGGCTTTATTAGAAGACCGGCCTACAGGGTGTGGCGTTATAGTTACAGCGGTCCAAGGCTTTGAGTATTTATCCTATCTAAGGTCTAACGTTATGTGGTCAAAACACCGTACCGTTGTTGTACTATTTTAGAATCTGCATTTAATGAGGATAGAAACTCCCACTTGCTCACTTCAGATGTCGCTACTATCCAATGTCTAAGAATTAGCCATTCGGCAGCTAGACAAAAAAAACAAGCCCCGTTGCGCAGCTGTTGGCTGCAAAAATACACCCACAAACAAATAGACCCATGTATTTGCCAAAGATGTTAAAAGACGACAACTGTGGGAAAAACTCTCGAAAAAAAACGCAAGTCTCGACGAAATATCGTTCGTCGAGACTATGGGCTATCCTTTTGAAACCTGAAGACTTTTATGGGAGAAATTCATATACAATACAAGGGATGCTGCCAAGAGAACAAAGTTTGTTTTCTTTAACTACGGGCAATTCTGATGTGATTTAAGTAAATTATAGTAAAGGTGTACAGACAGCTACACATCAAGCTATACATTTCCAGTTTAAGCTGATCTCGCATTGTGTAGGATTTCCGTACAATGAGACGTATACTAGAAATGTATAGCTTGATCTGTAGCCGTGTGTACCTATGTGTGTTTTGTATTATCATACTAAATCAGTGCTAGAATACATCTCTGAAGTTTTTCAGGCAGGAAGATCATCCTCGGGTTGATTTTCAACTCTGATCAGGTTATTTCTGTCGCACGCCTCCAGTCTTTAACAGAAAAAGAACTAAAAGTCAACAAACACAAAATAACCTATAAATTATAAAACATCATAATTTATTGACTTTTCCACTATAGCTGTTTTTTAAGCAGTGGTAGACGCTTTCCCTGTCCTTAGTTCGTTTTTTAATAGTGGTATACTTTCGTTTAATTTATCGACACAAAAGTAAACAAACAAAACAAGCGGTTTGTCGACGGACAAATTTGCTGCCACCTATGACGAGCTTCGAGTTTTTAACCCCATTGGACAAGTTAGTCTTTCGGCTGAAATAGTGATGATGATGAATAATTGGACAAGTTTTTAGGGTTTCGTACCCAAAGGGTAAAACGGGAACCCTATTACTAAGGCTCCGCCGTCTGTCTGTCTGTCCGTCTGTCACCAGGCTGTATCTCATGAACCGTGATAGTTAGACAGTTGAAATTTTCACAGATGATGTATTTCTGTTGCCGCTATAACCAAAAATTACTAAAAAACAAAATAAAATAAATATTTAAGGGGGCTCACATACAACAAACGTGATTTTTTTTGCTCGTTTTTACTCGATATTGATAACGGCAACAGGTAGACGCTTGAAATATTCACAGAATATTTAGTTATATATTTTCTTTAAAAATAAATTATTAAATTAAAATAAAACAAATATTTAAGAGGGGCTCCCATACAACAAACGTGATGTTTTTTTGCCATTTTTGAAGTGAAACTTCTTTATCGGCGTTGGAAAAAAATTTACCGTCACATTTTTCGGTTACGCGTCACATTTTTCCGTTACGCGCCATCTTTTTCTTGCCCCTACCACGGTTGGTTTAGACGAAGAGTACTTTCACTTTCTCCAACGGAGTAGGGATTTTGTATTCATGTCTATGATAATAAAATCCTTTTGTTTAAACTTTATCTAATTTAACTTTATTTAACCAATTTCTAGAAAGTTGCATGTAGATCATTTTTCGAAAAATAAGGCCATAAAGAAGTTTCACTTCTTACGTGTGTACACTAGTACACGCACACATTTTTTTTTTATAGATAATAGTACGGAACCCTTCGTGCGCGAGTCCGGCTCGCACTTGGCCGGTTTTTTAAGCGTAATTTGAGAAAATAGTGCTGGTTGAGATCTCAACTAATGACATGTAACAATCGACTACATGTTTACATAATTATTATTTTATGCCACATTTCAATGTTTTTTTGCACTCTGTTGTAATTAACAATACGCTTTTGCAGTTTTCTTACATTATGAAGCCCTAGTTATGTACACTTGCTTTGGCATATTCGACTACAAAAAAGGCTGGGTGATTTTTTTATTTTTTTTTATTTTTTATATATGGCATCTCGCAGTTGACCTTGAGAGGCCGTGACTGCTTAACCGGTCTCCTGTGGCTGCCCTAAGGTATTAGCTTAAAGCCTCCAGCCAGGAGCGTAAATATAAGTATTAAAAACTAAACGACAGCGCTCTAAGGGCACCCACTGTGGGGTACGAACCTCGGCTTAGGGCGTCGTTGGGGAAAAACAAAGCAAATTGGGGACGGGCTGGATCGAAAGTTTAAATTCATGATTATTAACGGGGATTACTATTAAATGCTACGGCTCACTCAGCCTCGGGGCTGGCGGTTCGACGTGCAAGGGACGGGGGGAACAATTTATTCTTGAACTTCGCGTGGTACTATCGGCCAAAGTTCCGCATGCTCACCTTAAAGGCGATAATCGCATAGCACGACTCACGACTCGATCGCACAATGCACGAGTTTTGACCAATAGGATGCACAAAGCGTATTTTAGTGGTGTTCGTATGTATAATCATGTATAGAATGTGTGACACTCACACTAGGAGCGTACTATGCTCACTTGTTTCTGCTAAGAGACGAGTTTTTAATGGGCACGGCCAGCGCGGCGCGGCGGCGCGCGGCGGCGTGAGCTCTTTGTTATTGAATTGAATTGTTATTTTATTACTGACAAGAATTAATTTTAGTACTCATATTATCTTCTGTTTGTTTGGTTTAGAAAATGTATTATTGATATTGCAGTATTTACAAAAATAATTTGTAATAACTAATAAACTACAATTTATATGTATTAATCCACTTTAATATTTTCCTCTCTCTATCGGGTCTATAGATATAGGTTATTTATGAACACTTTCACTGCCTCTCCAATTTTCACCATATCCTATGTGATGCCGCATGCCGCAGCAACCGCACCATATTCCCTTCACAATAAGATAAGACATTGAAACGAACCGTTTTATTACAGTCCGTTCCACCGATTTTGACTTCTATTCCGTAGGCTTATGGATGGCATTAAAGGCAAAAAAGTGGTTACAATACCAACTGTTTACTGCAGCTGCCATTTGTCATGCCACCAACACAATAGCATTCAAAATCGATTGAACGGACATTTATGGTTTGTTTACCTTTTATCTCACGGCTCCCTGAATACGTTAGGTATAGGTGCGTTGACCGGCACTGCATGAAGGTATCAAATGTTTATATTGAAATTTTTTGTGTTTAATCGACTTTATTAAAAGTAAATAACTATCTAAATTTCTATGTGTTTGTTTATACTTGGGCAATTTGGGAATACTTGAAAATTACAGTAATATTTGAACCAATACTCTGCGCAGTTCATACAATGTTATCAGAGCTTTTTGTTTGTAGCTAACGCAAGGCCGCAAGCCGCACAACTCTTGCAACTGAAATAAAAATAAGTTCATTATCTAAGACCCATTGTTATTTAGTGGGAATGTCTGGAAATTCGGTTAAACAATAGAGGACGGCTTAATACAAGGGCCATACGTTTTTTTATTACCTTAGGATTATCTCAAATGTTTTGCAGTTGTTCCTTGTATTTGGTTTAATACTTTTAACAGTAGGTAATTGTAATATTACCTTTTATTCATTAAAATAATACAGGGTGAAATTGAATTCATGGGCATCCTTTTAAGGGGTCATTGTACTCATCATTATGAACAACTTCAACTATGAGACCATACCTGAAATCGCGAAAAAAAAATCAGCTGTTCCCTACATTTATGTTTGCATAACTCGACAAAATGTAGGGAACAGCAATTTTTTTTTCTCGATTTCATATTTGTTCCCATAGTCAAAGTTGTTCATAATGACGAGTACAATGACCCCTTAAGAGGATACCCATGAATTAAATTTCAGCCTGTATAACGAACAAGGTATCGTTGCAATTAAAATGCCCAGGCATGCCGTGCAGGATGAGCACTTTAAGACTGGATTATAATCAAACCAACACTTTACTCTTTTATAATTCATGCTCTAGTCAAAGTTTGACAATTCATGATTTTAAGCGAAATCAACGCTACAGGCGCGTTACCGGCATTGCATGTCAAGTTTTTTTTTGACAAATCTAACAATGATTCAGTTCCTACGCCACTTTAAAATTCAGAAGCTTATCAAGTAATTAAACTAAACTTTAATTTGTGCCTTGGCAGCAGTGAGAGTGAAAGGATTGAAATAAAATGTTGGGTACTAGTGAAATATATATTTTTAGTTTGTGTTCATTTAACATTATGCAGGATTAAAGATTTATTTAGGTTGATATTTAAATCTTATCTGTATAATAAAAGATGTATAGTAAGTGTTTTTTGTATGAAACTATCGGCTGTAATCTCAGTGTGAAAAAATAAACAGTTAGTTAAAATCTACTTGAGAACAATTTTAAGGATTTGCTGTTGTAGAAAAAAAAACAATATAAGTAACTTAATTTATTTTTAATAGACTTTTTCAAAACATTAAAGATTCATCCAGAAATTAACATATTATAACAAAAAATTACACAGAAATTATCATCAAAATGCAAAATATTATAAGTGAAAAGATTCTTACTCATAATATCATTTATAAACTGTATTTATCTACACTTATATCGTAAAGTTCAAAATATGAAATCAACACAACAATGACAAACAGACAACACAACAACAACAGGCAAAAAGCCTGTCAGTAAATAAGATTAGGAGAATATTGCTCGTGCAGTTCTAATGAAATTGAAAAGTTTTAAGATTAGTACAATTTAAGAATCTTAATAATTTTTATAATTTGCAATAATTACATTACACTACAGACTAGGTTTATCAAGCAAATGAGATCAATTATTTATGAGGTGGACGGATATGATGACACTACTGAATATGTAAAATAACAAACTAACGAGATCGGGGCTTACGACAACATTGATTGTAAATAAAACAACAAATCCACCAATAAAGGCAACATGACACTAAATTGACATCAATAATTTTACAAGAAGACTTCAAAATCGTTGGCAATATTTTAAACTATGATTACGGTCTACAGTCTACCCTGTGACATTAATCAACGAAGTAATATAATACAAATTGGAATAATAAAAATAAACCTAATAAAAATAGCTATACAGGGTTATTTGCAAGCCGCCGGAGTCGCGGGTTGTTCGAAAGAGATACCATGGCCCTGGCACAGGCTAGACCTAAAGCACTTTTCATCAGTAAATATGGCGTAAGAGAAATCGAAGTCCCTGTAGTCACGAGCGAATCGCACGCGAGCAGCTTTCTGCTCCTGCGTCAAAATAATTTTTTTTGCGGGACGTCTGTGATGGACTCCAGCTCGATGCAACTCGTTTCTAATAGTTTGCATCGAAACTTCGTATTCTTGTGCGAAACTGCGAGTGGGTGTGAACGGGTTCTCTTCATACGTGGCTATCATATTATTTAACTCGTTTTCGTTTATAGCCCGGGGTCGAGGTGCACGAACGCGTTCTGTAATTTCTCCTTCTTCATATCTTCGCACCCAGCGGCGCACCGTTGTTCTCTAACGAAAAAAAAAAAAAAAAAACAATCAGCATCGATTTTTTACATAATATAGGAACTAAGTATAATAATACGAGTACACTACAAAAGTCTTATTCAAAGGGCACAACTAGTACACTATAAATAAAAATTATAAGTATTGAAATACTTAAGATGTGCATTTTGGTTGACTTCATGATAAATAAACTCTTAACTTTTCTATAACTAATTTAAGTAGTTATAACATTCATAACTATATTTTAAAATACAAGTTGTAAATGCAATAACTGAAAATCTCTTAAGGGGTCATTACTCATCATTATAAACAATTTTTACTATGAGAACCAAACCTGAAATCGCGATAAAAAAGCAGCTGGTCCATACATTTTGACGAGTTACGCGAACATAAATGTAGGGAACAGCTGTTTTTTTTTCGCGATTTCAGGTTTGGTCCCGTAGTAAAAGTTGTTCATAATGATTAGTACAATGACCCCTTAAGAGGTTTTCAGATATTGCAATTTACACCTCGTATACCTATGAGTAAGAAAAATGGCATAGCGTTAATTCCAACATTGTATGAAACTGTCCCAAGCAAATTTGTGCTTTATCTCTACTATTTAAAAGTGTTTATCCCGTGCGGGCTGGCAACGTGGCATTTCTAAAGGTTTTTCGTGGTTAAATACCAACGATCTAGTGCTTGGCCGAAAAAATAGTAAGTACTTGCTATTTTATCGGCCAGCCAAGCACTAAATCGTTAGTATTTAAAACTATGTGTGCTATTTTTTTAAAGTTTTTTTGGTAAGTATTTACGAGCACTACTAACAAAAATTTACATTATTGTCAATTACTTTCCATCTGCAGTATTATGATAAAATAAATGTTAAAAATAATTATAAAAAACAATTATCTTGTGCTTGGGCGAAAAAAAATTGTAGTTTGAAATATAATGATCAAGCCTCTAGAAATGCGACGAATGCGCTCTGGTTTTTCTAATTAAAATGCGGCAACGACGCTGTGAGATAAGGCACCATTGTTTAGGTTGTTTTGGTTTAGGATTTATTATCGGGTCATAAAAGGCTCCAACAACGTCTTTGAAAGCAAAAATAAATAAAAATAACAATCTTATTTGAATGCATTACTATAAGTAGGTAATATCTTATGAGACTTTTAAAAATAATCCATCTGAAAGTTATAATAATTTTATTATTTTTATATATAAATCTGCCTAGCCTTTTCCCAACTATGTTGGGGTCGGCTTCCAGTCTAACCGGATGCAGCTGAATACCAATATTTTTCATGGAATTTGTTTTTAAATTGCAATATAAGGAAAAATGCAAACTATGAAATAATAATATTACTATCACTTTATTTATTTCTAAAGCCTCTAGAAATGCGACGAATGCGCTCTGGTTTTTCTAATTAAAATGCGGCAACGACGCTGTGAGATAAGGCACCATTGTTTAGGTTGTTTTGGTTTAGGATTTATTATCGGGTCATAAAAGGCTCCAACAACGTCTTTGAAAGCAAAAATAAATAAAAATAACAATCTTATTTGAATGCATTACTATAAGTAGGTAATATCTTATGAGACTTTTAAAAAGAATCCATCTGAAAGTTATAATAATTTTATTATTTTTATATATAAATCTGCCTAGCCTTTTCCCAACTATGTTGGGGTCGGCTTCCAGTCTAACCGGATGCAGCTGAATACCAATATTTTTCATGGAATTTGTTTTTAAATTGCAATATAAGGAAAAATGCAAACTATGAAATAATAATATTACTATCACTTTATTTATTTCTATATCTCTCCCTCTATCTGAATACAAAAACATAACTTACTTGCATGTTCAACTCCACTGCTATTTGGGATATATTTAACCCTTGTCTATGCAAAACAATAATTTGATTCCTTTCTTCCTGAATCAGGTTTCGGGTCGTCATGGTTGCACCACGTTAGTCACAGCCCACACACAATACACACACAGTCCAGGATACAAGCTAGGGTCAAGAAGAGGCTTTCGATCACAGTCCGGTATACAAGCAGAGGTCACAGTTAGGCAGGCAATCAGTCCGATAGAAATAGACAGGTCGTAAAATGAAATGGCGATAGGAATTTAAGGGAAGCGTCAACAATTAGCGAGAGCAAATTGGCACTGCCGCGCTCTAGCTAATGTTTGTTATTTTATGTTACTCGCTCATTACTCACACAAATGCATATTGTCTCTAATTGGGGGAAACTAGGAAGGGGTGTGGTTTGTCACTAGCTGCGCTCTCGCAGGAATATTTTCTTAAGTGAGCATGCTTAACTTGGGCCGATAGTACATCGGCCAAAGTTCCGCATGCTCACCTTAAAGGCGATAATCGCATAGCACGACTCACGACTCGATCGCACAATGCACGAGTTTTGACCAATAGGATGCACAAAGCGTATTTTAGTGGTGTTCGTATTAGTATAATCATGTATAGAATGTGTGACACTCACACTAGGAGCGTACTATGCTCACTTGTTTCTGCTAAGAGACGAGTTTTTAATGGGCACGGCCAGCGCGGCGCGGCGGCGGCGTGAGCTCTTTGTTATTGAATTGAATTGTTATTTTATTATTGACAAGAATTAATTTTAGTACTCATATCTTCTGTTTGTTTGGTTTAGAAAATGTATTATTGATATTGCAGCATTTACAAAAATAATTTGTAATAACTAATAAACTACAATTTATATGTATTAATCCACTTTAATATTTTCCTCTCTCTATCGGGTCTATAGATATAGGTTATTTATGAACACTTTCACTGCCTCTCCAATTTTCACCATATCCTATGTGATGCCGCATGCCGCAGCAACCGCACCATATTCCCTTCACAATAAGATGAGACATTGAAACGAACCGTTTTATTACATTCCGTTCCACCGATTTTGACTTCTATTCCGTAGGCTTATGGATGGCATTAAAGGCAAAAAAGTGGTTACAATACCAACTGTTTACTGCAGCTGCCATTTGTCATGCCACCAACACAATAGCATTCAAAATCGATTGAACGGACATTTATGGTTTGTTTACCTTTTATCTCACGGCTCCCTGAATACGTTAGGTATAGGTGCGTTGACCGGCACTGCATGAAGGTATCAAATGTTTATATTGAAATTTTTTGTGTTTAATCGACTTTATTAAAAGTAAATAACTATCTAAATTTCTATGTGTTTGTTTATACTTGGGCAATTTGGGAATACTTGAAAATTACAGTAATATTTGAACCAATACTCTGCGCAGTTCATACAATGTTATCAGAGCTTTTTGTTTGTAGCTAACGCAAGGCCGCAAGCCGCACAACTCTTGCAACTGAAATAAAAATAAGTTCATTATCTAAGACCCATTGTTATTTAGTGGGAATGTCTGGAAATTCGGTTAAACAATAGAGGACGGCTTAATACAAGGGCCATACGTTTTTTTATTACCTTAGGATTATCTCAAATGTTTTGCAGTTGTTCCTTGTATTTGGTTTTAACAGTAAGTAATTGTAATATTACCTTTTATTCATTAAAATAATACAGGGTGAAATTGAATTCATGGGCATCCTTTTAATTAAGGGGTCATTGTACTCATCATTATGAACAACTTCAACTATGAGACCATACCTGAAATCGCGAAAAAAAAATCAGCTGTTCCCTACATTTATGTTTGCATAACTCGACAAAATGTAGGGAACAGCAATTTTTTTTTCTCGATTTCATATTTGTTCCCATAGTCAGTTGTTCATAATGACGAGTACAATGACCCCTTAAGAGGATACCCATGAATTAAATTTCAGCATGTATAACGAACAAGGTATCGTTGCAATTAAAATGCCCAGGCATGCCGTGCAGGATGAGCACTTTAAGACTGGATTATAATCAAACCAACACTTTACTCTTTTATAATTCATGCTCTAGTCAAAGTTTGACAATTCATGATTTTAAGCGAAATCAACGCTACAGGCGCGTTACCGGCATTGCATGTCAAGTTTTTTTTTGACAAATCTAACAATGATTCAGTTCCTACGCCACTTTAAAATTCAGAAGCTTATCAAGTAATTAAACTAAACTATAATTTGTGACTTGGCAGCAGTGAGAGTGAAAGGATTGAAATAAAATGTTGGGTACTAGAGAAATATATATTTTTAGTTTGTGTTCATTTAACATTATGCAGGATTAAAGATTTATTTAGGTTGATATTTAAATCTTATCTGTATAATAAAAGATGTATAGTAAGTGCTTTTTGTATGAAACTATCGGCTGTAATCTCAGTGTGAAAAAATAAACAGTTAGTTAAAATCTACTTGAGAACAATTTTAAGGATTTGCTGTTGTAGAAAAAAAAACAATATAAGTAACTTAATTTATTTTTAATAGACTTTTTCAAAACATTACAGATTCATCCAGAAATTAACATATTATAACAAAAAATTACACAGAAATTATCATCAAAATGCAAAATATTATAAGTGAAAAGATTCTTACTCATAATATCATTTATAAACTGTATTTATCTACACTTATATCGTAAAGTTCAAAATATGAAATCAACACAACAATGACAAACAGACAACACAACAACAACAGGCAAAAAGCCTGTCAGTAAATAAGATTAGGAGAATATTGCTCGTGCAGTTCTAATGAAATTGAAAAGTTTTAAGATTAGTACAATTTAAGAATCTTAATAATTTTTATAATTTGCAATAATTACATTACACTACAGACTAGGTTTATCAAGCAAATGAGATCAATTATTTATGAGGTGGACGGATATGATGACACTACTGAATATGTAAAATAACAAACTAACGAGATCGGGGCTTACGACAACATTGATTGTAAATAAAACAACAAATCCACCAATAAAGGCAACATGACACTAAATTGACATCAATAATTTTACAAGAAGACTTCAAAATCGTTGGCAATATTTTAAGATATGATTACGGTCTACAGTCTACCCTGTGACATTAATCAACGAAGTAATATAATACAAATTGGAATAATAAAAATAAACCTAATAAAAATAGCTATACAGGGTTATTTGCAAGCCGCCGGAGTCGCGGGTTGTTCGAAAGAGATACCATGGCCCTGGCACAGGCAACTGAAGGAACACGGGTGGGTTTTAGTCAGTAAAAGTTTGACACGACCTTCCGCTCCGCCCAGAGCGGGAGAAGTCATTTGATGATAAAACACTAATAAGCTCGTAGGACTATAATACTAACATCATAAATAACAACTTTTGTTGTATGACTTTTAATAATTCATAAAAAAATAATTTCATAATACAATTAAAAATATTTATTTTGATTGCTCTAAATTTGAACAACTCTACGCGGTACCAAAATATGTAAGTAGTTAAATAAACAAACAGTGCGTTGCGAATGCAGGGTCGCAGCGGTACTTACTACAAAATACAGATCTAAAAAGTGTTATTACAAATATTACAACAAAAACTTGAAAGTTTACTTTTGGTATTCTAAAAAGTCATAGATCAAAAGTGGTTGTACTAATATAGTCCTACCAGGTGTTAGAAAAATAACCCTGTTTAATGTAATTATACAGTATGTTAATTAACGAAAGGCGTTCCCGTTAACCCGCAATAGTATAGCGTCCACATGCTACCAAAATATGACCATTCGAAAATTCACGAAAAAAAATCTGCTGTTCATTACATTTATGTTCGCGTAACTCGTCAAAATGTATGGACCAGCTGCTTTTTTATCGCGATTTCAGGTTTGGTTCTCATAGTAAAAGTTGTTTATAATGATGAGTAATGACCGCTTAAGAGATTTTCAGTTATTGCATTTACAACTTGTATTTTAAAATATAGTTATGAATGTTATAACTACTTAAATTAGTTATAGAAAAGTTAAGAGTTTATTTATCATGAAGTCAACCAAAATGCACACCTTAAGTATTTCAATACTTATAATTTTTATTTACCCCCTTAAGAGGTTTTCAGATATTGCAATTTACACCTCGTATACCTATGAGTAAGAAAAATGGCATAGCGTAAATTCCAACATTGTATGAAACTGTCCCAAGCAAATTTGTGCTTTATCTCTACTATTTAAAAGTGTTTATCCCGTGCGGGCTGGCAACGTGGCATTTCTAAAGGTTTTTCGTGGTTAAATACCAACGATCTAGTGCTTGGCCGAAAAAATAGTAAGTACTTGCTATTTTATCGGCCAGCCAAGCACTAAATCGTTAGTATTTAAAACTATGTGTGCTATTTTTTTTAAGTTTTTTGGTAAGTATTTACGAGCACTACTAACAAAAATTTACATTATTGTCAATTACTTTCCATCTGCAGTATTATGATAAAATAAATGTTAAAAATAATTATAAAAAACAATTATCTTGTGCTTGGGCGAAAAAAAATTGTAGTTTGAAATATAATGATCAAGCCTCTAGAAATGCGACGAATGCGCTCTGGTTTTTCTAATTAAAATGCGGCAACGACGCTGTGAGATAAGGCACCATTGTTTAGGTTGTTTTGGTTTAGGATTTATTATCGGGTCATAAAAGGCTCCAACAACGTCTTTGAAAGCAAAAATAAATAAAAAGAACAATCTTATTTGAATGCATTACTATAAGTAGGTAATATCTTATGAGAATTTTTAAAAGAGTCCATCTGAAAGTTATAATAATTTTATTATTTTTATATATAAATCTGCCTAGCCTTTTCCCAACTATGTTGGGGTCGGCTTCCAGTCTAACCGGATGCAGCTGAATACCAATATTTTTCATGGAATTTGTTTTTAAATTGCAATATAAGGAAAAATGCAAACTATGAAATAATAATATTACTATCACTTTATTTATTTCTATATCTCTCCCTCTATCTGAATACAAAAACATAACTTACTTGCATGTTCAACTCCACTGCTATTTGGGATATATTTAACCCTTGTCTATGCAAAACAATAATTTGATTCCTTTCTTCCTGAATCAGGTTTCGGGTCGTCATGGTTGCACCACGTTAGTCACAGCCCACACACAATACACACACAGTCCAGGATACAAGCTAGGGTCAAGAAGAGGCTTTCGATCACAGTCCGGTATACAAGCAGAGGTCACAGTTAGGCAGGCAATCAGTCCGATAGAAATAAACAGGTCGTAAAATGAAATGGCGATAGGAATTTAAGGGAAGCGTCAACAATTAGCGAGAGCAAATTGGCACTGCCGCGCTCTAGCTAATGTTTGTAATTTTATGTTACTCGCTCATTACTCACACAAATGCATATTGTCTCTAATTGGGGGAAACTAGGAAGGGGTGTGGTTTGTCACTAGCTGCGCTCTCGCAGGAATGTTTTCTTAAGTGAGCATGCTTAACTTGGGCCGATAGTACCTCGGCGGCGAGGACGGAATGACGGTTTGTGTTTGTGCACTGTACTTGTGGCCCTATTGCTTTCCTGAAGGAGAGTAATGGGGTCATCCGGGTCTAAGAGAGTATGCCTAGGTCGGCGAGTCTTACTAATTTGAGATGGCCTATAGCTAGCTGCCTGCACAACCAAGGGGTTGCGATGTCTAACTGCGGACTCGAAGAACCGCTTTGTCGCGCGTTTCAAAAACTGCTTGATGGTGGGGATTCTAAGATCTACGTGTAGGGTTTCGTTCCGAACGAACCATGGAGCGTCCGTAATTTTACGGAGAAATCGGTTTTGAAGTGCCTGCATTCTGTGAATGAGATGGGGACGGGCGTGTGCGAAAGCGGCACACGCGTACGTCATAATCGGCCGGATGCACGCTGTGTAGATACGCAATTTGCCCTTAAGGGACAACTTGCTGCGTGAGTTCAGAACGCAATGAAGCCTACCGAGAGCGAAAGCAGCGCGCGAACGCACTTGCTTTATGTGCTCAGCGAACGAAATGTGGTGATCTAAGATCACACCGAGATATTTGGCTCGCTTCTCCCAAGGGATAGGCTTGCCGAACATCTTGATCTGTCGTGGTAGGTCCGGTCTACGCCGGGGCCTAGAAAAGAGGACCGCTTGGCTCTTATCAGGATTGACCTCGATCCTCCACTTCCTGAACCAGTCACCGAGTCTGTTGACTTCGGTCTGTAGGATGCGGGAGATCTGGTCTTGACTGCGGCCGGTGTAGTAGATGGCCGTGTCGTCTGCGAACAGAGCTAACTGCGCCTTTCTACTTTTCGGGATGTCACTGGTGAACAGCGTAAAAATGAGCGGAGCCAGCACAGACCCCTGAGGGACGCCTGCGCGGATCGGAGCTGGGTGAAGTTAGGACTGGGCTTAGGGACTGGGAGTGTGCATCACTAATGGGTCTTATAGATATGTACGACTGCTGCTATGGCTAAAAAGTCCCAGCAACCAGGCCATTAAACTAATAACAAAAAAAAAAAAACTTACACTGCTACGACGTACTTGGTACGTTTTTTAATTTTTTTGTTGAACTTTTATCAGTTTTGCCAGTTGTCACCGTATTCACCGTTCCAAATCTAACCAACTACTAAAGTAAAATCTGACCAATTACTAAAGTAAAATCGATTCCAGTGTTAATTTTGCTGTAATTACTTCTAGTTGTGAATTGTGAGAAATAAGTTACAATGCCAGACACATTTACTTGTATAACCTGCCAAGTGATGTTCAAAACGCCTGAATTACAACGTGAACATTATAAAGAGGACTGGCACAGGTATAATTTGAAAAGAAAGGTGGCTTCAATACCGCCTGTAACTTTTGAGGAGTTTGAACTACGGGCTAAAGAACACAGAGAACAGAGCCAGAACTTAAATCGTGATGAATCACAATACTGCAAATATTGCTCCAAGTTATTCAACACAAAAAATGCTTTTGACAATCACTTGAACAGTAAGAAGCACAAGTTGTCTCAGGAAAGGTATATTGAAAATAAGGAGGAGGAGCACAGTGGTAATTCAGATACAGACAGTTTTGTGAAGGTTGATTCTAGTATAAATGCTTCCAATGTGAATGCTTCCAGTGTGAATGCTTCCAGTGCAAATGCTTCCTGTGCAATTGGTTCCAAGGAACCAAGCAAGTTTGTTGTGGTGTCTGCAGTTGACTCTGGGGAAGAGGACATTGAAACAGATTCTGATATTGAAGAGGTTTGTTTTACCATGAATGCATGACTATCCAAAGTTTATCTATCTGATAATATGACATTTATTGTATATTGTAAAACAATATTTTTAATTCTCATGGATTATATTCTTAAATATTAAGCAGCCACATCCCCTAAAACATTGACATCCATGACTTGAATACTTAACACTAAAATAATTTCCTATCAGAACTTATTACAAATTATTAGGTACTGAGTCATGGAAAATAGTGTTACAGTTATATAATACTTGTTAAGTTAAACCCCTGAATAATAAGATGTTGTCTACAAAATAATGTTTGTATTTTCAGCTTGACTCAGACGAGTGGGAGGAATGTCGAATCAGAGGCAGTGACTCTCTGATCAAGCCTCGAGACTGCCTGTTCTGTGGCCACCACAGTAAGAACATGGTCAAGAATCTCAAGCACATGTCTGAGGCCCATTCATTCTTCATACCTGATGTTGAATATTGTATTGACATGAAAGAACTTCTTTTGTATTTAGGAGAAAAGGTAAGACCCAATATTATTGAACCTTTACTGGGGTTTATTTTACAGAATGAAACAGCATAGGCCTAGCCTTATTTATTCTCTTTCTTTCTGCACAGCAACATAAACATAGTTTGTGTTTGTTTTTGTTGTGTTATGCAATTCACACTACAAATCTGATGTAATATTCAAAAATTCTATCATAATAAATTACATTTACTTAAATATATATATAATTATGCTAGAAAACAGTACAAAAATGAATAACAATATGTAACTAAAGTTGTCAAAAATTAATAGGCCCGTTAATAAAACAGTTAAAAACTAGTGAAGTAACCATACGACTCGGTACTCGATACTCACGATAAATTGATTCAAGTTAAATGTGAAAACGGGCCTATTATTTTTTGACAAGTATACATACTTAGTTTTGCTTTGTCATTTATTCTGTAAGTAATGTTTTAATAATGTTCCACAGATTTCACAAGGTTACATGTGCCTCTGGTGCAATGATACAGGCAAAACATTTTACTCTATGGAGGCAGTCCGGGGCCATATGATTGATAAGGGACATTGCAAAATGTTGCATGAAGGGCTTGCCTTAGCAGAGTATGCTGATTTTTATGATTACAGGTAAAATCAATCCGTTTTATCAAGTATTTAAGTTGTACTAATCACAATCATGCCTATTATGTATCATAAGAAGTGAAGTCAAAGCAAAGAGGCCACATATATAACAATGCCATTTGATTAGTGACAAAGAATTAGGAAAATAAATATTTATTCTTATTCTCACTTTTGCTGTGGATTTCATTAAAGAAAAATAAGTAAACACATGGGCAGCAGAATAACATGATTACAACACATACGGTCAGCTTCTCATCCACACACATATTCACAGAAGTACAAAATAATTCATTAATCTGACTCTTTTTATTATCTTTCAGCACTTCATACCCAGACCAAAAAGAAGAAGATGGTGATGAAGGCATGGAAGTTGATGATGAAGTAGAAGGTCCTGCAGCACTGCAGGGTGATGACTTCCAACTGGTGCTACCTTCTGGCATCGTTGTCGGCCATCGATCACTTATGAAGTAAGTTTAGTTGTAATAGGTGTTTATTCAAAGTATTTATTTCTATGTAATGTGATGGTTATTAAATCTAATGAAGAAGCAAATAAATAAAGAAATACCCATTATGTCTGTGAAGTTTCGCTAGTTATGTTAATTTGATTTTTAATTCGTTTTTATTTTATTTGAATTAATTTGATTTTTTAAACTACTGCTTTATTATTTATAACACAAGCAAGACGGCTATACACACAGTACGTATTTGAGAGCTCTTTTCTGCAACTGGAGCCATTAATACTTAAACATGTGGCCTGATGCCCATCATCATTTCTTTTCACCCTAAGTAATAAAATTTCTCAGTTATCTAAGTACAGTAGGTATTGCGTAGTTCTTCACGCGAAATTGTATACAGCTGCAGCGCGTGCACGGCTTTAAAGGATGTGATCATGTGACCTTCGCATCAGAAACTTGATTGGCATAATTAATTACAACTCAAATAAAACTACATAATTATGTAGTTAGTTTCCTTCCGATTATGTAAGTTGTTATGAGAGCAAAATTCAAAAGCATTCAGAGCAAAATAGTTCGCGTCACATTTGTTGGACTATGATAAACTACATAATGTCTTATCATTTGATTATGACATTACTTTTTTAACTAAGCATCACTATTTAAATATCGGAACTATTCTGCCTTTATGTCTAGCACCTTTACTTATGGAATTTTTGATTAATTTTCAGATACTACAAACAAAACTTGAGTACGAACAGTCAGGCTTTAGTGAAGAAATCGGACCGCAAACTGCATAGGCTACTTGGTGTCTACCGAGCCCTCGGCTGGGCACCCAAAGAACAGGCTTTAGCTGCAAAGTAAGTTAACTAATCAAAATAAAATTAATCAAAATCATTGGCTGCTCGGCCATTATTGATGTATTTGATTAATTGTTATTCATTGAAGTTATCTGATAATAATTGTAATTTCCTGAATGACATGACCACTAATTTAACGCTTGATTACAGCACGCAAAAAACGGATCATATCTCGTATTTGTAAAAATATACGCGTAACTTGGATAATACAAAATATACCCTATTCTTATTGAAATAAAGTTAAATTCGATGAAACTTAACTACACGACTTCTAAATATTATATAATTATTTTTCTTAACAGGAAAGCACGTGACATCCACTTCATGAAACGCGTTCAGGCGAAATGGCAGATGAAGATGTCTCTTAAAAACAATAAGTTCCAGAAACATTACCGAGCGCAAGTCAACTTCTAATCCAATGTAGAGCGTGTTTTTATCTATAAGTTATTTTTTTATTGTTTCATTAGACATTTTAATTTAATTTGCCATACCAGTTGATCCCATATCTGTTATTAGTTCAGCCGTTATTATATTATTAATCTGTAAATTACTGATTAGTTCAATAGTTAGCCTAAACTTGAGTTTTTTCCCATTTTAATAGCCAGCAACACAATAAAATTATTATTCTATTATAAAAAGAATAAATTACACAATAAAATACATTGGCTTATACCAACATCTTCAAGGTAGAATTTTTTCACATCCAACTCAAAAAAGACTCAATTTGATTCATATTTGTATTGAAAATCACACAAAATTAAATTCGATTCGAAGATGACGGGAGTGGGCCTGCTTTTCGATATTAAATATATTATTTCAGTTGTTAAAAAAAGTGTTCAGAATAATGCATAATTATTTCGACTGATGTAAGATATAATGGGGTATCAAAATCAAAATATTTTATTTCACATAGCTAGGTGCACGGTTCCAATTGGTCGTTTCCTGTGGAGAAGAGCAGGCAAGAAACTCCAATCCTTACTGAAACGTACATAAATCTCTCTGTAATGGGCGCTTGCGATGACCTGCGTATCGCTACATTCCCAGTTCAAAAGAACTCGAGGATTATGAAATAATGTACATATGTTATTTCATAATTTATTATGAATATATTTTGATTGGTGCTCTAAGTAAGGAGATACATAACTTGCCATTTCTAGTGAGTAGTGTGAATTATAAAACATGCAGTTATCGAATACAAGTTTGGGTAATTGTAATTAAAATTGTTATCACGCCATTATGTCTTTATATCATGTTTTCAACAAAGGAAAATTTTAAAGTTACCAGTTAAAAAAACCATGTAAATAAATAGTTTCTGATCGATTTTAAGAGGCATTATTTATCAAAGACCTGTAAAAGGGTTTGATGTGCATCTAGTAGGATAGTCCGCTTAAAATGACCATTGCTGTGAATTTTTTGTTATTATTTTAGGGTATGTCGGAAGCAGGTCTTCTTTTGATATTATGCTTTGAAAACATCGCGTTTATATTGATTTGGTATTTTTATAAAAACATGTTCTGTTAATGAATTATATACGCACAAAACAGTGAATTGATAATACGTACCTACATAAATAAGTCGTTATGAGTAATTTTCTTACGAATTGATATATTTTTATCCATCATGTACATGAAAAATCTTGTTCAGATTAAAATAACATAAAGTTCATATTTGCTGATTTAATGAACTTTAATATTGTACTATGAGCCAGCATGTAAATACATCAACACGTTACGTTGAGATAACCTGTTAGTACGTGAAGATGAAATAAACAAGCAATGGAAATAAAAGAACCAAACAATATGTTTTGTTTTATTGTATTTCCTTCAGTGTCGGTGTCGTGGCTGGAGTAGTTGATGCCATCGACGTCGTATCGGGCATCTCAGTCGATGAATTAAGAACTGATGACTTCACCACTTTGTAATGCCTGACATGCTTATCAATTTTATCTTGTTGCTCGGTCGACTGGGCTCTCTGCATTACAGTTTCGCCTCCTGTCTCTTCTACTGCGTCTAAAGTCCATGGGATCTTCACTGGATTCCTATCTATCTTCAAACTTATCTTGTACAGGGGTAATGAAGATATCTTCCCTTTAAAGTAATGATTTATCACGTTTGATAACTTGTCGTTGATAACGTAACGTGGTTCTATATCGGGTACTTTACTCAAGTATTTGCCGATAATCTTTTTTATATCATCATTTATATCGTTGTTTACTATTGGTTCTAGACAGTTCACCACCGTAATCAAACTTATAATCTGTAAGCATTGTGTAATCTTAATTAATGAAAAAATAATAAAGTGATAGGTAGTTATGGTTTCAGTAAATACGACCACGAGTTCATTGGTCACTAACTCGCTGTCGAATATCTAGCATTCAGTGCACTGTCGAAATGCGCCAAGTTCGAGCGCCAGGTTATTTATATTGAAGTATTTTGATGTTTTCTCATTCTATTTCATGTTCATTCCATACGGAACTCTTTTGACAATAAATAATCAATCAGTTACTCACCAGAGTGACAATCATGTTGGGTTATTTAGAAAATTAAATAAATAGCATGACTGTCTATCTAACAAACTCAATAGAAAAGACTATAAAATTCAGTTTATGATTTCAATACTTACGATCGTTCCGCTGATTTTAACTTCGCTCTTTTAATGGTTAGATCGTTAGCAATAAAACAATACTTCTATGTAATACTTTATTGTGAGTCACTGGTATAATATAGATGCGCAATCAATGTTCCAAGAATATTATTATTCACCAAGTGCATCTAGTTATCATAATCTTTGGCGTCAAACATATATGTATGTACGGTCAGCAACGAAAGTCGACACTGTTAATAAATCTACACGGCGAGAGTATCGCGGCCGCAGATTATAGACATAAAAAAATATTTATTGCTTATAGGGTATTCGTAGTACGTACTTAAAGTTTAGTGATTAAGTAAGCGTAGTAGTAAAACTATCAAATATCTGTAGGGGTGAACTGTTCTCCTAGCTAGGTAGCTGAGCAACCTGTATTAAGGAGAGACAGTTTGCCTCCCTAGACAAAGATCTTAAAAATAGTGCTACGTGTTGACTCCAAAATCAAGTCATTAGTTAAATTACATACATTACTATCAATATTTTTTACTAGAATGAATCATAGAATCAATCAATACTGAAATAGGTTACAAATTCTGAGAGAAAAAAAAAAACAAATTTTAATTAAAAAAAAATA
Source organism: Tiliacea citrago (assembly GCA_963921375.1). NCBI lineage: Eukaryota > Metazoa > Arthropoda > Insecta > Lepidoptera > Noctuidae > Tiliacea > Tiliacea citrago. Next base: position 17,080,734 of record OY992784.1, read on the forward strand.
AGTATAATGTCGTAGGTAGTAAAAAAGAGAATGTTATAAATGAGACGTGATTATCTATAATCAGAGATCGCGGCAATATGGTCACGCTTGACGCTGACATCAAATTCTATAGAAACTGTACGGAGCAATCTACGACGATATAATTGCGGCGAGAATTTGATTTCTCTCGCCCGTAGAGATGGCATGGCGCCTTAAAATATGTATTTTGCTCAATACCTACAGGTTGAAAAACTCAAGTTTGTTCGAACTTTATTGCTAACCGTACCTACAAACTTTGTAAACCTATAAATGCAACAAAGTACTTAGGTAGCTAATAACAAACCTACCCGGCCGAATATATGGAATATGGATATATGGAGCTTTAGAAAAAGTTCGGTTTTAGTTAGCTCTGTCACTGTGTCTCTTTCTAAAGCTCGGATGTGCCATATTTACGCCCGGGCCCTGTATTTGGGTTTACTAGGTAAAGTGTAGTTTTTCTTAAAAACGTGCAATATGCAGTCATACATTTATAAAGGCTCTGCTAATCAGTCATCGTTTCTAAGGCTTAGGGTCCTGTATAGGCAGGTCCAACACCCCGCGGGGAGCAGTGCCTCGTCTCGAGAAACCCAATGCTGCCTTCAGAACACACATCCCTGCTTCAATAGTCTGCTTCCTGTCGTTCTCGTTGCCTAGAGCTGGGTTGATCTCGACCAGGTCCACAGCCCGCAATCGACCAGTTGCGTGCACAATCTCCATCAGATTGATGGCCTCACGAAGAGACAGTCCTCCGCGAACTGTAAAATATTATATAATAATAAATTACTAAAGCTGTAGTATCTATAAAACTTACGGGCTGGAAAACCAGTAGGTAGAAGAAGGTGCAGGTCAAAACTGAACGGACGATGTAACAGCATGGAAATGGTAATGGTAAACGTGTTTAGGGCTGTAACAGTCTTTTCATTTCTCATACTCGGACTGTTTTATCCGAGTAGCGGGTGGAAGACGCCGATACCCACCCTTGGGCAGGAAAGACTCATAGTAATTGCTTTCCTCTCTAGGGCGGGAATTAATTTTAAAAATAGATACTAAATTTGGTTAGGTAGTCGGCCACGAATTTTTTTACATAATTGAAAAAAATATCGATTAAAATAAAAATAAAAATGCTGCGGTTTTGTGAGTGTATAAACATTAGTGGGAATAAAAAAAAAAATTAAACGTGACGGCTCGCGGCGGTGACGCGGGGTGTTCCATAAGAAAAAAAACTATATTTTTTGGCGGAATACTAACTCTGTAAGCTGCATCGAAATTCTAAATCTCGGTTTTTTTAATAAAAATGAGTTCAAGCGATTCTGAAATGTTGACCCCGGATTCGGGTAAAGAAGAGGCAAATACAGTACTAAATCGAAAATCTTTAGCCAGAAATTTCAAAGGAAAGATATTTACGGATACGACTGCACGCAGTCAAGTAGGCAGTCCCCAGGATCGGCGTGCCTCACGCAGCTTAGAAATATTGTACTAACACTAGTTTTTTATGTTTACACTGGTACTAACATATATGGAGCATGATTCTGAAATAAACCTTGTATTATATTTAAATACTGACTTTATGAAGTGGCGAGCAAACAAGAAAATAAAATATTTTAGAACAGCTACAATTTTTTACTTTCCTTATATTCGAAATGAAAAGTAGAGTGTTTAACACGGGTGAAAGTCACCAATTCCTAAATTGGTTCCTTTCGACCCTTGTATAACAATCTACTATTCTTCCAACTACCTACTATTATAGTAGTTGTTAACTCAAAATGCCAACAGAAGCCTGAACATTTCTGTGTCGCTACAACAGTGCAGAAATGATTGTACCTATGTGTTTTCATCACAGTATCGATAAAACGATGACATCGAGAAAAATAATACGTGCTAGCTGTAAAAAAAAAAAGAAAACGATTTGGCGCGAACTTTATAATTTTTACAGCTGAACATTACGAATTTCATCAGATTTACAAATAAATGGATTCTTCTAGTGAAAGTAAGTTATCCTTAAGAGCAGATGGTCTAAACCACTCCGTTCCCCGCCACTCCGTTATGTGCTAAACGCTGATACATCAGTAATAAAGTTGAATATCGCGTGCGCTCTGATCGTGTTCGAGCACGAAACTAAATAGCGTAAGTTTCAATTCTTATTTCGATAATAATTGAAAATGGTTTTAGATAATAAACTATATTTTCTTGCTGTGAATATTTAATTAAGACAAAAGCTAAACAATCTTGTTTGTTTTTTGGAATTATCCTTAGAAAAGACATGATTTTCGAATAAAAAAATTATTGAGAGAAAATAGTACAATTACGTAACTGTCTTCATGGAAAGAAAAAGATCCAATAAATCATATACCTACTAAAGTTTCATTTTGCTTGTATGTGTGACTGTTTCAGAATATTCATGCGAATTAACATAAAAACAGGGAGCCTCCTCTTAACGCCGGAAGCTATAAAAAATGAGGCTCTGCTTGTACCTAATTGATAACCTATTACATGAAAAATCTAGAACCAGATATTGCAAGGCATAGAAAATTTCATGTCTTGGAGAAACTAAAGAAAGGTTAAGTCTGTATCCTAGAGTGTGGTTTTAGCCTTTTTTTTGAGCTCACGAAAACTATGAAGCCATTCCTGTAGTAGTTGAAAGAAAAGCAGATTTCGCGCCTCGCTCGACGTGATCGACTTCTTGTTGCACTCGTGTTTTTAGAGCCCTCGCTGCCGCTCGGGCTCCAATCTAACACTGCAGTATTCTACTAGGTACGAGTATTTGTCAGTTTCAACATTCAAAAAGGTCTGATTCTCAGCCTTATTTACATAAAGATTTGAACTTAACGAAAATTAACAGATGTGCGACAAAACCAAACACCTGTTATTGTGAATACAAACCTGGTGTGCCAGTGCTGGGCGCTTCTAATGCGTCTAAAGAATCGATGTCGAAGCTGACGTGGATAGGCCTGCGTCCTTCAGGGTCCAGCCTCTTTAACACGTGCTCAATTGAGTTCTTAATACCATGCCTAGAAGGATAAGTAAAATAAAGTTTATTGATGAAGGTCACAATCACAAGCACAATTCCATAAACTAGTATCTAGATATTACTTACTGATCAACGTCCTCCATAGCAAATGTGGGAATGTTGTACTTCTCTATGGCAAGCCTCTCATAATGGTCCACGGAACGTAGGCCTATGTATCCTAAGCTTTTTATGGAAAATCTGCAAAGGGAGAATAAGTTTTTAAAGAGCCACTCTCATTATTAATGTGCTGTAATATTACACAACATGGTGAATTGGGGATACACCACTTATTGCTATATTAATGACAAGTTACTTGCATTACGTAGGGAGGAAAACGGGGTACGGGGTACGGGGGGGGGGAATCAAATTCATACGAATGGGTTCGCATCAATGTGCTGAATCATTGACATCATTGTAGCCGTAGCTTATCGAAAAGTTAAGAGGGGCCACTATAAAACACGTAGATAGGTACTTATGATGTTTTTTTTATCACATCTATTCAAAAAGATTTAGTTTATTCTTCGTAAACAGGGACTAAAATAGTTCTTTATTCTCTAGGGACTAAAAGAGATTTGAATTAGGAATGTGGATGTTGTTAGTAAAAGTTCCAATCAATTGTTCTTGGTTGTACCTTTGTAAATAAATAAACGTACTATTCTTGTTCATAAGTTGCACTTACTTACTTTCTCATAGAGGGTGAGAGAAAGTATATGTAGAGCGTCCACCTCGGGAGCAACACTATTTTAAGGTCGAGTGACGTGCAGACGCCAGCAGGTCAAGCTACCCGGAACTGTAAAATTTTCCCAATCAACCTTGAACCTTATGTTGTAGGGATGAAGTTGAAAATCCATTAAAAATAAATTTAAGAGATTGTAGTAGCTTGATGTGCTGGCGTCTGTACTTTGAATCCATCGCTGCGCTTAGGATTCTACTTTAGAATCCTTCGCTACGCTCTGGATTAAAAGAAACAAGAACCATTTGAAAGGCTATTTTTAGAAAATTGTTGTTTGCTCTCTGGGCAAACAATCTAAGTACTATTGTGGTCTGATCGGGATAAAGAAATCATTTTTATTCCCGATACCCAAGTGGACATTTTATGACTTTATATAGTTTTATTAGTGAATTTTCTTACAAGGGTTGTTGCCAGTCCATTGTGGGTAGGTACGGCCAGTAATGAGAGAATTCCTTGACTAGAAGAGCGACCGGCATTCCGTGTACTGAGCCAGAGTCCGATGTTTTGTTAGTGTTGATATCTGCATGAGCGTCTACCCAGATGAGGACCATGTCATTGTTAACTTGGTAGTGTCCGTCAACTGTACCTGAAATGGAACAAACAGGATCTATTTGATTGAATGTCTTGGATAAACATACTTAGCGGATTTAAATGTACCAAACAACCCTACTAGGTACAACCCACAAACACACTTACAAACCTACTAACAATTATGTACAGACGCCAGCAGGTCAAACTACCCGAAACTGTCAAATTTTCCCAATCAACCGTGAACCTTATGCTGTAGGGACAAAGTTGAAAATCTATTAAAGAAATTTGACAGATTGTAGTAGCTAGATGTGCTGGCGTCTGTACCTTCCGAACAATTTATTAACGTGTGAATTTTGTTACCGGAAATGCTTAGATAATTTATTTAAGGTGGAACCGCGGTAGCAGCCCGCGAAATTAAAATTTTCTGAAATAAATGATGAAAGAATGATTCTAATGGTTATATTTCTGTAAATACATATCTGTTTCGCGAATCATATTTTGGTCAAGATACAACCTGACACTAAGCAAATTGCAAAAAACATAAGAAAATTTGAATTTCGCGGCCAACAGCTGCAAATTTACCTTAATGTAATATATAAAAATGAATGTTAATTATATAAAAATTAATCCACTATCGATAAAATTGTAAACCAAACACTGCACAATTTACTAACCGACTCCGACGGAGTGGTCGCCGCCTATTGTGACAGCGATCCTGTCATCCTTGAGGACTTGGGAGACCTTGTCTGACAGCTTCTTGTTGCAGGCTGACACCAGCGCCAAGTGTGCCATGTTCTCCATCTTCACCTCTTCGATCCCGGGCGTCTCGATGTCCCCATAATCTTTTACGTCGAGGCCGTCTGAATTACAATTTATTTTTATGGTATGCTTTATTCTATTTTATTTTTGAATTTGGTAGTACCTATGCATCAAAGTTTTGTATTATGCAGGTTAGATACCTACAAGAAATACCTGTTGGTACCTAGGTAAAATTATGGTCCCTACTTACTCAATACTAAATATTTTTATTGCATTCCACATGTAGATATTCTTAGGTGGTAAACTTATAATTAGATCATGTCAGCAATAAGTAAGAGAGGAAGCATTTGTTATTATACAAACATTACTTAGCAAAACAACTGTATTAAAATAATGATGTAGGTGGGGTGGGGGATGTGGGGGGGTGGGGGTGAGGTGGGTGGGGTGGTGTGGCATGCAAGTTTAGGCGATTTCAGTTAAAGGTCCTAATCATAATTTGTTTGATTCAATAACAGAAGTGCATACCTATACCTTAACGAAAATCTTTTTAACCGTGCAATATTATGCTCAAGCCAGTCGTATAAATTGTGCCTGACAAAAATATAATTAACTGCGTTCCTGAAACTTTGTTATAATTTAGGTACCTTCCTGATCGGTGAACTAGAAAACATGAATTCACCGAGATAATTGTAGAGTATGGCTCTACAATTATCTCGGTGAATTCATGTTTTGGAAAATAAGAGATTTACCTATTTCTCTCAGTTGCTCTAGAAGCCCAGCGTACCGCATCGCGGCAGGAGCCACGCTCACTCCGTATTTCTTCTGTCCCTTCTCAAACGGCACTCCAATGATGCCGACCTTCCGCAAGGGCTGCCATTTCTTCACTTGGCTCATTTTTCGCACTAATACCTTACAAAAATTCATTTTGGTTTATTATAATATTTCTACATTCACTAACACAAAACAAGATCTTCACAGACACATCTGACGCTATGAGATAACTCGCTGGAGACTAAAATACAGTGGCTTATCATCAGGGGCCCAGAGTCAAAGGTTAAAATTATTGTTTTAGAGCAATTTTTTTATTACATCATTATATCAATATGATTATAGTTATCAGAAAATCATTGTTTATATGATCTAACGAATACGTTATCAATTTAACTTTGATGAAGAAATAAAAACTAACTGCATATTATCAGTGTGAGTATGGTTGGTTCACATATCGTATTAACTTTCGATTTATAATTCCGCTAATAATTGCAGAATAATAGCAGATATTTATACAAACCACTAGACTGCACTACACTGTGTAGCAGACCAGCACCACTGCAGTATTTATTAGCTAATATTATAACTCTCACGCATAATTATATACTTACTAGTGTAATGCATCCTCAACTATAATAGGCCCTGACAAAGCAGTCCCGTACGGTATATCGAATTACCCTTGAACGATATAACTGTCTACAGAAAGCATGGTTCACCGACGAACGGTAATACGAGAAAACTATTAGTCGATACCATTATTTAGCGACAGCACGTTTCGCCGAATAACGCTACATAAAATGAATGGTTGGCCGATACCAAGATTTGCCGATGTCATGGTTCGCCGGAACACGGCGAAACGTGCTGTCGCTAAATAATGGTATCGACTAATAGTTTTCTCGTATTACCGTTCGTCGGTGAACCATGCTTTCTGTAGACAGTTATATCGTTCAAGGGTAATTCGATATACCGTACGGGACTCCTGACAAAGTAGCTATCTTAATGACTAGTTTGAAATGTTAGCAGAAGATGACGTACTTACTGGATCGCGTTCAAATAACGTCTGAGCTGCTACCGTTTCTTACCTCTTTTTTTTATATTTTTTGCCTTTGTGTTGTTTACAGTCGCAACAAGTTCTAGGTCGTAATAGATGCTAATTTCCGATTGAATATTGGCGAATAGTGCGTCAATATCATAAAACGTACTGATTAAACCATTGTAGTTCTTGGGTTTGATAAATAGGAAAATACTCATTATTTCATAAAAGTGCTTTACTAATTACTAATAATATACAAACATGTTTTAATAATAGACTTGGTTGCAGGTTGTTGTCACCACTAGTGACACGCATTTGTAATTCTACTGGTTTCTTTTGTGATTTCTCTATCCACGGCAAGTACGGCCCGATCACGGTAAAGATATTATATTTAATTCCCAAGTTTTTCATCGAGAGGGTTCCACAAGGAGTAGCGGTGACGCCCACGAGTTGGTGACCGAACAGTACTGGCGCTCCGGTACCGAACTCGTAAGTGTAGGTCTTCGTGTACCCTGAATACTCGATGCCACACACGCAATAATACCACTTCGGGTTTGTGCACGGGGTTTGATGGTATGCTTGGTACTGTAAAGCTACCGTGTCAGACGTACCGAGTCTCCCATAACCAACTGCTATCAGTTTTTTTTCCTTTAACTCTGAAGCATAATAGTTGCCTAGATCTACTGCAATAACAAAAACTTCCAAGACGGGGCGCTTCAAGAACACCAAACCTATATTGCTGTGCATTCGAGTAACATTGGGATCCGACGTTCTCAGATCGAATATATAGTCTACGTGGAGCTTAGTGTAGGCCACGTCAAATACAGTATTGTTGCAAATTTTTTTGTTGTATATGGCTGCACTTATTAGGACATATTTAGGATCATAGGACACGCAGCTGCCCGACGTGAGTACCGACCGCTTGCCGATGATACTACCCGTGCAGATATAATCTTTGGTGCCGCTCAGCAGGCCGACTAAGTATGGGTGCTCTTCTGCTAGTGATTCTATTACATTCCAGTCTTGAGGACTCCTGTTCGGGGTTATCCTGTGCGACGACACGTGACGTATAAATGCTAGTATTATTAAGGTTTTGGTAATATGTCGCCATGTCAGAACCATGGCAGGTCAATAGAACGAGCATTTGATAATTGTATTTATTTAATTCTATTTAAAGAAGAAAACCATTCCACAAAACAATTCGTATCAAATATATAACTGTCACGTGACATCTGCCATCTCTTCCTGATGTGCTTCTTGATGGTAATAAAAAGTTTAGATGTATACAGCGTGTTATGGTTATTTTGAGCCGTGGTCATTATCGAAACTACCGCGACTATCTTGATTTTGACCGACTTGAAAAAAGGAGGAGTTCTATGTTTTTTTTAATACATATTAAGCGACATTTCACAAAAATTTGCACAAATTTTTACCATCAGCGCGAAGAAAATATTATCTATAGTTTTTCTTGGGATAAAACAGTAAACACAGTGAGTCTTGATAATGTGCACATATCGAAATGAGGGGACACTTAGCTTAATTTTATCGACACCAAAAATAAAAAAATAAAAAACAATACAATTATTTATAGCATTTTTCAAATTCTTGTTTGCTGTTGTGACCCCTCTGTAAACAAATCGGTATAACTTTGAAACTAAACGATCTATCACGATGAAACAAACTCAGTAATGACTGGAAATAATAGAGCGTCTTCATAAAATAAAAACTAAAGAAAAACTTGCCCTCAATTGAGAATTACGGTGATTTTATGCCATAAATCTGATATAATTTCATAAATTTTTACAATGATTGTAAAATATCTCAATAAAAGTCCCGATTAACTACCCTTTTTTATTACTTTAAATTATTCTCCATCGTATCAGCTTTCTAAAAGTGAAAATACCATGTTTATAATTCAATTACAACTCGGCTACGTACTTTACTTTAGCAGGTAGAGACCCTGTTTTTGTAAAAAAAAAATTTGTTTAGATTTTTTAAAATATATTTTCCCTCGATAAAATTAAGCTAAGTTTCCCTCATTTTGATATGTGCATATTATGAAGACTCACACTGTATATGATTTAAATTGTTATAACATTTGCGTTCATAAAACTTTTGAAATGCAGCTTTATAATTATGTGCCTTTTATTAAAATGTAAATTAATATGAAGCTGTCAATAAAATAGGTGCTTTATTCATGATTAAAGATTATTAATTTAGGATCATTTGGCGCTCGAATGAAGTTAACAGAGATAGCCCTGTTTACGTCACTCGCCCCTAATCGCGTAACACACTATCAGTAGCAATGGGTTTCATTTTGACAGTTCAACAACATTCATAGCGTTATTTACGTTTTTGAGCAGACAAACTTTTCGAACATATGAAGCAATTAGCAATATAGGTACTTCAAATTCATTCAGATTGTGATAGTGTGTTACGCAATTAGGGTGCTAGTCTTTGAGTCCAACTTTTTTACAAAATTTGACTTAAGGCTCGTACAGACTAGTGCGATATCGCGGGCGCGAAGCGACACTAGTATCACAATTTCTGAGTCCGCGTATCACTGGTCAGTTTCCCTCACTCGTCAGTTTATTTAATTCGCCAGTTTCGTTGATTAGTCAGTTTTGCGGATTAGACAGTCGCGTCAATTCGACAGTTGTCAGTGTTCGCCAGATTCGTTGATTCGTCAGTTTTATTCAATTCGTCAGTCAAAATACAGTATCAACCGTATACCATACCGTCCGTATCAACGCGGACTCCAATGTCTTTGTCGGTGCCTGTCGCGCTCGCGATATCGCACGAGTCTGTACGAGCCTTTAGTGGCTGGGATAATAAGTAGGTAAACAGATTTAAGATACCTACTTACTTTCTATAGAGAGGATAAGCGAAGAAATGTCATAGAATAACTGTGATGCCATTTCTCAGTGACGCCATCTAAATAAACCGAAGTGAGGTCCAGTCGTTTTGCCATAACGAGATTTGCAATATTGTAATGCACAACTCGGCATATTTTCTTAGAAAATATTTTTCTTTTGTGGACACGAATGCGACTTGATATACAGGCCTACCACACTAGACTGAGCGACTTTTGCCCACTAGGACAAATGTATCGAATTACGATTTTGTTCGTTATGTCCCGTATATTGTTAAGTAAAAAAAATGTCTTTGTAAGTAGGTACCTAAGCAAAATTACCGGTCTGCAACTCCTGCAAGGCAACAGGCGGACAAACTGTATAAAATCAAACTGCTCCAAGTAAGTTTTTTAATTATTTAGATATACGAGATGTTTTGTTAAAAGGGATCGCTTACTGTGTAAGTATGATTCCTTTGCTGCCGCATTTGTTGATGGTAAGTATGTAGTGAGTAGGTATATATACCTATGAGCTTATAGCTCATAGCTGGAACGGTTGACGACTGCATAAGCGACCGTTGACAAAATAAAGTAGATAATAAATAATTTGTGAAATTCTACTGCAACGATACGAGATGCTGTTTATCCTCCCAAAGCTAAACATAAACAAGTATGAACTTTTTTTACCCTTGGTCTGAAGACGGATATACGGGTATTTGTTTTTATCGTAGAATGCTCTAAGTAGAAGGACATAAAGTATATAAAAACACATCAGAATTAGACACGGAACACTATGATCTACGCTTTGTTTGAAAGGAATGAGCGCACAATATAAAATGTACTCTGTGTGAGCGCAAGAGCGCCAGAATCTGCTGATGCTGTCAACATTGTTAACACTGACAGCGACTTAATGTCACTGATGACATGATGACTATGTGACTGTCAGCAGCGTTTTGCATTTTGCTGTTTGGTAGCACATTTTTATCTCAGACCCAGACCAAATAAGATTTTTATATGTTATTTTCCAATTCCGTTTTGACCCGAAAACATCAAAATGTTTGAATTAAGTAGGTAATTAATTAAAAATACTTATAACTCAAGATTTTATTCAAGAAGCTTAGACATTTACAAATAGAAAACTAGTATCTTCTTTACTTTTTTTTAAAGATAAAGCTAAAGGACTTCTGGTTATATTAAAAAGCAGGTATTCTTGGGGTCGTGAAGTGTGCTTGTATTTCCATTCCGCTAGTCAGCACGGCGGGCGGCGCGCTGCGGCTCCGTGCCTAATCTAGACGATCTTGGGTTGTAAACTTCTTGCGGTGCACTCCGCACGGCTGAGCCTGAAAACTTGCGCAACTTGGGCGATGTCGTGAGGTACGACCATTTTATATGAAGCACTAGCAATATTTAGGGCTGTATTTCTGAACGTTATTCAAGACTCATGCATTAGTTAAAACTAGTTTCAAACAATCAACTGGCTTTAAACGAGTCTTAAGTAATGCTTGAGTTTTGAGTGACGTTCTGTTATACAGACTTTCGTGAGTCTAAAAGATTAAAAGGGTCCTTCTCATCCGCATTTTGTTTACGACCGCTTCTCTGGTCTAGTCATGTAATTTGGTATCCTCAGTTCAGGATGACGATACAATGATGGTTGTAGGAAATTGTTACCATTAATTTATTAGCTGTGAATTGAACGTAGATTTATCATGTAGTTTAAATTCTCTAGGTACTTAACTAGGAAACTGCTTTTCATTCGTCAATTAATATATAATCAACATCTGCCTAGGCTTTTCCCAAATATGTTGGGGTCGACCTCCGGTCTAACCGGATGCAGCCGAATACTAGTATTTTACATGGAGCGACTGCCTATCTGACCTCCACAACCCAGCTACTGGGTAACACGATACCTCATGGCAAGACTGGTTGTCAGACTTTCGAGCTTCTGACGACCCGAAACAACTGCCAAAGATCTACAAATGACAGCCGGGACGAGGCACGGAGGGGTCTTGGTATGTAAAGATGATGACTCATCCACGGTGATGACCAATCCAAGTACCTATATCAACACAGTAGGTAGTTACCTATATGCTGACTACGAAACGTTGGCTTTGGGTACGGTGGCTTAGTGCCTTATGACTGAAGTTCGATGTTTAACTTGCAAGATAAGTAGGTACATATTAATCTGTGCATATTCCAACGTATGTGTTGAAATAAATGGAAAATCGAGAATAGGAAGGAATGATTCAATATAATTTTCATGTCGAGTGAAGTTCAAAGTTTGCGAGGTGCCTTAACTTTTATAACTCTAGAGAGGTAGGTAGAATATTCAAAGCAAAGTGAATGGTTCGATTTCTATACGTCGTCGGTTTAGGGCAGGGACCGTACAGCCCCGGTTAAGGGTTAAGCCCTTCGAAGGGGTAACCCATTCAATGAGTTACATTTATCATAATGACCCATTGAATGGGTTTTATACTAGAAACCCAATGAAAGGGTTACATGATAACCCATTGAATGGGTTTTGTACTGAAACCCAGTGAAAGGGTTACATGATAACCCAGTGACATGAAAAAATCCAAATATTATGTTATTTTGATATCCGCCCAGCACGCGTAGCATGACCAATTCTATCTATATTCTACCCAGGGACCATTTTGGTTACCATTTTAGAAAAACCCTATCGAAAACCCTTTCAATGGAACGGATTTTCGATAGGGTTTTTCTAAGCAGTTAATCAAAAACCCATACGGTGTGGGTAATTTTGAATGGCTTAAAGTAAGCCGTTCAAAAGGGTTACCCATACCGTATAGGTTTTCATCGAAAACCCTTTCAACGGGTAACCAAAATTTAATTTAAGCCGTTCAAAAGGGTTACCCATATCGTATGGGTTTTTGTTTAACCGCTTAGTAAAACCCTATCGAAAACCCTTTCAATGGGTAACCAAAATGGTCCCTGGTTTAGGGTGTAAAGTGCGAGTGTATGCGACTAGAACAGTCGCATACACTCGCACTTTACACCCTAAACCAGGGACCATTTTGGTTACCATTTTAGAAAAACCCTATCGAAAACCCTTTCAATGGAACGGATTTTCGATAGGGTTTTTCTAAGCAGTTAATCAAAAACCCATACGGTGTGGGTAATTTTGAATGGCTTAAAGTAAGCCGTTCAAAAGGGTTACCCATACCGTATAGGTTTTCATCGAAAACCCTTTCAACGGGTAACCAAAATTTAATTTAAGCCGTTCAAAAGGGTTACCCATATCGTATGGGTTTTTGTTTAACCGCTTAGTAAAACCCTATCGAAAACCCTTTCAATGGGTAACCAAAATGGTCCCTGGTTTAGGGTGTAAAGTGCGAGTGTATGCGACTGTTCTGCTTTGATGGCCCTTCAACAAAAATGTTAAGTTTGAAGAGACCTGACGGTTCGGGTCGAATAATCGCACGTCAACTTGTTGAAGATTTACATAATAGAATGGCATCTTTATTACTTAATTTTATTGCTCTAGCGTCAGGACTTTGTGGAGCTTTAGGATGGGGAAATACTGTACTTTTTCGCTTTTTTCTATGTGGATGATTACGTACCTACATAAGTTTACAGTAAGAGATGATTGATGAAGAGATGATCGACATCTATATGTGGTTTTATGTGTCTTGTCGTAAAATGTCTAGCCTGACTTGTCTCGGCTACAGATGTAACTTCAAATTAAAATGCAAATGAACACATCAAAGCGCGACATTTGGTAATCATATCGGCATGCACCGTCTTCCGAATAAAAATATACCTATGTAACCACAATGCGAGAAATATTACTTTTTGATTTGAATTTTCTTCAAAAATGTATCTATGGTTCAGCGGAGTCTTTACTTTACAAATTATATATTTGCTCGGCTTGACTTCAATCGACTGGAAATTCCGTCGGTAATGAGTACAGAGGGAAGAAATTCTCGGCAGGAGACTGAAGGCACGCGCGACAAAAAGTCAATGCGAATAAAAAAACTAATTTCCGCATGCAGAATGACAAACGAATGAAATTACTTTCGTATCTAGAAATTGAATCCATATGCTGGGAATACAAAGAAAACTATGAACTTATGTGGGGCTATAAGGCATTTGAATTATCATATGAGCCTATACTACCTCAAATGGCTTAGATGCTGATGATTATGATGATCCTCCGTTATGTTGAAAATACAGCGGCATTATTTTTGAAATAAATATATGGTAAAGTTGAGGATTAATGTTAAGTACTATGTTTGACGAAAACACGATTCCATAAAATTTTCATGTTAGAAAAAAAATTCAAAGTTACCAAACTGTACAATAAACCGCTGGTATTTAAAAAATACTTTAAATTGGGTAATTAAACTTTGCATATTAAATGAGCTAACTATAAAGTAGGTCTTGTTATTTTTTTTTTAATTTACCATTATTTTCACCGTAAAAGAAATAAACTAAAATATCGGTGCCTTGTAGTCTTCTCCCTGCCACCCTGTCTCGCTTGCTCGCATGACCGCGGGAATAGTGCGCGAGCGAGATAAAGAGTGAGGTGGCGCTGAGGTAGTATAGACCCTTAATTGTGTGTGCCAAAGGCTCTTCAATAGGTGGTGGGAGTTGTGGTGACTGTTTGTTATATGACATACATAGACTGACGCCTTCTTCCCATAGGGATAGGCAGAAACTACAGAACGCCACCTGCTACGATCCTCACTTGCTCCTTTTGGTTCGTTTACGTTCATATATCTGTACCCCAAGTGTAAGTTTGCAAGGGAGTAAACGTAACTAGCACGTTTGTGTTAAGATTTTTATTCTCACCCTTACATTCATAGCATTATGATCTATCGGTAAAATTTTAACGCAAACGAAATAGTTACGTTTACTCTTGCAAACTTACACTCGGGGTACTGGTCATACATGCACACCGGTTACGGGTAGGTACTACGCACCTGACGTTTCTGAAGAACTAAACTAGACTACTATTATACTGTTTTTTCTGATGTTGAATATGTGCAGTATCACTCACCAGTCTACACCACCTCGTTTCTTGTGATAAAAGCTTACGGCTTCAGTTACAAAATCTCTTTTTTCACTTCATATTCCTCGTCTCTATCTAACATGAACATAAAACTTGAGTTTCATGTCATTAAAATTTCACATTCCTAATTCAAATTAAAAAAAAATACGGAGCCTCATAAGCAGGCAACCGTTATAAGAGTACTTAGTCAGCTCTTGAATTAACACTAAGTAGTACTGAAGGCGACGAATTTTTTACCAAGAGGTACTAATTACATTTGCTAGCCTTCATTACGATGCCACTCTTCTTTAGTGTAAATTATATTTTTGTAAGTAATTTGTTTTACTTTGCATCTCGTCCTAGCAATGAGGTTTTTAAAAGAAATGCTCCTGTGCCTACTAATGTTTTTCTAGATTCTTGTCTCTTCTTGGAGTTTTTTAGCTACAGTTGTTCCACTCCCGTATCAGAAGTAGCACGAACTGAATGCTGCACGTAGCGTCTAGTCAGTTGTAATTATACAGAATGAGTTTTTCTTCACATTCAGGGATATTGACGATGTGGCTCCTTATAATTTTCTCTACCAGGGGGCCGATCGCGCTGTTTCTCAACGTAATTACCGTTCGAACTGATTTTTTTTGGTTTTGGTTTAGCTGATGTAAGAAACGGTATCGCGGTATTTTTTCTGAGCGACAAAATCATTGACCCAATACTGAAAGTTCGATCGATCGTTCCTCCAACGTAACTTCCAAAGTAAAGCTAAATCGTTTCCGTTGAAATGATTAGCGCGATACGAAATGTGTCTAACGTAACGTTTTTGGTTGTGGTTTAGTTTTTGTATTAACGTTCAAAATTAGCGCGATCGGCCCCCTGGTTTCAGAGTTGTCCTTACTGACTGACCTATCTCAATAAATCATTATGTAGTGTTTAGTATTTACCTAATCTTCTACCTATTTAATTACAGTTGTCTAAAACTTCTTCTAAAATAGTTTAGTGCAAAAGATAACAAGAGAAAAACAAGAGACAATTAAGAAATGATTATGATTAAGAGGTGTCACCAGGCAGTAAAAACATACCTACTTATCCACAGACTAAAATATAACTGCCAGTGAGCATAAACCGCGGCGCTTGTAAACTTATATCCAATACTTACCCACTTAAGTTTATAAAGTGTAACTACATGTACAGACTTAAAACATATATCTTGTTTAAAAACAATTTTTCATAACTTTGTCTCTAATGTTATCAAACTTACAAACAGGCAACGTCTTTGAGAGAAAATCAGCTAGTTGATAGGAACTTTCTATACATACCTATTTTACATTAATTATTTTAGCTTCAACCTTTTCTGTTATAAAATTATATCGTATGTCTGTGGGTTATGATTTATGGGAACGCCATAACTGTGGCGATAAGGCAAAAAATAAATAAAGGCAATCTCAATGCACAGATTTACGCTGATTGTATCAGATATAATTGTCATTCCTTTGACCTAATTTGGTGCTTCATTTCTGCTTATGTATGATATGCATGTCCACACACTGCCAGTCGTTGCAAAAAAAAATTGTTACTATCAAGCCTATTCGCTAATATGTAATTTAAATATACCTTAAACTGCTTAGTAAATAAAAAATTAAGAAATCGTCCAATAACGTCTTTCTTATTCACTTTATGTTAAGGGGAAGACACATAATTCACGTTCTTTAGTCAGCACTTGCACTGCAGTTTAAGTTCACTCACACCACTAAACTAACTCAAAAGGTTTTACTCTTTTTAGACTTCGCACTAATTCAGTGATGTCAAGGAGTTGGAGCGCCTCGACATTCATGTGATGATGAAGTCTGTGTTCGGCACTTGTAAACTTACAATTATCCAACATATTTTCTGATGGAAATGCTGATAACTGAAGCGTAGTATGTTATACGCTTCAGTTATCAGCATTTCCATAATAACCACATGTATTATTTTTTAGTCGTAAATTGTAAACGTAATTTCTTTATATCAATAGCCATACATTAAACGTTCCAGTATTTATATACCTTTAATACAGTCAAACGTCCATTTGCGAGAATCGTAATTTTATTTTACGCTCCAGTATTAAATTTGGACATAAAAGGTACACTAATGGAATTAATGAGAATTCTATTCGTGCTTTTGTCACAGAACTTTATTGAATAATAAAAAGGTCAATTGTTATTGAATAGACCAATAAATAATACTCTAAGGATAAATATTATGCTAACGTTTTTGTGATGGTATAGAATAGAATACTCTTTACACACCATAGAAATACGACATTACGACATGGATGAATTGGTATACTACAATACGACCATAACTTAAACTTCGTATTCCAGTATCTAATGACGTTCCCAGGCTGCATACGAAAATTCAATCAAATATATCTAAAAGTTTAGCTAGTCGGCATTATGAAGGCATATTATTATGTTTCTCTTTCTACATTTTTTTTTTCGACATACACAATACACAGAACATTACAAATGCGAATCGATGTTACTTTAGAATTAGATTGTTTAAAACACAACATGCTAACGGATAGAGTCATGTTTGTCTTACAAGATCAAATACGATAAAAAAAACCGGCCAAGTGCGAGTCGGACTCGCGCCCGAAGGGTTCCGTACCATTAACTATAAAAACGGCAAAAAAATCACGTTTGTTTTACGGGAGCCCCTTAAATATTTATGTTATTCTGGTTTTTCATATTTGTTGCTATAGCGGCAACAGAAATACATCATCTGTGAAAATTTCATTTGTCTGACTATCTCGGTTCATGAGATACAGCCTGGTGACAGACGGACAGACATACGGCGGAGCCTTAGTAATAGGATTCCCGTTTTACCCTTTGGGTACGGAACCCTAAAAGAGACAAACATATAATCTAATTTTTGGAAGTCGGTTAAAAATGGAGGTGGGTGGCTATATTACACATTCACGCTTTATTTTTTACGACGGCGCGTGATTATCCAATAAAGTTCGCCAATGTTTGCGTTTCCCTAATTAGGCAATTATTAATTATATGCGAAGGCCTTACGAAGTGGACGACGTGAACAACATAATACTTATGTTTATTTTCCAATGAATAAACATGCATTTTCAATGTATTCATAGGGCTTGTTTTAAGAGCAGAACATTAGATAAATTTGCAGTAAAAGTAAAGTGACGAGAGATGAGATTAGAACTGGTTAATCCAAGGGATATTTTTAGAAGTACAGTTACTGACGCTGGTAGCACATCTCCGCCGCGAAACCATAGCAGCGAAACCGCAGTAGTTAAATTGTACTGGTTCGCGTGATGTTTCGCTACTCGCATCGGATTCGAGTAGCGGAACATGACGCGAACCAGTACAATTTAACTACTGCGGTTTCGCTGTGATGGTTTCGCGGCGGAGGTGTGCTACTGGCGTAAAATATACATATTTCGGTAAAGAACGGTGTTTCCATAATACGCTGCCGTAGCCAGAAGACAATCGTGACGTCTACGTGCAAAGTGTCCGTCTGTCATCGTAGCAACAACGCAATTACATTATTAACAAACTGGTGCAATCCAGACTAATGAAAAACCTAAATAATTAATCGCACAACCTGTATCTACCTTACTATGTAGATATTATAACTGAATGTCTAAATTAAGTAGTGCTTGCTCCATTGTATAATTTTATTGCTACGTATTTTCAAAAGAAGCAAAGGACGAAGTAAAAATTTATTTCGCTCGTGACATTCCAGGAAAACTTGAGACTGTACGCGGTAGAAAGAAATCCTGAAAAAAAAAGAGAGATATTTTTAAAATGAACAACAATGTGACGCTGCAGGCATTTCCGTCGTTCACGAGTCGCGCTAAAGCCTTTAAAACTGCAGGCGTTTGATTTTATTTTATTTAAACGTGGAGCGCTTTCACACCCGCTGCTGCTAGTAAATACAACACGACACCTCGATTGAGGTGAAATATAAACGGGTCTCTGTTCTTAAATACTTTTTGAATTAAAAAAAATATGTACAGGGTCAGAAAATTCAGAATACAATTTTCAAATAGTTATATGCAAGGCTCTTGTGAAATGCTACAAGATTTTATTCCCAGAATTTTCTCGTGACCTTTCGTGTACCACAATAACTATGTTCCGTACATTATGTATAGGGATTTGAGGTCTGAACATATTTTTCATCATGACATGCATTCATAGAGGTAGGGACTTGCGGTATAATAACATATATTCGATATTCTCGCCTTTAAAAGCACTTGGGCCGAGTTGGGCCTTTCTTTCCAAAGCGCTCAAGGAAAGGGCTTTGGGTTTTCATAATACACAAAAAGAACCTTTTTATAACGTAGCACAATGAAGCCCAAATCACACACGTGCCTATCTTAGGAGGGACAGGCACGCGATTGTTCTCCCACGGGGTGCCCGCAAGATTTTCACAGCTTTATATGTATCCAGCCTCCCTCGGGCACAGCTTTCATTTGAATGGGTCGTCAGATTATAATAACTTGTGCGGACGCGGGAGGGATGACGTGATAAAGCTGTTAGAACAACTTTTTGTGTCCACCACTTTCCCGCGGGTCGCGACTGGGCCTGTATTAGGTCCAGAACGCACTAACGCAATTGTTTCAAATTCCCAACACCAACGTAAATCAAAATGCTGTTACCGTTACGAGATTATCGCACCAGTTATTAAAGTTGTAGAAATTATTTGCTTGTTTTAGTAGTGGTAATACAACATGTCGACATTAGCGCCGAGAGTAGCATGACGATACAATTAGACCAATATTATATGTTACGTGTTATATTTTCCGTCCGTTTTCATTGGTCACCCACATTATGCCAAAGTGAATCCTAACCGTTATGGGTTATGGGTAAACTTTTGCTCTTTTAAGATGCAAATATATGGGGCGTTCGTCATTTCTATATTCGGAGGGGCCGAGCCAGTTTGCTTCCATATTAGACTGTGCTTATGTGTAGTGCAGGGTGTGTTGTTCGAGCCGGTGGTGTTACTTTGGTATGTTTGAAACATATTATGGAGCGTAAGCCTGAAGTAAGATCGCTGGTCTATTAAGCAACTTGTCAAATAATTCCCTGAACATCTCAACGTCGCTCCTTCATTAGAACAGTTTAAAAACTTTTGAGGTTTGATACTATTTAATTTTCTCTCCCCAGTCTGTCGGGAATTTGCTCACATTTAAATAAGAGGACGTTTCGCTAAAAAGAAATCCTCGGATCGAGAGTTCGTGTAATTTTAGTGGAACACGTAAAACAGAAGCGGTTGGAGGTTGCCGGGTCATGATGCGAAATGTGAATGACGTAAATGCAAATTGCGTGTCGGAGATTTTATACGAAGTCGAAGTATCGCGGTTTATTGAGATTTGTTGAGAGGCTCCTGAATGTAAAGTATGCCAATGTTTTTGGAACAAAGGGTGCGGCGGCAAACTGGATTTCTGTTTGATCGATTTTGGAATGAAATAAAATATTGAAATAGGACCTTCCGATCTCTACCTATCCTACTATTATTTACGCCATACGACTAACTGCTAAAAGAAGATAACCACCAATGATTTATTTACATACTAGCTGCGTCCCGCGGTTCCATCCGCGTAAGTCTCTATCCCGTGGGAATATCGGGATAAAAGTAGCCTATGTCTTAATCCAGGGTATCAGCTACCTCCATACAAAATTTTATCAAAATTGGTCCAGCCGTTTGAGCGTGAAGAAGTAACAAACATACACACACACACACACAAACTTTCGCGCCTTTATAATATTAGTGTGATGTACATGTTAGACCTCGGTATCGGATGTTTCGACCCTCAAGTGAAGATTATGTAGAACTTAACCACTATTCCAATGGCCATAGTTATAGAACATTCTGCTTGTGAGACATTTAACCGCCACAACGAATAATACTTTGACAATGTCGCTGTAATAAACCACACAGCAAGCCATTATTTGTTCACAGGTGGCTGCTGCATTGCTATTGCTCATCCACATAGTCCTGAAATAATTCTGCGGTGGGTTATGGTAAGTATTTCGATGCTGAACACGAAACTGTTTTCATGTTGTTGAAATTGCTGCTTGTTTTTGTTTCTTTCATTCGTCTAAAAAGTAACAAATTTCTGATATGTTCCTCCCACACAATGTCTCCCTCATACAAATTTGTAAAAGAGAGAAAACAGCAATAATAATTATGTATATATTCTCACATTCTGAATACAAAACCTTTTCATTGATATCGGAGTATATTGCTTCGTTTGATGTTCGCTTATTGCCAGTGTTGTTGTATGGAACTTGTGGAAGTTTTTACAGTCGCAATAAACGGCTTCGGTGAAAAAAAAGACAATGTGTCATTGGCTCATACGTCAGTGACGAACTCGTATTGGCATTTGGAGTTGCCCAAGGCTCAATTTTTGGACCTGTAAACCACCTCTGTAACATAACCATCCCATACAGTAGCATAATTATACAGGGTGACTGGAAAATAGTGGCGGAGCCTTTAAGGGGAGGTAGTCTAGGGTTGTTCCGACAGATATCACTATGAGACCTAACCCTTTTTTTTAAAGAAAATTTATGTTTTTATCAGCCATCAAAGTATTTTTTTTACATTTTCCGTTTTTGTTTAGCAGTTTTTGCATAAAATAATGACAGTTGCAGAAATTTAACAATTAATATTACTTATTTAGAATATCTTTGTTGCAAAACAAAAAAAAGTAGGCCAAATTGGGTTACACTCTTTAAGTAGGTATCATAGTGATATCTGTCGGAATAACCCTAGACTACCTCCCCTTAACGGCTTCGCCACTATTTTCCAGTCATCCTGTATACTTATGCGGACAATAGGGCTTTGCTCGTGCATGCAAGGTCTGGACTGGAGAGACGTCCGGGATGGAGTAGAGTTTGCGTTTGGCATCGTGATGTCTTGGTTAGGATGTTAGTTAGTTATTCTTAAATTAAATATAAATAAAACAAAACGTATCCCGTTTTCAATTAAATCTTGTACGCGACCAGATGACTCGATTATTATCAGAACTCACACTTGTAATGAACAGTTAGACCAATGCCTCTGCCCTCCCCTAGTCAGACCAACACAAGTCAGGTACCTCGGTATCATGATAGATAACGTGATGTCCTAGAAGGTGCAAATTGATGGAACGTCTGGCAGAGTGAGGAAACGCATAGCGATTTTAAAGAGCCTGCGCCATAGTGCCGACTTAGGTACACTTCGGATAGTCTACTTCTCCCTCAGTCAGTCAGTACTCTCATTTGGGATCTTGGGAGGCTTGGGTAGGTGCCTCTTGTATTCTTAAATTGGAAAGAGAGCAAGTTCATAAAGTCATTACTTTTAAACATTTCCGGTATTGTACTGTATATGTATCAAGACTGCAAAGTTATGAGACAGCTCTTTGAGATAAATACCACCTTCCACAGACATGGTTCTCCGAAATGCAATACTGGGGGTCTACTCCGAACATAAATCCGAAGTATCGGCCGAATGTTCGGTCGTTTCTTTACTACGGCTAACTATCGCTGACTACGGCGAAAAAAAAACCAGTTGATGAGTTAGCCAAATTCAAAACTGTGACTTGAACTCGGGTAAGGACTCCAAGTCAAAAAATCGGTTGTCTGTAAAGTCGGTTTACTGACGATAGTTGAACGTGAAAACGTCATAAGCCTTAAATGGAACGCCTCAGAGCGAGGTAACGCCGCATGAGAGGTAACGCCGCATGAGTCATGTTTTTTCGAGCGTGCAGCCGGCTCCATCGAATTATAAGACGTTGTCACGTCAAAAAGGAAACTGTGGTAGTTATAAAACGGCCGAACATTCGGCCGATACTTCGTTTTAGCGCTTCGGAGTAGACCCCTGCTCATCTGTGTCTCATCTGTCCTGTAGAACGTCATGTCTGTCCTGTAGAACTTTTCGGAACTAAATTGGCTGAAAGACACTTCGTACAGACTGGCGCAATATCGCGGGTGCGACGTGTGCAGTGCGACTCTTATCACGCCCGCGTTATCGCTCCAGTCTGTACGAACCTTAATGCTGTTAACAAACATTGAATTATTTATGGCTTAAATAAATTCGGGTGTAAAAAGAAAGTGAGTCAATGGCTCACAACTCGTAGGTACGAGGAGATTGAAAAGTTGGAAAGCTTTCTTAACAGTTCCTGCTTATTCAGACAACTCAAACATACACCACACACACACACACAAGACACATATACACGACTCATAGGTACACTTACCAAATTCATACTAGAGAGAGTCTATACATTTTTTATTTAAAAGTATTTATTTTTAAGTTTTGTTTCTTTATTGTATTTTATTTTGGAAATGAAATCGTTTATTCTGTAAATAGGATATTGGAATCACTTTTACACGTCACATTAAAAAGTAAAAAATAAGCTAGATGTAGTCGACATTTCCTATCTGACTACCCTTGAGAAGAAATGGCGAAACAAACTCAGGGGTCAAAGTCTCTTTTAAAGTCCAGACATAATCTTGGTCAGACCATGTGAGGACCATGTAGATCTGTGTCTGAAATGGTTTTTGAGGAATGAACCACACAAATTTGAGTGGACCTGTCCAATCAGTGCAAGCATTTGTCAGTAATCGTGCAGCTCGACGGATACTTATCCAATGCAACTCCATACTAGTTTCTATAAATTGGAAATGTATTAATAGAGAGACCTGGCACTCATAACACGAGTTTAATCTTAGCTTGGGTGCCAGTAGAGATAGTCAGTGATTTATTTAATTTAAAAACAATATTGTCACAGTTTTAATCTATCGCTTTATGTCAATTGTAAAATAGGAAATAAAGTTATTATTTATTTAAATACAACTCTCTGGAGTTTTCGGAAGTGGGCCGTGGAAAGGAAAGTTTATTTAGATACAAACACAAATAAATAAAATAAGTTTATTGACACAAAATACTTTTGTACACAATTATAATACATTTCACAATAGGTACATTTGATTTTGGGAAAAGGCTGCACAAACATACATAAACTCACGCCTTTTTCCCATGGGGGTAGGCAGAAACTATAGAACGCCACATGCTACTCTCCTTACATACTCCTTTTGCTTCACTTACGTTCATACATCTGGTCATGCACGCACGTCGGTTGCGAGTACTACGCACCTGACCTTTCTGAAGAACATCTCCAATTAGGTCACTATAATAATTATGTTCCGGCGTTTCCACTCACCTCTGCTTTGTAAATACCTTTTGTTGCCTTTCACTCATCCTCTCAACATGACCAAATAAGCATACTCTTTTCAATTTTTGTCACTACATCTTCTTTTAAACTGCACCGTTGCCTTATCACATAATTTTTCAGCCTATAATTCATACTCATCACAGTAAAATTTATTTAGAGCGTTCCTATTTCAATACATGACACGTGACTTGTCCTCTACGGCATCCTTGTGGTTGCTTTCGCTAGAAACAAGGACGTACTCGTAGCTACGTAAGGACGTAAGAGAGTAGGCGACTTAATACGATTCCTTGAAAGGGTCCGACGAATAAATACACAACCGTGCGCAGATCTTTGATAATTTGATTTTTTCTGGGCTGACATTCCAATGTTATTGTGATATTGGAGATATATTTGTACGCTTTTATCATCAAATCGTTTTCGTTTCAGAACGAAACGTGATCTCTTTTATAAGTACTTCATTACAGAAATCCTAAA
Organism: Tiliacea citrago; assembly: GCA_963921375.1. Classification (NCBI taxonomy): domain Eukaryota; kingdom Metazoa; phylum Arthropoda; class Insecta; order Lepidoptera; family Noctuidae; genus Tiliacea; species Tiliacea citrago. Next base: position 17,105,136 of record OY992784.1, read on the forward strand.
ATATGAGTTGCCTTAAATACCTATAGCTACAAAAACAAGCTTCATTTGAAGCACTTCGTAAGATAACAACAATACAGTAAATACACGTAAGTAGACACCTAATCAACCTTGAGTGCTAATCAACGAAAGTTAAAAGATTGATAACGCCTCGAGCTCTATAAAAAGGAAATTAACTGGGAACCCATTTCTAATTAAAGTGGAGACGTTGGAAAAAAGGTGGCGTAAGTAGGTTTGGTAGGTACTTATTTACAGACAAGGGCAGATTTAAATGAGAGAATCGACCGCTACAGTAGCAACGAGAAATAGAACGCGTCGATTACAGTAGGATTTATGGCACCACGTAGAACGCAGCAATCGTTGAAGAGAACGATTTACTGCTACCTGTGAATGCGATACGCTGCAGTAGACTCCAGTGAGATACAATGAAAATACTGAGAATACATCCATAACACTAAAGCCATATTGTATTGTTTCCTAAGAAAGTGCGAACTTCCGGAGATTGTATCATTGCACTGCACGTTTGAAGCAAGAAGCGTATAGATAAAAGTGGAGGCAACACTCTAAATACCTAAGTGGAGACGACTGTGGTCGGACTCTCTCATTCTGAATACATACATAAGAACGAGACAGTGATAAGTGTTATTTTTAGCTTATATGTATGTATTCAGAAAGAGAGTCCGACCACAGTCGTCTTCACTTAGGCATTTAGAGTGTTGCCTCCACTTTTATCTATACCGTCATGGTTTGAAGTTACCTACGTATGTTCTATTACTTCTGTGGTTGGGTTTTTAATAAAGCGATAAATGTAGGTACCTACTACTACTACTAATACCTACTTACGGTAATTTTATCTCAGGTACCGACGTGCGCTATACTTGTCGTATCCAAGTGTACAAACACGCTCACATTTACAGCGTGTTTGTGCACTTGGTTACCACAAGTAAAGCGCGCGTCGCTTTGTGAGATATAAATACTATACATCTAAATTATTCTGAATGTAGGTATACCTACTTACCTATATCGTGGCCCTGGCACACAGGCATCTGAAGGAACACGGGTGGGTTTGAGTCAGTAAAAGCCTGCCACGCCCTCCCGCTCCGCCCAAGGCCTGCAGTCTCGACATACATAGCGATGGCTTTACGACCGAATTCGGTCGCAAAGTCCTAATGGATAATAGACTAGACGGTCAAAAATGCTTGACAAGATTGTGAATTTTTCGTGCTTACCAAGCAATTTTGACCGTCTAGAGATCCCATTAGGACTTTGCGATCGAGTTTGGTCGCAGAGCGATCGCTATCTATGTCGAGACTTAAGGGCCTAAGCGGGAGCAGTTATTTGAAAATTTCCCACCCAAAAAAAAAATAGGTATACCTACCCCACCTACCTACCTAATTTGATTGATTCTATCTTTTGTAATAGCTTTCATCACCTTAAATTGTTATAAACAAAACTGTTTTTGACATATTTGTAACCTTATGAAACTGGTCTGAATTTGAACAAAAAATTGAAAAGCCATATAATATTTTTTTTACTTCCTAATGGCTAGGAAATATTTTTTTTCTGCTGTTGTGGCCAATTATTTACGCTACTTTACGAAAACTATAAGAATAAATAAAAAAAATATTATGTGAAGTACCTACCGAGAGAATAACAATGTTTACCAACAATATTTAACAATTTCTTATACCTACCTTTTTGGCTACAATTTAGTAACTACTTTTTATCGCTAAGGTCATTAAAAAAAGCCATTTTGACAGCTAACGAAATTGGCGGACTTAATAAAAGTTACTAAATAAAAAAAGCGCGGGAAACTTAACTTGGTGGACGTGTCCTTTTTTGTTAAAATTGAAAATATTTAATTAATTATAATATAGGATCAGTAGTGGTTGTTTTAGTGTTTTTTATTCCTTCACTTGTAATTTAATTGTAGTTTTGTACATTTTCTTCTGTAGGGTAAGTTTTTTATTATTATTTCTTAAAGCGGGAAAATGAAAGACCCGCCTGACCCGGGGGACTTTGTTCCCCCGGCAGGCAATTTTGTAACTATCCAATCCAACGAATCAGGCATGGAAACCGATGGGTCGTCGTCGGCTCGTCACTTAAAAAGAAGCCGCATGCAAGTGTGCAAACACTGCAACAAACGCCGTCGTATCAGAAAAAACCAGGGTTCCGAGTCTTCGGGTTGTAGTTGCATGGAGTCTACACCTCTCTCTCTAACTCCATCGGAGCCTAAATGCTCTGAAATAATTGTATCTAACGATATTCCTGATGTTCCAGCTCCGCCTTCAGTTATTCCCACTCAGATTGGTCGAAAAACGTATGACAAAACTGACAGCTCGCCGTACGTTGTTCATGTGCAAAAAATATTACTATCACCAGATGATGGAACGTCATTGCACCCAATTACATTTGGCAAGTTCTTAAAACACAACGCCTTCCTAAATATTATTAACGGTAGCGTCAAAAAAATCGGGCGCAATAAAATATCTCTTTGCTTTTCCAATTTCCTGGACGCAAATTCTTTTATTTCACATAATAGCCTTGTAACATATAATTATAAAGCTTTTATACCTACTTTTAATGTTACTAGAATGGGTTTAGTACGTGGTGTTCCTGCGGAATGGTCTCCAGAGGAAGTTATTGATAATATAACTGTACCAATTGGTTGCGGTCCAATTTTAAAAGTCAGACGCCTCAATTTTAAAACTGTTGTTGATGGTACAACCATTTGGAAACCATCCCAGTCAATAGTTATTACTTTTGATGGGCAGATTCTGCCTAAAAGAATTTTTATGTGCTATAATGCATTACCTGTAGATTTGTATATTTTCCCTACTGTACAGTGTTTCAATTGCTGTCGTTTTGGTCACACAAAAATTCAGTGCAGGTCCAAACCTCGTTGTTATAAATGTGGCCAAGGCCATACTGGGGACAGTTGTGAAAGAGAACATGAAAGTGCATCTTGCTGCCTTTGCTCCGGTTTTCACTATGCTACTAATAAATCTTGCCCAGAAATGTCTAGACAAAAATTAATTAAAACATACATGGCACAAAGTTCAGTATCTTATGCTGAAGCGGCAAAAATGTATCCCCCAGTTACTAAATCGTATGCCGATACACTTTTGTCTTCTCCTTCCAAAAACTTTGCAGATACTCCATCTTTCCCTTCTTCTAATAGAATGCCTGTTTCAAGTAGCTATAAAAAAACTGTCTTCCTTAAACCACGCTCGCCTCCCAAATCTGTACAAGGATATAATAAAGAGGCTCACAATGCCATTATTAAAGATTACGACATTCCTCAACCAGCAAATGGTTGTGCTCTTTCTAATCATAACAATGGACAAATTGATGCCAGTTTTTCCATAAACGATTTTCTTTCTGCATTACACAATCTTCTGTCTCAGTTCAACATTTCACCGTCCAACGTTGCCCCATCTTTCAATGTATCACAATCCATCCTTAATGGACAACACATCCAAAATAATCCAGTGGAACTGCCGCAGTCTAGTAAACAAAAAGAGTGATGTTATACATCTTTTAAACAAATATGAGCCATTTGCCTTTGCTTTAGCAGAGACTTGGCTCAAACCTAATCATATTTTTAAAATGAATGGTTATTTAACCATTAGAGAGGATAGATCTGATGGGTATGGTGGAGTAGCTATACTTATCAAGAATTCTATCCCTTTCTCTACCATTACATTACCTCCTCATAGTGAGGAAATTTCAATTGTAGCTATTAAAGTGCATCATACTTGTCTTGTTTCTATTTACATTCCTCACCCTTCTTTTTCTGTTCTTCAAGAGATGAATAATCTCGTTTCTTTTCTTCCAAAGCCATTATTAATACTGGGGGATTTTAATTGCCATCACCAATCATGGGGTTGTTCAACTTCGAACTGTTATGGTGATGAGTTAATAGATATAATAGACTTACACAACTTATGTATTTTAAATTCTGGAGCTGCCACACGTCGTTCAGATCCCAATCAGAACCAAAGCGCAATTGACCTTTCTATCTGTTCTCCAAACTTAGCCTCTTCATTAACTTGGCATACTTTAACCTCTACTTATGGTAGTGACCATTTTCCAATAGTTATTTCTTATCCTCTTTCCAAACCAAATGCACAATTAAGGAAATCAAACTTAAAATATAAACTGCCTAATAGAAATAATACTGACTGGGGCAAATTTAGGAACATTGTTGACAGTAAGCTTAGCTCCTTGCCCGTAATTTCTGGTGGCAATGAAAATAGTTGTGCTGAAGCTTTAGCACACATATTAATTGCAGCGGCTGATGAAGTTTTTCCTGTAAAAAATAACAATATTAGTACAATTCCCTCGCCTCCGTGGTGGGACTCTGAGTGCACTGAATTGATTAAAAAACGTAAAGAGGCTGAATATAATTATAACGTTGATATGTCTGATACGAATTTTGATATCATTACTAAGTTAAATAATGAAACTTATAAACTTTTTAAAAAGAAAAAATTTGAATCTTGGCGTATTTTTTGCTTATCAATTTCACCGAATACTCACCCTACGATTGTCTGGCGCAACATTCGTAGATTTAGGTCCATATATAACAACCCTTCTCCTATTCCTGATTCTTTAGCCAGTGATTTTTTTGATATATTAGCTCCGCCTTGGGTTCCTGAGGCTAAGGCTATTTGTACTAACCATAACCTGTCTCTCGTTTCCAATATCCGAGACACTCATACGACGCTAGATCTTGCATTCACTCTCACTGAATTAAAGGTTGTTATCCATAAAACTAATGATTCTGCACCAGGCATTGATGGCATCCCGTATTCCTTTTTTGCTAATTTAAATGATGAAGTCCTCAGTTATTATTTAGTACTTATTAATTCTATTTTTTATACAGGAAACATCCCTGTTGAATGGAAACGTCAAATGGTGTTGCCATTCCTTAAACCAAATAAACCTCCTTCTGATGCTTCTTCATACCGTCCCATAGTTTTGTCTTCAATTATGATGAAATTAGCGGAACACTTAATTAAAAATCGACTAGAATGGTATGTTGAAAGTAAGGGTCTCTTGGCAGAATCACAATATGGCTTTAGAAAAGGTAAAAGTACAACTGACTGTTTAAGTATATTAACATACGATATTCGGTTATCCTTCTCTAATAACCAATCCACCGTTGCAGTTTTCCTTGATATTAATGCAGCTTATGATAATGTTGTATTATCGGTTTTACAAAATAAATTAGAAGCCTTACAAGTTCCATTGAATTTGTTGAATTTCATTATTAATATCTTGACTGAACGCTCTGTTAACATGTTAATAGGAGACCATGAGGTATCTCATCTTGTATGGAGGGGTCTCCCACAGGGTTCTGTGCTCAGTCCCCTTCTATACAATATCTACACTTATGATTTAGAGTTATCCTTAACTAGTCATGTTAAGGTTCTTCAATATGCCGATGATTTATTATTATATTCTTCAAGTCCATCTGTTGAGCAAGCCAGCTCTGCCATCAATTCTGCTTTATCTATTTTGGCGTCATGGTTACATCTAAACGGTTTGGATTTATCCACGTCTAAAAGCGCGGCTGTTTTATTCACCCGGAAGAGAAATATTCCCATAGTAAATCTCCTTTATAAGGAAATACCTATCCCTGTTAAAGATAAATTCAGATATCTAGGTATAATACTTGACTGTAAATTAAGTAGTGTCCCTCATTGTGAATATATTGTTAACAAATGTGAAAAACACCTAAACATGCTTAGATGCCTCTCTGGTGTGTGGTGGGGTGCACATCCCTTTTCTTTGAAACTCATTTACAACGCAATCATCAGAAGCACTCTGGATTATGGATTGTTCGTTCTAGAGCCAGGTAATGTCATGGCTTTTAAAAAATTGGATCGCATCCAGTCTAAAGCATTACGCATTATTTCAGGTGCAATGAAGTCTAGTCCCATTAATGCACTCCAAGTTGAATGCGGGGATGCTCCTTTATATCTTAGAAGACAATTCCTATCTGACAAATATTTGTTCCGGATTCTTCAATTCTCAACTCATCCTCTCATTCCTAAACTGGACACATTAGTGTTGCAGATTGAATCATCAGATTACTGGTCCCATAGACGCGAACCTTGTTTAGTTGTAAGTTATAAAAAATTCCTTTCACTTTCTTCTCCTATTCACCGTTCCAATAAACTTCCCATATTTAGCAATAGTTATGAGAGTTTACAATTCAGTCCCATTATAAAATATAACTGTGTAAGTAAATCAGATCCCGATTGCCATTTAAGTTTTAATCATTTTCTGGCTGAACACGTAGAGTACCACCATATTTATACGGATGCTGCCAAGCCTTCTACGACGGGTTGTGTTGGAATAGGTACTTACCATTCTCAATACAACATCGAACAAAAAATAAAACTGCCTCCGGAGACTTCTGTTTTTACCGGGGAGTGTTTCGGCATTTTTAAAGCCATAGAATATATCCGAATTTTAAAGCTCAAAAAATCTATAATTTTTACTGATTCTCAAAGTGCTCTTCTAGCCATCAATAAATCAGCTTTCGAACACAAATCGCAGTTACCTATCATTTATTTAATAAGAGAATTTGCGTTCAGGACCATTTCTGAGGGTAATACACTACAATTTGTATGGATTCCGGCCCATGCTGGAATCCATGGCAATGAAGCGGCTGATAAACTTGCCGGTGATGCGGTGCAGTGTGGGGACTTAGTTCCTTATACAAATTTTAGTTATGACCTCGTATCGTTACCAAAGACTTTTCTTCGGGAAACCTGGAAGGTGGCTTGGGATATCGGAAGCAAATCGAAGGGACGTTATTTTTCGCATATTCAACCCGACGTTCCAGAAAAACCGTGGTTTGGCAGGGCCAAGTTTGGCAAGATGGAGACCTCCATTCTAATACGGATGAGACTGGGTCATGTTTGTTCTCCAGCTCATCTTGCCAAACTTCATATCATCGACGATCCCATATGCTTGTGTGGCACAGATGTAGGCGACTTAGATCACATTTTTTTCTCCTGTCCCTTATATGACCGTTCTTCCTTTCTTAGTAACCTCTTATCCCTCCATACTCCTTTTCCTACCTCAATACTTTCTTTACTTTGTACAAATAGCTCTCTTGTTTATAAATGTATAGTTTCATTCATTACTCTAAATAATATTAAGTTGTAATTTATTTTTTATTTTTTTATAGTGTAATTAACGTAATACTGATCCTATCCCGTCTATCCTAAATCCCGTAAAAAATTATATTTATATTAATTTTGTTTCCCTACCTTTTTATAAAACTAAAACGTGACATTGGCTAAATGCACAAACCGTGCGAAGCCAGAAGAAAAAGAAAAAAAAAAAAAAAGTTACTAAAAATTTTGTTTTGTCGGAGGTCGTAATTTATAATTAAGTTTGTTTTGTAATCATAATCAAAGGAAGATAGAATTGAAATAATAATCGAAGCTGCAGTTATGTTTGAAAAAAGTAACTTTAGGTAGTACCTACACGTATGTTCTGCAGTGAGCCACATATTTTTAGATCATTGAAATTCTAATTATTTTTTACCCTGTACAATAAGTAAGTACATAAGTAATATTCTTTTAAATCAATAAGTTGTAGAGTTGTGGTAGGTAGCCCTTATCACGATACGTGAGTTTGAATCGATAACTAACGATATTTACTAAAACTCTTAAAAAATTCAGCGCAGTATACATAGTGGAAAATTAATGCTGGTCTGACAGTTTGAGTACTTTATGCGGCCTAACCAAATGTCCTTTCTTTGGTATTGTTCGTTGAGCTCCTTAAGTTCTTAGTTGAGCTGTACGACTACAGCCAAATGCGTGCACTGACTGGACAGGTCCCCTCAATCTGTGTGGTTCTTTCATCAAAAGATCATTTCAGGCACCAATCTACATGGTCTTCACATGATCTGACCAAGATTATGTCTGGACTTTAAAAGAGTTTGTTTCCTCTGAGTTTGTTTCAGCCTTTCTTCTCAGAGTAGTCAGATACGAAACGCCGACCTCATCTAGTTTTTTTTTTAATATTGTCGTGTAAAATTGTTTGTTGATGGACGTGTAAAAGTGTTTGTACAAACCTACTTACATAAATAAATAATTTATCAATTAAGATAATCTAGGAAAAAGTCTTCAGCTTAAATCAAGGTATGTAACACAGAGTACCTAACCGTCTTAGTGCTTACGTAAAAGTTATAAAAGCAACTGGCACTTAAAAGGGGCTTGAAAAAAGCATCTAGCCGTAAAAAGGTAAACATCATCACTGAAGTAAATTAACTCGTTGGCTATGAGGGGTTCATTCGGGTTTTATTGGGACACTCGAGTACCTACGCGGTACTTTAGAATCGCAGTACAACGGTGGTGAGGTGTAGGCCGCAGACACACTCAATGTCTTCAGCTCTACTTACAATGTACGTAGAGTAATGCGGTTACGGTTACCAACTTGTAATTACCAAACAGATTCGACATAGCAACTGAATTTCAGAAACTAGAATATTATATCGATATAATCGATTTTGTTTACTGCTACGGAAAATGTAATGTTTAATGAAAATGGCGTAGGTTGCTTTGCTAGTAATTTAGGACGGTGGAAAAATCAGCAATAAGACATAATTAAGTAGTTCTCGTAAAAATGTAGTAACGACTGCTTTTTTATACTTAGCGTTTATGAACAGAATATTTATGAAAGGCTTTATCAGAGTTTGTGGATCAAGGATAAATATGGTGTTATTAACTAACATATAAAATTATCTTGCACTGGAATTCACCACGGACTTCAGTTTCCTTCAAAGACACCCTTGGTGATGTGTCTTCAGGAAGAGCCAAGATGCGTGTGAGTAAAACAGCAAAGTTTGAGTCTTGCAAACTTTATAATTATCGGCGGAGGTAATTAAGTATGTGCTTGAAGCAGAATGTTCTTTATTACCGCACTTAGCGAGTAGTGGCGTACCGTGAGCATAGTGGAGTATTCGCAACATGTGGCTCGCAACTCGTTCACTAGTGACTTAATTAAGTGAGCACTGAGTACCCAGGCCCGCATGCCATTAGCTTCTGGTTACAATGAAGTGGGTTCCATGTCGGTTCCAGATTTCTGTAGTTGTGTTGAACTGTCAACATTGTTGGCAATTTTAAACGATTTTTGTGCCCACGTTGTTGATAGATACTTGTCAAAACCTTTTTACCAAAAAAAAGTAAAATTATTTTTCACTTTGTAGTGTTTTTTTTGGAAGTCCGTTGTTTTTTTTTTTTGAAAGGTTTTTATTTTTCACTTTTTAGTGGTTCGGATTGTAATGTATCTAAGTTACAATAGCCTAATGTCAAATGATCATCACCTTTTACAAAATATTAATCATTGCGATGTAGGGGCGTTAATTGTTGAGGAGTTCTCCTGGTAAGAACCAGGAGAATTGGAACTGCTGGTGACTTTACCATATGCATTGTGAGGAGCATAAATTGCTCACCAACCATATTAAAGTCCGTAATCGATCGAATCGCCACTGTGAAATGCTTATTATTAAGTAGTTCCGGTGGCCATCTGTGGTCTTCATAATCAGTTCCACTTCGCCAAATGATGCTTTCCGAGTTCAAATGCATGAGTTACTATAAAAAATACCCAAATCGCTATATGCGTGCCTATAAAATTTAAGGAATTCCCTCGATTTCCATAGGATTCCCTCATTAGGATCTGACTTGGTGACAATGGGGTGGTCCCATATGAGAGCATACCCTTTCGAACAAAAAAATAATTTTGCAAATCCGTCTATGTATGACGGGAGTTATACAAACGGTTAGACGGGAGAACATGAAAAAAAACACAAAAAAAATATAAACATCCGAATTGATAATAACCTCCTCCTTTTGGAAGTCGGTAAAAAAACTAATAGGCCCGTTTTGACATTTAACTTGAATCGATTTATCGTGAGTATCGAGTACCAAGTCGTATGGTTACTTCACTAGTTACGTCGCGATGGACAATCGCGACGCGACGTGACGTGACGTTGACAACTATAACTATTAGCAGATCCATATTAAAAGTAAACCTTACTTTATGTTCTAAGTTAATAAATGTTCGATTCTGAATTCAAAGATATACAACAACCTACAACATATTATGTCGCCAACTTTATAATTTTATTCTGAAAAATTCCCGTGCGCTGGGCCTTGAACGAATGCCTTATCCACAATGATATTTTGTATTCAGCAACTCAAAAGCGACAAACTTAGCATCGGTTATCACGATTTTCTCTATCCTTTGGCTACCTATAGTCATTCATAATAAAACAGTTTGAGATGTTCTTTGAGTCCTTCGCAGTCAGGTAAACTGAATTTATAAATACTCCATTATCGTTTCAGAGTTATTCTACTATGGATACTGCATTAACTCTCTGAATTATTGAAAACAATTATACTTCCCAATAATAATAGGTACGTGCTATGAAGACTTAAATCTACATGCAGCGTTTTATAACCAGTTAATATACTTGCATAAAATGCTTTATGCATAAATACAGGATATGCTGCAGTACATACGTTATGCAAATATGAGGACATGACTTACGGCGTTGTTGTAAATCAAGTTCAATTTAACATTTTCATATAAAGTGTTAAAGGCAGTGGCGGTGCTGCGCGCGCGCGAGATCTGTCATCGACTGCGGATTTATAGCGCATCGTTCGTCGGGATTTGCTTTTGCTTCACGTAATGGATTGCTTTAGAATTCCAACGGTTCCGCTCGAATATATTTTTTGTCCATTTCCCATATGTCTACTTCAGTGTGAAACACCAGGGTTATTGTTTTCCTGATGTATTGGATCGTTGCTTTTATGGAGGTATAAACGACCTTATATTTTCCTATTGTGCTTTTACCGAAAATATTTTCACATAAAGCTTGTTTCAAAATGTTTTAGCTTGTATATGAAATAGTCATAAAATATCTGCAGCAAAAAATATGTACCTATTGAAAATGTGAACAATGAAGTGATATTTTAAACGAGCGCAGTTTTTTTCATTCAATTACAGTTTTCCACTTACACTCGATACGTATCCGAACAAAGTTGGCGTGCAAAGGAAAAAGGAATGTTTATTCATGTACTCGTAATTGAATTCTGTTGGGAGTGCGGTTGGGCGCAAATTGAAGTGGAGACGGCGACGGGAGGCGGCCAAGCCGCGGCGGTCGCCGGCCGCTGCAGGCGACGCGGCGCACCAGACATCGCCCTTGGTATTATAAAGTACTCCTGTTTTGTGCTTGCCTCTGTTTGTTTTAGTTCAACGTTCTTTTACCGCGTTTGAAAAGAGGTAATTAATTTTACATTTCAGAATATAATGAAGAACATTTTTGCAACAATGATTTTAATTCAAACAAGAGAATGGCTCGCTTAATTAAAATAGCACAAAGCACCTATTTTAGTTGTGTGGGTAAAGATTTTAAATTAAGGTAAGGTAAGATTTCTGAAACTAGAAGTAAGAACTTTATAGGTGGTAAGATATTTAATTAAGCGGCTAGCTCGGAGTACGAAGCTGTTTTGGTCCGCCGGCAGTTGCGGCAGCATCGTTATTAAGATATCTTCGGATCTCCGCTAATGGTCACTCGCTCAGTGCACTGCAGATGCTACTAAAATTCGTGGTAAGTGCAAATTCAAAATGATATAATATCATGCAAAGATGTACAGACAGATTTTATTTGCATATGTATACTGCTGCTTTTGACAGCTGCCCTTGTCAGCTTATTTCACTTTTTATGCTGTTTATTTCCTGCACCTTAAAAAGATAAGTATTTATTTTATACAAAGTTTCATTTATAAAAATCGTCGGTTATTAATAAAAATGGTGTTTCATACATTTTAATCGCGTAGGTATTGCACTTTGTATGAAACAGATGATTTTTTTTGGTAATCAACTTAAAATTTCTAAGCTTGAATCATATTATGCTGAATTCTTAGTTACAGTTTGCGCGTCGATGTCCCTGCCAGCCTGTATATCGAGTTCGATGATAATTTATATTTATCTAATACTAGCTACGCCCCGCGGTTTCACCCGCGTAAGTCTCGATCCCGTAGGAATATCGGGATAAAAAGTAGCCTATGTCTCAATCCAGGGTGTCAGCTACCTCCACACAATTTTTTTATCAAAATTGGTCCAGCCGTTTAAGCGTGAAGAAGTAACAAACATACACACACACACACACACACACCCACACTCACAAACTTTCGCCTTTATAGATGAGATAGTATCTATATATAGTTGTATCAACGGTGAGTGGTTGTATTAAGTTAACTTAGATAAACCACAGCCCAACAACTGATTTGGGGTCGCTGTGTGGTTAGCCATAATTGTAACAGAATTAAGATGTAGGCGTGGCATTCGTCTTGAATAAATTTCCATACATACGTTGATTTATTCCTTCATTTAATTAAAAAATTCAAAAATCTAGATGCATTTTATATTCATAACTACAATTTTCTTAATGCATTTCAACACCTTTCTCGAGTCGGATTTTATTAATATTTAAAAAGTCAGTGCAGTACACAAGTACAGTAATCCTTTAAAATGTCTAGCAGGCTTCCCGTGCCGGTCGTCGTAAAGAGATAAGCCGCACGGAGCTCCTACATTTTTCCTGCCTCGCCAGCTTTGCTCCAAGTGCAAAGCCAATGAGACTCCCTTTGCAGCACTTATGTTACATGTAATTGAAATGATGTGTGGATGTACCTATTGATCAGAGAACATGTTGAATGTTATTTAAATAATTACAGTGTAAATTGTTTTTGGAACGTTATCACACTATTACACTAATATTATAAAGGCAAAGGTTTGTGTGTGTGTGTGTGTGTGCATGTTTGTTACTTCTTCACGCTCAAACGGCAGGACCAATTTTGATAAAATTTTGTATGGAGGTAGCTGACACCCTAGATTGAGACATAGGCTACTTTTTATCCCGATATTCCCGCGGGATTGAGACTTACGCGGGTGAAACCGCGGGGCGCAGCTAGTAGGAAATAAAAACTTGTAGAAATAGTAGAGCCTGACTGAATTAATTTCGGTTTTTGGAAAATTTCGGCCGAAATAGAAATTTTCGGCAGTTTTCGTTTTCGGCCGATAAAAAACGTGTTATTCTAATAAAAATGTTACAAAACTACTACCTATCATTGCATACATATATTATTAATTATTTATTTATTTATTAAAACTTTATGCACAAGTAAAAAATATACTGTACAAAGGCGGACTTAATGCCTGAGGCATTTTCTACCTGTCAACCTTAGGGTGATGCAGAGACAAAACATATTATTGCAGGTGCAACATACGGGATAGATAGCTCGGATATAACTATAAAATACAAGCATAAATACAAATACATAGACAGATAGATAGATATATACATACATAATATACCAAAATAAACTTTGTCAGGAGAAATAACGACCGGTAGCGAAGATAACGACTCCAGCAAATCACCGCTGAGATGTTTCGGCCAACTTCTGACGAATTGGTGATAGCGCATGAAAAGAAGTTGGGGTCAAACATGAGCACAAGAAAAATTAAAACGGATTCGATTAAAACGGATTTTCGTTTTAGTTTTTCTTCTTTTTTTCTTTTCATGCGCTATCCAAACTACAAACACAGTGATGTATATCTTCACCTGTCAAACAAAGCCAAGACATATCCACAAACGTGCAGAACATTTTAACATGACAATGTCCTATTGTAACACTTTGAGGACTAAGCTACTTTACAGTGATACTACAACGGTCACTAGGGAACAATCTTAAATTGCGTGACTTGAAAAGTAAAACAAAGTAAAGATCTGTCAGTGGATAAACGAGCATCCGGCTGCTTACTTTCGCGAGATTCCACGTCGTTCCGTAATCCCGTAAAGCCAGCTAAATGCGGGACTTGAATAATCCCGGGGACAGGTGAGCTGGCGTGCTTCACTTGGAAAATTCGAGTTCGATAGTTTGTTTACATTCTGCGCCTACACAAACTTCGGAGCCGATATGTAGTGTAAATAGGATGTCAACCAATTTATAGTTGGCATTTGTTGTAGACAACAGTATGGCCTTTATAGTGTGATTTAGTGTTATAAGCTGTTCTCTCTCTATCGGATTAGTATTATCATTAGTTAAGACAGATGTCAAAAATTACAGACCAATTGCCAAAATTCCGATATTTTCAAAAATAATAGAGAAAGTAATATATAATGCAGTGTATAATTATTTTGAAAAAAATAAACTATTCTGCACTGACCAAAAAGGGTTTCGAAAGAACACTTCAGTCAATATGGCATTTTTTGACTTAATATCTAATATTATGATTTCTATGGATAAAAGGAATCCAATATGTGCTATTTACACTGACATGACGAGAGCTTTTGAATTTGTTGATCATAGCATCCTATTACGAAAATTGTACGGCTATGGGATAAGAGGAAATATCCTCAAACTCTTGGAATCATACCTCAGTGACAGATTGCAGTGTACAGAAATATCTAGAGTATGTCCAATCAGTAAGATAGAATCTGTATACACATCTGAATTTAGACATGTAAAATATGGTGTGCCTCAAGGCAGTGTAGTGGGATCGTTATTGTTTTTAACATACATTAACGATCTCCCAAAAGCGATAACACACAAAATGGTTCTCTTTGCTGATGATAGCACAGCAATTATTGAGTGTACTAATCCTAATGACTATGATAATGAAATCAATGGCTCTGTAGGTGAAATTATAAAGTGGCTTGATAAGAATAATTTAAGAATAAATTTAAGTAAAACTAAAATAATGCATGTCTATCAACGTCGTGCAAAGCCAACGATCTCCGTTACTTATAACGACAGTTTGATAGAAGAGGTCACTAGTAGTAAGTTTCTAGGTATAACTATCGACAATAAACTCACTTGGAAACTCCACGTAGAAAATATATGTAAGCGAATGAGTAAATCCGCATACGCACTGTTCCAATTATCAAAAAAAGTAAATATTGAAACATTATTAACAGCGTATCACGGTTTAGCAGGTTCAATTTTCCGATACGGTGTTATTTTTTGGGGACAACCAACTGATAGAGAGACCGTATTCAGGATGCAAAAGCATTGCATTAGGTCTATGTGCAGTCTACAAACCACAGACAGTTGTAAGCCTTACTTCAAATCGTTAAAACTGTTAACATTTCCGGCACTATACATATTAGAAACTGCACTTTTTGTAAAAAGAAACCCGTATTTATTTACTCAACTGTCAGCAGTCAAGAGAACTGAATTGCGTGCTCAGTACAAAAATCAAATATGTAACATAAAATGTAAGACTGCTTTGATGTACAAAAGCTTCTTCGGAATTTAAAAGCAAAGAAAAAAAAAATTAAAAGCGTACTGCAGAAACTTCTTCTTCTTCTTAGTTTTTAAACGATAAACAGTTATAATTTTATTAATTTCATATGTAAAATTTTCACATCTGTAATTTTTTTTATTTTTGATAATGACTATTGGAATGTTTGTTTTTATTAATGAGATTTTTTTATTTTTTATTTTAGCATGTTACCACATTTGTATGTCTTAAAACAAAACATAGCGTGCTATTTTATATGTATGACCTATTGTATACCTATGTTTAACAAATAAACTTTATGATTTATGATTTTATGATTTATGATTTATAAGTACTCTTTCAGGTCTATCTAGTTCACTGGTTCGACTATCAGTTGTATTTATTTGGGTAACTAACACACTTAATTTTAGGAAGGCGTCTGTCAGAACCACAACTTTATTAATATCCAAACTTAGTTCACCTCAAAGGAGCGGTCTGCGACAAGTTTCTTGTAGCTACATGTAGCTTTGCACGAAATGCAATTTTAGTTGGGCGTCCGACGTGGAGACGGGAGGTGTTGCCTCTCGTAACTAATAATGTACGTTGAACTTGATAGCTGTTTACAGCTTCACTTACTATCGCTTCTTGCGGAAACCTTCCCATTTTTGTCTTTTCAAAAAATATATTATTTTTTCAAATTACTTCTACCTCAACAGTCTTTAACTTGTTTCATTAAAACTGACAATTTAAGTAGATATTTGCTGAAAAAATGTCCCATTTCAGTCTCGTGGAACAGCGTAATGGGGATTACTTGTTTTAGCCTTCATATACATCCATTCCATTTTCTCGGAATGCCTATAAGGAACCGTTATACGAGAAAGCAGTTCATTTTTATTGATAACCGAAATTAAAATATGTTTGAAGTTATTATCTCTACCCACGTTTCTTGTAAGTGACATTTTCTCGGGACAAATTTGATTAACCTAGATGAAATAGTTTTCAAGAAAACAAGAAGCCATTGAAATATTTCATGACTGTTATCTGTCGGTGCAAACAATGGAAGTGAAAATTAATAGAACATGCGTGTTCCATACTAATTGCATAGTTTCAGAGTCACGTTTTAATCACATCTCCGCATTGAACCAGTTTATGACGATCCTCGATGTTTCAGGAAGGGTTACTGGAATCCTATTACCAATGCAGACCAAGGGAGTTGGACGTCATTGCACATGATGAATTCAATGATTGCAGTTGACATCGTTTGCGGCGAAATTGGAATAATTAAGTCAGAAATCAAGTAGACTGTAACACTGAAATGGTAATTGGTATATTATACGGCGGTAACGTGAGCATCCTATTGTTTTGTTTACTATTTTCTATAGTCTGTCACATTCATGATGTTTCTGCCACTGTCATTCTGCATCATCTCAATAATAATATTGCAATAGATTTCAAGACTGCGTCATTAGTTTGAAGAAAGTAGACGAGCGGCGTGGCGGGCCACCGATTTCTAGAAACGTATAAATTATATTTTTATAATGTCTACCTAGAGTTACTCTGAGGCAGTCTCTAGATTCGCTTGGGGCAATAAGTACCAGACCGGAATAAATACGCTGCTTGGATAACAAGGACGGTAGTTTTCCTCAACAAATAATATGCCTTCAATTTTTAATTGTTAAATATTTTCTATTCTAGGAAACATAACATCACACTTTGTTTCCCCGAATCGGGTTGGGAAAAGATGTGACTTGTTCTTTCGTGTTTGTGTTTTTATTTCTTTGCGTTATGTTTACCGCAAATAAACGTATTTTCTTTTTTTCTTTCTTATGTACCTATATACTTAGTACACCCACATTTCGCCAGTTATGTTTAAGTCCCATGTAATGGGGGCAATTAATAGAGATTGGGCAGCAGCGTTCACTGCGATCGCCAACCCGTCTGTCAAGCTTGGCGATTATGGCAACCCCGCCCCCCCCTCCTTTTAGGGGAGGCCTATGTCCAGCTGTGGACATCTTTCGGCTGAAATGACGATGGTGATGAATAGGGGCAAGCCTATTGTCATCAACCGGGCACAAATTCAGACTCCGGGGGATTCTAGGAGATTATAATGATAATAATTACACTTGAGTAAAACCGTAATCATTTAAAAGTAGACTAGAGGCACAAGTTACTCATTTTTAAATTATTCCTTAGGTTGCAAGGAAATTTTTGCTTAATCATGTTCTATGAAAGTGATTAGGTAGTTTTCCACTAATAGAATAATTTATATTAAAAAATATTTCACGGAGGTGTAGGCAAACTTTTTCTAAATGTAGAAAAGTTTTTCCGTTCTTTCCGACCTGGTTATTACAAACTTTGATGGTCGCTAATGTATGGTTTACCTACTTGTACAGATTGTTACAATTTCTACGTTTTTTTGTATATAATTAAATAATATCTAATGAGTAATATATAAAAGACACAAACCAGGGAACCATAAGGTGTGTCTCTTACATTTTTTCTGACGCAGTCTTTTACTGTTAGTCTTGATCAATGCTCGAAAATGTTAGAACAAGAAAAATTAGTTGCTCGGAAGGAGATCGATGAAACATTGAATCTTTGCAATTTTTGTGTTCGCATTATAGGCCTTTCCTTCTTAAATGACATACCGAAAACTTTCTACTACAGTTTAATGTCTTATCTATCGTTCATAATGTCGTCATCTCTGTTGGTTCTGATGCTGGCTGGTGAGATAGCGTATGTTGCCGGACAGCTGATCAATACCGCCTCTGTAGAGGAATTTCTCGGCAGCTATTTACACATCGCTGGGTACGACACTATGAGTGAGTATACTATATCTTAATTGCACATTATCATGACGTTTTTGGCAGTAATTAGGTGATCAGGGATGACGTATATACAGAGCGGATTTTTGAGATGGGGCAGTTAGTACAAGTACCTTAACCGTTGTCACTACAAGGAAACGGACTTAGGGGACTGCCCTGAACTATTTGAGATATTTTGATCTGCATTCACAGATTAACAAAAAAAAATACAGTCAGCAAGTAAATGGGCAGTTTTCACAAAAGCCTTTTTTGATGCCAATCGATCTTGTTTCTTATAAGGATCAAAAAACTCTATTGGACCAACTGAGGTATGAGTACTAGAAAAGTTCGAAAAAAATCGCAAAAACTTTTCCATACTTTTGGTAGAACAGGACGGGTTTTTGATCATTAAAAGAAACAGGATCGATTGGCATCAACATTTTTTTTTGTGAAAACTGCCCATTTTCTTGCTCACTGTAATTTTTTTTCAAAATCTGTGAACGCATATTAAAATGTCTAAAAAGTTAAGGACAGTCTCCTAAGACCGTTTTCCTGTAGCTACAACGGTTCAGCCTGTCCTTAATGCGCCGCCCGTCTCAAAAAATCCACCTGTATATACATTTAATAAAGTCGTAGCGAAGACAAAACTGTATATTAAATATTTTGGAGAATAATTTCTGCGAGGTCTGGGAACGATTCTAAAAAATATAGTTTTAGAATTTTTGCCAGTTTGTCTGTTTATCTTTTTGTCTGAATGTATGTTCCAGTATCACGCAAATACTGCCGGATAGATTCTGTTCAAATTTTGCATAGGTTCCTATAAGTCTATTAAATTTAAAATAAATTTATTTTACTTCGATGGTGCTATGGTGCTAGTTACAGCTTTATGTAAGCGGGCACGCCCATTATGCCTGGAGGCTTTTATTTAGGTACGTTCTGTTTACGTTTTTTTAGTTTTAATTTTTTATTTCTGCTTGAGTATAGTTTTCGACGGTTATTATTTTCATTTTGTTGGTATAGTGACGTGTGCTAGCTAACATAATGGTAAATAATTTAATTTTCGTACCACTTGCTCAAAAAAGTGACAATCTATGCCACAAAAAGCGAACATAACAATAGTCATTTTTAATCTGTTAAAAACAGGGAAAGAAAATTGTACTGAATTTCATTCATCCTCTAGGGGGAGAATGTGATTTAAATTTGGAATACTTACCGAAATTTATATTGAACTACATCTGTGTTTACACCATTGAGTTTGTATATAAAGCATTATACATCTTTTTGAAAAAGGAATACGGATTTATTAAGCAGTTATGATTATTAAATAAAATTACGAAAACCGACGAGGCCGTATGAGCTTGATGCCTTTGCTTTTCCGACAAAAAAATATTAGTCTAGGAATTTGCCGCGTTTTTGTTTTCTTCAAATACATAAACGTTAAGTTTATTTTTATTTATTTTTATAAATAAGTTAATGTTCTAAAAATACGTTACGATGTTAAATCAAAGCGACAATGACAGTGAATTGTCGGATTCCATCAGTGCAAATGCTGCCGCAATTATAAATAATTTGCTTCCAACAAAATCGTGGAGAAGTGCGAAAAGCCTATCAATTTCAGAATCAGTACTTCTTGTCTATTTTGATTATTTATCCAAGACAAAGAATCCGAATATACTTTGGTGCATATACTCAAAACTGAAAGCTACAATAAGCATCAAACACAGCATTGAAATAAATAGATTCACGAAATTACTTTTTTTTTTTAAAAGAAAATCAGAAGCGCATTGCGCAAAGAAGTCTAAAAATTTTACGACTCAAAATGTGGAAAAATTTCTTAATGAAGCTCCTGACGAAATTTTCCTGGCCACAAAAGTAAGTATACATGATTTAACTATGAATATTTCGTATCTTAGTAATGGTAATTATTCTATATATTTACCTGTTTTTATCTTTGTTATAGGTGGCCTTAATTTTTGGACTCAATGGTGCTTGCCGCGGATGTGAACTTGTAAACTTAAAGGTGGAGGACGTTGAAAATCATTCCAATGAGTTACTGCTGATTAATGTAAAGGAAACTAAGACAAAGAAAAATCGGTCATTCATTGTACAAGGACAATATACTAAAATCATTCATAAATACCAAGCATTACGTCCCACCAACATGGAAAACAATAGATTTTTTATAAACTATCGGAATGGGTAATGAACTCGACAAGCCATCAGCAAAAATAAAATTAGCAATATGCCAAAGGAAATTGCTAAATATTTAAAACTTAAAGATGTTGAACTCTACACCGGTCACTGCTTTAGAAAAACATCGGCGACTTTCTTGGCGGATTCAGGGGCGGATATTACGTCAGTAAAAAGACACGGTGGTTGGAGCTCTGTTTTTTTTTTTTTTTTTTGTATGGCATCTCGCAGTTGACCTTGAGAGGCCGTGACTGCTTAACCGGTCTTTCCTGTGGCTGCCCTAAGGTATTAGCTTAAAGCCTCCAGCCAGGAGCGTAAATATAAGTATTATAAACTAAACGACAGCGCTCTAAGGGCACCCCCTGTGGAGTACGAACCTCGGCTTAGGGCGTCGTTGGGGAAAAACAGCAAGTTGGGGACGGGCTGGATCGAAAGTTTAAATTCATGATTATTAACGGGGATTACTATTAAATGCTCCGGCTCACTCAGCCTCGGGGCTGGCGGTTCGACGTGCAAGGGACGGGGGGAACAATTAATTCTTGAACTTCGCGTGGTACTTCGGCGGCGAGGACGGAATGACGGTTTGTATTTGTGCACTGTACTTGTGGCCCTATTGCTTTCCTGAAGGAGAGTAATGGGGTCATCCGGGTCTGAGAGAGTATGCCTAGGTCGGCGAGTCTGACTAATTTGAGAAGGCCTATAGCTAGCTGCCTGCACAACCAAGGGGTTGCAATGTCTATCTGCGGACTCGAAGAACCGCTTTGTCGCGCGTTTCATAAACTGCTTGATGGTGGGGATTCTAAGATCTACATGAAGGGTTTCGTTCCGAAATGAAGTGCCTGCATTCTATGAATGAGGTGGGGACGGGCGTGTGCGAAAGCGGCACACGCGTACGTCATAATCGGCCGGATGCACGCTGTGTAAATACGCAATTTGCCCTTAAGGGACAACTTGCTGCGTGAGTTAAGAACGCAATGAAGCCTACCGAGAGCGAAAGTGGCGCGCGAACGCACTTGCTTTATGTGCTCAGTGAACGAAATGTGATGATCTAAGATCACACCGAGATATTTGGCTCGCTTCTTCCAAGGGATAGGCTTGCCGAACATTTTGATCTGTCGGGGTAGGTCCGGTCTACGCCGGGGCCTAGAAAAGAGGACCGCTTGGCTCTTATCAGGATTGACCTCGATCCTCCACTTCCTGAACCAGTCACCGAGTCTGTTGACTTCGGTCTGTAGGATGCGGGAGATCTGATCTTGACTGCGGCCGGTGTAGTAGATGGCCGTGTCGTCTGCGAACAGAGCTAACTGCGCCTTTCTACATTTCGGGATGTCACTGGTGAACAGCGTAAAAATGAGCGGAGCCAGCACAGACCCCTGAGGGACGCCTGCGCGGATCGGGTGAGGGGAAGAGAGCGCACCCTCGATGCGATAGCGGAAGGTGCGGTCCAACAAAAAGTCCCGTAAGATGAGCACGAGACGATCTGGCACACCGAATTTGTATAGCTTATACAATAAGCCGTTGTGCCAGACTTTGTCGAACGCTTTCGCGATATCGAAGAACACAGCACCCGTCATGAACCCGCGCTGGAAACCGGCGCTTATGTGTTCTATGATACGGTGGACCTGTTGTACGCAAGAATGTTGGGTTCTAAAACTGAACTGTTCGTTGGGGATGAGGCCCTTCGTCTGGGCGTAGTCTCTGAGACGCTTATAAATAAACCTCTCATAGACCTTGCCGAAAACGTCGAGCTAACTGATGGGGGAGCTCTGATAGAGTAGCTGAGGGTTATATGGAAAGCTAAATGGCGAATAAAACCATATTAAGCAGTCAAATTAACAAAAATATAAAACTTAATCCATCAGAGCCACAACCATCAACTTCCGGCATCTTATCTTCGTCCGTAACTCACGATGCACCACTACCACTATCTCCGACGTATACTATCTACGTCTAAATCGTCATCCGCGACAGAAGACACTGCTTTATCCCCTTGGTTAATAATCTACTATTAATATTTTGTGTTGCACAATATAAATTATTTTACTTACTATTGAATAGAATTAAGTTTTCTAACTGAACAGACAGCTGTGCTGCTGGGGAGTTTGTTGTGCCAATTCTACCCAGCTAAAGCTCTAGGAAGTGATGAAAGGCGGGCGTTTTTGGAAGACTGTCTTATGTAATTTTGACGCTTGAAAAGTCTCTGATTCTCAGCCTAGTTTGAATAAATGACTTTTGATTTCGCTATAAACTATCACGCTATTTCGTACGGGGGATGAGCAATATTGCATTATCTTCGTATTCTTGAATAGTTTACCGTATATTGTAAAGACGAGACAACGAATAGTTTAGATTGGCTCGTTGGCCCAGTGGTCGCAACCGCTACTGTTGACCATAAGGTCCTGGGTTCGATCGGGAAAAGTGTTATTGGGTTTTTCAATCAGGAATTTATCGGTAGCAGCCCGGGGTTGTATTTGTGCCCGGTGGATGGCAATAGGCACGCCCCCTAATACATTGGACTTAAACATATCTGGCGAAATGTGGGTGTACTATAGTTACATCTCTGCCTAACCCTTCGGGGAAACACAGGCGTGAATGTCATGTTACGTTATGTCAAGACGAGCCAAATGGTTAGATATTGCAGATGGTTCCAGATTTAACCTTTTAAATGATTATCATCACGCTATACCTTTATGGCGCTAAGCAGTCAATCATGACATTAAGAACGGCAATTTTAGTCCGCTTTCAACGAAGCAAATAGCTTAGCGGTTCGACGACTGCTTTGTAAACCTGTGGACACACAGAAAAAAGAGAAGTTTAAGCCTCTTCTATCATCTATGGTTATAATAAAAATAAATATCTATGGTTATGATGAATGGTCATGGAGGAGAGGGCCTTCACCAGGGCCTGCATCGCAGGCATCGCGGACCGGCTCCTGCCGGAAAAGCGGCACCACCCGCCGCTAGCGGCGGACAAGAGTCCACCGCCAAAGGAGCCAGAACCTGCGTCTATTGCAGGCCCGGTATCGGGCAAAAAGCCCTCCAAGGGCAAGGGGACCAAGGCGAGTCCTCATGCCCCCACCACAAGCGTGGAGGGAGCGTCTGGGTCGTCTGTGTCTCCAGCAGTCCCCCAGAACCCGCAGGAGGAAGACGCCCTTCTTCCCTCCACCACCCCGGCCAACCAGTCGTGGACGGAAGTGGTAAAGAAGGGAAAAGCTCCTGCAGCCAAAAGGGCTCCAGCCGGCGGGAAGAAGTTGGTTCCTCCCAGGACCGCAGCCGTAGTGGTGACGCTCACCGCTGAGGCTGCGGAGCGGGGGGAGACGTACGCGTCCATTATGACGCGTGCGCGTACCAACGCCGATCCCAAAACACTTGGGATTGGCATACTCTCCTGCCGCCGGACCCAGGCTGGGGCTCGAATCTTCGAGTTCCCGGGGGCTCAGGGCGGCGCTAACGCTGATCTCTCTTTGCAACCAAGTTGCAGGAGGTCATCGCGGACGCGGCCAGTGTAGCCAGGCCCGTGAATTCTGTGGCCTTGGAGGTGACCGAGCTCGACGACTCGGTCACCAAAGAGGAGGTGGAGGCGGCGGTCGCAGCAATGGGGGGCTGCAGCGTCGCTGAAGTGAAAGGTCGGGCCATCAGGCCCGGTCGTAGCGGCATGGGTACCATTCGCCTCGAGTGCCCAGTCGCCGCAGCTTTGGCCGTCCTCGCCATAGGACGGGTTGCCGTAGGTTTTAGCTCGGGTGTAGTCCGAGCACTTGCAGTAAGGCCTCTGCGCTGCTACAAGTGTCTCGGAGTCGGACACACTCGGCCCCTCTGTCCGTCCGGGGTCGACAGAGGGAACACCTGCTACCGCTGTGGCAAGGACGGGCACAAGTCCGCCTCCTGCGAGGCCACCACGCCGTACTGCGCAGTGTGTGCCGCCAGTGGCTGCCCCGCGGACCACGTCATGATGGGGAGGAAGTGCAATTCTCCCCCTAAGAAGGGCAAGGAGCAGGCGCCGATCCGGCCTGTCGCTGCCACCGCCGTCCCTGAGGCTGGGACATCGGCGGATGTGGAGGGGGGTGCGATGTCTGATTGATGGATAGTCAGATCAAACATCGCATCCTCCAGGCGAACACCAACCACTGCAGAGCAGCCCAGGATCTGCTGATGCAGAGCATGACTGAGTGGTTGGTGGACGTGGCAGTGGTTGCCGAGCCGTACTCGGTCCCAGGCCGTTGGCTGGGTGATCGGGACGGTTCGGTGGCATTAGTTTCACGGTCTTCCACGGACTCCCCTCCCCTCTGGCTCTTAGAGAGGGGACCGGGATACGTGGTGGCCGCGTGGGGAGACTTGGCCCTTGTGGGCGTTTATTTCTCCCCAAACCGCCCTCTCTCGGATTTCGAGAATTTTCTTGAAATCCTCACAGCAGTGCTGGGGAGGGCGGCGCCATGCCAGGTCGCCATTTTGGGTGACCTGAACGCCAAATCGACGGCCTGGGGCAACCCGGCAGCCTCTTGCAACGTCCGGGGACGCACCGCAGAATTTTGGGCGGCGTCGTGCGGTGTGTCCCTCCTAAACAGAGGGACTGTTCACACGTGTGTGCGGCAACGGGGAGGATCGGTGGTCGACGTATCGTTTGCCACCCCCGTGCTAGCCGCCCGCGTCGTGAACTGGCGGGTGGAGATGGCGGAGACCTTTTCGGACCACCGATATGTGCGCTTCGACATCTCCACCCAGAGCTCCCAGGGGATGGTCCGCTCGGGCCAATCTGCGTTCCCCCGGTGGGCTCTCACCCGCCTGGACCGAGAGGCTGCCGAGGAGGCGGCGTTCCTCCAGGACTGGCTCGCGCCTCCTGCCGAGGTCCTGGACGTGGACGCCGCAGCGCTCCAGCTGAGGGGGTCCCTGACCGAGGTGTGCAACTTCAGCATGCCCCGGTCTCAGGGCCCACCTCCCCGACGCGCCGTCTATTGGTGGTCGGAGGAACTTGCGGGGCTCCGGACCGCCTGCGTAGCGGCCAGGAGGGCTTACACGCGGAGTCGGAGGCGCAGGCCCCAAGACCTAGCCAACGAGAGGGCCTTCTATGCTTCGTACGTCGACGCAAAGAGGGTCCTCAAGTCGGCAATGTTCGCGGCCGAAGACTCGGCGAGAGCCGAGATGCTGGAGGGTCTCGACCCCGTTTGGAAGACCATACAAGGCGGCGCGGAGTAAACTGCGCCCCTGTGGTCCTCCACTGACGGAGACCATTGCTGGATGGGGTGGTCCGGTCCCTGTTTCCATCCAGGACCGACTTCACCCCACCAGCGATAGACCCCCCGCGGGAGGCGGTTCCGCCGGTGACAGCGTCGGAGCTCTACGCGGGGACTCTGCACCTCCGCACGAAGAACACGGCCCCAGGGCCGGACGGCGTTCCCACATGGGTGGTGGCCGTAGCCGCCTCTCAGATGGAGGAGAGGCTTCGGAACCTCTATAGCGCGTGTTTCATGACTGGGAGGTTCCCGAAACCCTGGAAGGAGGGGCGGCTATGCCTCCTCCGAAAGGAGGGCCGCCCGGCGGACTCCCCCTCGGCTTACCGGCCCATCGTTTTGCTCCATGAGGTCGGTAAGATGTTCGAGGGGATAATCGCCGATCGGCTAAATAGCCTGCTGGGGACGGTAGGCCCGGACCTGTCGGACGCCCAATTCGGTTTCGACGGGGTCGGTCGACGGTGGACGCGCTGGCCCTACTCAAGGGCCAAGTGAAGGAGGCCGTGGAGGCGGGGGACGGAGTGCTGGCTGTGTCATTCGACATTGCCAACGCCTTCAACTCTGTTCCTCACTCGACAATCTTGGAGGCGCTCCGATATCATGGAGTGCCTCAATACCTGCGCACACTCTTGGCCAACTACTTGGAGGACCAGGTGGTCCTCCTCGCGGACAAAACGGCCAGAGTGAGGCAGTATGGTGCAGAGTCCGGTGTTCCACAGAGGTCGGTCCTAGGACCACCGCTGTGGAATATTGGATTCGACTGGCTCCTACGGGGGACCCTCCTCCAGGGCACGAGCATCATCTGCTACGCAGATGATACCCTCCTCATTGCCCGGGGGAGGAACTTCAGGGAGACGGCCATTCTGGCCTCTGCTGGCGGATCCTTAGTGGCTGGTAGGATCCGCCGCCTAGGGGCGCGGGTGGTGAGGGCCTACCGATCGGTGGGCTTCTCGGCGGCGTGCGCTCTGGCCGGCACCCCTCCTTGGGAGCTCGAGGCATGGGTGCTGACCAGAGTGTACGAATGGACGGCGCGGCGTAAGGCGCTCGGGGAGCCCCCCGCCGCAGAAGAGTGGGAGGCCGTGCGGCAAGAGGCGAGGGACGCAATCGTCCATCACTGGATGGAGGACCTCGCCACTGCCGTTTTCGCCCGCCGAACCCTGGACGCGCTCGGGCCAGTTCTGAAGGATTGGCTCGAGCGGTCCCACGGTTTCCTCTCTTTCCGTCTGGTGCAGGTGTTGTACGGACATGGGTGTTTCGGAGCGCACCTGCACCGGATCCAAAGGGAGGAGACCCCGTCGTGCCACGACTGTGGCGCGGCGGAGGACACGGCACAGCACACCCTCGAGGTGTGCCCGGCCTGGTCCGAGCTGCGCCGCGGTCTTAGCGCAGTGGTCGGGCAGGACCTCTCGCTTCCCAGCGTCGTCAACTCGATGCTGGAAAGCGAGGGGGCCTGGACAGCGGTCGCCTCCTTCTGCGAGGACGTAATGTCGCAGAAGGAGGACGCGGAGCACGCGTGGGAGGACGACCCTCACGCAACGCCGCTCCGCAGGCGAAGACGGGGCATGAGAAGGTGATTGTACGATCGTCGTCTTATGCGTGGTGAACAGCGGGAGACGGGTGTTGGGGCGCCTTCTCCTGCATTGCACAGTTCACCATCCACGTCGGGCGGGAATGACAGAGCGCTCGCGGTCATTCCTGGTCCCCTCCCCGACGGGGGGGGGGGCGTGTCGGGCCCGCCTGCAAGGCGGGCGGTCGTCAGCGGGGGACTGGATAATAATAATATTAAGCCTTGGACTCACAGCTTAAGAATTTCTTCCAAAGCAGCGAGGATCTCATTGATACACACTCGATTCTGTATTGCGCGGCTGTTGCGGCATGTCGTTTAGCTAACGTCAAATTTCCAAACTGTGACGGAGCTACTCGACCAAAACCAGCCGTACCAGCCTGGCAGTGCAGGATCGAGCGCCGTACTGATGGGGCCAGGGTACTCATAGGCAAACTATACTGCTTCAGGGAGGGCAATACACGACCACGAGTGATGCGCTTTGTAAGACGGGCTTTCTCGGGGACTGGAATCAGCCCTCGAGAATACATGTCCCGTGTCACAGAGCGCATTGACTTCCTGAAGCAGAAAGTTTGTGCATGGGCGAGCCGTATTCGGCGGTATAAGCGGCGGGTGGATCGATACACGCAGAATCGCATGTTCCAGAGCAATGAAAGGTGGGTATATAGAGCTTGGGAGCGACCTGAACAAAATGTGACAGACGTGTGCCGCCCGGATGATGCAGCCACGAGTGCATTCTGGCGCAGCATCTGAAGGCCAATTCTGCTAATTAAAAAACGTTCAAATTCAAGTCGCAGTGCCGCAAAAGTTCCAAAATGTCACAAAAGGTATTCTACTAAACGAAAAAAAGCAAGTTAAACGTGACGTTTACTGCAATGAGATTGCGACTAGACCGAAGCAAAATAATGTACCAAAACGGTATTCTGCAAAATTTTCGAATTGACATTGTAAAAAAAATTTCGTATTCCACTAAAAATAAGAACGTCAAAACTGACATAAGCATGAGATTATTTGTTGACCGGACTGTGACTAATAATTTTAGCTTCTGCTAGTTAGATATCTATAAAATATATATATATAGCTGCATAGTTATTATATAAGCGTATGTATAAAACACAGGACAGACGTTTTGTGTATTTTTTGGTTTGTGAAGTGTTTGGATATTCTGTTATAGTTGGATAATTATTTAAAAAGGAGTGGTTTTTGTTTGCGGCATGTTTGCGGTTACTTTATTTAACCCTGGCGCAACGTGCAGACTATGCAGCGTCGTCAGAAAGACGGAGAGAACGCCGTCGTCGTCGCCTTGCAACGGATGCATTTTCCATGAGCGACCGAGAGTGTGTGAAGACCTACAGGTTCACTAAGTCGCTCGTGGCGAATAACGGAGCTGACGCCGCACATCCCTTGGGAAAGGCGCAAAGATGGACTCGATGCTCGCCAAGGTGTCTTAGTTACTTACACACATATTATTTATTGACAAGCAACAAGGCAGCTAGATTCCAAACATTACATTATCTACTTTTTCTAGGTACTGATAACCCTGGCGTTTTACGCCAACGGGTTCTATCAGACCTTGGTAGGGCAGCACTGCTCCCATTCAGTTTCCAAGCCGAGCGTCTGTAGGGCGGTCAAACAAGTGACTCTGGCCCTGAACCACCCACATGTATTTAGAAAGCATGCGACTTTCCCTTTGCCAAGGGGGACCCAAGAAAGGGCTAGGAGTGGGTAAGTCTAAAGACTAGCGCGTATATGATAGCCACATACGATGGAATTTAATCAAGTTAGTTATCCGTCGACATCGCTTGCAGCAACTTAACAAAACTTCAATATATTTCTTTACTATACCTGTGTCATTTTAATATTAAATAAATTCTCTAAATGATGCTTGAAACCGTCTTAAAATCCGTTGCGTAGTTTAAATGAACAACGCGGTCTGTACCTAATGTAATGATGAAGCACGGCAATATTGACAATACAATATTATACCTATTATCTGCATTTTAGATTCTATGCCAAATTTGGATTCCCGGGGGTGGTTGGCTGCATTGATGGTACTCATGTCTGCATCATAAAAAAACTGGCCACGTGCGAGTTGGACTCGCGCACGAAGGGTTCCGTACCATTATCTATAAAAAAACGGCAAAAAATCACGTTTGTTGTATGGACGGCCCCTTAAATATTTGTTTTATTTTAATTTAATTATTAATTTTTAAAGGGAATATATAACTAAATATTCTGTGAATATTTCAAGCGTCTACCTGTTGCCGTTATCAATATCCAGCAAAAAAATCACGTTTGTTGTATGGGAGCACCCTTAAATATTTATTTTATTCTGTTTTTTAGTATTTATTGTTATAGCGGCAACAGAAATACATGATCTGTGAAAATTTTAACTGTCTAACTATCACGGTTCATGAGATATAGCCTGGTGACAGACGGACAGACAGACAGACAGACAGACTGACAGACGGACAGACAGACGGCGGAGCCTTAGTAATAGGGTCCCGTTTTACCCGTTGTGTACGGAACCCTAAAAACCATCAGAACACGAAGATGCCTATTACTGCCGGAAAGGCCACCCACTGAACGTGAGAAAGAGAACATGAGGATAGTAAGTGTTAAGATTGATGTAGCTACTTAGTACCTACTACCCAGCGGCTACAATGGCGGGGTCCGACGCCTATTCTGTCAGGGCGGGCCCATTACCTCGTCAAGTCAAAAATATTTAATTAGATAACAACTTAGCAAAATAAATATTGTAGGAAGTAGGCATGACACACACGCGCCCGCTTCCCGCTGCACTATCGCCCCGTCCGTCGCCCACACCCCTTTCCGCGCCCGGCGGTCCGGCTGAAATCACGGTCGCAAACGGCTCAATTTTTGCACTGTTCTAATCACACAACTAAAAATTTTCAGCGTTTTGTATTGTGTAGACGAATATATTGTTTTTTTTGTGTCGCAAAACTTTATTTCATTTGATTCAACCTACAATAATAATTTTCAGATATGTGATGCAGAGATGAATAGGTATACTTTGCGTCGATCCATCTAGCCCCGGGAGTTCACACGACTCGACCATTTGGAGGGATCACCTAGATTTAAGTTAGTCGGTACAGAATAATGATAACCATTGTGTACATCAGGGGCGAAAGCACCGTATAACTCGATTCCTACCGGCTTACCTACATTATATTTTTTGTCTTTATATCGTCTACTTCATGACGAGTTTATTTTGTATAGAAACGAAATTTTTTGCTCCGGGTTACCTCTCTCATAAAATCACCCTTCGCCACTGGTGTACATACAAATAACTCGTTTCTGCTTACCCCATTGGAAAATGGCGTGAGTTTATGTATGTTTTCTTTGGTTACCAATTAAATTGAGGTCGGCGTTCAGTTTTGGATTCAGCTAAGTACCAGTAGTTGGATTCAGATGATACCTATCCACGGACCGACTGACCGATCCGCGTGACCTGCGTAGCTTAACTTTGATCGATGACCTTTTGCGGCTGTTACTTAGCCTCGAGCCCCTCATAGGTATTGTTTAATAAATAAGATTGAGATTTTTTTTTGTAATATGCATATTGTTTATTAATTAACAAAATAAAAGTGAAAAAAACAAAGCCGGTGGCGCATCGCTTGCGTGAAGCACGGCGCGGCAGCGTCAACAAAGCCCTGAAAGGAAACACAATTCAGTTTTTTATTTTATACATATTATTTATTAAATAAGATTGTTTTATTTTAAACTCAGCGTTTTATTTACAAAACAACAAATGGTAGGGGGAGCCCAGAGGACTTTTCAGCAAGCATATTCAGAACGACATATTCGTTCTGAATATGTTTGCTGAAAAATCCTAACGTAGTATATATATTTATATCCAATTCTCGACTTCTACGTGAACGAAGTCGCGGGCAGAAGCAAGTTAGTAATACGTTCACAAATAACATTTACATATCTTGGCCATTATTGGATACTACTCGGCAATTCAGATGCTGCTGTTGCTTGAATTCTAAAAACAATCAATTTCTTCAAATGAAATGATCGCCACTTACGACACTGTCGCCTTTTACGACACCCACGGGAAGAAATGGGATGGTGCTATTCTTTACGTCCGGCACCACACGGAATGCCTGACTGCATCCTCTGCTGAACTGTATCCTCCCACGATGCTGATCAGGCGCTCTTCGAGGGGGAACCACACAGGGGTGCTGGCCCACCACTCTTTGTTCGACCCTCCTTTATTTGCCTCAGTTTTGCCTTCGTCCGGCTTTTATACTGGTTGTCGTACTGCAAACAAAAAAATGATGTATTTGTTGTTTTCCGACTCTCCTGCAAGCACAGCTAGTAGTTACAATAAGTAATAGTAAGTAATACTCCGGCCCAGATTTGGACAGTCCACCGGCATCAGCATTCAAAATATCGGCGCAATGTCTCCAGAGCCACTCACCCACTTGGACAGGGCATTGCCCTCCCTGCCTCTCTCCTTGCCCAACGCCAATGATTGGTGCTCCTCCAGAAAGTCTAGAAGCAGCTCCAATTGGCGAGGTGTCACTTGGCGGGGAGGTAATATTATTAAAATCAGAAAAAAATATGATGTAGTGTTTTGTGTTATTCACACTTTCGCGCGGATATGACAGAGTTGCTAGTAAATAATCGTCTATTACCCACAACCACGATAAAAATACTCACTTTTTACTTGACTATGGAAAGCATAATTTCATCTGTTCCGTCATAAGTCTAAAACCAAACCAAAGAAGTGGGTAGGTAGACCTCAATGATCCCAAAATAATTGAAAAAAAAAAACTTCAGGTACCTTAACCGAAAAAAAGGTTCTAGTTTTCAACTTTCTCATTCCCTAACATTCGATATAAACTCAATCAAATTTATCCCAATCAGAATCGATTTGATTACCAGTCATCGATTATTTGATTGGATGTAGGTACTGTATAAACAGAGCGCATCTGATAAATTATAAGTCCGATTCTGTCGGTGTGTATGTTTATTTATAAATTCGTTCTAGCTTCTCCTAGTTTGAGCGTGTGGCCTAACAACTCAACTCGCTCGCTTGCTCGGTCGCTTAAAGGAGCAGATTGAAAACAAGGGCGAAAATACCATCAGACAGTCGGATGGACAATAAAATCGAAAACAGTGTAAGTGCCGTTTCTGACTGAAGTACGATCTGCCTAACGGATTGGACGTGTATCAATATATCGATATAATACAAATGTAATAATATTTATTATTCAGTCAGCTATAACCGTACCGTACCTAGTCTCACAAGTTTAATAACTGAATTTACCCGCACATCGGGAAATTATTCACCAAATGGCAACTCTGATTTTGACACAATTGACATTCATTCTGACATATAGTATTGAAAAACATTGCGATGGCTAGGTACAATAGTCCAGAAAATCAATGTAGTTTTATAAATAAAATGGAATAAATCTTTATATAATACTTTCTGACAAAATTAAATTATATAAAATTGAATTATAGTTTGAAATTCGTAAAAATAAATAATGACGTCTCTTTTTGACATCTTAATCATTCGCATAGCGCATGCGCGTCGCGATTACCAATACGTTCCATGTTAGCTTTCTAGCCAATGACGTATTTTCTAGCCGATTATTTATTTTAATGATTTTTTATTCTCAAAGATATAAAATAACAAACGGGAAATGAAAATACTATGAGTATGCACTTAATCAAGCAAACTAATAAAGACATTAAACAAATCAGAAAATAAGGTTGCTAAAAATTTAAGTATCACTAATTATCACAATATCGTCTGTGTACATTGAATCAACATGAAACTATGTTTAATTTCGTAAACGAGAACAAAGTTGACCGCTATGAGACTAGACTGCAATGATATTGCGACCGGAATGTGAACAAACCTAATTTTAAGCTTAGCAGAATACCATTTTTTGGTCTGTTCACAATGTCATCGCATTCCGGTCTCATGTTTTTCATATTGCACGTTAATTAGTAGAATTGACCTTCAGGTCGGAGCCCGTCTGTCACGCTGAGGCTGACTGGATGCGGGAAGTTGAGCGAGTGTGTGAAACTATACCAGAAATGGAAGCAGTCATAATCACCCCATTAGACGTAGCCAGAGCAGTCCGTCTGTTACCAAATTGGAAATCACCGGGACCGGACGGACTGCACAACTTCTGGTTGAAATGTTTAATTAGTTCACACACTTGCCTGGCATCTCAGTTCCAGTCATCCTTAGAGTCTGGGTTGCTACCACAGTTTCTAACAACAGGCGTTACCCACCTGCTCCATAAGTCAGGTAGTCCCGCGGAACCCAAGAATTATAGACCGATCACATGTTTGTCAACGGTCTATAAACTTCTTACATCCATTTTGAGAGTGAAAATTAATACGCACATTGACAATAACTCCATTATGTCTGCCTCTCAGAATGGATGTAGGAATGGGTCCCGCGGTACTAAGGAGCTACTCCTCATCGACATGGCCATAAGCCAACAGGTTCGTCGATCCCGCAAGGATCTGTCGACATGCTGGATAGACTATAAGAAGGCCTACGACTCGGTGCCACATACATGGCTCATGAGGGTGCTGGAGTTGTACAAGATAGATGCAACTCTGCGCAACTTCCTGATGCCATGTATGGGGCAATGGAGAACGGTCCTTCGCTATCCAGGATGTCGGCAGATCCAGGGGAATGATGAGCCTGTATGGATTAAACGGGGAATATTTCAGGGTGACAGTTTGAGTCCACTT
Source organism: Tiliacea citrago (assembly GCA_963921375.1). Classification (NCBI taxonomy): domain Eukaryota; kingdom Metazoa; phylum Arthropoda; class Insecta; order Lepidoptera; family Noctuidae; genus Tiliacea; species Tiliacea citrago. The sequence goes on from OY992784.1 coordinate 17,138,983, forward strand.
TGGTTCTGCTTAGCCCTGAATCCTCTAAGTACACTGTTGGAGGATTCAGGTCTAGGCTATCGGTTGAGGAGAGGAGGTCAGGTCATATCTCACCTCTTCTACATGGATGACTTGAAACTCTTTGCCCCCAACAAATTGCGACTGATCGAGCTACTGAAGGTAACTGAAACATTCAGTAGCGCCATCAGGATGGAATTTGGTGTGGACAAATGTGCAGTCATGCATGTAAAACGAGGAGAGATTATGGAATCCGAAGAAACCCAACTCTCGGATTCCATACACCTTAGATCCCTTTCCTCATCCGAAAGCTATAAGTATTTGGGTATGTCAGAAGCGTTAGGGATCAACGTTGCTGACATGAAGCAATCGTTGAAGGAGCGCTTCTTTGGTCGCCTGAAAAAGGTATTTATTAGTCTTCTTTCAGGCGGAAACAAGGTGCGCACCTTCAACGGTTGGGTCATGCCGGTTTTGATGTACTCTTTTGGCATACTCAAATGGACTCAGACCGAACTAGACGCCCTGGATAGGAGGGTCCGTACACTGCTGACCGCAAACCGGATGCATCACCCACGATCATCGGTGATGAGACTGTACATCCCGCGGAAGTGCGGGGGTCGAGGCTTTTTAAATGCATACAGACCCTCCATAACCGCGAGGTGTGCAGTCTCATGGAATATTTTTTAAAAGCCGAACTGGGTATGCACCGTGATGTGGTCGCAGTGGACAAGGGACTCACCCCGCTCTCCATGGCTAAAGAGAACTGGCGCAAACCTGTAATACTTACTACCGATGACCGCAAGGAGGTATGGCAAAGCAAGGAGCTTCACGGACGCTTCTATCGGGCTCTTCATGAACCCGGTGTAGATTTCTTAGCGTCCGTATCCTGGCTACGTTTTGGTGACCTTTTCGGGGAAACCGAAGGTTTTGTCTGTGCAATTATGGACGAAGTTATCTTGAACTACCGGAGACATATTATGAAGGACGGGACGGTTGACGTGTGTCGGGCATGCCACCGTCCGGGTGAGTCCATCAGAAATATTATCTCTGGCTGTTCTCGTCTTGCTAATGGCGAGTACTTGCACAGGCATAACCAAGTAGCCAGGATTATTCACCAGCAACTTGCTTTGAAATATAAACTTGTGGATTCTGAGGTACCGTATTACAAGTATTTTCCCGACCCAGTTCTCGAAAATGACCATGTCACGTTGTACTGGGATCGGTCTATCATTACTGACAGGACTATTGTCGCCAATAAGCCCGACATAGTAGTGATAGATCGATTAGCGCGCCGCGCAATGATTATCGATGTTACCATTCCGCATGACGAGAACCTCGTGAAAGCTGAGAAAGAGAAACAAATAAAATATCTTGACTTAGCACAGGAGGTTGTTGACATGTGGAATGTGAGCTCGGCTATCATTGTGCCGATTGTCGTATCGGCCAATGGCCTGATGGCCGAAAGTCTCGAGCAACATCTTTCGAGGCTCTCGTTAGGTGGTTGGATCAAGGGCCTGATTCAGAAGGCAGTACTCCTCGATACGGCTCGCATCGTGAGGAGGTTCCTATCTCTGCAGCCCTAGCCACCGGTAGCTTGGACCCTGCTCCCGATACCGGTGGACAACTATTTTTTATATTTTTAAATGTTTTTATATATTTTTTATATTCTGATATTTAAAAATATAATTTGTATGTATCTAAATTAATAAAGGAAATAATAATAATAAAATTTATTTATTTCCAAAACAGGTTACAGACTTAAATAACTTGGTTAACAAAAGGGTATTATTATTAGCAGCTAGTGGTAGGAAGTAAGTACAGAGCAAATAATAAACCATGCTGCAGAAATCTGTAGACAATATAATTCGTGAGCCCTGCCTCTTAAACTAGGGTTACCTGTATCTTAAGAGACAGTACAGCTAAATGATTGATTGCGATAAGATTTATACAACTTGTGAGTTGTGTCGATCTACCTAGTGATTTAAAATGAGGTTAGTTATTTCGTTTATAATTAAAATTAAAATAAAGAAAGGAAAAACAGTTTAAGGAGCATGGGGGTGTGAGTGTGGGTGTTTGTATGTATGTATGTGTATGTAGAAGTATGTGTGTGTGTGTAGGTGTAGGGGTTTGTATGTGTATGTGAAGGTGTGTTAGTGTAAGTTGTGCAATTGGGTGAGGGTAGCTTGTGAGTGTACACTGATATATTAATATTAAGCGATGTATGTAAGTAGTGATTCTGTTTGTGAGTAATCCTGTTGAAGTAGCCATTCTGTCATCTTAGACTTTAGTTCATATCTATTTAGGTCGAGTATGTTAAGTTCTTTATGGGTTTTTTTGTAAATTTGTGTGACACGAAGATGACTGCTGTGGGCAAGTGTGAGCTATTATCGAGAAAGTGTGGTCTAGTGCGGTGTTAGAGCGAATAGAAAACGGAATGTAAGAAGTCTTGTTAAAATTGAGAGTAAGCAGGTTTGAGTTCAGCCATTTTATTACTTTGGTTAATGCTGCTTCTGCGCTACATTTAACACCATCCCACGTTGGTCCATCAGCTACAATCACAGTGTCATCGGCATAGGCAAATATCTTAGTATTAGGGAGGGTCATTCTGCATAGGTCGTTTACATAGATTTGGAACAAAATGGGGCCGAGAATGCTTCCCTGAGGTACTCCGTAAGACACAGATTCTTCGTCACTAAGGAACTTATCAATTTTAATTCTTTGAGTATGGTTATTGAGATAGTCTTTGAAGATTTGAAGAGCGATACCTCTAATACCAAGTAGTTCCAGTTTGGCGATTAGTATGGGGACAGAAACTGTGTCAAAGGCTTTAGAGAGGTCTAGGAATATACCTAGAGATTTGGTCCTATTGTCAAGGTTCCGAGCAACCGTTTGCGTCAGATCAAGTACCGCATACGGTTGCTCGGAACCTTGACAATAGGATGTTATGGCTCTGCTGGATTTCCAGTCCTCCTCCTTGCAGACGAGGTAGGAGCGCCGCTGGGTCGTTTAGTGGGTATACCGGATCTTCCGGGGAGTCCCACATATCCCTTCCATCCCCCGATGGGTGGGTATGCGTAATGCATTTCTCCCAGCGTCAAAAAAAAAAAAATGGTAGTTGATGGTGGTTGGTTGTTGGCGGTGTTGGTTGTGAATGAAATAAGAGAATCTAATAGTTTAAGATTTAGTCAGGAAATCCTGTAATGGGCTCTTGGCTCTTGTATAAAACCGTAAACAAGAAAGAAGAATACGAAAGTAATTTTTTTTTGACCCACATTATTAATTCCATTACTTGTCCGTTGAAAACAAAATAATTTATATTCAAAATTACTTCACGAAGCTAAACGTAGTAAAAGTTTGTAAGGAATAAAAATGGTTAGAAGATTGAGATTTGGGAGTGACAGAAAAACTTTGCGACGGGTTCTTCTATGTTATTACCTGGTTATTACAAACTTTGAAGGTCGCTAATGAAGGGTTACTTTTACTTATGCTACCAGTAGTTCATAATGTAGTACATTATTAAATAAAGAATAAATGGTAATAACAAAGTGGCGGTAAGGTACATCAGGGTATTCTTGACGCAATATTTTCCTATTCATCGTTATCAGTGGACGAAAATGTTGGGCGCAGAAATAGATGTTGCTCGGAAGGAGATTCAAGAAACGTTAAGTCTTTGCAATTTTTGTATTCGCATATTAGGGCTTTCGTTCATAGACGATATACCGAAGAGTCTTAACAAAAGTTTATTGACTAATGTAACGTTTATTATGTCGTCGACTCTGTTGGTTCTAGTTCTGGCTGGAGAGATAGCATATGTGGTTGGCCAAATGATTAATAACGCGACTGTAGAGGAATTCATCGGTAGTTATTTACACATCGTTGGATACGGCCTTATGAGTGAGTAAATTCTAGATAGATGACGTATTTGATAGTAATTAGGTCATCAGGGATGACGTATTTGTAAATAAACAGCTTAATATATTTATGAATGCACCATTAGTAGCATAAGGAAAAGTAGAACCAAAAAAGGCTCGGTAGTTGTACCTCATTTGAATGGTACATTTGCTAAGTGCTTCTTTAGAACGGGTGCTCAAAGTCAGAATGAGTAAGTAATATTTAAAGTGGGTAAGTCCGTCATAAAATCGGGGCGTTCGCAATTCATCAAGTACGGAATGCTATTTTACTTATATAGATCTTTCGTATAGGCTAAGAGTTGTTATGAATATCTTTGAAAATTAGTATCTACAATAGAAAAAAACCGGCCAAGTGCGTGTCGTAAATTCATCCTAACTACGAAACCTTTCATTGTGCGTACAATGAAGGGTTCCGTAGTTAGGATGAATTTATCTCTAAAACAAACTTAACATTGTAGTTTAAAAACATGTTCTTAAACATGATCAATTTTCCAATTGAAAATTTAAGTTTGTAATCGCAAAAAATGTTTTTTTTATTTGATAAATTTACAAATTTACAATTTTCGGACTTTTTCCTTTACTTGTGCTGAGACCTTGCTTGTTGCCAAATTTTTATGATTCTAGATCAACGGGAAGTACTCTATAGGTTTTGATTTATGTGCGAGATATTCGCATTTTTTTTTATGTGATATACCTACAAATTTACAATTTTCGGATTTTTTCCTTTACTTGTGCTGTGAGACCTTGCTTCTGACCAAATTTCATGTTTCTACGTCAACGGGAAGTACCCTATAGGTTTTGATTTATGTGCGAGATATTCGCAATTTTTTTTTATGTGATAAAACTACGAATTTACAATTTTCGGACTTTTTCCTTTACTTGTGCTGTAAGACCTTGCTTGTTGCCAAATTTCATGATTCTAGATCAACGGGAAGTACCCTATAGGTTTTGATTTATTTGTGAGTATTGAAATATGTCGCAATAATGTCGCTTATATCGCCGTATTTTTTATTGCGTTGACTTGGAAGCTTGATTTTTTTACAGCTTCAAGGGACCATAGACTGTTTCATATTAATTTCAACTTGATATCTCTACGCGTTCCTGAGATAAATGGTCTTGACAGACTGACAAAAAGACAGACAGACGGACAACGAAGTGATCCTATAAGGGTTCCGTTTTTTCCTTTTGAGGTACGGAACCCTAAAAATAACTATTTTACTCTACTACTCTACTCGCAGGAACTCTTCAGTTCCATATTATGACATGTATTTTTCAGTCGGTGTCAACAGATTTTTGTTTGTCAATCATTACATTGATTATTTGGCTGTTGAGCGAAACCGAAACAATGTTGAAGTAACCTGTTTGAATTCCAGGTTTTGGCAAATTGTTAACCATCTGGTATAAGAGACATACGTTCAGGCAGCTAGTGGTTGAGCTGGCAGAGATATGGCCTGTTTCTATCAAAGACAAAGAGGGGGTTGAGATAAAGCGGAGCAGCCTCTCAGCACTGAAACACAGACAATTAAGTAAGTAAGACCTATGTATATCCAACTCAAAGTATTTGTTACAATTAAACCAATTACAGGCACTTTTGAATTGTCAGAGTCGGTCAGTTAGTCAGAAAGTTGAAGCTATTTGCCCATTCCAAAACGTAGATCTATATGGAGAAGAATAGGCAAGAAACTCCCAGGACACTCTTTTAAATCAAGATATAACGAATTCCTAGGTGCATTATTCTTGTTGCTTCTAAATGTGAAAACAATGTAAAAATAGTTATTTGTTATACAAGAGTACAAAGTTGGTTTTTAACCGCGTGCTCAATTTTGATGACCGAGCAAGCGAAGGATTAGCGTTAGCGAGGGAATCAAAAGAGCACGAGGTGAAAAATCTTTGCTTTGTGCAACACGTAACTTTTCATTCCACCTCAGCGAGGAAATGACTAAATGCAAAAAAAAAAAAAACATTTACAATCGCAAAATACTTTTATTTCAGTTTAGGTGTTAACTACTACATTATGATAGGTAAGTATTACAGAATAATCTTTAAATTATAACAAATAATCGATTTTTTTGGTTGATGACCAGATGAGGCTCTTTTTAAAAATGCCACTAATTTAGGATAGGTGTCGATATGTATGTCTTTTTCATCTTTATTGTTGCTTTTAGCATTGAGTATGTACTCTATAGAGTGCTTGATTTCTTGGTCTCGGATAATTCAATAAAATATGGCAGCAAAACCTTTTCTGAGAAAGTTTTGGCTCCTTTAGCTAACCGCCACGAGTTAAACATATCGTAGGTACTGTTTCAAATACTTCTCGCGTGATTGTTGAAGGAGAAAGCTCATTAACAGTTTCAGTCAGTTCTGTTGGTGTCAAATTTATTTGGCTAGCGGGTTTGGGTATTTAGTGGTTCGCTAGAACCACTCATTTTAGGTTTTTCACTTTCTTTTTCACACAAGTGAAAAACCTAAAATAGGCCTAACTTAACCTAACCTAATATATTTTTTAACCTAAGGTTTTAACAATGCCGTGAAAAGAAAATGGCGCGCCACCACTCATTTTAGGTTTTTCACTTGTTTTCAAGTTTCTTGAACAAGAAACTTGAAAACAAGTGAAAAACCTGTTTAAGTTTCTTGAACAAGAAACTTGAAAACAAGTGAAAAACCTAAAATGGGTGGTGGCGCGCCATTTTATTATTTATTTATTTATTTAAACTTCTCACACACAATTAGGTACAAAGGCGGATTTAATGCCTTAGGCATTCTCTACCAGTCAACCAATTTTCTTTTCACGGCATTGTTAAAACCTTAAGTTAAAAATATATTAGGTTAGGAACAAGAAACTTGAAAACAAGTGAAAAACCTGTTTAAGTTTCTTGAACAAGAAACTTGAAAACAAGTGAAAAACCTAAAATGGGTGGTGGTGCGCCATTTTCTTTTCACGGCATTGTTAAAACCTTAGGTTAAAAAACCCAAGGTTTTAACAATGACGTGAAAAGAAAATGGCGCGCGCAAAGCAAATTAAAAAAAAAGTACCTACACCAAGAAAGGTTCCGAGTGTGAATTTTTAACAAATTAAAAAAGGTTTTATGATAAATTCGGCACCATGGTAAATAGGTTTAATGATTTTTTGACTTCACAAACTTAGTGCACACGATGTTCTAACTTCAATTTACTTTATCGTCTAGCGGATAAAAACGGCTTTTGCACTCAGATATTGAAGAGCAAAAATACTCTTTCCAAGATGGGGGATGAAAAATAAATTAATTAAAAACAATTCAAAATATATAATAAGATTAAAAGATTACAAACAAGCCCAGGCAGTTAACCCTTTCAGGACCATAAGATTGTTAGAGGTAAAGTAATCATTTTAACTATTTAGTATGATACATTGAGCGTCTAAAAAACATATTTTAAAATCAAAATACTAAAACCAGTAATGGATTTACTGGTTTTTTATGGGACATGGATGTCCCTATGGTCGTTAGGGGTTAATTTTTGCGTATACAACTTATCTTTACGTTTTTAAGATTTTTTCATTAGTTACGAATTTTACAAAAATAAAACGCATTTATTATTAAACTTTTATTTATTTATTAATGAAATAATAAGCTTAATTTAATTTAATAATGAAATTGTTACACTTTAGTGGCGATGGTACTCAGTGAAACAATTTATTTTATTAGTATAGCAGAGATGAACTTCACATAAACCATAAGTATTGTTCGTACGATTTTCTTTTTTGAACTTGGCACAATTTACAGACCGCTTTCTGATTTTGACTTTTTCCATGGGGTGCATTGGTAAATGTCGCTTTATAAATTTGCGTAGCGCACTTGTTTTTGAAGTGGGAACGTCTCGTTGTTGCTAAAATGTAGGTTCCTGCGTATTTTCTCAAATCGCGACCTAGGCGGTACCTTTCATATCAAATGTTATGCTATGTCTGGTTCCATAGACCAGTAATCTCTCAACGATGGCAAAATATTATATGATAACTTATGACTAAGTTCATACCAAGAAATGTTTTCATTTCATCAGTTTGAACAGATTTCTCGTCCGTTTTGGTGAGCGTATCGTACGGATTCTGACAATATAATTTGAACTAAAATGTCAAATTTCGATGTTGAAAGGAATATTTCAAAAGGAGTCAACATAAAGCCTTCAACGTCTTGACAGATTTACACCTTTCCGAATTCATATTCCACATTACGAAAAACATTAGGAACGTAATTATGTATGTAGTGGTGCAGTGACAGGTTCTACTGCAGAAGTTGATGGCTCGGGTGATGATCTTCTTGATTATTGACGTTGAATGTAACTTCAATCTCGACATCATATACGCATTGGTCATCATCTTGTGTCAGAAGCCTTTGATCTTCTTCGTCGAGCAGTAAATTGTCTTCATCGTCACTATTATTACCCATCAAAATCTGTGGGATTTAATTTTTCTTAAGTTTGAAAACTCCACGTCCCCTACGAAACATAATCTGCAACAATAAAAATAAATAACTGAGGGTATTGGTAAAAAATTGTAGCTGCAGTATGTAAATAGAAACAAACCCTCATAGGCCACAGGGACGCCGGTGTCCCTTTATATTTATAACGACTCATCAAAGTACTCAATATGAATAACGGTTTTATAACTGTATACAATAAAAATATACTTACCAGGCAATGAATATTTCACGATATAAAATGTTGAAAATCACTTTCACACCTCAAAATACTTTTACGAAATTTAAGAATATCGAGCCAACCAAACTGTCAATTTCCAATGACCGTAATCAAATAATGGCGGTTCGGATGATGTGTTGTCATACATAAAACATGAAAAGATACGTATAAGAACTAATTAAAATAAAACAAAACCCACCCGTTTCTTAATTATTCACTACTTTTATTATTTTTTTGTTTGGGACAAGGGCGTCCCCGTAGTCGTCAAAGGGTTAAGAGATGAACAGTCTCAACTGACAGCGCCCGTTCACGAACATGACGCGTGGATCAGCACCTTGCTCAACCATTTTGTAAGGAACCGAATGATCCAACTAGCTGCGCCCCGCGGTTTGACCCACATAAATTGTGCCAAATTCCATCCCAATCCGTTCAGCCGTTTTACCATCAAAGCGAAACAAACAAAATTGCTTTCGCATTTATATATTTGTTAGGATTTCATTCTGAATTTATGCCCGGTTGATGGCAATAGACTGGCACCTACATGTAACTTTTCTTATAATTTTAAAGCGTGATTTGTCACGGTGCGATTTAATTGCCAGTGGCATACCATAAGTAGAAGCTTATTTAGTAGTTTATTTCCACAAAACAGCACGGGAGTGCATACTTCGAAGACACAAACATCGGAGGCGTCGGGTGCGCCATCTTCGACGAAGACACCATGGCTTGTCTGCGCGAAGTGGCGCACCTCTGTGCCACTAGCAAATCTTCGTACAGCAGGTGTAGATCGTGATGCACGGGCAACAGCATCCACCGCAACAGCCACTACAACAAAAGTTGCACCGTCTCCGCAATATTTAAACGACGCAAGTCATCTCTTGCTTCAATTTGATTGTACCTATGCTACATGCGAGAAACTGGTTGGAAAGAGCTCGTAGCTAAGTGATAACATCTGCGCGGGTCGATCCATTAGGTTAAGGTACGCTTGCCGGGGTTGGTCTATGGCTGGGTGACCATCTTTACATACCGAAACACGATGCCGTTGGTCCCAGCTGTCATTCGTGGATCTTTGACAATCGTTACGGGTCGTCAGAAGCCTAAAAGTCCGACAACCAGTCCCAAGGGGTATCGTATTACCCAGTTACTAGGTTGTGGAGGTCAGATAGAGAGTCGCTCTATGTAAAATACTGGTATTCAGCTGAATCCGGTTAGACTGGAAGCCGACCCCAACATAGTAGAGAAAAGGCTAGGTGGATTGATTGAGTTATTACTATGTACATAATTAGTGTCCCGTTTCGGACTTATAATCACGTCGTTTGTTTCGCTGGGCAGATTGGGAACGCAATTTTGCATTTATAATATTAGTTAGGATTAAGATGATTTGTATTTGCATTGTTTGCACAGTAGTTTGATTCCCAGTGAAGAGCACCTTCGAGTGTCGTAAAAGGCGATTAAAGGATTGTTACTACCGACCAAGCTGGTCTCAAAGTTATAACACGGTTCTGTTAACCATTTAGTAGTTGGCATGGTTACCTAAAGCAGATGATGTTGAATATTCTATAAAATCATTGGGAAACCCCTTTTTTTACTACTAAAAAGTTTCTGAAAAACAAAAAAAGTCACCAAGTGTTTTCGTACGTTCAGAAAATCTTTTAGCTTTTCCCTCAGCTCCAAGATTTTCGCTTTACCAAACCACAGACGCTTCGCTTTTTTAAGTTTTCTTCCAGACAGTGAATCACGTTGAAGTTGCTTTTTAACGATCTTTTTCAGTGTACGCCTTTTGGAATATCTTGGGAATGTGGCTGTACAGCTTGACGCCGATGGTTGTGCTCGCGTACCGTAAGATACGCGGCATTCCGTCAGCTCTTGGCTACGTGTGGCAGATGGCATATCCTTTTGATAAAACCAAGCCTGTCATCCATGGCTTGGTGTACATTTTTGAAACATGCTCCGGTTTGTATTTTGTTGAACATTCTTTTGATGTAAGCTTTATGATGTCTGTTAAAGTTATTTATGATACTAGTGCGGTAAGTTGGTTTTTACAAACCTCGAGGGCTTACCGAGTTTGTAAATACCAATTTCCGCACGTGTGTCATACAACGTTTTTCAACACATTTGCGAGTAAACAGTACAATAGGTAATGAAACAAGCCATCAACACATTTTCAGAGAATGATTCAGTATTTCTTGGAGTCTTCCATGATATAATATCATAAAATAGCGCTCTCGCGTTTCTGCGGCAAGATACCATTTTCAACAATTTGCGCTTCATTCAAGATATCAGTTGGAGTAGTATATTATATAGTATATTAATATCTGATTCCTCGCTTGAACACATATTGTTATTTTGTTTATAAATATCAGTCGTTTATCTTTGACGTTTCTAATATGAAAATGGCGCCAATTTACAAATGGCACCATGTGCGCGTGGTGAAAATTATAACTACATCTTTCGTTTCATTTTCTCTTTAGTATTAAAATGAGACAAACGTATTGAGCAAAAGCGCTTCCAAGGAGGTTCGATCATTCAGTTTATTTAAACTTAGTGGAATTCTTATATATTTTTTATGGAAATTAAAACAAAAACCGTAAAGGATACCTACGTACGGCGCTATACAACGGAGTATGCGGTAAAGCAGGTACTTAGGTGAGAGTTCCTATTTTAACGTACATTCCGTTAAATGGTGCGTAATTTTTAACTTTCGAACAATTTATACAGGGGGCCGATCGCGCTATTTCGCAACGTAATTACCGTTCGAACGGAACGTTTTTGGTTTTGGTTTAGTTTTGGTTTAGCTGATGTAAGAAACGGTATCGCGCTATTTTTTGTGAGAGTATTGTTCGATCGATCGTTCCTCCAACGTAACTTCCAAAGTAAAGCTAAATCGTTTCCGTTGAAATGATTAGCGCGATACGAAATGTGTCTAACGTAACGTTTTTGGTTCTGGTTTAGTTTTGGTAAATTAGCGCGATCGGCCCCCAGGCTTCGTAAATGCATTTTTTGAGCAAATGTGTTGAAAAAAATCATGATTGAGGTGGCAAAATGCTGTGTTGTCTTGGTCAATTTTTAACAAATAAAATACAGGCTGTCTGAGATAAGTGGATCCCGTTTTCTTTCCTATTATGCTACTGATAGTAAACTATCAAAGCTGGTACTTTCGTTTTTCCAGGATCTATATCAGTATGTAGCATGCTGGGTTCCGACCTATTATTTATGACCATGGCAAGCCATATCAGCATGCTATTGCGTCTACTGCAGGATCAAATACGCCATCTGGGAACCATTTATAGTAAAGACTCATTGGACACTGGAAGCATTGACTGTTATAAGGATATCGTCGAGGTTGTTAAAATACACCAGCGACTCATCAGGTGGATCACCAATTTTTTATATAAACTTTAATAGTAATGAATTGGTTGGCATATCTAGAGGGTAAATAATAATGTGAGATATTAACATTTTAGGTACATAAATGATCTGGAGGACGGCTTTTCAGTTGTAAACCTTATCAACGTCCTGCTTAGCTCAGTAAATATTTGCTGCGTTATGTTCACCATCGTGGTATGTAACATAAAATAACATAGAATAAGATGAATATTCCATATATTCCCGTAGGTGTCGTAAAAGGCGATTATGGGAGTTACTAGAGAATGGGCAGCAGCGTTCTCTATGCATTTTAACACCATACTGCGATCTCCAACCCGCCTGCCAAGCGTGGCGATTATGGCAAACCCCCTTTTGCGTGAGGCCTAAGTCCAGCAGTGGACGTCTTTCGGCTGAAATTATGTAGTTGAATATGAAATATATTATATGATGTGTTCGTATTTTAATAATGTCCTTTTTTTACAGTTTCTAGATTCATGGTTGGAAATGAGCAATAAGTTTTACCTTGGAGCAGCCTTAACACAGATGTTCATAGTCTGCTGGTACGCAGACGATATTTATAGAGCGGTTAGTGTCACGTTTTGTTCATTTGGCTTTTAAAACCTCACAGTCCAATTTAAGTATCAACATAACAGAGGAAAGCAAAAATTTCCTTTAAATAACAAAACTGCATTCAGTGTGGTATGTAAATTAACTTTTCAAAAACACCCAACTTTTCCTGCACTCAAAATAATTTGTTTGAGCATTTCAATGTAATAGCTTACATGCAAATTTCACCAGACGTGGAATATTTTTTTAGTGTGTTTTTCAATGAATCTCGCAGAGCATAGGTGTAGCCGACGCGGTGTATGAGAGCGGATGGTATAAAAGCAACACAAGAAGTCGACGCGCGATGCTCGTGGTACTCCAACGGTACGCTCTTTGACGTTATATTGCAAGTAGCCTTATTTGCTTATTAACTTTAATGACTCACGTACATTGCCTCGTCTGTAGCACACTGTTTCTTGATAGTTTCGTCTTTTATTTTAATTTGAACCCACACGGTGTGAAGTACCCGCGGAGCTTGTGGCTAAATAATAACTGCCGCACGGGTCGATCGATCAGGTAAAGCTACGCTTGCCACGGTTGGTCCGTGGATGGGTGACCATCTTTTCATACCAAGATTCCTCCGTGCCTCGGAAAGTACGTTAAGCCGTTGGTCCCGGCTGTCATTTGTAGATCTTTGACAGTTGTTACGGGTCGTCAGAAGCCCAAAAGTCTGACAACCAGTCTTACCAAGGGATATCGTGATACCCAGTAACTGGGTTGTGGAGGTCAGATAGGCAGTCGCTCCATGTAAAGTACTGGTATTCAGCTGCATCCGGTTAGACTGGAAGCCGACCCCAACATAGTTGGGAAAAGGCTAGGCAGATGATGACGGTGTGAAGTACCCGTAATTAATAGTGGGTAAGCAAACAAGCAGGTGGTGGCCCCATGGTAGCGGCCGCGACTAGGAGTTGTAGGTTAGAACCCAGACTGGCGCTTTACTTTGTGTAAATTATTTCATCACCATTGCTCTCAAAAGGGTGAACGAAAACATCGTGAGGAAACCTAGAATCAAACATTCGAAGACATGTGACATTTACCAACCCGCACTGGGCCCACGTGGTAGATTACGGCCCACTCCGTCTCACCGAGAGGATGCCTGTGTCGGCAGTGGGAACAGTATAGGCTGATTATGTTTAAAGAAACAAAGAAAGAAATAAAATATAGGAAAAATATTTATTGGGACTCTACACAGGAGATCACAAATTAAAGTAAAACACACTCTACTCTACACTCTATCTCTCTCTCTCTCTTCTGTCTCACTCTTGTTATGGTTATGTTAAGCAAACGAGTAGCATTTCTGTTAGAAGGGACGCTGTACTTAATTTAGCATAGTTTACATAAGCTTGCTTAGAATTTGTCAATACTGTGCATGTAAACATGCTGAATTAGTACTTAGTATTAGTGAAACAGCCAGTGTGAGTTAGTACGAGCCGATCTTATTTACTTTGCGGCAAGCCTTACACTAGGTGAGGTAGTAGTGATAAGGTCTAAGGCTGTAAACTAGATATACTACAGAGCTAAAATACTTGAACTACACACATTTATTTAACGTGGCTTGAAGTTTTTTACGTGGTATTTGATTAGTAGAGCCCAAATATCCGCTTACAGGAAACACTGTGGTTTATTCGGCGTATAAAACGTGAATGTTAAAGTGAATTTTGTTTGCAGGTCACAGAGGCCTTTGTACTTTACAGCCCTGAAATTCCGAGCTATCACAATGATGACATATAGTTCAGTGAGTATTTGTTTTGACAGTTTTTTTTTAAACATTAAAGTGTTTCATTTATTAGTTTACGGCATTTACAGTCTATATTTGGCTGTATGATATCAATAAAATATTGTTTTAAATACAAGTGTGTCCCACATACGCGATTCGAACTGCGTTCTACGTTTTGATTGCCTTATGGCATGGTGTACGTTAACCCAAGAGCAAAACTTGATGCCGAATGAAACTCTTTCGTCACGTATAAATGTATCTTGCCATAGCTGCAAATTTTTAACATAAAATCACGCCTTGTTTTCCCGAAGGGTTGGGCAGAGGTGTACCTGTAGTACACCCACATTTCGCCAGTTATGTTTAAGTCCCATGTAATACGGCGAGCCTATTGCCATCAACCGGGCACATTTTCAAACTCCGGGCTGCTACTGAATTTTTTTAGATAGAAAAACCGACTAACACTTTGCCCGACCCGGGAATCGTACCCAGGACCTCATGGTCAGCAGTAGCGTTTGCGGCGACTAGACCAACGAGGCAGTACGCAAATTAAAACCTTATAATATACCTTTAAATAAGAGTATTTCATAGATAATTAATTGTTTCAGATCCTCACAACTGCGTATTCATACTTCACATTGCTGTACACATCATACAGTCAGGATTAAGCTTATCGTCGATTATCAATTATTTTAGTTCGTAAATGTCACGAGTAGGGACATAGTTATTTATTTCAATATTTATAGGTACTAAACCTACTTAGTATCTAATTAAATATGTACTTTATCATTAAATTAAGTGGTCATAGATGTGGGTTATTTCTAGATTAAGTTACATACTTACCTACTTTTGGGTTGCCTAAATAATGAAAGGCAACCCAAGGCACTTTTGGCAACCCTAGTCATACATTTCAATTGTATTTGTACGCCGAGGTATCGTCGTAGCTCCTTTCTACGCAGCCAGTTTTTATTAAGTGTATAAAAATACATTTTAATAAAAGTTGAGTAGCTTTGAAAAAAGTATGGTTCAAGAGCACGAAAAATATTTTCATTTTAAAGATCATAAATTATGGACGGCTTCATTTCACTGTAATGGGAATCCATAAAGTGCCGCCAGAAATTACAAGAACTATAATAAACCTTAATCTTATCCAACGTTTTTATGATGTTTTATCTTTTAAGCCCCGTGTTTTATTGAATTTAAAATTTTATCATATACAAAATAAAATATGTATCATAAATTCGTATCTACCTTTATTTACAATTGACGGTACTTGAATAGATAATGTTATAACGAATGACACAAACTGCCGCCCTAAAAATTGTAAGGTAGTCGGCAAAGATAAAATATGTCTAGATAGACAGTCAAAGCTGGGAACTCGTCGAAAATAATAGCGTCCAACAGTTTGCCGCAAAATGCACGCACACAAGAATAACACAATGACAGCACAATGACGTGGCGCGAGTGTAAGATGTAGCTGTCACGCACACCAGCATAACAAAGTTGGCCTGTGTGTTTTAGTTCTTTTGCAGCGCGACACTGTCTAGTCATAAATAATCGAAGACAGTTAGATCAATTTTCAGATGGAAGCAGGGTTCCATGACCAGCAATTGTATTAAGTCCATATCTTCAAGTACAACTACAACACCCTATATACGATAATCATAATGTAAAGCGGCAACCCTAAACTATCAACTATACGGACATGATACGGACAAATAGTTAAATTGTAACGATGCGGCATATCAATGTCGTCTCAAATCACAGTACGCCTATTAAATGAGCATTGAAAATTAGTGAGCTGGAATAGCATGGTGGCGAGGACGCGGGGCGACGCGGCGCGGCGCAGCAATCACTCGCCGCTAATGTCAGGGCCTCCAAAGTTAACGTCCAGCCATAAATCAGCGCGTCCTTGCCCATTGCGATCCACCCCATAGGACAGAATAATTTCCTACTCTCGCAAAATAAATACGAACGCACTAACGACACAACATCGTGTCCCAAAATTCCCATCCAAAGATAAATGTGTTATCACGCTGACGAATGGCGAATTTAATTAAATTTTATAACGTAAATCTCTTGTGCGAACATTAAAAAGTAATTCCAATAACACAGTAACTCGGCCCACGCGCCGACTAGAGTGACTATAGCCGAAGTTAAATATGAAATGAATCTGAAAAATGTTAATTTCATATTTTTTTATGAGTAAGTATGAATTTAATAACCTCATTATTAAATGCTTTATTATTAACTTTTATTTAGCCTGATTATCTGTAGATTTTAGCTACCTATTTTTTCGACAGAATGCATAAGTACTGCTAATTTACTTCGAAGCGGTGTGAATAAAAACCTAGCGGGATTTAGCGCGCATTAAATTTAATATAAAAAATAAACAAATATTTTGACGCATTCCGCTTTGATGCTCTTCTAGTAAATTAGATTACTCTTGTGTAGGATATAATTATTTATTTCCTGATTTTATAAGATTTAATTTGTGTACTGACAAAATAATTAACGCAATGATAATCAGATATAATAAGAATTGGTTACTAGGAAATATACATAACAGGCGCCACAATTCTGGCGATAAGTCCCCTCTTTGAGGAGTGGCTAGAGAGGCGCCACGGCGTCCTTACCTTCCGCCTGACGCAGGTTCTCACCGGACACGGTTGTTTCGGGAGGTTCCTGTTCAGGATAAAGCGGGAGGAAACGCCCGGGTGTCACCACTGTGTGGATCGCCCGGAGGACACGGTGGAGCATACGGTGGAGGTCTGCCCTGCTTGGGCGGAGCAACGCCGTGTCCTCACGGCAGCGATCGGCGGCGGCGATCTCTCGCGTCCGGCCCTGGTTCAGGCCATGGTTCGGTGCGAGAGTGCATGGGAGGCCGTCACCTCCTTCTGCGAAGCAGTAATGCTAGCGAAGGAGGAGGTGGAATGCGTGAGGGTGAGACAAGGTTCGCGCCCTCGCGCCCTTAATCGCCGCAGGAGACGCCCCGGGCGTCGGGAGTCGCAAGCTGATTTCCGGCCACCGTGGGCGCTTGCCTGCGGACAGTGAGCGATGGGTAGCTCGCCGTCCGATAAGGACCAGGCCCGGGCCGACGGCGCGTTGTGTTCCACGCGCGCCTCAAAGAGATGTCAGCACAAACTGACGGGGTCCGTTAGGACCAATGCCTGCCAGGGTTGCGAGTTTGTCCGAAAGGGATATCGTGGCCCTGGCACACAGGCAACCGAAGGAAAACGGGTGGGTTTTAGTCAGTAGAAGTCTGATCCGCCCTTCCGCTCCGTCCATAGCGGGAGAAGTTATTTGATAATTACCCACCCAAAAAAAAAAAAAGGTGCGAAGAAATTACTCTCTGCTTATTTTCAGTGTTGATGATAATCTCTACATTAGGAAAAAAATGTAACGACATAGTATGTTCTAATATTGTCGACGAAGTTTGTGGAATAGCGGAGGTGAACGATCGCACTCAAATTAAGTTGATATATAAAAATTATTGCCATATGAAGAAAGCGGAGTGTGAAGAGGAATCCTTTGTAGGTTCGTTAAATATATTAACAATTCATATTTTATAGTATAAACGAGTTAGTATTCCATTAGATTCGGAGACAAAAACGACTTGTTGGTAGATTTTATATCGAGATCTCCCTATTCCTAAATTGGAATCGATATTCGGACAAGGCAATCGATATGTTTTATGCTTATTTCTTGTGTTAGCTTGGTGGTAACTGCATATAAGTAACTTCATATGCTTGCCTGCATATAGCAATTCTCAAAATCATTTAAATAGTCGTGTAATTGTGAAAAATTTGTATTTTGTATATAATAAATATTGAAAATTGTAGAAATTAATCAGGTAGAAAACGAGTTGTGCAATTTGACGCGAAGGAGGATCATGCCCGATGGATATCAAGATGAGGGTCGTCGTGTGAATGACTTCAGCATAGTGGGGGCTCACCAGGCCTGCAACCACACCTGCCCTACTTTCTGCACTGACATCTACGAGCCCGCGTGTGCGCAGATCTGGATGAAAAACATGCATTCCTACACTCTCAGAGCTATGATAAACCATTGTCATATTGACTTGTTCTCCTGTGCTTCTGGACTTAGTTAGTATTACAGGTTTATATTTAAGTTATAAAATATGATGTGCTTGGCATATTTTTCAGTGTATTACCGCATTATCAATTTATTTTTGTTGCAGATGTGACCGTAAAGGCTCTTGGTATCTGCTTCAAAAACCCAATGAATCTCCTGTTCATGCAGAATATAGCAGCCATGAAATCACTCAAATTATTGGATTTGGGTTCTAAACAGGAGAATAGACGTAGAAGAAACGTGGCTCTACGTGATGAGGCTAGCGAGATCTCTTTCAAAAATCACTTAAATGAAGTCGTAAGAAAAATTGTCGAAAAATATCGTAACATATCAGAACAGGACGCATCATGATAATTAATATAAAGGAGATTTTGGTATAGGGTCTTCTAATTCTTTTTGTAACTAATTTTGTAGACGTACCTACAAGTTTTTGATATATGTACCTGCAAATTATTTTATTGTCTGACTTTATAATCAATCAATCAATCAACTTTATTTTTCTCACCACATAAATTATACACGTTATTTTACATTGGCCAGATTCGTCAATGTTACACAATTCAGGTAAGTATATATTGTGGGAGACTGGTGCCTAAGCTAGGCTCGCGGCCTGTGTTCCAGGACACCAGGATCCCACCCCATTTTTATTTTTATTTTTGTCCTTAAATATAATTTCTTTGTTTGCCCACTGCACGTACCAATTATTTTGTAACCGCCACTAAGACCCATTATTAAAGGATACTCTTTCCTAAGATACAGACAGGTTTTCCTGCCTAGTTTAGGAAAAGGGAGTCCTGTATGACCTCTGTAATTGTTGTTCTGGTTTTTTCTTTAACATTTTAGTTTAAGACAACTCTGTATGCCATGTACAAACTACTTATAAATAAAATTTTTATTTATTTTTATTTATATAATGTTTATTACCTACTCTCTAATGCCGTGACTACTGCATAAGTACAAAATCTGAAACGCGACCCGAACAAAACAATCCTTTTGCATTCTGTACGTTGTAAAACGCCCTGATTTTCTTAATTCATTAAGATTACGTCAATATCATCATCATCATGTTTGAAGAACACAATACCAAATATTAGTATGTAACTTACTCGACCCTAATGGCTCATTTTCACTAGTCGATAATTCGGTCGATATAAAGCATGCGGGGACTCCCAGCAATTACTAATGAAGGTCATATGTCGATAACGCGGTCGGTATAAGTACCGTCTGCAAGGAATCCCCATAGCGGGCGTAGGGACCAATAAAAATTATCGTTCGGTAGAAAGCGTGCGGAGACTCACACCCAAAGAAAATTACCAATGAAAATGAGCCTTCAAAGCAACTGACAAACGTGCAGCGCAGGTTCTCCGTATACCGCAATCGCTCCTTATCGAATAATGAAAACGGTTCCCCAAATATGAGCTTTGTGGCATGCTTTACAGAAATCTCTGGCACCGCACATGCGGGTTCTATCGACTTATGAAAACGGTTCCCTGCAAGCGGGCCCTATGGCATGCGCTACAGAAATCTCCGCACCCCGCATACGAGCCTATCGACCAATGAAAATGAGCCTTAATATTACAAGGCATGCAGCCAACTGCTCAATAGCAGAAGGTCTAAACCTACGTTTAATACGTATAAATCGCAGCGATAGTTTCTGCATTGATATTCGCAATGACCGGGCGTTAAATCGTGGAGCGAGGCTTAAATCCTCGGCCTCGTGATTAATGCTCCCGTCCGTTCCGATTTACAGCCCGCGGTTTTCAGGGCCAAATTAGCCAACGGGCTCATAAATCCTCGAAAGGTACTCGTGATGTTTGCCTAGTTGCCCATTCAGTGTTTTGCCGCAATAGTGCAATTTGTGCTATAGAAATAGAGGCCCTTTATTTGAACTGTCACACTATATGGTTGAGAGAATTTTTCTTTACTTCTTGACGCAAAGAGTGAAATGGGCTTAGAGGGAAATTATGTTGCACTTGCTAATTAAATTTGAGAATTCAGATATATCTCATTTTCCTTTCTGAACAGGCTTTCAATTTATTTCGTTTTACTGAATTCAGGAAATATTTTATGCTGAATTCTAACAATATGAATAAAGGCGTGTTAAGGTGTTATGTTTTAAAACTAAACAGTTTAATAAAAAGTACTTGCCTTGGTGTACATAATAAAGAGTATTCTATTCTATTCTTGCCTGTAACGAATATGATGATAATTATATTATATCATATTTTATATAACTAAAGTCTTACGATACTGCTGTCGTTAATTTAAAAGGCCAATTCCAAGTTTTAATTAAATTTTCGTACTAGAATAACATTAAAAAAAATTAACAGCTACTGTGCCTCGGCAGCTGCGGAATTGAAAAGATTAAAATGTTGGATGTTACCCGGCGAAAGGAATTAACCTTTTGAACTTTTCCGCTTTCATTTTATGTTTATGTTTGAAAAGTTCTACACGCGTTATTATTTATTTTTGTTTTAAGAATTGTAGATATACTTCAACGAGCATTGTTACCATAAGCAGATGGATGTATAGATACTGCGGTACCTACTACGGTGACTTTATTGTTGGAGTCTCATTCACTGTAGCTCAGCTAATAAGTTACTTATCGCTGATTTCTACGTACCTGCTCTGCAATACTACTGTCCATGCGTCATGTTCGTGAACGGGCGCTGTCAGGGGTTATTCCCTGAGGACCCCGAATACGATAAATATGATTACATTTCCGTTTTTTCTTTTTTCTATTATTTTCAACTTGTACGGTCGACATAAAAAGTGCTTAAATGACAAGAGCACTAATTTAGTAGAGGCATGGAATAACAGATTGCAATGCCATTTAGGTTCAAACCACACTTTGTTATTATTTTTACAAATGTTAATGATTGATATAGCAAGCTACGATACGGCACAAGACAGATTGCGGTTCAAAGCGAAACCCATCACCAAAAAGAAGCGCAGAAGTATTCTCAACGAAAAAGCTATCGGAAAACTGACAAAGGACTATGAAGAAAGACATATTGCATTAACTAAGTTTTTAGAGGACCTTACTAAAATCGTGCTCATAACGCCTAAAAAAACTGATTAGAATTGTTAATGTTTTGTGTTTTAAATATTTTTTTACTTTAGTTAATTATTTATATGTATCAAATTACTGTGAGAAGAATGATTTGACGTTACACTGATTTTGTATGTTTTGAAAAGACTGATTGAACATGATAATATTTTGATTTTTGAATCTTTTATTACTAAAGTTGATTATTTATAATTGAAAAGACTGATATTTTCATATTTTGAGACTATTTTTAAAGTTAATTATTATATAATTTTTATAGTGATTTTTAAAATATTGTTGTTTTTGTATCTTTTTTAAAAAGACTGATGAGAAATGTAAATATTTCACTTTTTAAATTGTTATACTAATGTTGATTATTTTGATAGCTGATGTTTCCATGTTTTAAGACTTAACAGTTAATTTATAAAAGCATTTTTGATTTTCTGTTTGTAAAAAAAATATTAAATTGAAACTGATTTTGCATGTTAAAAGATTATTTTAGAGTTAACTATTTACTATGCTACATTATAAAAAATAATTCCTGAATGTGAGACTGTTTTTGCGTATTATTTAAATTATGTTAATGTTCCACGTAGAGTAGGTATTTCGATTTTCTGTATTGAAAAAGAAACTATTGTGATAATACTACCTGTGATTGCTCTAGGAGACGCAATATTGTATTCTCTAATTATAATATTTACTTTGACCAAGCAAGACTTTATCATTTTTTCCTGATCTTTAAAGTTAAGTATTATTATTTTAGTAAGTAATAACATTTTATTTAACATAATTATTATCATCTGCTGACGGTACTTTTAAGCTAAACTGACTTTCAATTGAGTTTATCAAGATAAAAATAGATCGGGGTCCTCCGGGACGGGGGCTTCGGGGATCGGGGTACTCAGGGAATAACCCGCTGTCAGTTGGGATTGGTCATCTCTTAGCTGCCACGGCTTATTTTAATTATTTTAGTTTTGAATTTTTTTTTTGTTTGTTTCTATTTGCTGTACTATGGACGCGCTTTTTTTGTTATATCGTCCTTACATTTAGTTATAAATTCAAAACTAAAGATGTTACAATATTTTAGTAAAAGTATAATTTAAAAGAGTGTCGATGGAGTTTGTTGCCCGTTCTTCTCCATGTGTAACCTACCAATCTCTTTGGTACCTACTATGCTTTTGAATGGGCAGCTAGCTTTTTTTAGATTTCTAACTGACTGGCTCCTTGACAATTCAAAAGTACCTGTAATAATAAATGCTTTAAGTAATAAATAAATGCTTTGAGTTCGAGTTTACTAAGAACTTTTAACTTCTTCTGTTTAAGTATTATTGTTGGTTCGGGTGAGTCTTGCAAGATATTTTTATTTAAAAATGCCTTATTATCGCTATTGGATTTTCAACGTCTCCTAAGTAAGCACTCCACACTGCCTGGTTCGGCAAAAAAAGCAATCAATCGGCAATACCTTTAAAAAATTCTAATTGTGCTACTTGGTATTCAAGGATCACTTTAATGGAAATGTTTTTTGTACACCTTTTCACGAATTCTTCGTAAAATTCATTCGAATACCAAACCCTTCATACTTTAAAAGGGGAAAAGGTAAGCACGATTGCAGAAACGTGAAAATATTTCGGAAATTTTATAATAAAGCGTGTTGCCAAAGTAACAGCAGAATAGGTTCCTACGGTGTAATCTATACATCTATACATGTCAATCAATCAATCAACTCAGCCTATCGCAGTCCACTGCTGGACATAGGCCTCTCCCAGGCTGTGCCACAACACCCTGTCCTCCGCCTTCCGCATCCAGTCTGACCCAGCCACCTTCTTAAGATCGTCGGTCCATCTAGCTGGGGGGCGTCCCACACTACGCTTGCCGATACGCGGTCTCCACTCCAGGACTCGTCTGCTCCATCGGCCATCGGTCCTTCGACAAACATGGCCAGCCCACTGCCACTTCAGTTTGCTTACTTTGCAAGCTATGTCGGTAACTCCGGTTCTTTTCCGGATAATTTAATTCCTGATCTTATCCTTCAAAGAGACTCCAAGCATAGCCCGCTCCATAGCACGCTGCGCAACCTTGAATTTGTGGACTAGCCCGACTGTCAGTGTCTACGTTTCGGCACCGTATGTAATGACGGGCAGGACGCACTGGTTAAAGACTTTAGTCTTCAGACATTGCGGGATAGGCGACGAGAAGACTTGACGCAGTTTTCCAAATGCCACCCAACCCAACTGGATCCTTCTGTCGGCTTCTTTGTCAAAGTTGTGTCTACCGACCTTGATGATTTGTCCTAGGTAGACATACTCCTTCACAACTTCGAGTAGCGACCCTTCGATGTGGATTGGACTCGGCAAGACGTGCGAATTGTACATGACTTTTGTCTTGTCCAAATTCATGCCGAGGCCAACCCGCCGAGAGGCTCCGTTTAGGCTGTGCAGCATCTGGTCTAACTGTTCCAGCGTCTCTGCCATTATGACGATGTCATCAGCAAAGCGAAGGTGTGAGATGTACTCGCCGTTCACGTTGATACCCTGTCCAGTCCAGTCCAGCGTCTTGAAGACGTCCTCCAACGCATTGGTGAACAGTTTTGGGGATATCACATCCCCCTGTCTCACCCCTCTCGAGCAGTTGGATGGGACTGTTTTTCTGATCTTGGATCTGGACAGTCATCGTGGCAGCGTCATACAAACATCTCAACACTTCTATGTAGCGCCAGTCAATTCGACATCGTTGTAGAGAGGCCAGAACTGCCCATATTTCGATGGAGTCGAAGGCTTTCTCGTAGTCCACAAATGCCATACACAGCGGCTGGTTGTACTCCTCGGTCTTCTGTACAATTTGCCGAACAGTATGGATGTGGTCTACGGTACTGAAGCCTTTTCGAAAACCGGCTTGTTCTGGCGGCTTGAACTCGTCAAGTCTCCTGGTTCGTGACGACCCTCGAGAACAGCTTGTATACGTGGCTCAGAAGTGAGATGGGTCTATAGTTCTTCAGCAAGGTTTTGTCGCCTTTTTTGAAGAACAGAACCACCGCACCCCTGTTCCACGCTTCGGGCGTTGTACCCTCTTGGATGACGGAGTTAAAGAGACTCGCTAGCTCCTTCAGGACTGGAGCCCCGCCCGCTTTAAGGAGCTCTGTCATTATTCCGTCATCACCAGGTGCCTTGTTGTTCTTAAGCTGCTCGAGAGCCGCCCTAATCTCGCTCTGGTCGACATCCGGGATGTCCTCCGTGTAGTGGCGCGTTAATTCGGCTCGATGGTCATCCGCACTATGCCCCGCTGGTTTTGGCGTTCGCGTTGAGTATAGGTGCCCGTAGAAATCCTCGACTTTCTCGAATATCTCAGGCTTCGAAGTCACGATTCTGCCATCCGCAGTTCTTAGTTTCGTCAGATGAGGCCTCCCTAGTTGCTGAGCGAACACTTTCGACCCTTGGTTCTGCTCAATCGCGACCATGATGTCGCGCGTGATGGAGCACCGAAGATCGCGTCGCGTCAGTTTCCTAATTTTTAAGTTTAGGGTTCTCCTAACTGATGAAGACGGCTGCGTGGATGGCAGCTCTCGTCTTTCCCTTATAAGCCCAAGAGTCTTCGAGGAAAGTTTGGACACCTTACTTTTTCGCTGCAACGGGAAATGTCTGCGGGACACGTCGCGTAATGCTTTGACCACCTCGTTAGCTTTCTCTTCAACAATGTCTATGGTTTCCAATTGGGCGAATCGATTTTGAAGTTCCAGTTGGAACTTTTCGGATCCTAGAGCGGCTTGAAGCTGCGTAGGTAGGACGGTATGCCTCATCATACGGATCCTTTCAGCTCGAAAATTGATATTTAGAATTCCTCGGACAAGCCTGTGATCGCTTCCGGTATTGAACCTACTAATCACGGAGACATCTGTAAATATATCTTCTTATCCGTCATGATGAAGTCTATCTCGTTCCTTGTCACGTTATCGGGGCTTTGCCAGGTCCACTTCCTTTGGGGTTTCTTTTCGAAGAATGAATTCATCAAGAATAGCCCCTGCGACTCTAAAAAGTTGACCAGCATTTGCCTCCTGTGATTCCTGCGCCCCAAACCGAACGATCCGACTTTCGATTCACCGCGTTCTTGTACTCCCACTTTGGCATTGAAGTCCCCCATAACAATGTTGTAGTGGGCCTTTGTTGTACTGTGCATTGCCTTGGCAATATCCTCGTACATGGCCTCGGCTGTCTCGTCAGAGCATGTCGAAGTCGGCGCATATACCTGTATCACTTTCAAGTAGTACCTGTCAGTGAGTTTCAGTACAAGGTACGCTACCCGTGTCGACACACTACTGATTTCCACAACGCTGCTAGTGAGTTCCTTGTTGACTAGAAAGCCGACCCCACCTTGGAAGAGCTGATCACTTTCGCGGAAGTAAAATAGGTGGCCTACCTCCAGGGTTATCGTGTCCTTCCCCTGTCTCCGGACTTCAGATAACCCCAGTATATTGGCATATACTGGGGTTATCTGAAAAGCGTAAAAATAAATATAAATAAAACTAAATATAAAATATAACTAAACTGTAAATATCAATTATCGTTAACTGGCGTTAGCGCGACCAACTCTACCTCAAGTTCGGCAAGGTGATGGTCCAACCTCATCGAACGTCCATTTTACGTAGCCAGATGTAGTCGTCGTTGGTAGCATTTTTTTTTTTTTTTTTTTTTGCCGGGGTGGTAAATCCTCATGGATGTCCTCCGCCCTAGGGTGGGCGGAGGGGTCTGTCAGACTCTTACTGGCTAAAAACCACCCCGGTGTTCCCTTTCCCACACTTACTTGCACCGGGGATCTTGGGAGCTAGTATTACTTCCGTGATCCCCGGCTAGTGCCGGCCCGCCTC
This sequence comes from Tiliacea citrago, assembly GCA_963921375.1. NCBI lineage: Eukaryota > Metazoa > Arthropoda > Insecta > Lepidoptera > Noctuidae > Tiliacea > Tiliacea citrago. The sequence continues at coordinate 17,165,247 of OY992784.1, forward strand.
TGCGGGCCACCTCAAGTCTGCGGGGGGGGTAAGGTGTTGGACCCCCCCACGACGTTTGAAAGGGGCGCGCGTGGAACACTACGCACCGCCACCTTTGGTCCAGTGTGATGGGGGGCGGCGGACGTCCCCGAGTCCGCCGCCCCCCTGATGACTCTGACGGCCATCGCTCTCTGCGGCTTCCGCAGGACTGCGATGCTTCCGGCCGTAAGGTCAGCCGCCCAGATCGGGGCCCTATAAAGGGCCATCGATCGCACGATCCCCACGTAGAGCCGCCTACAGGCGGCGCTCGGACCCCCCAGATTGGGAAGCAGCGTTGACAACGCCCCAGCCGCGCCCAACAACTTGGGCGCCAGCCGCCGGAAGTGGGGGCCAAAATCCCACCGGCTGTCGAGCACCAATCCTAGGTACTTCATGGTGGACTCGACAGCGATTTGAGCCCCCACGACCGAGCCTTGTGGAACACCGCACGACATGGTCTTTGGTAGCCTTTTTTTTTTTTTTTTTTCACGCTGAGAAATGCATTACGCATCACCGCTCGTCGGGGGTAGCCTGCCGTAACCCGGTGATTCTTCGCACCCCCCGTCCCGCCGTTACCGTGACCGCTACCTTGACCAGGAATAGCGGGACCACCGGGAACTGGGGGCCGTTGTTTTAGCACTTTCATTGAGAGGTTTAATGCCCGTAGTCACCACGCTGGGCATGCGCGTTGGTGACCGCAGGGCCAATCCTTTCGCAACGATAACGCTGCTGCCCGTCATCGCTCTGGAGAATTTAGGTTGGCTTTTTGGATGGTTATACCGCGATCGGTCGGTCGTCAGCGCCTCGTTCGTCAGTGGCAGGGTGTACCGTGCGCAGGTGACGTTGACATTTGACAGAGACCGGTTGTTGTGTGCTCCCCCTTACACCCCATCTATACATGTAGCGGAGTTAAAACTGTACAACATTAAATATTTTTGAAAAAGTAATTGCTACGTGGTCTGAGAACGATTTTTACGCCGAAAATATTTTTTTTTTAAATTTGTGTCTGTCTGTTTGTCTGAATGTATGTTCCAGCATCACGCAAATACTACCGTATGATTTTGTTCAAAGGACAATGAACAAGTCACTATTTATGGGAAGTGGAGCATTTGGTTTTATACCGCGGCCATCGTTGAAACCTTAGTTGGTATTGGAAAAACCTACCACATAAATGAATTGATAAACTATTTTTCTACAAATGCAGTCCGAGATGATATATTTGAACTTGATTTATTATGTAAAAAATGGGGTCTAAGCTGTACAAACCTGCTTTTAGATGATGTATAAAAAAAAAAAAAAATGTTATTTATAATGATACTAGTGCGGTAAGTTATTTTTGTCGAGGGCTTACGATAGTCACGAGTTTATAATGAAACAAGCCATCAAAACATTTTCATAGAATGGTAGGGTATTTCTTCGAGTCTTCCATGATATAAAATTATTGTAAATCATTAAATAGCGCTGTCACGATTTTGGCGGCAAGAGAGCATTTTCTGCAATTTGCACCTGATTCAAGATATCAGGTGGAGTAGATTCCATATTAATATCGGATTCCTCGCGTGAACTCATATTATTATTTTGTTTATAAATATCAGTCGGAAAGTCGCAACAATCTTTGACGTTTCTAATATGAAAATGGTGCGCATTTTTTGCAAATGGAGCGTGTCGGGCTTACATTTGTCTACTCGTTTGTAAAAACCAACTTACCGCACCAGTATCATAAGTAACTATTTTATAGAAATAAAAAAAAACCATAAAGGATACGCACAGCGATATACAATGAAGTATATGATAAAATAGGTACTTAGGTGCGAGTACCTATTTTACCGCACATTACGTTGCATTTTTTGAGCAAATCTGTTGAAAAAGTTTATTTTATTTTTATTATCTGTATAACTCGGTTCAGAATGATGTTAGGTTATTTTACCGCGTATTAACTTTTGTTCGTCATATTATTCTGCATCTAATTAATAATGTTTAATCAATGGCCCCGATTTTTTTTAAATTACAGACTATAGGCTATAAATATTACGCTATTTGTTATGAGGGTGAGCAATATTACATTATGTGTGTATTCTTTTATAGTTTACCGCGAAGTGTAAAATAACGTGCAAAAGGTTAGAATAATGCAATGATCTTTTCAATGATTATTATCACGCTATACCTTTATGGAGCTAAGTAGTACCATACTACGCATTTAAGAACGGCGATTTTAGTCAACTTTCAATAAAACAAATAGCTTAGTGGTCCGACGACTGCTTTGTAAATCTGTGGTAGTAAGTACGATTCCAAACTGTTGATATTTTTTGTGATTCTTTTTAGGGTACCGTACCCAAAAGGTGCCAATGGGACCTTATTAGTAAGGCTCCGTTGTCCGTCCGTCCATCTGTCACAGGGTTATATCTTTTTAACCGTAATAGATAAACAGACTCTAAAAATTTTCACAGAGTGTGTACTGCTATAATAGCCGCTATAAAAACAAAATAAAGTTATTACGTAATTAAAAGGAAAAAGAAACATTTTTTTTCGGTGGTTCTAGAAAATATTGTACGGTGCTACGGAACCCTTTGTGTGCGAGTCCGACTCGCAATGGGCCGATTTTCTTTCATATTATTATACTATTACATGATAATGCGTAGAACGTACACAGAAATGTAGGCTTCTTCAACAAATATTTATGGTTAGGTTACTGTTAATGAGAAATCCCGTGTGTTCTAAATCTACTGTTATATTATTTTACTGATAAGATTATTCCTGACGAACGGCTATTGGTCAGGAATAATCTATAAGAATGCATCAGTCAGTGTATCTATGTTGTGCCATTAGGTAGTATAATGCAGGAACTAATAGAGAAATAATAAAAAAACCGGCCAAGTGTGAGTCAGACTCGCCATGAAGGGTTCCGTACCATTATCTATCAAAACGGCAAAAAAATCACGTTTGTTGTATGGGAGCCCCCCTTAAATATTTGTTTTATTTTAATTTAATTATATGTTACGAAACTGATTATATAACTAAATATTCTGTGAATATTTCAAGCATCTACCTGTTGCCGTTATCAATATCGAGCAAAAACGAGCAAAAAAATCACGTTTGTTGTATGGGAGCCCCCTTAAATATTTATTTTATTATGTTTTTTAATATTTGTTATTATAGCGGCAACAGAAATACACCATCTGTGAAAATTTCAACTGTCTAACTTTCACGGTTCATGAGATACAGCCTGGTGATAGACGAACAGACAGACGGCGGAGCCTTAGTAATAGGGTTCCCGTTTTACTCTTTGGGTACGGAACCCTTAAAACGATATGTTGCATCGACCCCTGAATAAATTGAAATAGGGACAAGGGAATGATGATGATGTAGGAACGCAGGCGTTCATTAATTCACTAAAAACAAAAACTTCGCAAGCAATGGGAACTTGCTACTGAAGGCTGCGGGTATTGACCTCAGGACAAGCTACTTCTCACAAGGACAACTGTACGCGTGCTTCCGCGTCACCAGTCCTGACTCTCTGCATATTTTGGCTGCTGAGACCTTTGTGACATTTTGGAACTTTTGGCACTGCGACTTGAATTTGAACGTTTTTTAATTACGAGAATTGGCCTTCAGAACTACAAACATAGTATACAGGGAAGTTTTATTAAAATGTGGCAGGTATTTAAGTATTATTGTGCTGTTTTACGAATTCCACTTCCTCAGTAGAAGCTAGAAAAATATATTTCTACTATGAACCTTACGTAAACTTGAAAATAATTCAGCTGTTAATGTATTCCACTATACTACGTTGGTTTTCAATGGGAACACGAGATTGCTCTACTACGCCAGAATTTACTAGAAAGTTTGTCTCGATTGTTAAGCGAATAAACATGCGGGTGAATCGTTCGAAACAGCCCGCATTAAACAAGTGGTACAGGTAGAAATGTAAGAGGCAAAACTTTTGTACAACTATCTGTAAAGCTATCTAACGCACCGCTGGAACTATGTGATGAAGAATCACTGGCATGCGCGACGTTACCCTGTCACTCACTCCGTGAATGTTCGCGCTAAACTACGTAAAACAAAGGTGTTTTGTAAGGGCTGATTTTACCAAATTCAGATATCTTTTATCTGTGGAATAAAATATAGTAGTAGTATGACAGACTTCTTGGCGGGAATGTGAAGCGCCATTTTTAGCGGTTTTGTTTTATTTTCTGAAATTTGTGTTTAGCCTAATATTAATGTGTAATAATGGTGGATTATTAACCACTAAGTGTTGTGACTACCCCTGAACATGCAATAGTGTAGGCAAATGAAACAAAACAGTGCAACATCACTTCAAGTTCTCTCAAGAAGTCCGCGTGAGGTCTCAGTAAAGTGCCACATCTTTACTGAATCTCAAGTGGAACAGGCGGGCGGGGATATCATCTATCATGCATTGTATATAATTTATTCCATCATTATTTCAAAAAACTTAGTAAATAAATAAAGACTTGTCTCAAAGGTCCCAGCAACCAGTCCGTTAAAATATTATAAAAAAGAAGGAAAAGAATTATGACAAAACTTCAAAATTAATTCGCGGGGTTAGACCCCCAAGTACGAATAATGCCAATTCTATTAATCTTTCATAACCTTTTAAATTTCTGCTTAACAATATCGATACCTTTTGTTTCAACGTACTTTTATGGAATTTTGATCGATAAGGTATCCGATGTGGCGATCCCAATAATGATTAAAATGTTGGGCAAGTTGAAGCCCATTCAGTGGCCCAAATATTATATATTTCAACATTTTGCGATTGACCCTTAGTAGCTAGCGTAGAATCTATAAAAGGGTAATATCTAGGACAAAGAGACGCCCAACTCTAGTCTAATTTGATCGAGTTTATTTATTAATAATAAAATATTTATTTGCGTAAAACATTGTACAAAATGGTGTTAAATACAAAGTTATATGGCACACTGCTACTGGCTACTGGCCACTGCTCAAAATATAACCTGATCGGTGGCTTCTATGAAGTGCCGTAGTGAGAAGATAAGAAGTTCAAACCGCAAGGCTTCTTACATAACATAATAATTTTAACATAGGTAACATCACGACTGTAATCCCCGAAGGGTTAGTCAGAAGTGTACCTATAGTACACCCACATTTTGCAGACACGAGTATGTTTAAGTCACATGTAATAGGGAGCGAGCCTATTGCCAGCAATCGGGAAAGGTCCAGACTCCGGGCTGCAACTGAGAAATTCCTAATGGAAAATCCCAATAACACTTTGCCCGACCTGGGAATCGAACCCAGAACATCATGGTCAGCAGTAGCGGTTGCGACTTCTTCCGTCTTATTACAAAACAAGGTTTATCCTCAGACCCAAGTTTTACTCATGGAGCTATAATTGAATATCGAACTTTATTCCGTCTATGGTAAAGTTCCTAATACAAAACTGACAACTTAGTACCGAACTAAGTTTTCAGTTTTGTATAAAGAACGGTAAGTATATGGTTTTAAGCCATTTCAAAATATAAATCTTGTTTTGTAATAAGGGGGCTTATGTCTAGTTTATAGGTATTCAGAACACTTTTAACATAATTACCTATGACTGTAAATGATCTGCCACTGATTTTTTTTTACATTATGTCACTTATCCAATAGTAAGCTTCATGTTCATCGAATGGCTGTCATGAATGTAAAAGGAAAATGATTTTGCCAAACTGTGCTGAATCAGCCAGAAAAATGTCTTCGACTGAAAACTATATCGTGTCCTAAATTCCAAATCCCCGATAAAACTGCTCACATTTTCCATATATTTATTACATCCAGTGGGTTTTAGATTGTTCTTCATCAAAATCTATCTGCCTATAGCCTTTTCCCAACTATGTTGGGGTCGGCTTCTAATCTAACTGGATGCATCTGAATAGCAGTATTTTACATGGAGCGACTGCCTATCTGACCTCTACAACCCAGTAACTGGGTAATACGATACCCCTGATCCCGATTGGTTGTCAGACTTTCGTGTTTCTGACGACCCTTAACGACTTTCAAAGATCCACGAATGACAGCCGGGACTTAACGTGCTTTCCGAGACACGGAGGAGTCTTGGTATGTAAAGATGGTCACCCATCCACGGACCAACCCCGGCAAACGTAGCTTAACCAGATGGATGGAGCCGTGCGGCTGTTATTATTAGTGTACTAGAATAGAATAGAATACTCTTTATTATGTACACCATAAAAATTACAGATATAAATGTTGAAGTTTTACATAGGGTGACACAATGGGCGGTCTTATCGCTAAAAGCGATCTTTTACAGACAACCTTTGGATGGATTAAAGGGAGAAGGAGAAGGTTTTTACACTTTGTACGAAAGTATAGACGAATAGCTTTAGAGTATAAGTCAGTGGTATTGTAGTTAAGTAATTTTATCTAGTAGTCATCATACGTCAACGTCATCACACTGATCACACCACAAACGGCTTTTTTCAAAGCCACTTTTATTATACTTGCAAGACACTGTTTCAATCTATCAGTGCTTACACGTATGGTAAAGGTGGACTGAAGACATCTGCTTATAGGAGACTGAAGCCAGGAAGTCAGTCACAGATTTTAGGTAACTGGACTACGTGCACCACGTCCGGGCTAGGTAAGCATTTTTTTTGCTCCGGCTTACCTTTCTCATAAACTCACCCTTCGCCACTGGAGAGACAATACTGCAGGTAGTCGGTGGTGTACCATTTACATATACAATAAATACATACATACATAAACAATACACTTATCTATATAAATATATATATACAATAATAAACATGAAACAAGAGCAAGGAACTGTATTATCTAATGATGATGTTTGAGGTGTGAGGAAGTGTTTTTTTACCTGAATTTTAAAAGTGGACAAAGATTGAGCACGCCTTATCGACAAGGGCAAGGCATTCCATAACCGCTTGAACTGTAAAAGATTTGTCATAAATGCTGGTGGATTGCATCGCCATCTCTAGTCTCAAGTTTTCCGATGACATAATTATATCTATTATGTGTGTCATGAAGAAACTTGAAACGTTTTTTAAGATAAGAGGGGGTTGTAGGATTGAACAGAATACTACTAGCTACCCGCAGCTTAGCCCGCGTGCCTTTTTCTAAAATAAAAGTAGCCTAAGTTACTCCTTATGACATTAGCTATCTGCCCGTGAAAGTCGCGTCTAAATCGACCCAGCCGTTTCGGAGATTAGCCGGAACTAAACACCAGGCAACAAAAAAAAAATTGTTATAAGTACCGTATACACCTACTTTATAATTATGCATTTAGTTAAAAGCTGTTATTTGGCATTACAAATACTTCAATGTTATTTATGTCTATAGATTAGACAGGTCAATGTTACGTATAACCAAAAAAGAAAAGATGGTATAGGTATTTCGGGAACAGACAAGTACCTAATTATTACGGAGCAAACAAGTCTGAAGTACCCTATTTACAAGATAAACCAACACGTTATCAAACATCGTCGTGCATTATCCCCTTTCCCGCTTCTACTTGTTCTTACTAATCGGTTAATCAACTGGAATAGCTCTCGTTACCCCGGATTCTAAGAAAACAGATCGTGGTTGTAACAAACTAACAAGGTGGTTTTGTGCTGTCGATTTGTAAGAAAAAGTTAGATCTATCCAAGAATATTCGGTGATAAACGTGTGTGCAAGTCTGGAACATCAATTTGCAGAACAATGCTTTCTCTGAATGTGGAAGTTTTGCACATAAAAGCGTCCTAATACAATTTAGTGGTGGGAGCGAACAATAATTCTCGGCCCGACAATAACTTGGGGACCTACGGTGCGTTCACCTATTTGGATGGAAGACATCGATTCGGATCTTTTGAGAATATGTGTTTAAAATTAGGGTTATGATTAATGTTCTAAACGTGCAAATTTCGTATTAAAATACAAACATTGGTGCTTCAAGTAACTTTATTACTAAGCCAATTTTGACATAATATTATAATAGATTTTTTTTAAATATGTAACAGCGGTTTTTATGGTAGGTAACTAAATAAGGAGAAATTCCTGAGCAGGAAAGCTATATAACAGATAATGTAGGTAATACGTTTCAGTTATAAACGCATTACGATAAAGATGGTTTGATGCAGTGCTTTGGCACAATCCCCTAGGGCGAACAAGCACGCTTACAATTCTACATGGGGGATCATTAGCGTAACATTGGTATGTTTATGACATTATATAGGCTATTAGGTTACATGCAAAGACTATATAACCACTATGTTATGTATGTATGTGGTTATATTCTCTTTGGTTACATGTCTTGTTGTTACGTATGTCAGACACATCTATATAATACGTTTGTGGATAACCATTTAAGGAATCTGAATAATTACCAAGATAATAATGATGTAACTTGTATTGAGATTTATGCTTACCAATATTTATTAATTACAAAAATGATATAACTTTAACGGTAGGTTTCCGTATTCACGACCTCAGTGAATACGAACACATACAGTTGAATGAGGAAATGGAAATATATTCCATACATTTTTATTTATCAAAAGGAAACCTTACAGCTCCCGGCAGTACCATCGTTATCAAGTTTTCACGCAAATATGAACTTTTGGAGGCAATTTGAGACGTACCTACCTTATATATGTAACTTTATTTTTTATGACGTGTATAAGTAACATTCGCCCTCTTTTCCTGTGACAGAAATATAATTTGGTCGGAGACATCTGGTTGAAATCACGGCGCGCAAACATCCTATATATGAATCAAAGTCGGTTTGATATATCTCTTCCAGTGTAAAAAATACCGTTGAAAATTTTACCGAGTGGTTTTGGAAAGATACTGTAATTTGTTCATAGACCACAAATATTGTCGTGAAGGAAAGTATCGAGATGAAGTCAATATAATCATCGCAAAAAGCCGATGTCTGCGATGTCGTAAAAAGAGGTAGGTAGCGCAACCTGTCATGTTGGGCATGAATCATAGGTGTAACGTGAAACATGGAGTGTCAAGCTTTCACATCAATGATTGATACTAGATATGTCGATGTGTTGCTTATATGGCACAACATGAAGATACGGATTTGGTAAATCAGATCAAAATATATTTGTATCTTTTATAATGAAAAACTATTATTAATCATTAGTTCATAATAGGGTATTTTACAGTATTTTTTGAATTTAGATTTTTGAAACCAACAAAACATTAAGCCACGGTAAAAAAAAATGTTGTTTTTAAAGTATATTGTAGACAGAGACAGCACTGCTGCGATCTGACGTCACAACACAGGAACGCCTAGTAACTTCGCGCCATTTAGTACAATGATCTTTTTGCGTGACAAGGATAGTAGAATGATTTTAAAAGCGTGTAACCTAATTTCTTGTGTTCTCGACCGATTTTTTTTTTCACTAATCGTCTTTATAGTAACATCTTTAAAAAAAAATATTTATACTTGTCTAAAAATAATAAACCGTAACCGTCGTATGGTTACTCGAGATTGACCATCGCGACGTAAGTAACCATACTATTCGGTACTTGATACTCACAATAAATCGATTCAAGTTAAATGTCAAAACGGGCCTATTATTTTTTGATAACTTTAATTCATGTATAGTTTTGATAGCAGTCAAATACCCTATTGAAATACATAATCCTTCTTAGCAGTCGGGTAAAAACGACGTGCTAAATAGAATTTAATTTAAATTGTTTGTAAATCCAAAATTGCTACCGCTTAACGCTGTTATAGTTGACTACGAACTTCATTACTCTACTAAGAATAAAATACCCTATCAAAATAAATTTAGCAAGAAAATTAGGTGTCTGGTATTTGATGTGCAACCTAGGTACAATAAGCCTGCAAATTGTGCCCATAGTTCAGTTTTAGTTTCAAAGGATAGTCGGCTGTAGTAATGTACATAGTTGAGTGGCCACCTGGCGGCCATGCCATGCCGGACTTGCAATATTGTTAATATTCCTCGCTAATATTGTTACAGTTTGCAGGCAGGCAGCACGGAATGACCTCCTCAGTTCGCGGGTTTGTTACTAACTAAAACATGGCTGTGTGTAGACTGTAGTGCATAAACACAACGTGCTCCACAATGACAATCTACTAACAACATTGTTCTCGTACGTTATTATTGCATGTAGCTTTTTTGGTTGGTCTTTTGTGTAGATTGTTCATAGGTTGCCCTACAAAAAACAGGTTACCTCGTAAAAAACAAGCGAGACTTAGAGTAGTCGCATATGATGTGTAACATCTGACATCTCACCTTGGTAATAAGCAACTGAGCAGCGACAGTATTAACCACATAATTAAAAAAAAACTTTTTACAAAAAAAAAACAACCGACTTCCAAAAAACACTACAAAGTGAAAAATAACTTTAATTTCGGAAGTCGGTGTCTTTGGATCTTTATTTGAGTTTTTTGCCACCGACTTCCGAAATTAAAGTTATTTTTCACTTTGTAGTGTTTTTTGGAAGTCGGTTGTTTTTTTTTTGTAAAAAGTTTTTTATTTTTCACTTTTTAGTGGGTCAGTTTGTAATTTATCTAATTTACAATAGCCTAATGTGAAATGCTCATCACCTTTTACAAAATTTTGCTTTTCCCGATGCAGGGGTGTTAATTGTTGAGGAGTTCTACTGGTAAGAACCAGGAGAACTGATAGTGACTTCACCATATGCATTTTGATGAGCATAAATTGCTTAGCAACCATATTAAAGTGCCTAATCGAATCGCAACGGTGAAATACTTATTATAAAGTAGTTCCGGTGGCCATTTGTGGTCTTCATAATCAGTTCCACTTCACCAAATTATGCTTTTCGAGTGCAAATACACGAGTTACTATAAAAATAACTCAAATCGCTATAGGTATGCCTATAAAATTTGAGGATTTCCCTTGATTTCCATGAGATCCCCTTATCAGATTCTGATTTGGTGGCAATCGAACCACCTCGGGAGCATACCCTTCCATACAAAAAAAGAATTTTCAAAATCCGTCCACAAATGACGGAGTAATCGGTGAACATACATAAAAAAAAAACAAACATACAGCCGAACATATAACCTCCTCCTTTTTGGAAGTCGGTTAAAAATCCTAAATACTGAAATATTTATTAGAATAATTATTCATTACTAGTGGTCGCCCACTACCCATTCTACTTACAATCTATATGGTACTTACTAATTCCATGCTATTATAAAGTAGGTACTTACTAGTTCCATACTAACAAAAGTACTTACTTATTCGATGTTCAAGTTGTCAGTTCCTGTTACACAATTCCGTCCCTTTTCACGAAATCACTCCCACAGAGAGGAAAGATGTTACACATCATAAAGCACAAACGAGAGTGGTCTGATTGGGTACCAAAAACATAATATATTATGTACAAATTTAATACAGCTGAAGAGTTTGATTGTTTATTTGTTTGCGTTAATTTCTGGAACTACCGCGACCGGTCGTATTTGAAATATTTTCTTTGCATTTGACAGCCCAATTTTTGAGGAAGGTTATCCTAACCAATATTATAGATGCACAAGTGAGTTTATTTGTTACGCTTTTACGCTAAAACCGCTGAACAGATTTGGATGATGACAGAAGGGGTCTAAAGTAAATAAAACGGGACGTCATTACACTACAAAATATTTAATCAGACTGCCTAACACGCTACAAGTTACTGCTCTTAATTTTATTTTAACATTTGTTTATAATATGCTTACGTACACATAATATAGGTGTGGCTGTCACGGCCTTGGCACATACGGTTTAAGACAATTATTCCTCAAAAAGAATACAATTCACTTATCATGAGAAATACAAGTTAATCTTAATACCAAATTCAAGTTATGTATCCCCTTTGTTGCACCTATACATGTTTTGTCTCTGCATCACCCTAAGGTTGACACTGTAGAAAATGCCTCAGGCATTAAGTCCGCCTTTGTACAGAATTTTTTCTTGTGCATAAAGTTTTAATAAATAAAATATAAACATGGGTAGACCATGACCTGAAGAAGGATATACTACTTTTCAGAATCGCATAAAACATCACGCTACAATCCTTAGAAGCCGAGCAAAATGAAAAATAGAACGCGAAATCGAAGTAACAGTGCGGGCGGGCGATGCGATGCGACGCGGTGGATCGGGGCCGCCCGACGAGAACCGAGCATAACCGAGAAGAGCCGAACTGTACATGTCTATATCAACGACTTACCATCCCGCGGGGCTCTAGGCGCTTTATTATATTAGTACCTATAGATATTGCGGTGACTTACGACTTCCACGCGAACGTAGTCGCGGGCAGATGCTAGTATTTTATAGGGTTGGAGGCATTTTAAAACGAGCCCTTATTTAACCACTTTAACTTCTCACAAATGTTCAATTTTTCCGTTAATACGAGCTACTAATAGCGTTAGCTAAAAATCTAAAGTAATGTGACAACATAGCCTTAATCCCTGTTCATCAGGATTAACGTAGTGCGCTAAAAGCACAACACTAACACCGGCAAAGTTGAACATACTTCAGACAGTTGCTACGGAACCACTTCTTACCGACGAGGCACTTAGCACTTCTGATCGGGGTTTTTTCAAGATTTTCACGTCGATTAATGTTAGTTGATCTTCTAGTTCATGCCACTTTTACTCTAATTAACTGCACCGAGCGATCCCGGGAAGTTCTGCAACATTGCTCGTAATATAAATTTACATTTTAACGGGCAGTTACTGTGCAGTCGGGCGGAGCGGCCGCTTGGAATACAACCTTATAGTGCCCGACATGCATTTAAACTGCCTTATGAACACTTTAAAATTATTATCATATCCACATATTGAATACGTGAACATTTTTCCTTGCAGGTAGCTTCTATTCGGAGAACAATTTACTATAGTACCTACTTCACGATTAAGTGTAGGATATCTCGGCTTCAAAGAGAAAAGTTTCGCTTCCGGGCTGGAAGGTAACTACTTCAATTTAAATTGCATCTCTTTGATATAAGTAAAACAACTTTATCTAACTTAATTTGAGATAGTGTCGAGCTTCCGGAACTTATTTCAATAGATATAGCTTCACAGAAAACTTTTGTGCTTCGGGGCATTTAACAGCTTCAATGCGGAAATGAAGCTACGGCGACACTAGTGTCTGTATACTTACGTTTACACTTTTTATACACCTCTTTTCTTGGTGTCAACTCCAGCGTATTAAAAAATCGCCGAGGGGAAATAGTCGGAAACACTTTAAAACTTTTTTAATCTGTGACGAAACTTCGTTCGCGTTGTCAGTGAACAGCGAGGCTTCAGATTTTTCTGAATTGCTTTTAGGATGTTCAATTTTTAACTTTGCGAATTGAAAAGGAACTTTTGTAGTTGGAGAACGGGTCATCTCGTTATCTGCTTTAAGTATCTCACTGCAACTTCGCCCGAAATGTGGTAGAACTTTTAAGTATGTTTAACCTTATCCAAATTATTCATAGGGATATATATTATTTACTCGGACCTCTATCATTTACCACTTATAATTTTATGAATAAACTAAGTTCATTACAGTTGGGGCTGTGCAAACTTAGTTTGAGGGCCCTAAAGGGTTTTTATAAACTTTGCCCGAAGCTAATTTCTCTTCCTTCCTTTCTGGTCTTACTTGTCCTTTGGGTACCTACCTAGAAACTGCATTTATCTTGTTAGGGAGGACTAGCAATAGTTCTGACCCTGTTAGAGGGCTAATTAAAACGTCCTCGGGGTAAAGTGTGTCGTGGCTAGCCGCATGCCCGTCACTGTGACTGTAGCTTCCGCTCCGATAATACTGGCCTCGGAAATTCACCAGCTCTCCAAGAGGCACGTTACATTTTGTGAGGATTAGGCGGCTGTCAGGCAAGAGTACAGGTTTCCAGTGATAAACGGTTACAATAAATTAAACAGTCTTGTATGACGTAACCAACTGAAGGTTCGCACAATTTTGTGTTTTTGAGATTTCTGATTGTTTATAATTATACCTTTTACTCTTAATTATTGAATATCTTTTGAGTTCCATTGCAATTATTGTCCCGCGTAAAGTGAATTATGAGCATATATTATGGGAAACAAATACGACATAATCGTATTGCCTCGAAAGCTGTTAAAATTAATCACACGTTACGCGAATACGCGTTATTAGCAATTGAATAGGTGCTACGTAGCTTGAAAGTGAATTAATGTTGTCATATATATGTAGCAGTTTTACAGCGCGCGCAATAAAACGTGATGTTACGATATGTGCTCAAGGAATTATGAGCCGAAATTAAATTTTTAATATCCTCGTAGTAATAACATCCTAAAATTGTTACGATCGTCGTATCATAGTACATTTTTACACTACTGGAGAGCATTAATCACGAGGGCCGAGCGAAATCCACGGGCGGTAAATAATTTACTGCTGATATCGAGTCTTCGCTCCATAAATCCTCGTCATGAAATAGCAACCGCATTGACAGTCACTCGATTATAATCAGAGGTGGCACCCCTCATCTGATATTCTGTATTAATCACCGGCTAAGATCGCTGTGGGCGTGAGGCTGTCTGGTTACAGCTTAGGATTACTGCAAACTAACCAGGGATCGTTGGGCTTAATAGGAGCGCAACAAAGTTGCTCGTGAAGCATTTTGGTGTATTGATAATGGGTTGCACAAAGGATCTGCGGTAACAACCGGCTTAGGTCCTCGTGTGTGCATGCTGTAGCTTGCGATAAACTTGGCTCTATAGACTGTAAACATGAGGCCTGCAGGGAACTCATTTTTGCGCGTCGTAATAACGCATCAAGTATGGGCGGCAATCTTAATATGAAGCAGGTAGTTTCAGGCTATATTTACTTACACGTTTTATTAATACACGTTATATTTCTTTTTATACCAAGAATTTTCCTGTAAAATTACATGATGATATGTTATGTTATACTTAGAATGGGTATTATAAGAAAAATCCATTTGGCAACAAATCTCATTTATTTGCAATGCCAAAGCTTCGTTTTTAATATAGCAACATATTTTATACGTTACCGGAAAAAAGTGCAGGTAACTCTTTGTACTATCGTCCGCAGAATATAACAGGAAATTTAGCTATATATTTGAGCGGTACAGAATTACTTATATCGGGGAGATCCAGAATTTTATACACGTAGGAAAATCATAAATAGGAAGACCCTTTTTTCCTTGAATCATTTATCGTCCGATACGATAACTGTGTATATGTATCACTATTATATTCTTGGAACAGATCAGTTATATTTTAGCCCTGTGAGATTCGGTTTCTCTTCGCTCCGTCATCGCAGTTTATTAAGAGCAATCTCAGATGCTATCTCGCCGGTTATTTTGTTACGTAGAAATTATACAGCCACTTCAGTTTGTTGATGAAATGCGAAAAGATTGTTTTATGAAGCGGTAAGAGTGTTACTTTGAATTGAAATGCGATAAGAGTGTTACCTTTCCACAATGGCCGATGTGCGACCCTCTTCAATGCCCATTGGTGGTTTAGTATGTCAAAAGGTTCATCGAAGTAGAGGTCCATTAATGGATGGCATCATAAGGCAGAAGTACATTGATCATATAGCACATTGTATATTTTTATTAGGGCTCCGTAGTCAATAAGAACCCTTATAGTTTCGCCATATCCGTCTTTCTGTCTGTCTGTCTATCCCCGGCTTAGCTCAGAGACTCTTTGTACTAGAAAGCTGTAATTTGGCATGGGTATACATATTAATCAAAGTTGCAAAGTGGTAAAATAAAAACTCCAAAAAAATTTGTATGGTACCTCCCTTGTACGTAAAGTGGGGATGGTATTTTTTTTCTCGTCTTTCCCATAGTGTGGGGTATCGTTGGATTGGCCATTCAAAAATATATAATTGCTGGGTTGTCAAAACCATTTTTCGTTTCAGGGTTCCGTTTGCGTAATATTAAGCTTTAAAGTGCTAATTTTTGTCCGAGTCAAGTATCCCCCCCTGCCAGCTAAATGGTTGTTTCTGGATATGTAAAAAAATCATGGTAGTAGTATATATAGAAAAATATAAATAATTAAAAGGAAAATTATCACAGCTAAGTAGGCTTTACAAGTTAACGAGTAATAGTCGATCAACTTACATTTGCAGTTGGAGAATCGACCGTGACGTATATCGATGTATGGGAGAACATGTTTTTCAACTACAGTGTTGTTTGTTTTTGGGATAAACTCATCCCAACTACGGAACCCTTCATTGTGTGTGTCCGACACGCACTTAACTGGTTTTTTTTTAACTTAAGCCTCTACCGCCATCCAATTAATGGTTTAATATAAATGAGTTAAATTGAAAGCACGTATGTAGGTATGTGTTGGGAACCCCTACCTTTTCTATAAGTTTCACTGTTATCCCCACTTAGCAACGAGCTTCAAGTCGAGTCCAACTTTAATGTTCTTCAATTCTTAGTTGAAGTTATAAGGAAAGTTAAGCAGTTGATGCGCTCCAAGGTTTTCTTTCCTCTCAGATTCATAAACAAAGTTTTATTACCTAGCGATGTAGACTTCTGTATCACATCATGTTAAGGGGGATGCGCTAAGGTAGCCCGCGAAATTCAAATTTTATTACGTTTTTTGCAATTTGCAGGTCAGTAACAGGTTGTATGTTGATCTAAATATGATTCGCAGCCGTAACAAATAAGGCTTTATAGAATTATAATCATTAGAATCGGCAGTACAACTAACTCTCTTCGTAAAATCCTATTGAATGACTATTTCTGAAATAATCATTTAGTAGGATTTTTTTTTTTAACTTAGGAAAGGCTTTGTGAATGTTGGAAAAAATAATATTGATTTTTATTTTCATTTAATGTTTTTTTAACATGATTCTTCTTATTTGTAATTTTCAATGTATAGTTTTCTATTTATACTCAATTTCTTACTAACATAGTGTATTAAGTCAAATTGTTACTAACAAAGTGAACTATATGTCTGAAATAAAGAGTTTTTATATAATGTTTCATCAGCCCGTATGAAAACATTTTAATGAAATGATTACAACACAAATGACACACCAGGACAAAAATAGCACAGTAAAGCTTAATATAGCTCCCTCGTAAATTCTATATATATATACACGCGTGCCCTCATGTATCTATTTATATCGGTATTATGTTGCGGGAGGCTAAATTTATGTTAGAATTAACTGCCTCCCGGCAACTGGTTTGTAGGTCAGGCTCGTTCAAGCTTCAGTTTTGCATGCCATTTAGATATTACGGTGTGAGGGTGTAACTTAGCGAAGTGGACCACCTGAGCTCAGCGTATCTTAGCCGAGTAAATAATAGCCTCGATTAAATAGTAATATAACTGCCCCGGAGTCTGCCCTTTGTCGGTAGAATATTAATTCTCTGGACAATGGGGTAACGGAAAATTATGCATTGACTTGTGTATTGAGGTATGCCTTTCTTGGGTTCAGATTCATTGTGCTCCTAGTTTTGTTGTGTGAATATGGAAGCTGAAGATGAATAGGAGCGTCAAATATGCAGTATCTGGTTTCATCCCATGGAACATGGTTTCATATGAAGCATGCATGTTTGTTCGAAAACACAAAGAACTATTTAAAACAGCAGAGGAAATAAGCTCTCGAAGTCGGCGTGACCAATATAGACTTGTGCTGGATGTGCTGCCTAGATCAGCGAAATATAATAAAAGCTCTCTGGCTATGTGTGTATAGACGTACCTATATAATAAATAAAAATAAATAAATTAAATTTAATTTAATTTAATTTTTTTTTTTTTTTTTTTTTAATGGCTCAATAATAATAATTTCTATAGTATTCATGATTTTTTAAAATGAATTTCAATGTAATATATTTCAATGTCATAATGTATTTTTAGTAAGTAAGTTTGCATGCTCAGTTTTAAGCAAAACATGTTCGATCTAATACTCATTTTTCATAATACCTTGTAAACCGTGTTTTATGCAAATAAAATATCTTATCTTATCTATCTCATCATACAAGTATGATTTATTGTGCATTGACTAGTTGTAATGTCAGCTAGAAATAACGATAAGCAGACACACTGATTAGGGACTCATTTACATATCTCCAGTGATTTGTTAAATGCGTTCAGGCAGAGTTGTATCTTGTTTTATTAAACGTCTGTTATCAAACTGTCAGAACAAAAACTGACCAATCCATGAGCAACGAGTAACCACAACACGTGCGTCACGTGACATGAAGTCCGGCCATTGTTAATGGAAAAACAATTCTAGCTGTTTTTCATTCAATACGTTACAAGTTCGAATATATTATATTCAGTGGGATTTATAGGCGAAACGCGAGGTATATGCAAATGAGAAACAAAGACTAGCGTATCACAAAACAAAAAGCACATGAATCGTTTTAGTGATGCGTGTTGTTGCGGAAAACTACGGGATTTTCCCGCTATATAAATGCGACAAAATGGAGATCAACCAAAGTGCTATTGATACTGATATCAATATTGACGATTATTTTTGATTTTCTGTTAAAATATTCATTTTAAAATGCTTAGACTTATGGCACATATAAAATCTTTTTTAAAATTCAATACGGGTAAATAAGTGTTTTATCTAACTGGAAAGAGACACGAATGAAATTCCGACCACAAACAAAAACACGTCCGCTCCATAATAAAATCAGCAGCAATATGAGCCAACGCGTAGGCGAGCGTAGCTGCCCTATAATAATTAGCTACGACAGCGTAGCCGGCGGCGCGCGTCGTGCTACGCCGTAATAGCAACAATTTTTTATTACGGACGCTTTTGACGTTTTGCATCGTTCTCACATGTTTAATTTCAACACAAATGATGTAACCAATATTTTGTAACCATATGTCAATTTAAAAGAGTGTCCGTGGAGTTTCTTGCCCGTTCTTCTCCATAGGTACCTACCTACTTTTTTTTTTTTTTTTTTTTTTTTTGGGTGGGAAATTATCAAATAACTTCTCCCGCTCTGGGTGGAGCGGGAGGGAGTGTCAGACTTTTACTGACTAAAACCCACCGTGTTCCTTCAGATGCCTGTGTGCCAGGGCCACGATATCCCTTTCGGACAGGCTCGTAACCCTGGCAGGCATTGGCCCTTTCAGACCCCGTCAATTGGTGCTGACGTCTCTTTGAGGCGCGCGTGGAACACAACGCGCCGTCGACCCGGGCTTGGTCCTTATCGGACGGCGAGCTACCCATCGCTCACCGTCCGCAAGCCCGCGCCTGCGGTGGCCGGGAATCGGCCTGCGATTCCCGACGCCCGGGGCGTCTCCTGCGGCGACTAGGGGCGCGAGGGCGTTGATTTTGCCTTACCCTCACGCGTTCCGCCTCCTCCTTCGCAAGCATCACTGTTTCGCAGAAGGAGGTGACGGCCTCCCATGCACTCTCGCTCCAAACCATGGCCTGAACCAGGGCCGGACGCGAGAGATCGCCGCCGCCGATCGCTGCCGTGAGGACCCGGCGGTGCTCCGCCCAAGCAGGGCAGACCTCCACCGTATGCTCCACCGTGTCCTCCGGGCGATCCACACAGTGGTGACACCCGGAGGTACCTACCTACTAAGCTTTGGAATGGGTAACTAGCTTCATCTTTATGAATGACCGACCCCTTGACAATTCAAAAGTGCCTGTAATTGGTTTATTTGAAATAAATGCTTTGAGTTGAGTTTGAGTGTGACCGCCTTGTTCTTCTAAACTGTGCAACGGATTTTGACGCGGTTTTCACCATAATTTAGAGAATTTATTCCGGAAGGATTATGTGTAAAACAAAATCGAAAAAGTATTTATTGGGGCTCGCACAAGAGATCACAAATTAAACGAAAATACACTCCTAGAAACATAAAAAACAAAACCAACAAAAGAAAAACAAAGTAAAATGAAAATACACACATACTCGTAACATCACGCCTTGTTTCCCCTTACCCTCTGTACACCCACAAAAAAATGAAAATAAAACAGGAAGTCCTGTACGAGGCCAAAAGGCTCCTATCTCAGCATGCCATGTGTAAAATATACATTATTATTATTTATTCTCCATGTTTCATCAACTCGTAAAAACCGAGCGAAACAGGGGAGGTTCGCTAGTCTATTATATTTTAACGTAAAGGCTAGTTAGCTGCGTTCTCCTGTCTGCTTCAGGAGTTTATTCATCTGCCAAGCAATTAAGGCTATTTCCTTCAGTTTGCTAATCGCAGCAGAATCAAAGGTTTATGCTTGCGAGCTATCAATATTTGGTACTGTTAAATCTTCCTACAATTTTGAAACTAAGACTAACGTGCCTAAATCCCCGTGTAAGGGGTTGTATGCTAAGCGCGGCAGCACTAGGTGTATCGGGCGCGGGGCGTGCGGCCCGCGCTATCGGTGGCGTTTTCGCGCTCCGCTGGATATAGTGAAAAGCGTCCGTTGCAATCTCTGCCCACGCTTGAACACTTCGCTCTCACTCGTATATATTGTCCCTCGCTATCGCTTAGATATATTGTTTTATAAATGTTATGTGCCGCAGTACCGCGCTCCACTTCCCCCGCGAGGAAAAACTTCGACCCATTTTAAACGCAGCAATAATTTATTTTGGAATTTATATGGAAGTGAAAGGAAATCGAATAATGGAAAGACTACCGTTTGTTTTTTCTGCCCCATAAATGTCCACTGGAGGAAAGGAATTACGAGTTGCGTAAGCAAGGAGGTTGAGTTTCTTTTTTATTCGTTTATTCGTTCTTATGTATCAGATCTGCACTAAATATAGGTACATATTTGGAATACTTCACTCACACACAGGCTTAACATTTTTTACTGGAAAAAAAAAATTACGACTTTTGTAACCATGTGAGCACTATGTATCTATCTCATTCATAAATTATCTGTCATTGCTTATTTTTTTTTACATTTTATGTTATAGTAATTTTATTATAGGTGCATCGTCCTCACATATAAAAAATAAACTTTTTTTTTAAAAGAGTAACGGTGGAGTTTCTTGCCCATTCTTCTCCATACCTAACTACCTTTTGGAAGGGGCAACTAGAATCAATTTTCAATTTTTTTTGTAAATTTTTACGTTCAAAAGTGCCTCTTATGTGCCTATTGGGGGATCCTGCCGTTTTGCCGAAAAGATTTTGCCAAATTTTCATTACCCAAACAAATTTTAGCAACCTTTTTTTATACCATTGCAATATTTCGAATGATTTTAGTACGCATATTTTCATTTGGTCAAACTTTTACTTGGCAAAATATTACCAAGTATAATGTCATTATCGCATTTGGTCTTTAATCAAATGATTTATTACAGCAAACAATCTTCAGACAATAAACGTTTTTGAGCGAGCGAAGCGAGCGGTGCCGCGGTAGCGGCCGGCGAGTGCCAGACACGACTTGCATTAATAGAAAAAAAGATATTGTTTTTAGTAGGTTACCCGGAACATAACTATTTAGATTAGGTTAATTACTTATTTATATTATTATTTGATGTTGCGTAAAAACTGTTATTCCAACTGAAATATTTGACTAAATAAAAAATGTTAAAAGTACTAGTTGGTAAACAAGTTATAGTTTAAACGTTCATTTGTCAAACATTAGGTTTGCGTTACAATTTTTTGTAAATAGATTTTTTGCTAAGTAATAATTTGGCAAATGAAATTATGCGAGAAATTTTTTGGGAAGTGAAAATTTGTCAAATTCCTTTCGGTCAAACAAGGGAGACGCCTATTGGAAATAAATAATTTGATTTTAATTTGACTTTGAATAACATGTTAAAGGACAAGTCACATGATATATTTTTTTATAATATTGATGTGTTCTGTTCGATGCTGTTCATCATTAGCGGATATGGATCAGATCAGCCGTAAAGTTTTAACGAGCGGTCCCGGCGGCGTACATACTCGTGTTAGCATATCATATACGCATGTCATAGTTATTCATATCTCTCACTGAACTTATATTACTTTTGAAGTTATCAAGTATTAATATTACGTTAGTCTCCCATTATGTATAGCTAGGAAACTACATGGAGGTAACTTACTCGTATCAACGTTCATTTGTAAGCAATATTTTTTTTTAAATAAATCTTGCGTGAAATCATATTTCAAGACTTTTTGAATTTGGAATCCAATGTCAGTGGTGTCATTCCATTTTTCATTTTGGAACTGTTTTGCCGACATTACTGAATTGAACGAGGCTTTTCTGGTAGCACTGAGACGTCAGGTTAGGACCTGTCAAAAGTGTTAAAGCGCTTTTAAAGTTGGAACGGACTTCTTGGCGGGAAAGTGAAGCGTCATGTTAGCAGTTTTGTTTTATTTTCTAAAATTTGTGTTTAGCCGAATATTAATGTGTAATAGTGGTGGATTATTAACCATTAAGTGTTCGTGAACCTGCATTAATGTAGGCAAATGAAACAAAACAGTGCAACATCACTTTAAGTTCTCTCAAGAAGTCCGCGCGAGGTTTCAGTAAAGTGCCGCGTCTTTACTTAAACTCAAGGGGAGCGGGGCGGGATATCATCAATCATCTTTATCATGCATTGAGTGGAGTTCATTTCATAATTATTTAAATAACTTTGTACTTGTTACCTAATTTTACATGACACTGGCTAAATGCACAAACCGTGCGAAGCCAAAAGGAAAAGAAAAAAAAAAAAAAGTTGGAACTTTACCATAAACGGAATTTAGTTCGAAATTCCATAATGGCTCCATGGTTTAAACTTGGGTCTGAAGATAAATCTTGTTTTGTAATAAGACACTCATTGTTTTGTTTTGTGAACACTATTATAAAATCACTTTCACGTACCTACAATATATTTACTAATGTTGACTACAGAAGTAATTTCTTAATTTATTTAGTTTCTCAATAATACGTGTATCTACCTAGGTATCTATGACCACAATGGTTGGTTACCCGGCTAATAATAGGAAACGCTTCATTAGCCAAGTGTTTGCTAATTCAACAGAGAGACATCCGTTAATTCTAATTGAATCAGAGCAGAAACTTGTTTGACTAATACAGACATAAATATGGATAATAGTCGGCTCATTAATTTACAGGTGTGCTGCATCGGATTCCAATTTGTTTGAAATAAATAATTCACAGGACAAGAACGCAAGTCTTTAATTAGTCTTTGATGGAATAATATTAAAACATAGCATCATGCCATGTAATTCCCGAAGGGTTAAGCAGAGGTGTATCTATAGTACACCCACATTTCGCTAGTTATTTTTCAGTCTCTTGTAATATGGCCGCTACTGAGAAATTTCTGATGAAAAACACAATTACACTTTGCCCGGCCGGGGAATTAATTCCAGGACCTCATGCGCAGTAGACCAACAAAGCACTCAGTATATCATAATATTGCAAAAAAAAAAGTCTTATCTCTGAAGATGTTATAAACTCTAACTTAAAGCATTTATTTCAATTAAACCATTTACAGGCACTTTTGAATTGTCAAAGAGTCGGTCAGTTAGTCAGAAAGTGGAAGCTATTTGCCCATTCCAAAACGTAGATCTCTATGGAGAAGAACAGGGAAGAAACTCCAAGGACACTGTTTTAAATCAAGATATTACAATATCCTGGGTACATTATTCTTGTCGCTTCTATATGTGAGAACAATGTAAAAAACAAAAAAAAAATATTAAAAAAAACAATTCAAAATATAAGATTAAAAGATTACAAAATAAGCAGTTAAGAGATGACGAGCCTCAACTGTCAGCGCCCGTTCACGAACATGACGCGTGGATCGGCACCATCCAGCTTAACCACTTTGTAGGGAACCGAATAATCCAACACACGCGCCACCATCAGACAACATTTAAGTGAGCATGACATACTCTCAACTGCCAGGCTTTTTTTAAGTCAACATACATCATAACATAATAAACGGCTCCATGGTACTTACATTTACAAAATTGAAAAAATGCTTTTAAATTATACAAAACTATAGCTTGCAATGTATTTCATGCTTGCAATTATATTATATCTAGCAAAACATTGAGCATAGCATAGTTAAAACATTCTAGATGTAATCATATCGAAAGCAATTTCGCTTAAGGGGGATGCGCTAAGGTAGCTCGCGAAATTCAAATTTTATTACGTTTTTTGCAATTTGCAGGTCAGTAACAGGTTGTATGTTGATCTAAATACGATTCGCGGTCGTAACAAATATGGCTTAACAGAATTATAATCATTAGAATCAGCATTACAACTCTCAAAGTTCATAAGATCTTACTGAATGATTATTTCAGAAATATTCATTCAATAGGAATTTACCAAGAGAGTTAGTTGTACTGCTGATTCCAATGATTATAATTCTGTAAAGCCATAACATACAACCTGTTACTGACCTGCAAATTGCAAAAAACGTAATAAAATTTGAATTTCGCGGGCTACCTTAGCGCATCCCCCTTAATCTCATATTTCAATAATCTTCAGGAAAGCCAAAAGAGAGCTTATAATAATCCTTACAGACAGAGATTCATCTCATTTATCGATTGTTTGTAAAGAAATATCGGTGCAATTAAGTGTAACAGACTAATTGTGGCTCTGGCGGTTAGGTCGCCCTGCCCTAGCGCCGCATCAATCTTTCTAAATTGGATTCGGCCCGTATCTCAACTTATTTCGATAGAACAGAATGTATTCCAAGCTGATAGATGCGAGAGATAGGGAGAAAATATGAGACGTTCCCGAACAGATCAAATATCTAGGAATATGAACGACCACGTTCTATATGAACATTCACAAACAGTCATGTATTATCTGTTCCATATGTATGTAGCTGTGAGTCTTTCTCATTCAGAGTTGACTTTGATGTGCAAGTACTGGCCGCGAGCTAGTTAATTAATGTTCAACCAGTTCTTTCTCATTATGAGATTGTGGCCGCCTGTATTTTTTTTTTTGTTGATGGTTACTTCTCGTTATTCATGAGGGTTATACGAACTCATCTGTCTGCTTCTGATGTAATAATATATCTTCACAGAAAAACTATCAGTATGTACATAAATTAACTTATTTGGGTACTCCGTTTGCGCTTCGTAAAATATCCTGTTGAGGAAGAAAAAAAACATTTTAATAGCATTAGGTATGTAAATGTATGCTAAAAAACTTTATGAAGGATTGAGTTACCATCTCTGTTTAATGTTCATTTGATTAAAAAAGAGACGAGATGACAAACCCAGACATTTTAGGTACTTATTCGTTCATACCATCTGCCTTCCAGTCTAACCGGATGCAGCTGAATACCAGTATTTTACATGGAGCAACTGCCTATCTGACCTCGACAACCTAGTAAATGGGTAATACGGTACCCTTGGTAAGACTGGTTGGCAGACTTTTGGGCTTCTGACGACTCCTAACGACTGTCAAAGATGAAACCGTGGCCGTGGCCGTGGCCGTCGGTCCCGGCTGTCGAATGACAGCCGGGACCAACGGCTTAACGTGCTTTCCGAGGCACGGAGGAATCTTGGTATGAACAGATGGTCACCCATCCACGGACCAACCGCGGCAAGCGTAGCTTAACCTGATCGATCGACCCGTGCGGGTGTTATTATTTAGCCACAAGCTCCTCATGAATTCTATCGTAAATTATTACCAGCATTATTGAACTAGTGCCGTTTGGAAGATACCCTATAACAAACAGTCCATGATCGGAACAGCGATTGATTCCGCACACACTAATATTTGTCTGCAGCGGTCAATAAGCATTGTAACCGAACAGACTGGGCACTATGTAAGCAAGCATACAATTTAATCTAAACCATACCATTTGTACTCGTAGTTTCCATTACAACTGAAATCTGGTTTGTTTTCATAGCTTTGAGTAGCTATGGCTTACACATGAATCGCAGAGGATGTGTGGTTTGTTGTATAAGTACCATCAATGATTCATTGATGTTTCCCTACCATTATAAAAAGAGAGTTTATTCATATAATGTTTTTCCTAAAGATATATATTCATTCGTCGTAAAGTCCGATATTGTATTGGACGTATATAGGGCACATATCTTTATTCAATATTTGACGATCATATCAAGCTCTCTCCGTTTCCGTCAAGAGGTTTGGTAAAGCAAGCAATAATGCCCGTTTTTGGTTAACACCTCGATAAATCGGGTAACTTTACGCGTTTTGACTTTGTGGGAACATACTGAAAGGCAATAGGTACTACCAATATACGTGAACATTCACTGAAGGTGTCTGTTAATATTGTTTGTGAACAACTTATCTCATAGCTATATAAAATATTTATTGTTATTAAAACCATTTTTTTTCAGAAAAAACACATAATTATGCGGTGCACAAAAACAAATTTCAAAGTAAAAATGGAACATTCCAGAAATAAGGATATCGTTGGTGTCTGTATTAATGAAAAAAACATTGTATCACAAACACCAGCGCCTTTCAAACTAGGTTACAGTTTTCGAACGTGCTATATGGTGAACTTGTAAAAAATATATAAAATAAACATTAGAAGTAATTTAAAAATAATAAAAAACAAATTCTATAAACTACACTAAATTGAAACTATTCTAGTATTATTTTTACTAAATAAAATAATCTTATCAAAGCCCGTCTGGGCACCTTAATTTCAATTAATATTCTTCTTTTGATCGAGAGGCCTTAACGACGGAGACTAGATTGGTTTTGAGTTCATAATTACTAAGACGAGCCGATCATGGGGAAAAATTGATAATATCTTTGGATAGACGAAGGTTCTTGAGTTGTTTGCGGGATCGAGTCGACCTCAAAACAAACGCGAACAATCTTAGTAAAACTATGTTTTGTTAGGTCATTTATTATTTATTTAAATGTCCAAGATCTGAATTAATTATAATTAAACTTTTGCCGCGTCACTTTTGGTAGAGAATGAAAATTGATATCTTTATTAGTTTATTTACCGGTACTAAATTGATTCAATCAGTTTGTTCCGCCGGCGGCCGCGCGGCGGCGGTGCTTCGGTGCGGCGTGGCTGTCACACAAAAGCTCGACGTGATAGGTAATTGTTTATCAGTCGCTAACAGTTCAGTCGGAAACAATTACGTGGGGATTAGTAGCTGTGTCACGCTAACGCACACCCTGTCACCTGTCAACTGACGAAAATCTCTAAAGAAATGGCGCAGCTGACGGTTTATAGCGAGTCATACCGTTTAGGTAAAAACGAACCGAGAATATAAATGTGTTTGAAAAATGATCTGTGTTTTGCAACCTCGGATGTAGACTTTGGCAACAGCAAACAGCATAGCAGAGACAATAGAAAAGCGAAAACATAAAACTGGACATGACATACTTCAATAAGGAAATAAATTTTTGGATGGACACGGCTGACGACCGAGATAAGATCAAGAAAGCTGCTAGCGAGATTTACAAGAAATCTGAAACGGATAGTGAGATCTCAGACGAAGACTTTGTAATCAGCAGCGTGTAAAACAGCATAGCAGTGACACAGACAAGAGACGAGAGGGCCTGAGCCAATCAGGCGGCGGCGCTATTAAAAGATGCCCCTCCCATAGATAAATATCACCCGTCTCTCCACTATTCCAATGCTTGCTCAAGGATACATATCCTGTAATCCTTCCATATCCCAAGGGCACGTCTTTCCTACCATTATCGCATCATCCAGTCTACTCTTTGATATACAATGGTCTCTGTAGTCTCATGAAACATGAGGCTTCAGGGGCTAGGGTGAATCCTTGGGTTTATTCGAGCAATCGAGTCTGGTCAAACCATGCTGGGGTCGGTGCATTTCATACTTTCATTCATTCATTGAAAAATGATTTGTGTGTAGCTTACTTTAGAAATCAATCTGCATGACGGTCATATTTTGCACATTTATTTACTACACATGAAGCCATTTTGCAGGATTAGCTATCAGATCACAGCACCTTTTTTTAAGAAACTCGTGTTCTGACTGCTGCAGGTTTAGCATGACGCTTTCTATTACTCTACTGTAGAATATAAATCGCTTGTCTACCAAAAATGTTCTACTGTCTACACGGAAACGTATTTTTGTCTACTCTTCCGTCGACAAAAAGCTCCTCTACGGTTCTCGTTCTAAGCTTGCTGTAGGAGAGTCATCAAAGTCATGATCATCTTATGATCTGTTTGTAATGTTCGACCGAGTTTTACTTTGCCGTCTGTCTTGGTTAAAATAAAAGGCAAGGTTCAAAAAAGCTCTTTCACTCATAATTAGGAAAATATAAAACTTTTAAGTAAGTAATTACTTAAAAGTTTTTCGTCGTTACCGTTTTTTTTTTGTCGTGAAATCTAGAGTTTTTATGTAACGTGGCGCGGGCGAGAAGTCACTTCTAAATCCTTTCTGATATTACGGTTGCGGGCGAGGCGATGAGAAATATGATGTATGACGTGTGTAGTATGATAAATGCGAGGCGAATCCAACCTAAAGCTCCCGGGACGGTACTCTCCTAAATTCAGGTAGGTGTGCAAGTACTGAGCTCATCGCACAAATGGTTTTGTTATTAAGTCCGTCCCTCCGTCCGTGAAAACGCATTTTATCCCTTTTTGCCCCACTTATGGTTGAATTTGTGATCCTTTCTCGGTGTGCGTCCGCTTTATAAAAGGAATGTGCTCGGCTAACATGTTTCAAAGCCACGTCTTTGCCGAGGTCTGCGAACTGTCAGATACACGGGATACCTGTTAGTTAATGATAGTGCACTTGCAATGTTGTTTACATTGGTACTATGGCACTGCCGGTGATATTTTCTAAACGAATAGCGTTGAGTGTTAACATTGTTATTTTCCTTCAAGATTAAAAACATATGTTTTTTGTTTTGATAACCTCACGCCTTGTTTCCCTGAAGGGCTGGGCAGAGGTGTAGACCCACATATCACCAGTTATGTTTAAATCCCATGTAATAGGGGGCGAGCCTATTGCCATCAACCGGGCACAAATCCAGAATCCAGACTGCTACTGAGAATTCCAGATGGAATGAAAACGAAAAAATGAAAACCCAAT
Organism: Tiliacea citrago; assembly: GCA_963921375.1. Lineage (NCBI taxonomy): Eukaryota > Metazoa > Arthropoda > Insecta > Lepidoptera > Noctuidae > Tiliacea > Tiliacea citrago. The sequence continues at coordinate 17,194,158 of OY992784.1, forward strand.
AACACTTTGCCCGACCTGGGAATTGAACCCAGGACCAACGAGATCAACGAGGCGAGTCAAGGTCCATTAAATCTATCCAATTAAATCACAATACATAAAAATAAATTTATATTTAAGCATCTCAAGCACTGATCCGGATAGGTTTCCGATTCCTAATTCATTGCTCCCTTTGGGAAGGACTGTCATCATGAATCACGGGGTGGCTCATAATAATTATTCGCTGGATCTACGGTGATTTTCCCTGCTAAATATAGATCGTTTCTAATGTGACTGATGAATTGTTTAGTCATCCGAGATTGTGGCGAATTCCCACTATTTATTTAGGTAGCTATGTGTTTTGATATTGGATTTCATGAGCGTAGGCGGTAATGTATATTTAATTCACGCGGTATTTATGAAGTTTATTCAAGTAAGTAGTTGGTTTTCAAGGAACGGTTGGTTTTTGATCTCTTGAGCTTTTGGGAAAGCATTATTTTTGCCCTGCGATATTTTAGTGTTGAATGGAACTCGTGTCGTAATAACCAACAAAAATGACTAAAGCTACAAACTTTAAGTGCTGTTTACACGAGTGCAGCTCGCTACCAACTAGAAGCCAGCTTTCGAGCAGTAAACAGCTTCAGAAGCTTACATAATTCGGATTTAGTAACAAACAAGCAATACCCACATGGAGTGATAAATACGAAGACATTAATTTTGTTTGTATTTTAATTTTGATAACTCTGTAACTGTTTGATATTCAATCTGCCTAGCGTTTTCCCAACTATGATCGAGCCCATCATAGTTGGGAAAACGCTAGGCAGATTCCGGTCAGATTTCAGCTTCCAGTCTAACCGGCAGCTGAATACCAGTATTTTACATGGAGCAACTGCCTATCTGACCTCTACAACCCAGTAACTGGGTAATACGATACCCTTTGGTAAGACTGGTTGTCAGACTTTCGGACTTCTGACGACCTGTAACGACTGTCAAAGATCCACGAATGACAGCGGGGACCAACGGTTTAACGTGCTTTCTGAGTCACGGAGGAGTCTCGGTATGTATTTATGGTCACCCATCCACGGACCAACCCCAGCAAGCGTGCTTAACCTGATGGATCGACCCACGCGACTTTTATTACTTAGCCACGAGCTCCTCTGTGAACTCTGTTTGATATTGTGGTATTCAAATTCAGTTTCAAAGGTCAAAGATAATATCTCTAAACCCAATTAAAGTTGGAGAAGACCTGCATGCACAATACGCCGCCGCCGTTTACCGTTAAATGACTATTGTTCTCTCACATTGGATTAGGTAGGTACATTTAATATTTTCAATGTACCTACAGGATCGAAGTAGGGTAAGATATAAGCAGTAATAACGAACAAACTAACATTATACGGAACTGGAAATTATAGAAATAGAATTTGGCGTGGTGCCAGTAACAACAGGCTTGCAGCGGATTGGTGATTGTGCGCCAATGTATGGTCCATTCTATACGTATATTGGCGAAGCTCGATACTGCTGCTAGTTTAAATGGTTGAATTGCGGATGCTTTTGTTTCTATTATTGTGGCACTGAAATTAGATATAACATAAAGTCAGGGGTAGGATTATGGCTGTAGGGAAAAAAACATAAAAACGCATGCTTATCATTAATCATCCATTGTTTCTCTTATCATACCTACTCTGAGTTTAGATTCAAAGGCAATGTATTTTTAAGGAATAAAATGTTTTGATTGTATGCCTGGTTTTCTAATTATTATTTATACATATAAACAACAAGAGACAAGAAGGAAGGAACAGAAAACTACGTACAAAGGTGATGCTTATTTCTAATGAAATCTTTTCCAGCATACCTGCGATAGGAAAGTAGACACCGTGTGTAAGAGTAGAAGAGAAAACAAAATACATTAAAAAAAAAAAACTATTCACAAATATAAATTTAGACATACAATAAGAGAATATACTTACATACATACTTCTAAAATAAATATCACTTAAATATGTATATAAATATAATATACAACATTATTTTTAGTATATGCGAAACCTGAATATAGTTTGTTTAGAATAAGGAACTGAATCGATTTCAATATTTTTTACACCATGTTATATTTTTTCCCAAAAATATTTAAGTGTGATGGAATATGTTATCACCATTTAATTACTTACAATACAATCGCCGTACAGTTAGGTACCTACTGCCAATTATTAGCAATGAGCGCAAGACAACCCTGGAGTACATACAGTTTTGAAATTTTGTACATAGATTCTTTACTTAAAATTACTAGATACGTGTTTCGGGTTTCGCATATACTAAAACTAATATTGTATATTATAAAATAATAAATACATAATATGTAACTATGACGAAATGGAAAGATAGTGTTCTTTTTTGTTTTAGTGTATTTTTTTAATGCTTATTGTTGAAAATAACCGGCCATCCAGTCTTATAAAACTGCTGAAATGTACGGGCGTGGTAATACAGCCGGAGAACGATATCATTACAATATCTTATTTTTAATTTTTATAAGCTGCAATCACAGTCACGGTAGCTGGGTATCAAACAGTACCTTAGGCAATGTGTATTCATCTGAAATAATTTATTACTTAGATGAGGAAGTGCCTCAGAGAAGTTGTGGTTTGCAGCTGACAATGAAATTCTTCTAAAAAGTGAAACAGCCGAAACTTGAGCAATTGCGGTGTCCTGCAATGAGTTGCGCTCATGCCGCAATGCACTACATAGTTTGCGAGATTTATTCCTTCAATCTCCGCTACTTTTAGGGCTCGGGGGCTCGGGGGCGCGGGGGAGCGGCAAGCGGCGCGGTGCAGTCACTCACTCTAATGGGGTAATAACTACACTTGAACGTGGCAATTTGTACTATATATTTTCGCTAAAAACTTTTTCCTGTTAGTGAGCTTTGAGCTCGGAATGTTGTGTTACTGCGACATAATCCCGGAAAATTATTATATACAAGCTTTTCCTCTCCCATTCTACCTTGCTCTGATTATAAAATATGTTTAAATGTTCCAGCAGGAGGCTCTGTGCTTTAGTAATTAACGTTTGTTTTCTTAATGCTATCTAATTAACATATTTTTTAGAAAGCAGCTTCAGCGCCATTTGTGTAATGAAATACTATTTTAATTCGTTGATTGGTTAGTTTACGTCAGTACTGTAGGTATGTCTAGCGAGGTACTACAAGAGCAGTTCGGACATTTAAGTACTCTTACGGTAAGCTTCACCTTTACTGACGTGTAAAAGTGTTTGTACAAACCTACTTACAGAAATAAAAATCATTTATCATCATTTATCATTTACCATAAGACTGTGATTGTTGTTAATTTATATTTTTCATACATAATAAATAAATATTCAAACATTGAATCAATAAATTAAAAAAAAAATCTTCAATATTTTACTTTCATGCCAACGGTGCACATCAGTTTTTTAAGCGTTTTGACGACGTAGTATCTGGTATTATTATTTGGGCCAAGTTGACTCGGGCCGAGCTGTCAGTGACCCAAGGTATGTGCCGTCGTCGTGTTATTTGGACGTAATTTGCATACATACATATTATGTAAGGCCATGTGTATACAGGGCTTTCACTAAACCACCATCATCATCTATAGCCTCTCCTAGTCGGCTTCCAGTCTGACCCGATGCAGCTGAATACATTTTACATGGAGCGACTGTTATCTGACCGCCACAACCCAGTAACTGGGTAATACGATGCCCCTTGGTAAGACTGGTTGTCAGACTTTGTTCTGACGACCCGTAACGATTGTCGAATATCTATGAACGAGAGCCGGTGTCGGCTTAGCGTCCTTTCCGAGGCACGGAGGCGTCTTGGTATGTAAAAGATGGTCACCCATCCACGGACCAACCGCGGCAAGCGTACCTGACCCGTATAACCTAATTGATGGACCCGTACCGCTGTTATTACTTAGCGACAAGCCCTTTCACTAAACCTATTGCATTAATTAATGGCGGCGACCAATTAAATTATAAATCGGACACAGTACCTTCAACATGGGAGGGAATCCAAAATTTCCTTGTACATTAGTGCTGACGGGTGCTAAGAGAAATATTCTAATGAGTATGCAAATCCTAAGCACAGTACAGCGCACTCAGTTTGACTAAAACGGAGCTGCAGTTTAGCAAAATTTAAACTATACTCAGATTTAAAAATAAATCCTGCTTGTAATCCACCATTACGTATTATATATTAGTATTCCCGGGTTAGTTCCCGGAGTTTACCTAGCGGATCAGCGATGTTATTGTGATTGGCTTTTGAGTTTACAGCTTCACTCGTTTCTAATGTTTTTAAGTAGACTTTGGATAATAACAACAAAAAGCTCATAATAGTAATAAAACAAAAGCATGTATGATTATCACGTAGAAATATCATTGCAAATATTTAAGCATTGTCAAATATGCACGTTGATGAATAGCACGTAAAACAAAGTCATGAATAATTTAAATAATTCCGGCAGACAGGTCGTGCATGTTTAAATAAAATTTAATCCTAAACTGATTATTTAATTCAAACGTTAACATATTGGTTATTTAATAACGCTGAAAATATAAATAATGTATTAATTTCAGCTTGTTTCTTTTTTGTTATTACATTTGTGTTTGAGTAAACAGCACACAATTCTTAAATAAAAATCGGCCAAGTGCATGTTGGACCACGCACAATGAAGGGTTCTGTAGTAAGGATGAATTTTTCCCAAGAACAAACTTAACATTGTAGTTGAAAAGCATGTTCTCCCATACATCGATATACGTTACGGTAAATTTTCCAACTGCAAATGTAAGTTTGTAATCGTAAAAATATATTAAGTTATGTGATAAAACAACAAGTTAACGATTTTATGACTTTTTCCTTTACTTGTCCTGTGAGACTTTGCTTCTTGTCAAATTTCATGATTTTAGGTCAACGGGAAGTACCCTATAGGTTTTGATTTATTTGCGAGTATCAAAATATGTCGAATAAATGGCTGTATTTTTTTATGGCGTTGCCTTAGAAGTTTGTTTTTTTTAGAGCTCCAAGGGACCGTAGACCTACATATTTAATTTTAATGTCAACTTGATACCTCCACGCGTTCCTGAGAAAAAGGGTCTTGACAGACAGACGGACAACGAAGTGATCCTATAAGGCTTCCGTTTTTTCCTTTTGAGGCACGCGACCCTACCATATTTATTATTCCTAAATGATTCTCAACTGCTTTTTTTTTTTGGGGTGGGAAATTATCAAATAACTTCACCCGCTCTGGGCGTAGAGGGAGGGCGTGTCACACTTTTACTGACTAAAACCCACCCGTGTTCCTTCAGATGCCTGTGTGCCTCAATGATTCTCAACTGCTAAGTATGGATTTTCCAAATAACCGTTACAATGAACGGTCTAAAAATATAGTGCCAAATACTGGAGTTGCTATTTATAATTTAGCAAAATAAGAGGTCACTGCCGCCTATCCCTTTGAATGAAATAACCCTTTAGTCCAAATTCAAAGTCAAAGTTAAATTATTTATTTCAAATAGGCACATAAAAGGCACTTTTGAACGTCAAAATTAACAAAAAGAGAATTGATTCTAGTTGCCCCTTCCAAAAGGTAGTTTCGTATGGAGAACAATGGATGAAGCAATAACAGATAAATTAATTATGTGATAGATACATGGTGCTCACATATTCACAAACATTTTAAAAGTATACATACTCCTAAAAAAAAAAGAAAGTAAGTAGGTCAGTGTGTGAGTTAAGGTAATCATAGAGTGTAAAATAAATGTCATAAAAATGATAAATTATTCAGTTATAATAGCAACCAGTTTGATTTTGTCTAGACTCTAGATCGCTTTTATGAAACCGGTGTTCGCAAAATGTATATTCTTAAACGTAACAGCACAGCAATAGTTGTATTGTATGAAACAAATGAAATACGAGTTACAGCTCGTCTCTTGTCTCATAAACCTCCGCAGACTTTAGTAAAGTATTATTGTTTGCGATCGTCGGCCATTTTTCAGGGTTCCGTACCTCAAAAGGAAAAAACGGAACCCTTATAAATGATCACTTCGTTGTCCGCTGTATGTATGTCTGTCTGTCAGTCTGTCAAGACCCTTTTTCTCTGGAACGCGTAGAGGTATCAAGTTGAAATTAATATCAAATACGTAAGTCTATGGTCCCTTGAAGTTCTAAAAAAATCAAGCTTCCAAGACAACACAATAAAAAAATACGGCGATATAAGCGACATTATTGCGTCATATTTCGATACTCGCATAAAAATCAAAACCTATATGGTACTTCCAGTTGACCTAGAATCATGAAATTTGGCAAGAAGCAAGGTCTCACAGCACAAGTAAAGGAAAAAGTCCAAAAATTGTTAATTTGTAGTTTTATCACATAAAAAAATACTTTTTTGCGATTACTTTTTCAGTTGGAAAATTGACCGTGGCGTATATCGATGTATAATGAACATGTTTTTTTTATGGATAATAAAAATGAACATGTTTTTCAACTACAATGTTAAGTTTGTTTTAGGGGTAAATTCATCCCAACTACGGAAGCCTTCATTGTGCGTGGTCCGACACGCACTTGGCCGGTTTTCATAGCTGGGAACACTACAGTACGTCGTTCTTATGATAGGCGGATAAATAAAACAAGTTACGACTACAACTTGCAAGTGTTATTACCTCTTTTACATTTTATTACAATTTTGCTACTGGCTGTACTATCTCTGCCGACCCCTTCGAGCATAGGCGGATGTTATGTTATGTTTGGTGGTGGGACAGTTGCTCTTTGTGTGATCAAAATGGTTCAATTCTATGAGGCTTTCTAGTTTTAACAGTAAAATGTTCAAAGGTAAGATTGTTGTCACTCTTAAAGGAAAGAGGAAGCAATTTATAAATTACTTTTTTTCGCTTTTGACGGATTTAACATTAAGGGGGATGCGTGCGAAATTCAAATTTTCTTACGTTTTTTGCAATTTGCAGGTCAGTGTCAGGTTGTATGTTGATTAAATTATTATTCGCGACCGTAATAAATATGGATTTACAGAATTATAATCATTAGAATCAGTAATACAACTCCTTAAGTTAAAATTGGCGTTAAATGTCATGATTTCATGAAATAGTCAATCAATAGGGTAATATGAACTTAGAGAGTTGTATTGATGGTTTTTATGACTATAATTCTATACATATATATTTGTTAAAAAGAATAAAGAAAGAAAATACGTTTATTTGCGGTAAGCATGATGCAAAAAGATAATACAAAAAGAACAAGTTGGGGAAAAATATGCGTCACATCCACGCAAAACGGCCACAGCTCAGCATAATGCTGCGACCCAGCCCTGGTTTTCAGTGACAGCCGGTGTTGACGCGATGACGTCGACCGGTGCAGTATTTATTGAGATTAAAAATAAGAAATTAAAATACAATAAAAACAATGTTTGTGCAAGTATATAATATTTACAATGGCAACATTCCGTTCCGTCGGCAACGACATACGCGCCACCGGCGTTTATTAATCTGTGCGCGCAGCTATCAGAAAACTATTTGTTTGATACGGCTGCGAATCATATTTAGATCATCATATAATACAAGCTGAACTGACTTGCAAATTGCAAAAAACGTAACAAAATTTTAATTTCGTGGGCTGCGCTTTCATCTTAACAGGAACCAGTTAGGTACTTGTAATATTGATGGAAAGCTCAAGGAAAAATTAATTCTCGCAAAAAAACAAAAAATCATAATAGAAATCTCATAGTAGATTGGGTAGGGAAAGAAAATTCTGCTAACAGGCAAATGAAAATAAAATAAAAGTTCGTCAAAATCGAAACCTCGTAATTGAAAAGGCGGATAAAAGCTAGCAATGTAGATGCAATAACGTACCCGAACAAACGGTAAAACAATGGGCATTTCCCAAAAACATTTGATCTGTTGTTTTTCAATTCGTTCTCGAACGTTCGGCTGTGTAGATATTATCCTGAAGGGTAATCGGGTTCAATCAATCACTTTATTAGACTACATACGTTGGGCGTGGAAATTGTTCCACGTCCTGGTATATTAGGCCCGTGTCAAAATACATCAACGTGCGCAGATGACGGTATGGTTGTTATATATTATGTATGCACACGTAAATTCATAACAATGTAAACATTTTTGATGTTATTTTGTCGGATGAAGAAGTGGAGGGTTAGGGTTTCTTTATGGATGTGCGTTTTTAACTAATTGATGCATTTGGTTTGAATAATGAAGGTTTTTATTGAATAATAATGCCTAATAAACCTCTTCTTTCGGAATCAGAAACCGATTTACTTAGCAATGAAGCCAATAGTTGTTTTTCCTTGTCGAATTCAATTTTGCTAATGATTGTTTCAAAACTAGCGCAGCTTAAGTATTTATACTGCGTATACGAGGGGTCTTCGCAGCGCTACGTACGCCTACGCTGGACATACGTCTAGAGCGAAGACTTAACGCTCTTGTGTTTGCATCTCATTAAAACGAGTGTCAAATGTTTTTCAGAGTGCATATATACGCGTGCCACTTTAGTGGGGACATTAATTTATTACACCTATACGGTTTCGCGTTTTCTTTGTATGCAGATATTTTAATTTTATTAAACGTTACTATTTATTGATTTATTAACAATAATTTTCTAAAATAGTATTTTGGAGCAACCCTTAAGAGGGCCCTTCCCGGTCCGTCTATCATCAACGCGGTCATGGTCGAAAAGTTTGTTGTTTCGTTCAGCGCAAGTGAGAAATACTAACAAGCAAGTGAGAACGCGATAACATTGAACGAAAAATAGTGTGTGGAAATTCTATAAAACTTGTTCCAGGAAATACGTGTTTTTGCGTAAGCCTTACAAGTTTGTAAAATAAATATTTATCATTTAGAATCTCCATTACATGTGAAAGGTTTATATCGCGATGTTTTCTTTACTTTTAAATTTATGAGTACATTTTGAACAGCCAAAGTTCAGGTAAAATTTGTGCAAAAAAGCAGATTTTTGCAGGCTTATACTGAATTCGATTCTGCTAAAAATTTTTGCTTGCATAGAAACCTAGATATAGTGCACAAGATACTTATTAGTTCAAATTTTTTAAAGAAAGATGTGTTACAACGCCATAATCACGTACGAGCGTTTGTATGAAAAGTATGACGGGTTGGCCGCTCTTAACACTTTCGATCCCAACCTCTTTTCGTAGAGCTCATACGCCATGACGTCATACATATAACAAGTTATAATTAAAAAAAAATATATGAATAAAAATATAAATAAAAATACCTGTATTTGAAAACCAACGAGTATACTATTAAATCTTGCTTTAAATATACAACTGATTTGATTTTTACAGTTCATAATTTTTTTCGCTAAGAAAAACGGATATTTAAAATGAGCCATCCGCGAGGGCTCCCGGCATCTCATATGCGTTTTGAGTGAACCCTCCAGGAGGGCTCTCGGCACTGAACGTGTCAAAGAACTGTAGCGCAGAGGTAATTTACCGGGGATCGGATCATAACGAAATTGAAACGAATAACGTGCAAAGAGTAGGCGAATTGAAGGAAAGAGAGAGCTTTATTATTTAGTTCGATTGAAAATTGTAATTTTTCAATGTACCTAGGCGAAAGTTCCCGGTCGATCACTTTTCAACCTTATTACTATGGGCATAGGGGCGAAAAGTGGTCGACCGGGAACTAACTCGGTTGTACGTATTATTTTATCTACCTATAATTGATTACTAGCCCTACCCGTGTGTTAAATTATTGTCGCCATTGTAGCGGCATGTTGTAGCTCGTACAGACTAGTGCGACATCGCGAGCGCGACGCGACACTAGTAGCACAATTTCTTTGTCGGTGCATGTCGCGCCCGCGATATCGGGCGAATCTGTACGAGCCTTAAACCGGGGCAAATCGAGAGACGTGTCAGTGAAATATGTTGATTTTCCCTCGACAGTTTACTAGTATTTCGTAATATTAGGTAACGAATACTAACTGATTATTCATTTTTGTGTTATAATTGTGGAATTATCAAGCGTCGAAAAAACCGTGAAGTATAAATGACTACCGTATATGACTTTTGATATCTGCTGACTCTTAATACTAGCTGCTGCCTGCGGCTTCGCCCGCGTGGCTTTTTCTAAAATAAAAGTAGCCTAAGTTACTCGTTACCATCTATCTAGCTAGCTATCTGCCCATGAAAAGTCCCGTCAAAATCGGTCCAGCCGTTTCGGAGATTACAGCCGGAACAAACAGACAGACGGACAGACAAAAATTAAAAAAAAAACGATTTTTGTTATAAGTACCGTATATCATAAGCATTTAGTAAAAAGCTGTTTTTTTGACATTACAACAGACACTTTATTTATTTGTATGTATAGATAAGTAGATTGAGACAAACATTTTAAAAATCAAATCAAATCAAAAATGTTAATTTTTTTGGATAAGGTACAATATATGTTACAATAGTGGTTCCAGCATACCCTGCCATAGTATGGCGTACAAATATTTATTTATATACAAAAACAAAGCCCATATTACTAACCTATTTATAATATAATATATATTTTATGCGATGGTGAACTGCTTACTGAAATATACAAAATTTATACTTATTATTTATAAGAGCATAAATAAAACTAAAGAATCTAAAAATTACGGACATAAATAAGAAATCCCAAAAGCAACTGAACCAACCGAAATTCAGGCCTTAGCATTTTTAAAGGTTATCGATAACGGAAACGATTACTGCTCCAATGCTTACAGGAAGGAACCGATTGGTTCCGAATTATTTTTTATAGCTCATGGAAGGGAATTTTCACATCGATACGCGTAAATAAGGTCGATTTTCGATATCTTTTGCCTATTAAAATCATTTTGTGATAGTACTTGGGAACTTGTGACTCAGCCATAGAGCAGTGGTGGCTCAGTGGTAACAGCCCCAACTTACGTAGTGTAGGTCATGGGTTCGAACCCAGGCAGGCGCTTTACTTTGTGCAAAATAATTTCATCACCACTGCTCTCAAAATGGCGAAGGAACACATCGTTGGGAAACCCTGTTCTAGAAAATTCGAAGACATGTGCCATCTACCAACCCGCACTGGGCCAAATGGACCACTGGGGAAAATTAGAACTACATATTTCGTCTCATTTTGTCATTAGTATTAAAGTGAGAGAAACTTATTGAGCAAAAGCACTTGCAAGGAGGTTCGATCATTCAATTTATTTATTCTCGTACTGTGAAACTCCTTGGTAGAAATCTTATATATTTTTTATGGAAATTAAAAAAAACCGTAAAGGATACGCAGGGCGCTATACGACAGAGTGTGCGGTAAAATAGGTACTTAAGCGAGAGTACCTATTTTACTGCACACTCCGTTGTTTGGAGCGTAATTTTTAACTTTTGAACAATGTGTACAGGGGGTCTACTCCGAATCGCTAAACCGAAGTATCGACCGAATGTTCGGCCGTTTTATAACTTCCATAGATTCCTTTTTTGACTTTGAGTCCTTACCCGACTTGAAGTCACAGTTTTAACTTAGGCTTATCTCTTCGTCTGCCTTTTTTATTTATTTATTCGCCGTAGTCAGCGATAGTTAGCCGTAGTAAAGAAAAGACTGAACATTCGGCCGATACTTCAGATTTACGTTCGGAGTAGCCTGGCTTCGTAAATGCATTTTTTGAGCAAATGTGTTGAAAAATAAATTTTGACATTTTGTGGATTGGTCCATTTTGGCAGAAATGAGTTTAATTAAGGTTTGAATGGTTAAAACAAGATAGGACTAAAAACTCAAAGATCTTAGGTTTTTATAATTCGTGAAAACGCATACTTACAATAAAACTGAAGGAATAATATTTGTGCCGTGATATTTCTTTAATCACCATCTGGCTACAATGGTCCCTTATTCCTAATAGAGAGACCATTTAACTGTATTCAATTTAATTTCTTTCGTATTATCTTGCGAACAGCGCTAAGCCGCCATTATTCGCCGACGACAATATTTTACCATTAAAAGAATCGAATGCTCGGATTCAAGCAGATTGTTTGGCTCGAACATTAACTAGAGCTAAAGCCTGATCGATATCGGGGCGTGCAAAACGGGTTCGAGTATAAAACATTATTTCCGATATTAAAAACATTGTGCGGATACATTAGCGTTTATTACGACTGTTTACGAGTCGAGCGAGCGAGCGGAGCGGTCCGCACTCGAATGGATAAAAGGCGCTGGCGAATTATTGTTCTACCACTAAATTACCCATCGGTTGTAGCTGTAGCCCTTTATGTGCTCTTCAATGGATCCTTTCGTAGGTTTTCATTATCGTTTAGCGCTATTAGACGCGTTTTGGCATGCTTTACCGTTAGAATGGGCAGTTAGACGATATTGTGGGTCCTCAATTAAGAGGAGGCTCCCTATTTCTAGGTTAATTTGCATGAATATTCTTAAAAAGTCACATCAAACAAAATGAATCTTTAGTATATGATTTATTTGATCTTTTTCTTTCCATTTTGAAGACAGTTACGTAATTGTAATGTTTTCGCTAGATACATTTTTTATTCGAAAAAGGGGATTTAGACTGTCTGGTCTTAACTAAGAATTATGACGCGGTTTAACGACTTAGGTATAGTATGTTCACAGTGAATCTTAGATTTTATTCAAATTAGGCTGAGAATCAGCACTTTTTGAACGTCAAAATTAAAAAAGACAGTCCCCCAAAACGACCGCCCTTCACCACTTCCTAGTGCTTTAGCTGGGAAGAAGAAGTGGCGCAACAAACTCCCCAGCAGCATAGCTGTCTGTTCAGTTACAAAAACTTTATTCTATACAATAATAGGTATGCAAAGTAATTAACTATATTAATAATATTTCAATTCATGTCATGCAAGCACACAGGTACTTGTTTTGTAGAATGTATTTACCAACCCATTATGTAAGCTGCCTACATCTGATTTAATTTAGTATATGACATGGTTAACAGTTTACCTACCTATATCCTATTCAACATTATAATTTAACATACCTAATAGTAATAACCAATACTAATTTCTCACCCTACATTTTAAGATTGCATTGCAATTTTCATTTCCTTTAGTAAAATACGCACTCCCTAAATAAGTCTAGTCGGGGCCTTTTATTTAAAGAAATAATTTTCTTTACGAAATCCGAGAGCGTAAAATTTTAATTTACCTTCAATATTCCGGCTGTTTTTTCAATAAACATCAAAGCTAAAATTATGTGAGCACACGATTTCGGCTGGAATAATTTATATTCGTGAGGATAAGCCACGCGCGCAGTTTACTTTATGGTAACGTATAGCCGGACGCCAAGAACAGAGTAAACGGACAGAGGGTACGCTTCATACAGCCGCTCTATGATAGATACACTACAACAAGCATGAGACGCGTGTACGAGCAACTGGCGACTTCGTCACTTACGAAGAGAAACCGGTTCATACCGGCTCAGCCAGTTGCCTCGCTTAGACGAAGTCATGTTACCCGCGCCTTATGCTTGTAGTAGTGTACCTATCATACAGCGGTTGTGTGAAGCTTACCCTCTGTCCGTTTACTCTGTGCGCCCGGACCGCACTGACTTACTGTGTGCCTATGAGGTGATAGATCGAAGGTATTTGACAAGGGTCGCATTACACTACTTCCGGTGCCCGATGTTTGATTAAATGTAAGTTGGACGAACGAAACTCAGAGCTACTACAGGGGGCCTAAAATGGACGCTTTGGCGGAATCATAATATTGTATGATAATATTATGAATCATAGTAAAATTCGTAAAATAGTCACAAACTGACAACTCATAATATGATCTGCGTACAATTCATATGTTTGACAGTTTTTTATGGAGATTCGTAAAATGGTCCACAAATTATGGATTGCTAAACTGAAGTCTAATGTCAAATAGCAGCTGTAAAACAGATGAATTGCGGGATATATGAATTGTACGCAGATCATATTATGAATTGCCAGTTTGTGACCATGTTACGAATCATAATATGATTCACAATATAATCATATTATGATTCTATCAAAGCGTCCATTTTAGGCCCCCTGAACTGCTGATCCAGTTAGGTACTTTTATTACACAAATATGAAGGAACGTAGACAATTTAGCGCAGGTCCCGGTGAAACGTTACCGGTGGAAAATTCTTCTGCAAACATTTCACACATTGAAGAATTTAAAACAATATATTTCACGGTTTCAGGATGGCATTGTTCACGATACGAATTACAATTCTGACGATGTTATAGGATACAATGGCAGCAGGCAGCGATATGACAAATATCATTTATACATGTGAAGAGGGTTTGTCGCTTGTCGCCTTTTCACGAATACATAATGAGGGATAACTTGGAATTACGGACTTTATAATGAAAACAGCAGGTACTGATTGGTATACGTAGGTTCGCACATATTATGTAGATACTGAGGAGAGCAAAGTATTATATATACTTAAAAAACTTATTTTTATCAATGTTTTATTAGTTTAAGATTGTACATCAGAAATTATGTTTCTAGTTTGGTATTTTTATGAATAAAAAATTAACAATACAATTTCACTGATATATCGATTTTTTTTCGTTATAAAGAAATCGATATCAATATTTTTTTTAAATATCGATACGATATAATTATATCGATACTTTTTGGCACTTTTTGCATCCATATCATACAGTTTAATTTGTAATTTTGATATATTTATAGTTTAGTGACACAATGGGCGGTCTTATCGACAGTCTCCATAGAAGTAAGCAGCAACTTTTATATAATATTGTCTGTATATTAGTTTCCTTTTTGTGTTACATAAATAAAGTAGGAATAAACTAGTGAAGGCACCAACAAAACTGGTGTGCCGTAAGCCGCCGGTACCACTGGGCCGCAACTGCTGCTGTTTGTAACATAGGTGTACACATCAAGCTCTACTCTTCCAGTATAAGCTGATCTCGCCGTGTATAGGATTTCCGTACAATGAGAGGTCAGCGTATACTGGAACGGTATAGCTTGATGTGTAGCCGTGTGTACCTAATGTTTTGCCTAATACCGTTGTAAACAAATTTAAAACCAACGATAACAACACTACTAGGTGCAGTGAAACATTAAAAATAATCCGTATTACATGCGTAGATAGCAACCTTGTCATGACTTTCAGCGTAGAGGTGCTCTAACAGAATTATTCTTCCAGCACAACGAAGGAAATTTAATTAAACCTGGCTATTTAGATAATGGAAGTGCCATCAGCGCGTCCGGCCGCGCGCAGATTATAAAATTATCACTTACCCGTTTCAGTGGTGACAATTGTTTTAAGCCAACCCTATCAATGTAATTTATTTTTATTTCTCAACATTGTGAACGAATGGAACATTCGCAGGCCCTCGGGTAATAATTATTCGCGGAACTGTACAACATTTTGACAACGAGCCGGTAACGAGATGTGAGATAACACAGTAATTGCGTTTTTATTTCTTCGATTTCACAGATCTATGCGAGAATGTTAATTGTTTCTGAGATTTATTATTTCCGGAAAATCTTTACATTTTGCATTTTTAATTAAACACCAAAGTTATATTCCCATTTTGGAGCGACCCAAATATAAAACCGAAATGAAATAATTTGTATCCAGTAATGATTTTCAATTTATGGATATATCTATAAATTGAAAATCATTGCTTAATTTTGTACAATAGATTAATTATTGAGCTTTCAATAAACTGTTATTATTTCTCGAAACCATGCAGCTTAAACGGATATTCTGAACGTTATTATAAAATAATCGTATCAAAGGATATTTTCTAATTAATATTCATAAGGAGTTTTTATAGGAAGCAATTTTGGACCCCTACCAAACACAGGATTTATTGCTATATTTTCATTTTCATCATGGAACATTGTGGGTTTCTAAATCATCTGCCTTCCAGTCTAACTGGATGTAGCTGAATACCAGTATTTTACATGAAGCCACTGCCTATCTGACCTCCACAACCCAGTTAATACGTAATACGATACCCCTTGGTAAGACTGGTTGTCAGGCTTTCGGGCTTCTGACGACCCGTAACGACTGTCAAAGATCCACAAATGACAGCCAAGACCAACGGCTTACCGTGCTTTCCGAGGCACGGAGGGGTCTTGGTATGTAACGATGGTCACCCATCCACGGACCAACCGCGGTAAGCGTAGCTTAATCTGATCGATCAACCCGTGCGGCTGTTATTGCTTAGCCACAAGCCCCTTTTATGGGTTTCTTAACGTTACAAGGATACTCTAAGCAGGATTGTGCCTATTAAAAATGTATCAAAGGAGTCCTTTGAACTAGCGGTCGCAAATAAATTCACCAGACCAGCATTAAATATTATTTAATAACAATCACAGTCTTATGGTGAAGCTTTCCGTACGAGTACCGAACTACGCTTGTAAAGTCAGTGACCAGCATTATCTGACCCCTATTAGAAAGAAGAATAATGGAAGAGGAGTCAGGTGATGCTGGTCACCGACTTTACAAGCGATAGGTCAGGCGACTGGTCATCAATGACTGAGTGACGTGTGGAGGCATACGTCACTCAGTCATTGATGAGGTAGGTGAGAGCAGCGTCGAAATTGTTATTATAGTGCGGGCTCACTAGTACTACTGACAAATGCGTGCACTGACTGGACAGGTCGCCTCAATCTGTGTGGTTCTTACATCAAAAGATAATTTTGTATACTAGCGCAGGAGCAAGGGAGTTCATGAAAATGTATGCTTTAACTTATGTCAATAAATATTATTAAAGATAAACATTTCAGGCACCAATCTATATGGTCTTCACATGATCTGACCAAGATTATGTCTGGACTTTAAAAGAGACTGTGACCTCTGAGTTTGTTTCGTCCTGGAAACGCCGACCTCAACTAGTTTTTAAAATATGATTGACGTGTAAAAGTGTTTGTGCAAACCTACTTCAAAAATAAATAATTTATCATTAACGTAGATTTGCTACTAACTTTTGTAACATGACTATGAGCCGATTAAAAGAAAATAAAAATTATAAGGATAAAGTAAATGTAGATCCTTCCCTTATTAAGATCACATTTCTAAAAGTGAACATGTCTGCTCTCACATTTGTCAGTTGTGCCGGTGGCTCTGTCGTCTTAATAGGAATGGAAGGCAAGTTGACGAGTTGGCGAGATAATGTATGTAGATGAGGGCGGTTAACTTCACATCGGCTGCGGCTTGACAGGTGTCATGCGGCTACACCGGATGGCGGCCGTGATACGGCACCGTCGCGCCGTTTGTCGCCGGCGACGATTTGTCAGTGTCGCTTGACGCGATGTTACTTGCCGACGACCTACACGTCACGCCCACCGGATACCAGCCGAGTTTACATCGGATTTCTGAACAAATTTTCACTTCCATTGACGGAGGAGATCCTACATCTCCAAAAACCTTTGACTCCTCCCTCACTTAGGATTTGACGGACGTTGTTGGAATTGTGGCGATATTTTTGTAAAACATTTTATCTTTTCGAATTTCTGTATTCGAATTTATGTAGCAGAAGAAATGTGGTCGGAAAAGTCACTAGGTGAAATTGAATGGAATAGACTTTGATCATATCTGGCCCGAAAATTGATTGCCGCTGTTTCACCTGACAATGTTTATTTTTTCGTGTCGGGGGAAAATATAGAGCAAGGTGGAAGCAATTTATCCAAAATAAATTTAAGCTGAGCAAAGCCATATAGCTGCCGTTTTCCAATGTGACCTCGATCTCATAAATAAGAATGAGGAACAGCGGAGGAACAAAGCGCCGGCGAGCGGTGCTCAAAAACGATTTTAAAATCTTATCTAAGTCTGAGGCGTGATTGACAAAAGTCGGGCGGGATTCGGGGTTCGGCTGCGGATGTTTTAGTAGAAGGCTTTTTTGTGGGCGCGGCAGGAGACGCTTTCCGCCGCGGAAGCGCACAAAGAGATGTGGCTTTCGGCCCGATCGTAAAATCCGTCGTAACTGCGCGTAATAGCAGCTGGGCTCTCAGCGCCGAAACAGGGAAACTGAAAGTTGCTTCAAAATGGAATAAGGATTATATGTTTATTTTCAACTTTGTTGCTTGCATTTTGGTCGAGATAGTCTAGTTATATGGGGAAGGATATAACACAGTCATGTTTATTTTTTATTAACAGTCACGGGTATACACATTAATAATATTTCGTGTTTCCAGACATTAAGTAAAAAAAAAACAAGATTTTGGATCCCAAGCAAAATGGAAAACGATTTTCCTCAAATCAATAATCCACATCAAAACGAGTAAAGCGATTCGAACGTAATGGAAAAAAGTATATTCGCACCATTAAACTTATTTTACGATTTCATCGAGAAGATAATGTCATCGAAAAAAGTCGGCGGAGCAGTCATCAATCAGACGGACGCTCTCGAGCCCGCACCGAGTGTTTTTGTTTGTCCAACAGCCGCGGCTCTCGGAGCGGTAACGCCACTAAAATATATTGTGTTCACTCACTAAACAAATTGTTTTAAAACGCGAGAACGCTCCAGTTCCATCGTAGCTCGTTTAAAGTTTAGCTGCAACTGTTCATCTTAAGTGATTTAATAATTAAGTGAAAAATGTTACCAGTTGCTACAATTTTTCCTGAAAGGAAGGAAGCTGAAAGGATCTAAATCGTTCCTTTCAATCTCTACCATGTCATTTTTATACACTGTTTTTCAGTAGTTTACACAGATGTCAGACAGACAGACATCTACAGAAATTCATGATCTGGATAGACCTATATTCATTATATCTCACTAACAACGTGTCAGAATCAAGATTATTATTAAGTTGTCCAAGTAATACGAACGGAGGTCGTACAGGATACCTGCACATAATGTTTCCCAATTATCTGCCAAAATAATCATAGGTACGTGATCTATTATTTATCTGTTTTGATATAAATTGTCCAAGACACGTCTTATCTCAATCACAGACGTAATTATAATGTGCTGTCGAGTAAAGACCCAGGTAACTATCAGGATGCCCGATAAACTCGATATTGAATTATCAGATAATTGAAAACATAGACTTATCGATCGTATGATTTTTCAGTGTATGGAAAACAGTTATAGAATGATTGTTTAAAAAGCAAGTATTACCTAGTACCTGGATCAGATTAATTAAGTGAGAAATCTATAGTAAATTTACGTGGCGATACTTAAAATGTAGGTAGGTAAATACATCAGGCGTACCGTATAGTCAGCCGTGCTACCTCCTGCTTCCCTACTAAACTTTTTACCGCTGCCTGATCAGTCAACCTCTTCGTCTACCTATTCTGTAAGAATTTCACCGTAAAAATTTAGGTGAAGTCAGGTTGAAGTGAGCTGTCATTTTACCTGAACGTCTATTCTGTAAAAATCTCACCGCTCACTTCAACTTAGTTTTCACGATGAGATTTGTAGAGAATACATCGGCTGATGCTACGGATTTACACTATTGTCTGCTCACTTCACTAAGTTTTCACGGTGAGAATTTTACAGAATACCTCGGATGATGCTAGGAATTTACACTATTGTCTGCTCACTTCACTAAGTTTTGACGGTGAGATTTTTACAGTATACATCGGCTGATACTACGGATTTACACTATTGTCTGCTCACTTCACTAAGTTTTGACGGTGAGATTTTTACAGTATACATCGGCTGATACTACGGATTTACACTATTGTCTGCTCACTTCACTAAGTTTTGACGGTGAGATTTTTACAGTATACATCGGCTGATACTACGGATTTACACTATTGTCTGCTCACTTCACTAAGTTTTCACGGTGAGATTTTTACAAAATAACTAGGCAGATGATTGATGATTTAGGTATTAATTAAGTACTGTTTACGTTTTTAGTTTTAATTTTTTATTTCTACTTGAGTATAGTTTTCGATGATTTTTTTGTTGGTATAGTGGCGTCTGCTAGCTAACATATGGCAAATAATTTAATTTAATGTTTTGTGTTGCGTAATATAAATTATTTTACAAACTATTGTATAGAATCAAGTTTTTCTAACTGAACAGACAGCTGTGCTGCTGGAGAGTTTGTTGCGCCACTTCTTCTTCCCAGCTAAAGCACTAGGAAGTGGTGAAGGGCAGGTGTTTTTGGGGGACTTTTTTATGTAATTTAGACGCTCGAAGAGTACTGATTCTCAGCCTAGTTTGAAGAAATTACTTTTGATTTTGATGCTAGGGATTGACATTATTGACAGTTCACTTCAAACTCAAACTCAAAGCATTTATTTCAATTAAACCATTTGCAGGCACTTTTAAATTGTCAAGGCGTCGGTCAGTTAGAAATATGAAGCTAGTTGCTCATTCCAAAGAGTAGTAGGGTCATATGGAGAAGAACGGGCCAGAAACTCCACGGACACTCTTATAAATTAAAATATTGATACAAAATATTGGTTACATCATTAATGTTGAAATTATACATGTGAGAACCATTAAAGCTCACTTTACCTAAATTTTCACGGTGAGATTCTTCCAGAATAGGTAGACTGTTTTTATAAAGCTTGTGCTGACAGAAGAATACTTTTAAGGCAAATATGAGAAACGAAAAGCTTTGTTTTAATGTTTCGTTATTTACAGTTCGCTTTAGTCGAATCCTTAGTGAGTGAAACACAAAGACTACAAGTGAGCATAATTTTAAAACTTTGTAAAGACGTGCATTCACCAACAGTTTATAAGCACCCGTTCCTCTGAATTTCCCTACCGCCTAATGGATATGACTTTGGACAATTTTTGCGTGAGATTATTGTCAATTAGTGGTCGTTTAATGAGAGCTCATCATCTATGGTGTTGTTAACTGCACGTGCTTCTGAGTGCTAGTGTTCAAATCACTTTTAACAAAAGTACAATTACGGGAAATTCTGACAAGTTTTTTACCTACAAACGAAGATCTATCCGCCTAGCCTTTTCCCAACTATGTTGGGGTCAGCTTCCAGTCTAACCGGATGCAGCTGAATACCAGTATTTTACATGGAGCCACTTGGTAAGACTGGTTGTCAGACGTTCGGGCTTCTGACGACCCGTAACGACTGTCAAAGATCGACGAATGATAGCCGGGACCAACGGCTTAACGTGCTTTCCGAGGCACGGAGGAGTCTCGGTATGTAAAGATGGTCACCCATCCACGGACCAACCCCGGCAAGCGTAGCTTAACCTGATGGATCGACCCGTGCGGCTGTATTACTTAGCCACGAGCTCCTCCACCTACAAACGAAGATCAAATTTTAATAATAGCAACCGATTTTTGATTCCCAGTCCATTTTCAAATAATATTTTTGTCTGTCTTCTGCCTACTCTTGTATTTTACGTCCATTTAGCATTATTTTGAGTTAGTTTCCAGTATAGCCAAATGCAAATAAATGTGCTGAAGGGCAATGTCCGGTCCATGAATTGCGATGTCACATACAAGCCGCGTTTGCGAACATTTGTCGGTCTCCTCGTGAATACTCCGCTTTATATGTAACATCGCCTGCAGTCAGTGCAGCAATGGTTTGTTGTTTAACTAACCAACTCAACACAAGTAAATAGTATAAAGTACCTACTATAAATTGAACAATTAGGTTATGTGGGATTTTGGCGTCGTTTGACGCCGAAATTGGGTTGAAAATGGTAATGTTATCATCAAAACATCGTATTTAATTTGATACAAAGCAATGACGTAGTTGTCAATAATTGGTATTGGCGTATACTTAGCTTACAGTGAAGAACGGAATTATTTTTCCCGTTTGTTTTCATATTATTATCTGCTGAAACCATTGAAGTTGTTGTTCCTAGTACAAATAGCTGTACAAATCAATTGATGTTGGTGACACTCATAAGAAAGAAGAAATTTTTATTTATTTATTTTATTATTTATGTACACACAGTAAAATACAGAGAGATAGGACATTTTTCTGTTTAATCCAATTTCCAGGAAAGGAATATTTCCTTTCATCACAAAATATAAAGGACAACTTTATCATCGTTTCTTATCTTTCAGTCACGCACAATTCAGAAACAGCTTCCAAAGGAAATATAAATAGTTACCTCCAACAAAAGAACCGGATATCGTTATTTTGAAATCTGAAAGCGTTCTGAGAATAGTGGCAGGTGGCACCACCTGCCACGTTGTATCCAAGAGAATCTTTTAACGTAACCTGAATACATGACATACCTCGCATTCATAGCGTCGCTCCTGATGATACCAGATTACATCCAAGACGCACAGCGTGATGATATCTTTTTATCGCCAATACAGAGAATTTACTGGGCCGTTTTTTGTTTTTTTCTCACTCTTGGCATATTTTTTATGTTGCAATCCCATACACGACATTAATGTGAAGGAAAAAGCCAAAAGTCATAGGGGATCGTGGGCTACACTATTCTTTTTCGTTTATTTGTATTTACAAGAGCCTCGGAGCATATTTACCGGTACTTATGAATACTGAGCGAGGCATAGACATTTCAAAGAGCGAGACGTCATATCAGTAAGGGGAGCAGAGCACGATATTCATGGGTCGGCAATTTTCGTAAATCTCTCAGTAAGTGAGCTCGTGTTGCGCTACACGTACAGGATTAGACTAAGCTCTGAGAACTGTTTTCTCCCTCCACGATTCATTCGAGAGAAAGTGTGCCGGAAATAAATAAAGCTGAGCGGCAATGCGAAACAAGAATACGACCTTAGCGAGCGAATTTTCAACGACTTTTCCACGAATGGCCTCAAGCTCAAAGATAATATAAAAAGTATTGGACCGCATCGAAAGTAACACACGAGTTTTCATTCATTTTAATACAAGTTTCAGTCGAGAGTGCTTCACAGAAATGTTGAATTACATATCGACAAAGGAAAACGCTAAGAAAAGCAAAGTTTTGTTGAAAAATTACTTTTGGAATGTAAAGGAATATTCTGTTTCTTTTATCAATGTTGAGTTCTTTCGCTCTTGAAGCTGAGATAAGTCATCAAATTATGCGAACGCTATGTTGTTTACAAATTGTTTCTGAAACGAGTCACGTTCCCATTTAGAGGTAGGCGCAAAAATTGGCCCAATTTAAATAATGTTCAGTTCCTTACGTCCCCCCCGTACGCCGACAGACGCTCTGTTTGTTTGGATGAGGTGACAAGATGACACTCGCGCAATTATCCTAATACACTTATCTGATTTGTATTTTTTCCAGAGAACCTGGAAACATTTTGTGACGTTTTATTATATATATACACCAGAAATAAGGATAAATTACGTGCTCCTTTTCACCGGCTTCATAAGGTTCATAATTCATTTGTTGGACTTGGTATAACTTTTTATAACAAGCTACTCTCTTCTTTGTTAGATTTGCCTTTTAATGCGTTTAAAGTTAATGTTAAATCCAATCTTTGTTCAAAGGCATACCTACTATTCTATCAATGACTACTTAAACGATAAGAATAGTTGGTCGCTGTGATTAACTCAAGATAATGTTCATGTTCTTTCTCCAGAATTAGCGTACCTACTGCCAGGTTATATGAGTTCATATAATTGTTTATTTTTATTTGACTGTCTAAGTCAATTTATTTTTATTTATTAGTGACATAATATACTCATGAAAATGTTTTTTTTATGAGTTGTATTGCAATAAGTGGTTAGCTAGCGACCTAGACAATTGATTATATTATTCTTGCCTGAGCAACCGGCAGCAAGTTCGTCATGCTCCCTTAGATGTCACTGCTTGCGGTAGCGTCGGGGGTCGGGTTGCCTCCTTCCCTCAAATATAGCGAGGGGTGATGGCTGATCTTTGCGTTATGCTCGTGAACGGGTGCTGCTTGTGGTGACTGGTCGTCTTGCTGACCATGGTTTGGTGCTAGTTTATAATTTTTGACTTCGAGTTACAGCTATAGCTTTGTGTGGGCGGGCACGCCCATTATGCCTGGAGGCTTTTATTTAGGTACATTCTGTTTACGTTATTTCTGCTTGAGTATAGTTTTCGACGATTTTTATGTTTTTTTTTGGTATAGTGGCGTGTGCTAGCTAACATAAGGCAAATAATTTAATTTAATGTTGTGTTGCGTAATGCAAATTCTTTTACATTTTATTGTATAGATTCAAGTTTTATATCTGAACAGACAGCTGTACTGCTGGGGAGTTTGTTGCGCCACTTCTTCTTCCCAGCTAAAGCACTAGGAAGTGGTGAAGGGTGGGCGTTTTTGGGGGACTGTCTTATGTAATTTTTGACGTTCGAAAAGTGCTGATTCTCAGCCTAGTTTGAATAAATTACCTTTGTTTTTGATTTTGAGATAGATTAACATTTATTCAGTGCACACAAAAGACATAGCACAACACACAATAGCACAATTAATAGATAACAAATTACAGGAATATATTCAACATTATTTTTAGTGTATGCGAAACCTGAATATAGTTTGTTCAGAATAAGGAACTGAATCGATTTCAATAATGTTATATTTTGTCACAAAAATATTTAAGTGTGATGGAAAATGTTCTCACCATTTAATTACTTACAATGCAATCGCCGTACGGTTAGGTACCTACTGCCAAAATATTATCAATTGGAGCAACCTTGGAGGAGCGTGGGCGCCGCGCCGCTGTTTTTGTACGGACAACCCGGTAACATAACAACCTCAACCAATCACTTTGTGATTTTTCATGATACAGTTTTGAAATTTTGTATAGATTGTTTACTTATAAATACTAGACACGTGTTTGGGGTTCTATGTTCTATGTTAGCGGGTTCGGTTTCCGCACTTAGTCCTTCATGTGGACCATTGTGCGTGGGCCATGGCGGCCGTCGTTGTTTATTCCAACCAGCCCACCTCCCTCCAGAAGCTGATTAGGTCTCCTGGTCTGCTTAAGATATCCGTGAAAGATCTGGGTGACCCGAGGGTTTCTGTTCTGATCTGGGTGACGCCTGTGCATTCAAAGAGCACGTGCGCAACGGTTTCTTCAGCCTCCATGCAAGCCCTGCACAGAGGGCTGTCCGTTATGGCTATTGTGTGGAAGTGCTTATTCAGTGAGCAGTGTCCCGTGATGGTCCCCGTCACTAGGCGCAGGCCGTTCCTGTCCAGGCGTAGCAACCGCCTGGTTAGCCTGCCATCTAAGGACGGCATAGCTTCCCTGGATTGCCTGCAGCCCGGTGTCGAGGTCCACCAGTTCTGTGCTTGTGTGTGGGTGAACTCTTGTAGCCACCTGCGTAGTTGGTTAAAGGGGATGGGTACGATAGGTTCGGGTCCACAGACTGACGTGCTGGATGCTCTCCTAGCAAGTTGGTCAGCTGCGTCGTTACCTAGTGATCCGCTGTGTCCTTTTATCCATTGCAGTGTCACTGTATTACGGTTGCACACTGTCACCCGTTCCAGTGCGTTGTGACATTCTAGTGTTAGTCTGGAGGTAATATAATTTTTCCCCAAGGATTGCAAGACTGAGGTACTATCGGAGAGTATACGTATACGGGTGTCCGTAACTCTCCTGGCTTCTATGGCGTAAGCCGCTTGTATAATGCCCACACATTCCGCCTGGTAGACGGTGTTGAACAATCCCAGCGGGCTGGATATATTTATGTTGAAGTCATGTGAGAAAACTCCGACTCCGGTTCCGGAGTCGGTCTTTGATCCGTCGGTGTATACTCTCATCTCCTTCGGGCCTGAGTAGTCACACCGTTCTTCTGTGAGTATGATGTTGTAGTGCTTCTGAAAGAAGTGTAGTTTCGGGGCTTTGTCGCAGGGTGATGCCATCATCGGTTGTCGTTTGATTGCATCTTCCCTTATGCGTGTGTGCTTGACCCTAGAGTCTCTGCTCAGGGTTCCCGTGTTTGGGGTTTTGCATAATAATAATATACTAAAACTAATATTGTATATAAAAAAAACAACTTGGAGTGCCAATAGACAAAAAGAAAAACATACTTAAATAAATAGAGTGACCCATGACATACTTCAAATCAATATAACCCGCCTGCTGGCTGTGGGTGAGTGGGAGTCGGGCCTCTGGCTTCAAGCACTACCGACATCATGGCCTATCTTGCAGTAAGAGCGCAGGCCGGATAGCAAGTCACGCCAGCATTAATGACATCATCCGTCGTGCTCTTGTCACCGTCGGGGTGCCAGCTATTTTAGAACCTAATGGCTTGGCACGCGACGATGGGAAGAGACCAGACGGAATGACCATAATGCCTTGGAAGTTAGGTCGGCCTTTGGTGTGGGATGCAGCATGTGTCGACACCCTTGCGCCATCCCATCTTCCTAGCACGGCGAGCTGTGCTGGGGCGGCTGCTGCAGGTGCAGAAAACCTCAAACGGCGAAAATATTCCAATCTTATTGGGTGTTATATGTTCGAGCCGTTTGGGGTTGAAACACTAGGGCCATGGGGTTCAAGTGCCCACTTGGTTTTTCAGGATATCGCCAAGCGGTTGGTCGACTCTTCACGTGACCAGAGGGCTGGTCTATTTTTGGGCAAAGAATCAGCATCGCCATACAACGTGGCAATGCTGCCAGCCTTTTGGGCACTTTTCCGGTTGACAGCGATGCGGACGAATTTTTTGATGCCCTATGATTCTGTCCCCTCCTTTTTTATATAATGTACATATTATTATATTAAGTCTGTTAGCGTATATATTATGTAAATATTTTTCAGAATAAAAGTCTCTAAAATATATCGAATATACATGGTTCACGTGAGTATGTTTGAATGTTATTGAAGTGAAAACTTCTTTAGGCACATTGGCCACTTTTGGGATGGCGAAAAAGCAGTGAAATCACGTGACCGTCACGCTCAGATACTTTAATATACAGATGTTTACAAGTATGTGAAGCCAAGAAGTTTTCATTTCTGACGTGCAGTTCTACGACTGACAGTTTTTTGTGTTATGATCATCATAATCCACCTATAATGTTCTCCCACTGCTGGGACACAAGCCTCCACAAGGCTGTAATCTACCACGCGGGCCAGTGCGGGTTGGTAGATGTCACATATCTTCGAAGTTTTGGTTCTAGGACATGCCGGTTTCCTCACGATGTTTTCCTTCACCGTTTTGAGAGCAGTGGGTTTGAAATAATTTACACAGTTATGATACCATTTTGAATATTTGGTAACGTCGATTATACCTCGGTAAGTGACGTACTATATTTTGTTCATACATCGATCACGTTTCTGACGTGATTTCAGGCTTGCACGTCAAATCTGAACCTATCAGCGTTAAATTTTCGCTAGACATTGTTCAATAATAAGCATGTATTTGCATATTGACAGATTTATTATACTATTATTTTACTATTTTATTACTTTTATTATTATTTTATATGCGTTCCTTGCGAAGCATGTCTGGCGTGAATATGAATGATAGGCTGAAAAATGAGGTGATAAGGCAATGGTGCAGTTTAAAGAAGAGGTAGTCAAATGGTGATGTTCTTCAGAAAGGTCAGGTGCGTAGTACTCGCAATCGGCGTGCGTGTATGACCAGTATGAACGTAGGCGAAGCAAAAAGAGTATGTAAGGAGCGTAGCAGGTGGCGTTCTATAGTTTCTGCCTACCCCCATGGGAAGAAGGCGTGAGTTTTTGTATGTATGTATGTGTGTTATACTATTCATTGGCAAGAAACTTAATCTGGAGAATAAATGTAGTTCGTTGATAAATCACATTTGACCATTCAAAGGGTTATTCATCAGTATAACCGCATTGTGCGTAATTGTATAAATTTATTATTGTTTCAAAATGTTCGTATGTTATAACAACCGCCCACTTTAGGATTGTTTTAACGAGCTTTTAATTTTAAAACAGTGGATTGTTATTTTTGTTTTTACAAAGCAATAAAACGTTTGTGTATTCAGCAGCTTTATCCCTAAATGAGAATATTTGGAACGATTACATATGTCGTGTGGACATTTTTCGAATTTGAAAATAGGTATATTTTTATTTTTTTATACATATTTAAGTACCTTTACAAGGTTCAGGTTTAAACAGTTTCGTTCCATCAATTCTCCATGAAAGAAGATTATAGACTACCTACGTGGATTTATAAATGTATGTTTCGCCTTCAGTAACATTGTATACAGAATGTGTTGATACAATAATATTGTTGATGTATTCTTATATAATAATAATAATATTCAGATACCAAAGTATTGTTGTATGAGCAAACCGAGTGATTAAAAATAACAAAATTTATTTAGATTATTTTTCAGAGATCAAAAATAAACAACGAGACTGCGTTAAATAAATGTTTACCTCTTTTAATTTCTTCAAAAATGAAACAAGCCCGTAAAATTTTTAATTTCTTTAGAAAGTAACGCTTCAGCAAACTACTTAATTAAAACCTTTTGTAATTTGTAATTAGTTATACGTTTAGTTTAAATAAAATTTGACTTTAATTAACGGTTTTCTTTTGATTCTACGTTTTGCTCAACTTCCATTTTAATCCTTCCTTCCTATTTTAGTCATTTACTTGCACCAATGACTAATGAAATGGACTCGCGAACAAAGAGATGTTGTTAGAAGGTTCCTGCCAGTCGTTTCATCAAAATGTGAATTAAAGCAACCGCATTGAAGGGACCTCCTTGTTCTGAGTAATAAAGATTAGGAAGTAAAACATAGATTTATCAGCAAAGATATAAACGAAAATGAACTTTAAAAGTCGGATGAAGAGTGTCTTAAAATTTAATTACAAGCGAACACTTAAGTTTACACGACCGACTTCATATCCTTTGTTTTATAGACAAAGGGGGGGGCGTCGCACGACTGCTTTTACATTAAGTCCCCGCTTAAGGCCCGTCACAAATGGCCACGGCTAATGTATGGGAACGTACGAACTGATATTGACTTGCTCTAGCATTGTGATTAATTTCCCTGATTGCATTAATTTAAGATATTCGAGTGATTCAGTGTGAGTTTGGGTGCTTGTGCAGGTATCAGTTGTAATTATCTTTGCAGTGATTTCAGCCTCAGCGTTTCCATAAGGTTGTTGGTCTATGGGGCAGGTTTGAAAGTATAACAAATGACTGCTGCTCTACTATTAAACAAGCTTCTGCACGGAAATCTTTTCATGGATAGATACGTGTAAATCCACGTAATATATCTTTTATCATAATATTATTTATCTAATGACTATGAGGGTCACTACGTGTATTTTCAAAACGTTACCATATTAATATTACAATCTAATAGACATAGAAGCATATACCCACTATCAAAAGCTCCGTGAAGAGGAATTTATTTAAAAAAATCCGCCTGTACAAATAGAATTTTCCCATTTACCATTTTGTGGCCAGAGATAAAACGAAATTTTGTTAAAAAAATCCGCTCACAAACGTTTTAATCAAATATCAATTTTGGAAGTTATTCACTTTGTTGGAACGGAAATAAAAAGTTATTTTATCTGAGTGCTCATTCCATCTACCCACATACATTTGATAAAACCTGTATACGTAGAGAAATCTGACGATATGCCAGAGTGAATTTCATAAACGTAGGTAATATAATAAAGCTTTCACATTATTATTATCTTCTAACCTTTATGGATATAAAAAAAAGGAAATATACAAAAAAAATGTTATACCTCTTTGGATCGTATTTCTCATATGACTTGAGGAGAACTGTGACACATCTTTCGATTTATCGCCAGCCTTAGTATGTTACTGATAGAAGAAAAATATAATACAATACCTATTAAAAAAAAAACCGGCCAAGAGCGAGTCGGACTCGCGCACGATGGGTTCCGTACCATTATCTAAAAAAATGGCAAAAAATCACGTTTGTTGCATGGAAGTGACTGTTTAACCTATTAGAGCACTAATATTCAAAATGAGAAAGACTTTTATGAACATTAAATCTATGAAATAGTGCTTAAGTCGTAGACAAGTGAGTCAAAATATCCAAAGTGAACGTTATTATTTAAAAACAATAACAACACCCCACTACCTACTATAAAACCGGTGGGCGCGTTCCAGCTCCTAACACTGTGAATCACGATATGCTTAACATAAACTGCTGCACAAACGCCATCTGGTGCAGAGTAGCGGAGTTATTAGAAAACGTTTCGTTTATAGCTTATTAAGAAGCATTACTATAAATACACTATTTTGATCATAATATTTATGCATTACTGAGTTTTTGATTCTGCAAAATACTACAAGATGCCGCAATGTGCGGGCTGTGAGCAAAAAATCCCAAATAGGCAATACCTAGCTTGCTCGGTCTGTAAGAAACACTATGACTTCGAATATTCAAACGTCTCAAAAGAACAATATGCACGCATGAACAGCGAGTGTAAGTTGACCTGGGAGTGCCAAGAATGCCGGTGTAAAAAACCTAAAAATAATAACACGAACACACCCGCAAGACCGCAACAAATAGACGCCAATTTAAAAACAACTCCAGAGCCTAACGTTACTCAGCGTCAGAAACAAACTCAAAACGACTTCAATGAGTCTGTATGCTCTGAAGACATTAGTATACTCGGCGATACATTATATAATAAAACAAGTTTAGAGAATGAAAATCAGCCTGAACTGACACTACATAATCTGAGTGAAATGATATCCTTAAAGTTAAAAGAAAATAATACATCAATAATACTGGAAATAAAAGCTACTATTCAAACAGAAATTAATAAAGCCATATTAAAATTAAAGGAAGACATAAAACAAGACAGGCGCTTTGATCTTACAAAACGAGCAACGAAAGACTGATATAGAGAAAATTAATATCCAAATAGAACATCTGAATAAGCGAACTGAAGCACTCCAAAACGAAATAAAGAGACTAAAATCTGAGACCCCTCCTATTATACAACAAATACCTGAGAATAATGTTAAGAAAATTGTAGTATATGGGCTTACGGAAATCTACCAAGAGCTTGAACAAGATCTACACGAAAGAATCCGAGGTATTTTTTGGGATGTTTTGGGAATCGACCTACTAGGCTACATTGAGGATACCTATAGAATCGGAAGATATTATAAAAATTGAAATCGACCAATGGTAATTGAACTAATGAGCAAGAGAATAAGTAAATATATAATTGATAATAATCAATATTTCCAAGGAACCGGACTGTATACTT
The DNA here is from genome assembly GCA_963921375.1 of Tiliacea citrago. NCBI lineage: Eukaryota > Metazoa > Arthropoda > Insecta > Lepidoptera > Noctuidae > Tiliacea > Tiliacea citrago. The sequence continues at coordinate 17,225,170 of OY992784.1, forward strand.
CGGAATTCTTAAGTGAAGAAGCAAGAAATGAGAAGAAATACTTGCGAGATAAAATGCTCGTAGCACGAAATAAAGGACAAAAAGCTATGATCAGAAATAATCAGCTGTATATTGAAGGGGAACTCATAAGTTACAATAACGAAACAATATCATACCTTCCACCTACAACTGAAAACGAACTAAACAATATAAACAGACGAGCCGCACCGAATAACGACCGTACATTTCGAGAAAATGAGCAAGGCAATAGATTTCGAACACAAAGAGCAACATTTTAATATCTTATTTCAAAACATCCAAAGCCTATTTAATAAGCAACACATTATGGAAGCGTTTGTCAACGAAAACCACGCATATCAGGCTATATGTATTACTGAAACATGTCTCTCAAGAGATAAATTAAGCATGTTTGATTTTAGCGGCTACAGAGTCGCAGCATCCTACTGTCGAGAAAACCGTGGAGGCGGCGGAGTTTGCATCTTATTTGATATCATTATAGAATCTAACGACGCAAATCAAAATTATAATGTTTTTGACGACTTATTAACGAATATACTAAACAAAACTATACCAAAAATAAAAACTAAATTAAAAACACACTATAAAAAATATTGGTTATCTAAAGGTATAAAGATCTCATGCACAAACAAAAGATTATTAAACATTTTAAGAATTAAGTCTGACAACCTGATTATCAAAAAATACCGTAGAAAATATGAAAAAATACTAAAGCAGTCGGTTATAACATCGAAAAAACAGCATTACATTAAAAAAATTAAAATGTCTCAAAACAAAGTCAAAGCAATGTGGAATATAGTGAACGAACGTACTAACAAAAAAACACTTTCAGATAAATATAATATACAATTACAAATTAATAATACTTTAATTTCAGATCCAAAGCAAATAGTAAACAAATTCAATAACTTTTTTGCATCAATTGGTGAAGAGACCGGCTGTGAGTCCAAAGGCCGGCCAGTACTCAACCCTTCTGAAAATAGCCTATTTCTTAGACCTTTAGACTGTCGAGAAACGCATGGAATCATACAAAAACTAAAAAACAAAAAAAGTCACGGAATAGATGAAATGCCCCATCTCTGATTAAACAATATGCAGATGAACTTGCTGTACCCTTTTGTGTTTTGATAAATCAGTTCTTTGTAAATTTGTCCTATTATAAAACCATTATTTAAAAAAAACTCGAAAACTGACCCCAATAATTACCGGCCTATAGCTCTTTTGCCTACGGCTTCAAAATTTTTCGAAAAGGCTATGTGTGACCGTGTGTGCAGTTTTTGCGAAAGATATAAGATCTTTGACGAAGCTCAAAACGGGTTTCGTAAACATCGATCAACAACCCTAGCTGTCTATAAATATATGCAAGGAGTTATTAATATTATAAACGATAAAAAATACGCGGTTGGCATACTTTTAGACATGACAAAGGCATATGACAAAGTACAGTTTAAAATTTTGTTAGACAAACTATATGGAGTAGGAATTCGTGGAACCACACATAAGTGGTTAGCGTCCTACTTAAGAGATAGAGAGCAATATGTGCAAATTGAACATTTTAACCACGACCAAAAACAAATAATACAAGTAAGGTCCGACAAGAAAATTATAAATGCGTCAATTCCCCGGGGCAGTGTTATTGGCTGCATCCTATTCATCATATACATCAATGACCTTCCCAAAATCATGAAAGAACCATGTGTGCTATTTGCAGACGATATATCTCTGCTTACCACATGCCAAACAAATTAACGACAACTAAATATGATATTAAATAAAACAACAAAATGGATGGATGAGCATAACCTTGAGATTAATTATAAAAAAACTAAACTAATGACGTTCTACCCTCAGCAAAAATCCCCATTACCAGTTAACTTCATGACAAACGGCACAAACGTTGAAGTAGTTAATGACTTTACGCTATTAGGAATCACAATAGACACACACATTTCATGGAAGCCCCATATAAAAAAAGTACGATCAAAGCTCTCAAAATTCACCTACGCACTTCGAGAAGTCAAAAAAACTACCGACTTGCAAACAGCACTTGCTACATACTACGCCTACGCTCATGCATGGCTCAGCTATGGCATAATAATGTGGGGAAATAGCACAGTTGCGCCGACGCTTTCTATTGTTCAGAAGAAATTAACTCGGATCATAGTCAACATAGAACAAACCGATAGCTGTAAACCCTTTTTTATAAAACATAAAATACTCACCTTACCATCTATCTATATCCTGGAAATATGCAAATTTGTTAGAAAATACATGAACTTTTTCACAACGTGCGGTGATAAACATGTCGACCGATCTGTCAGATATAAAAATATGTTAATGTTACCCTCTTCGCGCATGAAACTACATTCCAATAGCCCCTACGTAATGTCCATAAAAATATATAATAAGGTGCCAGATGCACTAAAAGACGAAACCAGCGACATGACATTTATAAATAAGCACAAGCAAATATTAATTCAAAAAGCATACTACACAATAAACGAATACATCCATGACAAAAAAATAGATTTAACACAAACTGACAACACAAACAGTTAGTCGTCAGACACATGCATACGTAAAGATAAATATTATAATAATAATGTTAAATGTTTAATTGACCTTTTGAAATAATTATTATACACTGATCTCAATAAAATAAAGTTTATATTTATTTAATTAATGTTAATAATCCATTAAAAATTTTTGCTAATTGTTTCCTAATTTTATTTTTATTTTATTTTAAGAATTAATTTTATTATACCTTTTGTTGTGCCCTACAGGGTCCGTAATTGTACCTTAGCTTTAAGCCATCGTAACACCTTTACTTAGACATTATGGTATGCAAATAAATATATGAATATGAATAAATCAAAAATTATTTTCATTTTATTATTTATTTTTAAAGTGAATATATAACTAAATATTCTGTGAATATTTCAAGCGTCTACCTGTTGCCGTTATCAATATCGACCAAAAACGAGCAAAAAAATTACGTTTGTTGTATGGGAGCTTGAATGTTTAAATATTTATGTTATTCTGATTTTAGTATTTGTTGCTATAGCGGCAACAGAAATACATCATCTGTGAAAATTTTAACCGACAGACGGACAGACAGACAACGGAGCCTTAGTAATAGGGTTCCCGTTTTATTCTTTGGGTCCGGAACCCTAAAAAACATCACCTACTTATTTCTTTTGTATCGTGTTAGGTTAGTTATAGTTACATTCATAATTATACATATAATAAAGGTTTTCAAATAAAACAACAACTGATATATTTTTCAGATAGTAACAGCTGCATGGGTCGATCCTTCTGGTTAAGCTACGCTTACCGGGGTTGGTCCGTGGATGGATGACCATCTTTAGTTACATACCTCGGTATGTACGGCTAACGGCTAACGACGGTAACGGCTTAACGTGCTTTCAGAGGCATGCAGGAGTTTCGACTCCTGCGTGCCTCGGAAAGCACGTTAAGCCGTTGGTCCCGGCTGTTATTCGTGTATCTTTGACAATCGTTAGGGGTCGTCAGAAGCCCGAAAGTTTGACAACTAGTCTTATCAAGGGGTATCGTATTACCCAGTTACTGGGTTGTGTCAGTCGCTCCATGTAAAATACTGGTATTCAGCTGCATCTGGTTAGACTGGAAGCCGACACCAACATGGGAAAAGGCTAGGCAGATTGATTTTTCAGTACAGTTACTTACGCAGCTGTACCTCAAAGCTGCTACTCACGTTCGATATTGAAATATGAAAAGAACGTCAGTCAAATCTCTGCCCCATTGCGTTGTTAGCTATTATTCTTGTATGATGAGTCTCTAGGGAGCCAAGTGTTTCAAACCGAATATTTTTCAACGAAAACGTATCTCCAGTCATTTATCCTTGCATTTATCATGCCAACCTCGGCTATTAACTTTTAGGGTTGCCAACGCATTCTTGAGTCAGGCTATGAAATATGCAGTTTTGGTTGAAACAATCCTTTTTTCTGATAACCCTCCTGTATCGATATTGTATCATTATGAACAGTGTCATAAAAAAAAAATGTAAAAGCGAGTAGTAAAATCATTCTGATACAAAATGTTGTGGCAACCCTTACTTCTAAAAGCATGGTTCTGCCTCGCAGTCCGCAGGTATTCGGGCCTGTCTAACGAACCGTGTTTAAAGCCTCGTTAGTATCACTTGTCTACGACTGATGATGTACTACGGACTACCACATCTATTTGCGTACTCAAAATGTACAGACTAATTTGGAGAACATACAAAAAGCTGTGGACTGAGGCGCGTTTTGGAGTATTGACTTGTGTTGTGAAGTTGGCGACGGCGATGTTCAAATGTTTTATAGTGGCATGCGGGTTTAATGGTCTTCTGTTTGCAGTAGTCTAATAATTGAACAACTATCCTATGATGGTATTCTTGTTGACTGTGTGACTTTTGGCCTCGCCGCCTCGTACAGGACATTCTGTTTTTATTTTTATTTTTACTTTGTTTTATTTTTGGTTTATGTTTCTATGAGTGTGTTTTATTTTAATTTGTGATCTGTGCGAGGCCCAATAAATGCTTCTTCTTTCTTTCTTTTATTAGAAGTTATAAGCAATTATGTGTTTTGTTTGGTGCATGAGAAAGTTTTTAGGGTTCCATAGTCAAAAAGGAACCCTTATAGTTTCGCCATGTCTGTCTGTCTGTCGGGTATGTCTTTCTGTCTGTCTGTATGTCAGTCCACGGCTTGGTTCAGAAACTCTTAGTAGTAGAAAGCTGTAATTTGGCATGGGTATACAATATACATATTACCTACACATAGTAAAATAAAATTTTGGAAAAAAATAATATGTTAGGTACCTTCCTTGCACGTAAAGTTGGGAAGATATTTTTATTTCTCCTCTATCCCATCGTGTGGTATATCGATAGAAACGCCGTTCAAAAAAAAAAAGGGTGGGTCTGTGAAAACCATTTGTCGATTCAGGGATCTGTTTGCGTAATATTCAGCTTTAAAGTGCTTTGTTAGAGTCAAGCGACCTGCGTCCCTGCTAGTTAAATGGTTGTTTTTTGATATGTGAAAAAACTCACTGCAGTAGAATATTATATAATTATAAGGTGTATAATATTCGTACACGAAATCTCTTAAGGGGGTCATTGTACTCATCATTATGAACAACTTTTACTATGGGAGCAAAGTTGAAATCGCGAAAAAAAAATCAACTGTTCCTTACATTTTGACGAGTTAAGCAAACATAAATGTAGGGAACAGCTGATTTGTTTACTTTTACTGACATCTCACAATCAATAAATTACCAAAAGTATGCAATATATGTACATAATTATCAAAACAATTTTTTGTCTTTCTTGGAAAATTGTCAGGTTCGTATTTACGAAGTGTCACATCTAGAGCGACGATATAGAGAAGGCACGAGAATTGATCACCACGCACGTGCTTGCTCAAAACGAGTTGACATATATATATTAACTATGTGTCCAGGTTTCCTCACGATGTTTGCCTTCACCGATGTCAGTAATATCCAAGATAAACTTAGAAAAAAAGGGATAAGCTATTAAAAAATATTTGAGGATACATAAAATAAATAATATAGGTACTTATAAGTACAATAATGACTCTTCAATGTCAGATCACAAACAAATAATTATGTTGCTAACTCAAAAAAACTGAATCCCTCGAAACATACAGACCCAATTCGAAGCAATTGTTTATAGATGTGTATAGGGTCAAACATAGTTATTTGCTAAATGTCGCCAGCAACAGGGGAAGAGCATTGCTGTCTGAAACACAGATATTTTATATCTAGTTCAGACACAGTTGTTCAAAATCTGTTCATAGAAACAAGTGTCATAAAGTTTATCACCATAATAATTAAATTGTGGTATATTTTTGAACAAATACATTGTACTTATTCTTAATTGATATCACGAAACCACATGATATGCTAGTAACAACAAACCTTGAAGAATTATATGATGACTACGTACTACTAGAAAATAAAATAAAATAAATAATTGACAAAAGTAAAACAACAAAGACCCAAATTCTGAACCAACCCCAAAACGACTGGATAAATAGAAACATAATTGATGATATCAACCAAATAAACGCATTGCGGACATAACTAAAGAAGAATACAAATAACACCACCCTGGAAGCAGAATTTATCACAAAAATAATACATGTTGCTAAACATGCAAGATATAAAGAATATTTTCTACTATAAAAAAGTTTAGCGATTGTATTGATAAACCTCATAAAATGTGGAACTTGGTTAACATCCTAGCAAACAATAAAATTAAACAAAGATGTGCTCGTTCAAAACTATTGATCAATTTAAAACACATTACAAACCTAAACGAAATTTGCCAGATTTGCAACGATTAGATACTTTGCCCCTTTTAGCGAATTAAATATCTAGATCATTTCATGATGATCTTACGGGTGTGTGACATGCTTTACCAAACTCTCCTCCCGAAAACACTCCAGTTTTATCAACTATTGATCCGTGTTCTGCAACTGAAATTACATTTTTTTATCATATCTCGACCCAAATTGTACGAGTAGTACTGGATTAAATGCATAAAAACATATAATAGCAAACAACTTGAGCGAATGTGAACACACAACCCTCACAAACTGCTAGCTGAATGTAACTTTCCCGATACCCTGAAAATGGCGAAGGTAACTCCCATTCACGAATCATTCAAAAATGAACCCAGGTTAACGACAAACCTATTTCAGTGTTGCCTGTATTGTCAAAAATATTTGAAAAGTCCTACATATTTGATTAGATAAACATTTAACTTCTTTTAACTTAAGGAGAAGTTATTTGATAATTTCCCACACAAACAAAAAAAAAAGCTGTGATAGTTTTCCTTTTAATTTCGTTATATGTACTACTCCCATGACTTTTTTCACATATCCAAACACAACCATTTAGTTGGCAGGGGGGGACACTTGACTCTAACAAAAATTAGCACTTTAAAGCTTAATATTACGCAAACGGGACCAAAAGTGGTCTTCACAGAAAGCTGAATGCGGCTGTCATCCTGAATTTCGCCAGTTAATTATTTCGATACGGTCTCAATTTCGAAAAACAATAGTTCGACTACTCATTGCTTCGACAGAACATATATTCGACTATCATTAGTCCGACAGAACATATTTCGACGACACACAGCTTCGAAAACCACTACTTCGACAGAACCTTTCTTCGATATGCACTTGTTCGGTGGATCTCTATTTCGACGGAACATACATTCGACATAATACTGCTCTGAAATGTGACAATACCTAATAATTGATTTTCACATTTTTTTTCACCACATTTCAGAAATATATAATTATATTGTCAGCTGTTGCTCACGGATTTGCTTACCCGATAGTTGCACTCGAGTGCAAAGATTTTTCACCTCGTGCTCTTTTGATTCCCTCGCTAACGCTCAGGATTCTAACTTTTGAATCACTCACTGCGCTCGTGATTCAATTTTAGACTCCTTCGCTTACTCGGTCATCAAAATTGAGCACGCGGTTAAAAAGCAACTTTGACCTCTTGTATAACAAATAACTATTCTTGTTTAATACTTTTTTGAGCCTGATTTTTCTTTTTCTTGACATATATGTGATTTTTTCTATTTTATATCGGGGGCAGAAAAGTGCATTGCTTGTAATTGTTTTAATTCAGTCAAGCGTTAAAATCATGTCTTCGTGCGAAATTGTGATATCACGAAACGGAAAGGAGCAGTTGGTAATGAACGGTTACATGTACTGTAATATAAAAATAATGTGCGTAATGATGTGTTTTATTGGACCTGCTTAGAAAAGTGCTATAAAAAATGTGACGTGTGGCTTAAAACAATAAAACGTGAAGGTAAACATTACGTTGCAACAAAACTATAAATTCACACAGCCATACACCTGATCCCGAAAAAATTAGAATACGTAAATTACATTGGAATCTCAAACAAAGTGCCCGATGTAGCATGGATACCCCAATACGAATAATAAAACAATGTAGTCAAGACATTCCATCTACTAGTGCGCCATATATACCTAGTATAAAGGCAATGCAAACAATGATTCACAGAACCAGAAATAAGGGGCTACCAAAAGTTCCTTCCAAGCTGGAAGATCTGCAAATTCCTGAGCAGTACCAAAAAATCGATGGAAAACAATTCATGATTGATTATTATAATTCTGGCAGACACAATGTGCTTGTTATTAGTACAGAAGAAAATTTAAAATTGCTAAGTAATTCCGATTTCTGGGTTATGGATGGAACTTTGAAATGTTGCCCAGTACTGTTATATCAAATGTATACCATACAAGGCAGAGTGGGCCAAGGAATAGTACTTCCACTCGTATACGGTTTCATGAACAAAAAAAAAGAAAACTGTTACTTATTTTTTTTTGAAATAATACAACGGTACGTTACTAGTAAATTCAACACACAATTAAAGCTCTAAGTGATAATAACCAAATTTGAGAAAGCGGCAACTAATGCTAGTAAGCGTGTATTTCCCAGCGCAAAGAATAAATGTTGTTTACTTCATCTTAAACAAATTATTTGGCGACACATTTTTTTTTTTTTTTTTTTTGGGTGGGAAATCATCAAATAACTTCTCCCGCTCTGGGTGGAGCGGGAGGGCGTGTCAGACTTTTACTGACTAAAACCCACCCGTGTTCCTTCCGTTGCCTGTGTGCCAGGGCCACGATATCCCTTTCGGACAAACTCGCAACCCCGGCAGATTTGGCGACACATTGAAGGGGCTGGACTGAATGAAAAATACATAAATGATAGTGAATTTGCCCACAATTTGAAACATATTTCAGCTTTGCCATATATACCAGCGTCTGAAATCCCCGCAGTTTTTAATCAAATCCAAGAAAAGGTTTTACCCGTTGATGCAAAACCAATTAGCGACTGGTTTTCGAAATTTAATGTCACTGGAACATAAGATATTATGGAACATAATAACAAAAGACAAGTCCACTTAAACTTACATATTCAAAAGTACCACCTAACCTATCCACCAGAAATGTGGTTGCAGATTCCATTGAATGTGGATTTCCTTTGACCCAAAATTCAATCGAAAGCTGGCCATATGAGGTGGAATACTCTGCTCAATAGAAAAAAATGAACATTTTTAAAACTATGTCCGAAGTGAAAAAAGTCGTGAAAAGCACACAAAAGGAAATACAGAGAATTTTGGCTCAAATTGAGAATCCAAAAAGAATAAAACAATTAAAGCAGAACGAAAGGCTGCAAAAACATTTGCTACTGAAAAATGACATGGATACAATTTCGTTCATAAGCGAAATCGCATACGTTACTCACATGTCTAATAAATAATCATGATTCATAATAGGATAATATTATGAATCATAATTATTGATATGCGGCAATATTTACACCAAATATGATTCTAATATGAAATGAAATGATCTGATATGAGATGATTCAGCTAATAAGTGTCACCATTTTACGAAATTTAGAGGAAATACTGGAAATTCAGGAAATGAATCGCTTTTAGAGGAATTGCTTAATGTGGCCGTTTTAGGCCCCCAGGTTGTAGGTAATATTAAATGACTGATTGGAATCCAATTTAAAGAGTTTATTAAAGATTCTTCAAGTTAAATGGAAAATGTGTTAAAGTAAAATGTTATGTTAAATTCTATGTTAAATGTTAGGAATGCACTCGGTCCGTTTGATGTCTGGTAATGCACTGATGTTAAAGTATTATAAAATGGTCACTTCGATACATGTACAATAATTGTATTAAACTGCTGCGTTAGCAGGTGTTCGGTTGCTTAGACCGAACAAATCAAGAAGACTTATTAATATTATGTTATGATTTAAGTTATCTGAAGAAATGATTACACTATTTGTTACTGGTTATGATTAAAAACATAATTGATTATTATTTATGTTTTTATTCTGTACCTAAAACCATAAAGTGAAATTCAACTATTAGGTATTGTCACATTTCAGAGCAGTATTATGTCTAATGTATTATACGAGTATGTTCCGTCGAAATAGAGATCCCACGAAAAACATTTCATGTAAAATGTTGCCAAGACGACCACTCAAACTCTAACTCAAAGCATTTATTTCAAATAAACCAATTACAGGCACTTTTGAATTGTCAAGGGGTCGGTCATTCATAAAGATGAAGCTTAGTAGGTAGGTACCTATGGAGAAGAACGGGCAACAAACTCCACGGACACTCTTTTAAATTGACGTATGGTTACAAAATATAGGTTACATCATTTGTGTTGAAATTAAACATGTGAGAATGATGCAAAACGTCAAAAGCGTCCGTAATAAAAATAATTAAAAAAAAAACAATTCTAACCACGACATAAGGGTTGCCCTGTGAAAAAGATATCAGATCTCATGTAGAGCCAAGCTTCTGAATCTACACGGCCTAACTCTACCGACCCTAACTTCACAAATTCTACATAGCAGTAAAAATGTATGGCTACGCCGTTTCGCTACCGTCGTGGAGGTGATGCGAATATTTAGTTTCTGAAGTAAGTAACGAAACAGCCAAGCCATACATTTTTACTGCTATGTAGTATTTGTGAAGTTAGGGTCGGTAGAGTTAGGCCGTGTAGATTCAGAAGCTTGGCTCTACATGAGATCTGATATCTTTTTCACAGGGCAAACCTTATGTGGTCGTCTTGGCAACATTTTACATGAAATGTTTTTGGTGGGATTTCAGTTCTTTTTGTAAGTTGCTAGGCAGTATTTTTAGTGTTATTTCGGTTTTCTAGCACTTCAGGAAGTACCCTAACATTTTGAAGTCTCATACAAACTTCCACCCCCCCATTTTAGGGGATGGTTGGTGAAAGTTATAAGTTTATGAATTTTTTCGTTGGTTGTATATTAAACTTAGATTACATACCAAAATTTCAGCTTTCTAGCACTTCAGCACTTCAGGGAGTAGCCAAACATTTTGATGATCATCAGTGTGTCAGTGTATCAGTGAGTGTGTCAGGGACGAAATCGGTGTATTTTAGATATCAATAAAATCTAAAGTATTAGAGCTATTCAATTGAGACTTTGTATGTTTAATTAGTCTATTATTGACATCATATGCTGAGAATATGAACTATCTGGTACATCGGAAACCAACTCTATGAGGGTTAAAAAAAACGACGAAACACTTGAAGAGAAAAGGTAGGTAGTGCCCTTGCGCTTCGCTTGGCTCGTCTTGGCGGGGGCACTACCGTGCCCCCAGATCCGCCGAACAAGTGCATATCGAAGAAGGGTTCTGTCGAAGTAGTGTTTTTCGAAGGTGTGTCGAAGTATGTTCTGTCGGACTAATGATAGTCGAAATATGTTCTGTCGAAGCAATGAGTAGTCGAACTATTGTTTTTCGAAATTGGGACCGTGTCGAAATAATTAACTGTCGAAATTCAGGATCACAGCCGTTGAATGCATTGGATGGGTGTATCATAATCGCATCCGTCACTGTGACGAACTTTATATTTATAATTTACTAGCTTTCGCCCGCGGCTTCGCTCGCGTTTATTTAGAATTTGACAATCATTTCGGGTTGTAGGTACGCTGCGTTTAGAAATTTAAAGTGCTGTTAAATACATCCTATAACATAATTCAATCATGATTCGAAAGACACGTGGCGCCCTCTATTAGCATAAGATCGTTATTTTTTTTTTCCTCGGGATCAGTACTTTTTTTCGGTATTAAAGGTACCCTATGCCTGTTTCTGTACACCTGACAACGTATATGCAAAATTTCAGGATGATCGGTTCAATGGTTTAGGCGTGAAAAGGTAACAAACAAACAAACTTACTTTCGCATTTATGATATTAGTTAGGATTTCAGGCATTGTTCTCATGTAAGTGTCTCTTATCCTTTTGAGAATAAATATCTTTAAACCTTAATCTAATATTCATCTTTTAAATACTTAATTACTTAAAAAATATTAGAAAAATATAAGTAATACCTGACGCATTTTTTTAAACATTACGCCAGAACGGCGCAATATAAATCTGCCTAATATTATGAACGAATTTATAAATGAAGAGTAAGTAAAAAATATACTTTGGCCTTATTCTAAAACGCCGTTAAAGTAAACAAAATTAATAATTTCTTCCTAAAGATATTCAACTTCAAAGTATTCGATACATTTTCATTTGATACGCTGATTTTATTTATAAGAAAATACCAGTATCGTCTTGCCCATAGTAATATCATTTCGAATATTTCATAACATTTCAAGGGAATTTAAAATATATTTTTTCATGTTTACATGACGTGACTGACGGTTGATTTATTTTTGTATCTATGATTCAAGAAAAATGAGAATTGTTACAGGTCTTATTCGAGATCTGAAGAAACTCAATAGAGTGAAATATCATGAGCCCGAACCATTGAATTCTTGATTCGTAATGAAAAGCAAATATTTCAAGTTATTTGTCCACATAATAATAGCTTCACAGTGTTTGCACCTGGTCCTTTATTATGAAAGTCATAGTTATTATTATTTTCGAGTCATTCGATTGACGGATTCAAGCATTATTACACTAATATTATAAAGGCTGTTAACGCAGCGCCATCTTTGACCACCGGACGCTAACCACGAAGATAGTTCGATCATTAATTAGGCGTAACTCTGATTAGCTCGTGTCAGTGCGGTTAGATGGCACCACTCAGTAGTAAAACCATAATCATGTAGATTTTGTTTGTGACCTTTTTTCTATGTTATCTATGTACATCCTTCAATTTTTGCACTATCAAAAAAAAATAACGTAAAACCGACAGCGTCGTAATTTCATTCCTTCGCTGAGACCTAGAAACATCTCCACCCTGCTAATGCACTACAACGCCAAAACAAATGCAAAAGTTTGTGAAGTTTGTTACTTCTTCACGCTCAAACGGCTGGACCAATTTTGATAAAATTTTGTATGGAGGTAGCTGACACCCTGGATTAAGACATGGGCTACTTTTTATCCCGATATTCTTACGGGATCGAGAATTACGCGGGTGAAACCGCGGGGTGCAGCTAGTTATTTCATAAGTCTGTCGGTGTCGACACCTGTCAGCAAACTTATTTTTTGTTGTCTAATGAATACCGAAAGTGTTTGAAGTTCAGGCTGACAGTTCAGTCAAACTTTTACAATAATCTTCCCTCTTCATTAAGGAGCCGAACAAAAACGCGGGCTCATTGGCGCCCAACAAGGCTACTGAAACTGGCCTATTGAGATTAACCAACTTCGACAGAAAACAACGTAATTAAGTTTAGTGTTGGGCCTCGGGGATGTTTATTGGATAGCCACCTTACTTATTGATTTTCCAGTTCTCCAGTCCCCAGCCTATAAATAGCTTGTTATATTCATTTAGCTAGGTCACCTTTCCGTCGTTTACTACGAAAAATATTATTTCCAGTTTATTATTTTGCTCTACAAACAGATTCTTGGAAATTTATTTCGGTAGCGATATTATACTATTTAATGAATTTAGCCGGGGTAGCCAGCTTGTTTGTGAAGTAATTATTTCAGTTAACAGCAATATTCAGAGTTATTTTGAAGAGGTGTTTTCAAAATCTTCACAAACTTCAACATTGTTACTGGATAGTTCACTTGAAGCCTTTGTACTTAATTGTAATAGCAGGTTTCTTGTTGCTAATTTCTATGTAACTGGATTAGTTCTCCCGGTTTATGTTCCAATGGAACTATTTATCCCTTGGAGGTAAAATGTGTCTTTGTGTGACGTCGCGTCGGCGTCCTTTGTGCAAAGTTTCCTTGTCGTCCACTGAAACGTGATTTCGTAACAAACAAAGGTATAGGGATCACAGGCCCAAATACATTGTACTGGAAATATCCAATCTTTCTTCAAAAACTACAAATTAGACATGATTGTTTTCTTTATGTCTTTTGTACCCAATGAAAAGCCCTAGGAAAATTGCGTATACGTAAAAACTAATTGAAAAAGCTATTAGAAAAATCTCGATATTTTTCTGCTTCACCAAATTAAGTAGGTACGTATAAAAATAACAAAATTATATCTTAACTAAACTAAAACTATTAACAAACTAAAATCAATTAGGTATAAGTTGTTATTTAGGTACATATTATTTAAATTCTAAATAAATAAATAAATATTTAGTACGTATATATATATGCATTTATACCTAATCTTTAAGGACCTGACAAGATAATATGATAGATAAACATTATATTATTATACCTATAAAAGAGCCGCTGTTCAATTGTTTACGGGACATAAAACAGGATTTCTACCTTCAGATATGAACCTTTGCATATAAAAACACAATTACGCCTATAGATTTCTGTAAACCTCTACCGGGACCCGGGATTTCTTTTACTAAAACATTTCTATTTTTCTGAAAGTAAACGGAAATTGTATTACAGAAGTTTTGTATGAAATTTGGTATTTATTGTTAATATTTTCGTTTAGAGTTAGTAGGTCGTTGGTCACGAGCAGCTAGGTAGTTTTTAGTTTGTTCTCCCGTGACCACGACCTTGTGAACTTTTGTTGTACGCTTACTGGGAACGAATGCGTTGATCACACGTACCGAGTCGGTGGGCGAGACAGCAAAATGATACTAGGCCGAAAGAGTTGGATGGACGAGTAAGGGTTCCGTATGTCAAAAGGAAAAAACGGAACCCTTATAGGATCACTCGTGTGTCTGTCTGTCATAACCGATTTGCTCCGAATCTACTAGACCGATTAAGTTGAAATTTGGTAAACATAATAATGAATTTCTGTGACCCAAACATGAACGTGTAATTACATGATTTTTGAATATGGGGTTCACTTTTGACGGAATATGACGAAAAAAATAAGTTTGCAAACTTTACCGTGTGACATATCAAATGTACGAACATGTTATGAGGATTTCAAATATTTTGTTTTTATAATCTTTAAATAATAAGTTTTAAGTTATTAAAGAAAATAGATGAAAATTTATTATTTCCCCTTATCTCCGAAACCGACTAGCCTGAAATTTTGAAAAAAATACAGATAATATTACAGTTATGGATTACAGGAAAACCTATAGAAGTCTATGGTCTAAAAATATTTTGGTCAATCACTCAATATTGTGCGCACAAACTTACCGTTGCAGTTGGAATGTATGGGGAAACATGTTTTTTATCTACGATGTTAAGTTTATTCTTGGGATAAATTCATCCCAATTGCGGAACGGAACCTTTCATTGTGCGTCGTCCGACACGCACTTGGCCGTTTTTATTTAACTTGGCACCGATTCAGACGCTGCAGACTAGCGAGCTTCTCTCGCGTCCGGCCCTGGTTCAGGTCATGGTTCGTAGCGAGAGTGCATGGGAGGCCGTCACCTCCTTCTGCGAAGCAGTAAAGCTCGCGAAGGAGGAGGCGGAACGGGTGAGGGAGAGGCACGGGTCGCGCCCTCGCGCCCCTAGTCGCCGCAGGAGACGCCCCGGGCGTCATGAGTCGCAGGCTGACTCCCGGCCACCGTCGGCGCGGGTTTGCGGACGGTGAGCGATGCCGTGATGCTCGCCGCGATGCTCGCCGTGATGCTCGCCGTCTGATAAGGACCAGGCCCGGGTCGACGGCGCGTTGTGTTCCACGCGCGCCTCAAAGAGATATCAGCCCAACTGACGGGGTCCGACATCGTGGCCCTGGCACGCAGGCAACGAAAGGAACACGGGTGGGTCTTAGTCAGTAAAAGTCTGACACAAACGTCAAATAACTTCTCCCGCTCTGGGCGGAGTGGGAGGGCCCCACTCCGCCCAGAGCGGGAGAAGTTATTTGATAATTTCCCACCCAAAAAAAAAAAGAATGAGACCAGCGAGCTAATAAAAAAAAAATACAACATATTTTATTTCACATAAACCTACATGGGCACTTATGAAACGTCAGAAGCTAGGTGCACGGTTCCAATTGGTAGTTTCCTATGGAGAAGAGCCGGCAAGAAACTCCAGGGTTACTCTTTTAAAAATAATGGGTTTTTACAATGTTTTCAAGTTACAGTGTTAATTGGTATGGGAGGACAGTGTAGGCCCGTTAACAAGTACTTAACAAAATAGAAGATGGTTTACAAAGCTACAGTCTATTAAGCCTACAACGTTCTCACATTCACAAATTAAAAAATAATGTTTAGAAAATATTACTAAAATAATAGAAATAAAAACCTATTTAAACCAAATGACAAGATTGCCATTACAACTGTAAGAAATCTGAATTAATATTCTGTCCACAAGTCAGTAATAAATATTTTAAATTAAAATTGTAGGAAGAAGAGAAGGGAGGAGCTCGTGGCTAAGTAATAACAGCCGCACGGGTCGATCCATCAGGTTAAGCTAAGCTTGCCGGCGTTGTTCCGTGGATGGGTGACCGAGACTCCTCCGTGCCTCGGAAAGCACGAAAGCCGATGATCTCTGCTGTCATTCGGCGATCTTTGACGGTCGTTGCGGGCCGTCAGAAGCCCGAAAGTCTGACAACCAGTCGTACGAAGTCGTATTAGCCAGTTACTGGGTTGTGAAGGTCAGATAAGCAGTCGCTCCATGTAAAATACTGGTATTCAGCTGCATCCGGTTAGACTGGAAGCCGACCCCAACATAGTTGGGTCAAGGCTGGATTATAAACTAACGAAGTTCATAATTATCGGTGACATATATATACAGTTCGCCCCACGGATATTGCACATGGAGGGAAAGTAGCTTGAATATTGTAGATGGAACATTTTACTGAAAGAAGACATTATTTGAATATTTAAATAATTACATGGTTGAACCGGAAATCGAACCCGTTACACGAAAAAAATAATCAACCTGTAGCTTTATCATACTGATCGAAAGGCTTCATCATAAGGTCACAAACATAGTGTCACAAATAAACGGAAGACCATGAATTTGAAAGAACATTTGATGTGATATTTTGTTCAGAAAAATGAAACGCTGACATTTCCGTAAGGACATACAACTGACATTATCATAAGTACCTATTACTAATAAAAGAGTGCGACTTTGTATTCAACAAGAAGGGACTGACTCATTTTGAGCATTTGATAAATTGATTAATTTTGTATTAAAAATGTTAAAATTTATGGTCTTCATTTTATTTGTGACACTATGTTATTTAGCAAAAAATAATCCTTATGATGAAGCCTTTCGATCGGTATATAAAGCTACAGGGTGTTTATTTTTCTCGTGTAACGGGTTCGATTTCCGAATCAACCATGTCATTATTTAAATATCTATGGATGCAGTTTAAATTGTTTTTTAAATTCAAATAATGTCTTCTTTCAGTAAAATGTTCCATCTACAATATTCAAGGTACTTTCCCTCCATGTGGCATATCCGTGGGACGCCCTGTATAGTGTGTTTTACGCGCGCTACAGTAACAGCTTGGAAAGTATTCATGGACCACGTGACCTGATTATGTGCTGGTCAGTCGAATCCAATCATGACCTCTATTCGAATGCCCCCTAAGGAAATGCTTTTCCTCGACAAGAACACGTAACTTTTTCGACGCCCGGAATGATTTCCCCACTGCATTCATGGATGAGAAGCCAACTAGTAAACTCAAGGAAGCCTGAGTAAATCTTCGGTAGATTTAAATATTTCAGGTTCAATTTTAAATATTTATCTTCTTATGGAGCCGCATTGTGTTTTCTGATTAAATTATGTATGTGTGTTTCATTGAGATGGTAGGTGCCTACCTATGAGAAAATAACCTGCCTTGTGAAGTAATAAAACTAAGGATTTGTTGGGTCTAGAAAAGAAAATAAAAATACCGGTGACCTACATTAGCTGCGACGAAGATACAACGTTAACTCAATCAATTCTGAATTAACGACATCATTTTAAAACTGCCATTTTTGTACGTAAATATTGTTGTTTACTTACAGAGAACTTGAGGAGTTATAAGGTATAATATGATAGGATACCCTCTAGTTTATGAACTCCACTCTTATGCGTTTAAAACTCAACTTAGTATATAATCGCGTATCGATCACTTCTGGCGAAATTAAGGTATTGTATAACTAGTTTGTAACTGATGACGACGAAATTTGTGTAATTTATGTATATTATGTTCTAGTATTGTTGTGAAGTGAGTGACAAAAGTCTATAGTGAGAATAAAGTTTCTTACAACCTAACTGTACCCAGTATTTTATTTATATATACATATATATGTTGTATGTTGTTATTGTGTGTTTGTTGAAGTCTTTATTATTTGTTGTTGTTTGTTTGTGTTTATTATCGTTTTGTGTTTGTTGTGTGTTGTTTATTGTGTAGTATTCCTATATTATCAGTTTTCTGAAGCTTGTAATAAACCAAAGCATCCCTTTATGTGAAGTGTGGTTATTTATCTTGTTCAGCGCTTCCATTTGCCACCAATCTGTTCCGCGTCCCAAAAGAAACAAAAGTAGTGTGTATGACATTTGTCAATCCGTATAAAGGATACGATGCTATTTCGGAAATAAAAGACCTTTCTCGGTTACGAATTATATTCCGATATGGGTCGTTATTCACGGATATCTCTTTTACCTCTAGCTGTATGAAATCTGTCAAATACGGAGATGCTATCCTCTTTGCGAAGGCAATAGATGTTCCCGATGTCAGTCAATCGAAAATTGCAACGTTTTATAAAAATGTCGATATTATTGAAAAATTATAATGTCTCTGTAGCACTTTATGATATGTTCGTAATATTTGTGTCTGGGTTCTGAGTCGAACAAATTTATTTTCTTTCTTTCTTTTCTTTCTAATATTTTAATGTCTCGAATACTATAATACTACTATTGGTCGCCATATATTGGTCGCCATATACCGCCAATACCTTAAAGGCATCTACATACTGGCGCGACATCGGTAGAACAATTTATATGAAAAATTCAAGGAAATTGTTCTACCAGTGTCGCGTCGCGCGACAAGTCGCGGCAGTATGTAGAAACCTTAAATAAATTA
Organism: Tiliacea citrago; assembly: GCA_963921375.1. Classification (NCBI taxonomy): domain Eukaryota; kingdom Metazoa; phylum Arthropoda; class Insecta; order Lepidoptera; family Noctuidae; genus Tiliacea; species Tiliacea citrago. The sequence continues at coordinate 17,244,121 of OY992784.1, forward strand.
TAGGTATATTTTTCTGAAACCTTATAACCTTTGTTTTTGTACCTCGATTGTTAGTTTTTTTTCGCAAACACGGTTGTACTCTTGATAAATAACACAATCTAAGTTCCAAGTCTTTGGTCATAAATTGCCTACTTTGTATTCCTGAGGTATTGGATACCTGCGAGCGTGGGGGCTTTTAATGAGATTGGAAATATCATCCTGGGAGCATGTTTCGGGTTTACGTAACAAAATATTTTGAAACAATTCGTATTACAAAGTCATTTATATTTTAATTTAACTGCATTGACCTCGAACTTGACGAATTTATAATCCCATTTTATGAAACTTGACATTATGATTGTATTGCCTATTTCAAATAATTTACTAAATTTCATCTTGACATGCTAAACTTGAATTGATTTGATTGAATGTATTAATAATATATAATAATAAGTGAGTCTTTATTAATATAGCTTAAACTGTTTTCGTGCCCTAGTTGATGTACTTAGTTTATGGATCATTTTAAACTAAACATCTGGAACATGTACCTACTTTCTGTGCAAATAAAGAATTATTCTATTCTATTCTTGTAATAAAATTATTTCTCTACTTAGCACTTAGGTGTCCGCATGTAACTAACAAAATAATATGACTATGCAAAATACAAATTAAGCTTAAATGTAGACAAGTTCACAACCTCAGAAAGCGAGATCTACCAACCTTCCCACTATCTCACACAATTGCAACTTACCGTCCAACAATTCACGTAATTGTCCGCGTTTGTCAAAAACCATCAAATATTTGGGTGTTGTAATAGATACCCGGAGGAGGGGCTTTGTGGAGCTGTGATGGCCCAGTAGTACGGTCCCGGGAGGAGCCTCGCCGTGCCTCATCTCAGGATTAGGTAGTGCTCTGTCGCTGCCGGCCGTGGTCCAGTCGATGGCCGGCAGCGAGAAGTCCTGGGACGCGGTGGTGTCAAACACTAAGTGTTGCCAAAGTTAAATAATACATTTAGTTGCCATAACGAAAATACATATAAAGGTTTGTTACATCATTAATAATTTGTACTTTGACGTTGTACGGTCAGCAACCGCACATTGTACTTTAGTTAGCCTAGTTACAAAATACTGCAAATATTGTTAAATAAGAAAATGTAGTATCATCACGGACGCAAGTACGTCAGTCTTCGGTTTAGCATCGAGCTCGCACAACATTCGCATTTTAGACATTTTTATAACATTTTTTATTAAATTAATTTAGTGTAGTTTATCATTAAATACTTTCTTTGAACATTAACATTTATTTTATTAACATTTAACATTACATGTAGGGCTTGCCCTTACATTTTGGTCCTTCGAGCCGCTAAGTGTAAAATCAGTGCCGTGGTACGGTTTCACTCGCGGGAACATTTGTACAGAACATTAAAAACAGTGTTAACAGTGATATCGAGTGAGAGCACAGGTCGGGGTGGAGTATTAGCAGCAGGCGTAAGCAGCGAATCCGGTGAGCACGTTCCATATTACCTACGTTACTACAATTTTGGATTTTTTGTGTACGCTAAGCACTGATAAACTACAATGTCTTCGTACGATGCTTTACTTAGCTCTCAGTCTACAACTCTCGACGCTATCAAACGGATAGGTGAAAACTTTAAGAAAGATAGTCTTGCACGTAAAACCACTCTTGAGTATCATGATGACAGACTTGAAAAGCTGGAGGGGCGTTGGGGTGAATTTAAAAGGAACGACATTCAGTTAGCCTTGTTTGAAGGCGAGAAGTCTGGACCTTACTACGAGAATCGCGTTTACGAGCGTTTGGAACAAATATATGAAGAAACGAAGACTATGATAAATAAGTCTAAGCAAAGAGTACTGGCGAGAATTGAAGACGAAAAATTTAATGCGTTCAGCCAGTTGCAAAAACAAGAAGGAAGGCTATGTGCTCCAGATAATGTTCCAGAGCAACAGGAGAGCGATGAGATCGCGGATGATATTAAGAAAACGTCAAATGAGGAGTTAGTGGTGAGTCAACAGGCTAAAGACATGATGAATGAGCAGCGGTCAAACATCAAGGCTTTTGAGAGAACGGTACGAAACATGAACATTGAAAATTTAAAAGAAAAGTGGCAACTTGAAGATAAATTGAAGACAGTCACACAACGCTGGCAAAAAGTTGATAGTGCTTATTGGAAGCTCGATAACATGTTAGTCGACACGCAAACATTTGAAAGTGATTATAACAGATTAGAAAGGCTGTATGAATTCAGCAAGGAACAAATTAACAAGAAGATTTGGGATAGCAAACACCAGGAAAAATCTACGCCCAAAATTGAGCTTCCGGTTTTCAGTGGTAGCTATGCCCAGTGGACTACATTTAAGGACTTATTCCTAGAAATCGTGCATCATAACACTTTTATCCCTAATGCTCAGAAAATGCAACATTTGAAAGCGAAATTGAAGGGAGAGCCGGAGCGATTAATACAGCACATGAACATTAGTGCTGATAATTACGAAGCCAGTTGGCAGATCCTTCAACAGAGGCACGATAATAAGAGGTAATTGTTTACCTATCAAGCAAACACTCTATTAAATCTGCCCAATATACAAGCCCCAACGGCATCTCTACTGAAAAGGATGCATGATACGACTATCGAGTGCCTTGAGGCTATTAAGAATCTACAATACGATACTTCGAATTGGGATCCCTTAGTAGTCCACATTTTAATGCAAAAATTGGATTCAGACACACGCCAGTCTTTCAAGGAAACCATGGAAAATCCAAGGGAAATGCCACCATTAAAGGAGTTCCTGAAATTCATTGAAACCCAATTCATGTCAATGGAACCGGGTACAAACCCGAACCGCCCACGAAACTTTAACAGTCAACAGCAAAACATACAAACGAAAACAGTTCATAATGCAACATACAGTAAGCCTAAGGTGCAACAACAGAATATTCAAGTTGGAACTAAGAACATGCCGAGAACATTCCATAACAAGCAAACATATTTTCATAGTTGTCCAAAATGTAATAAGCAACACGGTCTCTATAATTGCAGAGAATTTTTAATTATGTCACCAGAAGAAAGGTTAAAGACCGCTAACAACCTATACCTGTATGTCTAAATTGCCTGTTTAGTCATAACGGCGAAAAATGTACGTCGGAAAAAAAGTGCAAGCACTGCGATGAGCCGCATAGTAGCATTTTACATGAAGCGATTGGCGTTGCAAAAGCGAGTAGCGGCAGGGCTAATGTAGGTCAACAATTGAACACGCACTTAGCACATGACAACTCGAATGAGGTTTTGCTAGCCACGGCTCAGGTAAAGACGATAGCCAATGATGGATCCACGATCATTTTACGCGCTTTATTAGATCAGGGCTCCCAGGTCAGCCTTATTACAGAAAATGCTGCACAAAGACTGCAGTTGAAACGGAGCAAGATGAGCGCCGTGGTGTCAGGTGTTGGTGCGTCAGCCACCACCAAGTGTAAAGGAGTGCTTCATCTTAAATGCCAAGCGTTATACGATGACTTTAACATTAACATTAAGGCGCTTATTATGCCGGCAATAACAAACAAACTGCCAAGTAAAACAGTAGGTAAAGGCAGTTTTAAACATATACAACATTTACAACTCGCCGACCCAGATTTCAATATATCTCAGGACATAGATCTATTATTGGGAGCCGATGTATACTCCGAGATATTATTAGAGGGGTTAATCCAAATAAACACGTCATCCATCATAGCACAATGGACTCATTTAGGCTGGGTAGTATGTGGTAACTACAAAACATTCAATTGCCATGTAATTGTCAACAACATTCAGGAGCTTGCCCAATTTTGGGAACAGGAGTCCTTGCAAGAAAACAATGAAGATATTATGGACCCTGACAACAAGTGTGAACACTTCTACAAGGAGACAACAAAACGACTTCCTGATGGGCGATACCAAGTTCGTCTCCCCCTTAAGGACAATTTCATTGAACATTTAGGAACATTGAAACCACAGGCCATAGCCCAATTTCAACAACTAGAGCGAAAAATGACCAAAAATCATGCGTTTGCAAATGATTATAAAGCATTTATAGAAGAATATGAAGAAATGGGTCACATGGAGCAAGTAGAAAGCAACACTAGGAACAAAAACATTGAATATTTTCTCCCACACCACGGGGTAGTGCGACCAGGTGCTATCACGACGAAACTAAGAGTTGTATTCAACGCGTCGTCGAAAACAAGTTCGAAACACAGTCTAAACGACTTAATGGAGGCGGGGCCGAATCTACAGAAAGACATCCTTAGCATTTTGCTGAAATGGAGACAGTACAAATATGTATTAACATCAGACATTGAGAAAATGTACCGTTTCATAATGGTACATCCAGAACATCAACCCTTACAGAAAATCGTGTGGAGAAATTGTCCAAGGCAAATGTTAAGAGAATATCAACTGTGTACAGTTACGTAAAGCCGCTCCGTTCTTAGCGCTCCGAACACTACAACAGCTAGCTATGGACGAAGGTGATAAGTACCCGGAAGCTAAAAACATCTTACTCAACCAATTTTTTGTAGATGATGTCTTATTCGGAAAGGATACCATGGACGAAGCTCGCCATACAAGAGACCAACTTATACAGCTATTGAAAGAAGGAGGTTTCAATCTCAGAAAGTGGTCAAGTAATGAACAACAACTGCTAGAAGATCTGCCAGAACATATGGTTAGCCCAGTCAGTTTAAGCTTAACAGAGGCGTCAGCATCAAAAGCATTAGGCTTGATATGGGATCCGAAACAAGATAAACTCATATTTTCAGCTACATTAAAAAACAACATTAGCATTAATAAAAATTCGTCAAAACGGCAAATCTTAAGCGACATATCAACAATTTTTGATCCGTTGGGGTTGCTATCCCCAATAACAATCAAGGCCAAAATTCTATTTCAACAGATCTGGAAGTACAAAATCGAATGGGATGATGCCGTACCGGATGGAGTAGAAAATGTGCATATTTGTTAACTCGGTTTTTAGTGCTCTCCATAGCACTAAAAACCGAGTTAACAAATATGCAACCTTTCAAAATTAACCGATGGCTTGGGTTAGAAACAAACAAGATTTGCGAATTACACGCGTTCTGTGACGCATCGGAAAAGGCATTCTCGTGCGTGGTGTACAGCACAGTTAGAGAGGGAAAGCAGAAACGAATAGCATTGGTTGCGGCAAAAACAAAGGTCGCTCCAATCCAAAAACAACAAACACTCCCCAGACTTGAGTTATGCGGTGCTCAGCTGTTAGCTCAATTGGTGAAGAAAATAAAACATAGCTTCGATAAACCTAACATTAAAGTAACAGCATGGACAGACTCCATGATAGTGCTTGGCTGGCTAAAGGGCGATGTCTCGCGATGGAAGGCCTTCGTCGGACACAGAGTTCTGGAGATAACGTCTGTAGTGCCCGCCGAGAGTTGGAAGCACGTAAGATCGGAGCAAAACCCGGCCGACTGCGCGTCACGTGGACTACTACCTTCTCAGTTGCACAACTTTCCTTTGTGGTTTGATATACCCGAATGGCTTAGCATTGAAGACATCCCTGAAACATGTGACACGTTTAAGACACCGGAAGTAGAAGTTAAAAAGGTGCATGCAGTTACGTCAAGAACTAGCGAAAACAAAAACATTGTAACAGAACTCCTTAACGATAACAGCTGTATTATGACTATAATACGCATCGTAGCCTGGGTGTCGCGTTTCACTACAAACACGTCACAAAATAATCGTCACGAGGACGTCTTGACTATGAATCATACAAACATGAATGACCCACCCGCGTCAAAACAATGTAATTTAACACTCGCTGATATTCGACGCGCTACTAACATAATTATAAAACATGTACAAAATGAACATTATGGACAAGAAATCCAAGATTTAAAAACAAAAGGGAAGGTTAGCAAGAATAAAGCACTTCCGAAACTGTGCCCTTATCTAGGCGAAAATAACATATTACGCGTCGGAGGGAGACTTCATAATTCAAACTTACCTGAAGAAACAAAAAACCCTGTTATCATACCAAAAAACAGCAAGCTGGCTTATCTTCTCATTGCCCGTGCGCATATTACAACACTACACGGTGGGGCGAGACTAACTATGGCTACATTGAGACAAAAATATTGGATAACAGGAGGAAACCACACTGTTAAAAAATACCTGCAAGACTGCGTAAAATGCTACTCGCCTGCGCAGGTAGTACTCACCTACGCTGGTAGCTACTCGCCTACGTGGGTACCTACGTGCCTTTAAAGATACGCGGGTAACCGCCTACTCAGGTAGCTACTCACCTGCGCAGATAGCTACTCGCCTACATAGATAGACACTCGCCTTCTCAGGTAGCTACTTATCTACATGGGAAGCGACTCACCAACGCAGATAGCAACTCACCTATGCTGGTAGCTACTCGCCTGCGCAGGTAGCTACTCACCTACGCTGGTAGCTACTCGCCTGCGCGGGTAGCTACGTGCCTTCAAAGATACGCGGGTAATCGCCTACTCAGGTAGCTACTCACCTACGCTGGTAGCAACTCACCTATGCTGGTAGCTACTCACCTGTGCAGGTAGCTACTCACCTACACCGGTAGCGACTCACCTACGTTGGTAGCTACTCACCTACGCGGATAGCTACTTGCCTTCTCAGAAAGCGACTTACCTACGCACATAGCTACTCGCCTACACAGGTAGCGACTCACCTACTAGCATAGCTACTCGCCTACACAGATAGCTACTCGCCTTCTCAGGTAGCTACTCGCCTACATGGGTAGCGACTCACCTACGCAGATAGCTACTCGCCTACACGGGTAGCGAATCACCTACGCTGGTAGCTACTCGCCTACGCTGCTAGCTACGTGTCTTCAAAGATACGCGGGTACTCGCCTACGCAGGTAGCGACTCACATACGCAGATAACTACTCACCTACACAAATAGCTACTCGCCTACGCAGGTAGCTACTCGCCTACACGGGTAGCGACTCACCTACGCTGGTAGCTACTCACCTACGCTGGTAGCTACTCGCCTTCCCAGGTAGCTACTCGCCTACATGGATAGCGACTCACCTACGCAGATAGCTACTCACCTACTCTGGTATCTACTCGCCTGCGCAGGTAGCTACTCACCTACGCTGGTAGCTACTCGCCTACACAGATAGCTACTCGGCTACGCAGGTAGCTACTCGCCTACACGGGTAGCGTCTCACCTACGCTGGTAGCTACTCGCCTACATAGATAGACACTCGCCTACACAGGTTGCTACTCACCTACGCTGGTAGCTACTCACCCACGCTGGTAGCTACTCACCTGCGCAGGTAGCTACTTACCCACGCTGGTGGCTACTGGCCTTTTCAGGTAGCTACTCGCCTACACGGGTAGCTACTCACCTACGCTGGTAGCTACTCACCCACGCTGGTAGCTACTCACCTGCGCAGGTAGCTACTTACCCACGCTGGTGGCTACTCGCCTTTTCAGGTAGCTACTCGCCTACACAGGTAGCTACTCACCTACGCTGGTAGCTACTCACCCACGCTGGTAGCTACTCGCCTGCGCAAGTAGCTACTCACCCACGCTAGTAGCTACTCACCTACATGGGTAGCGACTCACCTACGCTGGTAGCTACTCACCTGCGCGGATAGCTACTCGCCTTCTCAGGTAGCGACTCACCTACGCACATAGCTACTCGCCTACACAGGTAGCGACTCACCTACGTGCATAGCTACTCGCCTACACAGGTAGCTACTCACCTACGCTGGTAGCTACTCGCCTTCTCAGGTAGCTAATCGCCTACATGGGTAGCGTCTCACCTACGCAGATAGCTACTCACCTACGCCGGTAGCTACTTGCCTGCGCAGGTAGCTACTTACCTACGCTGGTAGCTACTCGCCTACGTGTGTACCTACTCACCTACGCTGGTAGCTACTCGCCTACGTGGGTAGCTACTCACCTACGCGGGTAGCTACTCGCCTACACAGATAGCTACTCGCCTACGCAGGTAGCTACTCGCCTACACGGGTGGTGACTCACCTACGCTGGTAGCTACTTTTCTACTCAGGTGGCTACTCGCCTAACCGGGTGGGTCTCTACTCGCATACGCGGGTAGCTACTCGCCTATACAGGTAGCTACTCGCCTTCGCGGGTAGCTACGTTCCTACAAAGATATGCCGGTGGCTACTCGCCTACGCAGGTAGCGACTCACCTACGCAGATAGCTACTCGCCTACACAGATAGCTACTCGCCTACACAGATAGCAACTCGGCTACGCAGGTAGCTACTCGCCTACACGGGTAGCGACTCACCTACGCTGGTAGCTACCCGCCTACATAGATAGACACTCGCTTACCCAGGTTGCTACTCACCTACGCTGGTATCTACTCACCCACGCTGGTAGCTACTCACCTGGGCAGGTAGCTACTTACCCACGCTGGTGGCTACTCGCCTTTTCAGGTAGCCACTCACCTACACAGGTAGCTACTCGCCTACGCTGGTAGCTACTCACCTGCGCTGGTAGCTACTCGCCTACGTGGGTAGCTACTCACCTATGCGGATAGCTACTCGCCTTCTTAGGTAGCGACTCACCTACGCACATAGCTACATGCCTACACAGGTAGCTACTCGCCTACACGGGTAGCTACTCACCTACGCTGGTAGCTACAACCCACGCTGGTGGCTACTCGCCTTTTCAGGTAGCTACTCGCCTACACAGGTAGCTACTCACCTACGCTGGTAGCTACTCACCCACGCTGGTAGCTACTCGCCTTTGCAGGTAGCTACTCACCCACGCTAGTAGCTACTCGCCTACATGGGTAGCTACTCACCTACGCTGGTAGCTACTCACCCACGCTGGTAGCTACTCGCCTTTGCAGGTAGCTACTCACCCACGCTAGTAGCTACTCGCCTACATGGGTAGCGACTCACCTACGCTGGTAGCTACTCACCTGCGCGGATAGCTACTCGCCTGTTCAGATAGCGACTCACCTACGCAGATAGCTACTCGCCTACACAGATAGCTACTCGCCTACACAGATAGCTACTCGGCTACGCAGGTAGCTACTCGCCTACACGGGTAGCGACTCACCTACGCTGGTAGCTACTCGCCTACATAGATAGACACTCGCCTACACAGGTTGCTACTCACCTACGCTGGTATCTACTCACCCACGCTGGTAGCTACTCACCTGCGCAGGTAGCTACTTACCCACGCTGGTGGCTACTCGCCTTTTTAGGTAGCCACTCACCTACACAGGTAGCTACTCGCCTACGCTGGTAGCTACTCACCTGCGCTGGTAGCTACTCGCCTACGTGGGTAGCTACTCACCTATGCGGATAGCTACTCGCCTTCTTAGGTAGCGACTCACCTACGCACATAGCTACGTGCCTACACAGGTAGCTACTCGCCTACACGGGTAGCTACTCACCTACGCTGGTAGCTACTACCCACGCTGGTGGCTACTCGCCTTTTCAGGTAGCTACTCGCCTACACAGGTAGCTACTCACCTACGCTGGTAGCTACTTACCCACGCTGGTAGCTACTCGCCTTTGCAGGTAGCTACTCACCTACGCTAGTAGCTACTCGCCTACATGGGTAGCGACTCACCTACGCTGGTAGCTACTCAGCTGCGCGGATAGCTACTCGCCTGTTCAGATAGCGACTCACCTACGCAGATAGCTACTCGCCTACACAGATAGCTACTCGCCTACACAAATAGCTACTCGGCTACGCAGGTAGCTACTCGCCTACACGGGTAGCGACTCACCTACGCTGGTAGCTACTCGCCTACATAGATAGACACTCGCCTACACAGGTTGCTACTCACCTACGCTGGTATCTACTCACCCACGCTGGTAGCTACTCACCTGCGCAGGTAGCTACTTACCCACGCTGGTGGCTACTCGCCTTTTCAGGTAGCCACTCACCTACACAGGTAGCTACTCGCCTACGCAGGTAGCCTACTCGCCTACACGGGTGGTGACTCACCTACGCTGGTAGCTACTTTTCTACTCAGGTGGCTACTCGCCTAACCGGGTGGATCTCTACTCGCCTACGCGGGTAGCTACTCGCCTATACAGGTAGCTACTCGCCTTCGCGGGTAGCTACGTTCCTACAAAGATATGCCGGTGGCTACTCGCCTACGCAGGTAGCGACTCACCTACGCAGATAGCTACTCGCCTACACAGATAGCTACTCGCCTACACAGATAGCTACTCGGCTACGCAGGTAGCTATTCGCCTACACGGGTAGCGACTCACCTACGCTGGTAGCTACTCGCCTACATAGATAGACACTCGCCTACACAGGTTGCTACTCACCTACGCTGGTATCTACTCACCCACGCTGGTAGCTACTCACCTGCGCAGGTAGCTACTTACCCACGCTGGTGGCTACTCGCCTTTTCAGGTAGCCACTCACCTACACAGGTAGCTACTCGCCTACGCTGGTAGCTACTCACCTGCGCTGGTAGCTACTCGCCTACGTGGGTAGCTACTCACCTATGCGGTTAGCTACTCGCCTTCTTAGGTAGCGACTCACCTACGCACATAGCTACATGCCTACACAGGTAGCTACTCGCCTACACGGGTAGCTACTCACCTACGCTGGTAGCTACTCACCCACGCTGGTGGCTACTCGCCTTTTCAGGTAGCTACTCGCCTACGCTAGTAGCTACTCGCCTACATGGGTAGCGACTCACCTACGCTGGTAGCTACTCACCTGCGCGGATAGCTACTCGCTTTCTCAGATAGCGACTCACCTACGCACATAGCTACTCGCCTACACAGGTAACGACTCACCTACGTGCATATCTACTCGCCTACACAAATAGCTACTCACCTACGCACATAGCTACTCACCTACACAGGTAGCTACTCACCTACGCTGGTAGCTACTCGCCTTCTCAGGTAGCTACTCGCCTACATGGGTAGCGACTCAGCTACGCAGATAGCTACTTTTCTACGCTGGTGGCTACTCGCCTGCGCAGGTAGCTACTCACCTACGCTGGTAGCTACTCGCCTACGTGGGTAGCTACGTGCCTTCAAAGATACGCGGGTAACCGCCTACTCAGGTAGCTACTCACCTGCGCAGATAGCTACTCGCCTACATAGATAGACACTCGCCTTCTCAGGTAGCTACTTATCTACATGGGAAGCGACTCACCTACGCAGATAGCAACTCACCTATGCTGGTAGCTACTCGCCTGCGCAGGTAGCTACTCACCTAAGCTAGTAGCTACTCGCCGACGCGGGTAGCTACGTGCCTTCAAAGATACGCGGGTAATCGCCTACACAGGTAGCTACTCGCCTACGTGCATAGCTACTCGCCTACACAGATAGCTACTCGCCTACACAGATAGCTACTCGCCTACACGGGTAGCGACTCACCTACGCTGGTAGCTACTCGCCTTCTCAGGTAACTACTCGCCTACATGGGTAGCGACTCACCTACGCAGAAAGCTACTCACCTACGACGGTAGCTACTCACCTACGCCTATAGCTACTCGCCTACACGGGTAGCGACTCACCTACACTGGTAGCTACTCACCTACGCTGGTAGCTACTCGCCTTCTCAGGTAGCTACTCGCCTACACAGGTAGCTACTCACCTACGCTGTTTGCTACTCGCCTTTGCAGGTAGCTACTCACCTACGCTAGTAGCTACTCGCCTACATGGGTAGCGACTCACCTACGCTGGTAGCTACTCACCTGCGCGGATAGCTACTCGCTTTCTCAGATAGCGACTCACCTACGCACATAGCTACTCGCCTACACAGGTAACGACTCACCTACGTGCATATCTACTCGCCTACACAAATAGCTACTCACCTACGCACATAGCTACTCACCTACACAGGTAGCTACTCACCTACGCTGGTAGCTACTCGCCTTCTCAGGTAGCTACTCGCCTACATGGGTAGCGACTCAGCTACGCAGATAGCTACTTTTCTACGCTGGTGGCTACTCGCCTGCGCAGGTAGCTACTCACCTACGCTGGTAGCTACTCGCCTACGTGGGTAGCTACGTGCCTTCAAAGATACGCGGGTAACCGCCTACTCAGGTAGCTACTCACCTGCGCAGATAGCTACTCGCCTACATAGATAGACACTCGCCTTCTCAGGTAGCTACTTATCTACATGGGAAGCGACTCACCTACGCAGATAGCAACTCACCTATGCTGGTAGCTACTCGCCTGCGCAGGTAGCTACTCACCTAAGCTAGTAGCTACTCGCCGACGCGGGTAGCTACGTGCCTTCAAAGATACGCGGGTAATCGCCTACACAGGTAGCTACTCGCCTACGTGCATAGCTACTCGCCTACACAGATAGCTACTCGCCTACACAGATAGCTACTCGCCTACACGGGTAGCGACTCACCTACGCTGGTAGCTACTCGCCTTCTCAGGTAACTACTCGCCTACATGGGTAGCGACTCACCTACGCAGAAAGCTACTCACCTACGACGGTAGCTACTCACCTACGCCTATAGCTACTCGCCTACACGGGTAGCGACTCACCTACACTGGTAGCTACTCACCTACGCTGGTAGCTACTCGCCTTCTCAGGTAGCTACTCGCCTACATGGATAGCGACTCACCTACGCAGATAGCTACTCACCTACGCTGGTAGATACTCGCCTGCGCAGGTAGCTACTCACCTACGCTGGTAGCTACTCGCCTACGTGGGTAGCTACGTGTCTTCAAAGATACGCGGGTACTCGCCTACGCAGGTAGCGACTCACATACGCAGATAACTACTCGCCTACACAATTAGCTACTCGCCTACGCAGGTAGCTACTCGCCTACAGGGGTAGCGACTCACCTACGCTGGTAGCTACTCACCTACGCTGGAAGCTACTCGCCTTCCCAGGTAGCTACTCGCCTACATGGATAGCGACTCACCTACGCAGATAGCTACTCACCTACTCTGGTATCTACTCGCCTACGCAGGTAGCTACTCACCTACACGGGTAGCGACTCACCTACGCTGGTAGCTACTCACCTACGTGGGTAGCTACGTGTCTTCAAAGATACGCGGGTACTCGCCTACGCAGGTAGCGACTCACATACGCAGATAACTACTCACCTACACAAATAGCTACTCGCCTACGCAGGTAGCTACTCGCCTACACGGGTAGCGACTCACCTACGCTGGTAGCTACTCACCTACGCTGGTAGCTACTCGCCTTCCCAGGTAGCTACTCGCCTACATGGATAGCGACTCACCTACGCAGATAGCTACTCACCTACTCTGGTATCTACTCGCCTGCGCAGGTAGCTACTCACCTACGCTGGTAGCTACTCGCCTACACAGATAGCTACTCGGCTACGCAGGTAGCTACTCGCCTACACGGGTAGCGTCTCACCTACGCTGGTAGCTACTCGCCTACATAGATAGACACTCGCCTACACAGGTTGCTACTCACCTACGCTGGTAGCTACTCACCCACGCTGGTAGCTACTCACCTGCGCAGGTAGCTACTTACCCACGCTGGTGGCTACTGGCCTTTTCAGGTAGCTACTCGCCTACACGGGTAGCTACTCACCTACGCTGGTAGCTACTCACCCACGCTGGTAGCTACTCACCTGCGCAGGTAGCTACTTACCCACGCTGGTGGCTACTCGCCTTTTCAGGTAGCTACTCGCCTACACAGGTAGCTACTCACCTACGCTGGTGGCTACTCGCCTTTTCAGGTATCTACTCGCCTACACGGGTAGCTACTCACCTATGCTGGTAGCTAGTCGCCTACTCAGGTATCGCTACTTGCTTACGTGGGTAGCTACTTGCCTTTTCCGGTATAGCTACTCTTCTACATAGGTAGCTACTCGCCTACACTGATAACTTCTTGCCTACTCAGATAGCTACTCGCCTGCACAGATAGCTACTCGCCTACACAGATAGCTACTCGCCTACGCAGGTAGCTACTCGCCTACGTGTGTAGCTACTCGCCAACACAGGTAGCCACTTACCTACACAGGTAGCTACTCGCCTACGCTGGTAGCTACTCGCCTTTTCAGGTAGCTACTCGCCTACACAGGTAGCTACTCACCTACGCTGGTGGCTACTCGCCTTTTCAGGTATCTACTCGCCTACACGGGTAGCTACTCACCTATGCTGGTAGCTAGTCGCCTACTCAGGTATCGCTACTTGCTTACGTGGGTAGCTACTTGCCTTTTCCGGTATAGCTACTCTTCTACATAGGTAGCTACTCGCCTACACTGATAACTTCTTGCCTACTCAGATAGCTACTCGCCTGCACAGATAGCTACTCGCCTACACAGATAGCTACTCGCCTACGCAGGTAGCTACTCGCCTACGTGGGTAGCTACTCGCCAACACAGGTAGCCACTTACCTACACAGGTAGCTACTCGCCTACGCTGGTAGCTACTCGCCTGTGCAGGTAGCTACTCGCCTGCGCAGGTAGCTACTCACCTGCGCTGGTAGCTACTCGCCTACGTGGGTAGCTACTCACCTATGCGGATAGCTACTCGCCTTCTTAGGTAGCGACTCACCTACGCACATAGCTACATGCCTACACAGGTAGCTACTCACCTACGCTGGTAGCTACTCGACTTCTCAGGTAGCTACTCGCCTACATGGGTAGCGACTCACCTACGCAGATAGCTACTTTTCTACTCAGGTGGCTACTCGCCTAACCGGGTGGGTACCTACTCGCCTACGCGGGTAGCTAATCGCCTATACGGGTAGCTACTCGCCTTCGCGGGTAGCTACGTTCCTACTCACCTACGCTGGTAGCTACTCACCTACGCGGATAGCTACTCGCCTTCTCAGGTAGCTCTTCGCCTACACAGATAGCTACTCGCCTACACAGATAGCTACTCGGCTACGCAGGTAGCTACTCGCCTACACGGGTAGCGACTCACCTACGCTGGTAGCTACTCGTTTACATAGATAGACACTCGCCTACACAGGTTGCTACTCACCTACACTGGTAGCTACTCACCCACGCTGGTAGCTACTCACCTGCGCAGGTAGCTACTTACCCACGCTGGTGGCTACTCGCCTTTTCAGGTAGCTACTCGCCTACACGGGTAGCTACTCACCTACGCTGGTAGCTAGTCTCCTACTCAGGTATGGCTACTTGCTTACGTGGGTAGCTACTTGCCTTTTCCGGTATAGCTACTCTTCTACATAGGTAGCTACTCGCCTACACTGATAACTACTTGCCTACTCAGATAGCTACTCGCCTACGCTGGTAGCGACTCACCTACGCAGATAGCTACTTGTCTACATAGATAGACAATAGCCTACACTGGTAGCTGCTTACCTACACTGGTAGCTACTCACCCACGCTGGTAGCTACTCGCCTTTGCAGGTAGCTACTCACCCACGCTAGTAGCTACTCGCCTACATTGGTAGCGACTCACCTACGCTGGTAGCTACTCACCTACGCGGATAGCTACTCGCCTTCTCAGATAGCGACTCACCTACGCACATAGCTACTCGCCTACACAGGTAGCGACTCACCTACGTGCATAGCTACTCGCCTTCACAGATAGCTACTCGCCTACATGGGTAGTGACTCAGCTACGCAGATAGCTACTTTTCTACGCTGGTGGCTACTCGCCTGCGCAGGTAGCTACTCACCTACGCTGGTAGCTACTCGCCTACGCGGGTAGCTACGTGCCTTCAAAGATACGCGGGTACTCGCCTACGCAGGTAGCGACTCACCTACGCAGATAGTTACTCGCCTACATAGATAGACACTCGCCTACACAGGTAGCTTCTCACCTACGCTGGTAGCTACTCACCCACGCTGGTGGCTACTCGCCTGCGCAGGTAGCTACTCACCCACGCTGGTAGCTACTCGCCTTCTCAGGTAGCTACTCGCCTACACTGGTAGCTCCTCGCCTACGCTGGTAGCTACTCACCTGCGCTGGTAGCTACTCGCCTACGCGGGTAGCTACGTGCCTTCAAAGATACGCGGGTACTCGCCTACGCAGGTAGCGACTCACCTACGCAGATAGCTACTCGCCTATATAGATAGACACTCGTTTACACAGGTAGCTTCTCACCTACGCTGGTAGCTACTCACCCACGCTGGTGGCTACTTGCCTGCGCAGGTAGCTACTCACCCACGCTGGTAGCTACTCGCCTTCTCAGGTAGCTACTCGCCTGCACTGGTAGCTCCTCGCCTACGCTGGTAGCTACTCACCTGCGCAGGTAGCTACTTACCCACGCTGGTAGCTACTCGCCTTCTCGGGTAGCTACTCGCCTACACAGGTAGCTACTCTCCTACGTTGGTAGCTACTCTCCTACGTGGGTAGCTCTACTCACCTACGCGGATAGCTACTCGCCTACATAGATAGACACTCGCCTACACAGGTTGCTACTCACCTACGCTGGTAGCTACTCACCCACGCTGGTAGCTACTCGCCTGCGCAGGTAGCTACTCACCTACGCTGGTAGCTAGTCGCCTACTCAGGTATGGCTACTTGCTTACGTGGGTAGCTACTTTCCTTTTCCGGTATAGCTACTCTTCTACATAGGTAGCTACTCGCCTACACAGATAACTACTTGCCTACTCAGATAGCTACTCGCCTGCACAGATAGCTACTCGCCTACACAGATAGCTACTCGCCTACGCAGGTAGCTACTCGCCTACGTGTGTAGCTACTCGCCAACACAGGTAGCCACTCACCTACACAGGTAGCTACTCGCCTACGCTGGTAGCTACTCGCCTGTGCAGGTAGCTACTCGCCTGCGCAGGTAGCTACTCACCCGCGCTATGTGAAGTTCAGTAAAAGGAATACAGAAATAAGACGGAAAAAAAGCTTTAGCATTTTCAAATTTCAGACCCTCACATAGGAAATAAATAAACATAAACAGGTTTAAAATAAATAAAGACAATAATAATAAATATAATATCCCAATAATTTATATTTACGCGGCGTGGGTGTGATCTCTTGGACGATATAATATAGGGTACCTTATGTATGACGTATCTACTAGATTTTCTCTACAAGGCCTAGATATCCTAATATATTGAGATATCGGCATTCTAAAGAAATTTCCAAAAAACGCATTACTAGTCTGTACATTTACTAACAATTCCCCGAAGTAGTCATCAAAAATAAAGCAAATAATGAACATACCTAATTTTACTAATAAATATAAATGCCTTCGAGTCGATAAGAATGAACGGTAAGTACAGCTGATACACACACACACACACACACGACTGCACACTGCGTTCGCCGCTCGCATACTTTGTCAAACAGAGATAGCAATATTCCGAACGAATTTTGCTCTCGCTTCGACTTGCAGTTCCGGGCGATGGCAGTCGGCCCCTTAAACCACTTTTGCACCAGAATTGTTTTACATACTTTAGTTTTTAATTTTCCATTTTGTTTCACCTTTGTTACTACTAATTTGTAATACGAGTAGGTAGTGTTTTAATATGCATACGGCTACTTATCAAGCGATAATTTTCCAGTATAAGCCGATATGGCATTGTATAGGATTTCTGTACTATGAGAGGTTAGCTTATATTGGACTTCTATAGTTTGTTATGTAGCCGTGTATTTAAACAATGATATATATAATCTTTATTGGAACAAAAACGCATTTAACAAATTGATTGAGTACGTAAATAGCTACATTAGTTACAAAACTGTGTCGCAGCTACCCATATATGCCCATTGATTCGAAAACGAAACAGAGGTAAGTACTTTCATAAAACCATCTTTAATCGTTTGTTATTGCAGTAAAATATAAAAAAACGCCATCTATCGCAGGACTATCGAAGTAGGTTCTACTTGCAACAATAATTTTTGAGCAGCGTTGACATTTGATTCAAATAGTGAGCAATGCAATTTGTGTCGTGTTTGGCGTCGCGCCAAAATCATGTCGTCTGCCAGTAAAAAGTAAGTAACTGTTTTATTGAGTAAATCTTTGTACTTAACACAGGTTTATAGTAAATTTGGGTAAATTATAAACTTATTCATGTATTTAGAATGAGTAAATAATAATTTATAAATACCTATATTGTCTTTATAACTTTCGTGTTTCGAAAACGATACGTCGTCGGGCAAATATACAGGTGAGACTTGTACTAAATCTATTTTTTTGGTTTTAGGCGAAACACACAGTTAACTACAAATGAAATCGTTGATTTAATCAATAATTTAGCTTCAGATGATGAAGTGACTGCAGCTGACATATACATCGACCCTCCAGGTAATGGAATTGTGTCAGATTCTGACTCGGGGGACGAAACAAATGTTACATTTGAAAATTTATCACGTCGTCAACTTTTGGCACCCGCTGAACTGAAACTAAGTGGAACAAACATCAGTGATGGTAGCGACTCGGAAGAAGAAGTTTCACACCCAAGCACGTCAAGCCAGTCACAGTCTTTATTAACCCGTAAGCGGGGACGGCCATCGCGATCTATAGATAATCCAACGCTTCTACCTCCACCGCGGCCTCTACCGCCTAAGGCAGCCCGAAAATGGGTGAAGAGAGACTTACCCCAACATCATGATGAGTGGATCCCACCCTTCCCAAGATCAGTAATTACCTTGTCCGATGCTTCAGAACCAGTCGATTTCTTTGAATTGTTTTTTAGCCACGAAGTTATCATGCACATTGTCCGTCACTCTGTTATTTATGCAGTACAAAAAGGAAACCCAGGATTTACCCTCTCTGATAGTGACATTTATTGTTTCATTGGCATTTTGATATTGACTGGGTATTCTCCACTGCCGCGACGTCGGATGTATTGGGAAAGTAACGAAGATACACACAATATCTTGGTGGCGAAATCCATGCGGAGAAACCGATTCGAAGAAATTCTTCGATATTTTCATGTGGCCGACAACACCAACCTTTGCCCTAATGACAAAATGGCTAAAGTCCGCCCTCTTTTTGATTTACTGAATAAGAAGTTTCTGCAATATGCTGTAATCGAAAAGGACATCAGCATAGACGAATCTATGATACCTTACTATGGTAGACACGGTTGTAAGCAGCATATCAGGGGAAAGCCTATTAGATTTGGCTTCAAGACGTGGATTGCGGCCTTGCGCTTAGGATATTGCTTATACGCCGACCCGTATCAAGGCCGCTATGAAACATATAGTACTGGGTTAGGACAATATGTTGTGCAAAAACTAATGACTGAGATTCAGAACATCTACGAAGAAACAAGATTCTCAGTTTTCATCGACAACTTCTTCACAGGATTACCGTTGATGACAGCAATGAAAGAAAAAAATATATTAGTGCCGGGTACAGTTCGTGGTAATCGTACTGAGAAGTGTCCTTTGAAAGATGAGAAGTCGTGCAAGAAGGAACAGCGAGGTTACCATGATAGTCGGCTGGATCTAAACAGCGGCATTTGTGCAGTACGCTGGAATGATAACAGTGTAGTAACTCTGTTATCCAGTGAATACGGCGTGGAGCCTATACGAACTGCAAGGAGATACTCAGCTGCGCAAAAACAAAGAGTAAATGTGCCACAACCCAACATTGTATACCAATACAATCGTTTTATGGGAGGGGTTGATCGGTTGGATGCTAATATCGGTACTTATCGAATAGCAATGAGGGGCAAAAAGTGGTATATTCCCTTGCTTTTCTGGTTGGTAGATGTTGCGGTCAACAATGCTACCCTGCTAGCTCGCAATTTCTCTAAAGATATAGATACGCTCGAATTTCGACGTAGCATTGCCCGAACCTTACTTCAAAAGTATGGCAATGATAAGCAGCGCCCGGGACCTAGCAAACGGGTATCTACGAATGTACCTACATCAGTACGAAAACATAACGCCGAGCACATGATCGGCAAGGCGCCTAGTCGACTGCGATGTGCCTATTGTAAAAGCCTAACAGTCACTTTTTGTTAAAAATGTGAAGTCAATTTACATTCTAAATGTTTCTCTGCATTTCAATCTTAGTTTTTACTATAACTTCCAGTGGATATATGTTATGTATAATGAATAAACTCATTATAACATATTTGTTTTAATTCCCTATAACGAATGTAGGATATTTGCCCGTTGTTTCGTTTTCGAACACCTACTTTTTTTTTTTAAATACCTACTTTTTTTAATTTTTTTTTACTGAAACTAGTAAATACTAATAAAAGGGTTTATCAACATAAACATATTTGAAAATTATTAAAATCGGAATCCTAAAATAGTTATGGGCATATATGGGTTAACGCCCACCTCCAAGAGGGAGACAACAGCGTTCCGGATTCCAGAGTAAAAATACAGTAAGGGTTAAAAAGAACAATAACAATATTTAAAAAAAAGTAACACATAAAGTTAAAAAAAAAATTAAATAGTAAAAGATTTAAATAGTAAATAATTCAAATAGGTAAGTGCTTAAAGTTGTGCATGTGGGATTGTTGTATGTGAGTGTAGTGCGTGTCTGTGGGGTGTAAGTGTAGAGTGTGCTTGTGGAACCTCCCCACGAGCACATAGTCCGTAGCCCGTAGTCATGCACACCAAATACACGTAGCGGTGAGCGCTACGTGTATTTGGTGTGCATGACTACGGAAGAAAGATCTTTAAGGTTCGGCTAAAATCTCCAATTCTTCGTATGTGAGAGTATGAAGCCATTGATCAATAATTCTTATGCAATCCCGGAGAGTACATGGATAAATAGTAAGCACTTTATTTATTCTATTATAAAGAACGGGACTGCACAAAATGAACTGCCGGCGGACAATTTCCAATTTAACACCCGATGTCGGGCAGACTCTGTCAGTTCTACGTTTTTGTCTTCTAAACTCAGGGTCAAAAGACAAGTTTGAATGTTTCCGCAACACTGTACTTAGCACAAAAGAGTGCCTTACTGAAGGTAGCTTCCATAGCGTGTACAGTTCGCTGGTAGGGAAGCGATAGGGTTTGAAGGCCATTACTTTAAGGACAGCCCTCTGCGCCCTCTCCAAACGTATACAACCTGTATGTTAATTTAATACGACTGTATTATTATATTATTAGTAGATCATAAGTGAGTTGTCCGATGAAGGGTAAGCCTGGTGATATGTAGTAGGTTTTAGGGTAAATCTGTAAACGGTACAAAGTCAAAGTACGTAAGACTGGTGTCTCTATTAAGTGTTACTTTGACTTTGTACACACGGCTACACGTCAAGCTATACATTTCCAATATACGCTGACCTCTGATTGTACGGAAATCCTACACAACGCTAGATCAGCTTATACTGGAAATGTATAGCTTGATGTGTAGCCGTGAGTAGCGTGTTTGTGATTATGAGAGAACAATAAAGGATATTATTAATATATTGTAAGTACATTAGATATAAATATACAGTTACTCGAAAATAACGATACCGGAGTTTGCGCATCGTGATAAGTGATGGCTTTCATTTTTAAGTATGCTCAAGTGCATTTTGAGCCCACTCAGAACGTAGCTGGCCTTATTATTTCCGCAAAATAGCTATGTCTGAAGGATTTATCTGTACATAGCAAGACGACGCCAACCGAAATTTGGGGCCCGACAAAACAATCTCGACTTGACAAATCCGGGCTAATAATCGACGCTCGTTATCTGCACACGTCCGGGCCCGTCCGGATAGATTCCGACGTATTTGTTACCGGAATTTAATATCGCTAATGTTTTAATGACATTCTGTGGGGCCTGCTAAACGTATACTTTCAACGCGCATAGGAAAAAACAATTAAAAAAGTGTTACCTAATAAAAATAATAGATACTTACGCAAAATTATTATGCTGAAGTCACTTTTGTTACCAATTCCGAGGAACTTATTTCCGTATACACGTATAGTTCTACCAAACTTGAGTCCAATTTCTACTTCGCCAAGTTTATTTACCTACGTAAGTGAAGCTACAGCTTTTGTTTGTGCCAATTAAGTTTATTGTGGACGCAGTAAAAGATATGTTGAACAAGTGAAACAACTTCTACGGGTCACGACCTACATGATAACTATTTTCGTATTTGTTTTTACTTACCCTAGTGCCTTTCCTAATTTTTATTTGATCGGCTTACTGGAATCCGATTGGACCTGGATCTTTATATTTTCTATCTAAGCTAAAGTTATTTTAGAATTCTCAGGCACAGCTAAGCTTTTTCGAAATTCTGCACGTTGGCGCTCCAGGTCTTAACAAATGGACGTATCACTTCAACCTTTGCACGTCTATGTTTGTACATCGTGCTGTCCCGGGCACAATGCGCGTCTACAATTGAAAGATTCGCTATCGGATCAAAGTGACACATTTCTCTTTGCCGACTATCTTTTCGGGCGGTTGACGTAAGTTCAGAGAACGCCTCATTCAATACGGGAACATGTGTGTTGACATCTGATTAATGGCCGTTTCGAGTTTTCGCCCGTTTGGCTTCCAAGATTAAAAAGGAAAACACGGCAAAATGTTTTTCGCGCAATCCCGTTTGTAGGCGCAGTTGTTGTGATGTCATCATGTCCGTCAAAAGATATCCTTTGTTAGGATTCCTTGTGCTTATCTATTTATTAACTTTCCTTTGTGCTTGGATTTACGTAGGCTCTATTTGTTAGTAGTGAGGAACTGTATTTTAATGAAATGTTGATGAAAAATCAAATTAAAGCTTTTTTGCTATAACGAATTTACCTTAGTGATATCCTGGATATTATACAAGCAACAAACTAGAGTAGAATTTAATATTCTTTATAATTTTTATGTATCTAACTGCGTTTATATGTCCGTGTCGAGCATGTTGAGGACTGCTATGGATACTAACATCAACGCGAACCATGTTGTGTTGCTATGACGTCACTCAGATTTATTGATGAAACATACGGATGGAACAAAAATTTTTTTTGTTTTTACCTTTCTGGCCAATAATGACTCATCAACAAGTTATTATTTGCCAGAAAGGGCAAATTAATTTTTCCCCTTTTTTCCTTTGAAGCTCATTATTGCGGACGTTACGTTGTGTATAAAGTATATACCTACTTAAGTGATAAGAAGCGTGTCCGTTCTTGGAAGACATTATTGCTACCAATATTGAATAATACTGATAGACTACGATTTAACGTTAAAAAAAGTTTCCCTTTTAGTGTTCATATATTTCGTATACAAATAGAAACTTTAGTTTGGTTACAAAAGTGAATAAGTCACTGCAGCAAGCACAGTAAAGTTATCACAGGAAAATTAAATGAAAAAGTAATCATACCATATTTTCAATGAAAAAGCTTACCATTTTGTTTAATTGTCTTTTAGACGCGACGACAAAGAAAATAATTAGCCACATTGTCTAGAAAAAAAATTGTTGAAGCCAAAAAGCTTCGAAATTTGAATTGTGATTTGACTTTATACTCTGAGTCTCTATATAATTCTCTTATTTATTCTCTATTAGCTGCACTTCGTGATTGAAGTGAAATTCCGTGTAATTTGTACTTTTATTAAAGAGTACTAGTGGTACTCGTTATAAATGATTATTATCCTATTTCTGTGAGCAAAACTGTAAATTCAGGTATGCTTATTATTGTCCCATTTGTAACTTGTGGCCCTCCGGTCAATCGTAACCTCAACTAACACGGCCCTCCTGCTATTGGAAGCATCACAGAGCCGCCATAGCCTCTTGCTTATAAAAACTTTTCCTCTCCTGAACAGAAATACCTCCCGTTCCACTACGACTCAAGACACCTCAGCCTCGTCCACATCCTGTCCCGCTTCATCGTTCCTGCCATCGTAGCGTCCCAGCGGCCGCGAAAGCCTGAAGACTGGAACTCTTATTCTAATCCTTTTATAGTTACTTGTTACTGATTTTTAATAATTGTAACTAATTACGACTGGCCCACGTGGTCCCGTGTGCTGCCGGACGTTAAGAATAGCACCATCCTATTACTTCCCGTGGGTGTCGTAAAAGGCGACTAATGGACTTACTAGAGAATGGGCAGCAGCGTTCTCTATCTATTTGAACACCATACTGCCATCGCCAACCTGAAAGTGTCTTCTCACACAGAGAAGGCATGAGCATTGATTGGTTGGCGATTTCAGACTTTCAGACAGATCCAGGTTTCGTCACGATGTTTCCCTTCACCGATGTGAGTAATGTCCAAGATAAACTCAGAGAATACAAATGAATTGAAAAAGTCACATTGGTCACTTCCCCGGATTTGAACCCACAACCTCGTAATGAGAGGCGAGGCCCTAACTGCTGGGCCACCACGACAGGTACGCTTAAGCTGACAAAAAGCCGGATATTTGCAAAAAAGTCCGCTCAATTTACTTTTTTCTGTAATCGTATTAGGTACTTTATTACACACATAAACATACATAAATTCACGCCTTCTTCCCATGGGGGTAGGCAGAAACTATAGAACGCCACCTGCTACGCTCCTTACATACTCCTTTTGCTTCGCCTACGTTCATACATCTGGACATACACGCACGCCGGTTGCGAGTTGCGACTACGCACCTGACCTTTCTGAAGAACATCACCAATTTGGTCACTATATGTCCTCCTAGGGCGTCCCCTCACGGAATTTCCACTCACCTCTGCTTTATAAATATCTTTATTTATTTTATTAGATATTCCTTTTTTTTCCTTTTTTTTGTACTTTTTTAATTAAAAAAAAATCGCCTTTAGTTGAAAAGTCCGGACCAATGACAAGGCTGGGAAAAGTCCGGACGGGCAGCCAAAAAGCCGGACAATTCCGGTCGAATGTCCCTACATCATAATCAGCCTATAATGTTCCCACTGCTGGGACACAGGCCTCCTCTCTTCGAGAGGGAGTGGGCTGTAAATCTACCACGCGGGCCCAGTGCGGGTTGGTAGATGTCACATGTCTTTGAATTTTTGGTTCTAGGACATGCCGGTTTCCTCACGATGTTTTCCTTCACCGTTTTGAGAGCAGTGGTGATGAAATTATTTACACAAAGTAAAGCGCCTGCCTGGGTTCGAACCCACGACCTACAACTCTTAAGTCGGGGACGTTACCACTGGGCCACCACTGCTCTGTGTCCCTACGTATACTCTCATTTCTAACAGTCCGTTATGCTTTTCTATTTACTTATTACGTCCGAAATTAGTGTAATAAGAGGAAGTCTGAAAGTTACACCGGTGACTGACGATTACTGACAAATGCGTACACTGACTGGATAGGTGCACTTAATCTGTGTGATTCTTTCCTCAAAAAACCATTTCAGACACCAATCTACATGGTCTTCACATGATCTGACCAAGATTATGTCTGGACTAAAGAAACGATCTTAAAAACGAGACCGTGACCTCTGAGTTTGTTTCCGCCTTTCTTCTCAGAGTAGTCAGGTAGGAAACGCCGACCTCATCTACTGTTTAAAATATGATTGGCGTGTAAAAGTGTTTGTACAAACCTACTTACAGAAATAAAACCATTTCATTTGAGGGTAATGTCGCCAGGAATATTTTGAGTATGCATGTGGATGGCTATATGAGAAGAGGAAGACCAAAGAAACGATGAATGGACTGTGTGAAAGATGATATGGCTAGAAAGGGAGGGACTACGAGATGACTACTAATTGAGAAGTATGGAAGAAAAACATGCGCCCCAAATAAATTGGGCTATGGGCAGGAGAATGATGATGATTGATCTGAAATTGTCAGAATTTTCAACATCGACATTGTTTGCCATAATATCATATAATAGCGTTTTGTTTTTATATAAAGACTAGCTGCGCCCCACGGTTTCACCCGCGTAAGTCTCGATCCCTTAGTAGGAATATCGGGATAAAAAGTAGCCTATAGGTATGTTAATCCAGGGTGTCAGCTACCTCCATACAAAGTTTTATCAAAATTGGTCCAGCCGTTTAAGCGTGAAGAAGTAACAAACACATACACACACACTCACAAACTTACGCCTTTATGATATGAGTGTGTTGATTTTGTTACACAATAAATACGTACCTACTTGTAATAATTTGTTTGATTGATTTAATATCAAACGCAAATCTGGTTTATTTTAATAAAATATGTTGATTTGTAATAACATTCTTTGTAATAAATTCTGTTATTATTTAGATAGTAGATAAAAATAGAAATGTTAATTAATGTAAAGTCTTGTACCGTTTTAATAAACTATTATTAAATAAATAAAGTGCGTTCCTCGCGAAGTGACTATGACGCCGGTAGCACACCTCCGCCGCGAAACCATCACAGCGAAACCGCAATAGTTCAATTCAACTGGCTCGCGTCATGTTTCGCTACTCGAATCGGGTGCGACTAGCGGAACATGACGCGAACCAGTTGAATTGAACTACCGCGGTTTCGCTGCTATGGTTTCGCGGCGGAGATGTGCTACCGGCGTGAGATAGGCTGAGGAATTTTGGGGTTAAAGCAACGACGACGGTGCGGTTTAAAAGATGTAGCACTGACAAGAAATTTAAAGAGTATACTTAGATGGTTTGGCCATGTTGAGAGGATGCATGAAAGGCGACTAACAAAAGGCATTTACAAGGCAGCTGTGAAAAACTAAAAAGCTGAGAAAAGCAGTGGGAAAATCCGGGACGACGCTCTAGGAAAACATAAATAATTTTTGAGTGCTCTGCCGGCCTGCGCGTCGGCAGAGGGCAGATAATGCCCTTTTCTGGCCCCACTAAATGGGGGACTTGGAGACGTCCGCCACCTCCTATCATATTTTATGACCCGTGGTGGTAGCGCGTAATATTAGACGTGAGGGGCAGACAAACATCTTCCCTCCCCTTGATTGACCAGACAGAGCCCGCAGGCTAGGTGCGTAGTGCTGGCGACCGGTGTGCGTGTATGACCTGGGGGTCGATCGCGAATGTATGAACGTAAACGAGGCAAAAGGAGTTGGTATGTAAGGATCGTGGCAGGTGGCGTTCTGGCCATCCCCCATAGGGAGAAGGCGTGAGTTTATGTATATAAATAAATAAATAATTGTTGAAGTTAGAGATTCGCTGCTGTCGCTTCGCGCCTGTCTGCGGGAGCCTTTATGTTTAGTGGAATTCGCGTTTACTTGTTGAAAGGTTGAACTATCCCTTATTGTATTAATTGTGTTGTAAAAGTGTAACTGTATTGTGCCTACGTGAAGCGAAATAAACTAATTATGATTCGTATAAATATCGTTCGTGGACTTATTTTTACCAGTGATCTAACAATCGTCACATCCAACAGCGTCTTTTCAACAAATCAGGAATCGAACCAAACTTGACTGAAAAGCAAATAAACATAAAAGTCAAAGTAATGAGCACGAGTCGAGTTCGAGTAACTTTTGACGAGTGAGTTATTATCCTTAATATTGAGATGATATTTTGCTCCGATTCATTTGTTACATACTTATTATATTGCTTTTATATTTATGTGTATCCAAAAACATAGCTTGGTGCAAGTACACCAGAAAAGTTATGCGTTTCGGTAATTTTCATGTTTCCGAATTAGCACGAACGTCGCGCCACGAAGTAACCCCCCAGGCAATGCTTCTAAGTTTTGTACTGCCGCGCATTGTAGTACTGCACCTTGATATGCCTTGATGCGTTTGTATGAAGTTATCTCTCTGTCGGTTTACCTACTCCGGTCTCAGATCGTTATTTGTCACTCAAAAGTTTTTTGGAATTGCATAGAGTTGTTAATCTTATTAGCTACACTTACCGCGGTCGGTTCTTGGATGGGTGACCAGCCATTACATATGGAGACCCCTCCGTGCCTCGGAAAGCACGTTCAGCCATTGGTTCCTGCTGTCATTCGTAGGTTTTTGAGTCATTATGGGTAGTCAGAAGCCCAAAAGTCTGACAACCAGTCTTACCATGGGGTATTGTGTTACCCAGTTACTGGGTTGTGGATATCAGATAGGCAGTCGTTCCATGTTAAATACTGGTATTCAGTTAAATAATTTAGAATTAAAAATGATTAACTTGTTAAAAGCTTTTGAACACTGGTTTCGTACAAACAATCTTAAAACAAAACTAAACTAAAATCAGTAAGTAAAACAAAATGTGTACTATTCAAGTCAAACGTTCGGAACAACGCTAGTCTTGAGGTTTTGTCATGCGGCAACAAAGTTGAAGTTGTTGACTATGTAAAATTCCTAGGTGTGTAATGGTGGGTAATTCATTGATGCATTGTTAAACTGGAAGGTTGAGACATCGTCTGTAACGAAGTCTGTTAGCTCAGCATGCTATGCAATTAGAAGCCTTAGGGAAGAACTGACCTTGGCCCAGCTTAGGATGGTATATTTTGCGTTGGTTGAGTCTAGGCTTAGATACAGTAGTGAGTTTTGGGGCAATAGCTATAAGTACAATATCCACTCGGCATTTGTAATTCAAAGAAGAGCCTTAAGGACAATGCTCCGCTTAAAACAGACGGATTCGTGCAGAGACCTTTTCATTACGCTTAAAATTTTGACAGTGCCATGCCTTTATATACTGGTGCTGCTAACCAGTTTTGTTAAGAACTTGCACAAATCTGAAACTGATGACCAACGACAAGTTAGAATAAATACACGTAGGAAAGCCTTGCCTAACACAATACAACCGAATATAAACGTGGTTCATCACAGTCCTAGGTACCAATCAGTATTTCTGTACAATAAGCTTCCCTTAGAATTTAAAAGCATAAGTAGCGCAAACTTATTTAAAAACAAATTGAAGACATATTTATTGAGGAAGGGCTATTACAGCGTCGATGAGTACCTGGGGGCCGATTCTACTAATTTGCAACGTCACACGTTCAATTGTGTTTCCACAACAGTTCGATTTCGATCGCCGTTCGATAGTTATCTAAAAAGTCATTCTACTAATTTTATAGCAAACTGGGAACTAAACTTTAGCCGAATCGCAACTGAATCGTAACGGGAACGTAGCTGCGGGCAACCTGTGTTACCAACATGCCAAATAGTATGTTTTGGTATAGTATGTGTTGGCTGAGCTCTCCCAACTGGCACCTCGCTAGTCGTCGTGAGCCAGTCGGAGATCCAGAAGTGTGCACGGTGTGGCATCGTGATCCCGGACGAGCAGGGGGTCTACGGAGAGCCGTCCAATATTGGTCGCGCTCTCAGCTACCAGAACCCTTGGGTTGACTTCAAGAGGTGGGTACTGCTGCACGCCGACAAACAACCTGAGGCGTGGTTCGTGGTGGTCGGTGTCCCTGTGGATCAGATTCCAACCCTGATGGAGGCCGGACGCTGCCTCTCAATTGGACTAGGGGCAGTGTACGTGAGGTTTCAGGGTCGGAACGGCAGGTTCACGGACGTTCCTCAGGGTTGGGACCCTGCCACGAGAACCGTCAGCGAGGCACTGATACAGGTGCCGCAGGCACCAGAAGGGGAGTCCACTCCCCCTTTATGCAACCCGGTAGCATCCGTGGCTGAACCTGCTGCAGCAGAGTCTGCCGCCCCTGCAGCCGTCACCGTGGGTGCCGTCCTCTCATCGGGCGAGGGGCTGGACGACAACATCCTATCCCCGGCTTCGGGCCTAGGAGGGGACGGCTTCGACGAGGGCGACCTGTTTGCCGGGCACAAACTTGGGAGGGACGAAGAGGGTTCGACCAGTGATGGCATCCCCTTCGTCGATTTGTAGAGTTGTCCAAGCGAACCTCCACCACAGTCAGACCGCGACGGCTCAGCTCCGCAAGTGGCTGGAGGTTCAACACACGGCCATTGCCTTGATCCATTCCCGAGTTCCTGCTGTTTGTTTACATTAACTTTCGGTTTCGAGCGAGCTTTGACATAACCGAAACATTTTGTTTCACAGTTTCGGCCAGCTACAGACATAAAACGAAACGTTCTTCTGAATTTTTATTATTTATAAAGCTGAAATGTTGTATGTGTAACAATTAAATAAACAGGACAAAAATATATATATGGTCTAGATATCTTTTTATATTAGAAAATACCTTTAGTGACACTTATTCGTATTTAGTAACATTTTTAGATTCAACTTTTTTGTCTGTGGTATTATTAAAACGTTAGGACTACCAGAGAGATATAGGGGCGCAAGGCTGGTTTACAGTGCGACATCGGGTGCTCGAGCGGGTTGGCATAGGGAGTCGAAAGGCCACTCCCCACGAACTGATCAACCCTCACTTACACCGTCAGCATGACCTTTACCTACCACTTCAGCCGTCCGAGAACGACCTCAGCGGACCTCACGCACCTCGCCTGTGGCCCTCTGACGGGACACTATGACCATTTCCCTACCCCTGGCTATTGGGTTTCGCTTGAAATTAGGACCAAAGGGGGCGTGTTGCCTTACGGGCACATTACAACCAGAGCCGCTCGGCTCAACCCCCCAGGACTCCTTCATCCCCGCTCACGGCGCTCAACTGCGCAGGTACTAGCACAGGTGACTACTTACTCCTACTCGCCATCAGCTGATTTTAGTGACAGTCGAGCCCGCAACCACCCAATCACAAAGGGGTTGCAGTTCGGAGTGGAAATTGGAAAAGGTGGAGGAGAGGGAGTAAGGGAGTGTGGGTAGGATGGAGTGGGGAGGGACTGTGCGATTTGGGGCAGGATGGAAGAAGACGGGAGAAAATGGGGTTGCGGGGAAATGGGGAGGGGATGTGAAGCCGCCTGGTGGTTTTTGCCTTGAGGATCTACACGACTGTAGCGCTCTCCCTCAAGACCTCGCCACCCTGCTACCTCTGAAGGAGGCGGCAGGGTAGGCCTGCATCTATACTACCAAGCAAAGCAAAGCATGTCGTTGTGCAACCGCGAAAGCATAAATCCAGACCCCCCCCCAAACGCAAATGAGCCAAATAGTCAGAACATTCCTCATTTTGATCATTTGAAGACATTTGAAGAACCTCCAACAAGGCAAGAAACGGTGAGCTGTCAACATCGGACTCAACCTGGATGATAAGAGGAAGAATAAAATCCAGGCATATTAGTGATACAATGTATTTCGTTTATATATTAATCAACAGCTCTGTAAGTGGAAGGGATACTATAATCCTATATTATTGCAAAGAATGTGGTTGGTTACTGTGCTCACACCATGAGCTTAATATGGTATCTTGGTTGGGCACGGCACCAGGGTAATCAATTGCCTCCTGCACAATTGCTGGATAAGTACTGTATTATTATATTATGATAATCATAATGAAGGAGGTGACTAATAAAACCATTTATCACAATTATGAGTTTTATTTTTATTTTAATATATTTTCGCAATCTCAGATAACTGTAATCTGAGATTGCATCAAATCCCCTAGTAGATACAATATTAACAAATGCAAGCCAGTAGTGATGTAAGTGGGCCTTGTCTAATGAACAGTTTTCATCTGAGATTTTCAGTAAAATCAGTTACCTAGATAAATCTGAAGTCACCCTCTAAGCGCTTTTTAACCTCATCGTGCAGGCGCTGCACCACAGTGCATGTGCGTTTCAGATTTACGTAGGGAACAAAGCCTGAAAAATATCATTCTTTATTTAAATAACTCAAATAATAAAGATAACCAAAAATGTAAACATGTATGATTTTACCAATTTGGCCATTGCTGGGAGACGTGAAAATTGGGCTCGTGAAACCTTCCTCAATGTTCTAATTTATGGCCAAATTCCAGCCCTGCAACGCCAGGCCCAAGTTTCTATGGAGTTTGGGTTTCTCCTTTCTTCCTCTTACCCTTCCAACGTCAACCTCATGGGCAAGTTCAACGAAATCCATATAAAACATTACAGCATTATTATTACGGAAGAAAACGAAAGCAATCTTAGATCGATGCAACGAAAGTTGCTCTTTACCAACTTAGGTTCAACCGCGAATTTTGACAGATGAACCGCCGAAGTTTAGCTTTGATTCGATTGTAACTAGTGTCAAAATAATAGTAGCATGTGACTAAACGTCACGCTCATGTTCGATTTTGTTATCAGAATACATTTTTAGATTGCTTCGATCGATCGTTGGCGTCAACTGAACTGTAAGCGCAGTTGGATCGTTGTTCATTAGTAGAATAAGAAAACGTTTAAAAGCCGTGATTCAGCTGCGATTCCATTGCGATTTTTGAACATTTTTGTTAGTAGAATCGGCCCCCTGGGTGATAAGCGACAACCGTAATATTATTGTTTTATATTGGGATTCATTTTAAATGTTATGTTGACTGTTGTCATTCTATAGTGTCTATAATTTTATCTATAATTTTTATCTCTGACACTTTAATTTTATTTTTACAATTAGATGACATCGTACCTGATGCCACTCTGATGCCGAAAAATGAAAACTTTTGACATCGTTTACAATCTAAAATCTCTTGACATCATATTTAAAACTGTTTGACATTTTAATTATATTGTTTTAAAACTGTTAGGCAGTATATTTTAAATTTCTTGGAATTTTAATTAATAATTCATGGTTTTTATATCTTTTATGTAAATTGCATGTACTTATATTCAACACAATGTAAATTGTTCACGAATAAAAACTGAAATGAAATGAAATAGTTGCTTCCGGTTACACTGGAAACCGACCCCTAACATAGTTGGAAAAAAGCCTAGGCAGATTGATCATCACGCG
This sequence comes from Tiliacea citrago, assembly GCA_963921375.1. Classification (NCBI taxonomy): domain Eukaryota; kingdom Metazoa; phylum Arthropoda; class Insecta; order Lepidoptera; family Noctuidae; genus Tiliacea; species Tiliacea citrago. The sequence continues at coordinate 17,276,568 of OY992784.1, forward strand.
TTCGTATTTCCGAAGATGGACGATGTTTCCTGAAACGCATACTTTTCTTTGGAAAGCTGTATTGTAACAGTGTAATAAAACACTTTTTTGGAGCTGTAACCAATAATATACTACGTCATTGACACTTGTCAGATGGACCCGATAAGGAACTAATAAAGTTTAAATTCGTAAAACACGTTTTCTTTTCTACTCAGCTGACAGGTGTTAGGAACGCATTCTCTCATCGGCTGGAGTTTAGTACCTACAATTTTAAGTGACTACCACACGGTCGTCATGCAGCGGTGAGGTGCTGGCTCCAAAGGACAAAGAGGTAAATAATTCTCACTATTAACTCTCTGATAACCTTTATTTTGTTGTGTATGGACTGATGTCTTTCCAGCACGGAAACCTCGACTTCCTAAAGAGTACATGTCAGCCATTATGGTTAACTCAGTAGTGTAGTTCTCGTATCTTGCTGAATCTATAGGTTTTGTGTGGGATACACCCGTAGTATGTATTATTTGTAAATTGTAATAAAAAGTAAGTTAAAGGCTCGTACAGACTAGTGCAATATCGCGGGCGTGACGCGACACTATTAGAACAATTTCTATGGCGGTGCCTGTCGCGCCCGAGTAATCGCGCGAGTCAGTACGAGCCCTAATGCTTCACAATTTTCTAGACATCTACTCCAGCTCATTCTTCAAACTTATCTCTTTGGTAATCTGAACATGAAAGTAGAGCTGGTGGTTTTACCGGAACGCTCTCGAAATTGGGACAATATCGGAATATTTTTCAGATTCCAAATTGGGTATCTCCGCCTCATAGCCATTGGTATGTAAATACAGAAATTTATATCGTTCCGAAATCTCAGTCGGGACATAAAAAAACTTTTCTTTTCTTACAATTGATGTTGATCCCATTCATATTTCTCCAATCCAAATTGAGTTCTTTTTTAAGGAGAAAAGTGTGGAGATTCTTTTTGGAGTGTTTTTTAGCCTATGTAACTACGTAAAATATTCATGGCTTTGGTGAAAGGTTAATTGCGTTTTGAGTTAAAAATGTACTTGAAGGTGAGGCAAAGCTTTGATAGCTTCATTTTGTTATCAACTTAAGAGAGATGCGCTAAGGTAGCCCGCGAAATTCAAATTTTCTTAAGTTTTTAGCAATTTGCCGGGGGCCTAAAATGAACGCTTTGGCAGAATCATAATATGATCTGCATACAATTCATATCCCGCAATTCATCTGTTTGACAGTTTTGTATGGAGTTTCGTAAAATGGTCCACAAATTACGAATTGCTTTAATGAAGTCTAATGTCAAACAGATGAATTGCGGGATGCATGAATTGTTCGCAGATCCTAATAAGATTCTGCCAAAGCGTCCTCTTTAGGCCCCCAGGTCAGTAACAGGTTGTGGGTATCCACTATGACCATAATTACGATAATTTCGCGGGCTACCCTGACGCTTTCGCCTTAAGAAAAAATAATTGAGCGAGTGATCGAAAAATCATCAGGCACCTAATTGCGTAACACGCTGTCAGTCACAATCTGAAAAAGGTCACTTTTAGCGATAAGACCGATATGTGTCACCCCTTGTAAAATTTCTCCATTTAAATGTGCAATTTGTATGGTGTACATAAAAAAGAGTATCCTATTTATTAAAAAAGAGTATTAAATTTATTTTGTGTGCGGGTGCGCAGGACAGGGTGCAAGCGAGACAAAACACTTGATAGTCCCGTGTAACGAATGAAATAAATGTTTTAGGTAGGTACGGTCTACTTTATTTATGCATGGTGTTGCCAGCGGATTAATTTTTGTGTTTTTTAATCATATTTATTCTTATATATTTGGTTGTATAGGCATTCTATTCTAAGTACTGTTTGTTTTATTTTATTTTGTTAGCTATTATGTACAACTCATTAAACCTGACTTGGGTTCCGTACGTATTTTTCGGGTGACCACTGAAAATCAGCGCTGTGCTGTGGGTCCCCCATAGCACAGCATCATGCTGAGTGCAAGCCTTCTTGTCACAGTCATGACGTGCAGCTGCCTACTATTTGTTTTACCAGTTTATGTTTCCATATATCTTGCACGTGTTTCTGTGACAAATAAATTTATTTTTCTTTCTTTCTTTTCTTTCTATTCTATTCCGAGTGATTTTAAAGTAATCCATTACTTCATATATTAGATCATATTTTATGCATTTTTCTCAAAACCCTATAATTCTTGTCTCTATGTCTTAACTATGTGAACCTTTGTGAAGAGAGAAATAAAGATTATACTTATATGTTCGAAAATTTTGACTGCTCAACAACGTTAATAACGCAATGAATGTTGTTGAACTGTCAAAATGAAACCCATTACTACTGATAGTTTGCTACGCAGCTACTCCGCAGGTGGTAGACGAAAGTTTATCTAGCGTTCAGCTATCTATATTGTTGAGTCTGCTCCAATAAAACTCACTTATACCTAAGCTACGGCTACATTGAATACTTTTATTATTTCACTTGCTTGCAACACAGTTCGTAACAGACTTGAACAGACTGCCTCAAGAGCCAACGCGCTACGCCGGCAACGAACAAGACTGGGGACCAGCGCGCCACCTTGTTTAGTAAAACAGTATCATTAATAGACATGACAAAACAACTCTTTGAAATATTCGTTTTAACGTTATTTAAAATACAGGTAGCAATTAATGCATAACTTTAAATGTAAAATCAATGTTTAACTAAATAAATGGATCTTACCCATACCAAAAGTAACGTCATCTAGTGGTATAAGATGACAGCCATATCCAACGTAAAAATGACTGTCATCATACCCACACAACAATAACTAAAGATTACACTTCAAAAATCAATAGGCTATCTCTTTTTAACTAAATTGTAACAATATTAGACTATGTATTATTAAAGATGAAGTGTTTGTTTGTTTTTTGTTTGAACGCGCTAATCTCCGGACTTGGAAAAATCTTTTTGCATTTCACTCCACTCAGTCTATCGCAGTCAACTGCTGGACATATGCCTCTCCCAGGCTGCGCCAAAAGTCCACAACACCCTGTCCTCCTGCCTTCCGCATCCAGTTTGACCCAGCCACCTTCTTAAGGGCCTATACTACCTCAAATGGCTTAGCATGATCCTCCGTTATGTCGAAAATACTGCAGCATTAATTTTGAAATAAATATATGGTAAAGTTGAGGATTAATTTTAAGTACTAAGTTTGACGAAAACACGATTCCATAAAATTTTCTTGATACTCGTAGAAAAAAAATCCAAAGAAACCTCCAAACCGAACAATAAACCGCTTGTATAAAAAAATATTTCAAATTAGATAATGAAACTTTGCATATTAACTGAACAACTATAAAGCAGGTCTTATGTTATTTTTTTTTTTAATTATCTTTATTTCACTATAAAAAGAAATAAACTAAAATATCGGTGCCTTGGGGTCTTCTCTCTGCCACCCTTTCTCGCCTGCTGGGGTGACCGCGGGCAGTAGTGTGCGAACGAGATAAAGAGTGAGGTGGCGCTGAGGTAGTATAGACTCTTAAGGTCTTCGATCAATCTAGGTGGGGGGCTTCCCATACTTTCCTGGCCGATACGCGGTCTCCACTCCAGAACTAGTCTGCTCCATGAGCTATCGTTCCTTCGACAAACATGGCCAGCCAACTGCCACTTCAGTTTCTTACTCTGCAAGCTATGTCGGTAACTCCGCTTCTTATCCGAATAATTTTCATCCCTGATTTTATCCTTCAAAGAGACTCCGAGCACAACCCGCTCCATTTTACATTTGACAGCCCAATTCTTGAGGAAGGATATAGGCTATTTAACTTCACGCTGGACCCGAGCGAAAAGAAAAAAAAGTCGCAAAGAAAGTCTAAGCGAAAACGAAGTAATAGTGCGAGCAGGTAATGAGATGCGACGGTGTGGGTCGGGTAACAAGAAACTTCACGCGGGCGAAGTCACGGTCAGAAGCTAGTACAGTCGGTGACCAGCATTACATGACCCCTCTTCCATTATTCTTCTTTGTTAGAGGGGTCAGGTAATGCTAGTCACCGACTGTACAATATAATTGAGTACCTATAACTAAAAGAAAAGCTACGGCATGTCCTAGAACCAAAAATTCGAAGAGATGTGACATCTACCATCTATCTACCTTTCTTAGATGACCGGTTATGTCATATTTTAACGGGCGTCATGTAAATCTATAATTTTCAGCAGTATTTGACATTAAGGTGTCCAAAAGCGCTCTGTATTTGGACAGCCGTCACCAAGGGTTCGTTACGAGTTGTGCTGTAATCGATTTGAGCGCGCTTACACCCGTTCCGAATTAGCGTGAGCGCGAAAATGATGTCGCGTGAATCGTCTTAGATGACGTCATGACATGCGCTATCTTGCGATAACGCTGACCCTGCCCTAAATTAATATCACCGTGACCGCTGTCAAAAATGATAGTTGTGCCGTTTTCTTTTGAGTCGTATCATATCATTAAACTAACGTAGCATTTTCGAATTTGTGCTTCTGGCTACAGTCGCCACCTAACCAAAGAAGAAGAAGAAATTTGTGGTGTCCGCGTTCACGAGCGTTCCGAATTGTTGACAGCTCTGAGCTGTCATAATCGTGATATCTAAATCGGAACGCAAATTGTTGATGTGAGCGCTGTGAGCGATCATGCCTAATTCGGAATGAAGCCCTATGTGTGAGCGTTCACCGCTTTCTTAGAAAAACAAAGCTTAAGTGACAACATTTAATTCGAATTGCTCTAAGACCAATTTTACAGCTCGCTGATACGTTTTTTTCACTATATCGTAGTTCAGTAACTTCTAAATTCAATTAATAAAAGTTTTCAGCGATTGACATAATTTTACCTAGATATAAATTTCTCTTTTGGCCTTTTTTACTCGTCTGTTTCTGTCTGAAAGGCATTTGAAAACTTTATTTTGATTCAAGAAAACGATGTAGAATACCCAAAAATAGTCACTCGAAATTTTTTGGTATCTAACAGTAGGTTGACTTAGAATCTCATTATTATATAGGTATACTAGTAGTTCTGCGAACAGTAGACCACGCAAGCACAAACTGTACCCTAATTGCGTAACAAAGTGTGAATCGGAATAGGAATGATTTTGAAGTATATTGCTAATAATCTATTGCTTCATATGTTAGAAAAATTTGCCTGCTCAACAACGTAAATAACGCAATGAATTTTGTTGAACTGTCAAATCGAAACCGATTCCTACTGATAGTGTGTTACGCAATTAGCCCGCTGTTTTGTAACAATTAATATACCACTTCAATATTTTAGTCTACCAACGATTTTCTATGACTTGAGGGCGACTGACCTACGGTTTTTCCTGTCAAAAAAACATGAGAACATTCAATAAGCCAAATTCAAATAAAAAAAAAACCAGACATATTATGAGTAAAAATTTGTAGGCGTGCTAGACAAATTAACTAATAGGTTTAAATTGGCAGAGGTAACGCTGCAGCCTAGTTTTGTGATGAGAACGTGGTCTCAGGTGTTCCATCAATCCCTACCTAGTAGTTAAAGGCCGATTCCACTGGTAGAAATCTAAAAGCGAGCAATGTACTGCAATTTGAGGAGCTATTCTGCTCACCACGCCGAAGATCCTCATCAGATATTCTTGTATGAGACCAATTTAAAGTTACTACCTTCCAAATAAAAAAAAACCATTGAAATCAGATCTCATGAGGCGGAGATATCCAGTAGCCTCCTTTTTCCCCCTTAAGGAACCCTTTAAGGATCACTTCGTTGTCTGTCCGTCCGTCCGTCTGTCCGTCCGTCCGTCTGTCTGTCAGTCAAGACCCTTATTTTCAGGAACGCGTAGAGGTATTAAGTTGAAATTAATATCAAATATGAAGGTCTACGGTCCCTTAGAGCTCTAAAAAAAAACAAGCTTCAAGTTAACGCAATAAAATAATACGGCCATTCATGCGACATATTTTGATGGGATCAATTCATCCTAACTATGTAACCCTTGATTGTGCGTTTTCTGACACGCAATTGACCAGTTTTTGTTATAATGAACAGACTGCTGGCCATAACAAAAGTCAGAAATAGCAAAAGTTTTTCCCATCAAAATCGTTTATTTGCATAAATGTGGTGGGTACAAAAGATGTATAAAATTCTGTGCAAATATATTCCGCCATGCACTGGTGGAATGCTAATATTTAATGGAAGTTAGTCAGTTATAAACCGTAACATAAAATTATAGACAAACTCGTAAAATAAATAGGTATTAAATTTGAGTTTTAACGTTAAGAGTTCTATGAAAGAAAGGAGCCAATTGACCTATCCTATCTTGCTAACCGTACTATGTCGTATAGCTTATTAACTTACCAATACTCAACTAAACAATTTTTTCATTAATAACACTAAAAATCTTAAAATAAAACAAATTATTAAAAAAACAAAAAACCCGACTGCAAAAAATGAACTGAAAGCATGGAAACAATATGAACAGTAAACCAGTATCCTTTAAGTACCATAATTAAATAAATGCAGTCGAAGGCAAATTTTAAGGCGTTCGTAACATCCTAGTTGCCTCCGACTGCATTTATTTATTTTTGGTACTTAAAGGATACTGTTCATCTTGTTTCCATCCTTTCAGTTTATTTTTTTGCAGTCGGGTTTTTTGTTTTTTTCTATAATTTGTTTTTTAAAAGCAGTGTATCCCTTCGTTACCAGTTATAATTATAATTAAAAGTATACCATAAAATTGCAAATGACAAACTGTATCCGGTTATGGATTAATTTTTATTAATTAGTTAATATCAAATTTTATACGATTTTATTTGTCGCGCATCTCTTTCTTTTGTATGCAATCTGACAGTGACAGCGGTTTACCCAGGTTGTCAGCCTCTTAATTTAGTACCTAGTGTAAATAGTTAGTTTTGTTATAATATATTGTATATAAGCATTTTAATGTATATGAAATAAAGAATTCTTCTCACGTAAGGCAGCAATCGTAAGAATACAGAGGTAAGAACTGGAAACTAAAATAAAAATTTCAATTTCAGTGCAAATTCTGTTGCATCTCAAACTCATTGACATTTTCGTTGTCAAACAAGATAAAAGATTTAATGGCGTCCTTAGCAACCGTGTCACCACCATTGTTGCGAAACAATTTGCACGCTTTAATCGCTCCCCTGAACAATTTACCGCTCAACTGTCGCCCGCACGCGGTTACTTATTGTTTTGTACTGAAAACAGCCTTTTTGTTCCCTTTGTGGAACTATGAAGCTTTATGAATAATAACAGTTCCACTACAATCATGTTTGTCGACATAATTGGCCAAATAACTTGTTTTTAAAACAAGTGAAGCCTTAAGTTGAGCGTAGTTTGTTTTTGGAACAATGCTAAAGTTTGTTTTGACGAATGTGTGGCATAAACGTGGCCCTATATACATTATATAATTATTATGATCGATTTTCTCGGAAACGGCACACTAGTTTTGTTGGTTCCTTCACTAGTTTATTCCTACTTTATTTATGTAACACAAAAAGGAAACTAATATACAGACGTAATGAAATAAAAGTTGCTGCTTATTTCTATGGCAACTGCCAGGACCTGCGAAACGTTAGTTTAAGTTAGATTTGTTTCATTGAACGACTTTTTCATGAAATTATGACATTGAGGAACAAATATAACTTAGAGGGATGTATCAATGATTCTAATGATTATAATTCTCATTTTCTGATTGTATTTCTCTTATTTGTTAATCTGTGTAAGTAGACATTGTGACTTATAACATCGCCTTGGATGAGTCTGTGAAGGTGTTATAATTGTGATTTAAATAAATAAATAATAATAAATAATTCTGTAAATACTTATCTGTTATAGTCGAGAGCAGTGGTGGCCCAGTGGTAACGGTCTCAACTTACCAGTTGTAGGTCGTGGGTTCAAACCCAGACAGGCGCTTTACTTTGTGTAAATTATTTCATCATCACTGCTCTCAAAACGGCGAAGGAAAACATCGTGAGGAAACCGGCATGTCCTAGAACTAAAAATTCGAAGACATGTGACATCTACCAACCCGCACTGGGCCCGCGTGGTAGATCACGGCCCACTCCCTCTCACAGAAAGAGGAGGCCTGTGTCCCAGCAGTGGGAAAATTAAAGGCTGATTATGATAGTCGATAATCATATTTTGTTCAAGATACAACCTGACACTGACCTGCAAATAGCAAAAAAACCAGCCAAGTGCGAGTCGGACTCGCGTACAAAGGGTTCCATACCATTATCTATAAAAAAACCGGCCAAGTGCAAGTCGAACTCGCGCACGAAGGATTCCGTACCATTAACTATAAAAACGGCAAAAAAATCACGTTTGTTGTATGGGAGCCCCCCTTAAATATTTGTTTTATTTTAATATAATTATTTATTTTTAAAGTGAATATATAACTAAATATTCTGTGAATATTTCAAGCGTCTACCTGTTTCCGTTATCAATATCGAGCAAAAAACTCACGTTTGTTGTATGGGAGCACCCTTAAATATTTATTTTTTAGTATTTGTTGTTATAGCGGCAATAGAAACACATCATCTGTGAAAATTTCAACTGGGTAACTATCACGGTTCATGAGATACAGCCTGGTGACAGACGGACAGACAGACAGACGGCAGAGCCTTGGTAATAGGGTTCCCGTTTTACCCTATGCGTACGGAACCCTAAAAACGGCAAAAAAATCACGTTTGTTGTATGGGAGCCCCCTTAAATAATAATTATGTATTTTATTCTGTTTTTTTGTATTTGTTGTTGTAGCGGCAATAGAAATACATCATCTGTGAAAATTTCAACTGTCTATCACGGTTCATGAGATACAGCCTGGTGACAGACGGACAGACGGACGGACAGCGGAGCCTTAGTGATAGGGTTCCAATTTACCCTTTGGGTACGGAACCCTAAAAACGTTTGCGGGCTACCTGCTGCTGATCCACCGTAGAAGACTTTATACTTTTTCAGTCAGTTTCAGTGTGATTAGTCATCTTTTTATCCGTTTGGAATGAAGGCGTAGTAGTTACAAGACTTGCTATTCAACCCTGTTCCGCTTGTCTTGTAAAGTTTGGCATTAATTAAGCATCATCTTAGGCGTCATAATAGTTATCGTTTGTCAGCCTTACAATTAATTAGGACCAGCAAGGGCTCCAAGAAACTGTTTTGTTATGAAATATTGTAACTTCTCTACGTCTTAGTTAATTGTGTTTCTTAGTTAGTAAGGTTATATAACCTACTTATTGTTATTTTGTTTAGGAACGTTGTAGTGTTTTGTTATCTGTATATGCTGAGTAGCACCTTCTTGGAATGATAAATGGTTGAATGGCACTAACTAAAGGGTTGAAAATTTAGAGATAAAAAAAAAATTAGCTGACATATGAATATGATATTTTTTTATATACTTTTTTAGTTATATATACAAATAAATAAAATTGAAGTATCTCTTTGTTATGTCAAAATAATAGCTTTTTACTAAATACATATGAAAGTATCTATATACGGTAGTTATAACAAAAAAAACAATTTTTAAAATTTTATCCGTCTGCCTGTTTGTTCTGGCTAATCTCCGAAACGGCTGGACCGATTTTGACGGAACTTTCAGTGGCAAATAGCTGTTGATATAAGGAGTAACTAAGGCTTCCTTTATTTGTGAAACTTTATGTGCGGATACTGGAACAATACAAAAATCACACAACTTGTTCATAAAATAGTATTAATCACTTCTTTGTAGAAGTATTTTTACACATTTTTTTTTTTTTTTTTTCTCAAAATACTTAGTAATGTTTTACATAAAGTAGTGTGGCAGTATTAAATATTGAGTAGTTAGTAAAACAATCGACACATATACGAAGAGTTTTTTAGTATGCGTTCAATTGTTCATTTAGACCCACCCCGAGGGTGTTCTTCGGGCAAATCCCTCTGATGGAAAATGTATGTTGCGGCTGGATGCCCGTTACAGTACAATTAATTTCACCTAAATCTGCCGCCGCAGTAAAATATTCAGTTTCACAAGCTCTAACAAAAAATATAGAAAAATTTACAGCAGCAAAATGATTATTTTGATGTCAAGAACCTGTATTTATTAAGTTTTTATAATTTAAGTATTTATGAACTCTTAAATATACATTTGAACACACATTAAGTTTTTTTTTTTTCTTTTATAAAGTATCACAATTAGTGATACTTTATTCACATTACAATCTAGCCTATTAGCTAATAAGTAATTTAAATATAACTTAAACTGCTAAGTAACTATAAAATTAAGAAAACGTCCAATAGCGTCTTTCTTATTCACTATAGGTTAAGGGGAAGACACTTGATTCACGTGTTCTTTATAAAAGTCAGCACTACAGTTTAAGTTACACTGTACTAAACTAACTCAAAAGGTTTTACCCTATTTAGTCTTCGAACTAAATCAGTGTTGTCAAGGAGTTGGATCGCCTCGACATTCACGTGATGATGAAGTCTGTGTTCATGAGCTTCTGCATATTTTTGTATAACTACGTTTATGACATAACATGTTAACATGACATTTTTTCTTGAGGTCCCGGTGGAGGTCGCTGTTTCTAATGTACTAGGGGGCCGATTGCGCTAATTTTGAACGTTAATACCAAAACTAAACCACAACCAAAAACGTTACGTTAGACACATTTCGTATCGCGCTAATCATTTCAACGGATACGATTTAGCCTTACTTTGGAAGTTACGTTGGAGGTACGATCGATCGAACTTTCTGTATTGGATAACGACAACGATTTTGATACCGTTTCTTACATCAGCTAAACCAAAACTAAACCAAAACCAAAAACGTTCCGTTCGAACGGTAATTACGTTGAGAAATAGCGCGATCGGCCCCCTAGGCGCGTTAAGTGAGCGATGAGTAAAGATATTGGAAATAATTTAATACTTTCATTTTTATATTGCCCTCATCAACATATCGGTCTTCATCTGACTAAGATTCTTCTGTTTGTCTCATGTGACATATAATAAAACATATGTGCCGCTACAATGGCGACATCAATTTTACAAACGGGAGTAGCCCTACCAATGGCCAGTAATAATTAAAAATATAATAAGATAAAATAATTCGTACATTGAAAAATTTAAATTTTCAAACAAGATAAATAATAAAGCTCTCTCTTTCGTTCAATTCACCTACTCTTTGGACGTTATTCGTTTTAATTTCATTGCTGCGATGTTATGATCCGTGACCCCGTCAAATGACCTCTGCGCTACAGTTCTTTACGTAAATGTTGCTCCAAAATGCTATTTTAGAAAATTATTAATAAATCAATAAATAATAACGTTTAATGAAATTTAAGTATCTTTATAAAAATAATATTAATGTCGCCATTAAAGCGGCACGCTGTATACAGGAAAAAAAAATTACCGATTCACAATTTCTTTTTGGTGGTTCAGTATCAGTAATGTAACACATTTCTATTATTTGTTCAATAAAATACCTAAAAAACTTACGCCGGCAAATCCAGCGAACGCACAGCTGTTTAGGTACCTTAGCGCGTTCCGCTACTCCACGCATCCGCGCCGGCCGGCAAGTCACCATAAAACTTCAAAGTTTCAAATTTTAAAGGCGAACGACAGGGCTTGTATAGGAGTTTCGTACACGTAATAAAATTTCGTGTTTTGGGATATTTTTTTATTTTAATTAGTGTTTAATAAGATAGACAAGCCCTTTTTAAATTCTTAGATTTTTAGAACTTGTGACGTAAAAGTATTATAACCAGTTTTATTTTTTAAGATTTTGTACTAGTGTACCAATGTAGATTGTTACATATAGGTACATAAACATTGTTTTGGTGATAAAGTAAATGTTCTAGATTGCTTGTTGCTATCTTTGTAGTGTTACTTACCATTAAGTAGGTAGATAGAGATGAAGAGGAGGATGATGGGGTTTTGAGGTAAATAAAACAATACTTTGGTTTTGTTTTTTACATTTCTTTTATTGTACTTATAATTAATTTATAACCTATTCTAACAATCTTAGGCAAACCAAGTAACATACTTGTAAATAACAATTTGTATACACATAACTGCGTTTGTTAGTTTTTCGAATAGTGTTGAGATTAGTTTAGTAGACACATCATATTTTAGTGTGGTATGGTGTGGTTTAAATGGTAACGACTACTTTTCAATACGAAAAACTTATCACAGAGTTTGTCACTGGCCCATTCATATGCAGAATGTTATTCGTAAACTACTTACATCTCTAGGGTATGTCCACAGTCGAATAGTATTAACGAGATCTTCACTCTGATCGGATAATGCGTGCTTTCTTATTCGGGACAAGCGAACGTTGCAATTAACACATTGCAAACTCGTAATTTTAATTAAAGCACTTACACACACACACATCACAGTTAATAAAGCGTCCTTTCGACCACAATCCAAAACAAAGCAAAGAACTGAAATGAAAGATGGAAGACAGAATTTCTTTATCTGTCAATAAATACATAATTGACATATTATTATGAACAAAAAAAATATTGATGACGAAAATCATTCCTATCATTAAATGGTTAACTATTATGATTTTATGCAACAATTATGCATTCTTAGGTATATAAGTGTTTAATTATATTTAATATTAGTTATTAAAACTTCGATATTTGTGTTATTTTACACAAGGGCAACTTCTAAAAACATAACTGCGTTTAGTTTACGTTTTTAGTTTATCTTTTTATTGAAATTATGAATTAATCCGAAGTTCTAAAAATAGTACACTTACATGAAAATAAATGTCTTAGTTGAATTAATAAGTGAAAAACAACAAATAAAGTATGCTGTACAAAATCTGCCGTTCGCCTTTTAAAGTACCTAAACATCTTTCGTTAACGATAACAATTTTTTTTTGTACACATCTGTCGTTCATCATTTGTCACATCAAAATAAAAAGTATATTTTTTAATAAAACTCGCTTAAGTTTAATTTGTCAAAATTTGCGCACTAGTTAAACATTTTTCCTGTAGTACAGATAGTCTACCTGTGTAAAAATACGTAATCCTACATAAGATATAGGTCATGAAAAAGGTTCACCTGTGCGAAAACGTTGAGCGATTTAATTAATATTTTTATTCTCGCAATTAAAATTTACGAGGCCGTGTGATAATTGAAAGGCACGTTCGCATTTTATTCATGTCAATTAAGATCGAGTGACAGCACGAGGTGCAAATTAAATCTGTGCCACGGGACTGTATTGACGACTTCGTATAGGTAGGTCCGTTTGTACACGGCACGGTTTCGTTAGAGTACGGCGGGCTAGCCGCACCGTTGCATAATTGTGTGAGCTTGTTTGTATATGTCACGGTCACGGCAAACCCCCGGACGGTGCATAGGTGACGGCGTCCTACCGCCGCACACTGGTCCCGAATGATAAAAAAGTGGACATTAAGAAATTTTTGACAGAAGGTCAACGGATTCGGCAGATTTTTTTTTTGTAGACAGCTGATGCAATTACAAATCACTTTTATACATTGAGTTTTTGCCAAATAAGCCGTATTTTCAGAGAAAAAAAATATTGAAATATTTTTTGTATGAAAGAAATCCTAACTTTGTCTTTATCTTCCAAGATTCAAACGTATTCAAAATAAAACTTAGCGCAGCTTGTAGAGGTGCTAATTGCTCACCACTTTGTCATAGACACTCTTCTGTGATTTTGTGCTCCTTTTGAGTTACAGGCACTTTAAATATTTTTTGTATAAAAAAATTCTAATTTTGTCTTTATCTTCCAAGATTCAAACGTATTCAAAATAAAACTTAGCGCAGCTTGTAGAAGGGCTAATTGCTCACCACTTTGTCATAGACACTCTTCTGCGATTTTGTGCTCCTTTTGAGTTACAGGCACTTTAAATATTTTTTGTATAAAAAAATTCTAATTTTGTCTTTATCTTCCAAGATTCAAACGTATTCAAAATAAAACTTAGCGCAGCTTGTAGAAGGGCTAATTGCTCACCACTTTGTCATAGACACTCTTCTGCGATTTTGTGCTCCTTTTGAGTTACAGGCACTTTAAATATTTTTTGTATGAAAAAATCCTAATTTTGTCTTTATCTTCCAAGATTCAAACGTATTCAACCTATATTATTATATAGGTTTGTATTTTGACGGTCCTAAGCCCGTTAAAGTACGAAGGAAAAGTTTTAATTGCAATTTATACCTTTTTATCATTCAGCGTTTCCGACGCATTCACTAGCGTTAGATGACCAAATATAGCCCAAATTGTAAGTAATCGGCTAATTAAGCAATGACTCATTACCAAAAAATGCTTATAATCTGAATATGAGTCACACAATAAATTACCTGTACCTGAACATGTCTGTACACGTTTTGAGATATCCAAGTTGTTTATTTGATATATTTAAAATAAGACTTTTTTTAATAGAAAGACATTTATAAGAGTTACTTATTAATGAAGAAAATGTTATTACATCTTAGTCTATCTTTAACAAGATTATTTCTAATCCGCCTGAATTAATTTTTTAACACTGAAAATACGGCTTATTTAACAAAAAATACATCTTTAAAAGTTACTTGTAATTGTATCAGCTGTCTACAAAAAACTAGTAAAGCTCATCCGACAACGAAAAATTTAAAGTGCCTGTAACTGAAAAGGAGCACAAAATCGCAATTGAGTGTCTATGGCAAAGTGATGAACAATTAACCCCTCTACAAGCTGCGCTAAGTTTTATTTTGAATACGTTTGAATCTTGGAAGATAAAGACAAAATTAGGATTTTTTCATACAAAAAATATTTAAAGTGCATGTAACTCAAAAGGAGCACAAAATCGCAGAAGAGTGTCTATGACAAAGTGGTGAGCAATTAGCCCTTCTACAAGCTGCGCTAAGTTTTATTTTGAATACGTTTGAATCTTGGAAGATAAAGACAAAATTAGAATTTTTTTATACAAAAAATATTTAAAGTGCCTGTAACTCAAAAGGAGCACAAAATCGCAGAAGAGTGTCTATGACAAAGTGGTGAGCAATTAGCACCTCTACAAGCTGCGCTAAGTTTTATTTTGAATACGTTTGAATCTTGGAAGATAAAGACAAAATTAGGATTTCTTTCATACAAAAAATATTTCAATATTTTTTTTCTCTGAAAATACGGCTTATTTGGCAAAAACTCAATCTATAAAAGTGATTTGTAATTGCATCAGCTGTCTACAAAAAAAAAATCAGCCGAATCCGTTGACCTTCTGTCAAAAATTTCTTAATGTCCACTTTTTTATCATTCGGGACCAGTGTGCGCCGCCGCTGTCAGCAAGCTTCCATAGTGATCCATGCAACACTGACGACCGTGCCTACACACGGCGAATTAAGGGGGACGCGCTAAGGTAGCCCGCGAAATTCAAATTTTATTAGGTTTTTTTGCAATTTGCAGCACCCTAATTGCGTAACACAGTTTGAATCCGAATCGGAAAGATTTTGAAGTATATTGCTAATCTATTGCTTCATATGTTAGAAAAGTTTGTCTGCTCAACAACGTAAATAACGCAATGAATGTTGTTGAACTGTCAACTTGAAACCGATTCCTACTGATAGTGTGTTACGCAATTAGCTAGCGGGTCAGTAACAGGTTGTATGTTGATCTAAATATGATTCGCGGCCGTAAGAAATATGGCTTTACAGAATTATAATCATTAGAATCGGCAATACAACTAACTCTCTTCAAAAAATCCTATTGAATGACTATTTCTGAAATAATCATTCAGTAGGATTTTATGAACTTAGAGAGTTGTAATGCTGATTCTAATGATTATAATTCTGTAAAGCCGTATATGTAAGCACCATGTCATACTAACATCACTGAACGTCACTGTCACTGCCAAGTACGGATAGCGTCGTACAAAATGTATGCTACAATATTATATTTCACTGACACTTATCGATACGTTACTGATCGGCACGTGTCGGCACTGTGCCGACACTGTTGTTTGCGGATAGGCCTTTAACCGTAGTTTTATACGGCAAAAAAACGTGAGTGTACTGCGGGCCGTACGGTTAACCGTATGCACTTCAGTTGGGTCGCACTTCAGCGGTAACAAAACCAGTATCAGCTGGGCTCTTATTCTATTGAAACTCCATACCGGAGGCCAGCTTAAGGTCAAAGTGTTACCACTGACTTGTGGACTACTGTACCTAAGGCTTGAGCTACGAAAACCGCCCTTAGCTCACATACACACAAGCGCTTTTTTTTAACGCGAAGTTTTTCCCCGTGCTCTGGATTTTCAACTCTTGGCGTCGAACCGAGTGTTGAGAATCCAACAGAGTGCATCCCTAGCGTGTTAAAATGTGCACAGTCGGATTATCAACTCAAGCCGCTAAGCCGAGCGTTGAAAATCCAGTGCGCAGCAAGAAACGTCGCGTTAAAAAAAATAAGTTCAAAAACTAAAACCCGACTACTGAAAAATCACACTCTAAAAAGTATGAAACAAGAAAATATTCCCATCTGAAATTATTATGTGTTTGTACATAATAATTTCAGATGAGAATATTTATAAAGGTCGTATGCCACCTTGCCCTAAAGATTATGATCGCTTACTACTGTTAGAATGTGTTGTTTTGATAGGTTAGGTGGCATACGACTACGCCTGTCTTCTGAACATCTTTATAAATATGTATTAAATACATTAAAATATATTACGTGTAAGTTGTTTATTTAATAGACGATAAATATTGAATAGTTTGTACATAATAATTTCAGATGAAATACGTATTTATTATAACATAATTATGTATTTTGTGTAGGTTTGGAGAGAAAATATGTTTGTTAAAATTATACCTAAATATTGGGTACATGCAAGCAAAGTCATGAGCAACAGCTAACAATATATATATTTTTGAAATGTGCTAATTAAGGCCTTTCATTTGATACCCAACACGGCATGAATAAACAATTTTTTGTTTTTAGGCTTTGACTTTATGTCCGCTAGAGGGCGCCATATTGAATTTAATGTGACCTCACATAGCCTATAACCAGCGGACGATCAAGACGCTTCGAAGTAATGAGGGAACAGATGAACATAAATACATACCGGTCAAAATCATAACCCTCCTTTTTGCTTCGCCGTAGTCGGGTAAAAAGAACGCCCGTGTATTTATGCTTACCGCTGTGAAATAGGCGCTGTCAGTCAAATTGTACCATGAACGTGCGATCGCCTGTATCTTAGTGACGGTCGACTAGTGCTTCTGTTCTACGACAATATAAAGGCTTCCTTTGACTTATTGGAAATCTTTCAGGGCTGATAGTACTCTTGACTCTAACCAAATTTAGCACTTTAAAGCTTTAAAGTACGCAAACTGCCCTGAATCAAAAAACGGCCTTCACAGACCCCTAATATTTTTGAACGGCCATCCAACCATATCCCACATCATGGTAGACGAGAAAAAAAATCAAAAAATATCATCCTCACTTTACGTGTAAGGGAGGTACCCTAAGACTACTAAGAGTCTCTGAGTTAAGCCAGGGACAGACAGACAGACAGACGGACATGGCGAAACTATAAGGGTTCACGAACTTTAGGTACATTTACAAATTGAGGCCATTTAGAACTTGATTAGACATGTATCTATTTCACCACATGTAGTCAATGATCGTGTATGTAAACATAGTAACACACCCACGTAGGTTAAATGAAAATGAGGCAAAAAAGGGGATGTTTTTTAAACGAAAATTGCCGATAGCACGATTTTATCAAAGTACTGTAGATTTTTGTCGACCTTATAATCTTTTCCCATGGGTGGCGAGAAGCTCAGGGGCTTAAATCATGGGAGGGGTGGTAGATCATTAACCTCTGCGACTAACAAACATAAACGGGTCTTTCAGAAAATACTTTTAAGAGCGTCCAACCCGACATACTTTTCATACAAACGCTCGTACGTGATTATGGCGTTGTAACACATCTTTCTTTTAAATATTTGAACCAATACGTATTTTGTGCACTATATCTAGGTTTCTATGCAAGCAAAAAATAAAACTTTTGAAAAACAAATTCAGTATAAGCTTGCAAAAATCTGCTTTTTTGCACAAATTTTACCTGAACTTTGGCCATTCATAATGTACTCATATATTGTAAATGTTAAAAAAACATTACGATAGACCCCTGCAAATCTAATGGAGATTCTAAATGACCAACATTTATTTCACAAACTGGTAAGGCTTACTCAAAAACACGTATTTCCTGGAACAAGTTTTATGAAATTTCCGCACATTATTTTTCGATCAATGTTATCGCGTTCTCACTCGTTTGATAATAGTTTTAACTTGCGCTGGATGAAACAACAAACTTTTCGACCATGCTCGCATTGACGATAGACGGACCGGGAAGGCCCGGGAAGGCTTTGAATTCTCAATTCATTCTAAATAGGCAAGTTATGGAAACGTTCATGAAGTAATAAGTACCTAACTTGACATAAAGTTAGCCAGTTAGTAAAGTAAATAATGTATACTTAAAACATTTCAATTCCACACACGCAGGTCTTATTACTACCCTAACAAGTTCTAACTAAGTACCTACCAATGTACCTATTTACCCTCTAAGAAACTGCCACACAACCTTTAGAGATGACTCAAGAGACAATAATTCCTAATGAAGATTCATTTACGAGTATTCAAGACGAGCTTCGAAATTAAACTGTATTCAGAGAAATGTGTACGAATACGCACGTGTAACAGAGAGCTCAGACACCTGGAATTGGAGACGGCATGTGTATTGACGCAAATAAAAGGAAAATCTACACGTGTTTAGAATCTACATTTTTGTGGGCTTAATTTGAGCTTAGTTACGTCTACATTCGAGTTCACGATGAGATACAGAACAAAAGAGGTTTTTGTCGTTATTCTTTAAGCTGTGTGCACACCTCGCAAGAATACGAAAGGGTAGTGGATTCCTATAAATTGGTGACACTGTTTACCAACCTAAAGAATCCCACACTCCCTGGTCTTTTTCCCCAAAGTCCAGGTGCCTTTTGAAGGTTTCCCCCCGAAAAAAAAAGAAAAGTGCTCTAGGGTAAATTTGGAGTATATAAGGTGTTTAATTTTTTTTTTAACATCTTATAGAGTGCGGGTCCTAAACATCAACAATCTTCCCTTCTTACAATTATGAACTTGGAAACAGTAATTATGATAATGACCCTCAAGCACAGTATGTCTTGTTCCAAACATAACATAACAGACTAAATTGTTAGAAAGCTCGAGGGCACGCTGTGTGCCGGCTCTAGTCTAGGTTGTACACTCTAAGGACGTGTACCACATGAATTAGAAGCCAAGTCACGCTTCAGAACGAGTATTATTATTCCATTATAGGATCCGAGGAGTGTGGATAGCTTAACAGTAATTATGGCAACGTACGTGCTGTGGGGAATTTCTCATATAAGTTCGCATGGGCACACTTTAATTAGGCAAATGACAAGGCGTTTCAACGTTGTTAGTCCAGTTACCTACCTAACAATTATGTAATTTTTTAATGGTTTAAAAAAAAAATCCTTTCAGTTTTGAAGAAGTCGTGAAAGTCGACTGGTTATGTCAAAAGAGTGGGCATTGCAAGTTTGCACTGCTGCAATATGTAAGCTAAGCGTAGTAATAGACCGGTGTAAGCGTAGTAATAGACCGGTCCGCGGTGAAGCGTAGTAATAGACCGGACTTTTACAAATTGAAGAGAGAATTTAAGGCATTCTGGCGTATATTTCTAGTTAAGATTCATTTATAGTACTGATAGGCGCGTTACAGTATTTCAATTAATCCTTTATCCATTTTAAATACAATTTCTCTAAATGTCTTACTCTCAAAATCCTTTCACCCGTAAATATTTACGTGTCAAATAATAGCTATTTCACTATAAGTGGAAATGCCGGGGTTCTCAAAGGGTTTAAAATTAATTAAAACGAAAATCATTGAACAGCCTTTGGACAATGGCTACAAAATCCAGTGATGCTAACAAAATGGCTAGGGGGTTCAATGATACGTAAGTGCAGGGTATGGAGACACCAACGCAACTGTGTACTTGCGAAAGCATTTAATTTGATCCTTGGCTGCATCTGCAGTATAATTTATATATTTACGTTTAGTGTCCGGCTGCCGGGCATTTCCTCTTTTCATTGCTGTCCTCTATCTATTGCTGTCTGTGGCCAATTTTTGACGAAAGAGTTCAGTTCGTTTCGCCATCTCCTTCCTGTCCTACCGAGCTTCCGTTTGCTGTCAGGGACTGTGTGGTTGTTTTAGACCATGGCTTTTCCAACATGCGGCAGATGTGACTAGCTCAGTTTCATTTAAGCTCATTAAAAAGGGTATCCTATTTGAGAATTGTAAACAATAAACTAGGTAGGTCAATTAATGGTTTATCTCTACATATTTCACATGAAAAGTTATAATGACTTTAGTCTAGTACTGGTTTGATTTCCAGAGGGAAAACTGAAATAGTACTCGTATAATTGGATTTTTCTGATAGACAGTTCTGACTAGTTGTGGGTTGAAAAATAATATCGAATCAAACCTTAGTTATATATAGGGTTGAGGTTAAATTGTGGGTGTAGAATCACAAAATCACAAATCATATCAGAAAAGTTTATATCGTTTATTCTTTCTTGTATTTCCAAAGTTCTATCAATAAGAATCAGACCAACCAATATCTTATTCTTAATTTTAAAAGTTCACTTGGTAGCTGTTTGCTTTGTTTCAATATTTCGTACCCAATAAACGAGAGCAATTATGTTCCTTTGTGGCTCTGTGATTTTATTGAAGAAATATCTGCAAATTTCGTTAAGCCGACCCAAACAAAGTTGGGTAAGGCTTGGCAGATGATGGTGATGATGATCTGGAAATATCATTTATCTTTATTACGAGTTCTTGAGTGGGACCGCGGATCAGCAAACGTAAGGTTTGCCCTCAGTCTAGGGGAGCCACGATCTTCACAGGGTGGCTAGTAGCAGCTGGTTGAGAGTTGCCGAGATTTGATCTGAATGGCGTAATGGCAATTGGAGAGGCCAATGGCCAGCAGTGGACCACTGTAAGCTCATGATGATGAAGTGTTGTCACGCCAAGTTATATAGATACAGTAGGAACAATAAATCTCCAAAGTCAAAAGTTGCATCCAGCAATAAATATTCTATAAACGGATGAAAAAATATATGACATTGAGGATAGGTCTTCGATTTTCTATCTATGAACAATCGTCTGCCGATGTGTGTGATTGGACCTTAACCTTGAACGATAACGCCGTGGAAGTGGTGAAGTTTTGAGGCAACAAAATTTGAATTACTGTCGTCCCGCCGAAACGAAGAACCTTGACTTGATGTGTTCGTGGACGAATAGACACAACCCCCTGACCGTTCATTGAAGCAGTCAACATTTAACGGAACGTTTATGTTATCATTGTGTTGCAATTGACATCATTAAAATTAAAATTGACATAACTGGTTTTTGACACTATATTTCGCCAGTTATGTCTAAGGCTCACGTAAAAGGTACTTAGCCTATTCCCAGTAACCTGAAAATTTCTAATGAAAAACTGACTTTTCCCGACCATTTTTATTTTTTTTTTCGGTGGCCAATTATTTATTTATTTTATTTTTAAGAAAATTTACAGCTAAACAGATACAATGAGTAATAGCATACATAAAATATGGCCAATTACAAGTTTCCACATTTAGTCTATGAACAAAATAGAAAATTGATAGTAGGCTTTAAAAAACAGAAAATTTACTATTTACGCTCGAAGAAGCCATTAGACAAGATTCTCATCAAATGAGCAACACTGGTATTGAAAATGTCGATATCAGCTTCCACAATGCAACCGGCATTGTACATACGACTCGCTCTCATCATGTACGAGTTCTGTCTGTACGTAGTGGCTACCACAGGGGTGTGCAATAAATGAGGTTTACGCAAGAACACTGATGGCACTCGCAGCCCGATTTTGTGTAACAACTCGGTAACACCAGTTCTTCTATTGGCTATCTTGAAAAGAAACACAAGATCTGATATTTTTCGCCTTTCGTAAAGTGGAAGGGTATGAAACTTTTTGCAACGGTAGGTATACGTAGTTAAAAACGTTTTAGATCGATATTGAATGTGCCTTAAAAACCTTTTTTGTATGCTCTCAATACGATTTATATAGACATTATAATTGGGGTTCCAGACTTGAGAGGCATACTCCAAATGACTACGAACAAAGGATCAGTATAATATTTTAATAGTCTTTATATTTTTGAACTCAGAGGACACCCGGAGAATGAAACTCAGTGCTTTTGATGCTTTCTTGACTACATTGTCTATGTGTGCATCAAAGAGAAGCTTAGCGTCAAAGGTAACTCGCAGATCCCTGATAGTATTGACCCTATTTAGTGCTGTATCCAAAAGCGTGTAGTTATGGACGATCGGGATAGGTTTCCGTGTAAAGGAGCAAACATAACACTTGGAGACATTCAAATCCAACTTATTATTAATACAATAGTCTTGGAAACTATTAAGGTCTGTCTGTAATAGATGGGCATCAGCCACTGTATTTATTTGTCTCATTATCTTCATGTCATCAGCATATAGTAACAATTTTGAATACCGGAATGAGGAAGAGATATCATTGATAAAAATATTAAATAACAGTGGCCCTAGCAAGGATCCTTGGGGAACCCCGGAAGGGACATTCATAGGCTTAGAGCAGTATCCATTTAACTGTTCTCTACATAGGACTTGAACCACCGGTAAAGATCGCCCCTAATGCCCACCGATAAAAGTTTACGCAACAGGATCACATGATCTATCCGATCGAAACACTTACTGTAGTCGGTATATATAACATCGACTTGGGACCTCTGTGACATACACTCGGAGAGGTAGTCGGTACAGACAATGAGATTACACGAGGTCGACCGACCCTTTACGAAGCCGTGCTGGCTTTCACTTAAACTGTGCTTGAGTGCCGAAGAAACCTGTGCGTGCACAATTTTCTCCAGCATTTTAGCAAAAACACACAGCTTTGAAATAGGTCAGTAATTCTCAACCAATGTCCTTGACCCTTTTTTATGTATCGGTGTTATATACGCTGACTTCCATATCTTAGGCACCACGCCAGTAGCAAGAGATTTTTCAAATAGGATGGAAAGAGGCACAGAAAGATCAGGCGCTGTCAGCCCTCTGCCGACGCCCGGTGCGCCTGCTGCGGGCCGGGTTTACAAAATACAAATTGTAATTCGTTTAATTGCCAAAGTATACTTTTTACAAGAAACTCCCAAGCCATGTTAAAAGAACTGAGACTCAATTAATTTAAACAGAAACTCTGTCAAAAAGGTTTCCATAAAGTTAAGATTACTTGGACGACAAAAAGGCTTGGGATTAATTATTAAGCTACTCCAATGTCCCTCCCCCAAGCAACAAACAATTTTGTACAGTGTCTTGGAATTAATATTGACATTTTAATTTTTATTAATTTAAAAACAAAATATATTTAGAATTATGATCGACATAGTCCTCACATATAATTATGTCACATATATGTGAGGACTACGTCGATCATATATTTTGACAGTTTCCTTTTTCTCATTTAGTTTTAATGATAATCTGGCAGTTTGAGTACTTTATGCGGCCTAAACAAATGTCCTTTCTTTGGTTTTGTTCGTCGAGTCGTTGAACTCCTTCCGTCATATTACAAAACAAGGTTTATCTTCAGACTTAGGTTTAAACCATTGAGCAATTATTGAATTTCGAACTTTCTTCCGTCTACGGTAAAGTTCCTAATAAATACAAAAATGACATCTTAGTACTGAACAAAATTTTCAGTTTTGTATAAAAAACGGTATTTCAATTAGAGTTCAATTATTATTATATCAATTATTTCTTATTACAAAAACTGGTTCCATGGTTTAAGCCATGGCAAAATATAAATCTTGTTTTGTAATAAGACGGCTTAAGTTCTGAGTACACGATTACCGACAAATGCGTGCACTGACTGGACAGGTTCACTCAAATCTATAAGGTTATTTCCCCAAAAGACCATTTCCGACACCAATCTACATGGTCCTCAAATGATCTGACCAAGATTATTTCTAGCTTTTTATATACTCATTGACATTGATTAATTTTTATTTAAACAATGACATGAATATTTACTTTGTAAAGTATTATATTATTTTAATTATTGTGAATGTGAAGACTATAGGGTATATGTTTTTTTTTTCTCTCTCAGTTAGTTTTAATCTTGTTCTGGCTGATTGGGTAATTTATGCGGCCTACCAAAATATCCTTTCATCGGTATTATTTGTGGACGAAAATTTTTAACTCCCCCTGAGTTAAAATTTTTCGTCGACAAATAATCAAGAATGATGTACTGTATCCATGGTAACAGGATGCGCGTCGATGTCCCTTCCACCCTGTATTTTAGGGTACCTACCTTGAACCTAAAGGAGGGATTATATTTCTTTTTTTCTTCTATCCCATGGTGTGGTTCCAAAATATTGCGAGTCTGTAAAAAATATTTTTCTATTCAGGAAACTGTTTGCAGAATATTAAAGCTTTAGTGCTGGTCAAGTGACCCTGCCCGCTAAATAGCTGTTTTTTATGTAAAAAAAATCACGGCAGTGATAATATATAACTGATATGATATGATATAACGAATTTTTTAAAAGGAAAAGGCAAGGTAAGGGCAAGGGCAAGGGCAAGGGCAAAGGCAAGGCAAAGGCAAGGCAAAGGCAAGGCAAAGGCAAGGCAAGGCAAAAATAAGGCAAAGGCAAGGCTAGTAAAGGCAAGGCAAAGGCAAGGCAAAGGCAAGGCAAAGGCAAGGCAAAGGCAAGGCAAAGGCAAGGCAAAGGCAAGGCAACGGCAAGGCAAAGGCAAGGCAAAGGCAAGGCAAAGGCAAGGCAAAGGCAAGGCAAAGGCAAGGCAAAGGCAAGGCAAAGGCAAGGCAAAGGCAAGGCAAAGGCAAGGCAAAGGCAAGGCAAAGGCAAGGCAAAGGCAAGGCAAGGCAAAGGCAAGGCAAAGGCAAGGCAAAGGCAAGGCAAAGGCAAGGCAAAGGCAAGGCAAAGGCAAGGCAAAGGCAAGGCAAAGGCAAGGCAAAGGCAAGGCAAAGGCAAGGCAAAGGCAAGGCAAAGGCAAGGCAAAGGCAAGGCAAAGGCAAGGCAAAGGCAAGGCAAAGGCAAGGCAAAGGCAAGGCAAAGGCAAGGCAAAGGCAAGGCAAGGCAAAGGCAAGGCAAAGGCAAGGCAAAGGCAAGGCAAAGGCAAGGCAAAGGCAAGGCAAAGGCAAGGCAAAGGCAAGGCAAAGGCAAGGCAAAGGCAAGGCAAAGGCAAGGCAAAGGCAAGGCAAAGGCAAGGCAAAGGCAAGGCAAAGGCAAGGCAAAGGCAAGGCAAAGGCAAGGCAAAGGCAAGGCAAAGGCAAGGCAAAGGCAAGGCAAAGGCAAGGCAAAGGCAAGGCAAAGGCAAGGCAAAGGCAAGGCAAAGGCAAGGCAAAGGCAAGGCAAAGGCAAGGCAAAGGCAAGGCAAAGGCAAGGCAAAGGCAAGGCAAGGCAAGGCAAAGGCAAAAGCAAAGGCAAAGGCAAAGGCAAAGGCAAAGGCAAAGGCAAAGGCAAAGGCAAAGGCAAAGGCAAAGGCAAAGGCAAAGGCAAAGGCAAAGGCAAAGGCAAAGGCAAAGGCAAAGGCAAAGGCAAAGGCAAAGGCAAAGGCAAAGGCAAAGGCAAAGGCAAAGGCAAAGGCAAAGGCAAAGGCAAAGGCAAAGGCAAAGGCAAAGGCAAAGGCAAAGGCAAAGGCAAAGGCAAAGGCAAAGGCAAAGGCAAAGGCAAAGGCAAAGGCAAAGGCAAAGGCAAAGGCAAAGGCAAAGGGAAAGGCAAAGGCAAAGGCAAAGGCAAAGGCAAAGGCAAAGGCAAAGGCAAAGGCAAAGGCAAAGGCAAAGGCAAAGGCAAAGGCAAAGGCAAAGGCAAAGGGAAAGGCAAAGGCAAAGGCAAAGGCAAAGGCAAAGGCAAAGGCAAGGCAAGGCAAGGCAAGGCAAAGGCAAAGGCAAAGGCAAAGGCGAAGGCGAAGGTGAAGGTGAAAGCGAAGGCGAAGGCGAAGGCGAAGGCGAAGGCGAAGGCGAAGGCGAAGGCGAAGGCGAAGGCGAAGGCGAAGGCGAAGGCGAAGGCGAAGGCGAAGGCGAAGGCGAAGGCGAAGGCGAAGGCGAAGGCGAAGGCGAAGGCGAAGGCGAAGGCGAAGGCGAAGGCGAAGGCGAAGGCGAAGGCGAAGGCGAAGGCGAAGGCGAAGGCGAAGGCGAAGGCGAAGGCGAAGGCGAAGGCGAAGGCGAAGGCGAAGGCGAAGGCGAAGGCGAAGGCGAAGGCGAAGGCGAAGGCGAAGGCGAAGGCGAAGGCGAAGGCGAAGGCGAAGGCGAAGGCGAAGGCGAAGGCGAAGGCGAAGGCGAAGGCGAAGGCGAAGGCGAAGGCGAAGGCGAAGGCGAAGGCGAAGGCGAAGGCGAAGGCGAAGGCGAAGGCGAAGGCGAAGGCGAAGGCGAAGGCGAAGGCGAAGGCGAAGGTGAAGGCAAGGCAAGGCAAAGGCAAGGCAAAGGCAAGGCAAAGGCAAGGCAAGGCAAAGGCAAGGCAAGGCAAAGGCAAGGCAAAGGCAAAGGCAAAGGCAAGGCAAAGGCAAGGCAAAGGCAGGGCAAAGGCAATTCTAATCACTGACGATTTATACGATTTTGGCTGTTAAACGATGTGACATGGTTTTGGTCGTGGGTTCTAGAACTGTGATGCGCTTACCAACAACAGCATCTCATTTTCGTTAAAATAGATAAGTAGAAAAGTCCTGCATACCTGCATCTGTTTTCAAACTTACCTCTACAAAACTTTTTTTTTTTAGTTCACAATTTAAATTTTCGTTTTTATAAGAGAACGAAAAAAAGTAAACATTAATAGCCTTAAGCTGACTAGAGACAGCGCTTAGCGTTTATTTTTTATTTGCTGCTTGTTTGAACTTCGAAGCGCCTGTCTAGTTAATCTTGCTCTTTGCTCTTTGGTGGCGTCAGGCGTTCATGGACTGAGGCGACTATAGAAACTGTGGAACAGACTTTATTAGGTACTCGTTTAATTTAGTGACATGTTGCTGGAATTGATCTTTGAAATATCGTTTGTAAACTCTGGTTAAATGATGAATGGTTATCAAAATATGTAAGTCCGATTATTTCAACTGCAAAGGATGTTGCTTTTTAGCTGTAAAGTTGTAAAAGTTTGAAAGATGGTTATATTGAGGTATCATCATCTGCCTAGCCTTTTACCAACTATATTGGGGTCAGCTTCCAGTCTAACCGGATGCAGCTGAATACGAGTATTTTACATGGAGCGACTGCCTATCTGACCTCCACAACCCAGTTACTGGGTAATACTATACCCTTTGGTAAGACTGGTCATCAGACTTGTGACTACCCGTAACGACTGTTAAAAATCCACGAATGTGGATTTTCGTGCTTTCCGAGGCACGGAGGGGTCTTGGTATGTAAAGATGGTCACCCATCCACGGACCAACCGTGGCAAGCGTAGGTTCACCTGATCGATCGACCCTTGCGGTTGTTATTACTTTTCCACAAGATGATGATGATGGTAGATGGTTATATTGAGGTATAATTAAATAAAACGCAGATAAATTGTTTGAAGGTACTTATATTGCTGACTACGGAATACGTCCGCATTTGAGCGAATCCCCGAGCAAATAGGCCGAGTGCACTGCCACGTTCCCAACCGTCATGTCAATACGTCATTCGTTCAAAACTAGTGTTGCCAGTATATGAAATAAAATGTCCCAATAATCGACTACGACAATTTAATGATCTATTAATATTTATTTCAAAAGGTAACTGAGGCATTGACACTTCCTCTCTCCTTAAACATCATCATTACAGAATATAGTTCCTTGCTCTTGTTTCATGTTTATTATTGTATTTATTTGTTGAGATACAGACTTAACTTGAAATTGTTAACTCACTCTCTCTTTATTTTTTTAAATGTTCTGTCTGCTAGAGGGTGGAGACCTGAAACACAGGCCCTTAAAGCCTAGCTTAGGCACCAGTCTCCCACAGTAAATTTAAACCTTTTCATGTACCTTTATGTTAATAATGTCTGTATGTTTATTGTGGTGAGAAAATAAATAAATATTTATATAGATAAGTGTATGATTTATGTATGTATGTATTTATTGTATATGTAAATGGTACACCCCTGACTACCTCTCGTTAATCCATCCAAAGGTTGTCTGTAAAAGATCGCTTTTAGCGATAAGACCGCCCATTGTGTCACCCTATGTAAAACTACAACATTTATATCTATAGCTTTTATGGTGTACATAATAAAGAGTATTCGATTCTATTCTATTATATTCATTGTAATTTATTTTACTCAGTATTCATAGTGATAGATTCAAAGCCCGAATCTAGCACGAGTTGGTACAATAATTAAAAGTACACTTTAGGAAAATATGGTGAAACTACATTCAGAAGACTAACTAGACTAGTAGATAAATTAACAACCACAATAAAATACGTTTAATTAAACTAATTATAGCCTTAGTAAGGACTGTCTCAAAATAAATTGTGGATGGGTTTCAAGTTCTCAAGATTTTTGAATTGTTTTTTTTTTTATTGTTTCTATTTGTTGTAAGATGGACGCGTTTTTTTATAACGTCCTCACATTTAGTTAAAGAGTGTCCATGGAGTTTCTTGCCCGTTCATCTCCATATGTACCTACTACGCTTCGGAATGGGCAACTAGCTTCATATTTCTAACTGACCAACTCCTTGACAATTCAAAAGTGCCTGTAAATGGTTTAAATGAAATAAATGCTTTGAGATTGAGTTTGGGAAGTAACAACTATACTCAGTAAACAGCATGAAAGTGTCTGTTTAGTTACAAAACATAAATAAGTGATACAAAACTAAACGGTATTCTGCCTACGTCACAACTTCTCTTTCAAAACTGTAGCTCTAGCTAGTTTGTTGACATCTACCCTCATTGTTGGCTTGAATACGCCGCGGCTTCCAGATTATTCCACGGTCCTTGAAAACCCATTATTATAGTAGCTAGTCTAATGGAAAGTATTATGGCGTCGCCTTTTATTATTGTGTGGTGCTGCCCGCTCAGCCACTTTGCTTTGAACGAACATGGGTATACCTAAGTATGTAAACAGTTCCGTAAACTTTTCCTAGAAGTTATTTTCTTTTTAGTACCGATTTTCTGTACCATCTTCTATACTTCGTTGAGTTTTCTTACCTTACAATATTTTATCGGTAAACAATAAATCTCCGCCCGCATGATCTCGGAATGAACTGAAATGGAATGTGTCAGCAGGCTCGTGATTTAAGGGAATCGGTGTGTTTACACTCGTTCAGTCTTTTTAAGGTTAACCAGGTAATGGCAACCTTTTCGTTTGTATGGTATTCTGTGTCGATTTCCGTGATGTCTTAGGCCTCGTACCCACGGGCGTTTTTTTAAATCGCGCACTTTATTTTCAACGCACTGTTAAGCGAGACTTGAAAATCGAACAATGTAATTTTAAGACGCGTTTTTAATAGAGTGTATCCCAATGCACTCTCTTAAAAAATCACGATAAAAAATCGTTGCGTAAAAAAGTCACCTGTGCATACCTGGTCATACCGTTTAGCTGTTGTCCTGAAGGTTTCGTCCACTTTACCTTTTTAAAACTACTCAATCTAAGTCCTGTTCCAGTACAACTGCCCGACATGTCCAAGTTATAATTATCTCTTAGATTATGACATGTAAATAATGTTCCTATTTTAGGGTTCCGTAGTCAACAAGGTACCCTTATCGTTTCGCCATGTCCGTCTGTCTCTCTGTCTGCACGATAAACATTGTAGGGTAAAAAATATCATCCCCACCTTACGTCATTTTGCACGTAAAGTGGGGATGATATTTTTTCTCGTCTACCCTATGGTGTGGGGTATCGTTGAATAGGCCGTTCAAAAATATTGTGAAACCATTTTTCGATTCAGAGATCCGTTTGCGTAATATTAAGCTCAAAGATAGAGAGTTAAAGAGGCAGTGTGCCCCTGCCAGCTAAATGGTTGTTTTTGGATACGTGAAAACATTCATGGCAGTAGTATAAATAACGAACTTAAAAGGACAACTATCACAGCTAAGTAGGCTTTACATGTTAACGAGTAATAGTCGATCAACTTACATTTGCAGGAGAATTGACCGTGTCGTATATCGAGGTATGGGAGAACATGTTTTTCAACTACAATGTTAAGTTTGTTTTTGGAATAAATTCATCCCAGCTACGGAACTCTTCATTGTGCGTGGTCCGACACGCATTTGACCACTTGGCCGGCTTTTTAGAGATAGTGCCAGTGGCACTCGATGTGCTAATAAAATTCTGAATTGTAGTAAGTTTGTATTAAGTCAATCAATCAAAGAGCTACCTTGTGATTCGATTGTCGATTTACTGATCACTGATCTGCAAGTTGATCGAGTGTTTCTATTACGATTCTGTTTTGCTTCCGTAACTTCGGGTTGCTAATTGCCTTGGCCACTGCTGTTCCAAGGCCTTAAAAGGAGGGTAAATTGGGTTGTAATCCTTAGCCGTATGTTCGTTACGCGTAACCATGTTACAGATATGTCGGCGTCTATTTGCGTGAGTTATGGTCCTCTAATCCAATGCGGATCCACCAGTGGCTGTGGCACCTTTCTACATGGATGGTAAACCTCGTTATTGTGTGTTAGCAATGCCTTTTGGGAAACTACTTTTTCATATTTTTTATGTGTAACATCAGTCGCTTTCCGTGGGAGTGATTTCGTGGAAAGAGACGGAAGTGTGTAACAGGAAGCGACAGCTTGAGCATGGAATAAGTAGATACTTTTTAATAGCTTGGAATTAGTAAGTACTTTATAATAGCATGGAATTAGTGTAGTCATGGAATTAGTACGCTGCTCAATTGCCAAGGTGAGATGTCAGATGTCACCTTATGCAACTACTGTAACCCTCGCTCGTTTTTAGGGTTCCGTATTTTTACTAGGTATTGGGTGTTTCTACCAAGATTTCAACCTTCAATGAATGTAAAGATTGATCCACATAATAGATTAATGATAAAAGACGAATTGTATATTCGAGTCGTAATTGTTTTATCAACCTAAACTTGAATGTCATTTGCACGCTATACAACGACAAGGCGGATTCAAAGTCAAAGTCAAATTATTTATTTCAAATAGGCACATAAGAGGCACTTTTGAACGTCAAAATTTACAAAAAAATAGAATTGATTCCAGTTGCCCCTTCCAAAAGGTAGTTTCGTATGGAGAAGAATGGGCAAGAAACTCCACCGTTACTCTTTTAAAAATGTTTTACAATATTTTGTACATTAAATTATATAATTATATATGAAGACGATGCACCTAGAATAAAATTAATATACCACAATATGTAAAAAGAATTAAAAATGAAGCAATGGAAAATAACTTAATTATGAGATAGATACATGGGACTCACAAATTTACATTTGCACATATTTACAAGATTTGTCAATGTGTTATTTCAACCTTAGTGAATTTTCAACTTAGTGGGAATTGTTGTCAAAAGTGGTAAATTACGAGGTCCAGTATGCGTTAGTACCAGAAGATAATAAAGGTATGAACTTGTTAAACATTATAGACCACATATTCGATCAAAAAGTAAGAGTTTGCAAAAAGAGCACCACATCACAACATCTGCCAAGCCTTTTCCCAACTATGTTGGGGTCGGCTTCCAGTCTGGATGCAGCTACATGGAGCGACTGCCTATCTGACCTCCACAACCCAGTTACTGGGTAACACGATACCCTTTGGTAAGACTGGTTGTCAGAATTTCGGGTTTCTGACGACCCGTAACGACTGTCAAAGATCTACAAATAACAGCCGAGACCAACGGCTTACCGAGACACGAAGGGGTCTTGGTATGTAAATATGATCACTCGAGTGATCTGTGCGAGTTCCAATAAATGATTTTTCTTTCTTTCTTTCTATCTACGGACCAACCGTAGCGAGCGTAGCTTAACCTAATCGATCGACCCCTGCTGCTGTTAATACTTAGCCACAAGCCCGTCCAAAAAGAGCAACACTTACTGTGATTAAGTTAATTCTCGCCGGATGCAGCGTAGGCATTTCAACTTTGAATAGGCACTTGAATCGCCAACTTCTAAATCTCTACGCAGCCATGACTAATGAGTACTTTACACACTTTTACTGCACTTTCCGAACTAATAATGGCACTTGATGAACTTTTCTGAGTAAAAACAGCCAGAGATGGCTACATCGACGAACTTACTGACTGTGCGCTGTTGCTCATTCGAAATTGCCCATTATGTTGTCACTAGCTTTATCAGACGATTTCATCTGAGATGAAATTGTTTTTCGGTAGGTAACGGTTTGATTCATATTTGGTAGGTAGCCACCATGATAGCCATTTAACCACAGGACATATACTCGTAGTTACGGGACGTATAGTAAGTACCGTATTTTTGCTGGGCCACTTATTTTGTGCAGCGTCAATATTTCACGCTGGCGATTTTAGCCAGTATATATTTCCCAATAAATTCAGTCTGTACTCTCATTCTTTCTTTTTCGTGTGGCTAGTGACTCTGACCTGGGGACCTACTCTCTAAGTCCGTCAACGAATATACGGGCCTATCCGAAAGTAGTAACACCCGATTAATCAACTTTTTCGGACAAGTAAAAACACATCGGGAGTAGGGACAAATGTCAAATCTCTCAAAAGTCATTCATTCTTAGGTTGGGCCCTGAACTAATCTTATGTTCGTATGTGGGCGTCTACTCTCTTAGTCCGTTAACGAAGATACGGGCCCTCCGAAAGTATTTGATACGTTAAAACAAGTGACGAATTCAATTTTTCTAACGGGTAAATACACATCGGGATTAGGGACCACACATCAAATCATGTTGTCATACATACATAATCTGCCTATAATGTTCCCACTGCTGGGACACAGGCCTCCTCTTTCTGTGAGAGGGAGTGGGCCGTAATCCACCACGCGGGCCCAGTACGGGTTGGTGGACGTCACATGTCTTCGATTTTTTTAGTTCTAGGACATGCCGGTTCCCTCACGAGGTTTTCCTTCACCGTTTTGAGAGCAGTGGTGATGAAATAATTTACACAAAGTAAAGCGCCTGTCTGGGTTCGAACCTACGACCTACTTACTACTCGTAAGTCGAGGCCGTTAACCACTGAGCCACCACTGCTCACATGTTGTCATTCATTTTTAATTCGGGCTCTGAACTAATCTTATGTCCGTAGGTAATACGGAGTATGAATCGCCCGTAACTTTGGCTGAGACTACGGATTTCGTGCTTCGGTTGTAGACTTCCTGGTGTCAGAGTTTTTATGGCGCCCGTGGTGGCACAGACTTGGCTTCAAAAAAGTTTCCTGACGATGCATTCTGCATTTGAACTGCTATTTCTAATATCCATAAATTGGAAATGTTAGTGCGATGTAGAGAGTTATAAACGCGAGTATCTGACATAAAATGTCGTGATATTGGCTGTATTTTATATTCAAGAATTAACTTCAACACGTCATAAAAAAATAGGTATTGTTCTGATTTAATCCAATCAAGCTATAAATATTTAACGGACCAAAATGAAATATTATTCAGTATTCTGCATCCTTTATGATGCACTGAAACGTTATTTATTTATGGGCAAAAAACAAGTGAATGATTTTAATATTACATATTTTATGTCAGGCCGTCGGTAAAATATATACGGATCTGAACGCGGTGCCTTTTAAAGTGTACATAAATAATTTCAACTGTATTCGCTTTGTTGTTTTGGATAAGTCGCGCGTACACGCCTAGGAAGGGTAGGCTGTGAGTGTCACACACTAATAATTCACTCGTGAACTTCGAATGGGATCGAAGCCTATCGCTCATTACCAAGTGAATATCATTCACTTGTTATATAGTAGTTTTCCAAAAATAATTGGTACAGAACTGTAGATCTTTCTCTTTTCATCTTCTGAATTGAAATACCTCTTCTCGGTAGCTGCAATTTTCACAAACTTTATAGAATACTGAGACAATTTCATTGAGTTACTTATAAAATTATAATTACCATTCACATACACAGAAACCCATCATTTTATTACAAGAAATCCAAATTTCATCAAAATAAGAGTATCCGAAAGGTAAGAAATCCTACAATTTAAGGCCTAGCCGTGTTCTACGATTTCGTTAGTCTGAAAGCAAACAGTGAACTTTGCGAACATACGGCGCACGTGTTACTACATAACAATTTGTTTGTGGAAGCACAAGGTTCACGTGGTATAATCACATCACACTAATAAGAAAGAAAGAATAAAATTTATTTGGACACAGTTCGTGAAACACAAAATACAAACAATAAAATAAAAACAGAGAAAATAACGTTTTAACAATAATAGTGTGTCTCACGGCTGCGCCCAAAAAGGTTCATCACACTAATATTATAAAGGCGAAAGTTTGTGAGTGTGTGTGTGTGTATGTTTGTTACTTCTTCACGCTCAAACGGCTGGACCAATGTTGATAAAATTTTGTATGGAGGTAGCTGACACCCTGGAATAAGACATAGGCTACTTTTTATCCCGATATTCCCACGGGATCGAGACTTACGCGGGTGAAACCGCGCGGCGCAGCTAGTTATATTATAATTCCTAGTGCTAATTGGTTCGATGCTCGTATTAATTGATTCATTATGGTCTATCTCTCATATATATATAATATATATTTTTTATTTTATTGTTTGTTATTATGATTTTATTTTAGATTTCTGAATAATTTTAATTCATATTTTCAAAATTAATCATTACTTGTGTTTTGATGTGCTGTGTCACGCTGAACTGTCAATAAATCAATCTGCCTTTTCTATCTCTATTGGGCCACCAAGATACAGGCTGTGCCTAGTTTGGGGCCCACGGCTACTTCTACTTATGTACTCCTTCAATTAACATTGTTCCTGTTCCTGTTTAAGACGTCGCGGGGGGAGTCAAACACCTCACTTCCCCCCGCATGACAAGATGGAGCTTGCAGGGGCGGGCTGGCTCTAGTCGGGAGCTGCGTTAAAGTGCAGTGCCCCCGTAGCCCCCGGTGCCAATGTGCGAGGGAGAGGGAATATGGGATGGTTTTAGTCAGTAAAAGTCTGACAGAACCACTCCGTCCGCCCCAGGGCGGAACACATCCATGAGGATTTCCAACCCGTTACCAAAAAAAATAAGGTTTTCCAAGTTGGCCACAGTAACTTGTGCCCGGCTGGGAGGCTGTCTGATGGTGTTTAACATTACGAAGAAGTAACCTAAAGAGATGTGTTTACCGATGAATTTGTTGATATTGGCTTTGTTTGCCATAGTAAAAAATTGAATAGAATAGTGAATCTTCCGATAAAGAAGTAGTAACTGAAGGGTAGTAGGTTGCATAGTAATTAAAGGCTTGTATAGTACTGCCGATTGACTGCCAGTTTACTGTGCGAATACCGGTCGGTACAGATAGTAGACGCGCCCCACAATTTTTTGGTCGAGGGCCGGGTGTGTGGAGTTTGATCCGAGCTGATTTATTTATCGTAGTGTGCGTGAGCACTCATAGGCAATTCGTACGTATCGACAGCGCTACAACACTAGCCAAAGGATGCACTTGCACTGTAAGCGATTAGGAAAAAGAGTGGGGCGCGTCTTCGTGGATGCTATGTTTATATGATATTGTATTCGGGCAGAAATAGGAGACCCCGCCTCGACCCTTGCTCGAGCCAGCCCACGCCAATGAGGCTGTAGCTTTAAATTCGATCATAATATTAATCCGATCCAGCCCGTCCCTTGCTGTCCCCCGTCCCCCCCAGCGATGCCCTAAGGCTAGGTCCGTACCCCACAGGGGGTGCCCTTAGCGTGTAGTCGTTTTGTTTATTAGTTTGTGCCCTGGTTGGAAGCTTTAATTTATTGAGGGACCCACAGGAAAGTGCGGTTTAGTAGACGACAACCCCCTAAATTGACCTGCAAGATGACATAAAAAAAAAGTAGTATTATTCGAGGTGGCTAAGGAACGAGATAGAAGAGTCCGGTAGCATTGCTTGCATGCTTCCATGATTTTTTGTTACTTACCATATCGTATGACCCAAGTGTGTCCGCATTCCACTCGATATGAATATGGATAGTTTTTGTTCGCCGGATAGGGACTGAGTTATTTTTATAATTTGTCGCTGATTCTAGGTGTGACCATAAAATAAGAAACAACGCTAATCTTACCCAGGATTTCTCCGTGAAAATGACGAAATGCAGGTAATGGTTTTAAACCCTATTAAGTATACTAATTTCTCTTTTTTTTCTTCATAAAATCTATGAGACGTCATTATGAAATTATAATAAAAAAATTGGACTTTACAGTTTTAGAGAATCTTTTCAGAAAAAAAGACGATCTAGAACGAAAACTACTAATTATTAATTAGTAGTTTTCATTCTAGATCGTCTTTTTTTAAATAAAATAAAATAAAATTGATAAAATGTTAGCAAATATAAATCACAGTTGAAACAAAGGACATCATCTCAAATCGATCGTATTTGCAATTAACTTGAGCATGAGGCTCAAGTTAACCTTTGCTTGACCTCAACCTTTACGTCACCAATCAACGACCACTTCCGGCAGATTGATCGGATTTTTCCATCACATATTCATTTGTTATTATCGGTTAAAATAGGTATTAAAATAATCTATTTTCGTTTAGTTTTGAGCGATAATTAATTATTATATATTTAAGCAATTTACTCTCCAAGATTGTTACGAGTATTACCTATTTGTACTCGTAACAGTAAACTCAGCAAGCTACTATATTTTTGGGGTGAAAATTTAATAATCAGGATAAACTGAGACGTTTAGTGGCCTTCGTAGAACGGAAGAAACGAACAATAATCATTAAAGATCTGGGTAAAGGCTCCCGCAGGCAAGCGCGACGCGACAGTAGTAGCAAATTTTTTATGAAAACTTCATGGAAAGTGTCGCATTGCCTGTCGCGCAAGCGACATCATACCAGTCTGCACGAGCATTACAACGTTTGGTACATAGACTAGTAAATAAATAAGTGTTTACTATACTTATTTAAGAAAGAGAGGCACAAATGGTATTTTTAGATAAAAGGAAAACCGTGCACACCAGGTAGGAATAAATGTGATATTGATACAGACGCGGCTTCGCTTTCCCTAAACAAACATTCCGACTAGTTTTTATTTCTATGATAATGTGTATAATTCCAGCCCGTTCAGCCCCTCGCTACATGTCTCCATAATGCCGGGAAAACCCAACCCGAATCGACAAGGGAGAATTTGTATTAATGCGGGTTGGGAAGCTCAGCAAAGCTTTTATAAGTGATGAGATCTAAGTTCAAATGCTCCAAATGTTGAAGTTTGTGTTATGTAAACTCGTTGGTAGACCTTTGTAGGACTTCTGAATCTCAAAGTTTGTTCGATCGACACAAACAAGGCGCTGATATAGTATTGATTACCGCAACACGAACGAAATTCGCTGCGATTCTATATGTAATACTCTAATAAAGTATTTATATTGCATGTTTCTATTGTATTACAAATGCAGCACAAAGCTTGGTTTAACAGAAATCCAGTATAAATTATAAAAAATCGGTAGCTTCCAGCGGATTACTTTTTTTGCATAGCAGAAAAAAGTCAATCTGAACGGAATTTTTTCAAGAATGAATAATTTTCTTTCTTTACCACACTGATTGCTGTCATATTATGGAACTTCCAGTTTACCTCAACCACCTGTCCCTTGTGTCTTCCTTTACGTATTAATTATTATGCAATATGTTTGTTGTTTCGTAAGGGTTTCTCAGCACCATCGTAATATATAATACGTACCAGCTTAATATCTACAGCTAAAGATGGTAGCGTGGGATTTATACACCCTTCTCTCCCTTGGTTAATACAGATTATGCGGAGTTGAGACTTAGGAGGCGTGTGTGGCTACAGCTTTCATACAACGTTTTAATATTCATGGAATTTTAAATACATAATCCGTCTACATACGCCTATGAGACTTGTCTTCAGATTTCAATCGTTCATTGCTGCTACATATTTTATGTGTCTTTGTTAAAGAAACTCGAAAAGATTATCGAGTATGAAAACGATAAAAATTCAGGCCATTTATTTTTTCTTCGTTTTTAAGTAATCTTACGATGTTTACAGCCTTTGAGGATTCTGCTTAGAGTTTGTATTCAAACAAAAGGACACACAAATGTATATTTTCTTTGAGAAAAATGTCCAACGGCTTCCCAAACCGAGACGGTGCCTGATAAACGACAATTCCATAGCTCTTTTAC
The DNA here is from genome assembly GCA_963921375.1 of Tiliacea citrago. Classification (NCBI taxonomy): domain Eukaryota; kingdom Metazoa; phylum Arthropoda; class Insecta; order Lepidoptera; family Noctuidae; genus Tiliacea; species Tiliacea citrago. The sequence goes on from OY992784.1 coordinate 17,314,865, forward strand.
CATTGTGGGATCCCCTTTGCTTATCGCCATCAGTTAATTTTTCCATGACATAGCTAAAAGCATGGAGCATCTACCTACGGGGAGCATTTGCCTTAAAATTTTGCCTCCTTTGGGAATCGGAGGGTCGTCCTCTTTATCATTGGACCTAATAAAGTTATCGACGAACTACAGATGTAGATATTTGTATTTATAGCACTGCCTGCCCCTGGGAAAGAACTTTGCAACGAGTATTAGAGTAAAGTGCACCAGCATAATTATTTTCTAGAGAGAGCAAGAAGCGTCTTTACGCTTCTTGCCCGTGGTAAAATAACTAGTCTGCATGAGAAGACTTATTTAACTTTTTGGCACAATATCAGAATTTATTAAAGATTATGTAGGTAGTGGACATAAATTTGTTATAGTTTATACCCTTTACATTTCCAGGGAAGCAATGCCATCATTAGATGGCAGGTTAACCAGGCGTTTGGTACGCCTGGACAGGAACGGCCTGCGCTTGGTGACGGGGACCATCACGGGACACTGCTCACTAAACAAACACTTCCACACTATAGGCATAACGGACAGCCCTCTGTGCAGGGCTTGCATGGAGGCTGATGAAACCGTTGCGTATGTGATCTTTGACTGCACAGGCGTCAGCCAGATCAAAACAGAAACCCGCCGGTCACCCAGATCCTTCACACATATTCTATGCAGACCAGAAGACCTAATCAGCTTCTGGAAGGAGGTGGGCTGGTTGGAATAAAGCAACTGATGGCCGCCATGGCCCACGCACAATGGTCCACATGAAGGACTAAGTGTGGAAACCAAACCCTCAAACATAGAACATACCCTTTACATTATCTACATCTCTTCGTTTATTAGGGATGGAATAGGTGGGTATTGTTCAGCTGCATCCGGTTGGACTGGAAGCCGACCCCAACGATAGTTGGGAAAAGGCTAGGCAGATTGGATGCATAGGTTATTTATTCTCCTTCAATTTAATTGTTTACATAGACATCCAGATGTGTGATTAGTTTTCGGTTTGTTTTCGAATGTGTACAACACACACAACAACACTTACGCCTTGTTTCCCAGAAGGAAAAAAAATAAAAGAACCGAAATATTAAATTAAATAATTTCCAGGTTCCTCGTTCATAAACGTATTATTATTACATACTGATGATTATTAATTTCCCGGACAGGTTTCATTGCAATGATTACTGCTAAAACAGCTACCTACATATTACATTGCTATTCCTATTATTATATTGCTGCGAAACATGTAATTAACATATTATATTTAAACGCTTATTAAAAGAAGTAGTTAATTGAGAATAATTGGTATCGTATTTAGATAGGGTAAGTATCTAACTTTTTGATTTTAATTTTAGTCGTCAAATTGCGTGTGCAATAAATGAAACAACGGTGTACATTATATATTTATCTATATTCAGGATCTTAATGGTTTACTTTGTCTCTAACTAATCAATAATTAAATTAAAATCTACATGTACAAAAATTGTTTTATATACACGAATTCATGCAATTACTATACTTAATCTAATTGGTAGGTACATAATGACCGTGACGCTCGTTACTCGAGGAATTTACAAATACAATTAATATAATATATCTGACGAAATTCATCATTTTGACACATTCAAGTAAATCCAAGTTTTTAAAACTTCCACACTAATTAGGGTTGTTATTTATTTAAGTAGCTAATCGCTAATTATATTTAAATTACAATTTAACGTCTTTGTGAACCTGTTTGACGATTTTTGCAATAATTAAAAATTGACGATCATCAATTACATTCTTAAGATTATGAATTTAATACATGAAGATCGTTAACCTAATGCGTTTCCAATGACACTGAGTATGAGTAAAAATTATCGAATAAATATTATTTATTCTGAAAATGGGAACACACAACTTTTCGCGTAATTAAACAGTTTTCAACCAAGCACTTGCGGCGCAGAATGGAAGGCCTGTGCATTGGTGGTCCGATATCTATACCCTCTAAAGTTAATGTCTCTATACGAAAGGAATATTATGTTATATTTACACGCACACACAGACGCACGAACATTTGGCACAAAGAGGCGTTTCACGCTCACACACGGCCACGGCACGATCCACTACAGGTCCTGAGCAAATATAGGTATGCGGAGAGATATCTACACAAGTACTTCGTAGCCTCACCTATTAGTCTCCACTTATAATATTGGTGAGTTCTTATTCTACTTATTTACATCTCACAATCAGTCGTAAATAGTTAATATTTTGGCAGATAATTTCCATTTAATAACTATTTTTTTAATTACAGAAATATTGTTGTTTACAAAATAAATATCAAACGCGACATAACCACTTCGGTTGGCTCTGTTAAGTCCTAAATAGGCCGGACTAAAAGCTGCTAAAAATATCATGCAAAATGTAAAGTCGTATCGTATAATATAAATTCAGAAATACGAGTCTAATTTCGATCTAATAATGTTCGGTTTTATAATGATAAAATTATTTCACAACCTGTTACAGTATGTTTTGAAAATAATGACTAATCTACACAGAATGGATGAAACTTTCTATTCGAGTATTATAAATTAGGGTTCGAGATTAAAAAGGAGATATTGTCAAGATTGTGTCAAGTCTCAGTAGGCGAATATATATATCTAGAAGGATCTAGAAGTTGCTGTCGTAGTCGGAGCGGCGACGCGAGTAGTGCGAGCGTGGGTACTCGCCCGTGTAGCCGTACACTTGGGAGCCGCCGCCCGTTTGCCCGTACAGCTGCGAACCACCGCCGTATCTGTCGACACAACACAGATCTATTAACACACATAATATGTTCCCACATTTAAAACTTGGCCGACCCTGCCCCGGCAGTCAAAGTTTTCCATGAAACAAGCAGCAGCGGTTTTCCCTGAAACATGTAAGGCGGGGTTTCGTTGCGGGAAAAGTTTGTGGTAAAAGTAAGCTTTGGTCGTCTCTGGCGTATTTCATGGAAAGTTGGACGAACGATACAAAAATTCTACAGTATCGGGCGATACTTATCCGGTAAGCTGGCTCGCACGTGCCGTCTGTTTCACGTGAGTTTTATAAATAACTGAGTAAGGACAGCTTTTTGTCAACTAAGTATCTTTTTATTTTAAAAGCAAATACAAATTCGTACCCATACGCATTTCCAACGGGCCCATAGATCTGTGAGCCTCGTCCTGAGTCGGGTGTGTAATGCTGCATGTACTTCTGAAGTTGCGGTGTCCACTCCGATCGCCACGAGTCACCCGGGTTAGGATAAGCCAACTGTTCGATGAAGGCAGTTGACATACGCTGGACAAAGAACAACAATAATTAAGAAATAGGATGAAATAATTTTAACTTTGAAACATTTAACTAGGACTCAATTTACCTTGCCCGAAGGAAGATACGGCAATTCCCGTTCTTTCACTGGATGCACGTCGTCGAAGCCTCCCATATGACTCTTATCCAAATCGCGAAGCATTTCCTCGCTGAGAGGTATTGGTTGTTTCGCTTTCGCACTCTTCTGTCGATTTACCAACTGAGAGAAACAAAAGAAGAGTTATATTACCAATAACAAACGCATAAATATCTTTAATTAATTTCGGTTCGGGTTAACTTACTACTGTGACGCCAAATATAACGACGAACAGAAGGGAGGCCAAAGCAATGACAATCACAGCGATGCCCCACTGAGGCAGGAACGATTCTTCTTCGGGAGTTACAGGCGTTGGCGCTTCACGCTTAGGTAAAACTATACAAAAGAAATCAAAAGTCATTAATGTTCAAAAAGTGATACATGGTATTAAAATAATTAAGTGAGAATAGTTGGTACCTATGAACTCGGTGTAAGCAGGGTCCATGACAAACTTTCCGATTTCTAGTTTTCCAGCGGACTTATCAATTGTCTTAGTCATTTTCTCATTGCTTTTCTTCATCCTTTCTTCATCCGGTTGATCACCTAACATTACGTCAGGATCAAAATCATCACCATTGGGTGCTTCTGTAACTGTTTCAATCACAGAACCAGGCCTGGCATCATGAAGAGATTTGTGGAACATTTTCTTTAAATCCAATGTGTCCACTCTTTCTTGTACTTCTTTGAGTTCAATGAAGTAGTCAACAAGAACTGAGCCTTCGCTGAACCCATCAATTCTTATACCCTTATACCATTGCCGTAGATAGTCTGATTTCGAATAAACAGAATTCAACTGGAAATTAAAAAAAAGATTTGTTATAGGATAGCTTTTCAAAGTCGAAGGAACTAACGTGATTTTTGCACTTAATCGTTGATGAAGTGGAGTATTCTCCCATTATTAGTATACAACTTACCTCTTCCTTTACATCTGCAGCAAGTCGTTTCCATTCTACAGTATTATGATCTAATAATTCGGGTATCCATTTGACTCCTGAAAATATAACAGATGGTTTTTAATTAAAAAAAATCAGATAACCTTTATCGAAATATTCGGCATTTTTAAAAATGACATTTGACGACATGTCAATCTTACGTGAATTTATGATTGCGAAGTTATAGCTGTATTTGCCATCAATAGAGGTACTGATAGTAAAGAAATACTGGTACCTGAAACGATTTTTATAGTGGCAGCGATGTCACACTCTTTTTTACATAATCCTGGAGTTGTCGGTGGAGGGGGAGCAGGTGTCGTCGTTGTCGTGGTCGCACGTCGTGTCGTTGCTTCAGTACTAAATTCTGGCATTGGACTGGTAGCAGTGGCATTCCTTTGAGCTTCTAGAAGTTTTTCTATAGAAAATGGTGTTGTAGACGGCGATGGCCAACCAGTGAATTCAGTAGAAGCCCTGAAAAGATTTGAAAGTCCGTCATTTTTGTACAATAGTACAATGTAGTCACTTTAAAATTATAGAGAATTAAAAAATACCTTATAGGCCAACCCTTTTGTATTTTAGGTGTCGCTGGAACAGGACCCAATGGTTTAGAAGTAGTCGTTTTTCTTTGAACTTTACTGCCTGGTCTTGAGGGAAATACCAGTTTAATCATGCCTCCAGGAGCTTTAGTCGTACTACTGGGCGGCGCGGGCGCTTCTTCAATAGTTTCGTTTAATTTAAATCCAGGTGGCAAAAGACTTGAAATATCAGCGACTTTGAGCTTGATAAGAGGACCTTCCGCAGTTTCTTTTTCTGTCTCGTTTAATTTAAATCCTGGTGGTAATAAAGCTGATACGTCTATTGGTACAGCGTTTGCTGGTAATTTGAGTGCGATCTTTGGTTTTTCTGTCACCGTAGTATTTAACTTAAAATCTTTTGGCAAGAGAGCAGAAATATCAACTTCTTGAACTTTGTCTAAACTACCAGTTTTCGAACTTGATTTGACATCGGGACTCTCAGAGCTTGGGGGTTTATAATTAGATGGCAATAATTTACTAAGATCATCCTTTTGTAGTTTTTTGACGAGATCTTCTTGGGGCTTATTTTCTTTAGGCTTATATTCTTTAGGAAGTAAAGATTTATAATCTAAAACAATAACTTTGTTCTTCGCGCTGATACCGGATGATCGACCCTGTGTTCCATTAATGATAGAGAACTCACTAGATGTCTCTGGAGCATTAGTAGTTGTAGTAGTGGTTGTGGTAGTCGTGCTGGGTCGTTTGTCTTTAAATGAAAGCCTTGGTTTATAACCAGCAGGCAACAGTCCGGCTATGTCATCCATCACAGTCACTAAGGAAGGCTTTTTTCTCGGTTTTGGTGTAGTAGACGTAGTCACACGATGTGCGAATTTTTTTATTTGCACTGGTAATGGATCTGGAGAAGATTTTTCTGTTACAGAAGGAGACGAGGTGCTTTTTAATGTAAATACTTTTATAGGCGACGGGGTTGTAGTAGTAGTAGTTGTGGTTGTTGTTGTTGTCGTTGTGGTACTTTCGGTAGTTGATTCAGTTATTAGCTCAATATTTTTATTTTCGTTATTTAACGATCCAGATAAAACTGCGCTCGATAGCTCTGACTGAATACTATCCAATTTGTCGTTAATATTTTCGGTCGACGATGGAGTATTCATTAGACCATTTGTTTGTAGTCTAGGGTCTTTTGTTACAGATTCGACGTCATCTTCACCTTCTTCTTCATTGTCGTCCGCTAATACTTGTTTCTTTTCATCTTGCTCTACGGTTGGGAAAGGTAAGAAACGAGCGCCCGAAACACTTCTACTTGTCTGAACTGACGCAACTACAATCCAGTTCTCAGTTGTTACTGGAACAGAGGCGTCACTTATTTGGTTGCTAGTAGGCGAAGTACTTTCTGAAGCCGGACTTAACTTGGTTGTACTTGGTGCAAAAGTTACGTCTGGAATAGATATAGTGCCATTAACTACACTCTTAGTGGTAACAACTGACACCACTTCTTGTCCTAGAATGGAAGGTGTTTCTATCGACGTCACATCTTCTTCAGAAGTAGGTGCACTATAATCAGTGACAGGAGTTTCTTTTTCTTCATTATGTTTGTGTTCAGTTTGGTCTATTACAGTGGTATCAACAAAATGTTTGAAATTATCATCTTTGACCATCGTGTTTTCAGGCTTCATTACTAAAACGTCAAAAGATTCCGTATTGTTTGCTTTGGTTAGTTCTGTAGGAGTTTGAGGTTCTTCAGTTGTGTCATATTCTTCATCATAAATGTCGGTAGCATGTTCTATTGACTGTGGTTCTTGAGTGGTGTATTTCACTTCAGTACTTTCAACATCATCGTAATATTCCACATACTCCCCATCATCTCCCGCATCGTCACTTTCATGTTCTTCACCAGAATGGTTACTACTTTCCGTAGTTGTTGTTGAAGTTGAAGTAGTTGTGGTTGTTAATTTGACTGAGCCTTCTCTTGGATAATTGTCTGCATTCATAGAACTCGCGTCGGGTTTACTGTCATCAGCTGATTCAGATTGTGTTTGATTGGATTTAATGACCTCCACATCAAAAGAACCTTGAGTATTCTTCATGAGCTCCCTAAATGAACTAATATCGCTTATGTCATCTTCAAGTAATGGTTCTATATCTAGGAGTCCCTTATATTCAGTGGAAGAACTTTGATATAAGTTAGCATTCGTTTTGGGTGCATTGAAATTGTTGTTTTGATTAAATGCGATAATTGGTGTATTTTGAGAATTTGTGTTTTCATTTAAAGAAGGTGAATCTAATTGAGGGAATCGTGGAGTATTAGGTTTAACATTCAGTCTTTGTTTGATTGCAAGCTTATGAGGATTATAAGTGGTCACCCTGTGATGGTCGAATAAGTCTTGGTTATCATTTTCAATATCTTCATCGTGTGGAATGTGACCGCTTTGTCCGTTGCTCTTTAAGCTATTACCGTCAAATGGCATGTTCTTAAATCTGTTATTTTGTAGGTAGTCAATATCAGGATTATTTAAAGTAATTTGACCTAAAAATGTTTCAGGTTTTGACGGATCATTTTGATACGCTACAGAATGTATTTGTGGCACGTCAGGTCTTTTAGTTGAGGCTGGGTGTACGAATTGGAAATTGTACGGTAATGCTGGCCTGAACCTTGATCGTTGTGGGGTAAATTCGGGTTGGTTTACATAATACTGCGTTCCGGCTTGACTCCTGCCCGTCGGTAATTGAAAAGGTGTCGGATTTTGGTTGTAGTTAGGGCTAGGAAATCTGGCTTGACCCTCGTTGTAGAGCGGCTGCTGCACAGTTGGCGCAACTCTGTAGTTGTCCCCATGTTCGAAAAATGAAGATGGGCGAGTGTTCGGAAATAAAGGCGGTTGAACTTGAGCAAAACTTTTTTCTACCGGTGATAAGTAATAGTTAGCATCTGAAACAAGGAAATAAAATAATATTAATATTCATATTTCTCAAATAGATTATATTACATTTAATGTTGCAGTGATTACACTTGCTGCTTACAAGTAAGTAGACTAGTATATTATGTTTTATAAATTAGAAAGAGTATGAAATGGTCGGACTTGCACCGTGCGATAAAATTTTGCATTGCGTGTAGGTAATCGTAAACAATGTGAAGAATGCATCGGGTATTTCCGCAGAATGCAGATGCAAAGAATGGTGGTTGAGAGAATGCAAATCTTTGGAATAATATATTATATTGCTTTGTTGGACATTTTAAATGCAGCATATATTTTGATAGCACGATAAAATGGCAGATTCTTTTGGCATGATAAAAAAAGTTAGCACCGGTTGGAAAAACTCGTTCTTATGAACGCTCACTTTTATTTTCTGCAATAATAAAATGTCCAGTTTTATATTAGGATTCCAACTTGCTGGTGCAAAAGGCAAATTTTTAAATTAACTCAATGTGTCGACGACATCTATTGTTTATTGTCCCCTGATTGTATTAAGTATGTGGCGATTGACCCTAAATATAATCCTTCAGTTAACCGATAACCCAGGGGATAATCCGAATAGAGTAGTCTATTGGTATATCCTGGGATAAACTTATAATACAAATATGTAGGATATGTTGGAATAAAAAATATTATGTAACATAAATAAAATTAGTCGCAGAAAACGTGCAATTATTTAAATTCACGAGTTAGTTGTGACGTAATATCGGAATATTTCACACGTTACGCGATTCGTGAATGTTAAATGTGTACGTAATGTATCAACTGTACATGACTTTGATGTACGGCTCAATTTTATGGAAATTAATTACGTTTTGATAAAAGCCACTCCATTCTGGTTTGTATGCATTATGTAGTGTTCGCAGAATATAAAGAAATAACAGAATACTAATATTAATTCTTTGCCATGTTTTGTGTTTATCTTTAAGTGGTTTTGAAAGCGTACTCAAAGAAATCAAGTCTCTTATTTAGCTATTTGAGAAAATGAATGTCAAACTAATTGCTACCCTTAGGCTTATTCCAAATTATCAACAAAGTTCATCTTAACCTAGTCACAAAAATGTTCCTTAGCCCATAGGAAAGTTATTGAATGATACATCACAAACCACAGGGGAAGATAATAAATAACATGATTAATAAAAGTGAGTGAAAAGTAATCCTATTATTCGCCCATAAACCAAGTTAGTGTGCAAAACAACTCCTCACTTGTGGGAAACTGGGGAAAAACAATATCGTAATGGCTCCGGAGTTTGTTTTGTATCAATTTTTGTTACAGTTGGCTTTAATACAATTTTGTGAGTGAAGGGCCTTGTATCAGCTAATAAAAATAGCGAGGCTGTTTCCGAGTTTGATACACCGTATTTTATATATTTAGTTTACAAGGTCTAACCTTTTAAACTATTTAGGGTCTAAATATCTATTACATGGGACTTAAACATAACTGGCAAAATAGAGGACCTCTGCACGCCCTTCGGGAAAACAAGGCGCGATGTTATATGTCATGAATCTATTTATATTTATCTATCTGTCTACTACTAGTTAGTGAGAGGTTTAGTTGAATAACAATTTATTTTGAGAACACAAGATTCAACTATTTAACAATAACCTTACAGAAATAAGACTTCTGGGGGTCCTGGGACTCGTAGAAGGCTTCTGGAATATAACAAGAGGATAGACAACATATAGGTAGTGTCCTCCTTAGGAACGGCTAATGGAAATCACCAATTCATCTGCTAAGCGTTCCGTCATAATATTATAACAGCCGTCATAGAAATGTATTTTTCACCAGTATTGGACATTAAGGCGCAGATATATGATTTTAGTGACTTTTTAAGTCTGTTATTACGCCTTCAAATAATGCAAGTTAATGTTTTTTTTTTGTATGAACAGATTATTTTATTATCTGCTAGCGACCCGCCCCGGCTTCGCACGGGAGCAATACTGATACTAAATGTACTATTATATTTGTATATGAAGACATTCTGTAATGCATTTAGTACACAAAAAAAACATGAAAACATGTTTGTATTGTTTAATAACAAAAAAGCTGTGAAAGAGGTCGTCACAGCTTTTTTGTCATTTGACAATACAAATATGTTTTCTTTAGAGGTTACTCTTGAAAGAGCGACAGATAATATAATTGGCCATGTGAAAAACACTCAACACTCAAATCTAAGCCTGCAACGTTAAAAGTTTGACCCTGAGATTTGTTACGGTTATTGTGTGTTATCCCTAAGAGATAGACGTATACCATCACGGAGTTTTTTGGAGAACTTTTTAAGGTGTACAATACTGTAGTATCCAGCCAGCGTTTGCAATGTAAGCGAAAAAAATGTGACATCACATTAGAAACCTCTAAAATTATCAGTGTTTCTCCACTATATTATGCATGTATTATACATATAAATCTTCCTTTTCTTAAAAAAAAAACCGCATCAAAATCCGCTGCGTAGTTTTAAAGATCTGAAGCAGCTGAATACCTACCATTATTTTACATGGAGCGACTGCCTATCAGATCTCCACAACCCAGTTACTGGGTAATATGATACACCTTGGTAAGCCTGGTTGTCAGACTTCGGGCTATTGACGACCCGTAACGACTGCTAAAGATCCACGAATGAGAGCCGGGACCAACGGCTTAACATGCTTTCCGAGGCACGGAGGGGCTTTGGTATGTAAAGATGGTCACCCATCCATGGACTAACCGCGCCAAGCGTAGCTTAACCTGATCATTCGACCCGTGCGGCTGTTATTACTTAACCACAAGCCCTATAATATACCACGATAATATAGAATGGTTAACATAATTTACATTAAAGCATAAAGGCTCGTACAGACTGGCGCGACGCGACCCCAGTAGAACAATTTCTATGAAAACTTCATGGAAATTGGTATATCGGTGTCGTGTCGCGCCAGTCTGCACGAGCCTTAATAAGGACGAATGTACCTACAATAACCACCGGGATTTATAGCTACTACGTGCGAGACTACGAAACGATTAATATAGTGATAAATGGACATTCTCTATCGTAGAATAAATTTACCTTCTCTTTGTTACGCGAATATGTATGACGCGCATATTTCATGACCTTCCTGCCATCGTCTTTTGACCTTGGAATAAATAATGCAGTTTTAGTAGACTTTAGCGAACAGCTTCGGTACCTAATAGTTCTTTATTAGGTACTCGAGGCTAACAGTTGTTACTAGAAATATGTTTCATAAAGCTTCCCGCAGACAGGCGCGACGCGTCAGTGTGACGTGCGACACTTTTAATTTCAACATTATTTGGCTAAAATTTTCCTAGTGCGTAGGTGCATACTAGGAAAAATTAGGGTAGGTAGTAGAACAGAAATAGTCCAAAAAAAAAAAAGTGGGAGATAGAAGATTTCTCAGCACCAGCAAACACTTTCAGTTGTATTTCAATATTCATTATGATTTAGGTCATTATTTCAGCTGAGAGATGTCCACTGCTGGACATAGGCCTCCCCCAATAAGGGGGGGGGGGGTTGCCATAATCACCACGCATGGCAGGGCCCGGGTTAACAATCGCAGTATGGTGTTAAAATGCATAGAGAACGGTGCTGCCCATTCTCTAGTAAGTCTCTTAGTCGCCTTTTACGACACGCACGGGAAGAAATAGGATTATGCTATGCTTTACGTCTGGCACCACACGGAACACGTCCGGCACCACACGGAACACGTCTGGCACCACACGGAGTACATCCGGCACAACACAGTATGATTTAGGTACATCGATATGTGTGCGGCAAAGAATCATATTTCCGAGCAGTCCGCAGAGTCTAATTACATTTTATGACTCTTCTAGTTTATCACGTTCTCGGTTTCAGCCTGTAAGTATATCGTTCTGAAAGATAATCTTGAGGAAATTACTTTCTTGTGGATCATGTCCCTAATTAAGAATGGCGGCGGTGTTCATCAGGTCTCAAGTGGGAGTATCGCTAGCTTAATAGGAAATCGATCAGCCGAATAACTCATAAACTACAAGGACTCTTCAGACATCGAAACTTTCGGGCCTGCTACGTAATGGCTCTTTACCCACTTAGCGTAATCCACCCACGTGCAGGTACCTATTTTAGGGATAATTTAGGAACAATTACTTTAAGAAAAGGTTCCTTGTTTTTTTACTTCCAAAAATTGTTTTGGTTAGGATAATCAGCCTATAATGTTCCTTCTGCTGGGACACAGGCTTCCTCTCAGTGAGAGGGAGTGGGCCGTCATCCACCACGCGGGCACAGTACGGGTTGGTAGATGTCACATGTCTTCGAATTTTTAGTTCTAGGACATGCCGGTTTCTTCACGATGTTTTCCTTCACCGTTTTGAGAGCTGTGGTGATGAAATAATTTACACAAATAAATCGCTTGTCGGGGTTCGCACCTATGACCTTCAGCTCGTAAGTCGCAGTCGTTACCACTGGGCCACCACTTCCCACCACCACGCAAAAATTGTTTTGGATATTTAACTAAAATTATCTCGACATTATGTAGAAACATTTTAATGTACGCATATTTTGTGCTTGGAGGAGTTCAAGGTAAGCTAATTAACTTTTATATTATTATGTTAAGTAATTGTTCTACTTACTTATATCGTAACCGCGAAATGCATAACTCAAATAAATTAAGAACCGTTTGAAATTAGCATAATGTCCCCGCAATTTGTCTGAAAATTTTAAAGATCCGTCGTTTATACCAAGTTGGAGGAAAATTCAAAGCAAATTAAAGAGATTTATGCTTCGATTACACTTTAGGGTACGCCTCTAAGCTCAGCGTTTTTAAATTTAATATTATGGGAGTCCGGAGTGCCATTGAAAGTAAGGTAAATATAGATAAAAGAGCATTTTCATGTTCGATGTAAATTGGCGAACGGTTTTATTCGCATTTGACATGATGAAAAGCGTTTGTATCTGTTTTTGTAGTTACCCACGAAGAACCTACATGAAGGTAGAAGATCGTCTAATTTAAAACTACACGCCCGCCCGCTGCTTGTTGCATATACATTTTAAATGTCTATATATAAATTTTCCTGGAGGCGTGAAGTTTTAAATTAGATGATCTCTACCTTCATTTGCCGTCGCTTTATAAAGATCGTCGAATTCATTATTCCACAAAAAATAATTCCTATTGTGAGACGAAATGTATTATGCTTTAAAGTCAACGGAGTGTTATTACTCTGCATTCCTTTTATACGAAGATTTGGCAATGGGGCGGATTATAATAACTGATTGCCGCCTGACCTCGCGGATCCCGGAAGATTTCCGTATTTTTGTCACAACAAATTACCAACCCTAAATATACTCCGGCGAACTGATGGATCAGAATAAATTTGGATGTATTGTATTCTTGCTTTTCTTTTATATGACTGTCAGAACTCTGAGTAAACTCCGATAAGAGGTAAAGCTCGCTGAAAAACCAGTTTGGTCTAAGTGAAAAAAATATTGTATTGTTAATAATGTCTTTGCTAAACGTCAATAAACAGAACCGTTAATTAGATATGTTGTTATACGATTGTAAAAAAACAATAACCGGATGGCTCAGATCCCTAACATATGAAGAAACAGAAAACATTATAACAACAATAAGTTAAAAAAAGAATAGAAAAAACGGTACGCACACACACATACACATAAGCACACACACAATATATACATACACACACACATGTGCACACCTTATACACCGAGAGCTGCAAAATTAATGTTTTATTTTATTTTTATTTTTTCTATATACTCTCTATTTACTTATTAGCCTCACCGTTGTAAAGCAACCACTAAAGGATATAGGTAAGATAGCTCCAACACAAGTACTTTTGTAACTTACTGGGGCTGGCTTAAATATGTATGACACAATACATTCTTATTCACTCTTTACCCAGAGTAAAAAAAGCCAAGCTCTGTCGTTGACAGGCAGAAACGTAACTTAAACAAGTATCAAAAGTAAAAAGAGAGTAAGTACATAAATCATATACTTATCTGGAGCTCGATCTCTAAGCCAATTTCAACATAATTTCATCCTTTTTAAACATCAGCCCTCGCTCAAAAAGGCACAAAATCGACGGGCAAGGTTCACCTGATGAAAGAAATACTATAACATTCACAGTGCCTTCAATATATTTTCTGATTAACTCTAAGGTCGCAAGAACCTGGAATTTCCCCTGAGACTGGCCGAGTTTCGTGGTTTTATCGCTCATGTCAATGTTTATACTTCACGGTTGATTATGAGAGCAGACTTGCAAGACCTTCCTAAGTAGGAGGAGCAGGCGTGTGAGGCCCCTTCAAAACTTTCCTTTATGAATACGGAATTAAACGAATCGCTTATTGGGGCTGTGTGTGAGGGGTTGAAGTAAATAAATGACTTTGTCTTTTCTGAATATGATCCGATAAAATCGTTTAGAGGCGTGTATGGCTATAAGATTTTCTGATTTATTTTTGGTATCGACTCTATTTAGGACACATATTAATAGTAGCAATATTGTTAATATTTTGTATTATCTTTTATCTGTGCCAAAACATATTGCAGCTGTTTATACTACCTTGTATAAAATAAAATAGATAGAATTTGTGTTCTGCATTCGATCGAATAACATTGTGATACTCGTAAACCACTCAGCAAGAGCTCGTGGCTAAGTAATAACAGCCGCACGGTCGATCCATCAGGTTAAGCTACGCTTGCCGGGGTTGGTCCGTCGATGGGTGACCATCTTTACATACCGAGACTCCTCCGTGCCTCAGAAAACACGTTAAGCCGTTGGTCCCGGCTGTCATTCGTGGATCTTTGACAGTCGTTACGGGTCGTCAGAAGCCCGAAAATCTGACAACCAGTCTTACCAAGGGGTATCGTATTACCCAGTAACTGGGTCGTGGAGGTCAGATAGGCAGTCGCTCCTTGTTAAAAACTGGTATTCAGCTGCATTCGGTTAGATTGGAAGCCGACTTTAACATAGTTTGGAGAAGGCTAGGCAGTTTTATTGATAGCCTACTCAGCAGGTTCTAATAATATGATATCCCGGGCACCTGTTTAGCATTCGCGCATCTTTCATTTTAAAATTCGTTTTAAAAGGTTCACAAAATGAAATATATCCTAATTGCCAACGCTGGCGTTGTTTCAAACTTGCTGCCTCACGGTGGCTTTCTGTAAAACAAACACATGTCAAGTACACGCGTCGTCATGGTTACCTCGCCCCCCGCAGGTACTCACTCACAGCGGTTTTCATGCTAGGTACCCTCAAATTTTGATCGAGTGATTGATATCTACAAGTATGTGTATTAGGTAACAAAGGAACGTGACGGAGGTGTATAAGTTTATCAACAGCTTTAGCCCGCGAAATTCAATGTTTCTTACGTTTTTTGCAATTTGCAGATCAGTGTCAGGTTGTATCTTGATCAAAATTTATTAGCGACTATAACATATATGTATTTACAGAATTAGAATCTTTAATAATGATAATGTTTATTCAAAGAAAACTTAAGACATTTAATTACGAAATATTTTAACAGGCTAATTTAGGTCAGTATAAATAGTATGCTCATCTGTAGCCGAACCCCTCGAGTATTACACTTAGATAATAGCCATTAATATTTCTTTAGTTGATATCTTAAACATAATCATTTTAACAATTTATAAAGTAAAAGATAAAAAGAAAAATAAATAAGTAGTGTAGTTTGTTTGCATGCAGGTCCTCTTATGTGTAAGAGAATATGTGTGCTGTTGTCTTGTGTTCTGCTAATGTAATACATCTCTCTAAGTTAGATATGTTCCATTGAATGACTTTTTCATGATATCATGACATTGGGGAACAAATCTAACTTAGAGAGATGTATTAATGATTCTAATATTCTGTAAATCTATACATAATTATCT
Organism: Tiliacea citrago; assembly: GCA_963921375.1. NCBI lineage: Eukaryota > Metazoa > Arthropoda > Insecta > Lepidoptera > Noctuidae > Tiliacea > Tiliacea citrago. Next base: position 17,330,592 of record OY992784.1, read on the forward strand.
GATAAAGTCGCGAATCAATTTTGATCAAGATACAACCTGACACTGACCTGCAAATTGCAAAAAAGCCTTAATATGAGAGAATTATGGTCTTAGGTAAAATGTCGACTCATCCAAGCTTGAGGCACAATATTTAGCTAATGAAACTAAGGCCCGTATTGCAGAACGACACTCAATACTCAAGCATTACTTAAAACTAGATTCAAGCCATTTGATTGGTTGAAACTAGTTTTAAGTAATGCTTGAGTATTGAGTGACGTTCTGTAATACGGGCCTTAATGTTATTATTTTAGAATTACCTAACATCACGCCTACTAGGGTAGATACACCCTTTATTTTAAAATTAAATAGCCTATTTTAGCCTGAGACTGAGATCTTATAACTTAGTGGAAAAAACACAAATTTGATCACAATATTCGAGATTACCCTTCACATAACCACAAAATATATCGTTTATTTATAAAAACCCGCAGTATGAAAATATAGAAAGAAAAAAAGAAAGAAAATACGTTTATTTGCGGTAAACATAACGCAAAGAAATAAAAACACAAACACGAAAGAACAAGTTGAGGGAAAATATGCGTCACATTCACGCAAAACGGCCATCGCTCAGCATAATGCTGCGACCCTATGCTAGACAGAGCCCCAGCGCTGGTTTTCAGCGACGTTTCAGCGCGTTGACGTGATGACGTCAACCGGTGCAGCATAATGAGATAAAAATAAACAAAATAAAATAAATGCAATACTACGTTAAAACGACTACTACGATATAATGTTTCTAATTTAGTTAGCAACTCTTGCTAATGAGGCCGACGTATCCAAACAACATTATTTACATAAACTTATCTAGGATCAAAATGAGGATCAATGAAGGTCTATATGTAGATAGGTCGACAGTATTAGCTAACTCTTCATTACCCGAGATACACCTACGCTATTTAAAGCAAAAATGTTTGGCAGAGATACACATGAAAAATTAACTCGTCTGTATGAAAACGGTCAGGATTTACGAGGCCTGTGGGACTGAATGTATTATGTTATGGTCCCACTAATCTCACTTATCCTTTAGCTCAAAATCTATGTTTGTAGAGGATCTTTTAGTTGGTGGGTGCCGCAAAATTGGGTCATCATTTTACGTTTCAAAACTTTGAAACTCGGTTTTAAACATTGCAACTGAAAACTGCGTCAGAATGTGTAGAAATGGCTAGCTTGACATGATATATTACTCACTTTATCCCAAACCATTAGAAACATCTACAAACTCTACAAAACAATGGCGCTAAATGGAATTACATGCGATCACAAAATTAGTCCAGGCTTTTTGCGAACATTTTGAACTTTCATTAGAAGGTCTGTTCGGCCTAAAAAACAACATCCATTAGAACAATAAGTTGTAATTAATATTAGGGGAGGGGCACACGCCGTAAATCGCAGGTAATTAGGCAGGCACACGCGTCGGCTAAGGCCGGCCTGCACGTGACGTGTGCGGAAAGGGCTTAAAAGCTCTTTGTAATATCGCTGGCCCGATGTGTAGCTCGCTTAAAGGTAAACATTTCACTTTTTATTTCCAATGTAAAATGTTTGCATGGAATTTTTTCACGAGCTAAAATAAAAACTGGCAGTTTATGTTTTGTTTTCTTTTTTATTTTTACTATAGACAATCTTATCGTGAAGGTTAAGCGAGAATATAAGTAGCTATTAGTGAACTCGAGTATTAAATGTTAATATTCACGAACCCAAATAATCAACGAACCCAAAATTTTATATAGGTTCATGTTTACTTAAACGAGTCTAAGTACAACGACTTAATTTTCAGTTTGTAATCTTATTATTAGTACCGAAACCCCCAACGTTGTAGACGATTATCCCTAACATTAGTTTCAAAAAGTGCGCTCCCAATGAAGTCGTAACGTGGAAACTGGATTAGCCTCTCCTCAGTGCTCGGGTGCCCGGGGGCTTAGGAACTGGATCATAGTCTGACGAAGTGTAATCCCTGGAGCACACTGCCTGCGCTACACGATCACAAATTTATCACTTGCGCCATAGTCTAATATCATTTAACATTAGAAGTCTTCCGACAAAATCTTCTAGCAATTTGTAAAATTTAGCTGTAAGACCATTTATCCCTTTTAGAGCTTCATTACAGGAAAATTTAACCAATTTGCTGACGTCACTGAAGCTATTAAAAGTCCTTAAAGGACAATGGTTAATCCTTCTAAATAAATGGTTATAAAGAATATGATTAGAATTCTCCCTAATAAAGATTTTTTCTATCAAGATGAGAAACCCAGACTAGACTAAAAAACTTTGTATTGATTGAAGTGATCGCTCTGAAACTAATAATAGTGAGATTTAATTACTCAATTACATAGACAATGTTAAAGGCTATCTAAGTATTATAATTAGAGAAACTTTACGATTTTTTTATATTTTTATATATTCATTTATAATTAGAATCATAGAATAGAATAGAATACTCTTTATTACGTACACCATAAAAGTTACAGATATAAATGTTGAAATTCATGATTGGTTGATTGTTGATTTGTTGTTGATCATATGCTTTTTATTTTATGTTTTAAATATATATAATATTTTATTTATCAATTATTCGCGTAGTACTCGCAATCGGCGTGCGTGTATGACCAGATGTATGAACGTAGGCGAAGCAAAAGGAATATGTAAGGAGCGTAGCAGGTGGCGTTATATAGTTTCTGCCTACCACCATGGGAAGAAGGCGTGAGTTTATGTATGTGTATGTGTGTGTGTGTTATTAATAATGTATTTTTTAATTAAAATTGATTTATTAATAAATTTTCTTCCTTTAGAACTACTAAGTAAGTTCGACCGGAAAGCATTATCTGTAAAACATATAACAAACAAAATAAGCAAAACTATCCTCAAGCACACATTTTTTTTTTTTTTGGGTGGGAAATTATCAAATAACTTCTCCCGCTCTGGGTGGAGCGGGAGGGAGTGTCAGACTTTTACTGACTAAAACCCACCGTGTTCCTTCAGATGCCTGTGTGCCAGGGCCACGATATCCCTTTCGGACAGGCTCGTAACCCTGGCAGGCATTGGCCCTTTCGGACCCCGTCAATTGGTGCTGACGTCTCTTTGAGGCGCGCGTGGAACACAACGCGCCGTCGACCCGGGCTTGGTCCTTATCGGACGGTGAGCTACCCATCGCTCACCGTCCGCAAGCCCGCGCCTACGGTGGCCGGGAATCGGCCTGCGATTCCCGACGCCCGGGGCGTCTCCTGCGGCGACTAAGGGCGCGAGGGCGTTGACTTTGCCTTACCCTCACGCGTTCCGCCTCCTCCTTCGCAAGCATTACTGTTTCGCAGAAGGAGGTGACGGCCTCCCATGCACTCTCGCTCCGAACCATGGCCTGAACCAGGGCCGGACGCGAGAGATCGCCGCCGCCGATCGCTGCCGTGAGGACACGGCGGTGCTCCGCCCAAGCAGGGCAGACCTCCACCGTATGCTCCACCGTGTCCTCCGGGCGATCCACACAGTGGTGACACCCGGGCGTTTCCTCCCGCTTAATCCTAAACAGGAACCTCCCGAAACATCCATGTCCGGTGAGGACCTGCGTCAGGCGGAAGGTGAGGACGCCGTGGCGCCTCTCTAGCCACTCCTCAAAGAGGGGACTTATCGCCACAATTGTGGCGTGCCCAGCGCTGGGTTGCGACAATCGCACTCTCCATGTCGCCATGAGATCGCGCCGGAGCTCCGTCCGCTGTGCCGCGATTTCCTGCGGCAGCGGAGTTATGCCCCGGAGTTTCGCCTCTTCGCGCCACACCCAAATGTGCGCGAGGACTTTCGCCTCCAGATCCCATGGCGGCAGTCCGGCAAGGAGGCTCGCCGCCTCACGGGAGACCGTGCGGTAACCCCGTACCATCCTGATGGCCATGACCCTTTGGGACGCGTTCAACCGCTGCGCTGGTCGCAGCCTCAGAGAACGCGCCCACACCGGTGCCCCGTAAAGGGCCATGGACCGCACGATCCCCGCGTAGAGCCTCCGGCAGGAGGCGTTTGGACCCCCCAGATTGGACAGGAGCCGCTTCAAGGCAGCCCCGGCCCGCTCCAGTCTGGGAGCCAAACGTCGGAATCCTCAAGCACACATGCTGAGTTAATTTTGCATACTTCCACTATTGAAGACGTAAATAGCTTGTGGCTCTTATTAGATTAACGACGAAGCCGACCTCGTCGTGAAAATAATTTAGATTAACATGTATGCTTCCAAGGCTAGATCAAGTTATGAATCTTTCACACTAACAGATATTCGCGATGCGGTCTAGACGAGGCAATTAGTATGCAAACAGAGCAATCTGCGCAGAGCACTACGAACCGTTATTAGTACTCGCAAATAGACCGTATGCATCTCGCGTTAGATATAAAACAGCGGCTGACTGTACACCGTCCTACTTTAATACCATAAAAATTCTGCATGAGATTTCAGTTTCTTGAACCGCGAAGTGTAATGGAAATCTGGTAATTATTTTCATTGTATTCTAACTGAATATGAAGTATGAAGTATCAACATGTGAACGCTCTGTATGTGTCTAATACAAAAATTACTATTCCTAACATGTTTGTTTCTTTGGTACAAAAGTGTTCTAAAACCATTTTGGTACAAGATAAGATCCTAAACATGACGCCTCTCTCTAACATTTTGCTTAAAACACCTTTTTACGACGAAACCTTGTTAAAAACTCGCCTATCCACATTGTATTAAAGATATTGTAAGTAACAAACAAAAAGGAAGCGCATCAAGTTTTATAGGATAGAAAAGTTCCCCGTAAACGAGGTTGAGGCGAAAAGTTAGTGGAATATTTAGAAGGATACACCTGTGTTGCAGCCGGGCATTGCGTAGTTTTACCGTTTTGTAATATTAATGTAACTTACCCTTAACTTTGAGTAGAGGAGCTCGGAGTTAAGTAATAACAGTCACGTGGATTGATCCATCAGGTTAACCTACGCTTGCCAGAGTTGGTCCGTGGATGGATGACCATCTTTACACACCAAGACTCCTCCGTGCCTCGGAAAGCACGTTAAGCCGTTGATCCCAGCTGTCATTCGTGGATCTTTGACAGTCGTTACGGGTTGTCAGAAGCCCGATTGTCTGACAACCAGTCTTACCAAGGGGTATCGTATTACCTAGTAACTGGGTTGTGAAGGTCAGATAGGCAGTCGCTCGTTGGGAAAAGGCTAGGCAGATTGATTTTTGACCCATTTGAATTAACGCCGGTTTAATGGTTCCCTAATGAAGGGGAAAGGAGTATCTTATACGGAAAGGTTTAATTGCTCGGGGCCGTTCATCTGCGGAATCTTCAAAAAGGAAAAGTAACTATCATTAGCAGGAACTCCTGATGGGAGGGTACAGTATAATAATTAGCGACATTTAACGCGAACGCTCCGCTTTTCTATTTTCGGTTTCGTTTATTTTATGTGAAAGGATGTTTTTAATGTCTTGAGGAAATTCTCTGGTGTACCAACGAGGGATAGTTAAGTGCAGTTAGTCCGTTTACTTGGAATGATGAACAAAAATGTTGGATTCATTAGAACGCTGTGGGATTTATGTCAAACTAGCTGCGCCCCGCGGTTTCACCCGGTTAAGTCTCGATCCCGTGGGATTATCGGGATAAGAAGTAGCCCATGTCTTAATCCAGGGTGTCAGCTACCTCCATACAATAATAAATCTCCATACATCTACATACATATCTCCATACAATATTTTTTTTTTATCAAAATTGGTCCAGCCGTTTGAGCGTGAAGAAGTAACAAACATACACACACACACACAAACTTTCGCCTTTATAATATTAGTGTAATGTGATTCCTTTTATGTAGGTATCCGTTTTAATTTAACTTTTAGAAGAAGGGAATAATTCTACACGATATTGTGTAGCAATTTCACATATTACAAATAACTTCGATAGGTATTGATCAATAAGGTATTGTTGTAAGTCTAGACAGAACAATACCTAGACGTCTATTCAATAAACTACAATTTCAACTACTCACAGATAGTTATAACCAGAGAAAGTTTATGAGTTTGTTTGTTCGTTCCAAAGTTAGTAAATAGTAAATACAGAATTGATTTGAATTTCTTGCAGGGCAAACTTTACCACTATACAAACTTCGTGAATTGCAAGAAAATATGAAAAACGTCATGCGCCGAAGAATATTGAAGATAAGTTTTTGTTTAATTTCTTCATTAAGTACCTGAAAATAAACTGAAAACTCCATTTTGCACGCCTCTATAACGCAACATAAAATTATTAAAGTTTCCATACTTCAGAACGTTGGTAACAAAGAATAAATCAAAATACAATTTCGAATTAATGCGAGAAGAGCCAAACTTTTACAAAGTTTCCCTAAATTACTGTTTCATTATATTCACACTAGCGGTCGACTCTGACTTTGCCCGCACCAATATTTTCGTTTGATATTTTCCATCCCCATTCAGAATATGACAGGTAACAGAGTGCAAAGCACAAGTAATAAGCTTGTCAAAAATTTTGATATAGGTTCAATCGAGCGAAATTAGCTTGGACAGGTACACAAAACAGATAAAATATAGATCAAAATGCTTTACCCAACTCTATCGATCTTTGTAAATAAGATGTTATGACTCACCACACCAGCAGGCTTAGCATGATGCTTTTTATAGAATAGTAGAATCTACTATCTCTCTGTAGAATAGAAATCGCCTGTCTACCGAAAATGTTCTACTGTCTACACGGAAACGTCATTTTTGTCTACTCTTCCGTCAGCAAAACGCTTCCCTGTGGCTCTCGTGCTAAGCCTGCAGCACTCCTCATTCTAAAGGCTCCCGCAGACAGGCGCAACGCGACAGCGCGACTCTACGCTATTAGAACAATTTCTATGAAAACTTCATCAAAATTGTTCTACCAGAATCGCGTCGCACCGTCGTGTCGCGCCTGTCTGCAGGAGCTATTATTTGTTTAATTTAATTTTATTTAAAAAATATTGTAAGCTCCAAAGATAAAAAAAATATTATTGTGATATTCAAATTGGGAGTTGAAACTGTCTCTCCTAAATACAGATTACTCAGTGATCTAGCTAGGAGAATAGCGATTCACCCAACAATTCATTGTACTGACACCATGTAAATAATAATGTGTAAGTAAGTCCCTCATGTACAGTCGATGACCAGCATTATCTGACCCCTCTTACAAAGAAGAATAATGGAAGAGGGGTCATGTAATGCTGGTCACCGAGTGTACTACAAAACCTTTATGTACCTAAATAAAATATCATCATCATCATCATCATTTCAGCCGAAAGACGTCCACTGCTGGACATAGGCCTCCCACAAGGCGGGTTTGCCATTAATCGCCATCCTTAACAGGCGGGTTTGCGATAGCAGTATGATTTATTTATTTATTTATCCTCTCACTGGAACGCCATACAGCAATTACACCAACGGAGCAAAAATTACATTATGTGCTGCTATCCATCCATCCTGTGCGCGATAGACATCGAACGGGCGGCGATGGATCACGCACACTCACGCAGCGTCAAGAGACTTCTCCATATTTCCATTACTCCATCCATATAGCGCACATTCTTTGCGATTTTTGTGACTTAAAGATTGTTTTAAAATAAATACATTAAAATTGAAAAAACGGAAAATTTTGATGTGTCATCCTGCCTGACACTGATTATGACGTTAAAATACATAGAGAACGCTAGTGCCCATTCTCTAGTAAGTCCCTTAGTCGCCTTTTACGACACCCACGGGATGAAATAGGATGGTGCTATTCTTTACGTCCAGCAACACACGGCACAAATAAATAATATTATTATTATATTTACCCAAGCTTTGATATTTTATAGAGGTTGGTAAATATAGACAGACAGACATCAATAGAACACGTATCATGAAAATGTAAATATCGAGCGTCAAATTAATATTCTGAAAGCGTGGGAATTTTAGATATATGACCAACATACGCAAAACATTTTGATCCACATACTCGCTGTAGTATATGAGGAGGCTCCACATTGAGCCACTTGATCCCTAATTAAGTAGGGCCCTCACGTACGCACCTCCACAAACCTTTGAATAAGAGATGTTCGAAGCCCACACGATCATAGTTTTATACACCGGTGTCACATAAATTGCCTTTCGAAAAGGCAATTACTTACTGATACTGAATACTGAAAATATAACGCCTGCAGACGAGGCAAAGTAACTTTGCCATCAGGGAATTAAAAAGAGGAACCGAAAGTCAAATTTAATTGGGAACGATCCTACGCACTCTGAGGGTAGACATTGTTTTAGATATACTAGATTTATGTTTAGAGGACGTTGTGAAACAAGCTCAGAAAATGACAGATTGTAGGTACATGCGACGTCATAACTTCAAAAGAGATTAATCATAGATAGATTAAGACATACATGAACTCACCCCTTCGTCCCTTGGGGGTAGGCAGGAACTACAGAACGCCATCTGGTACGATCCTTATACAGGAATTTTATTTAAACAGTGCGCAATTTTTTTTTAGTGGCTCAGTATCAGTAATAGAACACATTTCCTTTATTTGTTCAATTTTTTTTTTCCCGGGTTGAAATACTAATAAAATACCTAAAAACCTACAAATCGCAAATCAAGCGAGCGTACAGCTGTTTAGGTACCTTCACGCGTTCCGTTACACCGCGCACACGCGCCGGCCGGCAAGTCACCATAAAACCAGTTCCAAAATCTTTCGTTAACGATAACTTATTTTTTTTTTGTACTAAGACTTATCAAAATAAAAAATATATGTTTAATAAAACTCACTTAAGTTTAATGTGTGCACTGGTTAATTTTTTATAGGTGCTCCGTTAACGTTCATACATCTGGTCGTACACGCACGCCGGTTGCGAGTACTACCTACGCACCTAACCTTTCTGAAGAACATCACCAATAAGGTATAAAATACTAAGTCATATAGAAGTAAAAGCAGCAACATTCACTTTTACTGAAAAGGCAGTAGACATCTTTTTTTGTTTACGTTGCATGTACGTAACCGCAACTACGTAGGTATGTTGCTGGTTTTGCTACCAATCTCAATTTAGAACCTCTATTTTGTATAGGATGATGATGGTTTTGAAACGATTTTAATATTCGGTCAAGTAAACTTGACGGAATACTACCATACTGCATTAAAAGTTGCCAAAATGAAAAAATGGGATGTTGCTGCCTTTGCTTTTATATGACTTTATGTCCTCCTAGGGCGGCAATACTATTACGTCGATAAATGACTTGTTCTCTAGAACGTAGATAATGGACACGATCTCACGTTTTATAAATCAAAATCTCCACAGGGTCTGGTTTTCGCAATATAGCGTTATATAACATTTGAACGTACTACAACAAAGAAGGTAGTTATAAAAGCCCGTTCATGTTTTATGGTACATTTAACAAAGGTACGTTATCTCTCAGCGTATTTAATTTACTTTATAGCAGTAACTTCAAATGAACTAGGAAATTCATTTCATTGTCTCTCTCGCATTTTTGTATGGTCGACTTCATCACGTTTTATTGTAAATTGTTATTAGCAGTATAACAAGAGTTATGTTGTACTACGCTCTGTGTTTATTTCAGTGGGTACTTTTTTCCTCCTGTTCTATACAAAGAGTTAATTGCAAAGCCTTTGAGGTGATAAAGCAGACATCGCCATTTCAGACGAACTTTACATCTTCAATTTGATTTGATGGTTTGTCTGATTGAATGATCAATTGTGTAATGTAATGTGTAATTTGATAAATGAATTGATGAGTTGAAGTCTGCATGCACAGAGCATAATCTTTTTAGTAGCAACATATTTCAGAGTTTTTCCTAACAACTGTCATGTCATTCCTCCCATCGATCGTATTGTGTAACATCTATTAGCTATTATAATAAATAACTATATAATGTGTGTTCAATTACGTTTTCTCATTAGCACCGCATATTGTACCTAACCAGGTACCAATCTATCATGAATAATCAGGAATGATGTACTTTTAACCAGTTAACGAAAATTGACCCCAAATTGATGATGTAAGGAAACTCCATCTAAGAATTGTTTTAAAAATAAATATGGCTACATATATACTGCAACTTTATTTTCAATTTGATTAATTTTCTTTGGCCTCGAGCTTCACAAAGTCAGGGAAATTAATTGTTGAGCCTACCAAGTTAAATTGACCGTATATTCGAATCACAACTGTCATTCTTTGACAGTTGTTTAAAATGGCTTTAACACGGTAAATTCACGTAGGGTATCAATTTGCTTAACAAATAATTGCCCTGACTGCTTATGCACAGAATTTCTAGATTTCAAACGGATGGGTATTTGTGTCGTTGTAAGCCGTTGATGAGACTCGCATGGACCAGGGAAGCATGGCACAAAAGGGAGGAGGCGTATTCTCAGCGGTTGGTGGAACAAGGCTGCCAATGATGATGATAATGAAGCCGATAATAATATTAGGTCTCATATGATGAGCCTGTTGCAATTTATCGGGAACTAGTTCAATATCCGGCCATAACTCGGAATTGTTTATGAATGAATGAATGAAATGCGTGGTTGAACCAGACTCGATTGCTCGAATGAACCCAAAGATTTACCCTAGGCCCTGAAACCTCATGTTTCATGGGGCTACAGAGACCATTGTATCGGCCATAACTCGGAATTGTTTAGTAGAAAAATCAAATTATAGTAGAGAATCAAACCTAGAAGCATTTACTGTGCTAAACTAGGACAATAAAGCCACCTACACTTTTGAAAAAATATTTGATTATGATGCTTCCGAGAATAATGGAAACAATTTTTTTATTATTATAATTCTAGTAAGGGTATCGGTATATATACCAAGGGGTATCGTATTACCCAGTTACTGGGTTGTGGAGGTCAGATAGGCAGTCGCTCCATGTAAAATACTGGTATTCAGCTGCATTCGGTTAGACTGGAAGCCGACCCCAACATAGTTGGGAAAAGGCTAAGCAAATAGATTATAATTCTAGTAAGTTTGTTTTATAATAGTAAAAGTTATTCTTCAAACCACAATAGACTTTATAATTCAAGGAAAATTAACGCGAAGAGCACCAACTAATTAATATTCAATCAAACGTAAATCGTAAGTCCGCCGTCAGGTTCTGTCACAAGTGTCTCAACTTTGGCTGGCGCCTGTCCGGAGCGCGTCTTATCTCCAAATCTGCAGCTTTAATAGCAATTTTGAGAGGTTTAAACAAAACTCGAGTACCATTGCTAACACGATATCCCCCTCTTTTGTCTTACCAATGCTGGTCTTAAGTGCATTTGGTAAACTTGAGATCCGACGCAATATCCTCGAACAATTCGTACCAAGGTCTCGCAGACCTTATATTTCAATTTACCGGAAACTCAAAAATAATTGACCTACATTTTAACATTGAGCGCGTACCGATTAATTTTGCTAACGAATTAGTTAATTTCATGCAAAAACATGACAATATTAAAATGTAATTGTGGATATGCATAGTTTCATTTAATTAATTTAACTTGGACAGAATACATATCCGTATTGTTAATCAACATATCCTAAATGACAGCTTTGAATTGTGGTAATTGCAATTAATGTTTGTTGTAATAGAATTTATCGATATTCGAAAAGTCACAATAATGGATTCTCTTTTCAATATGTTCCATGCGCTCACCGCAGCTTCAAACGCGGCACTGGTAATAAATTATTTGTCAAGACAAGAAATGGAAATCTGCAGAAAAGAAAAATTATTGAAGTAACGAGGAATTAATTCAGCTTTTCGTCAGCAATTTCTTTGTCAGTAAAGTTTTTCTGCTTTCTCTGCTGAAAATTTTCTTCAAGACCATACCTAGACACTTTATTAAAAAAAACATAAATTAAGTTATATGCTATTAAATTATTACCCACCTACTGGGCACAGATCAGATTCTATCAGAAGAAACCGTAAAATTCTCGCTACTCAATCATATTTAACGTCAAAAGGCTAGGTAGTCGTAATTACAGAGAAGGCGTCATAATGTCATAGCTATGTCCTTAAATCCCCCATATTAAACCTAAGTTATCTCGCTTTTTAATTCCTTAAGGTGCAATAATTATGTCCCGTGCGCTCAAAACTTTCAGTAATCCGTATCTTTTATCTGCCATTTTGACGCCTTCTTTGTAATTACGACAAGCCTTTTGACGTTAAATATGATTGAGTAGAGAAGATTTTCTTCTGTTCGAATTTGATCTGGGCTAATTAGGTACTTATTTAATATTTTAAATAATTTATATATATTCACATATTTTGGATAAACCAAGAAGTGCGGGTTTTAATTTTACCTTTTCTGCACGCCGCCGCCGTAAAGGTCAAGAATATATTTGAAAGAACTAAAACTTGGAGTCGATCACAGGCGGTTGCTATTCGCGGCTCGGCTCTTGAATAATAAATAAATAGAGCAGCAATTCCTTAAGGTGCAATAATTATGTCCCGTGCGCTCAAAACTTTCAGTAATCCGTATCTTTTATCTGCCATTTTGACGCCTTCTTTGTAATTACGACAAGCCTTTTGACGTTAAATATGATTGAGTAGAGAAGATTTTCTTCTGTTCGAATTTGATCTGGGCTAATTAGGTACTTATTTAATATTTTAAATAATTTATATATATTCACATATTTTGGATAAACCAAGAAGTGCGGGTTTTAATTTTACCTTTTCTGCACGCCGCCGCCGTAAAGGTCAAGAATATATTTGAAAGAACTAAAACTTGGAGTCGATCACAGGCGGTTGCTATTCGCGGCTCGGCTCTTGAATAATAAATAAATAGAGCAGCAGTGACTGGGCGCACGTGGGCGCAGTCACTTGCATTGTCCACCCACGCGACGCTGCACAGCTTGCACGCCATTTTTATGTCATTTTACACCAGTTCTGTCTTTATTGTCTCCTTGTTTATCTAGGTTTTAAAGCCAGTATTGACTCGATTCCTTTCCTGTGTAGGAAGCCTGTTTTTCAAATGACCTCTTTCTGCTCGACGCAACGTTATCTTCATAAATAACATTTTCTTGCTCCACCTACACGGAGCTTTGCTCTTTGTTTACCTTAGCAAATTTTGACCAGTCAATAACAACATCAAACATCGCAAACGCGCATGTATTTACGATTTTTTTATATGTTGTTAGGTCCCCCTAAGAGTAGTTTATACCCAAGTTTGCAACCCTGAAAACCTTCTGCTACTCCCATGGTGCTCAAAAACTGCGAAATTCTGGCAGTTAATTCAGTTTTTTTGAAAAATATACCTTAAGGACGCGTTTTTTAAGCATAATTGTTCGCAAGAACTCTAGATCTATTGGTTGTGAAGATACAGCCAGTCAAAGATGGGATTAAAAAAAAAAAATTGTAATAGGTCGAATTTTGGGTAAATTATGAAAACTTTGTACTGAATACTGTTGGCACGTATTTAAACAAAGAAGTGCACGAATGTGAATTTTATTTTTTAGATGTAACATTGCTTCAAATAAACATACACTAAACAAATAAACATAAACATAAAATAAACCACGTAAATTTATGTGTAAACTAAAAAAATACTATTTACACGGTCAAACACAATATAGTTTAGAGAGAGGGGCCGGGTCTCACCCAGTCTGGATCATTGGGGGGTGGGGGAGAAGGGACAACATTTTCTGGAGGTATGAAATAACTTCACCCGCCCTGGGCGAAACGGGAAGGCTTGTCAAGCACCCTTTTTTGCATTTGCAAGCCACCATTGTAAGCAGGTTCTGAGGAGCGGGCTCTGCTCACATTGTGACGGGCATGAGACCTTGATTGCTGGGGACCCATCCCCAGTCACACGAGTTTTTGTCGATCCCTAACCTTTTTGCACCTGATGGTAGGCCCTCCACGAATGATATTTTGCAGCTTCTGTGGGGGAGGCGGGCAAGGTTGACTTTGGTGGCCGTTGCTGCCGATTTTACAAATGGTGAGTATCACAGGGTGTTCAGGCGTTCCCTCATCTCGTCCGTACAGGTTCATCGAGGTCTTCCTGCCAGTATTTCCTACTTCTTCGTGATTGGAGTTTGGATCAAGGAAAATGCTGGTGAGGCCTATTCACTCAGGGTTTTTTTTTTAGCACGGTGCACCACTTCATCTTGCTTTTCCAGAAAAAGGGCAGAGATGGTGTCACACTCACTGATGGCATGCAAGAACAAAACTATCTCTCGTGGAACTTGCATTTATCCGTTTGCGAAAGAATTTGCTAGATATTGGACACACTCTAATCCACCTCTACCGCCGCTCTGGAAGTACACGTTCGTCTGTCCAGAGCTTAAGCCGTTGAGGAGGACCAGTAGGTCGACGTCTTCCCCGACGATAAAAAGTTGATCGAACAATGAGCTCTTGGAGAGTCTTCACAATATCTTCTTTAATGTTTTTTTGAGTTGTGTTTTTGGTTGAGAAATTATCAAATAACTTCTCCCGCTCTGGGCGGAGCGGGAGGGCGTGTCAGACTTTTACTGACTAAAACCCACTCGTGCTCCTTCCGTTGCTTGTGTGCCAGGGCCACGATATCCCTTTCAAGCAAACTCGCAACCCTGGCAGGGATGTATCTCGATACCCTGCCTCTCAAATTCAGCACGCTTCATGGTAATCAGTTGACGTTTGTTAGATTAATTTGAGAGCAGTTTTGCTTGAGGCACTTTGATGGTAGTTGAAAACAAAATGTCACTGCAGGAGAGAGAAGCAGAGCGCCGCAGGCATTCAGCTGATTTAGTGCTCTTCATCTTGTGGGTATCTATCGAAAATCACAGCTACGTTTTTACCAAAGTGGTTGAAAACATAGCTGACGTATCCCACCACAATGGCTCTGACTGAATCACTTTTGAACTCACTGAAGACATTTTAGAAAAAAATCCCATCTTTGACTAGCGCTGTATCTTTGCAACCAATAGACCTTAGTTTTACCTTTGTTTCTTTAGTTTGCTTTGCAAAAATATCAACAATAAAAACGCGTCCTTAAGGAATATTTTTCAAAAAACTGAAAGAAGTGCCAGAACTACGTAGTTTTTCGAGCACCATGGAAGTAGCACAAGGGTTTCAAGGTTGCAAATTTAGATATAAACTACTCTCAACCTAGCAACATATAAAAAAATCGTAGTTAGATGCGCGTTTGCTACGTTTGCCTTTTTTTGTGTCGAAAAAGACTGGGCTAATTACGTCACTTGGAAATTCAAAGGATACATTATTAATTCATGATGCTATAAATACATCTTTTAAACTAGATTTTATAATCAATCTCTTTCATTAATAAATTTGTAAGGGAAAGGCTGTTTTGATAAGAACATCCCCGGGGAGAATATGTAATACAAACTTCGTTGAGGGATTAGCTTACATAAAACATTATTGACAGTGAATAGAGAATGAGCCAACTTTAATCATGCTACGTGAGTGAACACACTGCTTACTTCACGTCTACCGTGCGATTTTCTCCCGCGGCGACTTTTTTTCGCACTCTGGATGGATTTTCAACGCTCTGCTTAGAAGCTATACTTAGCTTGTGGGTGAAAAATACGCAGAGAGCCTACAAAGTCCAGCGCGTGAAGCATAATAATGGATTTAGAATGTTGATGGGGCTTCCGCGCTTCTGCAGCACTTTGCAGATGTTCGCGGAAGCCCATGTTGACGATTTTCATGCCATTATGAGGAAAAGAACAGCTTCAATAATGGGTAGGTGGAGCGGAAGCTCCAACAGCATCCTAAAAACATTATTTGACAAAGTGGACAGTCCCTTCGTAAGGCCCTGGGTACGGAGGCACGTGCCAACGTGTGTTGGGCCACGCCATTATTAGTTGTTTTTAATTTGTAAAAGTAGACTAACATAGTTTTTTAAGTCATTGTTACTAATGCTTTATGGATTGTGTGTACTTGTATGTGTAGTTCGAATGATAGAATATATATAAATATTAGCGCCAAGGAGCTTGTGGCGAAGTTATAACTGTCACACGGGTCGATCTATCAGGTTAAGCTACGCTTGCCGCGGTTTATCCGTGGATGGGTGACCATCTTTTCATACCAAGATTCCTTCGTGCCTCGGAAAGCACGTTAAGCCGTTGGTCCCGGCTGTCATTTGTAGATATTTGACAGTTGTTACGGGTCGTCAGAAGCCCGAAATTCTGACAACCAGTCCTTCCAAGGGGTATCGTATTACCCAGTAACTGGGTTGTGGAGGTTAGATAGGCAGTCGCTCCATGTAAAATACTGGTATTCAGCTGCATCCGGTTAGACTGGAAGCCGACCCCAACATAGTAGGGAAAAGGCTAGGCAGATGATGATTAGCGCCAAGAGTTGAACATCCAGCAGTGTGTTTTTCAACACGCTGGGTTGCACTCTGTTGGACTGAGAGTTAAAACTTAATACGCAATAAAATCCCGCCGCGAAATTTTTACGTCCGTGCGAACGTGGGCTTACACAATGTCGAACATGCGAGCAAGTTGTTTGCGCCGAAGCGATTAGTTCTTACCTTGACACTGCGTGTCTTTTATAACGAACAGCAAGAACGCCGTGATTGTAACAAATCTCCAACGTCGCCTCCCCATTGTTGTGATTAATTTTCACCGAGTCATTGATAATGTCACACACACCACTAGAATGTCCACTTTAGAGTTCATCGGAAGTGTCCCGAGGTTTGGAGAAAGCCATGTTTGGTAGTGGAGAAATTGGAAGTCTTCGCTACGCCATGCCGGTAGCTCTGTCACATCTGAAACAAACAAATTTAAGCGTGACTTCGTTGTTCTTACTAAAACTTATTTCACATTGTTCTTTTGATGAACTTTTCCGATCCATAATTCCCATTAGGGAACTATGATCTTGTCGAACATTAAAGAAAACCATCGTTCTTTATCAGTCATGGCACGCAGTGCTCAAGTGGGTTACCAGTTTTATAAAAAAAAAAGAATGTAATCGCGCGTACATGATTTTAAGTTCAATAGAGTTGCTGGATGTGTCATATAACCTCTTTTTGTTTACACTAAAATAATAAATAAACACTTTATTCAGTTCAAAAACACGGTACATCATTAAAAAGATTTTTACAAATTCTCTGAACCATTTTCATGTAAATTTCAAATTAACTTGAAAAAAAAATACATAAGAAAAATAATAATTAAAACAATAAGTACAGTGTAAATGTAAACAAAAGTGTATGTATAGTCTAAGTGTATAAAATGGTAAACCATGGTTCTTAATTTAATATAATTTATTATTGAGTTTAATACACCTACCCAATTGAACGGCTCAAGAGTCGAGCTATTCAAACACGATATTTGTTAGTAAATAATTATGATAAGTTACCTACTACCCAACCCTAAGCTCTCGCAATCAATAAACCCCAAAATTGAGTGGTATCCAATCAGTGATCCCGAGACGAGGTGTCAGGTAGCGAGCAAACTTTAAGATAGGTTCGCTGAGCGCCAACAGCGATACTGTTAAAGATTATTAGAACATTGTCGGACAGCGGGCACTGTCAGGCTACTACAAAGTTTATGTGACAGCCTTCGAAACTTGAATGGGACCGGACGTGACCACAAAGATGGCCGATATCAGCTGTCATTGCGCCGCCTTTGATGTTTTGAGTTGATTCATTAGTCCATCGCTTTAAGGGGTCTTGTTTGGAATTGCTTTGAAGCCCCTTTGCCGTTAAGTCGCCTTTCGGATGTTTGGATTTGACTAAGTTTGTGATAATCAATAGATTGCACGTTAGTAGTCAGCCAAGTCAATTAAAAATCACCAATATTAGAGCCATGAATTTGGATTAAAATAAACAAATAGGTATATTGTGAGTCAGTCCATGAATAAGTTGTAATTTGAGCTACTACCTTCAAGGAAACTGGTTAAATGTAAATGTAGAGGTGACGGAACAAATAAGGAGCGACAGGACGGAAAACATTCCAGCGTAGCACTCGCTTTAACGACCTGATACCAGCATTAAGAACCGGAAAATATCTATTTCCGTCTCCCAGGAGAGTTACAAGTGACAATGTAAATATTGTGTTTAATAAATTATATTTATCTTATAGTTGTATTCACGGCTGCGTCTTTGTTAAATTGTTCTCAAGAGGAATGTTATATCTTGTTATTTACACAGGTTTCTTCATCCCGAAGGAAAGACATGAACTTCGAATACTCTTGTACTACGTATTATATTTCCATTACAGTTTCATAAACATTGGACACGTTAGTGTTTCTTATGATATTTAACAAAAGCTCTAAAAGCTAAAACGCTAAAAGGATTTAATTAAGGGACGTTTGTCGTGTGTCGTTTCAAATAACAATTACTGTCAGGCACATTGAAGATACATAATAGAGGTCATAACTTCCTAAATGTCAAACATAATCCAGCTACAGATATCCACTATCTGCGTTTGAAAATTAATTGGATGACGCTCAAATCTTGATTGACTTGCGTAATCCTGTATTTACATTGAATTGCGTTACAGTAAAACCTTTAGTAATTAATATCAATATTTGTTTGTCACAGATTTATTTTTTGTAAGCATTATTCTTTTTTGCGAATCAAGTCGCAAGATAAGTTTCGCTGTAATGAAAATTAATGGAGTACGCAATCACGCATATAAATTCGACGTGCAACGAATATCCGTATAATGAATTGGATACCGCCACACGACTTATCGCCGAACACTTGCTTAATGTGTAATCATTAGGTGATTACTGTGATTAGTGTCACTTCTGGTGGCTCAACATCTAGGTCCCTATTATCGGAGGTAGTGAAACGTGTAGTGACGTCATCGCGCGTCACGTATAGAGTAGGTATAGACACCGTGCGGCGTACGCCGGGCGAGTCGTGAAAGCGGCGCGTTCCGGCTCGACGGACAGTTTCTCGCTAACACATAGCCGCGCCGATACACGATGATGCGTTAATGTATCTCTAATAATTCACGTAATCTAAAAATAACTCGAGAAATAACAATAGAAAGTCGTTTGACGAGAGAATTCGTGTCAAAGCATGTAATTAGAAAACTTTTTTCTGACGAACATTTTTGAATAAAGTCTGTAAGGTACCTACCTACTAGGTAATTCTATATTGAATGGATATAATTAAATTCTACTTTAAAGGTACAAAATTGTTTACTCCCGAAGAGTTTAATAAGGTATTTTTAAGAAGAAAACTAATTAAGATGTAAATGAGTTAGTTAACTTTAAAGAAAACAAATACTCTTTAGTTTATGGTTCCAAAGGCGAGGATACTGCATGGAATTTGTGTGTACTATATAATAATGTTTTAGATCCTGTTAATTATGGTTCATGATAATGACTACAAAAGAATTCGTAATAGGTCAACAGTTCATCACTTTTGAATGTCTCAATGTCAAATCTTTAAATTCTTTGAAATTTTGACAAGTTATAACTGTCAAGGAAAAGTTTACTGCTCGGTTACTGCTGCTTCAGAACTTTGGATTTGCAGATTATAGGTTGCTAACTTGAAGAGGCAACTCGGATACAATGAACTTCTAATTGCGTTTTAGGAGACTTGTTATACACCATTTCAATATTGTCTTTGTTTTAAACTACAATGGAAAAGTTAAAATTAGTTTTCGAATCATAAAATTGATGGACTTTAGAATTTGGCTTGTTCTACGAGTACTTGATTTAGGTACGAAAGAATTATAACTCTGAATGAGATCTTTATTACGCATCTGTTATTGAATTTTTAGTCTCCAGAAGGTCGATTTTGTGCCAATACTAAAATTTCCATGATAATGAATGTCCAACGAGCGACATACCTCATCAACTCATTGCCAAATGCCAACTCGAATCTATCTATGTCAGGGTTAAAATAATATAGTGTCGCCTTCCTTTTTATTACTTTATTATTCGTACTAATTCATTAATAAGTATAGGTACTAATATTATTTTTACGGACGTTGGTGTGTCTGTCTGTCTGTTACCTTTCCACACCTAAACCGCTGAAAAGATTTCGATGAAATTTGGCAAACGTATAGACCATGACCTGGGTTAGGTCATACGATATTTTTTATCCCGGTAGTATGATCCCGTCCCCCGTGGTATAATTCGACCTACACGTGGGTGAATATATAATTTATTTTCCGAATAAATTATACGAATAACAAATTCGTATTTTATTACTTAGATACTCAATATTCATGAATATTACTTTGTATTTCATGAATTGCGAATTATTTAATGCCGATCTGTTATGGTAATGCCGATAATAAGAAAATGATGACTTTTGAGGCTGCGGGCTGCGAAATCGATGAGTTAGGTACCTATCGTATTACAAGACCGGCTTCCTATCAGATAATTTTAATTGAGAACTTTGTAATTCTGTTTGTACTTTGCTTTATTCTTCATTTTTTGCTTAGTTTTTTTTTTATTTCTTTCTAGTTGTTTAACGTACGTATTCCTATAAATATACAATAGGCAAGGGTAAGTACCTACCCAATTGGTAATTAATACAGAAAAAAACATTTTTCCATAGATACTTTTAAACAAAAGTAATGTAGTTACAGTTAAAACAATATCTCACACAGTCAAAATAAATAAATAAATCGGCCCGTGTTGTCCCACTGCAGTCAAAAGATGCAATATTTTTTTTCCAATCAACAAAATAATAGATAAATATTCAAAGTCACATTAAAGAATATGTAAATGAATTGACCTTATCGCAGACACAATCCGCAAAGGTGAAGCTTTTAATGTCACGAGAACCACAAGTAGGAATGACGCCGTCTGCTATTTCGCAGCTTGATTTAACAATATTTTAGCACAGATGTATTCGCATTTATGTCTGACTAGCTGTGCCCCGCGGTTTCACCCGCGTTAGTCTCGATCGCGTGGGAATATCGGGTGTTTTTTTTGCCTTCATGTTAATCCAGGGTGTCAGCTACCTCCATACAAAATTGTATCAAAATTGGTCTAGCCGTTTGAGCGTGAAGAAGTAACACACACAATCACAAACTTTCGCCTTTATAATATTAGTGTGATTGGCTCCTTCAAGAAGCTTCCATTCAGTTGATCCTTAATTTCTGATCAAAATAAATTAGCAGGGTTATTAGGGTCAAATTAAATTAGCTAGCGAAACTCCGCAGACGTGATGGTTATCGATATCTAAACATGATTAAACAAAAAATAAATTGTTGTTATGTTATAAAATTAAAATAAACAGTTTTTATCAACTCATACTTCTAGTAACAAAACTACTAAGGGTCATCGACCCCAAAACAAAATACAATTTTTTTTAATTTAAATTTTTTCGTGTTGAGATTCATTTATCCATCTGCCTAGCGCTTTCCCAACTATGTTGGGGTCGGCTTCCAGTCTAACCGGATGCAGCTGAATACCAGCTGTTTAGATACATACCAATGTTAGTTATATAGGTACCTACAAACAAAAGTAAACAACATAACATAACATACACAAATACTTGTCAGGAAAAAAAAAATGGGCTTTTATTTATTTAACCATTTATGTACCCACATATATAAACATACAAGAAGAAAGGAACAGAAAAATACGTACAAAGGTGATGCTTATTTCTAAAGAAATCTCTTCCAGCATACCTGCGATAGGAAAGTCGATAAAGAGATGTAGACACCGTGTGTAAATATAAAAAAGAAATTATCCGCGATGAACTTCATCAGTTAAAACTTTAGATGAAAAAGCCTAAAACAACCGCTACTGTCATGTTATTATAATGTTATTAAGGGACCATTTCACGCTAGAATGTGACATCCAGAGAATTGGTGCTGACGGAATTCTCATCTGACATCATTGTACCCATTATATTGTTTGAGATCATCTCCAAATTTCGTGGGCGCTGTGTTCAGCAAATTTGCAATTAATAAACCGGACCTGTCTGCTTCCACGGAACACTTCGATGAGCCATCAGGCTATATCAAGGTCGCAAAAGGAATTAAATTCTTTGTTTGGTCGCTCAAATTTGCATTCGCACATAACACCTTTTTTAGCTTTTTATCTTCCGCTAAACTCGACGAGTTGAGGTACCTACTTGAGAAGCTTTATTACCACAAGATCTTATTTCGTCTAATTAAACTTTTTAAACATAAACTTTTTATATTTCTCTGCTGGCACAAAATTATTTAAAATGAAAAGTGCTTATTCAAGAAGTCGTTGAAACTCCCTCGTTATACCAATTTAACCTACGTAATTACCCACCTTAAAAAGTTAAAGAAATTTTTAAATTGCACCGCGACCTTTTAACGAACGGTAGTAAAAGCTGTAATATTTACAAATTTCACAATTTCGGACGTGGGCGGTGAAATTTTCATTCACACTTTAGTTAATTGTCGATTAACTAAAATATTGGCACGTGTAGTACGTAAGTTAATTGCATGTACGTTGTTATAAAGCGTTCTCGCATGCAAATGGGGAGTCCGAGCGTGTCTGAGGTGGACTTCAATTGCCCCTATTGTCGGCCATTGTGTGGGTTATAACACTAGCCGCACATTCTCACGGCCGACGCGCCCCGCGACGCATTGCCGACGCATACGAGTATGTTTAGCCCAACACATTCGACTCAAACACCTTAAGGGTCGGGTAATCACCGTTGCTCTTGGCCATACAAATGCGCGTCGCGCTCACGCCGCCGTTCGGTTTCATAGGGAATATTTATTTTTAGTACCTGACGAAAATATGAATATTAAAAAAAACACGAATATATTTATAGATAATAAAATAGTTTGTTCATACAAAACATAATTATCATGAACATAATATGAGGTAGTTTGAAAGTAATATCGTTTTTTATGCTTTGGGTAGACATTACTTCCTGAATTTACTTCATAAAGTATATATATACAATACTTAAATATTCACATATAGAATTGATGTGTATGCGTTCTAGTTTAACATAGATTTTCTGCATAACTTACTTCCATTAAATGAAGGCGTAATAACAGATTTAAAAGTCACTAAAATCATATATCTGCGCCTTAATGGACAACTAAAAACATCAACATAGATTACATTAACACAGAACAAGTTACATTAACACAGAGGTCAATGACAACAATAACTATGTGATTTTAAACGTAACGTTTTCGAATATTAACGATATTATTGCAAAATAATCGTTGGTCTAGTGGCCGCCAGCGTTACTGCTGAGCATGAGGTCCTGGGTTCGATGCCCGGGTCAAAGTGATATTGGGGTTTTCTATCTGGAATTTCTGGGTTGATGGCAATAGGCTCGCCCCCTATTACATGGGACTTAACCATAACTGGCAAAATATGGGTGTACTATAAGTACACCTCTGCCCAACCTTTTGAGGAAACAAGGGGTGATGTTATGTTATGTGTTATTGCAAAATGCTTGGCTTGGTTTTTGCTTGATATTGCTTGCTTGCTTGGTTTTTTAGCTTTGTTAAAATACTTGTCATTGATTGACATTAACAGCAACTTTAATCGTTAATTTCAAAATATTTAAATAACAAGTGTTACGACTGATTACTTAAGAGGTATCGGTGTTAAAATATTACCAATAATGTTTCGATACAATAACGATTGGTATGTTTAACGACCACAACAATTGCGTAAACCCAGACATTATCAAAAAGTTTCAATCAAGTATGTAACGTGTGCAATAATTTCTCACTCAAAATTTACCCATTTATAGAAAACTCATACAACTTAATATAATAAATTACATACCGTACTCAAACTCAAACCATTTATTTCAAATAAACCAATTACAGGCACTTTTGAATTGACAAGGGGTCGGTCAGTCATAAAGATGAAGCTAGTTACCCATTCCAAAGCTTAATAGGTAGGTACCTGCGGAGAAGAACGGGCAAGAAACTCCACGGACACTCTTTTAAATTAACATATGGTTACAAAATATTGGTCACATCATTCGTGTTGAAATTATACATGTGAGATCGATGCAAAACGTCAAAAGCGTCCGTAATAAAAAGATTTAAAAAAAAACATACACGTACATAGAATACACCGTCAATAGGTACACCCATAAACCACAAAGTGAGAGTCGAGATTGTGGACTTAAGGTCACAGCGTAGCAGCACCTTTATCAAAACTAATACACCTATCTAAGGCAGCTAGAGCCGCAAATATTTCTCAATCAAACCGTTACATAATACATAACAATGTCAAACCAAAGACTCGGTCACAAAGGACACAGACTTGGAGTTAACCCTCAACTGTTCCAAGGCGCAATATCGTGCTAACAGCTCTATGAAGGTCTATTTGACACTTAATACGGCATATACTCGTAAATAAATCACGATTCTCCTATAAAATTCGTACATAATGTACGCCCAAAGTGATAAATATTTAACGCCAGCGACCTCTGTGCTTTATTGGTGATAAAACAATACATTTCAATGATTTTTTAAACGATCTCGATCGATCATTTTCCAAAATGATTTTGGTTAGTCATAATTTAACTTACTGAAACAAGTACAACACAGTAAACGTAATAAAAATTAAAATTCGTAAAGAAAACCGTAAATGAAAACAATAAGTCAACAGCTGTAACTGGAGCTTTTTTTAAAAGTCATTTTTCTCCTGGAAGCGTTGCAAATCGTTGAAAGAAAAATACTATTCAGCATAAGTTGAAAATTCCGATAGTAAAAAAAATTTAAATCATGTAGTTCAGATAACCTGATCCATTCATCCATACAATTAAAATTAAGGAATATAATTTTCGAGGCGACTTACAACTTAAAGGGCGACTAATTATTTGCTGCAAAAAAAAATAACATGGCAGCGATTAAATATTATTTCTTAATCGCTGCAAAGTCATCTACTGTTATTGAATCATTTGGGTTAGGTTAGGTTAGAACAGTAACCATTAACAAGCGAAGGCGAGCGAGCGAGCGAAGCGAGCGTGCCGCGGCAGCGGCCGCCGAGCGCCAGATCCCCTATATTGTTGGTAAATTCAGTTACCAAAACAAAAATTCGATGCCAGTTTAAATTAAAATAAAGCTAAAAACTGATTATTGAGCTGCTACTTTCTACTTAAAATAATACATCGCTGTAGCTGCTAACCTACTATTTTTGCTACCGGCTTTCATTATTTTTTAATCCCAAATTCCGATTAATTTGTCGCTGCGTTAAATACATGCCTAAAATTAATATACAATACAACACGATACATTCAAATTACCCGCTTAATATAGGATCTCCATAGCGGAGAAGAGATCCTATTTGCTACAGTCTTCAGAATTCCGTTGCAGCTGCCACGGATTACGGCATGAAAGCCATCAGTGCGATACAACACAAACATCCCTGATGCACTACAGAAGCGAGACAGTCACAACATCATCCTGAAGATGTTGTTATACTAGACGCGCAGGACATCCAGCGATCTTTTGGTGTGACTGTCCTGCAGATTTCCCGTATAAAAGCGTTGTTAATATGCCTTAATCAACGTTATCATTACTTGTTCCGAGCAGCGGGAGAATCTGCGGGCTAGCATGTTACCTCTGACCGCTAAAGCTCTCAATAGCCGGATCGGATATATAATAAAGGAGGTTCAATTTTAATTTATTAGCGAGCTCAAATTTTTCTAGCTTTTTTGGAGTAATCTGGTAAAATACTCGTAATAATCAATCAGTTTTATTGCTCGGGGGATAGTTACTATAAAATACTTAGGCTATAAAACCAAAGGCCATCTACACACTTAGTAAGTTTTTATAATAAATGTTTTATGGAGGTTCCGGCTTTATCAGCGATTTGCCCCACTTTCAAGGGTTTCATCGAGTGGCCTATTTCGTGGAAGTTGTCTGGACTTTCAAACGTCAATAGCCCATGAACGGACACAAAACTTCTTCGTAACAAACAACTGTAGCTGACCTTAGTTAAATAAATATTAGGTTGGTTGTGGAGGGAGTTTTGAATTTACTCTCCGTATTGGAAAATTGGAATTGTCAACGTGTATGCAGAATTGTTATACATTAATAAAAACGACATCTTAAAAGTTTTAAAACGGACGCGACGGTGTAATAAAATGTTCTTCATTTTTTATTGAGAAATTATTTCTATGCTAAAAAAAGAATAACGCCGCGCTTCAGTAGTTTGTCTTCTCATTTAAGTTACGAGTAAATTGGTGCGCGTTGGCTCGAGTAAATAGGCTCTTAAATGGTTTCCAAAGTAAACTGGCCACAAAGACAGTTTTCGAGCATCAAGCGAGAGATAAGCTTACGTGCATTAGGCAAATTTTCTGAAAGGAATTTAAGTACTTTAATGCTTGGCTCTATTACACTGTATAAACCCCATAATATAATAGTTTATTACAAAAAACAGTAATTATTTTCTGTAGTGGTGAGACGTGAATGTTATGATGAATGCAAATAAAGTATAAATCAGATTAATCCCCGCTGAATACGTTACATCGCAGACCGCTCCCCCGTTGAATTAATATTCTCCCGACGTAGCTTTGACCACTAATGCAAGCCCCTACCACACTGCCAACGAATTTTATAAAAATCTGTTTAAGTCGAGAATACACGTAGTTTTAGTAGCTTGTTGTTAATAACATGACTTAAGTCTCAAGTCGTCAAGTAAAGGATCAAATTCAACCTTTGCCAGGTCATCGCAGCCTCGCCGTAATGAAAAATGTGATTAATGGCTTGAAAAAATACACTTATCTCTGGACGTCAGGCCGAGGGTCGGGGCTACGTTTATTTAAGATAAACCGACGCTGATAGCATGGATTTATCTGGTTTTTCTGTTTGTGTAATTATCACCTTTCTGAGAATTTAAGCAGCCTGTCGAGGTGTCTGGCTGTTTGCGTTTTTTTTTCCTCCCAGATCGTCCTTATTTCTGTCTTATCGTCCATCATCTTTACATCTGACTGCGCTTGGTTCTCCATAGCATAATATTTCAATAATCTCCGGCTGAAATACAGCCTCAGCTCCGCGGTATCTTTTATGCTTGACTGGCTTCTACCATCGAATAATGAAATCCTTGCCCGATTTTTGTAATTTTTCTCAATATTAATTTATAATATTTTATAACTGCGGCAAAAATAACGCAACGTGCCACGTTTCAATGCACACGGACACACATAACTGGAGCGTAATAAATTCTCGCTTTTGAAGTAACGCCAATCATATTATTTCACAGGCGAGTACAATAACTGGTGCGCGCCGATAATGTTTGTTACTCAATGGGATTATTTTGTGTGATCGTACTGATTGAGCGCGCTCACCTCAACCGCAAGCGAATAAAATTGTACACTTTAACCCTTTTATAATTAAGTCCAAAATGAATTGGCAGTGTACAAAAATTGGCCAGTTCATTTGGCAAGCGCATGCTTTCAAATTCGAGTATTGACGTGAACGCCTGCCAAGTTCGGAGTGGTCAAGTATCTGACCGAGTTTTATTAACGTGCAATGTATTTGCTTGCAGAATTCTGCTGGCTTTGCTTCGTGAATGGATTGCAAAACCTGCTAGTTGATTATTTATAAGTCGTCAATCCATGTAAGTCCAGTAGATCTAAGTATCGAAACACGCTTGTGAATGTATGTTTTTTTTTTCCTTTATTTAAGTGACTGAATCAAGACCATACTGATTTCATGGACCCAAGGAAACCGATTCTGGCAAAGTTATGTCTTCGTGCGGTTTGCACATTTAGCCAGTGCCAAGTAAAATTAGGTAACAAGTACAAAGTTTGTATAAATAATGATGAAATGAATTATATTCAATGCTTGATAGATGATATCCCCCGCTCCCCTTGAGTTTCAGTAAACATGTGGCACTTTACTGAGACCTCACGCGGACTTCTTGAGAGAACTTGAAGTGATGTTGCACTGTTTTGTTTCATTTACCTACACTAATGCACGTTCACGAACCCTTAATGGTTAATGTTACACCATTATTACACATAAATATTCAGCTAAACACAAATTAAGAAAATACAACAAAACTGCTAAAAATGACTCTTCAATTGTGTTCACAGGTGCTAACTTGGTTAAAATTCGAGTGCTGGTCGAAGGAGTAGGAACAGGCATGACAACCGGATTTTTTTTTTGTTGAGAAATCCAATAAACACTTACAATTACTCACTTTGTGGCCCATTAAGGGTTACTCTTCGTCCGACTGATGATGATGATCTACTCTTAGGCCGAGCACAATCGATTGAATGCCAGTCACTGCGATCATGAATCCTAAAGTTGTGCTCGCGTAACCAGACAATCTTGAAGAAGTTTTATGTAATTACATCTTTAAAGCAATCATAATTACTGATTATATACGAATAGCAAGCTAAAATAACATGTAATTTGGATGCAAAACAATTAACCTTGTTCCACGTTATCTGAATAGGAAACCTGAGTGTCTCAACATCACAATGGCACCATACATCACCGAATCACTAAGGCAGCTAACGCAACGCTTATTAGTTATTACTCAATGCGTTGTTTGGCATGTCTAGAGCCGGTGTAGCCGGTTCGCAACCTTGTACCCCTCCCCCTCTTTATACCAGCCCCCTCCCCCTCCTCCCTCCACCGCCCTCGATTCACTTTCACTAGCTCGGCTACTCAGGCCAATGCTTCGGCCTCTCTCGGCCTTCCTCGGCCGTCTTCGGTATTTCTGTATACGAAGAATTTGAATAACAAAAATGTTTCCTTGTGGCAGCTTGGTGGTTTCGCAAGAATTTGTTTGTATGGATCCGCGTTTTCAATGAAACTAAATGCGAACTCTTTTGTCGTGAAGTTGCTTCCAAAACGGATATGTTTTAGAAAAGTTTCGCTAGAGGTAGAGAGGTACTATTGTATTCAAACTGTTTCCAAAAGAAACTATGTGAAGTATGACAAAGCATTCATACACAAACAATTTGATAATAATCATTATCTTAAATTAACAGCTGTTTTAATTTGACTGACGAAATACTCGTAGAAGGTTAAAAATCTTATAATTGATTCCGTGACAACACTACGCTAAATATTTCAGATGTTTTATACAAAGAATCTTAATTAACAAAGTTTTATTTTGCTTCCTTTGACAATTTTAATTACCGAACTAGTAATGCATCGTCGATCCAATCAGCTAAATGTTTCGGCCTTCTCATCACATTCAATTAAATTATATATGTATATCAATGGATCGTATTAAATTTTATGGAACAATTTAAATAATTTAGTCATTTCGTTTGATGTTAAATAACAAAGCGGCCTCAAGGTGCGGCTTAAAATGTTTACGTCACACCGAAACTGCCTAAAGGTTAATCTAATTATAGCCTAATGTTGACCCTAAAAATAACTGGTAATGAGAAAACTAAACAATTATTTGTAAGCGTAGTAACAGTACAAGTGTTTTTATTAGAAGTCTCTGATGACTAACGCGTTGATGTCTTTTAAATGACTTGATGTTACGACATGAGCTTCACACATCATGTGAATATATTTTTCACGCCAACTTTAACCAAATACCATTCACTGTTTAATATAAATACTGCGTGTTTTCATAAATTGGTTTTATTTACAAAACACGTAGTTTGCGTAGTTTTTATTAATACTAATGAAGCCGCAAACATGACCAATAATTATAAATTTAACCTTTAACGTTATTGCGAATGACTGTTTACAAGCTAAATAATATTTTATCAGGCAAGCAATTTCAGTTGATCCTATCAAACTCTAATTATAATTTCGTGTGCGGAAATCAAAAGAATGTTAACCTGTGTAATGTGTAACAAAAATCCAAGATGGCTGCAGGACCGGTTTATGCAAATATCATATGATGCGTAAAAAATTACGACTATCCGAGGTGCGGAAGACAAACTGAATGTCACTTGATAACCTTCTGGACCAAACTGACCAGATAGGATATCGTCACATACTGTTCAAGTTTATAAATATTAGGTCCGAGTAACGTACGAATATAAGTCTATCTATCTGCCTAGCCCTTTCCCAACTATGTTGAAGTCAGCTTTCCGTCTAACCGGATGCAGCTGAATACCAGTATTTACTTGGAGCGACCTCCACAACCCAGTAACTGGGTAATACGATACCCCTTGGTAAGACTGGTCGGCTTTTCGGGCTTCTGACGAGCCGTAATGACTGACAAAAATCCAAGAATGACAGCCGTGAACAACGGCTTAGCGTGCTTTCCGAGGCACGGAGGAGTCTTGGTATATAAAGTTTGTCACCCATCGTTATTGATTTTTATTTGACGTAGTTTTTGTCGTACCTACAGGGTGGAAGGGACATCGATCCGTAGCCTGTTACCATGCATTCAGTACATCATTATTGACACCCCGCGTTAAGAAATTTTGTCGGTTATTAAAAAAAAAATCGCTGTTCCATACATTTTGACCGAGTAGGTATTGCACTTCTGTAGGAAACAGCTGTTTTTTTTAAATTACCGACGAGAAATTTCAACGCACGGGGTCAAGTATGATGTACTGAATCCATGGTAACAGGTTTCGCGTCGATGTCCCTTCCACCCTGTATATTAGACATAAAAATGCAGACGAAAGACCGTGTAGCGTTTCTGATTTTGAATCAGCCACATTCTGACCTTTGGGTAAGGATAGAGGTGAAATTATTGTTTATAAATAAGATGTTTAGTCAATCCCAAAGATGTGTGCTGATGTGGTAGAACCGAAGAAGAACAGAAACTATGGGAGTGAACTGTGGATACCTTCTGCTTGGAAACATAATATCATTAATCAATCCCAAAGTTGTAATTCTATAATCAATTTAAGGTCCTGAATAAACTCTACATCAACCTTAAACGTTATGCTGGTACGGATTGTGAATCATGATGTGGTAATACAGAATCTTAAAACGATAAAATCTTAACTAACCCTCCGAGAAAAAGGCTTGATGTTATTCTATGTTTGTAAAGCGAAATAAATATATTTTAGGGCTTGAATTGAGTGCATTGTAGTGAAAGAAACTTTTTAATACCGAGCTTAAAATAGGAATTCGGGGATGACGTCATGGCAGGTGGCGACCGGTTCTGCAACGTCCTTGTGAAGCGGACCCTCGCAAAAACCAACACAACAAGAATAAAAAAAACTGTAGCTATCGTACAGTCGACAAAAGAGATAAGTATCTGGGCACGACTACGGGAAAGCATAGTCACGGTATTACCTTATAGTAAACCTTACAGTTACCTCATTGGCCTAGTGATTGCAAGCACTACTGTTGAGCATGAGGTCCCGAGTTTGATTTCCAAGTCGGGCAAAGTGTTATTGGGATTTTCCATTAGGAATTTCTTAGTAGCAGCCCGGAGTCTGGATCAAAATCAAAATCAAAATCAATTTTTTTTTATTTCACATAAACCTACATGGGCACTTATGAAACGTCAGAAGCTAGGTTCCAATTGGTCGTTTCCTATGGAGAAGAGCCGGCAAGAAACTCCATGGTTACTCTTTTAGAAAAAAGAGCCTACAACGTTCTCACATTCACAAATTAAAAAAGAATCTATATAAAATATTACTAAAGTAATAAAAATAAAAACCTACATATTTAAACCAAATGACAACATTGTCATTACAACTGTAAAAAAAAAACTGAATAGATATTCTGTCCACAAGTCACTAATATATATTTTAAATTAAAATTTGTAGGTTATGTCAAAGTATGTAAAAAACAGAAATAAAAATCGTAATTTAGGAGCAGTTAATAGACGTTCACATAGTTATGCCGTTAATGAGGTACCAGGGAAGCCACATGTGCAGAAGGAATTATTGCCAAACTTCCTTGTCTTCAACGTAGTCCTTAATCTTATAGTATGCTTTTTTGATTAGGACACGTTTGATGTGGGTTTTGAACTTTCCATCGCTAAGTTCTATAACCGACTTTGGCAACTTGTTATAGAAGCGGATACTGTTTATAAGAAACGACTTGCTTGTTTTAGTTAATCTAAATTTGAGTATCACAATTTCATGTTTACTACGTGTATTTATATTATGGAAATCCCTTCTTATTTTGAAAAGTCCTAAGTTTTTGCGAACATATAAATTGGATTTGTGCCCGGTTGATGGCAATAGGCTCGCCCCCTGTTTAATGTGACTTAAACATGACTGGCGCAATGGGAATACTACAGGTACTCCTCTGCCTAACCCTCTGGGGATTATAAGCGTGATGTGTTACGCAAAGTACAAAAACGTTGCAACTTTGAGAAAATAACTATTTCAAAATAGTATGTAATCGATAATGCTATGTTCGTAACACCATAAAATATCTATTTATCAAATCAAATCATTTATTTCAGATAAATATCCATAGGTAATTTTTTCATGTCATAATACAAAATAAAATAAAATAAAATCGCAAACTTATAGAATTAAAATCAAAAATAAAAACAAAATTATAATCAAAATTAAAAATTAAAAACAAAATTAAAATCAAAATTAAGATCAGAAATTAAAAATAAATTATCATAAAAGTTAAAAATAATATCTACTTTAAATAAGTAAGATACCTAGGTGGTAGGTGCTGTATACCTAAAAGTTTTTAACCCATGTTATGCTTTATTACGCCAAATTTTGACATAGCTCGTCTGAGAGTATCTTTAAGGTTACTAAAAACTTATTAAGTAGGTAATCAATGGTAATCAATCAATGACGATGAATATTGTCAGCGTCCCTACTGCATGCAAACATGTTTAGTTTTTGCCTGTACACCTAATTCTTTTGTTGATTGTACATACTTAAAATAAATAACCTACATACTTATGTGTATGTAGGAAGATAAACTATTTACCTGTACATTAATCGTATTCCGGTGAACTTTGCCTTTTAAAATAATAGGTAATAAGTTTAAATTTGCTTTTAGATGTTTGATTAAAATTCACGGCAGGGAATTGATAACAACAATTTTAGATTATCTGACCCATCCATTTCGGATAAGCCCAACTTTAAAGGTTTCGACTAAACTAAATTGTAGTTGAGCCTGCAAACGACAGCTACTCAATTATCACAACTAACCAAGTTTATTCGAACATCGGATAAGGGATAAGGGGGGGGGGGGGGGATAATATTTGCAAATTGTGTATAACGTCAAAAGGCAAAATAACTATATCATTATCCAATACAAAATAGAGATCGCGATAACTACTGCACATGCTACTTTCAGCCTTATTATCAAATTAATAAATGCTATAATAGCGAACACATTAAATTGGCATAACGTTACAAGAGTTGGCAGCTGTGCGGAATTTCGGCGAACCTCGTTTGTTTGACGAAATCACGTCCTGATGGCAGCGAATATCGACCATCGAGCTGTTATTACCACAAATTATGTAAATGTACGCAGAGTTATCAAATTAACGTTTCCCTCCTCCAATTAGTGAAATAACCACTGGAATACTGGAATCCATTCATTGAATTCACTCCGATATGAAAGGTGGTGCCCATTCAGTCTTCTAGCCTTTTGATAAAGCTAACCCACGTAACAATTTTGATTCAGCTTTTAACAACGAACCAATTATTTTTTACAATAGTAAATCTAAACAGAATGAAACAATTTTCATTGATGCGTGGCGTGGGTTCAACATTGAGAGTGTTAATCCTTTTTTAAATTAATGAATAGGCCGTATTAAAATATTAAATATGAAACTGATTTTGCCAATCAACATAAACAAAAACTATAATTACCTACTATACTAATCAAATATAAACATAAACAAAACATCATCACGCCTTGTTTACCCGAAGGGTTGGGCAGAAGTGTACCTATAGTACACCTACAAATTGCCTGTTATGTTTAAGTCTCACGTAATAGGGGGCGAGCATATTGCCATAAAATATAAATTGTGATAATATGAGTACACAAACGTCTCATTATTAATTAATTGAGGACAAAATTACGAGGGGATGCATTTAATTTAACATCTTAGTATAAACTCTTGATGAGTTTCATTGAATCTATTACGATTTCAGAGCCTTCGTGATCCCTCTAATGAAATCTGTAAAGAACATTATCTTGGCAATTTATTACGCCTTGAATATTAGCTAAGTTTTAGAGTTATAGCACCGCATAAGAAACTTTTATATCCGCATCGGCAACTTGCTGTCGGCGACGAAAATCGTTATAAATCTTTTGCCATTTCTCCAACAGCGTCGAAAATATTTCTGGCTAAATTCGTTGGGTAGCTCGTGCGAAAACCGTTTAACTTCTTAACTTTCATATAAAATAGGTAACCGGTGGTTTACTAACAGCCAAGTTCTATTAAGGCGGTTTCAATTGTGACGAAGTCGGCGACTTTGTAAAGCAATTATCTTGCAGGTATTATATTACTTAATATCTAAATGTAACGCCTACTTGTGTGTCTGATTCCAATTTGAAAGTTTTCGTGCCTTTACTTGTTATTCAATAGCTTCGTGTAATTGTTTTGTTCTATCAAATAAAATAAGGCTGGTGACGTTAAATCGATAATTCCACTAGGCTCAATTCAAACTTCACTGATATAACTCTTGGCTTTCGACACGTTATTTGCTTCAATAAATATTTAAAAAAATAAATAAAGAGAAGAGCATTTAAGAATATAGTTCTGATTTAGTTATGGGAATTTGTAAAGCAGAAAACAGTTAAAGTAAAGCGTTTCATAAATAAGTCGTCATAAAATAAAAAATCGTTAGCTGCAATTACCTTCAAATTAATATTTTGATGAATTAATTGGTTGCTTATATTCTTTGTCATCTAATAAACTGTTCCTTGTTCCTTTATTAAAAAAAAAACCGGCCAAGTGCGAGTCGGACTCGCGCACGAAGGGTTCCGTACCATTATATCTATAAAAACGGCAATAAAATCACGATTGTTGTATGGGGGATCCCCTTAAATATTTGTTTTATTTTAATTTAATTATTTATTTTTAAAGTGAATATATAACTAAATATTCTGTGAATATTTCAAGCATCTACCTGTTGCCGTTATCAATATCGAGCAAAACGAGCAAAAAAAATCACATTTGTTTTATGGGAGCCCCCTTAAATATTTATTTTACTCTGTTTTTTAGTATTTGTTGTTATAGCGGCAACAGAAATACATTATCTGTGAAAATTTCAACTATCTAACTATCACGGTTCATGAGATACAGCTCGGTGACAGACGCACAGACAGACAGACAGACGGCGGAGCCTTAGTAATAGGGTTCCCGTTTTACCCTTTGGGTACGGAACCCTAAAAATGATTGTTATATCAACTAGATACAAATATTTTTACGTCAGTAAAATCAGAGTACGTATGATAAAAACATTGTGAGGTCATATCTACATATCACCGAGTGTACGGCCTTGCTGTGTCGTGGCTTATTTATGCAGGAATTCCATCTACAAAGAATATGTATCACCTACAATAATCTCTTTCTAGATACGCCTTAACCAAAGCAAACCAAGACTTGAACACGACGCTAGTAAACTTCTACGTCCGGGTACGTCACAAAGAAAATGACGAAACCTCTTTGCTTGTATATTTTTCTAGCCATCTCCCCATCTCCAAATTAATTATTTCTGTGACGAAATCACGTCACGGTTTATCGTGCAACCGTAAAGTTGCTCCGGTTTATTTTCTGTTCTTTTTTGACCTCTTTCTACCTTAAAGGTCCATGTTTGTTTGAACTAATAGTCGTTATGCCTCTAGCGGTTGCCTGACAAAAGACTCCGTTGAGTATTTTCACGTTGTTTGAACCCGCAAATAATACAGACATAGAATCGGTTACAAACAATACACTTGGAAAGACTTTCATCGTCAAAATGTGTGAAATAACGGCAATAAGTCGCCAAAACCTTTAAAATGTCGAGTCTCAAACTTTCTTCGCTTGAGTACAAAGGGCCTAAAGGGGAGGTTTCACTTCATTCCTTCTGATCTGCATGAACCCTTCAACGAAAACAAAACAACAAACAAATACGCGGAGGCTTCGTAAAAGCCGTCACATAAATACCTACTTCGCGTGTGTTTTACATTCCTTTGCTTCCCGGATGCAATCGATCTTGAACGGGACTGAATGCTGTTTTATTCGCACTCATTTTTATAGTTGGGGAAAATGGAAAAGTCGATACACTTTTACGATGTAACGTTTTTGTACCAATTGAGCGAAGGATCACGTTAGCGCTGCAATTGTTACAACTTACAGATCTATTAAAATATTTTTGTTTTCTTTATTTAACTACCTATAGCAAAGGCAAAGTTTCCTCGAATGAATAAAAAGGTTTTTATAAAGTCTTCTTCTACTCAGAACTGTCCATTAAACTTTGTCTACAGCTTTCGATTATTTTGTAAATATTTGACTCACTTTGCGGCCGACTCGGCCCCAGGATTTGACGGCTCAAACCTTTTTAGTCATTCAGAATTCAATACAGACATTTGGACGAACTGAGTATCTACCTGAAAACCGCCTACGGCCATATTGAATTAGACATTTTATAAATAACTAGATGGCGTAGAGTATACATATTAATTATGTATATGTATATATATCAAACGCATGGTAGTGTGTGTAATGTTTTTTTTAAATTTATTTATGTTGTTCTTAACGCATATTATAAAACACTTAAACGCTAAACATAATTAGCTTTCTGCATAGAAACTTTAACTGTGCCTTTCATACTTCTCCGTCCGTGTAATTTTCGTAAAAAGGGGTGCAAAATTTTTTGCTTCACGCATTTATTTATACTAAAGGAAATCTGTACCTACATTTTTAATATAAGTAACTTTATGTAACTTTTTAATGTACGGTGTTCTGTGTATTTTATCATTATAATGAAAAATTGTGAAAAGCGTTATTGATTATTTTTTTTGCTTATATTGACTTCGTGTAGAGCTAATAATAAAAGTTTTGTAATCCAAATGATATTAATGTTCATCACACTCTCTTAATTAGAGTTTATTTCCGCAGATTACAAATTGTATAGTTTCTAAACACTAATATGCAATAAGTTGACATTGTTGATTTAGAAACTACTTTTCTAGCAATTTCACTAACAGGTTAGTCAACTGGTCTCAAATATATTATTATGCCTTTTAAGTAATATACATGGTACAACGGCTTCAATACGCCTTGAAGCAAAACACTTTCCCCCTTATTACAAAACAAGGTTTATCTTCAGACCCAGGTTTAAAACATGGAGCCATTATGGAATTTCGAAGTTTATTCCGACTATGGTAAAGTTCCTAAACACAAAACTGACAACTTAGTACCGAACTAAGTTTTCAGTTTTGTATAAAGAACGGTATTTCAATCACTGTTACGTTCTTATTACAAAAACTGGCTGCATGGTTTAAGCCATGTCAAAATATAAATCTTGTTTTGTAATAAGGCGGTTTCCGTTTAAACATGGCAATACTGATAAACACATATTTTCTAGAAAATTCCTTGACACTACAATTAGTTGCATGGTCTGTCCTGGTAATTAGTTCGGTACACCCGCGCCACAGAGTATTTAGATGCAGAAGATTCACTATAAAATGATAACAAGTTAATGCACTCGAACCTCGAAACAATAACATGCAACATTCATAAATGCAGTGGTGGTTCGGTTTATTTCCGGTGTTATACCATGCGTGTCTACTTTACATAATTAGTTTGCGGGGAACTTTAAGTTAACAGAGTTTATTGGTGGGACGAGAGAATGTAACACAGAGCAGTCCACCCGCATCACTACATAATTTGTTAAGGGAAGTCTGCCAGTCACGTCTGCTTATTTGAAAGAGCTAATCACACAAGAGAGAAGTGGTGGCCCAGTGGTAACAGCACCGACTTACAAGTTTTTAGGTCGTGGGTTCGGACCCAAGCAGGCGCTTTAGTTTGTGTAAATAATTTCGTCACCACTGCTCTCAAAACGGTGAAGGAAAACATCGTGAGGAAATCGTCATGTCCTAGAAACAAAAATTCTAAGACATGTGATATCTACCAACCCGCAGTGGACCCGCGTGATGGATTACGGCCCACTCCCTCTCGAAGAGGACGGCCTGTGTCCCAGCAGTGGGAACATTAGGTATAGGCTGATTATGTAATCACAGAAAGTGCTTAACGAACTTTCATCAACTTTTAACCAAAAGTTGTTTCGCGGTATTTCGTTTTGTTATCGACAGGTACCTAAATGAACTTCTAGTCGTGGGTGGGAAGCCAGGATATGTCAGTTCGCCTTCTCTACAACATTACTCTGTGGTCTCTGACTAGTTGCTAGTTAGTTCCTGCGGCTACTGAGTGAGTGAGTGTGTGACACTTTCAGTTGCGAGCACTTGACGACCTCGGCCCACCACACCTTGTCGCCGACTCGCCGTTCACATGCCATACCTGCGCATGATTCGTGATCTAAACTTGTTTATCAACACTGCTCTGCACATTTGCGTCGATTATTCTTTGGCAATATTAGAAACTTGTACGACTTGTTTTGGCGTATACCTATTTTGCATATTAATTTGTTGAGACTGGCTTGATTACTTATGCTGAATTCTAATGGAT
The DNA here is from genome assembly GCA_963921375.1 of Tiliacea citrago. Lineage (NCBI taxonomy): Eukaryota > Metazoa > Arthropoda > Insecta > Lepidoptera > Noctuidae > Tiliacea > Tiliacea citrago. The sequence goes on from OY992784.1 coordinate 17,369,015, forward strand.
GTCTGCAGAATATTATAAAACTTTTAATTTTATAACGTGAAATTTCGACAAAGCCTTAAATGTTATGCCAGGTATAAATATTGAAGTAACTAGAGGTGAAGAACTGAATAAAATATGTATACGATATCTTCTCAAGAAAATATATTCAGATATTTACTTGGGAATATACGTTTACATATTTTACCTACCTAGAAAGTTAGTAACATTGGCATTACATAATCGTCGTACATCTAAGAAATTCCAAAATTAACCCCAAGTAGGCGTTTGAAAGCATAATATCCCTACAATAAACACGAAATTAATATAATCAAGAATAGATGTAATGTAGCTCAGATATGTTTACTATGTTTACTCAGGGCGTGGGAGAGAATAAACAATAACTTTAATATAATCTCCATGGTAGAGAACGAAAACACAGTGTTTCACCTTTGGGATATTCATCACACGGATAGACTTTCCGAAAGGTCAATATGTCGCACTAACGCCTCCATTTATTTCAGCTCCGAGACTTTATGGTTCCTGATAAAAATAGAAATGGCGGTCCGGCAAAAAAAGTTCTTCAATTTCGATAATTGAATTTGAATGTCATACAATACCACTAGGATCGGCACGGCGGCGTCCTAAATATAGCCACAAAAAATTCGACATAGATCCTTAATTTGATTTGGCAAAAACTCAAAGACCAGTGCTATTTTTTCGCGCAAAATAATTTATCAACGGAAATGTTTCGAGCGTCCCACTAAATTAAAGGCACCGAAAAATCGTACAGTCACCCGGTCGATTTCCAATGTCATTAACAGAACTGAAGAGTGTCTGTAGCTGGCTGAGGGCGCTCGGCCCACGGATTCGGCTCTTTGTGAATTTCTCGATTCGTCATGGGGACGGTACACCGGCTTAATGGGAAATGCTTGACAATGAACGCGGAAATTCCGGTGTGCAGCAGCTGTGTCCTATCCAATTATTTTCGCGAATCACAGCGCGGTCGTTGGTGCTGTTAATTTTAAGAGCAAATACGTACGAAGTACGTTTTTCGTATTATTTTTTCGCTTGTGACCGTACACTGAGCAGGATATAGTTTGACTGCAAATATTATGTTTATTTTTCTAAACATTGTTTGGCCCTGAGATCATCAGTGTATTGTACGAGAAGGTGCGGTGATTACGTCACCTAAATCTAATTTTGTACTAGTATTTCTAATTCAAGACTGCCTCATTGGTCTAAATGTCGCAAGCGCTACTGCTGAGCATGAGGTCCTGGGTTCGATTCCCAGGTCAGGCAAAGTGTTATTGGGATTCCATTACGAATTTCTCAGTAGCAGCCCGGAGTCTGGATTTGTGCCCGGTTGATGGCAATAGGCTCGCCCCTAATTACATGGGACTTAAGCATAACTGGCGAAATGTGGGTGTACTGTAATAAATTTAATCAATATTTTTTTATTAAAAGGAAAAAACTCAATTTACAGAAACTTTTTGATCGCTAACAACTGCATTAGTTATAATACTGTGTTGCAGTCATTAACGCACACCTCCAAAAAGTCAAGAGAAAAGCTGAACTAAAAGAAATTAAATTAAAAATAATACAAATAAGAATAAAAATATTCAAAATGAATAATTAGAACTTAAAATTAAAACTAAAACTGATCATAATTTTCACTGTACAATTTATGTGAAATTCTGTGTTTTTATGGAAGGATTGTGTAGTTTGTGCGTTGAGTGGTTGTGTGTGTGTGTATGTGTGTGTGTGTGGGCGTGTGTGAGGTATCAGTTTGCGCAGGGGGGTATGTGATTGCGAATGTTAGACATATAAAGGGCAATTGGAAAGTGAGTTTCAGTATTTTCATAATATATGATTCTAATTCATCATAAGTAAGAAGCGTATGAAGCCGTAATCCTTCGACATTCTCGCAAGTACAGTGGATATAATATATTGAGTTGTTTATTTACTTGATTAAACAAAGTGGAGCTAAGAAAGTGATATTGCCACCGAACAACATGAACTCTGGCAGATTCCACCTGGAGACTCTGTCAGATCTGCGTTTTTGGGTAACGACAAAAGGATCGTAAGGAAGGTCTAAGTGTTTACGCTGCACGACAAGAAGAAATGCGTGTCTGACTATTGGTAACTCGCAAAGAGCGTACAGTTCACAAGTTGGAAATCGAACAGGTTTGTGAGTCATGACTTTAACACCGCCTGTACCCTTTCCAGAAAGAGCATTAAGAACTTCCCAGCCCCACCCCAAGCTGCAATATAATATTTAAAGGATGGAATGTGCCAGGGCGAAATATACTGTTCGTAGTGTGCCAAAATCAGCAGATGTTCGCAGGTTTTTAATAGGTACACCTCTGCCTAACCCTTCGGGGATTACAGGCGTGATGTTATTTCCAATTCGATGCCTGGGACTAAGTCGCTAGGACCCATAGCTTGACTACAATCACTTATTTATGCAGAGACGCCAGCAGGTCAAGCTACCCGAAACAGTAAATTTTTTCCAATCAACCTTGAACCTTAAGCTAGAACGATAAAGTTGAAAATCTTTTAAAGAAATTTGACAGATTGTAGATTGTTTGATGGGCTGGCGTCTGTACAAAGACAAAATAATTCAAACTTGTTAAGACTAGACAAGACCTACTTAATCGTTTTTATCGTTGCTTCCAAAAAAGGGTTATCGAATTAGGTATCAGATGTAAAGATTATATGTCGTGAGAAACTTGAGTGTTTGCACGAATGAAGTAAATAGAAGAACCTTATTGTTATTATATCTGTTAAATCTTCGCCTTTGCTTAATCTTCGTGCAAGAAAGAACCAAGAGTATCAAAGTAAAAGAAATAAATAGTGCAGAACTTTAAACTGCATAATTATACTCTGTTACTGGCGATTATCTCATCTATCTTCATGATGTGGTTCCGTGGTAGATCAAACTTGTTATTTCAAAACTCAATTAGGTACACAATAGCAATCTAAGTCAGAGCTTAGGAAGTCACTTAAGTTAAGCCTGTATAGCTCCCAACTTTAATTGGCTTTTGAACAAAATTACCTGGATTAAACACTTGAAAATTACTTTACAGATATGAAATTAATTTACGGAATTAGAGGGAACACGTCGACAGAACAAAAAGCTCAAATAATTATGTATCATAGTTTTACACGACATAATCTATGTCGTTAATTGAGTGTTGAGTGAATAATAAATGATCCGTCGTTCAACTGCCGCAGGAGACGCCCCGGGCGTCGGGAATCGCAGGCCGATTCCCGGCCACCGTAGGCGCGGGCTTTCGGACGGTGAGCGATGGGTAGCTCGCCGTCCGATAAGAACCAGGCCCGGGTCGACGGCGCGTTGTGTTCCACGCGCGCCTCAAAGAGATGTCAGCACCAATTGACGGGGTCCGAAAGGGCCAATGCCTGCCAGGGTTACGAGCCTGTCCGAAAGGGATATCGTGGCCATGGCACACAGGCATCTGAAGGAACACGGGTGGGTTTTAGTCAGGAAAAGTCTGACACGCCCTCCCGCTCCGCCCAGAGTGGGAGAAGTTACTTGATAATTTGCCACCCAAAAAAAAAAAAAATCCGACGTTCAAAGAAACATGATTGAAGTTGACGATCATGATTTCGTGAGTTCTACCTGGTTTGAGTACCACGTAGCCTTTTGTACATAGATTATGTTGTTTAAAATAAAAATCACGCATGGGAAAAGATACAAATAAAACCAGGAAACATGTATCAAGTCCACGATAAATTTAAAGTAATCGATTGCAGTTAAAGGTACAAACAATCGGAAAACTATGAACTGGAGTAACTTCAAGGACTGATTACTTAACATTTAACGTCAAGCTTTACAAATAATACTACATTGACCTCGGACTACAATTCGAGCATAGCAATGAGAAACATTTTTAAATAACTTGTAACATTTAATAAGTGCAAAATTTTCGAACTGCAGTCGATTTACGTCAGAATGTTACGAGTACCAGCATGTTATCAAAAACTTTCCAGACACATTTTATTTGCCTGCATGAACAAAATTATTGAATAAAAACTGTAAAACTGTTTTTTTTTTCAGCAATACTTGCTTAATACTTTTTTTTCTAAACTACTTTTTGGTTCCGTGTGGTGCCGGACGTAAAGAATAGCACATCCAATTTCATAGCATCCAATTTCTTCCCGTCGGTGTTGTAAAAGGCGACTAAGGGACTTACTAGAGAATATGCAGCAGCGTTCTCTATGCATTTTAACATCATACTGCGATCGCCAACCCGCCTGCCAAGCGTGGCGATTATGGTAACCCCTCCAAATGTTGGGTGAGGCATGTGTCCAGCAGTGGACGTCGTTCGGCTGTAATTATGTTGACTTTTTTAAGGGAAATTTGATACCTATATATTTAATTCTTAACATTATTATAAACTACTTTTTGCCCGCAGCTTCGCTCGAGTTAAATTAGAATTTGACAATCAATTCTGGTTGTACACTGCTTCTTGTTTGGCGTTTGGCTTCAAAAAATAATATAATTCAATCATGATTCAAAAAACACGTGGCGCCACTGCCTGGCTATTATCATCAGAACGTTATTGTTGTTTTCCTCGGGGACAGTACTTTTATTCGGGAAGAAAGGTACCCTATGTCCGTTTCTGTACACCTGACAACATTTAAGCAAAATTCCAGGATGATCGGTTCAGTGGTTTAGGCGTGAAAAGGTAACAAACAAACTTACTTTCGCATTTATAATATTAGTTAGGATTAAAGTCGCTGTTTTGTTGTTCGTTGTTCTCCTATAATGGAAGTAGAATCAAGTGTACGTTGGAAGGGGCAACTAGAATCAATTCAAACTCCTTGTAAATACGCAACGTACTATCACAAAAGGATATAAATGATTTTACCTTACGTTGTTTGCAATTTGTCGGTCAGTGTCAGGTTACTAACACCAAAATAGTAACAAAATTATGAACCTTCTTAGTCTGAAATAAAGTTTTATTTAATTTAATTTTATAACAGATATGTATTTACTGAATTATAATCATTGGAATCATTATTACATCTCTAAGTTAGATTTGTTCCATTGAATGACTTTTTCATGAAATCATTAAATGAAAATCAGACTCGGAAAAGAAGCTTCAATAAGTGACACGTAATATGAATTCCTAGACGGTGCAGCCGGCTGCGATGAATATTGCCTCACTCACCTACAAAGCATATTTCATTATGAGCCGTTTTTGTGTCGCAACTTCACTAACTTTATTTATCCCTGTAAGTAGCTATAAGATTCTGTTAAGAAGCACTTTAAAGCACTTGCTTGGAACTAGTTGGATTTTAACATCTTACTTGCACTATTTACGCATTAGGTACTTTTAGATACCAAGTTTCATCAACTTCGGAGAATCCTACGAAAATTCTGGCATGATGACTTAGATTTCTTTATAAGGAATTGCCTGAACTGAGACTGGGATACAAGCTTAGAAGTGGAAAGTTACAGAAAAAGCCTTTGCACAGGACAGGATCAAAATAGTTTTGCTAGATTAAAAACAATAAAAATTGCATTTCATTGCAGTCGTATCTGTGCATCGTGTAGAGTGAAAACGACTCCCGACTATTTTTATTTATTCTAGAGAAGTACCGTGTAAGCATGTCACTTGCAGTTTTATCACAACAAACCATCCAGTTTCTAGTCTCCTAGTCATATATCTCTAAATCTTAATGTGTAGATAGGTACAACATGTTTGATATGATCCGTTTTAGACAAAATTGCGTTTCCACGAATGACTGTTAAATGTTTAATCTGATCACTTCATCAAGGAGAAAGTTGTTGTTTTTGTTTTGAAACGGTTAGTAAAATTGGTTTGAGTCAGATTGTAAATTACAACAAATATTTGCGAACTGGTTTAGTTACTTTCATTGATTAACTAATTCTTGATACAATTATTTTAATAAATTGAGAGAGATAGGGGTTTCCTATATCAAACTAATTTGATTTGCCTTATTTTTGTAATTAAATCTCAGGTACAACATGAAACTTTAACAAATACGTTATTGTTTACTAAGGAAGGTATCCAAATATATTGTTAATTTTATAACATTGGTCCTTAGGTAAAGTTGAAGGGGCACGGTTCGAGCGATTAAGTTAAACTACGCTTACAACGGTTAGTCTGCAGATGGGTGACCATCTTTACGTACCGAGACACCTCCGTGCCCTCGGAAATATGTTAAAAGCCGTTGGTCCCAGCTGTCATTCGTGGATTTATGACAGTCGTTACGGGTCGTCAGAAGCCCGAAAGTCTGACAACCAGTCATACCAAGGGGTATCGTGTTACCCAGTAACCGGGTTGAGGTGGTCAGATAGGCAGTCGCTCCATGTGAAATACTGATATTCAGCTGCATCCGGTTAGACTGGATGCCGACCCCAACATTGTTGGCAATAGGCCAGGCCTGCTGCTTGGGCTGGGGGGATGGTCCTTAGATTTCGTTTTCTGAACAGCTTTACTTAAATCCATATTTTGCTACAAGCAATATTTTTAGTTCGCAATACAATACGCTCCAATAATTTCTGATATAGACATCCTACATCTGATTCAGTTTAAATGTACAATATCGCGAGTTCTCAATATTTATCGATAGAGCGAACGGGGAATTTCAATATTGTCTCGGGTCGGGCCTCTCTGGCGTGGATTGACGCAAAAACTACCTACGAGTAGAACGGGTAAGATATTTTCATATACGGCGGAACCAAGGCGGAGCAAGTAATATGTAGCTAAAAATGTAAGCTCCATTTTTCTTGCCAGTTCTTAAAAGTTATATCGCTTTGGTTTTAAAAATTGTGCCATAAGGATATGATGGTGCGATTTAACGTTAAGCTTATGGACTAGGTTTTCGGTATAAAGCGTGGCTTATAGCATTTGATGATTTTGTATTTTTCATCATTTGGTAATAACATTTCTTGGGAATATTTTTCTAATTTTGTTTTTTAGTCTCTATAAAATGAAATAACCTTATCATATTTTTTTATTTAAATGTTTTTTTTGCTGTTTGGACAATCTTGATGTTGACTGTAACTGTATTGTATGAATATATATTTAGTTTAGTATATGCGAAACCCGAAACACGTGTCTAGTATTTTTATGTAAAAAATTTATGTACAAAATGTCAAAACTGTATCATGAAAAATCACAAAGTTATAAGGTTGTTATGTTACCGGGTTGTCCGTACAAAAACATGCTAACGGCGCCCCCGCGCCTCCAGGGTCGTCTTGCACTCATTGATAATAATTTGGCAGTAGGTACCTAAACGTACGGCGATTGTATAATTGTAAGTAATTAAATGGTGATAACATTTTCCATCACACTTAAATATTTTTGGGACAAAATATAACATGGTGTAAAAATGATTGAAATCGATTCAGTTCCTTATTCTGAACAAACTATATTCAGATTTCGCATATACTAAAAATAATGTTGTATATCCTGCAATACCTACCTAAGTACTGCTCAGTCAAGCTACAAGAAATAAGTAACTTAGAATTGTAGGTATAGCAAGCTGGTTATGGTTCGTGATTAGTGCGCCTGGCCTACCTAAATACTAGAGATATTATTAACGACTCACGGTGCATTGCAATAATCAGATATCTGGTTATGTATTTATGAATACCTGGCACTTATCTAACCATGTTGAAATTCAAACGGTTAAGAAATCAAGCGTGAACGATGTGGAATCTAGCACAAACATACTACTTACACGTACCTTCTGTAAGTTTTTGTAAAGAAACGTGTGGGGGGGTTATGACAAAAAAATAACTGCCCAGTACGATATAGGAACTGAATATTTCATTAACACAGAACAATCTGTGCCACTGCTCTACAATAGACATTTTTACAACAGCTTTAGTTAGATTTAACGAAACCATTCGTCTCAAATGCTTATGGTTGAACGGTTGTCGAAAAACGAGTGAAAAACCCGATTCACGGAACCCACAACAAAAGAAAAAAAAAACATTTTTATCTGTGGATGCGTGAATGATTCATGGGTTTTGCCGTGTGCAGTGAGTCGGCATTGCGTGGGTTGTATGCGGCAGTGCGCGTGTGAAGCTCTGTCTACCCCGTGACCCGTCCCGCGTCGTGAGCATAAGGCATTGCGTTGCGGTCACATTCCTCGCGTGCCAGTGTCGCCTGCCCGCAGATAGGGCTGCCAGTCCCAAACAAAATGCTAATCGTGACAGGACGGGTGACATGTCGGCGCTCTGCTGGGACAGGCAAGGGCCGACATTATCGTGGATTAACAACAATGAGGAACATTTTGGGCCCTGTCGGGCCCAAAAGATAACGAACACGTAAGATACGATTTGCATTTCATTGCCATTTTCATCTACCAGTTTTTTAAGTCTAGTATATATGATAACACCATTTTATTAAAGTAAAACTATAATAAAAGCCTTGTTGAAAAAATATATATAAATCTCATGGTTGCACAAGCACAATTCAAAAGTATCGTCTAGAATTTAATAGAAATCCGGGTAACCCTAGCACCAGCTGTTGGCTTTTTGCGAAAAAAAAAATCAAACTTCATGGGTTTAATTGCTTCATTCGGCTATTTACATAATTGTTATTACATGTGATGCCAACGCGGAATGCGCAATCAAAATGTGTTTACACGCTTATGAAAACCGTATTTTTACAAAACAAGTCTTACACAACATTGCCTCAGTTATTTGCCAAAGAAATGACGGCATTTGTATAAATCATGCCCAGAAACGAAACTGATATTATGTTGTTGGTAGAGAATCAAATGGAAACATAGATTAATATTGAAAAATACAGGAGTTTGTGCCATTCCTATGGTTTATAACATGCATGTGGAAAATGATATTGAACGACCACAATGTTATCATTTTCATGCCAATTGGTTATTTACAAAGTTAGTATTTCGCCAAATTATATATTATTATAATTAATAATTATTATTATTATACAGCGTGTCGTACAGTGGCGACATTAATTTAACACACGTATACAGTTTCGCCTTTAAGTTTTATGAAAATATTTTAATTTTATTAAACATTAATATTTATTGATTTATTTACAATTTTATAAAATAGCATCTTGGATGAAATTGTACTTAAACAGCGTAGCACAGAGCCGGGGTCATGGATCATAACATAGAATCAATGAAATTAAAACAAATAACGTGCAAGGAGTAGGAGAGTTGAAGGAAAGAGAGAGCTTTATAATTTAGTTTGTTTGATTTTTTAATTTTACAATTTACAATTATTTATCCTAATATAATAAATTTTAAAAAATAACATTTTTTTTAACATAAAATATTTAAAAAAAAAATTATTACTGGCCACTAGCCCTACTAGTGTGTCAAATTAATGACGCCACTCGTTCACACACACTTTGTATAGTCTTTTTAAATTTTATATATGGAACACACCGCGTCACCGCCGCGGGCCGTCCCGCTTACTAGGTATTTTTTTTAATTCACACTGGCTGTTTGTTTATTCACAAGACTTCAGCATTATTTTATTTTATTTTAATCGATATTTTTCATAATTATGTAAACATTTTCGTAGCCTTTTCATAGCCGACTACATAAGCATGACAGATTATATTATTAATTATTATGAACGATACATTTCACATGCAAAATATTTTAGGGCTTCTGATTCCATAATTAGAGGTGAAAGTAAAAGACGAGTTAGAAAGTATTTGTTCACCAACTATTGATATTTGCATTAGAAATCTGTGAAACACAAGTGACACTTTCTCACGCCGAGATTCAACGGACCACTTGAAGAGGACTTTTTGCTAAACCATCGTTTTTCCACAATTTTACAACACAAATTATAGATTCGGTCACACAATTGTGCAAATTCCTTTCGACATCCAACGTATAGGACCCTCGATTTCCATTTTATTATTACATAAGAGTCACAGTAATACCTTACAATACGAAGGTGAACGGTTTTGTATAAATTCAGACATCACTGAGTTTCCATCAATATTATGAATAGCTATTAGGCAAGCCGGCAAGTTGGTGCGCGCGTACGCAAAATACTATAAATAGGGTACTTTTACAGGAAAAGTTTTATTATTGAACACGTCGGGCCCGAAAACACCGCTCTTCAGTATGTATACCGTTATTCGAGAAGAAAATTTAGTTAATGTTTAGAGTGAGCCAAGTTTTATCCCAAACACGACGGATTGATGTCCCCGGGGGAGTCGGCGATGTCGCAAACAAAACAAAAAGATTCAAGACGCTGTCAGGGGAGGAAGTGTCTTACATACGACGCTACCCCGCGGCCCTGTGCCCGCCTCTTAGTATAATAAATAATGGAAAGTCTTGATTCGCTACATTCCTTGTTAATTCTCGGTGAAACATTTCCTGGAAAATGTTTATATTTTCGACTTCGGTGTAATTGCACCTTTTCTGAGAAAACCCGACAGGGTGAGAGTTAAGTGGATACAAATTCTGGCAATTTTAACGAAGCGTGAAGTGTGAACCTGTCTTTAATGGCGGAAGTTGCTGTAATGCGACGCGAGACATTTTTTTTTTTTTCATTTTGCATTTAAATAAACCTTAATACATCGTACATCGGTACCATAAAGAAAAAGCTTTCTATTTTTTACATTTTCATGAGTGAATCAAATGTATTAAAAGAACAATGAAACATTTCCTATGCATCGGTGTATTCATTTTATAAACAGCAAGAATACTACATATATTAGATTGAATTAAATACTTAATTAGAAAACAAAATATCCATTATACATACAACCATTTTGTTCTTGTCATAAGAGGTTAAGTAACGACCATCAAGAGGACCCCAATTTAAATAAGTCCTCGTTGGAACTAGCTCCATTATCCCGAAATACGGCTTAAAAATAATTGAGTGGGGCCAAATCCTCTGCGGGGAAATTAAAAAGGAGTCCACTGCAGTGTCTTCCGCAAATAAATGAGCTTTGCTTTCAAGTGGCGTTTATTGCCTTATCTCAAAAAGAATGATAGCATTATTCCCCAGACAAAAAATACTTGTTCCATGCCTTTGAACCTTGGCGAGACATCTTGGATTCGAGCCAATGACATTGCGTGAGCTCCGTGAGCTCGAGCCACTCTTAAAAGGCAAAGACATAAAATTAATGTTAAAAATTTTACGGAATTTAGCTTAATTAACGGGTTGAAGTGAAGTTAACGCAGACACTAGATACAACTTAAATTAACATTTACTTTAGGCTTCTTAGTTTAATCGTAGTTAAGCAAAATGGAAATAATTCAGTTTAAATAATTGTTTAGTTACTTCATTTAGATTAAACATAGCTCTCAGAATTCTAGATTTATGTTATACTAGCTGTGCCCCGCGGGTTCATCCGCATAAATCTCGATCCCGTGGGAATATCGGGATAAAAAGTATTCTATGTCCTAATCCAGGTCATGGTCTACCTCTATGTGGCAAATTTCATCCAAATCCGTTAGCAGTTTTAGCGTGAAATCGTAACGAACAAACTAACTCACTTTCGCATTTATAATATTATAAATATAATAATAAAAATTATCACACTAATATTAAAAAGGCGAAAGTTTGTGAGTGTGTGTGTGTATGTTTGTTACTTCTTCACGCTCAAACGTCCAGACCAATTTTGATAAAATGTTGTATGAAGGTTGTCACCCTGGATTAAGACATAGGCTACTTTTTATCCCAATATTTCCACGGAATCGAGACTTACGCGGGTGAAACCGCGGGGCGCAGCTAGTTAATAATACATAGTTAGGAAGAAACTTAAAACATTCTCAGAAAAACAAGATGGTGGTTAATTATATTATATTTTACGTTTTTTTCTCTTTAAGTAGGTACCAATCTAATTGATAATCAGATAATTGGGTGTAATGGAAATTGAATAATTAAATGGCGAATGGTAGATTATTAAAATCTTTTCGTCGTAGATTGAAATGAATATGAATTATAAAATCACGCCTGTGTTTTCAGAAAGGGTAGGCAGAGGCAGAGTTGTCGGTAAATATTACACATATTTCGCTAGTTATGTTTTATTTAAGTTCGTAGGCGTTCGTAGGGTTCATGTGCGTATAGGGGCGAGTCATTTGCCAGTAACTGGGGGCCTACTCCGAAGCGATAATCCGAAGTATCGGCCGAATGTTCCGCCGTTTCTTGACTTCCAAAGTTTCCTTATTTAACTTTGAATCCTTACCCGACTTCAAGTCACGTTTTCGACTTTGACTTATCTCTTTGACCGTCGTTTTTTTATCTTTCGCCGCAGTCAGGAAACGGCCGAACGTTCGGCTGATACTTCGGATTAGACCCCCAAGACACAAAAGGCAAACTCCGGGCTGCTACTAAGAAATTATTTATTCCTTACTTTTAATTGCTTAAAGGTCTTAATATTAACTTAACATAGTTCAGTTAGCACAGCTGTCTTTCTTTGATAATGATACGTAGAATTGAAATATAATATAGTGCAGCAGTCGCTGAAATATAATATCCACCCGGAGTTTTCTCACTCCAACAGCCACTTTGATGTTCTTAGCTTCTTCGAGGAAGCTTCGGGAAGTCTCAAAGGCATGTTACTGCCTCGGACTATCCCAGTCAGATTAGACAGATTGAATAAACGGTGTCAAAGACGGCGGAGAACGCACCATACCTACCTACCCATGTACACACACAGGGTTCTTTAGTTCCTTCGCTAAAGGGACCACCTCTTATTGGATTTTCTTCGGGAAAAGTATGCCGTTTTCTTACAGAAAAGTTTACCAATTTTCTTTTCAAAAACTGTATTTTTCTTTAGGAAAATCTTAATGATAAATTCGAAAAAATCCTGCCTTTTTTTTTTAAATCGCAGCTAACTTTTAGTTGGAATAAAAAATAGGAAATAAAAGTCGGTTCTCGAATGGCAAACACGTGAATTGGTCGATTGGTTCTAACGCGAGATAGCAACCGTATTCAACATATAACTTGTGTCTATGTAAACAAACACACGTTATTTTCCCGGTTACTCGAGCGATTTTTATTAGACTTCTTTAAAGTTGTAATACTTGTTTGTTTTATAAGTGGCAACGTCTAAAGGCCGAGTTATAAATTAACGTAACTTAGCTTACTTACTGGAACGTGTAAAACACATTTTTACATTACTCTTTGTATAAATTACTCACTCTGATTAATATTTAGGCAACTATTCGAATAAATTTGAAATATTTTGAAATTAACGTTTGTTATTACTATTTTAATAATTTAATATACATGTACGCGTCCATTCATTAGTAATGGAATAAGTACAATTTTGAATATTTAATTTTCATTCCTCTTTGATAATTTAGCAACAGTCAGAGAAATGTTACTTACGCCAGTTCAAATGAAATCACTTACAAGGCTAACTTAATCAAGTTAACCTAAAAGGGAGGTACATAAGTAAGACATGAATATCAAAAGAATATTATATCTTGAAATATGTTTTATTAAATCTGTACATCAAAGTAATGAAACCGTCCATTAGGAGTGAAATAAAGCATTCTTATTCGTAGACCAATGAAACTGTGTGGCGCTTGTTCTACATAAAGTTCAGTTTAAGTATGCACCTTAAGTGCATCGTATAATTTGTACACTTCGTCCAACATAGTTGGAGCACTACTAGAGCAATCGATAGCTGAGTCACTTTAATTTACGAGCACCACTAAGTGTACCGCGTCGCATATAAACAGACGTTGGGAAACGCGCCTACAAAACTGTTCCAATCAAAGCATTCACCGTTAATATTTATGCGTAAGTTATTATTAATCATATTCAGCTCACATCCCGGTCCTTCGGCTCTATTCACTGACTGAAAGTGGCTCACATAACAAAGGAGCGGTAACCTGATACGTGACAAGAAATATGATGTATTAGTAGCGACGTATATTCTATTGTGCTAGAACTGCTAGACCTATTTACCGACTAATTGGTTCCGACTGTTCCACAGTTATGCGTGACTTTCGCAGCGCATCGCGTGCGTAGTGAAATCTCGGCTCCGCTTAGTTGACGCCAGCCGGAGTTTCCACCGACAAGCGGAGTGTCGCAAATTGAGCAGATAATTCACTGCGAGATGCTTAGATCTTAGAGTAGCATTGTCACTATAAATCCTTGTTTATAACTTAATAGATAGAAGTATTTTATTGTACTAGATAGCCTAGATACGGAACTAGGTGTTGGTCAAATTAGTTATTTGGTTTTAATAAGTACGAGTATCATTGGAATTAAAATGACCATAAAAAGTTTAAACTAATTCTGATTACTTTTACGAAATCCCCATGCAGTCGATCACGTAAAATAACTGTTCAAATAACGGAATTTTGTGGTTTTTAGGGTTCCGTACCTTAAAAGCAAAAAGCGGAACCCTTTATAGGATAAGTATAATATATTAAATCAGCTGTGACAGACGGACAGACAGACACACGAGTGGTGTGTCTGTCTGTCCGTCTGTCACAGCTGATTTGCTCCGAATGTACCGGCCCGAACAAGTTGAAATTTGGTACACTTTAATTTCTGTGATTCAAACACGGACTTGTAACGTAAATATTATTATATTTTTTATTATGAGGGTCACTTTTGGGGGCAAATTAGAAAATTAAAAAAAATAAGATTTTCAATCTGTACCGTGTGTCCGGTGTGACATATATATATATCACATGAAAGGACTTGTTGTGAGAGCCTCAATTTTTTTTTTTTTGTAATTTAAAAATAAATAGTTTTAAAGCTATTGAAGAATGAAAATTGATCATTCCTATCTTAGAAACTGCTGACGCAAAAATTAAATAAAAAATACTGAATAGGTATACTTCTTTACTTGTAGATACAGATAAACCTACAAGTCTATGGTCTTAAAATAACATGGTAAATCTCTCAATATTGTGCGTACAAACTTACATTTGCAGGTGGATTGTATGGGCGAACATGGTTTTCAACTACAATGTTAAGTTTGTTCTTGCGATAAATACACACCAACTAAGGAATCTTTCATTGTGCGTGGTCCGACACGCACTTGGCTGTGTTTTATTACGAACTTTACCGTAAGGGAAACGGCGAATCTCTGTTTACATTTAGTTTTTGGTACTAGATAAAAATCTTCTATCCTTACACCGATTTCAATAAATATAGTGACCACAGATAATTCGCTGCAAATATTTTCAAAGAGAATTTTAGCTTCACCAAAGCTCAAAAAAAAAATAAGAAAGGGGACATATTCACACGTAACTCCGCCGTGTCTGACTCACTCTCAACCTGTTCATATGACATATGCCCTAAGGAATTTAAAACCTTATTGCTAAGACAAAGTTGTGTCGCTGAACGACCTTATGCAATCACTTTGAACGCACAGGCACGTTGCGTCAGACTGATGTGGCATATCTTCTCCAATGGAATAAGTGTCTATTACATACTAATTACATTGCACAAGGTCGCATGCTTATCTTGTCTTGATGAAGACTTTTATACAGCCACTCATATTAGGTGACTTCACCCGACTGGTTGAGACAACATTTGATTTAAGAAGGTTTTTTGGTAAATTAACGATTCCAAACATATATTTAAGTTTCCATATAAAGCTTTTGTTCTTAGATTAGGAATTTACTATTGTAAGACTATAATTTTATGTTGGAGAGAGCAAATACTATGTTTATTCGAAACGACACTTAACACTTCAAACGTATATTTTATTTATCAAATGTAAGTGTGACAAACTCTTAAACATATTTGTCGCTTGTGGTAAGCTGTAAATACTGACTACACTATGGAATAAGAGCTATATTTGTTTGTCCACAACTACAAGCTTTGTGGGGGACAAACATGGTTAACTTTTGTACGCTGTGTATTGTACTCTCAACTTTAGCGAACAAATAGAAAATACATGGTCATGTAACACTACGTTTAGCTTTGATTATGTGCTTATCTTTTGAACATTTAACAAATTGCCTTTTGTGGTCCTTGATTACAATCTTTTAAACTTACATGACGAGATTTTAATTTTGTTGGACTATAATGTCAGCTTACTTCTGAAACAGCTTTATATAAAAAAAACGCTACATAGTTAACGAGAAGGTACATATAGGTACCCGGATGGTATCTGCTTGTATTGCGTTTTTAAAGAGCACCGCTTAATTTATCCCCAAAAAATTACCCGATGACTTCAGAATGTAAATAAATAAATTGATTAGAATAAAATACTCTTTATTATGTACACCATAAAAATTACAGGCATAAATGTTGAAATTTTACATAGGGTGACACAATGGGCGGTCTTACCGCTAAAAGCGATCTTTTACGGACAACCTTTCGATGGATTAAAGTGAGAAGGAGAGACATTACTGCAGGTAGTCTGTGGTGTACAATTTACATATAAAATAAATACATTCATACATAAAGCACATCTTATCTATATAAATTTCGATATACAATAATAAACATGAAACAAGAACAAACTATATTATGTGATGTTTAAGGAAAGTGTAAGTGTTTTTTTACCAGATTTGTAATTAAATTGAAATTGAATTGTAATTAAATGAAAAAACTGAACACAGTTAATGAATTTCCCATTAACCGTCATTGTAACACATTATCTTTGTAAAATGACAAATTTAGTTTATCTTTCCAAGGTCGTGTAAAAACAGGTGAGTTCCTACTAGTTTGAGCTTCGCCGTGAAAATTGCAAGTTTAATGTTATCCAAGTAAAGTTATCCCGTCGAGGGAGCTATTTGCGTCAACTCGGAAATTAGCTTGAATTCCACTAAATAGAAGAGAATTGATGTTAGTTCCTCAACTAATTTGCAATTAAGGGCTGAAACAACTGTTATTGGAATACCTCGTGCCTAATTCTGATTACAAACGTTTTATACAGTGGCATTACTAAACAATGGGCGAATTCGAAAACTAAAGTCAATTAATTACGGTAAGATTACCTAATTAAAATAGGTAAACTGTTTTTGGGGCTAGTCATTTCTTAGCTGCCACGGCTTATTGTAACTTATTGTTGTCTTTTTTTTTGTTGTCTTTCTACTTTGTTCTCACATGTATAATTTCATCATGAATGATGTAATTAATACTTTATAACAATATTTTGACATAAAAGAGTGTCCGTGGAGTTTCTTGCCCGTTCTTCCCCATAGGAACCTACTACGCTTTGGAATGGGCACCTAGCTTCATCTCTCTGACTGACCGACCCCTTAACAATTCAAAGTGCCTGTAATTGGTTTATTTGAAATAAATGCTTTGAGTTTGAGTTTTTTACGGATCTGCTACGAAATTTAATGCATTTAATTAATAGATCTGTCCCGTATTCGGACATCTTTAGGAAACCAGAGAGAGGTAACTGCGTGACACACTATCAGCAGCAATGGGTTTGATTTTGACAGTTCAACAACATTCATTGCGTTATTTACGTTGTTGAGTAGACGAATTTTTCATACATATGAAGCAATGGATTAGCAATATACTTCAATATCATTCAGATTGTGATTGACAGAGTGTTACGCAATTAGAGTGTTGGACTTATCCTAACTAATATTATAAATGCGCAAGTGAGTTTGTTTGTTACGCTGTCACGGTAAAACAGCTGAACGGATTTGGATGAAAATGATGAAATTTGGCACATGGGTAGACCATGACCTGGAAAAGAACATAGGCTAGTAATTAACACGTTCAGTGCCGATAGCCCTCCTGGAGGATTCACTCATGTCGCATATGGGATGACGGGAGCCCTCGCGAAGGGCTCATTTTAAATATCTTTTTTCTTAGCGAATACAGCATTATAAACTGTGAAAATAAAATCAGTTGTATATTTTAGCAAGATTTAATAGTATACTCGTTGGTTTTCAAATACTTAAAGCATTTTTATTTATATTCATATTTTTATTCATATAGTTTTTTTTTTATTTTATCTTGCTGTATGTATAGCCGCATGGCGTATGAGCTCTACGAAAAGTGGGTGGAGTCGAAAGTGTTAATATAAGTCGAGTGCAGTGGAAGAGCGGAACGACCTAATACAAGCAAACCTTTGCTTAAAAGGTGACTCCAAACATAACAATGTAATTTACATAAGTTGATGAAATAAACATTTTTTTTGTTTTTTTATTATTATTAAGTCTGAAATCGCCAACCCGTCATGAGCAAGCGTGGTGATCAATGCTCATGCCTTCTCTGTGTGAGAAGAGGAACTATGCCCTACAGTAGCACTAGTGCAGGCACTGCAAAATTTGTTCTTTCCGTATACGGGATATTTTTTTTGTATAGTGACGTGTGCTAGCTAACATAATTATATTATGGCAATTTTTTTTTAAAATGTTTTGTGCAGTTGCGTAATGCAAATTATTTTACATACTATTGTTGTGAAGTTTTCTCTGAACTGACAGCTGCGCTGCTGGGGAGTTTGTTGCGCCACTTCT
This sequence comes from Tiliacea citrago, assembly GCA_963921375.1. Lineage (NCBI taxonomy): Eukaryota > Metazoa > Arthropoda > Insecta > Lepidoptera > Noctuidae > Tiliacea > Tiliacea citrago. The sequence continues at coordinate 17,387,411 of OY992784.1, forward strand.
TCTTCCCAGCTAAAGCACTAGGAAGCGGTGAAGGGTGGGGTTTTTGGGAGACTGTCTTATGTAATTTTTGACGTTCGATTCTCATCCTAGTTTGTGATGACACTAAATTTTTTGTGGGGATATGTAAAAAATCAAATTTACATGAAATCTTATGCGAATGACAACGAGTTGAGAGTTGAAGTTCAGAATACGATTTATAATATTCACCACAACACTTTATTAAAGGTTACTAGAAATGAATTCGTTAAAAGAATAAATTTGTGTATCCAAGAGAATGGAGTCCATTTCGAGCAACTAATTAGTTAGTTTACCATTTTACGTAAATAATTAAATTAATTTAAGATTTCCTGGTTTTCCTTTCATTTAATTTATCATGTTTGTTAGAGAGATTTCATCCTTATGATGACCCTAACGATCGATGCAATAAAAGTACAGGGTATATTTTTTTCAGATTTTAGCCGGTTCGATTCCCGGGTGTGGGAGAAGCGAATTTTCGAAAATCTTTGAATGCAGTTTGCTTTCTATTCAAAAATAAAGGAATGTTTCCTTTGAGTAAAATTTTCTATCTGCAGTATTAAGAGTACTTTCCCTCCAGGTGGCATTACAAAATTCCACCCTGTATAAAAATATATATTAAAACAATGGGGATCGGGGCGAAGATCAAGGTTTCGTAAAATTGTATCACAAAGAATCCCTTTTTCGGTGCCGAAAACATTAAAATATTTATTTAATCTTAAATCTCTTTGTTCGGTGCGCAACCCAGTTGACGGACGTCAGACGTCTAATGTCAAAGGAAGGGTGCGCGTTCTCTGTTTTTCACACGGCTTCCAGAACAATCTAGAAGCTGTGCCCTTGGACGAGCGGATTGTGGCGGGAGAGGTTCGAAATAGGTTCGCGTTATATAAGCTGGTATTTATATCCCGTATACAGAAAGAAATGGGCTTGTGGCTGAGTATTAGCAGCCGCACGGGCCAATCTATCAGGTTAAGCTACGCTTGGCGCGGTTGGTCCTTGGATGGGTGACCATCTTTACATACCAAGACCCCTCTGTGCCTCGGAAAGCGCGTTAAGTCGCTGAAAACAGGTAAACCGCGGTCACTGTCAGACTGCATACAAAAGAAAGAGAAGCGCGATGACACAACGCTTGTAATTTATTGCAAAATATGAAGCAATTATCTATTTACTCAAAAATGAGTTGAGTAATCGAAAATAAAAAACAACCAAGTTCTGCATACAAATAAGACGTTCTTGTTGTTAAAAAAATTCCAACCGTACGTTGATGTTTAATACAGATATTTGGATTGAAACTCGAAGTAAAGGGTTCGTTTACCGTTAATTTGTATCAAGATTTTTTTGCTAAACGTGTTTTGGTAACAACCAAGTTCTCAGAAATATGTTCAAGAATAACATATATTTTTTCCGCTACCACAGATTTGGCATTTTTTTTGTTTAAGACAAGCCTACTTTTATCATTTTCCTCTTGTCAGTGCCTTAAGCCGTTGGTTCCGGCTGTCATACGTGGGTCTTTGGTAGTTGTTACGGATTATCAGAAGCCCGAAAGTCTGACAACCAGTCTAACCAAGGGGTATCGTATTACCCAGTAACTGGATTCTGGAGGTCAGATAGGCAGTCGCTCCATTTAAAGTACTGGTATTCCGCTGCATTCAGTTAGATTGGAAGTCAACCCCAACATAGTTGGGAAAAAACTAGGCAGATGAAGATACAGAAAGTAAGGCACATTCTTACCAAAATCAAAATCAATTTTTGTTAGGTTGGTTGGTTGTTAGGCACTTATGAAAAGTCAGAAGCTAGGTGCACGGTTCCAATTGGTCGTTTCCTACGGAGAAGAGCCGGCAAGAAACTCCACGGCTACTTTTTTTTTTTTTAAGTGGGCTTTTTACAATGGTTCCAAGTTACAGTGTTTATAGGTATGGGAGGACAGTGTAGGCCCGTCAACAAGTACCAAGTACTTAACAAAATAGAACATAGTTTACAAAGCTACAGTCTACTATGCTACAACGTTCTCACATTCACAAATTAAAAAAGAATCTATGTAAAATATTACTAAAATAATAAAAATAAAAACCTACATATTTAAACCAAATGACGACATTGTCATTAAATGTTTTGAATTTGAATTTTGATTACAACTGTAACAAAACTGAATAAATATTCTGTCCACAAGTCACCAATAAATATTTTAAATTAAAATTGTAGGTTATGTCAAAGTATGTAAAAAAAAAGAAATAAAAACCGTAATTTAGGAGCAAGTAATAGACATTTAAATAGTTATGCCGTTAATGAGGTACCAGGAAAGCCACATGTGCAGAAGGAATTATTGCCAAACTTCCTTGTCTTCAACGTAGTCCTTACCGAAAAGCATAAGGCACATTTTTACCCAAAAGTACCCATTCTAAGAAGATACCAAAAATAACTTTCACGCTAGATACCTCCTAGATACATTCGTACCTTTACACATACAGTGATTCGTAAAAGTTGCACGTAAGTGTAGTCACCACATTTTATCCTCGCTTTTTTCGAAGACTAGTTCTTGTGCGTGATCTCTTTGCTTGATTAGTGCGTAGTGCGTATTATGTACCTTTGTTGTGTAAGAAAAGATATGTGTATAGTGCATCGCAAGCGGATGTGGACCGACCTCGGTTAAGTTTCCAATAGTGAGTATTGTGACTCATTCGAATAGAGAATCCTATATTTCTGCCCACACCTCGGTTCGTTCAATGTCATGACACCCAGCTGTTCTCTATAATAACCTTATGTGTTGTATGATATTCTAACTTGGTACGCGTAGCATAGAAACAAAAGCTTTGTTTTCTGTGAAAACAGTACCTGTCTACTCGTATTTAAGGTAGCAATGAATTCCTATTTTATCCAGAATTATTTTCGAAGAAGTGTCCTTGGAAAATATTCCGAAGACAAATCAAAAAGTTATTTTTATCATAACTACCCATCTTCTACCACCACCCACCGCCCCCCATCCATTTAATATAACATTAGAAAAATAACGGTTGTGACGCTTTCGCTATTTCGATATAAACGTCTAACTCTGTTATTTCACGATAAATACAACATTTCTTCCCGTGGGCGTCGTAAAAGGCGACTAAGGGACTTACTAGAGAATGGGCAGCAGCGTTCTCTATGCATTTTAACACCATACTGCGATCGCCAACCCGCCTGCCGAGCGTGGCAATTATGGCAAACACGGGGGTGTTTGCCATAATCGCCACGCTCGGCAGGCGGGTTGCCTTAGGGGGAGGCCTATGTCCAGCAGTGGACGTCTTTTGGCTGAAATGATGAATGATGACACAATATCTGTCGTTATTTTGCCGTTATTTTTCTAACACTATAATAAATGGACTAAAATTTCCCTCCATATCACTACCTTTATATCCTATAACATCCCTGAAACATACAACATTTCCTGCTGCATTTCGGCGACGCTACGTACTCATAGTACTTATAATTATCATCTTAAGCAGGTAATTTAGATTAACATCCACGTCCTATTATTGCTTGAACAATACTTAATCGCCAGAACAAAGGGCGCCCTGATAAGTCACGTCAAACTGGATTGTACCTAGGACTAAGGTTAACATGTCTGACAGAATTATAGCATATAAGTAGCACCTATACAACGTGCTCCTTTTGATGTCCCATAACTATATAGATAGTTTTCCTTATAGCATATACATAAGGTATATGCTATAAGGAAAAATAATACAAAAAGTTCTAAAGCATGTGTTCCAAAAATATATAGTTTCGAAGATAACATCATAAATTTAATTGTAATTTGTAATCTGGTGTTTTTTATATGGGTGTACTTATGCCTGAATTAATAATGATTTGATTTTTTATTTGATTTGATAAATACTAACACAAGACTCTCGATATCTAAGTTTCATTGATAAGTCCGATTAAATCATTTTCATTCAAATCAATCATTCATACGAGTATTTAAAGCTTAGGAAATGCGACGTTGTCATATTTCACTGGAGGGGGTTTTACATAAATACTCATGACTTGGTCGAATTATTTTGTATGAAAAATGAAAAACAAAAAAATATGGAAAATAATTCATATTCATATATTAATACCCTAGAGCAGTGGTTCTCAAACTTTTTTGGACACGGAACCCTTTTCGAAAACGAAATATTTGACGGAGCCCTAAAGTAATCAAAAATGGTTTTATGTGTATTCTTCATTAATAATCATATTACTTGACATTAAAATTTACATATTTTTTTACTTTTGTTGAAATATTTAGATTGATATTATGTTACTCAGGTACCAGAGTAAAATAAAATATAGTAGGTAGACACTCCTTTAGTATTATTTTTTTTATTCTGACTGAGTATTTTTGCGGAACCCCCACAGAGGCTTTGCGGAACCCTACGGTTCCGCGGAACACACTTTGAGTATGGCTGCCCTAGAGTTATGGGATATCAAAAGGAACACCTTCTATAGACGGATAGATATCTAAAGACAGCACCACAAAGTAGGTGTATACAGAAGGTCGGCGCCAAACAACGAGTGAACACGCACGCACACATAGACATGCGTCACGTAGAGTGAGTGCAAGCGTACTCGAGGCTGGCATTCGTTTGAGATCTCCGTACGTGTCCATGTGTGCGTGTATGTTTTGATTCGTTTTATGGAGCCGACCTTCTGTAGCTATCTATTTCGTGGCAGTAATATGCCAGTATCGAATTCTAACGATAACAGGAAGACAGGTACAAACAGAGATTGACCGACACTGTAATTGGGAAACAGATCTGATGCCGATCTGACATTTTCAAAAGCGTTTGTGATCACTGAAGTGTAAAATAAAATGGTAGTTTTATGAAGCACCACTACATAGTAATTATATTTTATAAAGAAAATCCAGCTGAGTATGTTTGAAAGTGCTAATATCAAAAAGTACTGCAATAGATAGAACGAAAGTGTAGAGTATAAATGTGCATTATTAATTCGTGGGTATATGTTGTTTATTGGCTGAAAAGTCCCGGTTTAAGACCACCCGTGCGAGGTCGGGGCGGGTCAGCAAGTGAAATATAATATCCAAACCATGAAAGCTTGCAACGTTGCTCAATTTAATACAAAATCGTGTCGGAAAACTCACAGAGAACCATCTAATTTCGTCGTCATTAGGCGCAACCACCAAACAAGAGAAAAAGTGAGCAGCGACTAATGTAATTAAGTATAATGTTAGAGAATGAACGGACAAAGTGAACGAGATTCAATCGAGAACCAGCCAGTATCCACTTGAGCGGAATAAAGATAGTTAGGAACAGAATGCGTCGCTTTACAATTCCTGAAGCAGAAATGTGCGAAGTTCTATCTACGAGTAGAAAACGTCTAAGTGACCAACAAAGCCTTGACTTAGCTTTTGCAGCTGAACTCGAGCGTCTCAGAGGGTTTATTGAATTATCCTTTAAAGCAAATATACCATTGGCTGATTGAATAAGACCACTTCTAGTATCTACTCTAGATTACTAGTGAAAACTATGATAAATAAGTATACTAAACAAAAGTGTGATTCTAAATGTTGATGAGACCAGAAATTCAATTTGTTGCAAAAGGGACCAATTATGTTTGAAAGAAAAAGAAAAGAAAGAAAATACGTTTATTTGCGGTAAACATAACGCAAAGAAATAAAAACACAAACACGAAATAACAAATTGAGGGAAAATATGCGTCACATTCACGCAAAACGGCCATCGCTCAGCATAATGCTGCGACCCTATGCGAGACAGAGCCCCAGCGCTGGTTTTCAGCGACAGCCGGCGTTGACGTGATGACGTCAACCGGTGCAGCATAATGAGATAAAAATAAAATAAATGCAATACTTCGTTATCTATGTTGTTGTTGATGATAGCTATTTTATTTTTGACTGTACGAATGAAATGGACTATCTAACACAAATGTCCCATATTAGTATCATAACGAAGTGTCCGGATATAATCGGGGTGTTAAAGGAAATGTTTTCGCTTTAAGATCCGTAAGTTTTTAGACGTTTGTAAAAGTAAAACATGACGTAACACATAAGTGGAAGACTAACAAAGGACCGCTGCTAATAGGTACGGGGATAAGCCAAGCACAGACCAGCGCCCTAATTGCGTAACAAGTTTGAATCACAATCTGAATAATTTTGAAGTATATTGCTAATCCATTGCTTCATATGTTCGAAAATTAATCTGCTCAAAAACGTAAATAACGCTATGAATGTTGCTGAACTGTCTAAATGAAACTCGTTGCTACTGATAGTGTGTTACGCAATCCTAACTTCCTAACTATATATATATTACTAGCTGACCCGGCGAACTTCATACTGCCTTATACCGACAGCAGCGCCACCTACCGGGTCCAATTGTGTTTTAAAACCATCCAGGAACCCGTTGAAATATAAAAAAAAAAATTCAACCAAATCGGTCCAACCGTTTAGGAGGAGTTAGGTGACAAACACACGTACAGAAGAATTATATATATACATATAATATTATAAATGCGAAAGTAAGTTTGTTTGTATGTTACGCTTTCACGCTAAAACGGCTGAACGGATTTGGATGAAATTTGGCACATGGGTAGACCATGACCTGGAGAAGGACATAGGATACTTTTCCTCCTGGATTGCAGACGAAGTCGCGGGCAACAGCTAGTAGTTTATTAATATAATTTGTGGATCAAAATAAACATAATTGTATTATTTATTTAAAGATGTTGATGTATAAATTCTGACAAAGAAAAAATACTTACTTTTCGAATGTATTACAGCTATGATTGGAGCACGTTCTTGAACAAAAACATGATTTCCCTTGAAACCGACTTTAAAGCTAACGTCAACTTGACAATGACAAATCAAACTGTCATTTTCAACCGGATCTAGTTAACGCGTGTAATTTAACTCGTTACGTATCGTATCATTAGATAAAAAATAACTATGTGATTGCGTTTGTGAAACCTTTGATGGAATGATTGATAATGATGAAGAGAAAACATGCTGGCAGTAGGTTAAGAACAATTCTTGTTTTCTATTATTTGTTATTGTTTTAGAATAGAATATTTTTATTTGCATCAAAACGCGGTAGATGTCAGGTAATAGGTTTTTGTCTAAAGCATTGAATCTTTTATCTGAAGAACCAATATTATTCGCTATTAGAGCGTTGAAAGGGCATTGTTAGCGGAAAGAAAATATTGACCAATCTTCGTTTTGCTGACGACATCGTCTTCTTCTACAAATGCCCCAAGAACTAAATGTTTCAGGCCAAGAACCTGTCAAAGACCAAACTTATGATCTACAGTATAAAACACCAAATTAACGTTGAAGGCTGCTGGGGTGGAATATGACCATGAACACGTATTTGGGCCAAATTGATTTAAGACAAGACAGAGAAGTTTTACATGTAAGAGCTATTGGTTTATGAAGCACCTGATTTCCATAACGTTAAAGTGAATACTCACGAACGTGTGCATCCTTCCCATCCTAATCTATATAAATATAATATAAAAAGTAAAGTGCACATACGTGACAAATCATCAGAAGTCTACGCTCGCGGTTTGCGGATTTCTCTTAATAATATCTTATAGTTAAATCTAATTCTGATGTTGGTAGTTCACGTATTTGTTTTTTCTATTTACGTTTTATGTTTATTAAAGAAGATTTATCTATAAATCGTTTCAATAGAAAAAATATATCTGATTAATCTATTTAACATGAAAATTCTTTAGTCCTAATGAACAAACCAGTTTCATTGTTTTGTTAAATTGCTTTATTAAAAACAAGAGAATAAAATAAAAGGTTTGAAAAGGCTGAATTAATTGAGGACTGTGAAAATGCTGTTTATTTATCGTTTATTACAAGTAAACATATTTCGCAGGATTGGAATTATTTGTGCTATGTCAGATTACAAGTTATTTAGTACCTACAATATACTTGATCGTATCGGGCTAAGTAAGCCACGAGCCGCATGGGTCGATCAAAGGTGAACATACGCTTGCGGCAGTCGGTTCTTGGATGGGCTAGCATACATTACGTATGGAGACCCTTCAGTGCCTCAGAAAGCACGTTAAGCCGTTGGTCCCGGCTGTCATTCGTAGAACTTTTACAGTCACTACGGATAGTCAGAAGCCCAAAGTCTGACAACCAGTCTTTCCAAGTGGTTGGGGAAGTCGAATAGGCAGTGGCGTCTTGTAAAATATTGGTATTCAGCTGCATCCGGTTAGACTGGAAGCCGACCCCAACATGGTTAAGAAAAGGCTAGGCAGATTGATTTTGACTTGTTCGAATTTATATTCTGTGACTCACCGCTTATCTATAAATAATACCTAAATCATGTTTTATATTCAGGGATTTCCAAACTAATTTTACTTGTATGCCGAAATGAGTAGGTGTGTCATCAGCATAAATATACGTATTGGTATGAAATCTCAAATGTCCTTTGCAATAAAATATGGTATAAGGTTAAACCTATTTTATTTGGTGCGTTCTACAAATGTTGGGTGCTACTGCTACCTACAACATTATTCATATTCTGGTTATTAAAATGTCTTCGCATCTCGCAAATATAAGCAAATGAAGACGGCATAGTTTCGAATCATAAATATACTTATTGGATCCAACTTATTCCTAATTGGACGATACTTTTGGGGTAGCAGAATATGCGCTTGACACAGCAAGTGGCGCCATCTTGTCTTTTTTATAAAGTTACTGGAATCACCGAAAAGGTCGGATAAGAGTAACACTGGCTGCTGACAGTCACTCTAGCAGAGCGTCGAATCGATGGTTGCGTGGCGACTGTCTTTGGATGACAGAAGAAGATGTACGGGAGCCGCGGCCGTACCACGTCCACGACGAACTACGAACGATATTGAAGACGATGAACCACTAATACGATAAACACTTCTGGTAAAGGCTATCCTGCGCCGTTACGCGTATAATTTCTAACGTGACGTTAATATCCGTCCTTGTCTATAAAATGTATGAAAATACGTGCACATTATAACGTTATCGTGGATGGAAATTAAAAAGCGTCCTCAGCGTCTTCATATATTTCCATACATTTTACTTCATTGTGTTATCGTGATGCCGTGACGTCCACGATAATATCGTCACGTTAGAAATTATAAAGGCCCACATTTGGTTTAGAATTGCGTCAAATAATATCTAGTAACAGGTTTTTCTCCTTCCTAGACATTTATATAGTTACAACGAATAGAAGAATCAACGGCGCCTACTCCTTGGAAAAACAAAAGTCAGCTAATTCTCAAAGGTCCCACCTACGCATTATTTTCCTTTACATGTTATAAGTTTATATATCATCTCTATTTATTTAGTGTGAACTTGTGGGAGATGTTATATATATGTATATGATGAAAGCTTGTGATTATGTAGTTTTGGCCTCAAACTACTCGTTCCCCAATCAAGGCAGAGCCAACAGGATATACTGATGGACAGCGGTTACATGGTTCCTGGCTGTCTAACGATACCTATCCTTTCAGTTGTCGCTGAAAATTTGGGCTGTGGCAACAAAGCAGAAGCTTTATGCATGCACCATGGCAAAATGCTAAGCGATTGCCAATTTGCGCGAATTCGACGAAAAAATTTCAAAGCTTCTTTAAATTTGTGTCTTGTATTGTATTTGTGTGTCTACGTGTCAACTAATCTTGTTTTACAAGTACTGTTTTCATTTTGGTGATTAAGGCCGTCACTTTAAGCGGCAAATTAATATTTTTCTCTCACTTGATTACAATTTACTGAATTTTCCAGTTCACATCTCTTTGTGGCGTTAGCAGTAGACGTTTTCGGGCTGATATGAGTCCTTGCAACAATATCAGAGCAATTTATAACGATAGCCTCGATGGTCCAGTAGCTGCAAACATAGTTGCTTCATCATTGAAGGTCTTGGGATCAATACCCAAGTAATTGGATTTCCTGTTGGCGAATCCTCAAAAAGAACTAGAGATATATCTTGTTCTGGTTCAATTTCGTTGATCACGCCTATTGTATCATTGCCAAAATAATATCTGTCGATGGATGTGTGGATGTCACTGAATGTACGACAATAAGTAGGTACCTACTTGTGCTACCTTCTTTTAGAAACTTCTGCATTTCTCAAACTCCGATTTTGTAAGAATTGTCCTCGTCAATATCATGTTAGCTGTAAGACGTCCATAGCTGGAAAAAACCTTCCTAAGTTGCATTTTCTGACCTCTACAACACAGTTACTGGGTAACACGATACCCGTTGGTAACACTGTCTGTCAGACTATCGGGCTTCTGACTACCCGTAACGACTGCTACAGGTCTACGAATGACAGGCGGGCGTTCCAAGCCACGGAGGGATTTCAGTATGTACCTGCCTATCAGTCATCGCCTCGTAGTTTTATAAATGGCTTCTAGACATTGGTCTAAATAACAGTGAAGTCTAAATGGGAGCCTTCATAAATAGCTACAATTCTTTTAGCTGGAGCCAAACCAGGAGTGAAGAACCCTCTTGTTTGTCGGAAGCAGAATTAGGAGTCTTTCTGACCCATATCAATATTAAAATGGCAGTAATATAAATTATAATTTAATTATCATATTTTGAGTTACATTAGGAGTATTATTAACTGACATTTTACCAATATTTGACAGTATCTACGGTATCACCTCTTAGAGATCGTGGGCAGCGACCTGTACCGAGCTGTGAGGCTACGTAACATAACCAAAAATACATGTGGCATACTTGATCAACTTTCCAAGAGCTTTACAATTATTAAAGTTAATTCAGTTCACTTGGGTAACGTACAGTCATGCAGCAACTCTAATGAACATTTGTTATGACTTAAAAATCAACAAAAATAAACTTAAATAAATGATAAAAACTACATTTTTGTTGGTATATACATAATCGATATAATTAAAACATAGTAAACACACAATTGCAAATATTATAACGCTAATCACATTAAAAATATTAAATAATAAAACTAACTCACCAATAACTCCAGTGACAATCCAAAGATACAGAAATAAATCACAACAGAAACACAGAAATGGACGTTACAATGAACACCACGGGAGAGGGTTACAAAACAATATAATAAAATAAAATCACCAGGGTCAAACAGGATCGCACAATTAAACTTAACGTGGACGCACCATGCACACTGTTACGTTGGGGTGTCCAGGACTCGGCCTTACAGTTACAGACGTTTCATAATCAATGCGTGAGTGTTGTAATATTTACGTAATTTTTTTTCAGCTTGTCAGACTGTCGGCGCGATGTATTGTGGCCACAGCCGAATGTACCGCTCCCGGTGAACGCTCGGGCCGCACTGCTTGCCCATAACGGCAAAAGGTCGTTCGTTACCCACATTCTCTTTCCGCGCAAGCCTTCTCAAGTTAGAAGGAGATGGAAAATTTACAGCTCCACGGAGCTGGTTGCTAGAGCGAGACAGCCGCAACACAGCCTCACAGGAAAACCCGAACTCGAGTCTTGATAGTTCTAACTTAAGACCGTGCTTTGCCTTTGTGAATTATTTGAAAGGTATATCTCATTGCACAAGCATGTTTCTATGTGTAAAACGGAAATAACAAAAACGTTCTAATTGTCAAATGAATGGGCAGGCATTGCAAGGTAAATGTCTATTTCCACACAAGTTCGCACTGTGCGTGTGTTTCTCCGATTCCCATAACGTAACAAGTAATATGCGTGCGCCTCGGGCAGTCGGAAATATTTGATTGTTTCAGCATTATAATCTGTAATTAACCCGGGTCGTAGCTGAATAATTATCTAGTTAATGGTAATAATACTCTAATTAAACATAAGCTCTTGTTATCCCTGTTATCTTCATTTTAACGGCACAATTTTGTCACACGTTCAAATCCCCAATTAAATATTATGGGTAAACAGAAGATCCCAAATCATTAATTTCGACTAACATAGTCTATGGCGTATAATCCCTGAACCGTAACTGTGCGTTCTCGATTTGAATTTTCGCCGCTCAGTGAGTTTTATTCGCAAACCGATAGCACGCAGTACCTAAAGCTGAATGATTACTCAAATTACTTAGACTGGATTTCGTTATTCAATTTAGATTTCATAATGAAGGATTTTCTCTATGATTAAGTAAACTTTTACGCTCGTTTCAGGGAGACTGGTAGTTTCAATTCCCAACCCGCAGACTTCATTTCTACTGCTATAAATTCAATCCACGTTTCTTATATTTTATTACCTCTTTGTGATTGAAGTCGAAGGTTACCTTTTATGTATTTTCTTTGGCCTAATAAAAAGGCGTAGGTTTTATTCAAATATTAAGTACTTGCTAGGTTGCTAAAATAATTCTGTTCAGCTCTACCTACACAAAAAACGAATTACAGATAATATTAAAGACATGGAAAATAATTACTTAGATATAAAAGTACAGTCGAGTCTTTTATCTTCGTCAGTTTTATAATTCTTCCCTTTATCTAGTCAGGACACATAGTACCTTTTGAAACTGCGACACTGAGGAGACTATTGCTTGGTATCGAAGACTAATGTCGAGTTTTTTTTTTTTTTAAACCTTGCCCCACACTAGGAATTTCTCCTGTATCGTGGGTGCGTTTACAAACATTTAAACTCACATACACAAACAGCCAGACCCGGAACAACTACTTGTAGGTCATACAAATATTTGTTCCGTGCGGGAATCGAACCCGCGATACGCAGCGCAGCAGTCAATCGCTTAACCACTGCGCCAACCGTGCCGTCATTTAGAGTTGACATCTACCTAAAACCCTTTAATGGCCTGACCATTTTATGAAATAAAAATGACGAAAATATTTTGTATACTGACTGTACAGATAATATTTTATTAATTTTGAGAAAATAGACAGTTTTAGGTAGAATGTTCAATTTTGGCCACCTCTGGAAAGAAAAATGGCAGTTCTGTCGCTTAATTTCAGAAGCTTTCATGATAAAGTATGTACATTATATGAAACAATTACATGACTTTACTTTGTATGCATCAGCTTTTCGTCATTAAGCTAAACAAAGAAAAAAAGAAGAAACAAATATTTTATTAAATATGAATATCAAAACGCAATTATTTGCAATATCTTAGATACGCAGAACCTGTGACGGTGGCAATGGAGTTACCGTAATCGACAGAATACAGCATTTCTATTTCAATAATATGCTAATTAGCAGGATTTTGGTGGTAGTGGTTTCATCGTTTAATCGTATTACAGGACAAAACGTTTCTGTTCCACCATTTAAAAGCCTTTTTTTTCTGTCTCTTGAAGCATAAGAATATATTATACATTATTCTTAGCTTTGGAGCCAATGCTAAGTTGTATTTGTAACATGTTTTATTTTAAGTAATAAATAACTGATTAATGTAGCTTATCTTTAACTACATATGTATACGTTTTTTGGAGTTTTTAGCTTTCATGGCAACATTAAAATCTATTGGTGCCATACTTCAAATCGGAAATGTCATAATTTTCATAATTTTATGTAGCTCGTCTTCTAAGTTCACATAACTGCAGGCCCTGTCAACAGTGCATAGGTGACCTCGGAATCGACGGGGGGCATAAAATATGACAAGAACAGCGAGTATTTATTATTGCCGACTCTATCCAACAGACTGTCATGAACTATAATGTTACCATTTACAATAAAATGAAATATCGATGTGCTATAAAAGCGTTTTCTTCAATATAAGTAGCTTAAACATAACAATCTAATCGTTCACTTAATTAAATTTGACAGTTAGTATATTGATTTATAAAAATAAATTAATTTAATACTACTATTTTTACTCTTGAGTATATTTATGTTCTGTGCATAATGTATTGATGTGTTGTCGTCAATAGTTCTGAAACGATTTTTTCACTAGTTCTATTTGTTTTGTGGTGAGGCATAGAACACGAGGATTGTACGTAATCCAGGTGGGCAGAGATGATCGAATCTAAACCTATACCATTTATTTTATTTATTTATTTTGGTAAAAACACATGAACAATATTACAGACCCTTTTTTTTTTTTTTTTGGGTGGGAAATTATCAAATAACTTCTCCCGCTCTGGGCGGAGCGGGAGGGCGTGTCAGACTTTTACTGACTAAAACCCACCCGTGTTCCTTCATTTGCCTGTGTGCCAGTGCCACGATATCCCTTTCGGACAAACTCGCAACCCTGGCAGGCATTGGCCCTAATGGACCCCGTCAATTCGTGCTGACGTCTCTTTAAGGCGCGCGTGGAACACAACGCGCCGTCGACCCGGGCCTGGTCCTTATCGGACGGCGAGTTACCCATCGCTCACCGTCCGCAAGCCCGCGCCTACGGTGGCCGGAAATCGGCTTGCGACTCCCGACGCCCAGGGCGTCTCCTGCGGCGACTAGGGGCGTGAGGGCGCGAACCCTGCCTCTCCCTCACGCGCTCCGCCTCCTCCTTTGCGAGCATTACTGCTTCGCAGAAGGAGGTGACGGCCTCCCATGCACTCTCGCTCCGAACCATGGCCGGACGCGAGAGATCGCCGCCGCCGATCGCCTCCGTTAGGACACGGCGGTGTTCCGCCCATGCTGGGCAGACTACACCGTATGCTCCACCGTGTCCTCCGGGCGATCCACACAGTGGTGACACCCGGGCGTTTCCTCCCGCTTTATCCTGAACAGGAACCTACCGAAACAACCGTGTCCGGTGAGGACCTGCGTCAGGCGGAAGGTGAGGACGCCGTGGCGCCTCTCTAGCCACTCCTTAAAGAGGGGACTTATCGCCACAATTGTGGCGTGCCCAGCGCTGGGTTGCCACAATCGCACTCTCCATGTCGCCATGAGATCTCGCCGGAGCTCTGTCCGCTGTGCCGTGATTTCTCGCGGCAGCGGAGTTTCACCCCGGCGTTTCGCCTCCTCGCGCCACTCCCAGATGTGCGCGAGGACTTTTGCCTCCAGATCCCATGGCGGCAGTCCGGCAAGGAGGCTCGCCGCCTCACGGGAGACCGTGCGGTAACCCCGTACCAGCCTGATGGCCATGACTCTTTGGGACGCGTTCAACCGCTGGGCTGGTCGCATCCTTAAAGAACGCCATTACGAATGCATTATTACAGACCCAGATCCAAGTTATTGCACAATTAAATTTCAATAAAAACAGATATATTTACAATAAGGAAGGAATAACAATAAGAAATAATACATAAATAACTAACAAAACAGGTAAAACGAACAAATAACAACAATAATATTGGTACCTCATGTTTCGTCCATCATCTCACAGAATCTCGAACATGCACGACATACGTCTATCCATCTCGTGGCAAACAAATCACACTCCTGTGTCGATGCCAGTAGAGCAATCAGCATTGCGAGGGCGCGAACCAAGGGCGAGCTAGAATTCGAAACAGTGCGTGCTGACGGAACGGCCAACAATCCGTGTCGTCGTTATCTAAGTTGGTATTTAAGTACAGGAGGAACAAAAAGTCTCACCAGCTGAGCTACTAGTTCCGAGCAATCAGACTCCCCACGAAGGACACGACAAGCAAACATGAGTAAAAAGTAATTACGTCTAACTTCAAAAGAGTTAAATTTAGCATTCCAAGCAAAAATTTTGTGGGATAATACCCGAACAGTTTCTTCCTCTCTGACCTTCTCAAGAAGCAAGGCGAAGTACTTTCATAGGGGTTCCAAATAATTGAGGCTGACTCAAGTTTACATCTCACTAAAGAAACTAATTTTTAATGGCCAGAGGGTTGTTAAATTCTCACATATTCCGAATAGTGAAACCTAGTCTTCGGTATGAATCAGTAGCAAGAGAACGCATATGTTCGTGGAAGGTTAGTCGCGGGCAATCGGTTCTGTTCCAAGGAAGTATTGCACATGCCGAGGGTTTTGAGCATGACTAAAGAATATACACTGCATTCAGCTGTATTGAATAGTACCTTGGTTTCAATGCTCCATTGCAACACTGAGTCAATATTCTCCAGAAGGGTTAATGTGTTTATATCTGTAACTTTTATGGTGTATATAAAAAAGAGTATTCTATTCTATTCTATGTATCGTCCATCTCCTCAAATATTAACTTGAGATCATCAGCGTAGAGCAAGCACCTTGTGTGTTTAAGAACCTTCTCAAGATCATTCACCATAATTCCGAATAATAAAGGTCTCAAAATGGCGCCTTGACTAACGCCAGACCTAATGTGATATGAGTCTTTCTCTCAAAAAATTTTGTAATTTGGGTGAACATCCAATGTTACTAAGTTTGGCCAGTAACACGTCATTATCTACGCGATCAAAGGCTTTTTTGAAGTTGAAATAAACAACATCAACCTGTATGCCTTTGTCCAAGTGCTGCGATATGAGATCCACAAGCTTTAAAAGGTTTGTACTAACAGAACGGTTCGATCGAAAACCGTGCTGAGTTACAAAGAAATGGTTGAATCTGATCTAATCAACCTGTGTAATATGGATTCAAACTATTTAGGAAGTGATGACAGAATGGCTATAGGCCGATAGTTTTCTACATGAGAAGTTTCCTTAGTTTTAGGTTTAGGTTGAACTCGTGAAACCTTCCAACGATGTGGATAGTGACCCGTGGCTAGCACTAAATTAAAAATGTGAAGTATAGGTGTTTTAATGATTTCTTTAATGAGTCACTTGGAGTATGGTGCGGTCATATGGGCTCCACATGAAGCCAAGTACTCTATCATGGTGGAGCGCCTACAGAACAAGTTCACGCGTCACTTGTACTTCAGACTGTACGGGGTTTATCCATTGTACCCGCTGATGTACCTCACCCTGTTTGTACTGGGCATGGTCGGGTACAATGAGTTAAGGGTGCGACGACAGTTTACTCTTGTCGTCTATTTAATTAAATTACTCCGGGGCAAGGAGCACAATCCGGGAGCTTCAGTGCTTGCGGTTTTCTGTTCCAGACCGCTACGTGTGGAGGCGGCGGCGCCCGCCACTGCTGGCTGTGCCAACTGCCCGAACCAACCTACTGGCCAAAGACCCTCTCACGCGAGCAATTCGTACTGTTAACGAAATTCAGAATAGGTTGGATATTTTTTCGTGTTACTTTAGTGAACTTGCAAGAGTAAGTTTATATATAATATGTTACGAAAGCAACAATTAGTGTAATTTTATGTTTATTGTTTCTTTATTGTTTTATTTTTTTAATGTAAAGCATACTTAAGTTAATTTTCTGTGAATATTACATTGTTATAATTATAATGTTACATTATTTTAGTTATAAGTAATTTGGTGTTAATGTATTGTGTTATTTAAAACAGTTAATATTATAAGTAGGCTTAGCTATCGCATTAGGTTTCTAAACCTGTAATGATAGTTTAAGAATTTTAAATAAATAAACTTAACATCTCTTTAACATGCATGCAGGAATGTTGTCTGGACCTACAGCAGAATTTGGTTTTAGTTTATTAATAGCTGATTCTACATCTGGAAATTCTATTTTATCAATATACACCAATAGAATAGAATAGGTCTTTATTTGGTTAGAACCTAGTTTGAACCAACTTTGAATAGTTGTTCTGATAGCAATTGTTATGGTTTTTGTAATCAAGAAGAGGAACGTCAGGCAAGAAAACGCTTGCAAAGAAGTCACAAAAAGCCTTTTCCGTGTCACTGCCTACGTATTCAGCCCCATTATACTTTATCCTGGGTTCAAAACCACCTCTGACTTTAAAGCTATACATATTATATGATGCCAGAAGGCACGGGGATCACGTCTAAGTTTAATTTGAATGCGCTTAATGTATTCATCGTAGGCAAGGGATACTCTCTTTTTAATACTATCCTAAAGAAGAGAGAATTGATTGTAGAAATCACGATTCTTAGAAGCTTGCCACTTTCGATGCAGATCAGCCTTACACTGAATGTCGTTAATTATTTCTGCCGTGAATCAAACCGGATAGCGGCTACATGTCTTCTTAGGCCTGTGTTTTTTGGGTACACATTCATCAAATTACCATACATAATGCTATATAAATATTCTACGGCAGTATCAGCATTGCAAGTTAGGAACACATCTTGCCATGATGCTTCCGAAATTAGTTTAAACATGGCTTCAAAATCGCCTTTAGAAAAACTCCAGTCCCTCTGTGCATCAAGGTTACTGGGATCTATTTTTTCGGAGCTAAGTCGGCACATTGTGTGAGTAGGCGCTAAGCATACTTCTAAATGCGGATGATAGGCGTCTCGTCGCGGGGCTAGACCGGCCCATGAATCTCTGACACACTAACACTGCTGATGCTATCTGACACTAACACCACATCCAATTTACCTCCATAAGCATTCATCACCTCATTCCTCTCAGTTAGGCCACAAACAGTAAGAAAATAACAATAGTAATTTAAGACTCTCGTTATGCGATTAGCATTTATGTTTAAATCACCAACGATAATAACTAGTTTTTATGCTGTCAACAATGGATTCCACTTTTTCAAACCAACGCATATATATTTCATCAGTAGCTCTAGGATGAATATATACAACACAAACATAGAACCTAGCACAATTCGTCGTGAAACGTGCCTCGTCAGCTGGAGTCTCCAGATCACAGCGGCGTGTCATAGTGATTCCGGGTCGCGCAGCGAGCAGTACGCCACCGCCGACACCGGTACAGACTGCGGTCCCGACGTAACACAATCCATCCTTGGCTCGTAATCTCTGAGTCAAGTACAGAACTTGTGAGGAACGATTTTGTTACAGCGATGAAGTCACTGTCGAGTGTTTAGAGGTTAAGGTTGAAGAAATTAAGCTTAGTGTTCAATCCTCTAACGTTTTGATAAACCAAGCTAATTGGCCGTTTAAATTTTATATTATGTACAGGATTCAGATCGCGTTTGTTGGGTTCTGCTTGGTTGTCTTCGAAAAAACCATTCCTTTACTCTAGCGTTAGTCGGCCATGTATCCGCCGTCGTAGCTTTTTCAAAGAATTCTGCAGGGACCCCGATCTTAAATGACTTATAGTCACCTTTTGGTTTCAGCTCTTCCACAGTACAGTTACCAATTGGATACATGTTTTACAGGTATAATTGACTATCGGCAGCTCCTGACATCATATTCCACAAGTGAATGTATTTGCGAACTTAACGGCTTTAACTGGATTAATCTCAGGTTCTGCGGTGCCACGAACAGAATTATACCGCTTATCATGTTTCCGTACCTCTACCCACTGCTCATTGGCAACATCACCATCAGGCGTTGGCCATAGGTTACACTTGCTGATAGCATTTGTAATGAGCATCGTACGATGATGCCAATGAAGATAACATGACGCCCGCGCCGTCTGCTCAATTTTTCGATGAAGTTCTTCTAAGATTAAAATATAATACAATATAAATGCTTTATTCAACTACCAAATAAATGTATCATTTGCTTAATCCATAATAGGTAGGACTAAGCCTACCAAGATAATAAGACATGATGGGATGAGAGGCCTTCCTAACCTGAATCCTTCATAGGTCTTAAATTCTACATTCGCCTTAGTACCTGTATTTGTAATATTGCAAATATTTGTAAATAACATTACGACTGTCAGTGCTCTCATTAAGCCCTTTGACAAGTATTGTCAGTGATAAATCTCGTATTCACTAGGGGACAAACGTCCCGCGACACGTGTCTCTAGAGATATCGAGCGAATTTGGGCATAGTCGGGCAATGTCGACCATCGTCGCCAGATATTTTGCCTCACGAACTTTTTGAACGTTTTCGATATTGCCGGACATGTCATGTGACGTTGCTTGACGTCGCTTGACTTCGCCCTACATCTCTAAGGGTCCAGCCGTGCACAGTGCAAGATGCCCGACGCAAAACGATAGCGCGTTGGTTTGCAGTTGCAGGGCAAAAAACCATGGTACTTATTTTATGTTGGACGTATTTTTCCTTTCGTCATCCAAAATTGTTTCGTTTTCATAGATTTGCCTTGCTTTACATTATGTACGTATGAGATCAAAATAATAATGAAAGATAGATCATCATAAAAACGTCATAAATATGGCTACTTTGTAAAGAAGTGCATGGAGCACGATGGGACACATCGACCAACGTGTACAGGGCTTAATATGCAAAGTCGACTACTAATGCCACTTTCTTAAATGTCGTACTGTTTACAGCATAATATTAAACTCTTTGGTTAACTGTCATGCATACTATAAACGGAGCCACCCTTGCTTTTTAAACAAAGCTTTTCTGCCGAAACCCAATGTTAAAAAATATGATATGATTATCTTTTATCTAAATTTCCGGAGTTTCTTTGAGAGTGTTTTTATGAATGTACGCGAATTCTAAATGAACACCCAGATTACATGGAGTTCTGCCATTCTTCTTTTACTTGAAACTGCTCTACGCTGAACTCGCAATATGTAGACGAAGTAAAACGAATAAATATGCATTAAACCGAGTCTGCAAAGTGCTGTTGTTCTGAGTATGCAAGAGCTTTCTTCTAGCTTAATTTTTAATGTGTTATGGTATAAATTGAACTCTTGATTATTTTTCCGGAAAGAAACTGTTATCGGTCCGGTAAATTCCAAGAGAGGATTTTTACCAAAAATCTCAAAGGCAATGTGCACTTGGGCAGTTGTCTGTAGGTATTTGCGTGCTGCTCGGAGAGTATATAAATTGAAATGTTTTGTAATGGACAACAAAAAAGGACACCTTCAAATATATTGTGGCTTTATTTCCAAATAGTTAACCTACATATCAGTCAAGATACTCCAATTCCAAAAACTCAAAAAAAAAAAAAAAAAATATTAGGATTGACCACCATCACAAGACACAATTGCACTGCCGAACACCATTTTCGCCAGTAGGCACAACACTTCGCCACAACAGATAAGATAATTAGAGAAAACCGTTAAAAATAGAACATAAACAACAATAGACTCAGAAAAAACATAAACATTCTGCAACATTAAAAATGAAGCAACACACTATCAGTAGGAATCGGTTCCAATTTGACAGTTCAACGACATTCATTGCGTTATTTACGTTGTTGAGCAGACAAATCTTTCTAACATATGAAGCAATGGATTAGCAATATACTTCAAAATCATTCCGATTCCGATTCAAACTGCGTTACGCAATTAGGGTGCTGTTCACAAATTATCAATAATTGGGTCGGACGGACTAGCATTATGCGCCGTTGTTTATTCAGTACAGCACTGGTTACACCACTTGCTGTTGCGACAAATAATTAATGCCGCTGTGGATGGCCAGCCTTAATTAGCGGTCATTACAATGTGACGTCACTTTAATATGTTCAACTTTCGACTTTTTGGAACATAACAACGTTTTGCAACGGCTTGTTTGTTTATATTTTAGTTGGGTTTGAAGAAGCTTTATTAATTAATATAAGGTATTTTTTAAAGAAGTATCCGTTGAGTCCCTCTCTTCTTCCTCACAGACAGGAGGCATGGATCCCAGCAGTGGGAACATCATTGGCTGATTATACGTATGTAGTATTTTTTATAATAACTAAATATGATTGAACTTTGAACGCCGTCTTCATCCTTCAGAAAAAATATGTAGAAAATGTAAAAACAATATAATATGTGGTCTGCTTGCAAATGAAGTTAAGCCTTGTGATGCCAGAGGCGATGCTAAAGATCAAAAAGACTTTGTTTGAACATAATCCACTCAAGTATATACTCAGATCCGTCAATCAACTCAAGAAAGCACTTTATTTATTTTTTATTTATTTATACTTCTCGCACACAATAAGGTACTAAGACGGACTTAATGCCTTTGGCTTTTAAATACAAAAAAAAAGTATGACCACGCTTCTAACTTCCGCAAGATACTCAAAATGGCTATTCGACTTCGCAGGAATTCCGGATATTGTGTCTGCTATTTAACCTCCTAATCGTAAACCTCGTAAAACGACATCCTATCTTCGAGAACTTTTTTCCTACGCCAGTCCTTCTGATGCACCTTGCAGCTCGCATCTTAGAAACCTTCTCCCCACTCCATCGACTTGTACTCCTACTCCTTAACTGTGCGCGCGGTGTGGTTGTGGAGTTCACTTCCGCCTTACTCCTTTGGTACTGCCAAACTATTGCAGTATTTAAAAGAAGAATGAAATAACTCTGGAACTCTGGTGGATCTTTCCACTTTGTCATAGTTGCGTATGTATTTATTATTTTAATTTAATTATTAACATTCTATTCATATTTATTTTAGAAGTATTATATGTATGTATGTTAGTGTATTCTCATATTATTGGTTTTATTTTATTAAGTGAATTGTTTTTGATTTTATGTATTTTATTTTTTCTCTTCTACTCTTAGGCCCGTATTAATAAACGTTACTCAGCCCAAGAGCTCGCACTTGATAACAGTCTTGAGGTCATGATCATATTAATAAACATAATAATTGATGTACTTAGTTACGGCTTGGGTTTACGTTATTAGCCGAGTGATGGACTGATTAATAAACGAAAATCGACACTAAAGTATACAATAGGTTTGTGTACTCGAGATGCTTAAATCGGAGAGTAGGCAGTCCGTGACTTGAGGTCGTCATTAGTAGCGCGAAACATGGAGTTTGAAAATATTTTGGATGAAATTAATAATTACGATGAATTAGAGAACTATGACGATATTTTTGAAACAAATACTATATAATACCACTTAACGTGCAAGGTCATGGCAGGATCAACATCGCCACAAGTTTGTTCTTGGGATATATTCATCCCAACTACATAACCCTACATTGTGCATGGTTGGACACGCACTTGGCCGGTTTTCAATAGTCTGACAATATTTTTCTAAAGAATAAATGAGATAGTTTCAAATATTTTCTAAACAAAAGCTACCAATCCATAATATTTATTCCTCAGATAACAGTTTACCGACTATTGACAAATCAGCCATGTACCTATAGATCTCTCCATTATCCTAGTGTTTTGCTGGCAGAATAGTTAGGGTCAGCTTTGGCAACTTGGGTTTGCGTGTGCGCTCATTAGCAACCATACGTGATTCAGGGAATTTCAGATTTCACGACGAACGGTAGCCACCTGACCTCAACAATCTCCAGGAGAATACCTAAATGTAACGTTGTGGGGTGTTCGTAACTATTCAGTTAAATATTGTCTTTCTTTAAAAAGATTTTAAGTCTTTTTTGACCCTAAAAGGGGTGCCTTAAAAGGTTTTGGGAGAGCCTAAAAAGATTTTATAAATCCTATTGTTGCTTGCTTCAAAGAAAATACTTAACAAAATAAAGCGACTCTTATCAGATCAAAGTTATTGCTGACTTATTGGATTCCGCTATCTCATTGTATAAAACTTTAGATTATTTATTTAACGAAAGACTGCGTCGTTGGTCTAGAGGTTACAAGCGCTATTACTGGGGGCCTACTCCGAAGTATTGGCCGAATATTCGGTCATTTCTGGGGGTCTACTTCAAAGCGTTAAACCGAAGTATCGGCCGAATGTTCGGTCGTTTTATAACTTCCATAGTTTCCTTTTTTGACTTTGAATCCCCCGACCCGACTTAAAGTCAAATTGTTGTCTTTGGCTTATCTTTTTGACTGTCGTTTTTTTTTCTTTCGTCCTAGTCAGCCATAGTTAGCCGTAGTTCGTAGGACTTATCTCTTTGACCGTCCTTTTTTGAAGTAAAACTTCTTTACGCACGCTTGACTTGGGGAGTAAGCTGGTGAATGTTGAGAGGCAGATATAAGTTAGTGAAGATAGAAAGAGAGAGAGTTATTTGTAAGTTTTAGCTCAGTCGTGTGGTCTAAAGCACACTTTTTTTTCGCTTTAGTCAGCAATAGTCAGCCGTAGTCAGGAAACGGCCGAACATTCGGCTGATACTTCGGATTTATCTTCGGAGTAGACCCCCTGGATTCGATTCTCAGGTCGGGCAAAGTGATATTGGATTTTTCCATTAGGAATTTCTTGGTAGCAGCCCGGAGTCTGGATTTGGGCCAGATTTTTTTTTTTTTTTTTTTTTGGGTGGGAAATTATCAAATAACTTCTCCCGCTCTGGGTGGAGCGGGAGGGAGTGTCAGACTTTTACTGACTAAAACCCACCGTGTTCCTTCAGATGCCTGTGTGCCAGGGCCACGATATCCCTTTCGGACAGGCTCGTAACCCTGAGATTGATAGCAATAGGCTCGCCCTCTATTACATGGGAGTTCAACATAACTGGCGAAATGTGGGTGTACGGTAGGGATGTGACAAAATAATCCATTATAAAAAAAATCGATTATTTCTTCTATAAAAATCGATTTTAAAGTTACAAAAAAAGATTAATTAAAAATCGTTTTTTTGGGTCACTGTTGATTTATTTTTTCGTCCGCAATCCGCGAGATTTATTATTAATATTTAAATCACCGATAAAAGGATTAATTTCTTACTTTTTCCACGACTTTTGGTAATTATCAATAATGATGGATAATTATTAATAATTTTGGCTTGTGGCTAAGTAATAGCAGCCGCACGGGTCTATCGATCAGGTTAAGCTACGCTTGCCGCGGTTGGTCCATGGACCATCTTTACATACCAAGACCTCTCCGTGCCTCGGAAAGCACGTTAAGCCTTTGGTCCCGGCTGTTATTTGTAGATCTAGCTTTAAAAGTTGTACGGGTTGTCAAAAGCCCAAAAGTCTGACAACCAGCCTTACCAGGCTCCATGTAAAATACTGGTATTCAGTTGCAAACCGTTAGACTGGACATAGTTGGGAAAACGCTAGGCAGATGAATTATCATCTTATAATTTTCAACTCATCACAATTACCGTAACATAAGCAGAAGAAAGAAAACCAGGCATTCTTTCAAATATAAGGGAAAAATCGATTTCTCCACAAAATCGATTTTTCTCTAATCGATAATTATTGAAAAGAGAAGAAGAAGAAATATCGATTTTTTATTAATCGACTTTTGCCCTCAATGTCACATCCCTAGTGTACGGTCAGTACTCTGCATTACCTGACCACTCTTACAATGAAGAAGAGGGGAAGAGGGATCAGGTTATGCAGTTCACTGACTGTAGTATAGGTGCAGTTCTGCCTAACTTTTTAGGCATGATGTTATGTTATGTTATTTAACGAAAATATATGTTAGAAAACATGACAACTCCTTACCTTTGTCACTTCTAAAATATAATGGCATTATTTCCGGCACAAAAGTCGAGCCTCCATCAAAACTTGGTACAACACTGTATTGTGTTTCACGTATAAATATTATTTACATATTTAGTTTATTCGGGTACGTGGTTCTAATCTCACGTCCATTGTTTTAGTTTCACACGACTTGTTGGTTGTTACGGCTGGGCTACATCCTCGCCACCTCGCGCATATCGATGAAATCTATTTCCTTTTCATTTGTTACGCAACGAGTTTTGTTTGTTATTTTGTGGGATAACATACCGCACAAAAAGGAGATTAGTTTTATACAGTTGTTTGTCAAAGATACGTAACAATTAACATAACATTACGACTGTAATCCCCGAAGGTATAGGCAGAGGTGTACAAATAGTACACAAAAAAAAGTGTTTCCTTTAACAAAAATCTTGTTTAATGTGATCACGCATCTTGACTCCATACGAACCTAATAAGATCTTGACTTCTGAAGCTAGGAGAACTTTGTTAAATTATCATAGTTCCGTCTACTAAGTAAGTAATGAATTAGTTTAATTACGGGTAGTTATTTAAATAAGCTCAAATTTTGGCCAGTTTAAGAATGATATATAGCTAACAAGTTGCTTGTTACCATGAACTTAAATTATTATTTAATATACAAAAGTGAAGGAGTAAAATCAAACAAAGCATGTATGATATATAACAAAGACCGGTGATTATTCTGTAGGTACATATCACATTGTCGATATAAATAATATGAATATGTTCTGGCAAATATGCTACCTTGTGTATAGTAAGTAAATAGATAAATAATCATTCCAAACATTTTAATGCCAACTAAGAGAAAATGTATCTTAGTTAGTCTGCATTTTTTTCAGTGTAGGGTACACCTATATTTCGCCAGTTATGTTTATAGGGGGCAAGCCTATTGCCATCAACCAGGCACAAATCCAGACTCCGGGCTGCTACTGAGAAATCCTTGATGGAAAAACCCAATAACACTTTGCCTGACCTGGGAATCGAACCCAGGACCTCATGCTCAGCAGTAGTGCTTGCGGCCACTAGACCAACGAGGCAGAAATACACACATAAACAGTAAGACATATTTTAAATTGATTAATTATCTGACGAAAATTGTGCTGTGACTTTAAAGGCTTCAAGGCTCCAGTATCAGATATCTCACGCTTGGATTGAATTTTCCATTAAAATTCATAGAATTCCTAACATTCCACGATCGATAATTGTGCTAAAATCAATCAAATATACATTTACTCAAACATGCTTGGAAATTTGAGTATTATTTTGACAACCTTCTTCGAGATAAATCGAAATTGCTGTACTGGCCAAATACATGCATGAAGTGGCCACCAAAAGTGGTATGAAAAACCATATCTGTCGTGGTTTAGCGGCCAAATAAATTACTAAACTCATATCTATCTTGTAATTTAAAAATGGAACGATGTTTTACTCCGATAAATGGCAACCAAGGAGATCAAAGGTTTTATTTAAATTTTGATCTGGCTTGCAAATAGAAACCTGTTTGCTTCTTGGCGGGAAAGTGAAGCGTCATGTTAGCAGTTTTGTTTTATTTTCTAAAATTTGTGTTTAGCCGAATATTAATGTTTAATAGTGGTGGATTATTAACCATTAAGTGTTCGTGAACCTGCATTAATGTAGGCAAATGAAACAAAACAGTGCAACATCACTTTAAGTTCTCTCAAGAAGTCCGCGCGAGGTTTCAGTAAAGTGCCGCGTCTTTACTTAAACTCAAGGGGAGTGGGGCGGGATATCATCAATCATCTTTATCATGCATTGAGTGGAGTTCATTTCATAATTATTTAAATAACTTTGTACTTGTTACCTAATTTTACATGACACTGGCTAAATGCACAAACCGTCCGAAGCCAAAAAGAAAAAAAAAAAAAGAAACCTGTTTATTGAAAAAAAAAAACAAACAAATGAACACATCGGCGCGTGGAAAAAAGATCGTAGTTCGTCATTGAATCTGGAATTTATAAATAATTTACTTAGTTTGAATTTCTACGCATTATTTGAGAAAAGCACTATGCAAGCCTTGGCCGCAACGAGGCATAAATTACTCACGTACCTATGTGTGCTTCGGCTTTTCGTCCAACAATGCCTCTTTTGCTGGCGCTGCAGTAATGTACTATAGCTGAAGTCCGAAAACAAAATAATGACAATCGTGAGGACTTTAGAATTGATGACAAATCCAATCAAGACGACGAACATTTACCGATATGCATTCGTTCAAAAATATTGAACTGTATCAAAATGCAGACCAGTTTACGTCTCAATAAATATGTTAAATCTATTTTGTGAGCATAAAACGCCACGTACCTACTTGCACTACAATGTCAGAGTGGACGCGGAACTGGTATTGAATGCTAACAACCTTCGGGCAGCCGTGATGCAGCTCGAAATATTGCGCTAATGTGAGGTTAATACCACATAACCGACTTATTATATGCAAGTTTTTGGCAACAAAAAAGAAACTGTTCTTTGTCTTTGAAATACCGCACGTTGAGAATTAATAGAACCTTGTCACAGCGAGGAAAAATAATTTTAAGCCTTTTGACAGCCTACGTGAACTTGCCATGATACAGCCATTTCATGCAACTGTCATGATAGTCATGATTTAAATATATGCTCAATTTTGGTTGGTAGTTAATTTGCTTTACAATCAATTTCTCTGACTTTACTGTTCGTTTTGTATTTTTATGATAGTTTTTAAAGATGTAATGATTAGAAGCAGCGTTAGAGGAACTCTGAAAGTGGCACCGGTGACTGAAAAGTTGTGTGCAAATCGGTTGTCATGGGATGGGCATGAGAAAGAGAGTGACTAACAAGATGACAACTAGTAAAGAAGTATGGAAGAAAAATACTTACATGTGGCGCCGACCCCAACTAAATTGGGATAAGGGTTCGTAATATTATAAATTTGCAGAAACACTATAAAGCACTAATAAATAAGTTATGATGCCCACAAGCTAATGAGTATTCATGCATATTTCAACAATAAACGTTAAACTCAGGCAGTTAAATTAGTAGCTACATTCATGCAAAATGAACCACATTAGTCAGGCGTAATAATTCAGACCGAGCAGAGTATTTAAAATTAGCTTCAGAGTATTTGTAAAGCCAAGCTACTTAACTTAAGAACTTAATCAAGTTCAGTATGTACAATATGTTGTTTTATTGTTTTTTTGACGCACGGTTGGCGCAGTGGTTAAGCGATTGACTACTGCGCTGCGTGTCGCGGGTTCGATTCCCGCACGGAACAAATATTTGTATGACCTATAAGTAGTTGTTCCGGGTCTAGCTGTTTGTGTATGTGAGTTTAAATGTTTGTAAACGCACCCACGATACAGGAGGAATTCCTAGTGTAGTGTAGTAAAAAAATATATATATATATATATATATATTATGTGATATTAAACTCAAACTCTAAGCATTTATTTCAATTAAACCATTTACAGGCACTTTTGAATTGCCAAGGAGTCGGTCAGTTAGAAATATGAAGCTGGTTGCCCATTCCAAAGAGTAGTAGGTAGCTATGGAGAAGAACGGGCAAGAAATACCATGGACAAACTTTTAAATTATATTGTTACAAAAATATTAATGACATATTTAATGTTGATTTTATAATTATAAGTGAGAATGATGTAAAAAATATAGACGTACACGCTAAAGGTGTCCAGAGTACAGTAAATAGAAATAAAAAAAAAAAAAATAAGCCGTGGCAGCTAAGAGATGACCAGTCCCAACTGCCGGCGGCCGTTCACAAATGTGACGCATGGATCAGCACCATCCAGCTCAACCATTTTGAAGGGAGCTAAATGATCAAACACACGCGCCACCATCAGCGAGACATCTGAGTGAGCACGACATACTCTCAGCCGACAGGGCACATTCAAGTCAATGAAAGACATATTACCCGGTAAATGGTAGCTCTATAGTACATAGTACTCACACCTGTGCTATGCAATTATATAATACAAAGGAGATTGAGTATAAACGATGTAAAGATAGTCTGAAAATCTTCAGCAGCTCCAACAGTATTTTCAAATGTTAATCAATCAAGATTGTGGTTGTGCAGCAGCATTTATTAACGAATTTTTATCACCGATGTAATCCCGCAGCTTATAATATGCCTGCCTGCATATTGTGCGTTTTATACAAGATTTGAATTTCGTCTCATTCAGTGGAGGTATGTGGGGAGGAATTTTATTGTAACATTTTTGTTGTATTGTAGGATTGCCTTATTGGTCTATTGTCGATCGGTCTTCGATAACGACCATACGTACGATATGAATATTATAATTGTGTAATTGGATTAAAGTGACTGAAGTGTATGCGATTTTTGTTGGCGTCATAATGACGAATACTGTGGACCCTAATGCGGTGCCCAATTATTTTTATAGTAGAGTAGTTAGTCATGATGACTACCCTTAAGAGCGGCCAACCCGACATACTTTTCATACAAACGCTCGTACGTGATTATGGCGTTGTAACACATCATTCTTTGAAATTTTCGAAATAATAGGTATCTTGAGCATTATATCTAGGTTTCTGTGTAAGCAGAAAATATTTTTTTTGTAAAACAGATTCAGTATAAGCCTGCAAAAATCTGCTTTTTTGCACAAAATTTACCTGAACTTTGGCCATTCAAACCTTGCAAATGTAATGGTGATTCTAAATGACCAATATTTATTTCACAAACTGGTAAGGCTTACTCAAAAACACGTATTTCCTGGAACAAGTTTTATGAAATTTCCGCACATTATTTTTTGTTCAATGTTATCGCGTTCTCACTCGTTTGTTAATAGTTTTCACTTGTGCTGGTAACAACAAACTTTTCGACCATGCTCGCGTTGACGATAGACGGACCGGGAAGGCCCCTCTTAATGTTATAGGATATTTTTAATTAAGGATGTATTCTACCACAAGTCGAATCCTTAAAATAGGTATTCGCACTATTGTATCATTGAGATGGGAAAGCTTGCATTATGTAAGTTGTTTAGTGTTAGATCTTTGGATTATTTATATTTTGCTGCTCGATCGCATGTCAATCCGCAGAGTTTGTGTTGTTAGTGCCAGGCCACAATGATGCCAAGAGAGGACAGCAGAATATAAATTAATATTTTTTTTTTTAAAGGGGGAGATAATGATGTAGAAACTACAGGTAATAAATAATGCTAACAATGGAAAATGCAATGTAACCTGCGCATCGAGTTTAGCGACCAGTCGTCTTGGTCATCGTGGTCATTGGGTCCGTGTGGTGGCGGACGTAAACAATAGCACCATCCTATTTCTTCCCGTGGGTGTCGTAAAAGGCAACTAAGGGACTTACTAGAGAATGGGCGGCAGAGTTTTCTATGCATTTTAACACCATACTGCGATCGCCAACCCGTCTGCCAAACGTGGCGACTATGGCAACCCCTCTCCCTCCTTTTGGGGGAGGCCTATGTCCAGCAGATGACGTCTTTCGACTGAAATGATGATGAATGATTCATGGTCAACTGTCAATAGACTTTATCTTGAACACTGGAATTTTATTTACACTCGTCCACACAATATTCCCAACAATTCACGTCTCTGTTACACAATTGGGGTGCAGGCCCCAATTGTGTAACACTCTTTCAATCGCAATACCAGTATAACACAGTTACAAACTAGTATTAATCTCAATAAAGCGATTTCATTCATCGGCGCAGGTGTTGGTTGACGGTCGCCACGCGAAAGTGAATCGAGGGCACGTCAAGGCCCCGGTTTTTTACGATGGTCCAATAGAACACGACTGAAAACGTAGCTACCTTCATAAAGTCACGTATTGTAAGGGTTGATTCATGACAAGAAATATAAAATAGTGTCGTACGCAGCGTCCTCCTTTGCCAGTGGATATTTGCGTCCTAACGTTTTGGAAATACAAATTCGTCTTGCGATTCGTATTTTAGCTTTAACCGCACTTTTGTATTTATTTGGCGTAAACCTGTGTGAGGTTTGACCAGTCAAATTAAACTTTGTTATTTTTGGTGCATGTACTGTACGTACACCTCTGCCTAAGACGCATCTGCTCAAGGTGCGAGATGTCATGTTATGTTACTTCTCCTTTGAAATTAGGCTATGAACTAATGACTTGTAGTCTCACAGATGGATTAATCTCCAAAATCAAGGAACATCGCTGCGTCTATGTACGTCTCACAGTTACATGGATCATCCGACACACGACAGCACCTCCTACCTTTGAATATCTACCTACAGCCAATGTTTCATTAAATGGGGTGAGGGCTTGTTAAAGTCAATAGACAGACTTTTCTTGTTAAAATACTTAGTAGAAAAACCAACCGCAAACATGAATATGGATAGATATCATACTTTAAAATAGAACACTGTTTAAAGTGTACAGTAGGCCTAATTTTAGGCTGAAAAAGCGGTAAAAACCCTTTCGTAATAATTACACTAGCAGTGCTTTAAAAAGTCCTGCCGCGTGAAAAATTCCTCGTTTTCAGGGAAGGAAATCACTAGTCTATGGTCCAAAACTTCAACTCTTTTATTTAAACTTATCTACATATATTAGCATTCTTGATCACTGATCGTGATAAAAAGGTATCTGAACAATTCATCAAATTAGTAACAAATTGGTATTCATTCAATGGCACACCAAATGGTTTGTGTGTGTACCACAATATATTGTGGTACACACACAAACCATTTATAAATCCAGAGATAAGTAACTATACGTAATCGCTTCAACATTATGTATTTACACGCCGAGTTTCAGTAACAATACTGACAATGCCATAAAAAGTAGCAGAGCGGGTCAGCAGCAACACGGAACAAAGTCCATAAATTATTTAAACAGATGTAGAACAAACTATATCGAGAGTTTAAAACAACAATGTCCACTTTAACGCACACGACCAAAACTCAGCTGTAAATAAAGTTGAACTAACTTTTACGAGCGTCCACGGCTAGGACAAACACGAAACCTTTTAAAAATGGCGATGAGCTCGGGGATTCTGTTTTTTATTTAATCTTCCCGTAATCTGGTCGTAAAAAGGACAACAGGCCACAGCGCCACCTAGCGGCCGGGAGCCGAGTGTTTCCGAAGCGCCGCCCGTAAAGTTTTTATTGTTTCCGGGTCACGGCGCGTCGACAATTCGGTTTTCCAATCAACATCTTTATAGTGATAGAGAGCGTGATACCAACTACAATAAAGCGTTTAAGGTCCGAATAGTGCTAACTATACCTTTATCTGCTTTCCACATGACCGGCTCTCGAGATCTTGTAGCGATATTGGTTTGTCATGTCTGTGTATGGGGTGAAATGCAAAGATACCAAAATGCCCAAATATTGGAAATGATGGATTGTTAATGTAGACCATCATGATATAATACAAAAGAGTTTAATATAATAGGGATAGATTCAGTTAATAATTATAGTCCCTCAGACGGAATTTCGGCAATGGCGGCCACTCTCGGCGGAGACTACCCGGATTGACGCGGGAGATATTATGGTGTACAAGTGTGTGCGCACACAGATGCATTCTTTCTTCGCTCACTCTCATAGTCCGACGGGACGGCAATCCGACACGAGCGGACAAAAGATCTGGCGCAGGAACGTGCATTGCGAGGCGCAGATCACACCGCTAACTTCCAAACTTTGAACGGCTACTGAGAAATTCCTAATTGAAAAACTCAATAACACTTTGCCCGACCTGGGAACTGAACCCAGGACCGCACGCTCAGCTGTCGCGCTTGCGACCACGAGACAAACGGGCAGTTCACTGACAGTTACGCCAGTAGCACACTAGTGCTACCAGCGTTAATAATTAAGTACTTAAGAGCGTATACGCGGTACGGCATTTGATACAAACTTTCAAGCCCTTGTTTTTCGAAATGACTGAACCGATTTTAATGAAACTTCATACACATAAGCCAGATACAAAGATCTAAAAAGTAAGTTAAGAACATTTTCGAAATGTCTTATATAAAACAGTTAACTGGAAATGTCTGTTTCTATGGAAAATTTAAAATCGATCTAATTTGGCTGTAACACGCCAAATTAGATCGATTTTAAATTTTCCATAGAAACAGACATTTCCAGTTAACTGTTTTTATATAAGACATTTCGAAAATGTTCTTAACTTACTTTTTAGATCTTTGTATCCTGCTTATGCGTATGAAGTTTCATTAAAATCGGTTCAGTCATTTCGAAAAACAAGGGCTTGAAAGTTTGTATCAAATGCCGTACCGCGTATACGCTCTTAAGGTAAAACAGGGTATAATCTTTACCCTGTTTTACCTTAAGAGCGATTATTGCGAAAATTGAAGGAGCTTAAACAAAACTCAATAATTTCCCCGTCTATTAATAGACAACACAGCTGAAAACCGCGTATAAACCTCATTGTATGAAATTAATGAATTAATTTCATGCTTACGTTTGGTTTCGTTATGAACAGCGGTCTCTTTTAACAAGTGGAAAATTCACGGAACGTTACACAGATAATTTAATTCCTTTGAACCGTCCTTTTATACGTATTGTGGCACCAAACGTTTGTGGATTAGGATTTAGCGGATTTCGTTTAGTCTATGCTCAAACGTATAGAACAGCCATAATTTACCGTGATAATTCATGTATTGAAAACATGAAAACTGATGGAGGCGTACACCTTTCATTTTGTCCCCCCGTGTCAGCTTGTGGTACCACCCACCGTTTTAAAAAAGTGCCAAAAACATTTTCCGGCGCTTCTACCAAGTGGAGCGCGGTTGCAGTTGGAGTTTAAAACCGACATTTCTTGCAAACGGATCGTTCTTTCTTTAAAAGTGTACTGTAACTCTTTTAACAGTTCCTGATTTATTATTCGATATAAACGAGGAATTTTACTCTCGGTAGAATATTTAAGTTTGTATACAAAATCATTCGACAATTATGTCCATTTATACTCAAACGTCTTATAGATTTAACATAATGATTGACACCAACTCATCCAAAATTCATTAAAATAATGCCAGTCAGTATATTTTAAGGGGTTGTCTAATAGCTAAGATTATGGTAACGCGCCTCTCTAAGATTTGAAGAGGCTTTTAGGGGAAGATATTATTACGCCGCTTTATATATTAAATTATCTTCTACTTTTCATATTAAAAACGGTAATTTACGAGATCTTTAATTAAATTTCGTTTGACAAGACTTTGGTGGAAATATCAATATTCAAGCGAATAATATTATCAAGAGACGCACTTAACAGGCTTTAATCTGATTACAGAATACAATCTGGAGCTAATGCAGCACTATACCAGTAATGACATTACCTATAAATGGAAATGGCTATTAGATTCACAAAAGCATATCTCACAGCTACTTAGCTATATTTACAAAGCTGATGATAACAGAAACAATACCTAAGCCCCCATTCGCACGGGAGCTTTTTTAACGTGAAGTTTTTGACGGTGCTCTGGATTTTCAACTCTCGGGGTCGAACTGAGCGTTGAGAATCCAACAGAGGGTATCCCTAGCACGTTGTAAAAGTACACAGTTGGATTATCAACTCACGCCGCTAATCTGAGGTCTACTCGAAGTGATAATCCAAAGTATCGGCTGAACATTCGGCCGTTTCTTGACTTCCAAAGTTTATTTTTTTGACTTTGAGGCCTTACCCGACTTCAAGTCACTTTTTCACTTTGACTTTTTCTTTCGCCGTTTTCAGCCATAGTAAGCCGTAGCCAGGACACGGCCGAACATTCGGCTGGTTCTCCGGATTTATCTTCGGAGTAGCCCCCCTGAGCGTTGAAAATCCAGAGCGCGGCAAAAAACGTCTCATTAAAAAAAGCGCCCGTGCGTACGTAGGCTTGCAAACCTATTTGTATGATACAATTGCAAACACAAAGTGCTGATAGGTAGGTATTATTTGATACTTTTGGTTGATGCTGTAATGCATTTTGATAATATATACATTGTACACCTTGATTTATTTTCTAATCTATACATATTATAATGTGTTTCGATAATATAATAAAATTCCAAGTGGTTTAAAACTTTTGATTTTATGTTGTTTAAAAAAATACTACTGAACTTGCAGCATGAGAGAATTTACTGACGGGAAACATTTTGTATTGTAACCTATAATATTTGCATGCATGATACAAGCAAAACATGTAAGCTTTTTATTGTCTTTGTAAAACAACTATACAGGGTCACATTAAATTAATAGTAATGGGGATCCATATTTAAACATGCTTTTTTTTATTTTTTGGGTGGGAAATTATCAAATAACTTCTCCCGCTCTGGGCGGAGCGGGAGGGCGTGTCAGACTTTTACTGACTAAAACCCACCCGTGTTCCTTCATTTGCCTGTGTGCCAGTGCCACGATATCCCTTTCGGACAAACTCGCAACCCTGGCAGGCATTGGCCCTAATGGACCCCGTCAATTCGTGCTGACATCTCTTTGAGGCGCGCGTGGAACACAACGCGCCGTCGACCCGGGCCTGGGGGTCTACTCCCTAAGCACGAAGTCCGTTGTGTTGGCCTTCGTTACGGGCGTTTCCTACTCCTTATCACCTTCGGACGGATGATTCGTTCCGGGCCCGAACGAAGAATGAATTACAACACGATTTGACAGCTGTCCCTACTCCCGATGCGTTTTTGCCCGCCCGAAAAGTTCAACTTCTACGTCGCATTGAACCCTACTACCTAATGATTTCGGATTCATCAGTTTCCAACGGAATCATAGACAATCTTCGTGAACGAATGACTCATTATTATAGAGTTGCGCAATTTTACCGGTCGATTACCGGTTTACTTATTTTGTGGTTTTCAGTTTTAAATAATCAAAAATTAATATTTTTCTCGTTAGAAACGACCGCATTTTTCACAATATACTTTTTATTATGTCTAAATATAGAATTGAATTATTTTTGCCATTTTTGTTCCGAAACTGGCATTATCCTGTTGATACCTTTGCCTATTTTGTTTTTGACGGCAATTTTCAAATGAAATGTCAGTCAGAGTTCGTACTAGGCGAGAAGGATTACTTATTTTATTTTAATTCAATTACATATGTTGTAAAATGGCCCCAACCACTGCAGCAAAAAGTGTGGAAAACAAGTGTCAAGTTGAACTTTTCGGACGGGCAAAACGCATCGGGAGTAGGGACAACTGTCAAATCGTGTTGTCATTCATTCTTCGTTCGGGCCCGGAACGAATCATCCGTCCGACGGTGATAAGGAGTAGGAAACGCCCGTAACGAAGGCCGACACAACGGACTTCGTGCTTAGGGAGTAGACCCCCAGGGCCGGACGCGAGAGATCGCCACCGCCGATCGCCTCCGTGAGGACACGGCGGTGCTCCGCTCAAGCTGGGCAGACCTATTTAAATATGCTAAGACATAAATAGTACATTACTGCAACGCCCAGCAAAAGGGGCATTGATGGACGGTCGTGAAAATGTGGGCCGAGGCGAAGCCGAGGTACTCATACGTGAGTCCATCAATGCCCGGTTGCGACCAAGGCTTGTATAGTGCTTTTCTCAAATTATTATTATTATTTATTTATTTTATTTTATAAATTACAAGTTGCACTTAACACTTAAACAAAGCACACAATTAGATTTCTGGGGTCTGTCTTAGCATGCCATGACCTGAGATTTGATCAACGCGCTGTTACCAGTTAAATTATAATAGAGTTGATGTAATGTTCTTTCAGTTTATGCTTTATGTTTCTACTATTCATTGAGTAATGTCTACAGGTATATAATGCGCGGAAATTCAAACAAAGTAAATTATTTATAAATTCCAGATTAACAACGATATTTTTTCAATAAACAGCTTTCTATTTGCAAGGCAGTTCGAAATTTAAATAAAACCTTTGATAAGTTACCTCCTTGGTTGCCATGTCTCGGAGTAAAAGATCGTTCCATTGTTAAATTACACGATAGATATGAGTTTACTATGTGATTTATTGGCTGCTAAACCACGACAGATATGGATTTTCATACAACTTTTGGTGGCCGCCGCTCGTATGTATTTGGCCAGTACAGCAATTTCGATTTATCTCGAAGAAGGTTGTCAAAATAATACCAAGCATGATTGAGAAAAATAATTAATTTGATGAGGACTTAGGGGTTTTTCTGGGGTAACTTGAAATATCATTAAAAAAAACAGTTTTAATTTAATGTAAACTTCACAAACATGATGGGTACCTATAGATAACTAAACACGATAAAATAAAAATGAAGTGGATTTTCTTAACTCATACTTCCAGTATCAACACTACCACCGGTCGTTGACCCATAAAAAATATAAATCTTTTTCCTTTTAATTTTTTCGTGTTTAGATATCGTTAAATCGATACCATCACGTCTGCAGAGTTTCGCTAGCTAATTTAATTTGACCCTGTATACACCATGTTTTATACAAATAAATATTATTTTTAATTCTATAAATTAAATTCGTTGTTCGTGTCTGTCTGTGTGACTGCGTTAATCATCTAAACTACGCAGCGGATTTTACTTAGGTACCATATAAAACAGAAATCTTGATGTTTTGTCAAGTCGTAAAAATCGTACTAAGCAGGGGGGCGCAACGCTAGTACTCTTATACAAAATGCTTTTTATCCTACTCAAGATTTCTGCTAACGTCAAATTTTGTGTGTATTTAATCAGTGAGAATGAAGTGAAAAGAAATTACATTACGTATTATTCCACAAGAGAAGTTAACGCCACACAAAATACCTATATATATTTTCCTAACACTTGATATTTTTCTAAAGTTTTAAAACCTTTGATCCACCGCGTCGTATGTCGTGTGCAAATGGTGGTCACAATTGTTTCGCTTGGCATACCTTTGAGTGGCGATAAACGTGCCCGGTCCCGTCCCGGTTCTGCATTGCGGCCTTTTGTGACGCCATACTATACTTCCAATTTATTTTATTTATTATAGCAAACCAACTAAATACACACAAAGACATTCAAAGTACATATCATTTACAAATACAGTAGCATTGCATGCATCTAAATTATAGGTAAGCCCAGCATTTAATTAATACCTCATTATACAAAATCTCGTTATATTTTGTTTTGAAAGTTTTTTCATAGCCCCAAAATAAAAATTAAGTGAAATATCACTTAATTTTTATTTTGGGGCTATGAAAAAACTTTAATGTTAATTTATTCGGGTTTTTAGGGTTCCGTACCTCAAAAGGAAAAAAAACTAAAGCCTTATAGGATCACTCGTGTGTCTGTCTGTCCGTTTGTCCGTCTGTCACAGCCGATTTGCTCCAAATCTACTGGACCTATTAAGTTGAAATTTGGTACACGTATCAACTTCTGTGACCCAAACATGAACGTGTAACGTAAATAAATGATTTTTTATTAGGGGGGTTACTTTTGTGTGGCATGTGGCAAATTAGAATATTAAGAAAAAATGTTTTGCAAACTGTACCGTGGGACGTATCAATTGGAAGAACTTGCTATAAGGATTTCAAATATATATATATATATATATATATTTTAATTTTAAATAAATACTTCTAAAATTATTTAAGAAAATTGATAAAATTGACCATGACCACAAAATTGACCGGTCCCCTTATTTCCAAACCTACAGAGCCTAAAATTGGAACAACGACTCTACTTGAGTTTACTATTACCAAATAATATGGTACATACATAGTCACATTACAAGTATTTATTACATCATAAGATAAAAAAAACATTATAACAACGCGTAACTATAGTCTATCCTAAATCGCGAACGCAGTTTACATTTTTTGTCTTAAAGGATTCCGACACTAGCGCCAATAAGCCGCACGTGTGTGTCAGAATACAGTATTAATCGTAGTTCTGACCACGCTACTTCAGGCACAGTTCGGTAGCAATCGGGGGTTCCCAAACACCGCTAGTTACGGTGCGAGGTAAGCCGTTCTCGAGCGAGTTATTACCGGGAGCGAAAGAGAAAATGCGTAGGCGAGAACGAGATAGAATGAGGTGTTGTTGAATTTCGTAGATTTGCAAATATTTTATTGAGTCGAATTGTTGACAGATAAATTAACTTTTATTTTGTTTTCTTTTGCATTTGATTAGTTAGTTACATTCTCAACATAATTTTAAAATCTATAGTAGACAGCCGAAATTTGTTTTGGCGTGTGTTGTGCCGTTCAGTGATAATATTTTGATTTACGTGAGTTTGTATTTAAAACGATGTCATTTTGATCTGAATAGAGAGCCAGATAGAATTAATAATATTCCATTTCGTAGATTTGTTGTGTTGATATTTTGACACATACGAGTAAATTCACGTGTGTTTTATTTTCACCCATTCCACGCATTTTATTCGTTCTAACATAGTTTTAGAACATAATTGTAATAGACTGTTTTTCAGAAATAAAACTATAATCGATAATACCTCAACATCATTCTCCTGCCCATAATCCTATTTATTTGTGGTCGGCGCAACATGTCCCTTTCTTCCATACTTCTCTATTAGTCGTCATCTCGGTAGTCACCCCCATTCTAGCCATATAATCTTTCACACAGTCCATCCATCATAGTCGATAATAACTAAGTTTTATTTCTGTAAAAAATTTGTAATTTTGTTTGTGTAGCAATAGCGTCTCTTTGATTCTACTACTTGGCCATAGATGGCGTTAAACTAAAAAATTTATTACCTCAAATATTAAATCATTTTTGAGGTAATTTTAGATGATAACTTGTGTGTATGAGTACTTAAAATTTTTTTCTTCGGCTTCCCTCAATTGGAAGTTGTAGCTTCGCTACTGAAACCTATATGAAGTATATGGTCTTAAAATAACATGGCAAATCACTCATTATTGTGCGTACATACTTACATTTGCAGTTGGAATGTACGGGGGAACCTGTCTTTCAACTACAATGTTAAGTTTGTTCTTAGGATAAATCATCCCAACTACGGAACCCTTCATTGTACGTGGTCCGAAATGCACATGGCCGGTTTTTTTTGTTCCTATATTTTCACTTAAAACCTTTAGCACCCGTTGTTTTATGTAATTAATTTAGTTAATAATTAAGTTTTCGTTGAATCTCTTGGATGTTTTTTTTGACGTCGCGTAGCAGTGCTACGCAGCAAATACGCGGTCTCTACGCAGGGTCTACGATCCGCGGCGTCTAAGCAAAGTCTACGTCAATAGTATGTCTAATGTATTAAAGAAATGTAAGGCATTTATGTACGCTGATGATACTTGCCTGGTTTATAGCCATAAGAATATCGACCTCATACAGCAGCTATGCAAAACGATTTTGATAATGTGGTTCAGTGGGCACATGATAATGGCATTATAATAAATATAAGTAAAACTAAGTGCATGCTTATTCACTCGCCGTATCATAAAAATAAAAGTAATGTATGTAATTGTTAATACAGATTTTGAATAAATAAATAACAAAAAAGTTTGTTCTTAGGATAAATCATCCCAACTACGGAACCCTTCATTGTGCGTGGTCCGAAATGCACATGGCCGGTTTTTTTTGTTCCCAAATTTTCACTTAAAACCTTTTGCACCCGTTGTTTTATGTAATTAATTTAGTTAATAATTAAGTTTTCGTTGAATCTCTTGGATGTTTTTTTTGACGTCGCGTAGCAGTGCTACGCAGCAAATACGCGGTATCTACGCAGGGTTTACGATCCGCGGCGTCTAAGCAAAGTCTAATGCCCGTTTCCTCTAACAAATTGTTGGATTTTCTACTTTCGGTGCTAAGCGGAGCGTTGAAAATCCATTAGCGCGTTTTCATTTAGTAATCCATTTAAGTGCTGTCTAGTATTAGTTAAAATACGCATCATGTACGCTGTGTATGCGTCCAACTAATGCATTTATTATAGCGCTAGATAAAACTTGGTGCAGACACTAGAGTAATTTATGGTATAAACAACTTATTGGCACTGGTTAGACTTAATTGAGCTAGAACTGCGTTTCAGTGTAACAATGTAGCTATACTTAAGAATTGAAAAATTTCAAGCTCTTCAGTCGCGATCAATCAAGGGCTTTAGTAAAGTTTACGCGTTTTGCGAATTGACGTTTATCTTGGAAGCGCAAGAAAGGGGAAGTTAAGCAAATTGTTATAAAAGCTTTTATTGAAAGTTCTCGGGAGCAAAAAAACCCAGGAATCTACAAATTCCTGTTTTTTTTTTACGAAGCCCTTTCTATTCAAAGGCAAACCTTGTGTACCAAAAAAAAAACAAAGTTAAAATAACTGAATAGAAGTACAGTCAACCACAGATCAGTGGTAATAATTCATCATCTGCCTATAAGCCTTTTTTCCAACTATATTGCGGTCGCCTTCCAATCTAACCGGATGCATCTGAATACCAGTATTTAACATGGAGCGACTGCCTATCTGACCTCCACAACCCAGATATTCCGTAATACGATACCCCTTGGTAAAACTGGTTGTCAGACTTTGGGGCTTCTGACGACCCGTAACGACTGTCAATGATCCACGAATGACAGCTGGGACCAACGGCGGTCTCGGTATGTAAAATCACCCATCCACGGACCGACCGCGGCATGCGTAGTTTAACCTGTTCGATCGATCCGTATGGCTGTTAATACTTAGCCACGAGCCCCTACGCAACAACAACGATTACAGATTGCATTGAATTGTTGGTAACAATTGCACTTAGAAAACCCCTTTTTACGCTATAACATAAAGGTCTGTCAGTGTCTATTTTTTACCACTGGTGTGCGGTTGAGTGTACGCAGAACAATATTTTTACCACTGATGTGCGGTTGAGTGTACGCAGAACAATATTTTAAATCAAGTTAAAGTTTCTCGACATTTTTATCACGAATCTATACATATATATAATAAAATAGCAACGAAGAATTTTTGTCTGTTTGTCTGGATGTATGTTCCGGTGTAGTGTGGGAAGATGGACCGACGACCTTAAGAAGGTGGCTGTGTCAGACTGGATGCGGAAGGCGGAGGACAGCGTGTTGTAGCGCAGCCTGGGAGAGGCCTATGTCCAGCAGTGGACTGCGATATGCTGAGTTGATTGATGTTCCGGATTAGCGCAAAAACGGCTGAACTAATTTGGCTGAAATTTAGCACACAGATAGTTTATAACCTGGTTTCCACATAGGGTACTTTTAATTCCGGTAGTACGATTCCGTGGGATATTTTTCGACATCCACGCTTGAGAAGCCGTGGTCAAAAGCTAGTTTTTAATATTATAGCTATTTTAAAGAAGTCTACTTGGTGTGTATTTTAGTTTCGTCAAAGCGTTAGATCTAACAAAGTTTTAATTATACATGCTTCAGGATGCGTCAGCGTGGCTCGAGTAAGTGCTAAACTAGTTCCTAGAACTCAAGAAACAAAGATATAATGAAAGAGAAGATGACGGTACTCAGAAGCCTAGCTAGGCAAGTACCTACATCGTACAAAGGTAATATTCAGAGGTCTGACACACCGTAACTATGATCTGTTCAAAAATTATATGATGTAGTGATAACAAATGGATCAGAAAACCTAGGTAGTGCCTGTTGATGCCAATCTGTAGTACCACTAAATTGAGTGCTCGATTTGATTATTGAGTGTGATGTGGAGTTTGTTGCGTCACTTCTTCTTCCCAGCTAAAGCACTAGAAAGCGGTGAAGGGTGGGCGTTTTTGGAGGACTGTCTTATGTAATTTTTGGCGTTCGAAAAGGGCTGAGTGTCAGCCTAGTTTGAATAAATGACTTTTGATTTTATTGGAATAATTAAATCTGTTATTGTAATTTTAAATCCTCTTAAAGTTGTCTTCATTTGACAATTGAGGTTAATTTTATAACCTAAATCGTCAATGATATTTCAATTACAATTTATTAATGGTATTCATTCAAACATTGTCCGTGTGGTGCCGAACGTAAAGAATAGCACCATCCCATTTCTTCCCGTGGGTGTCGTAAAAGGCGACTACGGGACTTACTAGAGAATGGGCAGCAGCGTTCTCTATGCATTTAACACCATACTGCGATCGCCAACCCGCCTGCCAAGCGTGGCGATTATGGTACCCCCCCCCCCCCCCTCTTTTTTTTGGGGGAGGCCTATGTCCAGCAGTGGACGTCTTTCGGCCGAAATTATGATGATGATACAAACATTGTTGGGAAAATTTGAAACTACCTCAATTCAGAGAAATGTGTTAGTAATTCCCTTTAGTAAGTAATTCCATAAGAAATTAACTTGAACAGGGTTTGTTTACACTTATATCTGTTACTTTTGTAACATACTATAGTTAAACGATAACTCTAATTGCAAGACTATAGTGGAAACTGTCTCTACTCTACCCAAGATCTCCTTAATATAGGTAGTTGTGGAGATGGGTAGTACTTCAGAACTTGGTAATACAGGTAGATGAGAGTCAGTTGGCAGGCAATAAGCAATTTCGCTCGCTACAGCCAATAGCCACTTGCGACACGTCACCATTTGAGACCGCAAGTTATTAGTAGGATGCGAGGCGATAAAGGCGGCCTGTGAGAGTTAATTTAGTATTACGTCCCTCTAATACCTATTTGGAGCGTTATGATAGACATTACATGCGCGCTTTTGGTAGATATAGAAATGAATATGACGCACTTGCCTCGAAGATATTTGACGATGTTGTGGGAGGGTCTTAGAATGAAGCACTGGGCTGATACTTATTTAGATTTGAAACTGCAAGAGACAGAGTTTTAAGAACAAGAAGGGCATTACCCTGCAGTCAAACACCTCTGTGTTACAATAACAATAAGTATTCAAAGTCGGATTCACTTTTCATGGATTCACTTTTTAACCGACATCCAAAAAGGAGGATGTTATATTATGTTCGTCTTTATAATGTTTGTTTTTTAGGGTTCCGTACCCAAAGGGTAAAACGGGAACCCAATTACTAAGGCTCCGCCGTCTGTCTGTCTGTCCGTCTGTCACCAGGCTGTATCTCATGAACCGTGATAGCTAGACAGTTGAAATTTTCACAGATGATGTATTTCTGTTGCTGCTATAACAACAAATACAAAAAAAAAACA
This sequence comes from Tiliacea citrago, assembly GCA_963921375.1. Classification (NCBI taxonomy): domain Eukaryota; kingdom Metazoa; phylum Arthropoda; class Insecta; order Lepidoptera; family Noctuidae; genus Tiliacea; species Tiliacea citrago. The sequence continues at coordinate 17,431,513 of OY992784.1, forward strand.
GAATAAAATAAATATTTAACGGGGCTCCCATACAACAAACGTGATTTTTTTGCTCGATATTGATAACGGTATTCCCAGAATATTTAGTTACAGATTCAAAATAAAATAAAACAAATATTAAAGGGGGGCTCCCATACAACAAACGTGATTTTGTTGCCATTTTTATAGTGTGTATTCACCGATTTCTTCGTCAATTTTGATTGATATTGTTTTTTTTTTTTTCAAATGTGCTCCCGAGGTGGTCCCATTGTCACCAAGTCAGAATCTGATGAGGGAATTACATGGAAATCGAGAGAAATTGTCGTTTATAGGCACGGTAGCGATTTGGGTATTTTTTTATAGTAACTCATGCATTTGCACTCGGAAAGCACTATTTGGTGAAGTGGAACTGATGATGAAGACCACAGATGGCCACCGGAACTACTTAATAATAAGTATTTCATGGTTGCGATTCGATTAGACACTTTTATATGGTTGCTAAGCAATGTATGCTCGTCACAATGCATATGGTGAGTGTAAGTTCAGCGAGAACTCTTCACCAATTAACGCCCCTGCATCGGGAAAAGCAATATTTTGTAAAAGGTGATGAGCAGTCAACATTAGGCTATTGTAACTTAGATAAATTACAAACTGGCACAGTAAAACGTGAAAAATAAAAAACTTTAAAACAAAAAAAACAACCGAATACCAAAAAAAACCCTACAAATTGAAAAATAACTTTAATTTCGGAAATCGGTGGCAAAAAACTAAAATGCAGATTCAATTACACCGACTTCCGAAATTAAAGTTATTTTTCATGTTGTTGTGTTTTTTTATCGCGACAGATTAGCTAGTGACAAACGCTAAACAAGCTGACACGTCATTTGCTGTATCTCTGTTTGTTTAGTTGTCCTCGGAATGTATTCAAATTGAATAACGAAGTGCGACAGTCGGCCCATTAGTCCGCCTGCAGCTACCAAACGTATCTCTGAATTATGGACGAATAAACCTTGTAATAGACGGTATTGTCGTGAAATTCGGACCACATTCGTACCCCGCGATCAATCTATAGCAATTAGTCCAGTACGTGAAGGGTTTACGGCTATCGAATTTTGTGTTAAACCATTATACGATTCTGGGTGCTGAACAGTCCACATCGGTGATTATGCTTAACCAGCCGTTCATCGCCGATGTTCTACTGAAATTGATTTTGAATTAAAGCTCGAGCTGCTCGTATAATGACGTTCAAATTGTTGAATTTGTTGTCAAGCTCAAAACGTGCATTCCGTTTTGCATCTAAAACTAACACAATGATCGCCAGTAATTACTGCGGTGTAGACTTTTTGTATCTCACAGTCGTACTTGTAATTAATTAATTCTCTCGTCGCTTCGATCGCAACATCCCTCTTGACGGGTTAAAAAACGGCTCGTGTCAACATGTCACCACGACACCCAACGAGCGCACAAGTGCACATGCCCGGGGCTTGTAAAACGTCAAAGTTTTTCTCAGTTACTGTGCAGCCAATAACAGTTTATCAGAGGAAACAAAACATTGTGGTGAACGCGATCCCGGCGGCACAATCCAAGTTGCGAGTTTACAGTACGGGATCGTTTCACGCACCGACGCCGCGCCGCGCGCCGGGTCCTCGAGTGATGCGAGAAAGTTCCTTATTGCTTCCCACCGTATTCATCTCACCTGGCATATTGTAATCCGGGAGTCTTTCATGCGATTGCTTCCGGAATCCCAGGCCAATTTTATCGCTTTAGAATAAAAAAGATGAACAAAAACGTGATAAATTCAGATAGAAACAATTGGTTGCTTATTGCCTTTTTCAATTCGTAATTTCGAGATGTGTGTTCGCGGTTCAGTGGAAATGGGGTGAGCAATATTGTGAGTTATCAAGACAACTCGTCAACTCGACGAGTAGCTTGACGAGTTGTCATTTACGAGTTGATATATTAGGTTGGGGAAAAAGTATTTTCGCATTATAGTATGTATGAACTTGTAATAAAATCTCTTTGGCTATACTATTTGTATCTGGCTGGTTTTGGTATCATTGAAAGTTTAAATTTTAAAGAACATAATTCCAAATTCAAATTAGGAAAATGTGTGATTTTCATTTGTTTTTCGTACTGTCAAGATGAGTGAATCTAATGAAGAAATTCGATACATTTTAAAATTTTACTACAAAAAAGGTAAAAATACAACGCAAACCGCGAAAAAAATTTGCGATGTTTATGGACCTAGTGCAGTCTCTGTGAGAGTAGTACAAATTTGGTTCAAGCGTTTTCAATCCGGAAATTTTGATGTCAAAGATGCACGTCGCTCTGGTCGCCCTATTACGGATAAAATGGATGCCTATTTTGAAAAAAGTGGAGCAAGATAAGTAGTTACGACGTAGCTGAAGAACTGGGAATTGACCACAAAACAGTTTTGGCACATTTGAAAAAACCTGGGTACACAAAAAAGCTCGATATTTGGGTACCTCACGAGCTCACTGAAAGAAACCTAATGAACCGTGTACTCATTTGTGATTCTTTATTACGACGTAATGGAACCGAACCATTTTTGAAGAAACTGATAACTGGTGATGAAAAGTGGATCACGTACGACAAGAACGTGCGAAAAAGGTCGTGGTCAAAGGCCGGTCAGGCTTCACAGACTGTGGCGAAACCCGGGTTAACTCGCAACAAGGTTATGCTGTGTGTGTGGTGGGATTGGAAGGCAGCCGACCACCAGGCAGGACCATCGATTCTGAACTCTACTGCGAACAACTGATGAGATTAAAGCAAGAAGTTGAGAGAAAGTGGCCGGAATTAATCAACAGAAGGGGTGTGGTTTTTCATCATGATAACGCTAGACCTCACACATCTTTAGCCACTCAGCAAAAATTAAGAGAGTTTGGGTGGGAGGTGTTAATGCATCCGCCGTATAGTCCTGACCTTGCACCTTCAGATGTCCACCTGTTTCGGTCTCTTCAGAATTTTTTAGGCAGTGTCAGGTTAACATCACGAGAGGACTGCCAAAACCACTTGTCGCGGTATTTTGATCAGAAGTCCCAAAATTTCTATAGCAATGGGATCATGTCCCTACCTACAAGATTAACATTAAAAGTTATCGAACAAAATGGTACATACATACTTTAGTTAAATGTAAATAAACTATATTAAAAAATATTTTGAATTTTCTTAAAAAATGCGAAGAAACTTTTTGCCCAACCTATTACATTGGAATTCCAACGCACATCAGTGATACTTTCTGGAACCTTAGGTGTACCGATATTAGACGAACACAAATTTTGGTGAATGACTTGAGTTCGAATAAATAAGTAGTTACCGTTGTAAATAACAAGAGCTTACACTAAATCGCACAATGAGCTTCAGCGGGATTCTTTGCGATCAAAGTTTTGTTTTATAAGTCTTGTATTTTGAATTCTGATCCAAAACATAACAATAATTTTGTATATATAAACAATAATCTCTAAAAATAAATAACAACTGACGATATTTTTGAGCAAGCATTTTCAAATAACCTTAAAGGGATTCAGCGAGTTAAAGAGGATTATTCGCTTAACATTTAATGAATGTAATGCTTTTATAAACCGCTTAGCTTAATGCAAGGGCACACGTCCTAATGGAATAAAAATAAATTGCTCAAAGGTACATTACTTAGATAAATTCATAACAAATTATAATCTATTTAGGTACAAAGTAATTTTTCATTTCATGTAGGTAGGTAATAAAAATATAATCTTCCCAAGAATTTACATTTTAATCCCTTCTGTGGATAAAAACACGTTATCCAATAACAATTTAGCTGTGTTCCAAAAATATCTTCTTATGCTACGGCTACATTTTCGCAATAACGCGAACTACATTTCCCGCGCTCTCTCTCGCACACCGCTCGACGCGGCGACGTCTCGCTGTACAACAGAGAGCGCGCAAAGTATAGTACCTATCCCGTAACTTATGAAGTTGTATTTGGAACACAGCTAAATTGTTAGTGTAGCAATATAACAATTCAATGTTATCCCATTTGTGCGAGAAGTAAGCCCGACGACTATACAGTGTCAGTATAAGGTGACCTTTTATTGTAAGGAAAGCCTAAACAATGCGAGCTCTTTAGGCTCTTCATTTTGAGCAACCTTAGGCAGGGCGAAAAGTTGATAGCTGAGCATTGTGCGGCGTAATAAGAGAACACCGAAAGTAAATATGCAAAGTTTCAGATAGGAGCCATATATTCACTATCAGGATACTACCTCATAAAGGATAAACATGATATAGTGTTGTTTGCAGACGACACTTCACTTTTATTTAAACTCAAACGTCAGCAGTTGGTTACTGACAATGTAAATAGTGCCCTCGAAAAAGTAGTTAACTGGTTTAATGTTAATAACCTACTTCTTAACGAGAAAAAAACTAAATGTATTAAGTTTACAATACCTCATGTTAGACAAGTAAAAACTAGTGTGCTCATAAAGGGTGAAGAGTTGAAACCCGAAGATCCTACAGTGTTCTTAGGCATAACTTTGGATGCCAAGCTTCAATGGGGCCCCCATATAGATAAATTGTCGAAAAAGCTTAGCTCTGCAGCATACGCCGTTAGAAAAATTCGTGATTTAACTGATTTAGAGACAGCCCGCTTAGTATACTTTAGTTATTTTCATAGTGTAATGTCGTACGGTATTCTGTTGTGGGGAAATGCCGCCGACATTCAGACAATTTTTGTTTTACAAAAAAGAGCAATTCGTGCAATTTATAAATTAAGTCCCAGACACTCCCTCAGAGACAAATTTAAAGAGATTAATATACTGACTGTAGCTTCTCAGTATATTTATGAAAATCTATTGTATGCACATAAAAATATTAATCTGTTTAAAAAATACAGTGATATCCATAATGTAAATACTAGGAACAAGCACAAATTTGTTGTTCCTAAAACCAGGCTTAAAAAAATAGGTGGCTCGTTTAGATGCCAGTGTATACGTTTTTATAATAAACTTCCTAGCCTTATTCAAGAATTAAGCCTTAATAAATTCAAATGTTTTATAAAACGGAAACTGTGCCAGAAAGCATTTTATACTGTTAAAGACTTTATTGAGGACAAAAAGGCTTGGGATTGAGCTGCTCCAATTTACAGTGAATCTTGATTTGATTTTTTTTGCCAACTATTTATACTATTTTTTTATTGAAATTTTTAAATACCTTAACTATGACATGAATATTTACTTTGTAAAGTATTATATTATTTTAATTATTATGAATGTGAGGACTATGTGAATTGTTTTTTTATTTTTATTCTCTTTTCTATACGAAACGCCGACCTCATCTAGTTTTTTTTAATATGGTTGACGTGTAAAAGTGTTTGTACAAACCTACTTACAGAAATAAATCATTTATCATTTATCATTTAGGACATATACACTATTGCGTAGAATAACTTTTATTCGCCCGGAATATCCTTTGAAAAATTCTCCAAATCTGAGTTTGTAAAGTCGTTAGGGAAAGCCCACAATTTCTTCATCAGATTTGCCTATTTATGTCATTATGGGTTAGGCCGCATACGATTCAACCAATATCAGCGGCTCAGAAGATCACTTTATTTTTGGTCCATTTTCGAAATCTGAAAGTGAACTCATGACCACGGGGCTCCTATCTGAAGCTTTTCAAATATATAAAATTTTCGCCCTGCATGCTAGCTCAAAATCCCTCTGGGCTCTACCACCTGGGAACCGTCAGGTTACAGAAATGTTGAAGGTTAAAGTTCCAACTTCTCTTGACGTTTTTGTACGAAAACTATGTTATTTTAAATGTTATAACTTAACTTTAAATACTCCTACTATTCCTGCAGCGTTGCATGCACCCATGACCCATATGCTAAATGTTTGCGCACTGCTATAAATAGCGTTTTTTGCACCATCAATAGTCGTTTTAGCAATAATTGTTGTCCAATGTAGCTTAGTTTGATGTAAAGAATGCTTAGTTAACGGCTATTTGATGGGTCTTTTAAGACCCTGTATATGTGAAGCACAAGGTTTTTGGTGACTTGAGCATTGTCCCCCTTTCCTTTGAGATCATAATATTAGGAGTTGAATGAAGAATCGCTTCAGGCACTAAGCACTTCACTGGCTTGGCATCAATCATAATTTTTTGCAGGATACGGTAACAAAGCAATGTGTGTGTCGTTATCAGGTGACATTACTGCACGGGCACATATGATTTAGAACATTAATTTAAGGTATAGTACCAGTAGCATATAGGATATTGTCCTTTAATTATATTTAGTGTGGACTATTAAGGGGCCGGGCGTAGCATGCGTAGTTCATACAAACGTAATACCAAAATATTTTTTAAATCAAATTTATTCTTAAGGTAGTGTTTATTTATTTCGATTGGACTGCAGAATATCTATGTCCCCAAGTATATATTTTGAAAAGACAATGATATAAAGACGATATATGAGGAATTTAAAATGTCTATAGAAAACTTATTTATCTCATAACTCTTGTTTAAATCAGTGTCCATTCAAAATATATATTTGAGAACCTAGATATTCTGTATTCCAATCGGAATCTTCCTTAAGAATATGTTTGATTAACAAATTATTTTGGTATTACGTTTGTATGAACTACGCATCCATCGCCGGTCTCTTAATAAGATGTTTACAACTCACAATTTCTTGAAACACAGTTGTTTACTAAGTAGATGTTACGTCAGAGAGTAGCCACGACATCTATGTTGAAATTGGTTCTAAAACTAGCTAAAGTAACATGGCATTGTAACTCAACCTTTATTTTTATGGTGATACGTAAAAAATAAATCGCAGCGACCTGGGCGCATCAGAAAGTGACAGAGTCAATTAATTCCACATGCGAAAAAAGAGAGCGCAACAATGCGCTGGATCCAAAATAAAACAACGTAAGAGCGCCAAACCAAATAAAAATTGTTTAATAGTAGGTACATTACTGCAGCGGCCCGCAAAAGGGGCATTGATGGACGATCGTGAAAATGTGGGCCGAGGCGAAGCCGAGGCACTTATACGTGAGTCCATCAATGCCTGGTTGCGGCCAAGGCTTGTATAGTGCTTTTCTCAAATAATGCGTGGAAATTCAAACAAAGTAAATTATTCATAAATTCCAGATTCAATGACGAACAACGATATTTTTTCAATAAACAGTTCGAAATTTAAATAAAACCTTTGACTCCTTGGTTGCCATGTTTCGGAGTAAAAGATCATTCCATTTTTAAATTACACGATAGAATAAGAGTTTACTATGCAATTTATTTGGCCGCCAAACCACGACACATGGATTTTCATACAACTTTTGGCGACCGCTGCACGCATGTATTTGGCCAGTACAGTAATTTCGATTTATCTCGAAGAAGGTTGTTAAAATAATGCTCGAATTTCCAAGCATGTTTGAGAAAACATAAATTAAGCTATGTATCAAAAATATTTTCAGCCAGAGTTTTCAATTTTGCAATGAAATTAGTGAGGATTTTAGAATTACTGAAAAATATATGAAAAAGATGAGGTCTTTTCAGAATTAAATTCTACTGAGGAAATTTAACCCAATTGCGTTTTCCTTCTGTCAGAGTATTAATCAAATAGTCAATAAACATATCTCCAAAAATTTAATCCATACATGTCGTAATAGTGAAATAAATGGTTACGAAAAATCCCCCAATTTATTTTGGTATCGCCTTAACTTGTTGGTACCAAGAAAAGTTGGGAAAACTAAGTCACGACTAACATTAAAATTCGACATCTTGAAACCAATTGCGTAACTAATAGTGAGAAGTTTGTAAACTTTTTGTAATGCTAATGTAGGTAACGCTCCTTATTTTTGTGAAACGCTGAACATAATTATGTGCTGCTCTAATACACTCTTCGGAGTTCGGTTAACAACCTCAGCCTAGTATAATGAGCGAATCAATCAAAGGTAAACTGAGCACAGCTTGCGATTGATTGATGATTTTGTGCTGAACTTAATTGAGCAATCAGTTGCGAACGCTCTTCTGGGTAGGAGAGTATTTGCACGTATGTACCTGTATAGGTACATAGTGTACGTAGGTAGGTGTATATACACCCGTACATCCGTGACACAAAAGAGATGTGAACAGAAGGCCGGCTCCATAAATCGAGCAAAGGCAAGGCGCATGCACTCTTAGGGCGTTTGTCCACCGCCGCCGTCACCACGACGTCCCCAAGAAACGAGACTATTCGAACCGAACTTGACATCCCGGTGACGGCGATCGTATGTCCACTGCAATCAAACTCGGCGGTTCATAATGTTATGATAGACAAAACAAAAACTATACGTAAGACGCGTTGCGATGACAGTGTGTGGATAAGATCTAACGTGTTTTGTATTGCCGGCACATCGGCTCGTCACAATCTAGGGCCGAGTTCTGTCGGTTGGGTCGAACTAGTTAAAAATTCGGCGGCCGGGATCGACTCGTGTGATGGACGTGCGGTAGACACGCGGCCATAGTAAATGTATGTTTCGCTACTTCGGATTCGTTATCTCGTTCTCGGTGACATTCCGGTGATGGCGGCGAAGGACAAACGCCCTTAGACACGTAGGTGTGTACGGCGATCTCAAACTGTCTCGCAAACTAATGCCAGACGCAAGTAAGTTTGCACTCACTGTACCTACGCCCTCCGACACATTAAGGTGATTCGCGACTATAAAAGATATGTATTTACATAACTATTATCATTAATACATCTCTCTAAATTAGATTTATTCCCCAATGTCATGATTTCATGAAAAGTCATTCAATGGAACAAATCTAACTCAGAGAGATGGATTAATTATTCTAATGTTTTTTTTTTTTGCTTGGTAAATTATAAAAATAACTTCTCCCGCTCTGGAACGAGAGGGCGTGTCAGACTTTTACTGAATAAAACCCACCCATGTTCCTTTCGTTGCCTGTGTGCCAGCTGCGGATCCATCTTAAGCTACACATTTCCAGTATAAGTTGACCTCTCATTGTAGGTACCTACAGAAAGCCTTTAAAGCTGACTGGTTTCCTAAGAAAGCCGTGAACACTCACACAATAACGGCTGACTGAAGAAAATTACTGATTTTCAAGATAGCCGTTATAATATGACGGGATTGCTCATCCACGAAACCGTAGCTTTAGCTTATACGACGAGAATGTGATGTCAGCATTTACTGGAACCGCAGGAGACGCCCTGGGCGTCGGGAGTCGCAAGCCGATTTCTGGCCAACGTAGGCGCGGGTCTGCGGACGGTGAGCGATGGGTACGATAAGGACCAGGCCTGGATCGACGGCGCGCTGTGTTTCACGCGCGCTTCAAAGAGATGTCAGCACGAATTGACGGGGTCTATTAGGGCCAATCCTGCCAGAGTTGCGAGTTTGTCCGAAAGGGATATCGTGGCCCTGGCACACAGGCAAATGAAGGAACACGGATGGGTTTTAGTCAGTAAAAGTCTGACACGCCCTCCCGCTCCGCCCAGAGCGGGAGAAGTTATTTGATAATTTCCCACTCAAAAAAAAAAAAGCATTTACTGGAAATGTATAGCTTGATGTTTTGTCGTGTGTAGATACTTGAGAAATGCTTGTATATGTGCGTGTATTTTCGTTCATTGTATGCAGCTGACCCTCTGTACCTGTCTATTCTATGTCGATGCTCTAATAACGTCCTCGTTAGCGACACTTGTGTCCGACGAGACGGTACGACTCAGCCATCGGTTGGGAAATAGAAACACATGCGCTAAACGATGACGACATGAAATGTGCTTGATGCTAAGCAGAGTCCGATTGATTGAAATGACGTCACATCATTATTAGTACACATAATTATGTATATTCGAATGTTAATAAAATTACGGATGCTACGGAATTTTAGAAGTGAAAATTATTATTCGATAATTGGACGAGAATCATCATTTCAGCCGAAAGACGTCCACTGCTGGACATATTCCTCCCCCAAGTACCGCCACTTCGACTTAGTGCTTGTCATTTGGGGAGGGTTGCCATAGTCGCCACGCTTGGTGGGTTGGCGATCGCAGTATGGTGTTAAAATGCATAGAGAACGCTGTTGCCCATTAAAAAAAAAACAAAAATCAATATATTTTATTTCACATAAACCTACATGGGCACTTATGAAACGTCAGAAGCTAGGTGCATGGTTCCAATTGGTCGTTCACTCTCCACGGATACTCTTATAAAAAAAGTGGGCTTTTAGAATGTTTTCAAGTTACAGTGTTAATAGGTATGGGAGGACAGTGTAGGCCCGTCAAGAAGTACCAAGTATTAAACAAAATAGAAGATGGTTTACAAAGCTACAGTCTATTAAGCCTACAACGTTCTCACATTCACAAATTAAAAATGAATCTATATAAAATATTACTAAAACAAAAGTTTTCTCATTCTCTATTCTCTCTTCATGCTCTAGTAAGCCCCTTAGTCGCCTTTAGACATTGGACGAGAATTAAGAGTGACATTTCAAGAATGCGGCGCGTTTCGTTACATGAGAGAGAATAAAGATATAACTCTCTCTGTCTCTCACACAAAATGTCTCTTATTCTTAATTTTTAGGGTTCCGTACCCAAAGGGTAAAACGGGAACCCTATTACTAAAGCTCCGCCGTCTGTCTGTCTGTCTGTCTGTCTGTCCGTCTGTCACCAGGCTGTATCTCATGAACCGTGATAGTTACACAGTTGAAATTTTTTTTTAGAAGTTCTCTGTTTCACGTGGTGCACGCACAATTTTATTTTTTTATTTTTTTCATCTACTTAGGTTATAAATAAATAAATAAAATAAAATAAGCCTGTATTAGTGTTAGTTTTTACCACAAAAAAATATTTAAAAAGTTTAAAATGTAAGAAAACTAGTTTACTTAAAATAAATCATATCCTTGGCATTCGGTTGGTCCCCCTCATAACAGTTTTTCTTTCGACAAAGGCCTCCTCTAAGGCTTTCCACTTATTTCTGCCTTTTGCTGTACGTCGTATTCTGGGCCTGCTACTTTCTTAAACTTAGCTTAACTTAGGTTATACTCGTATACTTATGTAAATTTACGGTTTCAGACGTGCTTAACTCACAAATTAACATTTGACATTCAAAGAACTCGGACTTCAATTAATTTGAGGTCTCCAATGATAAATGGAACCAATTTTGTATTCAATTAATTCAACATGTGGCTAAATTTCAGGTCGGTTAATACAAACAGATTACATTAACAATATCAACCTTAATGAAAATTCCAAAGCATGTACTTGAAAGTCCTTGTAAACTTATGTTGGCACGTAGGCGTTTGACGAAATCGAATCAAACATTTATACGAATATATTCGAATATTATTCAACGCCAGTGCGAGTTAGTATGAATTTGATATGCGGGAATATAATTGAGTTAATTAATGAAAATCTTGACTTACTTGACATGCGTGGATCGCGACCGTGCGTGAAGTGTTCCATAATTGAATCGCTGTCTTTATCTATTTATTTACATAATGCGCGGGTTTGTATGTGGGACTCGTCAGACGTGACATAACCCACAATACTGCCGAAATGAGCCCCGTATTTTTATCAGTGGGGAGTTATTTTGAAAAGGGGAACCCCACCGTCGTCGTCGCTTCGCCCGCATTGAACAACATTTGAGCTTCAGCTTAATAAATTCGGGCAAATTGTTGTGAAATTGGACCTTCTTTGTAAGAATCGTATGATTTGAGAATTTCCTTTTTTGGTATTGGAGAATTATTTTGTTAGTCGGAAAATATTGTTTGAAAAGAAGCTCATGATTCTGATAACTAGGTTTATTTGTTAACATTTAAAAGCACTACTTATTTATAATTACCTAGATACTGAACATTTTGCGTTCTTAAAGGAAATTATTTTACTTTCAAATCTGTTATCCATATCTATATAATAAAACCGACCAAGTGCGTGTCGGACCACGCACAATGAAGGTTTCCGTAGTTGGGATGAATTTATCCCAAGAACAAACTTAACATTATATTTGAAAAACATGTGCTCCCATACATTCCAACTGCAAATGTAAGTTGGTCGACTATTACTCGTTATTATACTCGTCAAAAAGATGGTTACTTCACTAGTTATGTAACGACGTAACTAGTGAAGTAACCATACGACTCGGTACTCGATACTCACGATAAATCGATTTAAGTTAAATGTCAAAACAGGCCTATTATTTTTTGACTACTTTAACTTATAACGCCTACTTGTCCCTGCAGTGTCAACATAGATAGCGATCGCTTTACGACCGAATTCGGCCGCAAAGTCCTAATGGGGTCTCTAGACGGTCAAAATTGCTTGACAAGAATGTGATTTTTTCTTGCTTCTCAAGCAATTTTGCCTGTCTAGGGACCCCATTAGGACTTTGCGCGATAAAGCGATCGCAATATATGTCGAGACTGCAGGACCTGTACCTGTAATTGCGTAACGCAGTTTGAATCGGAATCGGAATGATTTTGAAGTATATTGCTAATCCATTGCTTCATATGTTAGAAAAAATTGTCTGCTCAACAACGTAAATAACGCAATGAATGTTGTTGAACTGTCAAATTGAAACCGATTCCTACTGATAGTGTGTTACGCAATTAGCCCTCTAGCTGTGATAGTTTTCCTTTTAACTTCGTTATATACACTACTGCCGTGATTTTTCTCAAATGCGCTGGATCCAAAATAAAACAACGTAAGAGCGCCAAACCAAATAAAAATTGTTTAATAGTAGGTACATTACTGCAGCGGCCCGCAAAAGGGGCATTGATGGACGATCGTGAAAATGTGGGCCGAGGCGAAGCCGAGGCACTTATACGTGAGTCCATCAATGCCTGGTTGCGGCCAAGGCTTGTATAGTGCTTTTCTCAAATAATGCGTGGAAATTCAAACAAAGTAAATTATTCATAAATTCCAGATTCAATGACGAACAACGATATTTTTTCAATAAACAGTTCGAAATTTAAATAAAACCTTTGACTCCTTGGTTGCCATGTTTCGGAGTAAAAGATCATTCCATTTTTAAATTACACGATAGAATAAGAGTTTACTATGCAATTTATTTGGCCGCCAAACCACGACACATGGATTTTCATACAACTTTTGGCGACCGCTGCACGCATGTATTTGGCCAGTACAGTAATTTCGATTTATCTCGAAGAAGGTTGTTAAAATAATGCTCGAATTTCCAAGCATGTTTGAGAAAACATAAATTAAGCTATGTATCAAAAATATTTTCAGCCAGAGTTTTCAATTTTGCAATGAAATTAGTGAGGATTTTAGAATTACTGAAAAATATATGAAAAAGATGAGGTCTTTTCAGAATTAAATTCTACTGAGGAAATTTAACCCAATTGCGTTTTCCTTCTGTCAGAGTATTAATCAAATAGTCAATAAACATATCTCCAAAAATTTAATCCATACATGTCGTAATAGTGAAATAAATGGTTACGAAAAATCCCCCAATTTATTTTGGTATCGCCTTAACTTGTTGGTACCAAGAAAAGTTGGGAAAACTAAGTCACGACTAACATTAAAATTCGACATCTTGAAACCAATTGCGTAACTAATAGTGAGAAGTTTGTAAACTTTTTGTAATGCTAATGTAGGTAACGCTCCTTATTTTTGTGAAACGCTGAACATAATTATGTGCTGCTCTAATACACTCTTCGGAGTTCGGTTAACAACCTCAGCCTAGTATAATGAGCGAATCAATCAAAGGTAAACTGAGCACAGCTTGCGATTGATTGATGATTTTGTGCTGAACTTAATTGAGCAATCAGTTGCGAACGCTCTTCTGGGTAGGAGAGTATTTGCACGTATGTACCTGTATAGGTACATAGTGTACGTAGGTAGGTGTATATACACCCGTACATCCGTGACACAAAAGAGATGTGAACAGAAGGCCGGCTCCATAAATCGAGCAAAGGCAAGGCGCATGCACTCTTAGGGCGTTTGTCCACCGCCGCCGTCACCACGACGTCACCAAGAACTTGACATCCCGGTGACGGCGATCGTATGTCCACTGCAATCAAACTCGGCGGTTCATAATGTTATGATAGACAAAACAAAAACTATACGTAAGACGCGTTGCGATGACAGTGTGTGGATAAGATCTAACGTGTTTTGTATTGCCGGCACATCGGCTCGTCACAATGTAGGGCCGAGTTCTGTCGGTTGGGTCGAACTAGTTAAAAATTCGGCGGCCGGGATCGACTCGTGTGATGGACGTGCGGTAGACACGCGGCCATAGTAAATGTATGTTTCGCTACTTCGGATTCGTTATCTCGTTCTCGGTGACATTCCGGTGATGGCGGCGAAGGACAAACGCCCTTAGACACGTAAGTGTGTACGGCGATCTCAAACTGTCTCGCAAACTAATGCCAGACGCAAGTAAGTTTGCACTCACTGTACCTACGCCCTCCGACACATTAAGGTGATTCGCGACTATAAAAGATATGTATTTACATAACTATTATCATTAATACATCTCTCTAAATTAGATTTATTCCCCAATGTCATGATTTCATGAAAAGTCATTCAATGGAACAAATCTAACTCAGAGAGATGGATTAATTATTCTAATGTTTTTTTTTTTTGCTTGGTAAATTATAAAAATAACTTCTCCCGCTCTGGAACGAGAGGGCGTGTCAGACTTTTACTGAATAAAACCCACCCATGTTCCTTTCGTTGCCTGTGTGCCAGCTGCGGATCCATCTTAAGCTACACATTTCCAGTATAAGTTGACCTCTCATTGTAGGTACCTACAGAAAGCCTTTAAAGCTGACTGGTTTCCTAAGAAAGCGGTGAACAGTCACACAATAACGGCTGACTGAAGAAAATTACTGATTTTCAAGATAGCCGTTATAATATGACGGGATTGCTCATCCACGAAACCGTAGCTTTAGCTTATACGACGAGAATGTGATGTCAGCATTTACTGGAACCGCAGGAGACGCCCTGGGGGTCGGGAGTCGCAAGCCGATTTCTGGCCAACGTAGGCGCGGGTCTGCGGACGGTGAGCGATGGGTACGATAAGGACCAGGCCCGGGTCGACGGCGCGCTGTGTTTCACGCGCGCTTCAAAGAGATGTCAGCACGAATTGACGGGGTCCATTAGGGCCAATCCTGCCAGAGTTGCGAGTTTGTCCGAAAGGGATATCGTGGCCCTGGCACACAGGCAAATGAAGGAACACGGATGGGTTTTAGTCAGTAAAAGTCTGACACGCCCTCCCGCTCCACCCAGAGCGGGAGAAGTTATTTGATAATTTCCCACTCAAAAAAAAAAAAAGCATTTACTGGAAATGTATAGCTTGATGTTTTGTCGTGTGTAGATACTTGAGAAATGCTTGTATATGTGCGTGTATTTTCGTTCATTGTATGCAGCTGACCCTCTGTACCTGTCTATTCTGTGTCGATGCTCTAATAACGTCCTCGTTAGTGACACTTGTATCCGACGAGACGGTACGACTCAGCCATCGGTTGGGAAATAGAAACACATGCGCTAAACGATGACGACATGAAATGTGCTTGATGCTAAGCAGAGTCCGATTGATTGAAATGACGTCACATCATTATTAGTACACATAATTATGTATATTCGAATGTTAATAAAATTACGGATGCTACGGAATTTTAGAAGTGAAAATTATTATTCGATAATTGGACGAGAATCATCATTTCAGCCGAAAGACGTCCACTGCTGGACATATTCCTCCCCCAAGTACCGCCACTTCGACTTAGTGCTTGTCATTTGGGGAGGGTTGCCATAGTCGCCACGCTTGGTGGGTTGGCGATCGCAGTATGGTGTTAAAATGCATAGAGAACGCTGTTGCCCATTAAAAAAAAAACAAAAATCAATATATTTTATTTCACATAAACCTACATGGGCACTTATGAAACGTCAGAAGCTAGGTGCATGGTTCCAATTGGTCGTTCACTCTCCACGGATACTCTTATAAAAAAAGTGGGCTTTTAGAATGTTTTCAAGTTACAGTGTTAATAGGTATGGGAGGACAGTGTAGGCCCGTCAAGAAGTACCAAGTATTAAACAAAATAGAAGATGGTTTACAAAGCTACAGTCTATTAAGCCTACAACGTTCTCACATTCACAAATTAAAAAAGAATCTATATAAAATATTACTAAAACAAAAGTTTTCTCATTCTCTATTCTCTCTTCATGCTCTAGTAAGCCCCTTAGTCGCCTTTAGACATTGGACGAGAATTAAGAGTGACATTTCAAGAATGCGGCGCGTTTCGTTACATGAGAGAGAATAAAGATATAACTCTCTCTGTCTCTCACACAAAATGTCTCTTATTCTTAATTTTTAGGGTTCCGTACCCAAAGGGTAAAACGGGAACCCTATTACTAAAGCTCCGCCGTCTGTCTGTCTGTCTGTCTGTCTGTCCGTCTGTCACCAGGCTGTATCTCATGAACCGTGATAGTTACACAGTTGAAATTTTTTTTTAGAAGTTCTCTGTTTCACGTGGTGCACGCACAATTTTATTTTTTTATTTTTTTCATCTACTTAGGTTATAAATAAATAAATAAAATAAAATAAGCCTGTATTAGTGTTAGTTTTTACCACAAAAAAATATTTAAAAAGTTTAAAATGTAAGAAAACTAGTTTACTTAAAATAAGTCATATCCTTGGCATTCGGTTGGTCCCCCTCATAACAGTTTTTCTTTCGACAAAGGCCTCCTCTAAGGCTTTCCACTTATTTCTGCCTTTTGCTGTACGTCGTATTCTGGGCCTGCTACTTTCTTAAACTTAGCTTAACTTAGGTTATACTCGTATACTTATGTAAATTTACGGTTTCAGACGTGCTTAACTCACAAATTAACATTTGACATTCAAAGAACTCGGACTTCAATTAATTTGAGGTCTCCAATGATAAATGGAACCAATTTTGTATTCAATTAATTCAACATGTGGCTAAATTTCAGGTCGGTTAATACAAACAGATTACATTAACAATATCAACCTTAATGAAAATTCCAAAGCATGTACTTGAAAGTCCTTGTAAACTTATGTTGGCACGTAGGCGTTTGGCGAAATCGAATCAAACATTTATACGAATATATTCGAATATTATTCAACGCCAGTGCGAGTTAGTATGAATTTGATATGCGGGAATATAATTGAGTTAATTAATGAAAATCTTGACTTACTTGACATGCGTGGATCGCGACCGTGCGTGAAGTGTTCCATAATTGAATCGCTGTCTTTATCTATTTATTTACATAATGCGCGGGTTTGTATGTGGGGCTCGTCAGACGTGACATAACCCACAATACTGCCGAAATGAGCCCCGTATTTTTATCAGTGGGGAGTTATTTTGAAAAGGGGAACCCCACCGTCGTCGTCGCTTCGCCCGCATTGAACAACATTTGAGCTTCAGCTTAATAAATTCTGGCAAATTGTTGTGAAATTGGACCTTCTTTGTAAGAATCGTATGATTTGAGAATTTCCTTTTTTGGTATTGGAGAATTATTTTGTTAGTCGGAAAATATTGTTTGAAAAGAAGCTCATGATTCTGATAACTAGGTTTATTTGTTAACATTTAAAAGCACTACTTATTTATAATTACCTAGATACTGAACATTTTGCGTTCTTAAAGGAAATTATTTTACTTTCAAATCTGTTATCCATATCTATATAATAAAACCGGCCAAGTGCGTGTCGGACCACGCACAATGAAGGTTTCCGTAGTTGGGATGAATTTATCCCAAGAACAAACTTAACATTATATTTGAAAAACATGTGCTCCCATACATTCCAACTGCAAATGTAAGTTGGTCGACTATTACTCGTTATTATACTCGTCAAAAAGATGGTTACTTCACTAGTTACGTAACGACGTAACTAGTGAAGTAACCATACGACTCGGTACTCGATACTCACGATAAATCGATTTAAGTTAAATGTCAAAACAGGCCTATTATTTTTTGACTACTTTAACTTATAACGCCTACTTGTCCCTGCAGTGTCAACATAGATAGCGATCGCTTTACGACCGAATTCGGCCGCAAAGTCCTAATGGGGTCTCTAGACGATCAAAATTGCTTGACAAGAATGTGATTTTTTCTTGCTTCTCAAGCAATTTTGCCTGTCTAGGGACCCCATTAGGACTTTGCGCGATAAAGCGATCGCAATATATGTCGAGACTGCAGGACCTGTACCCTAATTGCGTAACGCAGTTTGAATCGGAATCGGAATGATTTTGAAGTATATTGCTAATCCATTGCTTCATATGTTAGAAAAAATTGTCTGCTCAACAACGTAAATAACGCAATGAATGTTGTTGAACTGTCAAATTGAAACCGATTCCTACTGATAGTGTGTTACGCAATTAGCCCTCTAGCTGTGATAGTTTTCCTTTTAACTTCGTTATATACACTACTGCCGTGATTTTTCTCACATATCCAAATTAAACCGTTTAACTGGCACTTGACTGTAAAAAAATCAGCACTTTAAAGCTTTAATATTACGCAAACGGATCCCTGAATCGAAAAATGGTGTTCACAGACCTAATATTTTTGAACGGCCCATCCAACGATACTCCATATCATGGGTTAGACAAGGTTACATAAAAATATGATCCCCACTTTACGTGCAAGGGTCCCTTGCACGTTTCCCAAATTTTTTTTTTGTCAAGATTTTATTTTACCGCTTTATTGGCGTGATTAATATGTTTACGCATGCTAAATTACAGCTTTCTAGTACTAAAAGTCTCTGGGCTAAGCTACAGACAGACGGACATGGCGAAACTATAAGGGTTCCTTGTAGACTACGGTACCCTAATGAAATGCTGTTCGTTAGTAAGCGCATAACTTGAGAACGGCTGCACCGATTTGACTATTTTTTGTTTTAAAATGTTCCTAACAGTCCGAAGTAGGCTTTTATGAAAATTGGAAAAAAATCCCGGAAAATTTTCGTATTCGGGAAAATCTGAACGTCTTTGTTTCTATACGATTTTTGTATAAAATATTGATATTTTTACAGGACGACGTCTGTCGGGTAACCTAGTAGAAAATAAAAAGACATGACTATAAGATTCACGTTACGAGCCTAAGTTTCTGAAAAGAATTTTAATCACAATTGTGAATCAGCAACGAAACGGCTCACCCTCATTAACATGGAAAGGAAGAATAATTAAAACTCACAAAAAAGTCGCGTCGTGTCTTTGAAACTCAAATTACAGCTTCCTGCAAAAGTTAAAAGATTGCCATACGTGCCGAAACGATGTTACATTTATCCTTGGTAGGGTTGCCAGGTTATCACGAACATGAGTTTTCACGAAACAGTTTTTTTGGTTTTCAGGTTCATGTTAAAATAAGCGTTGCTCATTACCCATTGCTTGGTTAATCTCTTCAGCAAAGAACTTCGAATTTTATGTGGTTTAAGACCTCTGCCTTGAATCTTGCGGGCAGCCGGGCGGCGGCGGCGGCGGCGCGGGAGCGGCCGGATCTAATGCGTAAAATCAAATGCACACCAGACAAGCGGTGACCGGCGCGTCTGCATTGCAGTGTTGTGCAATTTATTTTTGTGACGTGTCGAATCAAAAACATGTTGTCGCCGTTGTTCAGATATTTCGTTCGCGAATAAAAACAAATATCTCCACGACACAACCACGAACACAACACTACGCCGCTATAGTCCGCGCGATCTGCCCGCTGGTTTCGAGAACGGGTCTGCGTTGCCCGCCCCGCTGCCCGCAAGATTCGTGGCAGAAGCCTAATGATGTGCTTACTTGACCAACTAAAACAGCGCATTATTTTTTTTTATTTATGGCACTTCAACTACTTACTCACTAAAAGATACACAAACAAAAATCAGCTACTCGTACAATATTAGGTATTGTGAATTCGCCACTTACACAGCACTAGCAGAGAACTAAATGATTTAAGGACGTGTAAGGCGCGTTACGCACTAGCGGTTGGCCGCCTAGGCGGTTTGTTTGAGCGGCCAGCCGGCCAGCCAACTTTGTGGCGGTTAAGTGCGTACAATCACCAGCGTGCAGCGGTTGCATATTAAATTGGAAAGCGGCTTGCCGCGCGGTTAGCCGCCCCCGCGGTTGACCGCTAGTGCGTTAAGGCCCTAAGATGCTGTAAGTGTGTAGGTATGAGTGTAAATAAGTTACAAGTTACAAAATAAAGCGAAAATGAGTGTACAGAAATTGCTTGATCTCAATATGATTCGCGGCCGTAACAAATGTGGTTTTACAGAATTAGAATCAGCAATACAACTCTCTAAGTTCATAGAATCCTATTGAATTACTATTTCATGAATAGTCCATTCAGTAGGATTCTACGAAGAGAGTTAGTTGTATTGCTCACTCTAATGATTATAATTCTGTAATGCCATATTTGTTACGGCAGCGAATCATATTTGAATCAACATACAACCTGACACAGACATGCAAATTGCAAAAAAATAAGAAAATTTGAATTTCGCGGGCTACCTTAGCGCATCCGAATCGTGAACTAGTTTCACATTTTATCCAAGACATATTTTGCATTACACCTACCTCCCATGAGATGTCATACCATTCAAACTGTACGAAATTAGATTACATTTTTGCTACCTTTACTCAAATGCTTGAAGACATGGCTACATAAATTAATGCCTATTACCATTCATATAGCACATCTTAATCAGCCTATAATCTTCCCACTGCTGGGACAAAGGCCTCCTCTCGGTGAGAGGGAGTGGGCCGTAATCCACCACGCGGGTCAAGAGCAATTTGATGGATGTCACATGTCTTTGAATTTTCAGTTGTAGTATATGCCGGTTTCCTCACGATGCCAGTTTCCTTCACCGTTTTGAGAGCAGTGGAGATGAAATCATTTACACAAAGTAAAGCGCATGTCTGTGTCCGAACCTACCTACTCGTAAGTCGCGGTTGTTACCTCTGGGCCATCGCTGCTCCTGGGCCACTGCTGTTCCCCTTTGATATTAATTTCAACTTGATACCTTCACGCGTTCCTGAGAAAAAAGGGTCTTGACAGACAGACGGAAAGAAAACGAAGTGATACTATAAGGG
Source organism: Tiliacea citrago (assembly GCA_963921375.1). Lineage (NCBI taxonomy): Eukaryota > Metazoa > Arthropoda > Insecta > Lepidoptera > Noctuidae > Tiliacea > Tiliacea citrago. Next base: position 17,452,531 of record OY992784.1, read on the forward strand.
TTCCGTTTTTTTTTTCCTTTTAAGGTACGGAACCCTAAAAGCAGCTAATATAAAAACGAACCATTTTTTTTTTCGAATAACTTTAAAAGAAGAACTAAAGTTTAAAGCAAATAATACGAAAAACGACTTCACAATAATTCACACAAAACACAGCTCTTGAAACAAGAAGAAAAGTTTTCAGACCGCTATTTTTCTCCAGCGTCTAGCTCTAAAGAAAAACACTTTAAACTTCGACCTTTGGTAAAGCTAAGGGCCTGTGCACACCACGTTTTTCAAACGCGTCGTTGACCCGCGTCTGTAGCGATACGCACGCGAGTCAGACGCAACCTGTACTGCTCTGTAGGATAAAAGCGCGCCGTCAACGCACGTTTCTAAAACGCGCGTCAACAGCGCGTTTAAAAAACGTGCTGTGTACAGGCCCTACGATATAAATAGTAGGTAGGTATTACCTATTGTGTATTGTACGTAGGTTTTACGTGCTTATCTACAAATCTTAGCAGAGTATACGCCTACTGTATCGATTTCAGTAGTTTTTCATAAGCACTTATATTCCATTTGAAATGAGTTTTAAATTAAATTTGAAATAAACCAATTTACAGTCCGTTCAACCGATTTTGACTTCTATTCCGTAGGCATAAGGATGGCATTAAAAGCAAAAACATGGTTACAATACCAACTGTTTATTACAGCTGCCATTTGTCATGCCACCAACGCAATAAAAGTCAAAATCAGTTGAACAGACTGTAAACAAAAGGTTTATTTTATTTCAAATAGAATATACCTACATACCTGTTAATTTAACCAAAAATTTCATAACATACATATTTATAATTAGAGCTTAGGTACTGTTCTCGTCGCAAGATTTTCAATTAGATGTACTGCAGTAGTATTAATACTACAGTACTTTTTCAGTATCGTCATCATCTACAGCCCAACTACACCCATTGCTGGGCACAAGAGCGTGGGGATGGGCACAAGAAAAGAGAGGCCCTTTTTTGTGCCCATCTCCACGTTCCTGCGCCAGCCTCATCCTGCTTTCTCGATGGCAATAATTTCATCCGCCCATCTCGCCGTCCGCCGACGACCAACACCTCGTCTACCAGTCCTTGGACGCCACTCCGTTACTTTTTCAGTATAGTCACGGTTAAAAAATGAATGAAAAAATGGTCTGCAATAATAGTTTAAATCATTTTTACATTGTGCTTATAACTTGATATTGGGGTGTCTGCGACCTGACGTTTATTGAACACACACACACACCACACACACGCACATATTGTAATGACACGCTGTGTATAGCCGCACACACAACGCCAAAGAAAATAATATACTTCGTTAAAGACGTAATCACAACAGAGTAGACCGAACACGTGCCGTCATTAAATTAACAAGCATCAAGCTTAATCACACAATCACGCCATTGCGACAAAGGAAACCAATATCGGATCTGTAATAATGAACACTATAATTGGAAAATTTGTTAAGATAACGTTGAAAAGATTTATCATTGTAAAGTACCTGGTTTAACTTTCTTTTTATATTGTACAGTTTACACGAAGACTTTCTGTGCTGATTCTGGATCGACGAAAAACACATGGAACATAATTATTATTATAACAAAATATATGAATAAGTGACAGTTGCTGAGAATACATGCTCATTCTCATACAATCTTATTTAGTAACCTCAACGTTGTATGAAGCCCCTCAACAACGGGAAGACTTCATAAACCAATCTTCTTCGGTAAATCAATCAATCTGCCAAGCCTTTACCCAACTATGTTGGGGCCGGCTTCCAGTCTAACCGGGTGCAGCTGAATACCAGTATTTTACATGGAGCGACTGCCTATCTGACCTCCACAATCTTCTCCGATTAATATTAGAAAAAAGCTCTCATAATAATTTCTCAAACGTATGTTCTTAATAAAGCCAATATCTATAATATTGTATCGTAAAATCGGATAAATTATACAAAGATGCTTTAACGAATGACGCCCAGAATTTTTTCTTCCAAGATGGACCAAGCAACGGATAAGCATAGAAAAGACCCGAAAATTACGATGTTATTAACTATAACGATGCCGATGGTTCCCAACAAAAATAATTGTATCCTCGTATAAAAGCCTCGCTCATTCCTCTTACAGTTATCAACAGCATCCCGCCTCCACAACTGATTAGTTCCTGCGGACGTCCATAATCTTATAACAGATAAACCAATTTGTACCATCCCCGTTTGGCTCTGACAAGCGAATAATTGACTGGATGGAGGCAAACAATCGAAATGTAATAAATATACGTTGTTAATAACGATCACGGTGGCATTGTCTTCGGCTTTTGTGCTGACGATGACGGTAGAAATTGGTTAAGAAGAGGAGAGGCGAATTACTTGGTATTATTAATCGACGTTTACTATTATGGTAACTAATGACTAGTGTACGAGCCAATAATGCTCACACAGCAAAAGTACGTTTACGCGTACTTTATTAATTTAACTCAAACCAGTCGTAACTTAAACTCCGTCACGCGCTAATGTGCGGGTCAATCTATAACAACAACTAAGTGCGGCTCAGGTTACTAAACAAGCATAACCTTAAACTGTTTCCTTAAATATACTATTCAACATAACAGTGGTTTGGTGTAACATAACATACCTACAATAACTACCGGGGTATCCGTCAACGACGAGAAAACCCCAACATCTTTTGGTCCTTCGAGCCTGGATGACACGGCAGATCATCTTGTGTGTCGTCGTGTCTCCTCATCAGCAAAGTGCTTAGCGTGGTATATCCCAGTTACGTTAGCAAATCGATGCTGTTGGCTTCCCACAAGCGGGTCTAACCAGTAGCATTGAGACGTTGCACATAACGTATAGGAGGGTGAGCTACACCGAGTGCCTGCAACTAACGAACCAGCAGAGATCACGTCTACTGCTACAAACTACTTATCAAGATACAATCGGCGAGGATAACGTCCACGGCGGTTGCTACTGCGGAGATCACGTCTACCGCTACAAACAAGATATAATCAGCGGGGATAACGTCCACTGCGATTACTTCAGCTCCGAAAATTTCGTGAGTACAGTTTACCTGCGCGCCAACCACTAACAGCCACAAAAACATAAACAATGTCGACAGAAGACTACCCTGAGTTTGTGGAACTTATAACTAAGCAGCAAAGCAGCTACGAGAGAATCAAAACTCTTCAAACTAACTACAAAAAGGATGCTGTGAGTAGAAAAACCATAGACTACCTTGACAAGCGCATCGATGCTTTACAATCCCTATGGGATGAATTTCGATCGAATCATGAAATCTTGAAAAAGTATGAATCTAAACAAAGAGATCATGACTACTTCAAGCAAGACATTTTCATCATAACAAGAAGCATGTTTGACGAAACAATGCAATCTATGAATCAACTACGAAACAAGTTGATAAACGAACCTGGGTTTTCGGGGGCATCGAAACCGAAAATAATAGAAGCGCCCGGAACACCACAATTTGATACAACCGGAGTACACCAACAAATCGGAGATGAAACGGACAAGCATCTATCAACGCTGTTACGTAATCAAATGTGTAACTTCAACGCCTTGAAGCGAGCAGTCTCCAAAACTAACCTGGATAGCATGAAAGAGAAGTGGCAACTTCAAGATCAAGTCAGCATACTACGATCTAAATGGGAATCCATAGACAAGATTCACTGGGAACTCAGCTACTTACTGCAAGGGAACGACAAAGACTATGAAGCAAAATATGACCATTGGGAGCAAGTCTACGACGACCTAAAGGAAGAGCTTAATAGAAAAATCTTTGAAACATCCCACTACGAAAAAACAACCCCGCGTATGGAGTTACCGGAGTTCAACGGAACGTTCAACAATTGGATCTCCTTTAGGGATTTATTCTTTGAGATGATTCATAACATTCCAACGCTAAACAAAACGCAGAAAATGAAGTTCCTAAAATCTAAATTGAGAGGTGAAGCGGAAAAATTAATCAAGCACCTTCCTGTGAGTGCTGAGAATTATGACTCGTGCCTAGATATTATTCAGCACCGCTACGATAACAAGCGATTACTTTTCACTACATACATAGAAATACTTCTCAATCAATCGTGCATCGAAAAACCAAACTCAACTAACATGAAGAAGCTGTATGACACAACGAAAGAGTGTTTAAATGGTCTAGAAAACATTGACATCAATATTCCAGTATGGGGTCCACTTATCGTGTACTTGCTTTCCTCCAAACTGGATGACGTCACTTACGGTGACTACGTCAAGACCATGAAACAGTCAAGAGAGCTCCCAGACTTAGAGGAGTTTATGGAGTTCCTGGAATTGCAGTTCATAACGTTAGAAACATCCCGTAACAAAAAGAACGGCGGGAAACAAAACTATTCAACGAATAACCAACATAAAAGTTATAATAACAACAAGTCAACGAACTTTAAAGAGTCAGAAAAGTGGACAAAAACCTTCCATGCAACGCTGAGAAAATGTCCACTCTGCAAAAACGAACACACGCTGAGGCAGTGTTCTACATTTTTGAACATGGATGTCGCAACGCGACATCAAACAACAAGTAATCTAAACTTGTGCAAAAATTGTTTGTTTAGTCACGGCGGAAATAAATGCAATTCAACGAAAACATGCCGCACGTGTAACTTCAAACATCACTCCCTTCTCCATGATGATAATCTGAAAGGGCAACACTCAAAGCCGGCCACATCGACGGTGGCTGAGCGAACATCTAATCACATTAACGGTGAACAAGAGATACTCTTAACGACTCTTCAACTCAGAGTCAAAAACAAGGAAGGAGATTACGTCATCCTTCGGGCGTTACTGGATCAAGGCTCTCAAGTATCCTTAGTCACAGAAAATGCCGCTCAACGGCTAAACTTACCCCGAAACAAAATGAACGCGGCGGTTACTGGCGTTGGCACTATAATGGGAAAGAGTAAAGGTATGATACGATTAGAATGCAAGTCTATTCATTCTGATTATACATTCTACACCGATCCGTTAGTGATGAGTAAACTCATCAACAATCTGCCTAACTCAACGATCAACACAGAAAACTGGACACACCTTCATAATATCAAGTTAGCTGATCCAGACTACAACATCTCTGGACCCATCGATTTACTGCTTGGAGCAGATGTTTACTCCGATGTGATCTTAGGAGGAATAATTAAACATAAAAATGACTCACCAGTAGCGCAACAGACAAAGTTGGGCTGGATACTATGCGGTGCTACAAAGCAGTTCAACTGTCTAGTTACTCTAACAGAGCTAGACAACCTAACAAAATTTTGGGAAATAGAAGACATCCCTTCGGAACCCGAACAAACAACGGAAATCGAATTCTGTGAAAAACATTACACAGAAACAACAGAACGATTAAACAACGGGCGTTATGTGGTGAAGATGCCGATGAACGCTAACTATGAACAAAACCTTGGAAACTCGAAACATCAAGCTACAGCACAATTTCTTCATTTAGAAAAGAAAATGGCGAGACAAGAACACTTCGCTAAACTATACAAAGATTTCATTCGAGAATACATTGAATTAGGTCACATGAAACCAGTGACAGAATCCGAAAGTCGAGTACAAACCTACCTACCACACCATGGCGTAGTAAGGGAGTGCTCAACAACAACCAAACTACGAGCTGTTTTTAACGCATCAATGAAAACAGACTCCGGGTATAGCCTAAACGATTTGATGGGAAAAGGGCCTAATCTACAAAAGGACATTCTATCCCTGATCATTAAATGGCGGAGCTATAAATATGTTCTAACGGCGGACATTGAGAAAATGTACCGTCAAATCCTTATTCATCAAGATCAACAGTGTCTTCAAAAAATTATTTGGAGAGACTCCAAGAGAGAACCACTGAGAGATATGCAGCTGTGTACCCTAACATACGGGACCAAAGTCGCACCTTTCATAGCGATGCGCACTCTCCAACAGCTAGCCAAAGATGAAGGTAACGCTTTCCCTCTGGCCCAAAAGGCGCTACTTAACGAATTTTATATGGATGACGCCATCACGGGCCACCATACCATAGAATCAACAAAGGTACTGCAAAAGGAGTTAAGCGAACTACTGAAGAAAGGGGGTTTTGTGTTACGAAAATGGTCCACGAACGAACCATCTATTCTCGAAGAACTACAGAGGAAAGAGAAAAGTAACAATAACGAATTTAACTTCAAGCAACAAGAGTTCAGCAAAACACTTGGACTCGCATGGAATGACGCAAGTGACACATTCCATTTTATTTGCGACGCGCCTAGCAACACCAAAAATGCACCATACTCGAAACGCAGGCTATTGTCAGAAATAAGCAAGATCTACGATCCGCTCGGTTGGTTGGCTCCAATTACGCTACAAGCAAAACTACTTTTTCAAAAACTATGGAGTGATAGCTGTCAAAACATTGGCTGGGACGAAAATGTGTGCCATAGAAAAGGAATGGATGCAAATTAAATCCGATCTGCCAAACATAAAACACATAAGTGTGCCAAGATGGATTAAAAATGAAAACAACAGGGCGATCGAATTGCAAGCCTTCTGTGACGCGAGCGAGAAAGCGTACGCATGCGTTATCTATAGCCGAACTACTTCACCCACCGGTGCGTACGAAACGACACTACTCGCGGCAAAAACTAAGGTGGCACCAATCAAGAAGAAAACTACGATACCGAGGTTGGAATTATGCGCCGCAGTTTTGTTAGCGAAACTCATACAAAATATAACTAAGATCCTTGAAGAGTACGATCTAAAGATTACCTGCTGGACCGATTCTAAGGTCGTTCTAGCATGGCTTCAGGGAAATCAAACTAAATATGAAAAGTATGTAACCAATAGGACCACACAAATATTAAACATCGTGCCTGCGATAAACTGGGGTTACGTGAAGACGAACGAAAACCCTGCCGACTGTGCAACAAGAGGACTCCCACCACAAAAACTGGTCAATTTTACCCTGTGGTGGGAAGGCCCAAAATGGCTTAAGGAGGAAGGAAAACAAGCCCATATCTCAAACGAAACTCATACCACAAACGAGGGCTTCCTAACAAACTGTTACACGACTAATAGTACGGAACCCACACCGATTAAAAATGAATTAATCGATTCATTACTTGAGCGACTTAATAACATAGATCGTATTACAAGAATACTCGCCTTAGTGATACGTTTCGCTGACGCACTACGAAACAAAAGAAGGTCAACTGAGTATCAGGAACTAAACCTGAGTGAAATAAACAATGCACTTTTAATAATTATCAAATCAGTGCAACGGGATTATTTCAAAAAAGAAATAAATTCTCTCAACAAAGATGGAAAACTTCTCAACAAAAGCACCATTTTAAAACTTAATCCATTTTTGGACTCTTATGGAGTTTTACGTGTTGGAGGACGTCTAAATCACTCAAACTTGCCAGTGGAAACGAAACACCCCATCCTCATATCAGGAGAGGGCAGACTAACCCAACTGATTGTTGAAAAGGCGCATCAACGAACATTGCACGGTGGGGCTAGATTAACGCTGGCTGACACTAGAAACAACTACTGGATTATCAGCGGCAATCGAACCGTCAAGAAAATACTACGACAGTGCATTCGATGCCGTCGATACGCAACAACCCAAACTGAACAGTTGATGGGCAACCTTCCTAAAGAAAGGATCACTCCATCGAGGCCGTTTTCACACACCGGCGTCGACTTTACAGGCCATGTGGACGTAAAGATAAACAAGGGCCGCGGGATAAAAACCTGCAAAGGCTACATAGCCATATTCATATGTATGTGCACAAAAGCAGTACATATCGAACTTGTTTCGGACCTATCAACGCAAACCTTCATCGCAGCACTAAAAAGAATGTGCGCCAGAAGAGGCACTCCAAAACATATCTACTCCGATAACGGAACCAACTTCGTCGGAGCCGCAAGACTCTTAAAAGAAGAGTTTCAACAATTTAAAACAATTACATCTTCAGGATTCTTTAAACAGATCAACGACCTTCAAATCGAGTGGCACTTCAACGCTCCATCCTGGCCATCAGCAGGAGGCTTATGGGAAGCTGCTGTACGTTCCATGAAAGCACACCTGAAACGGGTAATCGGTCAACAGAAGCTTACCTACGAACAATTTGCAACGCTTCTTACGCAAATCGAAGCATGCATGAACAGCAGGCCACTGTGTCCATTATCGGAGGATGTGGAAGACCTTGAATACCTCACCCCTGGTCACTTTCTCACGGGGAGCCCAACACTAACACTACCACTCAATGAACCAGAAGTAACGAAAGCTATTGACATCAGAAACAACTGGAAACTCATTGAACTCATGCGTCGACACTATTGGGATCGCTGGTCGACAGAATACCTTCATTCATTACAAAACCGAAACAAATGGCAACAAACTAAAGAAAACATACAGAAGGGGCAACTAGTTCTCGTCAGGGAAAGTAATCTACCCCCAAGCAGATGGGCTATGGGACGCGTAGTGGAACTGCACCCAGGCAGCGATAACTTAGTACGAGTAGTCACGCTCAAGACACAAAATGGGGTACTAAAAAGACCCATAACTAAACTAGCCCCACTACCTATAAACGAGGCATGCGGAAGCACTGAGCCACAGGAAGTGACTCCAAAAATTAAACAGGGCAAGCCAAAGAAAGGGACTAACAAGACCCAGAAAAGGGTAAACAGCTTGCTTAGGGTATTACTGGTAGCATTTACAACGCTATCATGTGGAATAGCAGCACCCCTGCAACATTTTAAAATAACGCGATTAGCTGAAAACCAACCAGTTTACTTTGACCCCGTTGGAAATATCCAACTTATTCATGATGAATGGAAACTTCTGGTATACTATAACCTGACAACATTCTGGCAAAGTACAACAAATGTAGAGAAATTCGTGAATCGATTAGCTCAACTATGCGACACGATGCCTAACGAGTCATGCCACTCTACGACACAGCAACTCAAGTTCGAAATGAGCCAGCTGAACGAGTATAACATACTGTTACGGTCTCAACATCAACAACGAAGGCGACGTGGCTACGTCAACGGCGTAGGAAATATCGCACGAGCCCTGTTTGGTGTCCTTGACAGCGATTTCGCCGAAAAATACGCTCAAGACATAGAAAAAATCAAAACGAACGAACAATATCTATTACAGCTGATAAGAAATCAGACACTGATTATCGAGGCAGAAAACAACGTCATCAAGAAAAATGAAGACTTTGTAAAGACGCAACTGGAAGTAATTCAGCAATTCATGAACGAAACAAAATACAAAACGGCACTAATTGAAAACCGATTTCAAATAATGAAAACAATGAGTGACGTCAATGCTGGGGCCTTAACGGCGAGTTTACTTATCTCAGTACTGAGAAGAAACCAAGAAATGCTCCTAAGTGCATTGACATATCTACAGAGGTAATCTCGATATGAAATTATTCACACCGGGGCAGCTATCCGAACAACTCAATTACATTGCCGGTATTATACCGAAAAGATTAACGTTACCTATCAAAAACAGCAATGGAGCTACCATAAAAAACATTTACAAAATTATTTATGTTAAAGCCCGGCTCACTGAACAATACCTACTCTTCGAATTACATATCCCGTTACTCAGCGATGACGAGTATACATTGTATCGCAGTATAGGTATACCTAGACAGCAAACTACTTACCAATGTCAGCTGATAGAGACAACAACACAATATATTGGAGTCAACTTCGTAAAGAATACCTACATACAGATGGAAGAGATTGATCTTCAGCAATGTACAACAATAACGGCGGACAATCACATCTGCCACGCCTCTACAACTATCAGCAACTTGCATGGAGCCACGGCATTTTGCGAAGCTAAAATACTAAGCCAAAATGTAAATAACATAACATGTGATTGGGTACCACAACAATGCACTGACAGATGGATAAAATTACAGCGACCAAACATATGGCTGTATAATTGCATCAATGAGTGTACGACTCGCGTTGTATGCGAAAATCGAATTACAACAACAACTTTAACAAAGGCGGGGCTCCTTGCCCTAGGTCAGGATTGCATACTTCAGCACAAAGACGCTACAATTTATTCACATAACGTTTTTAGTAGCAGTACCAATATTGGAATTGCCTTGGAGGTACCTACTATCGACTCACCAAATGATATGTGGATTACGTTCAAAAACACAAAGATTATGCTACCGGAACTAAACTTATCTAATGAACACAAACTATTAGATGACCAGATAGCCGCACAAAAGGGACGAGAGAGCCTACCCAACGACCTAAGTGTCCACGACGTCGGCAACTACGCTATAAGCACTGTGCTGGTGGGAGGAATCGTCGCCGCTATATTAGTTTGGCGACTAAGAAGATATCTTCAGGGGCGTAAGAAGAGCAACACCTCTACTAAGACGAACAAGACTCGAGAGAGGACAGAAGATATAGAACTGAAGGAGATTCCTGCCTACGCTAAAATACGTGGTGGACAGTCAGAGACCTACCGTCCGCCGCAACCAGCAATTGGAACAACATTCCAACTATGATTCATTATTTAAGAATTACTTACTTCTTGTTTTGATTGCTTTGATTAATTTTATAACATTTTTATACCTTTATATTGTTAACTTGTAACGCAAGTTTGGTAATCTGAGCCCGTATATTTTTCCCTCGGGAGCATGTACGAGCCAATAATGCTCACACAGCAAAAGTACGTTTACGCGTACTTTATTAATTTAACTCAAACCAGTCGTAACTTAAACTCCGTCACGCGCTAATGTGCGGGTCAATCTATAACAACAACTAAGTGCGGCTCAGGTTACTAAACAAGCATAACCTTAAACTGTTTCCTTAAATATACTATTCAACATAACAGTGGTTTGGTGTAACATAACATACCTACAATAACTACCGGGGTATCCGGCAACGACGAGAAAACCCCAACAACTAGAATACCCTCCCGATTCCCGGCAACCCTTTTATGAGCAAGTATGTATTTAGTAGTATTTTAAGCATAATTATTTCTATCGAACAATCTATATCATTTTATATGATGACGCGCTCTGTCAGCTTTCCAAACTCAGTCTATTATTTTCTATCTTCCTATTATGAAAATATCTATCTAGCTATACTACATGCACGCACACACACATGCACACACACACATGCGCACACACACACACGCGCACACACACACACGCGCTCGCACTTTTATGGTGTACATAATAAAGAGTATTCTATTCTATTCTATTCTAAATAGCTAATTTATTTTGACCCTGTATGGCGGCCTGCATGGCGGTTCCATGCAACCTCCGCGAGTTTATAATAAGTTGATGGTATAATATTATGAGATAAACACGATAAACACTTTTTTAAGTTATAGAGAATCGCACGTTCACTATAACTTGACGCGTGACGCGGTTGGTAGCACTGAATTTTGCAGTTATAGTTTCATTGTAAAAAGAGTTCTAAATGGTTACTGACAGAGCAAACTACCAATCACATGACTGCAAAATCATGCATAATCTAATGACACCTCATGGGTCAATTTGTATGTCATAATTATGACAAAACATAGTGCACCTATTTATGTAAACACCTAGGTTTCACAAATAAATTGATTGATTGAAAATTCAGTGCTACTCGCGTCACGCGTCAGGTTATAGTGAACGCACAGTATTTATCGTGTTTATCTCATATTATTATACCATCAACTTATTCAATACTCGCGGAGGTTGCATGGAACCGCCATGCAGGCCGCCATACAGGGTCAAAATAAATTAGCTAGCGAAACTCCGCAGACGTGATGTACATGATACGATATATCGATATCTAAACATGATAAAATTAAATTTAAAAAGCTTTGATGATTATTTTTTTGGGGTCATCAACCTCTTGTAGTGATGTTACTTGAAGTATGAGTTGAGAAAATCTGTTTTTATTTTGTTCCGAATTTAAGAAAATAAATTACCCATCAAGTCTTACAAAAAACAAATATATTTTTTAAACAGATTTTTTAAGTGAAAACACTACCTGTGGTTGATGACCCCAAAAAAAATTGAGTCTATTACTTATAACAGATATTAGTAAATATACTCAAATGCGGTAAATTCCTTCTAATAAATGGCGCTATTGTAAACAAATTTTCGTACCTAATTCATTAACATATTTTCGCATAATACCTTACCTAGACTACTAATAGAATATCCAGAGAAAATTAAAAAAAAAGAAGGAAGAAAAGGCAGTTTTCTATTTTTCCGACGTAAACTACGTTAAACCTCCTGGTTTTTATACGTTTTTTTTACTCAACTTTATTTGCCGTCTATAGTGAATAATAAAAGCTCATTAAACCGTCTTTTGCAGCATAAAATGTACCGACTGGAGGCTACCTACCTCTAAACTTCTTGAAATTTTAATTTGCTTATTTGCATTATGCTCAAACACATTCGTCGTCGCGGTAAAGCGAACGTAATCTGCATTTCTTTTGAAGTAACTGTGTCAAATGAACAACATTTTAGAGAACATCACCAGTGTATTTTATACTCCATGTAAAAGTGCGAATAATTGTGTTTAATTAAAATCGCAAACAGTACGACAGATTAATTAAGACAGATAAATTGGTAACGACAACGGGAACATTGTGACGAAACCAATTTTCGGGAGCATTCATTCGTTAAAAAGCGTTCATGCATGCATTCTGTGAAGCACTTCGCGTCCGATTCATCAATTATTTCTCCATTTTTACGTGTTTCGCCATTGGGCCGCCGACGAATATGTCCAACACCACAGCTATGGCACAGACATGCGCCTCTCTATGTAATTGGAGCGTCAATATTCGTTCGCAGAACGCTTTGCATATTTCATAGCTGGAGTGCCTTTGAAACTTTGCAAACGAAGGTAGGAGTGGAGATACCTTAGTACATATAGTTCAAATGTCAAGGGCAAACTTGTACAAATGTGTTGTATTTGTTCGCATTGTGTAGGTCTATCTTTGCCTGCTGATCTGACAAGGGACAAATGTCCACCGTCCCGTGCAATTGTAAGATACAAGTAAAGGAATGCATCATTAGGATGCAGCTGTGATCGGCCGGCGTCTATCGCTGATTGCGCATTGTTCGGTCCTTGCAACGAAGACTTGCTATTTGCAACTCATATGCTAATGAAACTTGCACGTTCACCATTCAGAGTAGGATGGTGATGTAGGATTGCTTTATTGCTATTCATTTGTTTCTACACATTTTTTACACACGGCTACATATCAAGCTATACATTTCCAGTATAAGCTGACCCCTCATTGTACGGAAATACTATACAATGCGAGACCTACATGTGCGTACAAATGTATCTATATAAATGAACGATACGCATAAGAACTGTATGCCTCTTTATTTCAAGTTTTGTTTCCACATAACATAACATCACGCCTGTAATCCCCGAAGGGTTAGGCAGAGGTGTACCTATAATACCCACATTTCGCCAGTTGTTTTGTTTCCAAATGGGGGAAATAGGTTCTTGATAGATTTCATCCGGGCCTCGTTACATTTCAATATCCAAAAATCTTCTGTCGATTGCGTAAAACTCGGTAACACGTGGTTTTATCTTTCTATCGTAATTTTTCTTTTAATATTTTTCGAATTCTACATAAGCTACAGGGTGCCCAAATCGAAGTACCCATATAACTTTAAATTTTATTAAGATAATTTTTATTACAAACGAAAATTACCAGTTATTGTCCCAAATAAGGCTCGGAAATTTTGTATGAAAAATGACAATTGCCAAATCTCCACCTTTTTGCTGGTTCAAAAAGCAGTCACAAATGTTCTGCTTTTAGTATTCAAAATTGACCATAACACGTCCCCTACAAAAAAAAACCCAGGACCTGATGAATCTGGGGGTCAATTAATGTCGACGTTTTTCGGAATTTATTGTTTCGGAACCATTTCTCTCAAAGTTTCGATTATGTTTCGTGGTGCATGGTTTCTGGCTCCATCTTATTGCAACCACGTGTTTTCTAGATGTAACTGATTGATTTGGTGAAAAAAATATTTTTTTACTTGTCCCTTTTGCGATTGCTAGTCACATTCACAGCAGTAGTTGTCCTGTAGCCTCTTCGAGGAGAGTCAGATATAAAGAATTTCGGGATTTGTCTGGGTTAACAAAGGTTACTCTTCCCCACAATAATGAAAATGTTGTTTATTTACTACTCCTCTCTAATACAAATTAATTACTGGATTTAATTAGTTGAAAAAAATTGGGTCGTTTTTCAATCCGTCCAGGATCTTTAGGATAAAATTACTGAAATGATTGCGGCAACCATGATCTTATAAATGGTGCATAACGAATTTATAGTAGATCATTATTGTATACATTGGAATTGCAGTTTTTTTTTAATTAGCTGGCGAAACTTTACAACCGTGATGGTATCGGTATCATAAAGCAATAAAACTACAAAGGCGTTAGTAACTACGTGCGGATAAGGGCGTTGACCCCGTAACCAGCTGTTTACAAAAAAATATGATTGTTGCAAATCGTTTTTAGGGTTCCGTACCCAAAGGGTAAAACGGGAACCCTATTACTTAGGCTCCGCCGTCTGTCTGTCTGTCTGTCTGTCCGTCTGTCACCAGGCTGTATCTCATGAACCGTGAAAGTTAGAAAGTTGAAATTTTCACAGATGATTTATTTCTGTTGCTGCTATAACAAAAAATACTAAAAAACAGAATAAAATAAATATTTAAGGGGGCTCCAATACAACAAACGTGATTTTTTTGCTCGTTTTTGCTCGATATTGATAACGGCAACAGGTAGACGCTTGAAACATTTAAAATAAAAAAACATATTTAAGGGGGGCTCCCATACAACAAACGTGATTTTTTTGCCGTTTTTATAGATAATGGTACGGAACCCTTCGTGCGCGAGTCCGACTCGCACTTGGCTGGTTTTTTGTTTTTGTTTTAATGATATTAGGTACATAACGATTACAAAGTTTCGCTAGCTAATTTAAAAATAACGTGTATCGTCCTCAAAATGAGTTCCTTAATGTTTGTCAATTTTAAGTTCCAAATACTTATTGTGAAGGCATATTATGTTTCTTCAATCTAATTGAAATCGATATTCTTGTATAGTGAACAATATCAATTCCTACTACGCACATACTCGTACATGTAAATCCTAAATCACTATTTGTCATGTTACACAATGTAGTTCGGAGCTCAGTTCGCCGTTTGTAGGGACAGTTTCTGTGGTGATCATAGTGCTCAGTGGCTGTGTTTGACGTGCTTACATGTAGCACGCTTTGTTAGCACGGCGTTATAGGTCCCGACAAAGAGCATTTCAAGATGTAGCCTGTTGCAAAGAGAGATCAATTCTCGTCAATATTCGTGACACTTCATTTTGTGCTTAGAAATCAAAAGCTAGTCCTCAATAACGTCGCCATTACAATAAAACATTATAATTTGATACTCAGACAGAGCATTCACATAAGCGTAAATAAATCGCATTTATCTTAAATAATTATCTAAAAACTAAATATTGTAGTTTTTTTTTTTAATGAGTTGCTTGCCCATTCTTCTCCATACGAAACTACCTTTTAGAAGGGGCAACCAGAATCAATTATATTTTTTTGTAAATTTTGACGTTCAAAAGTGCCTCATATGTGCCCACAGGTCAGAAAAAGACAGGTGCCTATTTGAAATAAATCATTTGACTTTGATTTGACTTTGATTTTGCATTGTGTGAGGAAAATAGCCCAGCATGAAATCTTTAGATTCCAAAAGGAGAATAGAATATCCAAGCCTTTGAGTGGTCTTTCCCGATCAAAATTTTAATTTTAATCTTTCCAATATTTTTTCTGCTGTAGCTGTTCATTGTCTCGTTGTCTTTGGCTTTAATGATTCCATTAGGGGTAAGAATTCGATTTAGCCAGCAACGCTGATCAAGTTAGTCAATATTGCCGAAAATTGTTCTGCGATCGTCGGCCGATAATTAAATTATTTCGGGATCCAATTTAACAGGGCTGTTGTTTGGGCCGCTTACACTGGCCGCCACAGATGTGATTACCCAGCCTGGACTGTAGCCCTCTGTTTGAGTTAATCTCCAATATTGTTGTTCGTCAGTTACACTCTCGGCCCGACGATGTGTAACATATTGCTGTTGACTAACACTAGGTAGGGGTAGAGTTATTAGTGGAATTGGTTTGGTAAATCGCAATTGAAGTTTAACAGTCAACACGTATCGTAAAGCGATGATATATTCAACGTGCATAATATTATGTTAGCAACGTCAAATGAAGATGAATATTGAAAAACATACGAAGCAAAATAAAAAGGGGCCCGGTAAATTGTAAGAATATACTTTCGCCCGCACATTTACTATACAGGAGCAAAAAAGCAAAAACCGAAAGTAATCGCAATGTCATTAGACGAATAGCCCTCCGACCATCCGACCTAGAAATATTTTCTCCTAAACACTGGGGTTGCCAAAGATAAAATCTAACAAACGCACGCAAGAAAGAATCCTCCTAGTTCTTGCGTGTACCATAAACACTTACCCTTGATACAAATTACAATGGGCCTATTGTATGTTGACAGCTCATTGCGGCGCTGTTTACATAAGCAAATGTCAATAAAATGTCAATTTCAGTACATTTCAATTTGTTTCCGTATCTCGCCGCGTGCCAAGAAATACGGGGCCAGTGAGTGTTTATTATCTGTCCCCGCATTGTCTATTCTTCTGTCGCAGTGAACGTAAGCGGAATCCAAACGCAACTTTTTAATTATTTTCGATTTGTGCCGAAACTTTTTTGGAATGCCTCAAGTGTACCATTAAGTACGGCGCCTGAATTTCAGTGCAATCGATTTTGGGCTTAAAAGACGAGGATATAAAGCCAGGGATAATTAGATTCAGCCCAGTCTTATGTAACTACGTAATAAAATAAGAACGCATTTACTTATACATAATTATGAATCTTGTACCTATTTGTAAAGGCTATAGATTATACTTGAGCAAATATCTGGTATACGGTAGGTAATTGGATATCATGTATTCAGAAATAATAACATCAAGGAATTATTATTACCTATTCATGTTCCAGTCAATATTTTTTTATATAATATTTCTTGGATATCTGCTTATCTTAGAAGAGAGGGGTTGTGGAATGTACACTACTATACATAATTTTATTGCGGTGAAGGGACATAGACACTTTTATACATATTTATTGGTTTGGAAAACTTTGATTGTGTTACTCACATTATATTGTCCGCAACTCAACGTCGACATGACCTTTTTACCCGACTGCGGCGAAATTAAAAAAGGAGGGTTATGTGTTTGACCTGTATGTATGTATGTATGTCTGTCCCTATGTTCCCTCGTAACTAATAAACGGCTGAACCGATTTTGATGAATGATATGTCGTTAGATTCGTCTTTATTGCGCGACTGCCTTACTGATGAGCCAGTCTGGGCAGTGCCGGACTCTTACCGGCTAAAACCCACTCCTGCCTTTGCCAGTGTCCCTCTGACATGATCAGAGACCTTGTTTTTCAATTTTTTAGATTGTGATCCCTCGTTTTCTGTTTATTTAAAATTTGAATCGGCCCCTTTTGAGGAGGTGGAGGGTTCGCTTTTTCCAATTTTTATTCATGTAATTAATATTTAGTACCGTATATAATGGGTTTTAACTTATTGTAACTTATAACCTTATTTCTATATTATTTTTGTATTTTTATTTATGTTTTTCATTTAATGAGTCTACTTAAGCTAATAACTATAATATGTTTTAATCTAAATCTTAATTCTTATCATGTTTATAGTATGGCTATGCTAATATATATAAAATATATTATACAGACATAATTTCTTATTCTAATCTATTTTATTGCCTATCAAGTTTTACTATTAATTTTAAATTATATTGACTTAGTTTACTATACACAAATCCTGGCAGACTCAAAGCTGCTTTCCTGTACACATTTTCTACTCCTAATTTTTCCTGCTTCTCACTAAGGCAGTGCTGGACTGGAGTTGCGCCTCGAATGCGGCCTCTCTTGGTGTTCACCTCCCTCGTTGTATCAGCAAGCTCGTTTGACCATCTCGGTAACAAAAGTTTTTTACTTAATTTGGAATCTAAATTAATATTAACTATTTTACAATTTACTGAGTCTATTTTTATTAATGATTTTTTGAGTTCTAATGAATTGAATTTTGTTTCTGGTTTTAATTGGGCCAATTTCTCATAAAATTGACGCTAATTCAGTATTTTTGTTTTACAAATGCTTTTGATTCTAATGGATAATATTGTTTTTGCTTTTGTGATTCAATTTTGAAGACGTGGTCTGAGCTTGTGATTTTTGCCGCATTCTGGTTCTTACTTCCGGGTGTGGCTAGTGGGCCTTTAGCAGTACGCCACTGACAGGCGCGCCAACGCGTCCCATTTCAAACGAATTGGGCACTCGTTGTTGAAAGCATTGTGGCCAGTACTCTCGAGTTTGGCCAATAAACAATTGCGGCACTTTGGAGCCTCCTCTGCCAGCCGTGACGGACAATCAGCACGCATGTGGGGCTCACCACAGTGGATGCAAAGGTCGGCGGGCTGCGTGCACAGTTTACGACTGTGGCCGAAGCACAGACAGCGAGTGCACTGCACCAGTGGCGACTGGTCCTGAACTTGCATTCGCTGTAGGTCGATGTGCACACGACCCGCCGTTGTTAGCCTCTGCCATACCGTAGGGGACACCTGTAGGATGACGTGGCACATGTGGCGGTTCCTCGTCCTTCGACGGTACTTCACCCCCAGCCTCAAATCTCCCGCAGGTATGTCCCCGATCAGGTGGGAGTTTTGCCGCTGCAGGGCTTCTGTTACCTGCACATCTGAGTGGCAGGAGAGGACGTCCTTGATGATTAGGAGCGGATCTTTGTTCTTTACCTCCTCTACCACCAGATTTCCCGTCTTCCTTATCCTTTCAGTAACCTCCGTCATTTCTTCCCTGGTCCTGAAGCCGACCACCACCTTCTAGTCCCTCGCCTTGCGCAGCCGTTCAACTCGCGTGCCCTGATTTCTGGCATCGACCGCCGTCCTGAGCTTCTCAATAACCTCTTCACCGGTGTCCTGGTCATTAACTGACGATACGACCAACGAGTGAAGAGGCTCTTGGATACACTGCTTCGGGCTGGCGGCTATCTGCGCAAAAGTCAGGCCCTGGCCTGCAACGTAGTGAGGGGCCTGCTGAAGATGATCCGACAGAGCCAGAGTATGGTGTTGGCACTTCTGCAACGCCTCTTTGTGCTCTTTAAGGCCTTCCATAAGGCTCTTCATCAGCTCTGTCGGTTCATCTGGGGCCGGCTTAGGCTCCCTTCGGTTCACTTTTGTGAGATCCTCAACTCCTCTTCCTTTTTCTGTTTCGGCCTCTTTTACTAGCTGATAGAGTCTCTCGACCGCTTTTGTAATCTCGTCCTTAATCTCTTTCTTCAGGTTACGGGATTTTAAGAGCTGGATGTTAGCTTTGGAAAGACACGCCTTTGCCTCCGTGGTTCTGTTTAAATACCGCACGGGTTTCGCATTCCGCGGCGAGCTCTCCTTGGTTCCCTCTTGCTGCTTTGGTCCATCCAACTTGCTCTGATGGACGAGCGTTGCTTTGGATCTAAGTTTTGGAGGAGAGGACATTGAGGCCTTTTTCGGAGGCGATGGTGTTGTGAGACGCCGTCCAGAACTAGGTCTGTCGGCCTCCCACTCCCCAATACTACGCCTCGCCAACGGGCCAGCCTGTACCTGTTGAGGCCTCTCTGTGTCTAAACTCTCCTCTGAGACCTTTGGCTTGTTAATCGGTGTCCTAATACCAAACATTCTGAAAGGTTCGAAAGTTAAGGACAGCGGAATAACTAAGTTGTCAAAGGACACTGGTACCTGTACTGTATCCCTGTAAAGGGGGGATCAGGCAGGAGTAAAATAAAAGAATAAAATATAGTTCCTAAATCTAAGAATTTTGTCGGGTCAATACGAGTAATTTATGCTTTCAAGATGACGCTAATAGGTCCTGAAACCGTAAATTTATTTTATGTCTATTACCCAAAGGTAAAGATGTAGCTGGAAGAGCTAAAAAGCTAAAATAATTTTCTATCAAAACTGAAAGTTTAGCTGTCCAGTAAGAAAAGGGTGGGTGGGCGGTCAATTTTTTGAAGTTCTATATTCGCCAGACGCACGTGCGAGGTGTCAAAAGACGCGTCTCCGCGCGGGATAGCGAGCTATGAAATCACTGAAACTATATGCTATACAAAAAATTGAGTTTTGGTCAAAAATCTGGTTTTTTGACTGAAAAATGTGAAAAAACCTGGAATAACCACTACCAAACAGGACTCGGGGTGGCTGAGCGCGCACCGGAATACAGGTAAGGCAGGTAGGTATCTATTAAAACTACTATCAAAGATGGTTCGGATAAGAATTTTGAGATAAAATTAGTTATTGAAATTTTCTTTAAAAAATCTTGCAAAAATTGCTAAGTCAATATACGAAAATATATTTTCGCGTTATTGTCAATTTTTATTAGTCAAACCGTTGTACGGAACCTATTTAAGATTGATTTGGCTGAAAACAGCTTCAAAATGCGTCACCTGGATGCAAAGTTATTAGTAATAGGGTTCCCGTTTTACCCTTTGGGTACGGTACCCTAAAAAAGATGGAAAAAAGATTTATATAAATTAATAAGTACCTACTATAAACAATCTCATGCAGTCGGAGGCACCTTCCTAACAATAACGACCTATTGAGATTGTTTATAGTACTTATTAATTTATATAAATCTTGTTTCCATCTTTTTTGAGTTCACTTTTTACGCAGTCGGGTTTTTGATTTTTTTAATCAATTAACGTCTTGTTATATTTTGTGACATGTAGTTGGAAAATGCTACCATTAATATAGTTAAGTTAATCCAGTAAGTATTGTTAACAACCAGCAAGTCTTTATAATAAAATTATTACACATAATGTAATTCCCGAAGGGTTAAGTAGAAGTGTACCAATTGGTAGGCCCGCCCAGAGGGTTTTGAGCAATCGTATGCAGGGCGAAAAGTTGATATCTGAGTAGGTGCGGCATAATAAGAGAACGCCGAAAATATATTTTAAAAGTTTAAAATAGGAGCCCCGCAGTCAGGCATCCATTTTCAGATTTAGAAAATGGACAAAACATAACGTGATCTTCCGAGCCGTTGATTTTCTTATGATCGTGTGCGACCCTAACCCATAATGACATAAATAGGCAATCAAATCTGACGAAGACATTGTGGGCTTTCCAAAAATCTGACGACTTTGAAAACTCAGATTTGGACAATTTTTAAAAGAATATTCAGGGCGAATGAAAGTTATTTTGTGCAATATATAAATATCTGACGGATTGATGAATCCTTTTGGCAAGTATAACAAAATTTCATTGCTTTAGGAAAGTACCCAAAAGTGGTCATAACTTTTCACTTACCTCTAAAGCTACTAACGATTACTGTTTCATTTTCAAGCTGATACTTTTGTGAAGATTTTTCGGTATTTATAAGTTTGGAAATAGAAAATACTTTAGGGTAATGATTAAAAGATAAGTGGCAAAATTAAAACATCGTCAATTAAACCATAAACAGGGTTGATAGTTTCAAAATTTTTACTATGTCACTAAGCAAACAAATTATTTGAAAAATATCCTCATCTTAGGCTATTCAACGAGCTATCAACATATACAACAATATTCAGAGTTGCGTCACTTGTTTGATAAAGCTAGCAAAGATGGAAAACCACAATTATTAAAATTTACGACTAACGCCTTGTTTACGTCGTAACTCTTTTCTATTTCGTAACGTTATTGTATCTGCAATTGATATCGTTACTGATATCGCCCCTATTTTTTGCTATTAACTAGTTCATTTTTTAAAGTTTTGTTAAACAAGCCTCAAAACTTTTTTTTTTTTTTTTTGCGTTGCCCCACACTAGGAATTTCTCCTGTATCGTGGGTGCGTTTACAAACATTTAAACTCACATACACAAACAGCCAGACCCGGAACAACTTCTGCTTAGGCCGCTAGCTGCATGTTAACTAGATTCAATGAATCCCCCAAGATGGGGATCATGAAATACAAATTTATTTTTAACCGATTTCTGATTGAAGGATATTATCAATTCGTCTGTAGGTATGCAAGTCAATGCTTCAAATCAGCATGGATGGCTAAATCCGAAACTATAGGTAATAGTGAAATATACTCAAAGGAGTCTCGGGGCCGATTTTGATGACAATTATGTATATTATTATTATTATTATATTTATTTATTATTTTAAAGTTATTTCCGAGCTATCTATCCCGTACGTTGCACCTGCCATGTTTTGTCTCTGCATCACCCTAAGGTTGACTGGTAGAAAATGCCTCAGGCATTAAGTCCGCCTTTGTACAGTGTAGTTTTTACTTGTGCATAAAGTTTTAATAAATAAATAAATAAAACTGCTTATTTAGATTTTAACTAGGAATTAAACTCTTTGATTTTATAAAAGGAACACACCCTATAACTATTATCGCACCGTCCGATGATGTCGCTAATAAGGATCAAATTCTGGATAGAAATAACACACGGCAACACATCACGTAATTTTTAGTTCATTTTCGAAATCTGAAAGGGTCCAGTGTCCACTTTCAGATTTCGAAAATGTTACACTATTGTACAGATTAACCCTCATACGAGGCATTCCACTAAGAGCACTGATTTCAACAGCACTTGACCGAACCGCACCTGAGCACTTCCACTAACGGCACTGAAACAAAATTTTGATGAGTGCGGTTCGGTGGAACAGTTTTATAATATTTATTTATTTATTTATTATTATTTATAATATTACTTTAAGTCTCCGAACGACACCTGCATACAGTTTGTAGTGATGGGACTTATATTATATTCTGCGTTCAGGACATTACCAACTATAACATAACGAGTAGTAAGTGCAATCAAACCACGTACAGTAAAGGGCTCCGATATCGTACGTAATGAATGCGGGTAAATTTTTACGTATGCAATTTGTTTAACGTTGGATTCAAATCACTAAACTATTTCAACATAGCATAATAGCAGAGACGCTGAAAAAGTTAGACCAGATGCTGCACAGCTTAAATGGAGCCTCTCGACGGGTTAGCCTCGGTATCAATTTGGACAAGACGAAAGTCATGTACTATTCACACGTCTTGCCGAGACCAATCTTCATCAAAAGGTCGCTTTTTGAAGTTTTGAAGGACTATGTCTACCTAGGGGAAGTCATCCAGCTCGGTAGACACAACTTTGAGAATGAAACGGACAGAAGGATCCAGTTGGGTTGGGCAGTGTTTGGAAAACTTCGTCAAGTCTCTTCGTCACCTATCCCGCAATGTTTAAAGACCAAGGTCTTGAACTAGTGCGTCCTGCCCGATATGACAAATGGTGACAAAACGTGGACACATACAGTCGGGCTGGTCCACAAATTCAAGGTTGCTCAGCGTACTATGGAGCGGGCTATGCTCTGAGTTTCTTTTTTAGGATAAGATTGCAGAGTTAGAATAGAATAGAATACTCTTTATTATGTTCCTGTCCTTGTGTCTTTGTTCTTTGTTGTGTTGTGTGTGTTTGTGTGTGTGTGTTTGTTGTTGTGTTGTGTGTGTTGTGTGTGCAAGCTGAAGTGGCAGTGGGCGACCCATGTTTGTTGAAGAACCGATGGCCCATAGACAGACGAGTCTTGGAGTGGAGACCGCGTATCGGCGAGATGGACCGACGACCTTAAAAAGGTAGCTGAGACAGACTGGATGCGAAAGGCGGAGGACAGGGTGTTGTGGCGCAGTCTGGGAGAGGCCTATTTCCTGCACTGGTCAGCGCAAGGCTGAGTTGATAGATCACGTTGACGATATAATAGTTACATATTATGAGGAGTTGATTTGATTCCATTCACACATACCTAGATACATACATAATAATTAAAAAAAACACTAAACTAAAATCAATTTTGAAAGCAATCGTTTAAGTTAGGGTATAATGTTGAAATAGCCTAATAAAAAAAGCCTATAATGTTCCCACTGCTGGGACACAGGCCTCCTCTCTTCGAGAAGTAAAAAAGTAACAAGTAGTAAGTTTAAGTTACTAACAAGTCCAAAATGGCGGAAAATAATAATTAATATGCGTGACCTAGTTCTCGAAAATTACCATCTCACGTTGTACTGGGATCGGTCTATCATTACTGACCGGACTTTTGTTGCCAATTTGCCTGATATAGTGGTGATAGATCGATTAGCGCGCCGCGCAATTATTGTAGATGTTGCCATTCCACATGACGAGAACCTCGTGAAAGCTGAGAAAGAGAAACATAATATCTCGACACGAGCTTGTTGACTTGTGGAATGTGAGCTTGGCTGTCATTGTGCCGATTGTCGTTACGACCAAAAGCCTGTTGCCTGAAAGCCTCGCTCAACATCTCTCGAGGCTCTCGTTAGGTGGTTGGATCAAGGGCGTGATTCAAAAGGCAGTATTCCTTGATACGGCTCGCATTGTGAGGAAGTTCCTATCTCCTGCGGCCCTAACAACTGGTATCTCGAACCCTGCTCCCAACACCGGCGGAACTCATTTTTTTTATATTTTTAAATGTTTTGTTTTTTATTTTTGATTGTTGGAAATATTTAAAAATGTATTCTGGTAAGAAAACAAAAAACAAACGACATAATTATTATTATAAATTAGACATCCTACCTACATGATAACACGCAATTACTAAACTTGCCTCGATGTGACAGCCCCGACTCACTGCATACTGAAACATACTTAGATTTCATGTAGCGGTCTATATGTGTGAGTGTGTTCATTCGACCATTTTGTTCCTAGTTGAAATACTGTATGATTTGAACCTCAGAACAATTTTGAACAAACGAAATCACTAAGAAAAGTGACAAGGTCTCTCATTTTTTGTTTACTGACAGCGATTCAAATAAAACATTACTCTTTGCTCCAGGTGAATAAGGTGGAATTATCGGGAAGACTTAACTTCTGCTGATTTGTATCGATATGTTTTGTTTGCTTATGTCTTGAACAAAAAAATACACCCCATCACTAAAAAAATATTTTACATAGGTGCCGTTCGGGGACTGAAAATAATATTAAAAAGCTGTTCCACCGAACCGCAACCATCAAAATTTTGTTTCAGTGCCGTTAGTGGAAGTGCTCAGGTGCGGTTCGGTCAAGTGCTGTTGAAATCAGTGCTCTTAGTGGAATGCCTCCCTCATACGCCCTGAATATCATTTGAAAAATTGTCTAAATCTGTTTTCAAAGTCGTCAGATTTAGGGAAAGCCCCAATTTCTTCGTCTGCCTATTTAAGTAATTATGGCCGCACACGGTCATAAGAAAATCAACGACATTGAAAATCACAAATCAATCATCATTGGTTATGTTCTGCTCATTTTTGAAATCAGAAAGTGGGCTCCGTGGGCTCCTATCTGAAACTTTCCAAATACATATATTTTCGGTGTTCTCTCATCATGCCGCATCTACTCAGCTATCAACTTTTCGCCCTACATATGCTTGCTCAAAGACCCTCTGGGCTACCATATAGTAAATTCACATTTAAGTTTAAGTAATAAGCCTATTGTCATCAACCGGACAAAAACCCAGACTCCGGGCTGCTACTGAGAAATTCCTAATGGAAAACCCCAATAACACTTTGCTCAAGCAGCACTTTGCTTAGGTCAACCTAGGAATCGAATCCAGGACCTCATCCTCATCAATAGCGCCTGCGACTGCTAGACAAAAGAGGCAGAATAAAATGACTGTGTCCATAAAAACTTACATCTTTTTTAACAAAGTACCTTACATTTTAATTAGAACGCCACTTGGAGTAGAAACGTATAATAACAAAGCATTGCCTACAGGCAAATACATTAATGGCTTAATTGCATGGTATAGTTATTATCGAATAAGAACATAATTAATACGACGCCGCGCGCCGCTAGGCATATTTACATGACTTTCGCTGGAGATAAATAAAATTACTTATTGCCCAGGAATAGCAGTGGTGGCCCAATGGTAACAGCCCCGACTTTGGAGTTGTAGGTCGTGGGTTCGAATCTACTTTTACTTTATGTAAATAGTTTCATCACCACGTATTTAGACGTAAGATGCAATGTAAACATAGTGGAATAATAGATCAAATAAAACTTTAAAACAGGAAGCGACGCGCGGGTCTCTGTAAGGTAAAGGTGGTCTATACTTAAGCACGGATGCTTGAAGAATTCGTAGTCATCGGCAAGGAACTTTATAGCTTCTGATACTTCAAATAATAATCCTGAAGAGTCCCGCAAACCGCTTCCAGAACACTTATGAAGACTTATCATTTCTGTGATATTATTTCAACGTCAAGAAACCCCATCCCGACAAGACTCCAGGACATAGCCGCCGCCTGAACCGGGAGAGATCTACCCTCATACCTGGATAAACCTAGATAGGCATACACGCCCTCCTTGAACTTTGCGTCCAGCCATCACTCCCGTCATTATAGTATTTTTATTTCTCATCATTGTACATTTGGCATAAAATAGAATAGGATTTAAATTGATACACCGACAATGGCCCAGCAGAAGTTTTGAAAGGATGGATTAATATTGAAAGTTTTACTCATGTAAGTAAGTATTTATAACTGTCTCGATGCAAGTGGTCGCAAGCGCTAATGCTGAACTCATTCCTGGGTTCGATTCCCAGGTCGGGCAAAGTGTTATTGGGTTTTTCCATCTGGAATTAGTTAGTAACAGCTCAGTAGCAGCAGGTCTCTGGATTCGTGCCCAGTTGATGGCAATCAAACTCAAACTCAAAGCATTTATTAAAATTAAACCAATTACAGGCACTTTTGAATTGTCAAAGAGTCGGTCAGTTAGTCAGAAAGTTGAAGCTATTTGCCCATTCCAAAACGTAGATCACTATGGAGAAAAACAGGCAAGAAACTCCAATGACACTCCTTTAAATCAAGATATTAGAAAATCCTGGGTACATTATTCTTGTCGCTTCTATAAGTGAGAACAAAGTTAAAAAAAAAACAATTCAAAATATAAGATTAAAAGATTACAAATAAACCCGGGCAGTTAAGATAGGCTCACCCCCTATTACATAGGACTTAAACATAACTGACAAAATGTGGGTTTACTTTAGGAGCACCTCTGTCTAACCCTTTGGGGATTATAGGCGTAATGTTATGTTATTATATAAATGCATTAAGTTTATTTAAAAACCAATAACAGGTGTAGGTATTACATAAGAAATAAGTCATGTCCCGGTGGATGACACACACAGGATGTTCGCAATCCGACACCTTCCCCCAGGACAGACTTGCTTGTTCTTCTTTAAAGGTGTTGTGTATGAGATATTATGTTTACAACCATTATTTACCGTTGCGACGCCAGATCTACAACCCGGAATAAAATGTAAATAAGGATTACAAACGAGAGTATAGGTTTGTATGTACTACTTAAAATGTGTTTATATAATTTTGGAATTTAAGTCAGGTGTTATGTTACAGAGTAGATATTTACGTAATGATCTATTTAGGAAGCCCCCAAAAATTTATACAATTCAATTAAAGCATCACCTTTGTACGTATTTTTCTGTTCCTTTCTAGTTGTCTGTTTATATTGTGTGTACATAAACTGTTAAATAAATAAATAAAGTGTCTGTTTGTAAAGCAAAAATAACAGCTTTTTACTAAATTTATAAGTGAGTATTTATATGGTATTTATGGCATCATGCTGAGATACCTTTTGGCCTCGTACAGGACTCCTGTTTTTATTTTCATTTTTAGTTTATTTTAATTTTGGTTTAGTTCTTTATGTTTCTCTGTGTGTTTTATTCTAATTTGTGATCTATGGGAGTCCCAATAAATGCTTTTTCTTTCTTTCTTTTTATCTATAAATATATATATTTTTTTTATATAGCTGTCTGTCTGTATGTCCTGTCTGTTTGTTCCGGCTAATTTCCGAAACGGCTCGACGGATTTCGACGGCACTTTCACTAGCAGATAGCTGATATTATAAGGAGTAACTTAGGCTGCTTACTGTTTTAGAAAAATCCACGCGGGTGAAGCCGCGGGCAGCAGATAGTTCTAAATAAGAAAATACTTTGGAAAATTACAAATGTACTGTTTTATTTCACAAATATCAATTGAAAAGCTGATATAAAAAACCAAAAGCTGTATTTTATATGACATTCCAAATAATAAACCACAAACTAATCAAGTATAGGTGCCTAACCACCTACCCACATGGGCCAGGCCAATATTATAAATGTGGCAAGTTATATCGATGTTATAAATGCGGCAAGTTATATCAATGCCCGGCCATTGGCAGCGGCACAAAGCTGAGTCTAAACTAAGTTTACCAACATATTAGGTGCTTAATCGCTAAGTTTTAATGCCGTTATTAAACGGGGTGCCTCTCCCAGCGCTTCACCTGAAACTCTGAAGAGTATTTCGACAAGAATTTTATAACTTGATGATCCTAATGACGCAACGCAGAGGAATGTGGTTTGAGATTGTGGTTTAAATTCAAAATGGCTGATTCTAGCTGTAATATTATAGCGAACATAAATTTTGATTTGGAAGTTTATTCACTTATTGTTAAAAATTTCATCACCACTGCTCTCAAAACGGTGAAGGAAAACATCATGAGGAAACCGGCATGTCCTAGAGCCTAAAAATTCGAAGACATTGTGACATCTACCAACCCGCACTGGGCCCGTGAGGTAGATGACAGCCCACTCCCTCGCTAAGAGAGGAGGCCTGTGTTCCAGCAGTGGGAACATTTATAAGCTGGATGATGATTATGATTCACTTATTGATAGCCATGCAAAACTTATACATTGCTATAATAATAGTAGCGTCAACACTACTTAAGAGCAGGCAGTCTAAATCAAATTTCGAACGCAAGGTCCGCCCCTCGCTCCACGCCACTCCGTTATGTGCTAAACGCTAATACATCAGTAATAAAATTGAATATCACGTGCGCTCTTTTATCATGTTCGAGCACGAAAATAGCGTAAGTGTCCATTCTTATTTCGTTTATAACTAAAATAATAATTGATCTAGAGATAAAATATCTTGTGTCGGGATAATAAACTATATTTTCTTGCTGCGAATATTTATTTTAGACATAAAAGCTAAACAATCTTGTTTTTTTTTTATAATTATCCTTAAAAAAGACATGGCTTTCGAATAAAAAAAAATATTGAGAGAAAATATTATAGTTTTGTAACTGTCTTCAACATGGAAAGAAAAAGATCCAATAAATCATATACGAAAGTTTCATTTTGCTTGTATGTCTGACTGTTTCAGAAACTTCATGCAAATTAACACAAAAATCCTCCTCTTAATAAGGAACAGCGTAATTTTTAGATATTCAACTTTATTAAAATTAAATCTACAAATCTAATATATTCAGCCTCGTAAAACAAAAAGCATAAAATCTGTACCTACATTCTTATTTGTTTTATATCCTCAGTAGTTGACATTATCAGAAAACTAATTAAGTCAAAAACAAACTTTAAACAGGCAAAAGCAATAAAACGTAAGGACGGTATTGTACAGCAAGGTGCCATCACAAAATTGGAGTTTAAATTGCCTGCAAAATGGCAATATTAAAGTCTTTTTATTGCATGATGCCGACGCTCACGAGCTCCGTCCCTCAAGCCAAGTAGCTGAACGACGGTAATCTGAAATGACAATATTATCCTTCTCACGTACTAACTCCTCATCCTCTCTTGAACGTAAATGCCTACAATCCTACACAATATGCCTATAACACTTTTCATTTAAATCTGAAATATCGGAACCTGTTACGCTGCTAATCAATTTTAATTAGGAGTTCGCTCACATTAAATTAATTTCCTTTATGTAACGTTGACGTAAATGATGGAGGAAAATAACGTGAGAGAGACACGCTTATTCCACACATTGTACGATTAAGTGATAAAACATAGACAATGACTTGATTTATGTGAAAATTACATTCATGACTGTAGGTGCCATTGAACTAGAACTGTCAAATGCATTCACGTAATACTTAATTAATAATGGTAGTACGGTATCTACTTTTACTCTTACTTAACTCAGTGATCGAACAAATTGCAACCTCACAATAAGTAAAAACAACATTGACGTTTCGTAAAAATGTACTAACATTGGAAAGAGCCTGCTGACTCCAAACTATGCAACACATTTATGCTCTACTAGACTCTATACGGCCGTTACTTACGAGTTGTCGTGTTGTTGTTGTTGTGTTGTTATTGTTGGGTGGTCGTAGGTTCGAACTCAGGCAGGCGATTTACTTTGTGTAAATTATTTCACCGCCACTGCTCTCAAAACGGTGAAGGAAAACCGGCATGTCCTAGAACCAGAAATTTAATGACATGACATCTACCAACCCGCAATGGGCCCGCGTGGTGGATCACGGCCCACTCCCTCTCCCAGAGACGAAGCCTGTGTCTCAGCAGTGGGAATATTATAGACTGATTAAGTAGAGATACTCTACAATAACATGGCTCGCACCTCCAAATTACTGTTTCAATGTGTGTAGTCACATCCTTACGAAAGAGTTTGTATGTAGTTGTAAGTACTCGTAAGATCTCACTTATTACCAGATTTGTTGGTCAACTAATCATAACTAGCCGATCGCGCAAGACAACGCACGTGTCGTTTTGATAGAGTACGTCAGTGCAGTGCCATACTAATAATAATGAGCGATTAATGACGCGACTAGTCGAGCAACAAACCATGTCAACTGTGATTAAACTGTGTTATGCAAATAGGGTGCAGTTATCGTCAAATGTTCAACATTCGCCTTTAAAGAAACCATAACATTATCTACCAGCGATATTCTTTTATTTTTATAACAGATATGTTCCCCAGGCGCCCTCAACCTACAAGCTCGAAAAGACATTAAAAATAAATTCACGAAAGAATGCGACACGCTGGGCGACCCCTGAACTGGTGTTACAACTATAAACAGCACATTAGGGAAAGCATCTCCGTACCTTCGTAGCAATTCAACTTTCATTTGGTATATGTTCACACATTAGGACGCGGGTGTGGGCGCGTTTATATTGTTGCGGTGTTGGCGGCCGCGCAAACTGCCAGTTAACTGAACCCTGGTGCTTCGGACAGTCGACTACATGGACACAGCCACATATTATACTCGCAATAGAATTTACCCGCGACAATTTATCTTTAGAACTGCTAGCACGAACAACGCGGTTAATGGCACTGCACGCCCACGCCAGCCGAGCCTGAGTTCCTGAACAGCACACAACATATTCCATATGTATATTTATGCTGTTGTTATAAATTCTTTCCGCTATATACCTAGTAAAATACTTATATTACTTACAATAAAAGGCAATTTAGTTGCGTCTCGCTGCAACCAGTATCTTTTTCGAAGTACCAATATCCTCTTTTTGCATGAACGAGTAACACACCAATAACTTTTATAATAAAAGAGATATAATAATAATAGGGTTTCTCTTATTTCCTTTCGTATCTTTCAAGATTATCGTAGCGAATAAAAGTGGACGAAATTGAATTCGGCCTGTGATTGGGCCCTGAACAAATGGGTCAACGATACCAGACAACTGAAAGCTAACGAATCAGGTATTCACCTGCGTTCGTGGTTGATTACATGGTTCATTTAAAATAGCGTACGGAATTTAACAGAACGGCAGGTAATCATCCCATCCCTATTCAGGCTATTCCGTTGTACATTGATAAAAATAAATCAATGTACAGGGAACGTTTTTCGGGAAAATAATTAGGTAGATGAAGGAAATAAATGTTACAAAAATAAGGCTGTTGTAATTTGTTTGCCTGTCGTCTGCGAGACGGGCGCAAATAGACTACAATCTATTT
The DNA here is from genome assembly GCA_963921375.1 of Tiliacea citrago. Lineage (NCBI taxonomy): Eukaryota > Metazoa > Arthropoda > Insecta > Lepidoptera > Noctuidae > Tiliacea > Tiliacea citrago. The sequence continues at coordinate 17,484,476 of OY992784.1, forward strand.
GTATTTTGATTAAATATTCGTTTATTAAATTGACAATTATCTCTAGCAGTAGCTTGTACTAATGTACGTAACTAGGACATAATAACACGAATATATCTTGACAAAATAATTGAAACTGTTCCTAATTTGGCATTGTACAAACAATGCTTCTCCGTAATAGGGAACATAACATGCTCTAAGCCCAATAAAGGTGGTGCCAAGACCATTTGTAAAGCTCCTCCGGCTAATTACTTTGTGCAACATTAATTTGCAGGAGCCTGCTTGCGTCTCTTGAATTAGTGAAACGTCCCAAATTATTATGTCATAATGCTTATATCACGGTGTGCGGCGTTGGCAAAATTTAAGGGAAGGGTTTGTAAACATTTTGGACACAGTCGACTGTTGACAAACGGTAGGCAAACCTGGGCCTCAAGTCTGCTATTACAATAGTGTCAGAATGGTCGATCATTGATTTCATAATTGTTGATTTTGACAAGTTTGGTAATCTACTATTATAATGGCGTCATTATGACTTTCCAATGGTCGGCCACTGACACTACATTGAAAGAAATTGCAAAGAAAATGATCGACCATTATGAATTTACCAGATTACGAACTTTTAGCAAAATGACAATGGCATGACAATGGGGTCGTGTTGGAATGACTGAATTTATAAAAATAGCAGACTTGGGCCCCTGTTTGTTGCGTTGTACATGTACATTGAATACACTTGTATTATATTATATATATTGTATTGTATATATTATTATTATGACAATGTCATAATGAAGTACGGTTTTAGAGTAGGGACCGAATTACACAGACATTTGCGACTATTATTTCTGATCACCATTTGTAGGAGATATTTCCATACAGTCTTATTCACGTGTCTACTAACGTACGAGTATTTATTAGATTGTATTTTGACTATTTAAATACCTTGTCCCTCATTTCAATTTTCCACGAACTTTGAGTCTATATTAAGTAATTTCCTGTGATTTATAGAGTACTCGTATCTAATAAATACCCAATCCTAGTTAGTATACCTAACACGCAATATTTCCAATCAAGCCACAAAATAATCACAAATAATAACGTACCTCGTGGGAGTCGTGGGCAACATAATAAGTAGGTACCTAAACGAGTACACTGAAGGCATATTTATTTACCTACTAAACCGTCCAGTTAATAAAAAGCTTGCAAAAAAGGGTAATGTTTTGAAGAGACATTAAATCGACGATTTATTTCTACAAAAATTATATCGATATCGATGCGATCAATATTTTTCGTGATTTACGTAATGATATAAGTAGTATTCATTAGGGCTGTATTGATACTTTGCTGCAGACGTGATCTTTGACCTCCAAGTTGTTTGTCACGTGGGTAGAGTCACGCGAGGCACACACGTGCCCCGCCTCTCTCTTGCTGATCAGTAACGCTGAGAATTCTTTAACAAACATTATTGGAACTAGTTTTTAAATTACGATAGGTAGGTACTGGTGTTAGCAAATTACATTAAAATCACCCAATTTTCAAGCACCCAGCAAATTTCTCCAATTGTGCTACGTTGCGGAAATTTCACATTTCCCCCAATTATTTTCTCGTTACTATAAAGGAGTTATCAACTTTCTTATACAAAAATCAAAAATAATGATTCACTTAAAACGTAGCTAGAAATGAAAGGTTTGAAAGATGTACACACATCGAGATTTAATCGCGAGACAATGTCAAGGGCGAACTCATTGTTAATCCGTAGCCTTCGCTCAACTATTCGAATGAAAGGAGTTTTTATTGCTAAATAATGATATAGAGGCTACATCAATTACCCAATATGTCTATTCATGCCCTATTATTTGGCGAGACTCCCGCGATATTGCATCGGGTTGCTTCATGAGTACCAGGCTTAGGCACAAATATTTACATGGTAATCCAATTCACGCCTGCAGTGCTACCCGTTCAATTTAATCTCGTAGAATTTAATTTAACCTGATGGTATCTAATCCGTTTCTTGCCAGGACATTCATTATGTCCCACTGTTTATATTGCTCAGTATATCATGTGTTTGTAGTGTTTCTTTATTAGCGTTAAATGCATAAATTACAACCACGGTTGGGCACCAGAGGCACTAAGAAAAATTACTTGGTAAAGATTTGTACACATACATACATACATAAACTCACGCCTTCTTCCCATGGGGGTAGGCAGAAACTATAGAACGCCACCTGCTACGCTCCTTACATACTCCTTTTACTTCGTTTACGTTCATACATCTGGTCATACACGCACGCTGGTTGCGAGTACTACGCACCTGACCTTTCTGAAGAACATCACCAATTAGGTCACTATAAGTCCTTCTAGGGCGTCAGCTCCCATTAAATACCTTTTATTAGTCGCCTTTCATTGATCCTCTCAACATGACCAAACCATCTAAGTATACTCTTTTCAATTTTGGTTACTACATCTTCTCTTAAACCACACAGTTGCCTTATCACATCATTTTTCAGCCTATCATTTATAGCCACACCACACATGTTTCGCAAGGAACGCATTTCCACAGCATTTATTCTACTTTCATGCTTCTTTTCCCACACCCAACATTCACTTCCATACATTAGCGTAGGCACCAGCACACCATTATGAACAGCCAGGCAAGCGTTTATATTAATTTATAAATGGAAATAATTTTATGAATTATAATAAACAAAGATTACGCCATTGATTACAACTCCAAACGGAAAGTTAGGATTCACTAGAAACTTGAAAATTGAAACAAATGACGTTCTGCGAATCAGAAGTCTTATCGCTATCAACTCGGATACTCAACATAAACAATCTATCCCCTCAAATTTCCACGTTAATGCTTGCAAACTCCAATTTACAAAGTTAAAAGACAACTTCTAAATGGGCTAATGGGGCACAGAAGACTTTTAAACTTTTCAACGCATTAATTAAACACAATGAAGTTTCTTAGTTGCCAGCCAGTTCATTAACACCAATTACTTATACAATGCCTTTTTAGCGTCATTACTTTTAATAGGTATAGGCATATAAGATACTGGTAATTTAATACAACCCAAAAAGGAGACTGAAGGGATCTGGACTTTGATTTAGTACAATTTTAAGTTTGGCACACTTTCCGTCGAAAACCCCTGGTACCTTTCAACCGTTCTTAATTATAAAGTTTTACATACAACACGTCGTCGGTCGTTGAAAAAATATTATTCTCAAAGAAAGTCGTTAAATAAAGAAAAGTAAACTCGTTGGCTGTCAGCTCCCAGAGGAAATGTCCGCTCTCGCCTTTAACATTTTGCCCTTTTTTCCAATTGCTTGACGTTACCTGTGTAAACCTCAAACACTAATTAATTTAAGCCACAGTATTCCCTCGTGTATCGAGCTAGGTTAATTAACAGGAGCAGCAAAGGTGACAACTACACCTAATTTATTCTCTGATCCCTGATGTTTACCACAGCATCGAGTTAAAACTTTTGACTCGTTTGCTTTGGAAAATTGTGTAGCGGTATCTACTATTGTCAAAATTCCAACATTTTAACATAAACATAACATCACGCCTGTAATCTCCGAAGGCTTAGGTTAGGTAAGAGGTCTGCCGGGAGGACACGGCGCGGCATACGCTGGCAGAGTGTTCCGCATAGGAGGAGCCTCGCTGTGCCCTCATCCCAGGAGTAGGCAGTGACCACCTGTCGCAGCCGGCCGTGGTCGAGTCGATGGTCGGCCACAAGGAGTCCTGGGACGCGGTGGTATCCTTCTGTGAAACAGTCGTGTCGCAGGAGGCTGCGGAAAGGGAGCGGGAGATCTCATCCGTTCACCCAGTCCGCAACAAGCGCACCGCGTCGGCGGCATACTGGACCCGAGGTATCGGTGCGTAGTGTTCCACGCGCGCCCCTTTCATACGTCGCATGCCCCCCCCCCCCCCCCCCCCCACCAACTTAAGGTGGCCCGCATAAGCGGGCGGCACTAGCCAGGGATCGCGGAAGTCACACTGGATCCAAGTTCACCGGTGCAAGTGTGGGGAGGGAACACTGGGGTGGTTTTTATGCAGTAAGAGTCTGACAGACCCCTCCGCCCGCCCAAGGCGGAGGACATCCATGAGGATTTTAAACAACGGCAACAAAAAAAAAGGTTAGGTTAGAGGTACACCCACATTTCGCCAGTTATGTTTAAATCCCATGTAATAGAGGCCTATTGTCATCAACCGGGCACAAATTCAGACTGCTACTGAGAAAGTCGTGATGGAAAACCTAGTAACACTTGGCCTGACCTGGGAATCAAACCCAGGACCTCATGCTCAGCAGAAGCGCTTGGGATTGCTAGACCAACGAGGCATTCCAATATTTTATGATCAAACTAGCTGCGCCAGTCTCGATCCTGTGGGAATATCGGGATAAAAAGTAAAAGTAGTACAAAATTTTATCAAAATTGGTCCAGTTGTTTCAGCGTGAAGAAGTAACAAACATACACACACACACACACTCACAAACTTTCGCCTTTATAATATTAGTGTGATATTTCAAAAAGCAATACATTTTTAACTTGTTGTAAAAGCATAAAATTTCACTTATCCCGCTTTCGATATTCTGAGTGAAAAGTATTCCAACCGCGCAACGAGAGCTGTCTTGTAAAAAGCTTTTGTTGTGCCACACAATCAATGGATCCTAAGTTTTTTTGGGATCCGTATCCAGCCACCGTACACAAACAATCCCATTGACACTTTATCTGTCTATCCAACTGTCGAAGCAAATATAGGTAAGCTTTTATCGTACCTTTGTTCAATACTTGTCTATCAACTGGCAGTTTTATCAGGGGAAAACAGACGGAAATCCCCGGGATTGAGCAATACTAGACGAGGGACTTGATATCCTTGATGGAAGTTGGGATATAAAAATAACCTAAACTAGTGATTTATCATTTCCTACTTAAGTACTTAGCCCAAAACTGTAATAATACATTATGACACAAGTGTGTAATGATCAATACACACGCGCTTGATACGACGATTTAAACTTTAAGAAAAACAGACTTGTATTGACATTTTAGATAATAATTAACCACACAACGAAAACGTTAATAAATATTTATGGAAAATGATGCGCTGGTTTGGTTTTTACCGCGCGCTGCGCTAACAATGCGCGCGCAGGTGTAAATAATGGCACTGGCAAAACCGTTAAACAGCCTATATAAAAAATATAATAAAGACATTAAGGTTAATATAGTAATGAAAAATATATAATTTGATAATTTTGGTGATTGATTTATAATTTGTAACCTAAAAAATAGTATATTTATTCACAAAAATAATCATTGTTTTTCGTCTGAAAGCACCTGTGTATCGTAACGAAATGATTCCTTTGAGCAATCGTGACTCCAATTGGAAGCTGGACGAGAAATCCTTTTCCTTGTTACGAAATATGAAATTGCCGTCGGCAATGGTTAGAGAATAAAAGGCAGCCCCTGCCATCTGGAAACGGCAAATGGAACTATTTGTCACAACGATGTATAAGGTAATCGATTGACCCCTGCCGCCGTATCTCTTCCAGGCATAGATTGCTCTTTGTTTTGATTCAGAAATTCCACCTTATATTTTTCTATTTGTTTTAGAACCCAAATGGAGGGCAAGTCATTGTGTTTGTTCCCAATCCAAAACAAATACCGCTACCCAGGTATCGAATAAATAAATTATAATATTATATAACAGAAGTATAAATAAACAGGCTCGTTTAAAAACAGCATTATATATTTTATAAACAATACGTTATGAATATTTATTGTCCGAATGTTTTATTGACATTTTCCTTAAACAACAAAAACAGTGCAGACTGGCGCGATTTCGCGGGCAAGACAGGCAACGCGATGCACAGCGCGACACTTTCCATGAAGTTTTCATAGAAATTGTGCTACTAGTGTCGCGTCGCGTCTATCTGCGGGAGCCTTGATGTGACGCGACGAATTGAAAATACATTTTCAATGTTTTCCAGAAACTTAAGTGCGTTAATTTTCCATAACTTATACCTACACTCCCCAAAAATGATTTACTATTCCAACTAAAGTTTTCATTCAATCTCAGAAGCACACAGTATTTTATCATTTATATAATGCTGTTACCGGAGCTTTGTTCGTCCCAAAGGGCAGTAAAATCAGAAAATAAAGTACCGCAACAGTTCGGTACCGGCGTCTGACCAACACATACGGACGATAAACGACAATGACCACACATCGGCCCCTTATGAGCCGCGGTGCCCTCGGCAACTACGTCACGAGAATTGCGCCATTTTTCATTTACAGCCCATTAAATACACTGTTCCCGAGGCTTATGCGACGGCTATTACCACAGTCATAAACATACACAGCAGCAGTCCATAAAGACATAATCTCAGCCCCAAGTCCGCTTTTCGCTGTTAAATTAATTCGATAATAGGATTACACTACAAATTATTATATAGTTGAGATGCTCGTATAAATTAACAATGGTTTTAGAGAATATGAATAAAGGTTGGTCTGCGGGCAGCGACTCTTATTCTAACTCACCTACTTGCGGTTGGATCTTATAATTTTATGCTCCGGTCAAAGCACCCAGGAGTTGCGCACTAAATAGTTTCTACAAACCCTGGATATTTTTATTATTTCCTGCACCTACGACCTTTTTAGGGTTTCGTACCTCAAAAGGGAGAAAACGGAACCCTTATAGGATCACTCGTGTGTCTGGACAGACAGACACACGAGTGATCCTATAAGGGTTCCGTTCTGTCACAGCCGATTTGCTCCAACTACTGGACCGATTAAGTTGAAATTTAGTACACATGGATTTCTGTGACCCAAATACGGACGTATAACATAAATAAATGAATTTTGAATGTGTTGTTTGGGTCACATTTGGGGGGCAAATTAGAAAATTAAAAAATAAAGTTTTGCACACTGTACCGAAGGGCGTTGTATATTTATATATTTTTTATTTGTTTATATTTCAGATATTTTTTATATAATTTTAAAATAAATACTTTTAAAGTTATTTAAAAAAATAGATGAAAATTGACTATTGGCCCTTATCTCCGAACCTAATGAGCCAAAAATTTAGAAAAAAATACAGAAAATAGTTATTTACGTATAGATTACACGAAAACCTATAAAAAGTCTATGGACTTCAAAACACATGATAAATCTCTCAATATTGTGCGTACAAACTTACATTTTTTAGGTATTAGGGAACGTGTTTTTCAAGTTTTTTCTTGGGATAAATTCATCCCAACTACAGAACCCTTCATTACGCATGGTCAGACATGCACTTGGCCAATTTTTTCCACAAACAATTTATAGTAGGAAGCATGCGCTTCAGGATCCGTGAGTATTTCCAAAAAACAGTAAAATACAGCTTCCTATTTATTTATAATCAATTCAAGAGCTGTTCGTGTGCTGTTGTTTCAAAAGTCTGTTTGTAAACATTGTAGCAAATGATTTACATTGTAAAAATAAAATGGAAGCGAGCACAGTAGGTACCTAGTCGGGAGTTTGGACGAGAGCGATCGTTTGATGATAAATAAATGGACTACCACTCAACCAGACCATATTATAGGGTGTCAAACTGTCAATCATTCTCGTGTTGGACACCGTGATTGACACTTGATTAATTGTCTTACTGACATTTAAGAATTGAGAAATCCTGATCACTTTGTGTTTCGACATTAAATTACCGATTAAAGTTATTCAAATAGCGAAATCATTATCATCTCAGAAATAATTCATATTGTAATATCATCACATCACGGTGAAGCCGTACGCTTCTGGACAATTGGACATGCATTAAAGATTTCTTGATTAAAATGTGACCACAATTCTGTCTGGGTATACGGGTAGGTCATCCTAATAATGACTTTAGATGGTAGGGCAAAGCAGTTACTAAATGTTGGGACATTAATAACTCATTATCAGTGTCAGTTATTAATTAAGACCCTTAAAATTTGGTGGCCTTTATACAAGGTGTAACATAAATAACGCACAACCTCTTAAGGAGTTATTGTAGGTACTCATAATTATGAACAACTTTTATTACGGGACCAAATCTCAAAGCGCGAAAAAAAAATCTGCTGTTACCTACATTTTGACGAGATCTGAGAACATAAATGTATGAAACAGCTGATTTGTTTGGTGAATCGAGATGAATGGATTTTAACCTTGAAATAATTAATACACGTTAAGTGCTCATAAACACAAGTTATCATGTAAATTGATTACCTCAAAAATATCTTTTGTTGCCAAAAAGGACTATAATGTGTTACCTGTAATATAATATAATTAACGATTAAGTGCCTTGGCAACAAACTATATTATTTCAAGGTTAAAATCCATTTTAAAATTGTGTCTCGATTCACCCCTGCATTTCTATTCACCCCGTTTTACCCGGTATTCACTTAATTTTTAAAGTTAAGTAAGTATATGAGTATAAATTATACCTACAGTAGTCCCGTTTTTGATTCAGAGCAGAGACAAAATCAATAAAATTGATCATTCCTGTGACGTGTGCGACTAGTGAGTCAACGAATAGTATATTCGGCCAGTTGCGTGGCCGAATAGCCGAATGTTCGGCCACACTATTCGGCCTGATTAATACACGTTTAAAAACTGGTGCACATTATAACAAGAAGTTCTTTTCTTTGAAAACTTGAAGACAAACGACAATCCATTTGGCTAGTGAGCTACACAATCTACACATAAATCTGATTGTTCCTAATGTTTACTCAAACTGGCTGCGTACTTATCAGCTCTTGCAAGCAGTGTGTATTTGTAGAGGCTTTTAATTAAACAGGAAACGTGTACGATGAAAATCATAACAGAAGTAAATGAGTTGTGGATTATGGTGCAGAATGAGAAACACACTTCTTCACAAAAAGGCGGAAAGCTTGATTTTTAATGATAAATAATAAAACAAAAATTGTAATTCAATTTTAAAGTCTAGGTATAAGTTAAGATTTATGTTCTTGTTTTGCAAATAATAAGTAATTACTTATTGAAAATTTCACCAATGAAACCGAACGCACTCAGCACATCTAAACCGCTCGCGTTCAGGAGCTGTCAGTGTCAATATTCCACAGAAAAGAATGATACCGTCAGCTCTTAAACGTAGTTTATGTGCTGATCGCGTTCAGCTTGATCGGTGAAATTCTTCCTCTGTTGATTTTGTTAGCGTTTATTTTGTCATGACTATATTACATACTAAGTAGTTCGTTTATTTGATTAGTTGCCTGTTTTATGATCTCTTAGAAAAAATATTTAGGCATGCATGAAACTATTACTATTATACATTGATATTTTAGATAGGTAATAACACGACACATTACGCTTTCTCGAACTAGCATGTTTATCTTTAATAAAAGTTACATGATTGATTTATAGTGTGTTTTTTTTATTTTTGCCTGTTTTTAGGTATCAAGAGGTCTTCAAGCCTTCAAAGGATGTGCAACAAAGAAAAGCAGGTGTGTCAACATTGTTTACAAAGTGGCGCGGACCTCATCACATTAAATGATACCACGTATATACTTTGACCTTATACAAAATTTTAATGAAATCCATTCACAAAAAAAATCTGCTGTTTGTGTACCTAACAATATGTATGGAACAGCACATTTTTTAGTGAATGAATTTCATTAAACTTTTGTATATGGTCAAAGTATATACCGGTGGTATACGTGGTATCATTTAATGTGATGAGGTCCGCGCCACTTTGTATACTTTGCAGAAATGTGGCAGAAACAGACATCATGCAAGTTTGAAATGTCAAAGTTGCATATACTTTATAGAAACAGACATTATGCAAGTTTGAAATGTCAAAGTTGCCTAAACTTTATAGAAACAGACATTATGCAAGTTTGTTGTTGGGAAACTAGAAAGTTTGATTCAAACTTGCCGCAAGTGTATATAATCGGAAACCGTGAAATAAATACTTATTATTAAGCAGTTCCGGTGGCCATCTGTCGTCTTTATCATCAGTTCCACGTACAATTGCATGAGTTATTATAAAATATACCCAAATCGGTATAGGTGTGCCTATAACATTTGAGGATTTCCCTCGATTTCCATGGGATCTTATCAGGTCATTTCATCAGATTCTGACTTAGTGACAATGGAACCACCTTGAGAGCATACCCTTTCAAACAAACAAGAATTTTCAAAATCGGTCCACAATAGACGGAGAAATTGGGGTCGTCTGAATGTTTAGTTGTCACTAACTACCCTCGTTGTTATTTGTGATTGTTGTTTAATTTTAATTAAGGGGCATCCCCCTTTATTAAAATACTAAGTACTACTAAGCTATCCCGCGAAATTCAAATTTTCTTACGTTTTTTGCAATTTGCAGGTCAGTAACAGGTTGTATGTTGATCTAAATATGATTCGCGGTCGTAACAAATATGGCTTTACAGAATTATAATCACACACAACCTCGAGATGTGCAGTGAAGCTAAGAAATTTATATCATGAATTGACACTTAGATATTCAATAGATTATATAATATGGGTTAGTTACTAAAAAAATACCAACAACATAACACGTATCGATGAGTAGGTTATTAAAATTGAAGTGAAAGCCTTACTTTCGTTTTTTTTTTCGCCATTGACGTCGCATAGTCACATCCACTCCCTGAAAGACGCTGCGACAAACTGCATCGGCTAGCGCGGCAAAAAAGAGACATAACGCAATATTGCCAGCTCGCTTTCGATTATAGAATCCAAAAAATGGACTTTGTAACAACTCTCCGCTGTCACAACTCTCCTCGGTCTCCCTACAGTCAGCCTCAAAAAGATGTATAATCGACAAGAATTCGTTTAATTGTCTAGAATCTTTGTGCTATAATTTTGTAGCAATGTGTAGCCACAAAACTAATTACACATTGGTACTTAATTGTAGCTACACATTGATACAGTATTATTCAACCCAAATTGTAGAAAGTCAAATGAATTATTCTGGATGTACCTAAGCGAAAGTTCCCGGTCGATCACTTTTCAACCTTATTACTATGGGCATAAGGGCGAAAAGTGGTCGACCGGGAACATAGGCGGTTTTAAGGCTGATAATATTTAATTGGACTAATTTTAAGACTTTCTGCGTTGGAGTAACTAAAATCTCCATAGTTTTGTAATCGTACCTACTTGTAAATTAGACATTACCAAAGGCCCATTTAATTGAAATGTTCAAAATACGGTAGGTATATGTAATCATCCCATGTATCAAATCAACCCGAATCTTCTCGTTATGAACTTATGATCGGTGGGATCATAAGTTCATAACGAGAGATAATTTTATATCTGTTGATTACACTTTGATCTCTCACATCATGGGCTCCGACCCTTCCGGTTGTAAAGTAATTCTAATTTCAAAACGATGGGACTTTACTCAGTTGCCGGTGACATTTTTATTTTTATTTTATCAGTGCTTTGCGATCAATCAATCTGCCTAGACTTTTCCCAAGTATGTTGGGGTCGACTTCCAGTCTAACCGGACGCAGCTGAATACCAGTATTTTACATGGAGCGACTGCCTATCTGGGTTGCACAACCCAGTAACTGGGTAATACGGTACCCCTTGGTAAGACTGGTTGTCAGATAATCGGGCTTCTGCCGACCCCTAACGACTGTCAAAGATCCACGAATGACAGCCGGGACCAACGTGCATTGCAATGACTTTATAAAAAAAAATAGGTTCATCAAAACATTGTAGTCACTTATTTGTTTAATTTTAAACTTACGGTTGCCACAGCCCAGAAAAAGTTAAAAAGTCCTATATTCCGTTGGTTTAGGTAGTTAAATAAAGGTAAACAAAAAAACCCACGTGACGAGAGAGCTGTCAAGTAACCGACTAAACGTAATACCTGGCACTTCAGTTGGCATGCTACGTCACAGTTGTACTCTTCAATTTGGCAACGTTTAATTTCGTTGACGTTTAGAGAACATGTCTTTTTGGGCTCTTTACAATAGACAGATTAGAAAATAATATAGTAATATGTAAATCTAACTAAATAATTGTGCTCAAGCAATTACATCTACGAAGAGTAGTATAAGAATAAATGATAAACATACAGTACTAAAAGAGGAAACTATTATAATAATAAGAAAAAAAAAGAAGAAGATCATAAGTTACAACGTATTTTTTAACAAGAAAGTGTCATCTATAAAAACCCTTTTTATGATTTGTTTACCTTTATTTAACTACCTAAACCTATGGAGTATAGGTGTACCTATAATTTCACAAAACTGTTCCTAAAGCCTTGTTGACGATATCTTTTAATAATTTGATTACAGTAATTCTGTCTTTGGGTAAACTGATATGTGGCATAACGGCACTGGTCTGTGAGTAGATTGTTTATTTTATCGGGGTAAGTAAAACCACAATTCTTTTCGTCAACACACAAATATTATATGAAAACGAAGGTCGCCCTTTGAAATAAACATCAAAGTAATGGTTTCGTATAGTCGTCACACGATTTTATTCTTTGGATGTGGGTAGGGTACTTTTATTGAGTGGGTATTATTTATGCAATCTATTATGTATGCGTCTTTATTCTTACGGGTATTTGAGTTGAGAGACTCACAACCAAAATTGGAAAGACAAACAATAAATTGACATCAATTGTCTGAATACTTACAAAAGAATAAAGGCCTTGCCTTTGATTTATAGACTAACATTGTTTTTTTTTTTTTACTTTTAATTAAAACGGAACGTAAGTAGTAGTAGACTAATAAAATGAAAATAGGTAGGTACTAAAGCAATGCTGTTTCCAGATTCGTATCAAGAGTGCTTCTTACCAACAGTTTCTTTTTTCCGATACACATGAACTACCTTAAACTTTGGCATATTCTACAAGAGCCAATCGCGGCAATATAATAAATAATACAGAGATGGAAGAAGAGCAATTTAAACTTTATCCTTTCGCTCATATATCACAGGTCCGGCGGGGAACAATTGGTGTTTTGTTAACACGGCAATGCCCGAACTAAGTTGCCATAAAAACGAACAAAACTGTGCCGTTCCACTGTTCTCAGCGAATTCCCCTTGTTTCAAACATGCTCCAACATTTCTGGCACAGTGAGATTTTTTCAGAATAGACCGGCTGGCTACACCAACTTTTTTATTGGAAACGTACCTACAGTTTGAACGGGACAAATAACAAACAAGGGAGGGAAATTTTAAATTTGTGTTGATTTTTCTTGTAAAGGAAAACAGCCGTACGTTTTTATCGATGGAACACTAATATTTAATGTGTCTGTAGGGCTTGCTTATCTCGAGGTTCGGAGTTTCCTACTATATATGCCTCTATTGGCGGAATAACGGGTACCTACTACGGTTGGAAAAAGACTTAGGAGTGAGGGATTGATAAGGTACACATAGATATGGAAGAACGAGATTTCCTGTTACAGGTATCTCCATACGTAAAAGAAAGCCTCTACAACTTATTTGTTAAGACCTGCTGATTATGAAATAAACTATTTATTTTTATTTTTCTTTATTAATTTGTAACATCTTTCCTCTCGCTCGTGGGAGTGATTTCTTGAAAAGGAACGGAATTGATAATAATAAAATAAAAAAAGTTTATTCATCAAAATGTAACAATACATTGTGACATATTCGGTGAGCCATAAACAAAGCATCGCTTTGTATCTTGTGGCTCTGGAGTACGAATTTTACAAGGTTATAAAGATTAAGTACATTACAGTTTGAGGATGTCAGATTTTTTTTTTTATAAACAAAAGATAGGAGTAAAAATTAAAGTGTATAACAGGAAGTGACAGCTGGAGCATGGAATAAGTAAGTACTTTTTAATATCATGGTATTAGTAAGTACTTTATAATAGTATGGAATAAGTGTACTCATGGAATTAGTAAGTCCTATATAGTTTGTAAGTATAGGGGGTCATTTCTGTCGCTGCTCAGTTGCTTATTACCAAGGTGAGATGTCAGATGATACACATCATAATGTAAGGCACGCTTGTATTTTTTTTATTGATATATTAAATGCATTTACCTGCACAAGATAGTCCCCTCACCCTATGACACTGGGAACTGAATATTTACCTATTTCGGGCACTAAGTAGAGAAGCCTTCGTAATAGCCGGAATGAAAATAACAATAAGTGTTTAGTTATGAATTTTGTCAAGTAATTTATACAAAAAATTACGTCTGCGAATTTTGGAGTGTTTGGCAGAGCCAAAAACTTTATCTTGAAATTCCTAAATTTTTTTGAGCGAGCTTTCCATTTTGAAATCAGCGGAACGCACAACATGATCCCAAAAGCAACGTAATAAAAAATGTTATCATATACCTTAATTCACAAAATAAAAAATAGAAAATCAAGGCTTTTGAAAACAAAGTATAAATATAAAGTTATATAAGAGTAATAAAGCAGGCTTTTATAAAAGTAGAGCCGTTTAATTTCAGCAAATTTTTCAGTGGCTTAATTAAAAACATTTCGAGCGAATTTTTGTGGCTTACAACGCATTTAATAAAACCTTCACAATGATCTCTGAAACCTAAGGAAAATTATTAGGGTAGTCTTTTGTTATTTCGTATGCCCACCGGGCTTTATTATTTTAAGCAAGTTTTGTACATGTCTTGTAGCATACAACGTAATGATGTTATATTATGTTTCTCAGAATTACTGTACATTTGTGAGGATTTCGTCTGTTTGTTATTTTGTTACCGTAATTATGTATTTGGTGTTCCTTATGTTACAAATTCGGTGACAATTGCTTTGAGCTTATTTTGGTTTGGCTTGTTAATTTTCTATGTCGAGATTGTACTTTCTGTTTTTTAACGTGTTATGAAAATTTTTGTATTCATACAAATATTTTCTTATATAGGTACTTTGTATTGAAATACGAATAAAAGCAACCCCAAAATAAAAAAGTCTCTGAACTAAGCCGGGGACCGACAGACAGTCAGCCGGACATGGCAAAGGGTTCCTTGTTGACTACGGAATCATAAAAAGGTCCATTCAGTCTTTACTATACAGAATCGTTTAGATGACAGTACATTTAGTTTCCACAGAGTCATGCCATCATTATGGACACATGACGCCGTTATTGTTCCTAATATTATGAGGGCGGGGGTGATGTATGGCGGGCCCGGGATCCTATGCATATAACCTTCATTGTAATATGGGAAATATTACATATGGGTCTTTGTATTTGAGCGCTGTGATGGAAATAGGTACCTATGGTAGAAAAGGAGTAGGAAGGTTTATTATAGTGAGCAGTTTACCTTCTCTAAATATACGCTTCGAAGATTTCTTGAAAATACGTTTAAAATAGGAATAAATCTTCAAGGATAACTTAATAAACCACGAAGTATTATGGTAGTGGTTATAGGTTCAGGGGGTCTACTCCAAGACACGGTGGAGCATATGGTGGAGGTCTGCCCGGCTTGGGCGGAACACCGCCGTGTCCTCACGGAGGCCATCGGCGGCGGCGATCTCTCACGTCCGGCCCTGGTTCAGGCCATGGTTCGGAGCGAGAGTACATGGGTGCCCGTCACATGTGTCACATGAGTGCATGGGTGGCTGCGAAGCAGTAATGCTCACAAAGGACGAGGCGGTACGCGTGAGTGCTACCATAAGCGCGGGCTTGCGGACGGTGAGCGATGGGTAGCTCGCCGTCCGATAAGGACCAGGCCCGGGTCGACGACGCGTTGTGTTTCACGCGCGCCTCAAAGAGATGCCAGCACGACTTGACGGGGTCCGTTAAGGCCAATGCACGAAAGGAATATCGTGGCCCTGGCACACAGGCAACTGAAGAAACACGGGTGGGTTTTCGTCAGAAAAAGTCTGGAAAAGCCCAGAGCGGAAAAACTATTTTACAATATCGCACCCAAAAAAAAAAAGGGTGTCTACTCCGAAGACGAATCTGAAGTATCGCCCGAATGTTCGGCCGTTTCCTGACTACGGGTGACTAAGGCGAAAGAAAAAAAAAGTCATCAAATGTGATTTGACGTCGGGTAACGACTCAAAGTCAAGAAGTTAAGAAACGGCCAAATATTCGGCTGATACTTCGAATTATCGTTCGGAGTATACCCACTGAAGTTCACATTGTCACCACAGGACAATGGACACGAACTTTTTTTTAGGTTTTAAGATTTTACCAAGAAGTCTTGGTAAAATCTTAGATATCTACCGACTAAGTGTCAGTTGTGGTTTAGAGAACGCTCATGATACCCTTTCAACTTGTTTAACTGTCAGTAACTGCGGCAGTAGCTTGAGTACAGCCTAATTCGCATAAAGGCTCTTACAAACACACGCGATATCGCGGGCGCGACATGCACCGACAAAGGAATTGTCTTTGTCGGTGTTTGTCGCGCCCGCGATATCGCGTGAGTGTGTAAGAGCCTTAAGCTTCGATCACACACTACAGGGAATGTTTAACTGAGTACAAAGTCAACCACCCAAAGAACAGTATCGGTATTTTGTTTAACGCAGCCAATGTTAACGTTAGTATACATACATTATCAACCAATCAGCGCTTTCCTAGCGGCCCTTTGACAAGGCAGCTAAGTAATTCATATCATGGAAATTGAAGCGATATGTAGCACCTATGAATAGGGTATTCAATTGCCACAATATGCTATATAATTTTCTCTTTGATGTTGTATATTTGTGAGTGAATACGTCATGTGTTTAGATTATATTCGCATTTCATTTACCCCGCGACTTTATATGAATAATTTGTAATTGGAATGTTGCTCCAGCTTGCTAATACACTTCCTGTTTGGAGAAATGTATAGGGAACTGTGTATTAGGGTTGCCCCTGAGATGGAGAACTTATTATTTTGGACGGCTGTTTCTAACATAAATCTGTTTTAGGTAGTGTAGTTATACAATGAGTAACTTAATTAATGTACACTATGAAAGTAGTTCACACATCTATTAATTTTTTTATTTTATAAATTATTAACTTATCTTTCCGTGACATCATAGTGGCCTATCAGAATATCAGCGCTGCGGCACTTATTTTTAATTGTCGCAGCATCATGCTGAGATATGCTGCCTTTTGGGCTCGTACAGGACTTTGTTTTTATTTTCATTATACGAGTACTTAGATGTGTTTCTGTTTATTGTTGTTTCTGTTTTTATGTTCCTGAGAGTGTGTTTTAGTTTAATTTGTGATCTCCTGTGTTGGAGTCCCAATAAATATTTTTTCTTTCTTTCTTTCTAGTTTGTTCAGAATCCTTTACCGAATCGATTTCTGTCATTTTTAAGATAGGACTTTTTCTCCCAAAAATAATTAAAATTTCGTTAATTACAGTCACAGTTTCGCTCTACAGTCAAAACAAACCAAAATGGACGAAGTATTTACCTACTACGCTAGACTCTTAGTATACTTGTGCGACTGTGTGCATGCGTAGATTTGCAATGTGACCACAATTTATTCCCAGAATCAGTATAACTTATTTAATAAATAAACAATATTTTATACATAATAGAAAATCAGTGAAAGTATGTGTAACATAAGGTGGTGTATGTGAGCTGGATGGTGCTGATCCACGCGTCATGTTCGTGAACGGGCGCCGTCAGCTGGTCATCTCTTAACTGCCAGGGCATATTTTGTAATCTTTTACCTTATATTTTGAATTGTTTTTTTAATATATATTTTTAGTTTTTTACATTGTTCTCACATATAGAAGCGACAAGAATAATGTACCCAGGATTTTGTAATATATTGATTTACAAGAGTGTCCTTGGAGCTTCTTGCCTGTTCTTCTCTATAGAGATCTACGTTTGGGAATGGGCCAATAGCTTCCACTTTCTGACTAACTGACCGACTCTTTGACAATTCAAAAGTGCCTGTAAATGGTTTAATTGAAATAAATGCTTTGAGTTTGAGTATGAGTTTGAGTTTGTTAATTCTGGGACATGTTGTAGATATACAGACCGGTGTAACCAATCGAACCAAACCGAACGGAGTCGCCCAGTTCAGCATTACTTAGGGTAGAGAAATAAAGAAATATTGGTACCATTTTACCAAAACACTACTGTTATCATGTAGTGAAGGCGTATAATGGGCTCCACTGTACTTCTATCTAACCCAATATTTATGCGGGATGAATAATGACGATTCTCCCTGGACAACCTAATTCAAATTCGGGTTTAGGAAATGTGCAACAATAAAGTGGTTCGAGCATCATTTTCATTGTATCAAATTAATGTGGTAACAAGCACACTATAGCGTGTCAGTGAAGAATTACAGCCCTGAAAGCAAAGAAAGAAATAATAAGAAAGAAAAAAGAAACGCATTAGTGTTGAGAAATGTTTCCTAGCTGTCTAGCACTTCAGACTCATTGCGCTATCCATTGCATTGTTGTACACGCATTGTATAACATTGACTGGTCGATATATAATACTTTAGTTGTTATACATCCTTATTTTTGTGCTCTCTTGATTCTATATTAGAATATTGTAAGCACTATGATCAAAATTAGATGATTTGCAACGCTGAAATAGTCATGTGTTTAAAATTTTTTTTTTTTTTTTTTTTTTTTTTTTTATTCTTATTTAAAAATGTAACATCACGAGATTGACAGCTGTCATCTGTCATTATTGTAAAAATGGAGGGGAAAAGTTGACTGTGTTCGAGATTTCGTTGATAAATAAGTAAAATAATTGGTAATTATTTTTTATTATTATAGGTAGTATTCATGGTGGATTCCAATCAGTGTAAGCTGAAATAGTCATGTGTTTTAGTATAATGTCAAGAGATTGACAGCTGTCATCTGTCATTATTGTAAAAATGGAGGGGAAAAGTTAACCGTCTTCGAGATTTCGTTGATAAATAAGAAAAATAATTGATAATTTATTGTTATTATTATAGGTAGTATTCATGGTGGATTCCAATCAATATAAGATGGAATTAAACGATTATTATGGAATACGAACTAAGACTAGACTAGAAAGAAGATTTTAATAAGTACAATTAGACAATGAAACATAAATCACTCCCTTCGATGAAAAATACAGAACTTTACCACTCAATAAAATCGCAAAAGTAAAATTGTACAAACTGTAAAAAGCCGGGTTAAAAACAACATGGCAATAAGTTTCATGTCAACCATGAAACGTATTCATTTTCAAAATTTAATTTGCATGGTAATTTATATTTTTGTTCCGTAATAAAATGTAAATAAATGCAATAACTGCGTTACTTGCCATTCGGGATATTATGACATTTACCGTTGGATATCGGTGGATGTGATGATACTGATGAATGACAACTTTTCACCCAATGATATTGTAAGTAAAAAGAGGTGAAAAATGCTCCGTAAGACGTCAAAAGGAGACGTTCACGAAATGTATGGGGCTTGGTATAAAATAATTGAAAATTTAAACAGCCTTCTGACCTATATAGGCTGAAAGAGGGTAATTATTTTGATGTCTTTGGGCATTTAATTTTTTTTTTACAGCCCGTTTAAAAAAAAAAAAAGTATTGAAAAATAAAATGTTTGCATCACTAACTACAAACATTATTTATATTTTAGGGATGGCAGCCCTGTAGCAAATGACGTGACAATGACAATGTCAGTCAACAGCGGGCCGAGCACGGGCGTGCCAAGACATTTGTGACAAGACATGATAAATTATGTCATGTCAATTTGTACTAGCATTTTATGACAAAATAGTTTTATCGCTCAAACTGTGATAAAATGTGTGACTCAATCACAGTAGGCCGTGCTTGCCCCGCAGGACTCGGCTTGACATTTACAGCGTTGACTTTTATTCGACACGTTTTGTTATTGCATTGTCATGATAATCAATATTTTTGTCTTAATTTCATGAAGCTGCAGCTAAAATTATAAGAAAATCTCAAGGTATTTATTAGAAACAGAAACTGTAGCCACATTTAAAATAATTATATTGCATAGAATTGAATAAATAAAGACTATGTGCGTTTTCTTTGTATTGAAACACTTTTCACTTTTTCAAAAAACGGGCGGCTGAAAATATCAGATTTAACTATAATCGAGTAACATAATAAATAAGCTTTCTAATAAGGTACATCATATTAGCGTTTAAAAATCTTCGGAATATTATACCACTTTTGACCTCTCCTTTGGCTAAAATTAGCCATATTTCCTACGTCTTGTCTCTTTTTAGCTCCCGATAATTACGACATGCTGTCCTTCTTCCACGTGTCATCTAATAGTGTGAAATTGTGCCGTTTTTTAAGATCGAATGTTGAGTAGGTAACCTATCCACGTCTTTTTACTTATTACCTACTATACTTTTTACTATATTGTTTCCACCGAGATTTTTTCAAAACTTTGAAGCAATTGAAAACAGTACACCTATAAATTGATATTTACATCTTCAGTTGTCTAAAAATGTCTAAATAATTTAAGTAAGTTTCAGTTTAAGATCTCAGATTTGTATAGACATTAATCATTTATATTTTATTTGCAGATTTAGTTTAGAATAGTTTAAGATAAGATGACGCTGACATGGCTCTTAAAAAATTTAAGAATGTTTTTTTTTTATAAAAATCGTTAGTTCTCTAAAATAATATAATTAGCTTGAAAACATTCGAGACATATCCATACCCACATAAGTAAAATAGACAATACGAGTAATAACTACTGGAACTAAGTTTCAAAAGCCACAAACTGTGTTGTTATTCAGGTATTTTCTAGAGGATCATTCTGCTCGTAAAATACAAATTCCGGAGGTTGACAGACAAGCTAAAGCAGGGTATTTGACGGAGCGCACGCTCGCGTCTCTCCACGTAACACACATGCAACGCCTGCACATTTTACAAGGCGAAAACGAAATCCACAGGGATATACAGTTTTGCATAAAAGAAAACTCATTCGATATCTATGCAAAAATAAAGAGTAACATTGTTACATTTTTGCACGAATCATATTATATCCTAATTATCCGAAAGTTTGTGAGTGTGTGTTTTTGTTACTTCTTCACGCTCAAACGGCTGGGCCAATTTTGTAAGGAGGTAGCTGACACCCTGGATTAACATATTCCTAGGCTATTTCTTATCCTGATATTACTACGGGATCGAGACTTACGCTGGTCAACCCGCGGGGCGCAGCTAGTAATATCATAAATGTGAAAGCTTGTATGTTTGGATGTTTGTTACTCAATAACGCAAAAACGGCTGAACAGTTTTAGAGAAAATTTGCCATACGGGTAGACCACGAGCTGGATTACGACATAGGATACTTTTATTCCCGGTAGCACGTTTCCGTGGGGTATTTTCCGTCATCCACGCGGTCGAAGCCGCGGGTAAAAGCTATCAATAATAAATTATTAATTTCATACAATATTTTAGCAAGAAGAAATAGCTTACATGTAGAGAGAGAGTAGAGAGTCTAGAGTCACAACTCTTGTTACCCTCCCAGCCTGGTCAATCTGCCTATAACATTTTCCCAACTATGTTGGGGTCGTCTTCCAGTCCTGCCGAATGCAGCTGAATACTAGTATTTTTCGTGGAGCGACTGCCTATCTGACCTCCATAACCCAGTACCTGGGTAATACGATACCCCTTTGTAAGACTGGTTGTCATACCTTCGGGCTTCTGACGACCCGTAACGACTGTCAAAGATCCGCGAATGTCAGCCGGGACCAGCGGTTTAACGTGCTTTCCGAGCCACGGAGGAGTCTCGCTATGTAAAGATGGTCACCCATCCACGGACCAACCCCGGCAAGCGTAACTTAACCTGATGGATCGACCCGTGTGGCTGTTATTACTTAACCACAAGCTCCTCCGCACCCTCCACAGCCTGATGTTAATTCAAATTCACGTTTACACCTACACAGGGGGCTGAAAATGGACTCTTTGGCAGAATCATAATATGATAATATTATGAAATATAATAAAATTCGTAAAGAGGTCACAAAGTGACAATTCATAATATCATTGCGTAAAATTCATATCCGCAATTCATCTGCTTGACAGTTATGTATGGAGATTTGTAAAATGGTTCACAAAGAATTGCTATAATGAAGTCTAATGTCAAATAGCAGCTGTCAAACAGATGAATTGCGGGATATGAATTGTACGCAGATCATATTTTATATTATGAATTGTCAGTTTGTGACCATTTTACGAATTTTGATATGATTCATAATATTATCATATTATTATGATTCTGCCAAAGCGTCCATTTTAAGCCCCCTGAACACTTTACTTTGAGTCTACTGAATACCTACTGTCCTTTCAAAAACAAAAGCAATAGAGAGTCTCTTTGAAAAGAATTCTTAAAATATGCACTGTGCGACATTATTCCACGTTTGTGAGTGCACAACAAGCCTCCAGTTCATCGGAGACGCGGCTGCGACTCAAAGAATTTGATATTTCTACTCGCAGTGAGCGACTGAGCGCACAGGAACACACGTACGAACAAGAACAAATAGAAAATACCATTTCCACATAAAAATGTAAAGGAAATTGAATACCAATCCTTTGCTTATTTTAAATTTTCTTTTGAAGAGCGTACTTTTACAGGCTTTTACAGAAATTTTCTTTACATTTTCCATGATTATCACGACCTTCTTTGAACATCGTTTTTGCTAAAGCTCATCAGTTTCCGCAGACAGGCATAATTTTTAAACTGACGAAAGTTTTCGGGCGCTAGTGTTACCTATTTGCTGTAAACACCAACGATACAGGAGGAATCATAGCCTATATAGTAAGCTTTTTTATTAGCCTTTATAGTAAAGTTTTTTAATGGCTCCGTTTCCCGAATATAGCCTGAATAAATTCTTTACCAATTTCTACGAAAATATTATTAAGCACAAACTGAGGCTGATCATTATATAAGGAAAGTTTATTCATTTACTTTAATAAAACAATTTACCAGTAATTGCTTTCACGAGTCTTATGATGTCATTAAATTTTATTTTGTGTTAGATTGTTATATTTATATTTATCTACTTTAGTACCGACATCCAAAGAAATAAGAAGCAGGACAATATTAATCTGGCTCTACGATAAAGTAGACAAGATTACAAGGCAAGGCAAGTGGAAACGCCTAGAGGGGCGTTATAGAAGGACATACATTGACCTTATTGTGACTAGTGATGTTGTTCAGAAAGGTCAGGTGCGTAGTACTCGCATCCGGCGTGCGTGTATGACCAGATGTATAACCGTAAACGAAGCAAAGGAGTATGTAAGGATGGTTCAGTTGTTTCTACCTACCCGCATGGGGAAAAGGCGTGAGCTTATTTATTTATAATAATCACAACAAGAGCACAGTCACTTACAATTCAAATTAAATAATATCTAAACTTGGCACTTAACTTAATCATGCAAATTACAGGTATGCATGACATTGGCATATGAATATTCTCAGAATAATGAGAAGACTGAATATTAGAGTCAAAAGAGAAAAATAAAAAAGTGTGTCTATAGAAACCTAAATCTAGAACACTTCAAACTACAAACCAATTTGAGCTACACAGACGTGCACTCTTCGCACTGTTTAAATAGTAAACGCCTGTATGAAGCGAAACTCATGGAGAAAATATCAATAGGGTAATCTGTTAAGTTGGACCTTTCATTATATTGCCTTGCCATACGTGTTACCCCGCTATTAAATGTGGTATGTGTGTTTTGTATGTACCTATGTCTCTGCGACAGTCAGTTTATTTTTTAGGTTGTACTTATTGATAAAATTCTGATTCTAATGGTGGCTTTACCTTTCTTTTCCATTAGGGCTCAAGATTTCTTCATGATTTCTGTCAACCTTCCTCATTCCCCCACCCATTATGAGCCAAAAAGTATAGAGCAGCAAGAGCCAACTCGTGTAAAAAGCCACAAGATTACCCAGGATTACTCTTTCTCTCTACTTAGAACATGACATGTAAAACGTTTAGTTTAATGCTTATATGTTAGATTAATCACTCTCAGATCTATAGAGATCTATTACTTTACCGTGCACTTAACTAATTACCTTCCTCCAACTTTATAAAACTTAAACATCGTATCCACTAAAAGCGGACTAAGGAACATTTGAGTCAGAGTCAAGTTTTGAGTATGTAGAACAATAAGGTTAGTTCAAATAGGCTTACCACTGGGGTTACAGAGCCTATTTAATCAGGACACACTTGAGCAAAGTCTAATAGAAACTTAATACTTACACATATTCTCGTGCCTGAGCTGAAGCCCCATCTTTGTTACGACACTGTCGGGTACGAGTCATCTTTTATTATTACGTGCAATATTAATTCTGTCAAGAGCTCATATCTCACGCCATTGTGATACTAATGACAAAAAGATGAGAGCTGAAACATGATACATTAAGTATTTAAGTGTGGGACATAATGTGCGTATTAATCTTATTAGGGCTTCGTGGTGGATATGTTAAGTAGACTCAAGAGACGCTGTGAAAATTAATCTTCGTTCCTAAGCTTTTGACAAAAACGGATTAACTAAAAAAACGATGTTTTTGTGGTGGAAAATAGTAATAACAAATACACGTTAGTAAGAATACGTTTTTCATTTGTCATACTCGAAAAGTAGTGTTTGTTTGATCTGAGTAGCGGCTGGAAAACGCTGCTCCCCACCCTTGGGCGGAAAAGACTCATACTATTTGCTTCCCTCTCTAGGGCGGGAATGAATTTATAAAATAGAACTAAATTTAGTTAGGTACTCAGCTACGAAAAATTGTAGGCCCGCGGCGGTGACACGGTGTGTTCCACGTTTAAAATTTAGAAAAGACTATATAATTTGTCGGGATACTAACTCTGTGAGTTACACCGAAATTCAAAATCTCGGTTTTATAGGCTAATATTTGATTAATTAATAAAAATTTGTTCAAGCGATTCTGAAATGTTGACCCCAGATTCGGTAAAAGACGAGGCGAAATCTTTTGCCCGAAATTTTAAAGAATAGTTATTTAAATACATACAATGATTTTATGAAGTGGCGAGCAAACAAGATTATACAATATTTAAAAAAACTAAAAATGTATACTTTCCTTATATTCGAAATGAAAAGTAGAGTGTGAAACGGGTGAAAGTCACCAATTCCTACTCGGACTATAGCCGCCGGAGCGTATGGGAATTAATTCCCATACTCTGATTTCGACCCTTGTATAACAATCTACTATTCAAAGCTTTCCACTTTGCCATGTACGCTTCGGAGAAAACCGTAGACCAAAGTTAAGTTTGTTCTGTGTAGCCAAGAAAAATCCACAAAATTTTAAGTTAAATAAAGTAGTCGCCATTCATAGCAATCATTTATAGGACCGTTGGCAACACTGCGATATTCATTTTTGTTCTAGCACAAACCGGGTCATAAGGCAAGTCCACACGATGTTATAAACTTCTTATGGTGACCGAAAAGGCGAGGATAAAAACACGTAGCAATAACACCAACACATTAGGGTCATATTTTCCAGAATCCACGCTGGAGGCTGCAAACAACATGTCGCCATGGCAACGCTTCCGCAAAGGAAATTGCCTCTCCCCCGCGTTCCATAAATCAAGTCTCAGGTAAAATTTAATATCATTGCACGAATCAGGGCTCGTCGTGCTAGTTGACATTTTGTTTAAAAAAAATGGCAACACTCCAATTTTCCGGGCGGCATTGTTGGGTTACGGTGTAGAATGTAGGATCAATTTAGTGATATACTCTCAAAGCTATTTTATTTGGTATTTGCTCGGTCTTTCATTTCCTCACTTGTTTTGCCGGCGGCAATGGTGTCAAGTTACGAGGTAACTTGATTTTTCTCATTATTTCTATACTCCTACGTACGCTACTCGGGTTCATCTGCGGGAGGATGTTTTGTTATATAACACTAATTGATAATCACACACGCATCAGTAATTATTAAGGAATACTCGTTCTTATAAGAATATCTGAGCCATTTATTTTGACTTACCAAAGTTGCTTTTCTTATGTAATACAATATTAATCTTGCTTTTACTTATTTCCCTGTTCTTGCTCTGACGACAGCTGGACATACATACCTACGTGTGTAATCGTGAAAAGAAAAATTTATCATCACTAGCGTATATTCTACCTACCATGCGGGTCAAGTGAGCTTATGTCCACGTTACGTACCTAGTGTTTTATACAGGCTGACTGTGAAAACATGCGGCAAAATTTAAGGGGGTGTTCAACACATCAGTATGAAAAACTTTTACTATCGGATCACTTTAAAATTTGCAAATAAAAAATCGATCTTTTTATACAAAATGGCCCAATCGGTTATTTAGGATAGGAAGGTCGATTTTTTTTTGCGAATTATGTTTTAGTCCCATAGTAATAGTTGTTCATATTGATGGGTAGAACACTCCCTTAAATTTTGCCGCATGTTTTCAAAGTCAGCCTGTATATGTATACCTATAACGGCGTAAGATAGCCTTTACCAGAAGTGATCATCGTATTAGTGGTTCAGCAGCTTCAATATCAACTGGATTGTACCGGAATATAGCAGTTCTTCGTGGACGTGGTACGACATCATCTTCTGTCATCAGAAGACAGCCGCTATGCAATCATCGATGCAACACTGCTACTGCTAGAGTGACTGTCAGCAGCCAGTGTCACTCTTATCCGACTTTTTCGGCGATTCCAGTAACTTTGTAACAAAACTAGACGGCGCCACTTGCTGCGCTGTCATAAACAAGATGTAACATAAATAAGGAACAACCTCGTCAGGGGTCATTGTACTCATCATTATGAACAACTTTTACTATGGGACCAAACCTGAAAACGCGAAAAAAAATCAGCTGTGCCCTACATTTTGACGAGTTATGAGAACATGAATAAAAGATAAACCCATTGTTTCATAAACATTTGGGAAGTGGTTCATCCAACCTACTAACCACTAAGCGGGCATTATAATACCCACTTTTGACCACGGTCAACCACCTAACCAAATAGTATTATCTAACTTGAATCACGCCATTACAACTATTTGTTCGAATCTCAAAAGTTTTAAACGTTCATAACCGAAGCTTGAAACAAAAGAAGTAACTGTTTCCGTGTAGGGCTCGAGGCTGGAGTGAACTCGAAACGTCGAGAACTATTCCAGTTGGGAGACAGACTAGGTTTGAACAAGTCAGCCAACGTTTCTCGCACGATAGTACTTGAGCTGATGTCGACTTATCTGCAGGCTCTGCAGCGCACCTCTAGCTACACACAGAAGAGTCGTTCAAACAGCGTCTACCTACAAGTTTGAAGCGCTACAAGTATGAGCGGACTAATGAATTTAATTCAACTTCATTATGTTGGTGGGTTAAACTTAGAATATTGCGCTGAGAAGTAAATTATGGTAGGCATATTAACGTGCTATATTCCCGGGGAAATTTTCAAGACGACCAGTCTGTTGCTGAAACACTATACTGAACACCATCTTCGGGTAAATTTAACTGACTGACAAGCAAAAAAACGAGAAGGTATCTTCTATTATTGATTAGTGGTAAGGAAATTCTTTATCGTTTTTAAGACACGTGGGATGACTTCTTGACTCGGTGGTGGATCGATATTTTCAACAGATTTTCTTAGTATTCTCAGTTTGTCGACCTTAGTATCTGTATCTGGCTGAACTATGAAGAACTACGCCAATCATACCTCTACGAGTAGGTACGCACAGACTACTACGTACTCACCCGCCGTCAAGCGCGAAGCCGAGACTGTTTTCATCAGTACCCCGAGTGTAAGTTTGCAAGTGAGGAAACGTAACTAGCGCGTTTGCGTTAAGCTTTTTATTATCACCCTTATATTCTTAGCATTATGATCTATCGGTCAAATTTTAACGCAAACGCGCTAGTTACGTTTACTCTCTTGCAAACTTACACTTGGGGTACAGGTTACGGCCAAGCTCACTCACTTTACATACTCACTTCGAGTAACAGACAACTGAGGGTCTACTCCGAAGATAAAATCTGAAGTATCAGCCGAATGTTCGGTCGTTTCTTTACTACGGTTAACTATAGCTGACTACGGCAAAAAAAAAAAAGACAGTCGAAGAGATAAGCCAAAGTAAAAACTGTGACTCTAAGTCAAAAAAGGAAACTTTGGAAGTTATAAAACGGCCGAACATTCAGCCGATACTTCGGTTTAGCGCTTCGGAGTAGACCCCCTGTATTTTTGTAGTTATCATAGACAACTTACACAGTAGCACTGAAAGCGTACTTGCTTGCTTCAGTCACTAATGCAAATATTTTTCTAATCTTGACTGAATCAAACAGATCGATCGCTCCCAAGGTTAAGCCAAATTACAGAAGTATTTTTGATTGAGTGATCACTAATCATCACTCTTCAGAATATGGAAATGTAATACTTAGCTGTGGACATAATGATATCTTATGTCACCAATTTTTTAGGGTTCCGTACCTCACAAGGAAACAACGATTTACGCTGTGTTAGTTTCCAATCATAAGCCGAAATATTAGTGATTTTAACCTAAAAACCGGTCAAGAGCGAGTCGGACTCGCGCACCGAGGGTTCCGTACGTATATATGATGTATATTATTTTTGAAAAACTGTGCTGTGTAGAGGCATCGTTTTATTTTCCTGTAATCTTTACATAAACTTCTATCACATAGAATAATTTCAGATTTTTCTCTATGCAAACTTCGGAGACGGTATTTTTTTTTACATTTTGCATCAATAGTCGAAAACTATGATGCCTGAAAAAAAATGTTTTAGAATGTGCAAACAGCGTTCTTTCATATGATACCTCACATGCCCATCCGAATTTTTAAGACCCCCTTTCAAGCCCTGTTGCAAAAAGGTATATTTTTTTAAATTTCCTTCTTGTTTGCAAAATGGTCGGGTAAACGTCATCTAAAACTATTTGAAATTTCAAGTGATAGCATTAGTAGTCCTTGAGATATCCAGCTATGACAGATAGACAGACAGACAGACTTAGTCTCACCCTAAGGGTTCCTTATTACCATTTTGGTACGGAGCCATAAAAACGGAACCCTTATAGGATCATTTTATTGTCCGTCTTGTCAGTCTGTCAGCCTCTATTTCACAGGAACGCGTAAAGGTATCAAGTTAAAATTAATATAAAATACGTACGTTTAATAAAATAACTGATACACATCATTTTAATACTAGAAATAAAGATAAAATAGATCAACCATTTTTCAGATTATCTAAAGTACATACAGTGTTCAATGTTACAACAAAATACTTTGAGATATATTGCAATTAAATTAATGAAAATTTAAAACTCGTCTTATACTCGTAAGTACACTTTGTAAACAAGCATAAATAGTACAAATTAGATGATTTTATCCAAGATAAGAATGCTTGGAAACATGCTGGTCCAGCTCCATCGGACAATCTAGAGTCTAGACAAAATCAAACTGATTGCTATTTTAATTGTATAATTTATAATTTTTATGACATTTATTTTACATTCTGTGATTACCTTAACTCACACACTGACCCATTACTTTTTTTTTTGGAAAACGTACTATACTTTTTGATGGCCGATGGAGCAGCCGAGTCCTGGAGTGGAGACCGCGTATCGGCAAGCGTAGTGTGGGACGCCCCCCAGCTAGATGGACCGACGACCTTAAGAAGGTGGCTGGGTCAGACTGGATGCGGAAGGCGGAGGACAGGGTGTTGTGGCGCAGCCTGGGAGAGGCCTATATCCAGCAGTGGACTACGATGGGCTGAGTTGGATACTATACTTTTACAATGTTTGTTAAGCGAGCACCATGTATCCATCACATAATTAATTTATATGTAATTGCTTCATTTTTAGGGTTCCGTACCCAAAGGGTAAAATGGGAACCCTATTACTAAGCGTCCGCCGTCTGTCTGTCTGTCTGTCTGTCTGTCCGTCGGTCACCAGGCTGTATCTCATGAACCGTGATAGTTAGACAGTTTAAATTTTCACAGATGATGTATTTCTGTTGCCGCTATAACAATAAATACTAAAAAATAGAATAAAATAAATATTAAGGGGGCTCCCATACAACAAACGTGATTTTTTTGCTCGTTTTTGCTCGATATTGATAACGGCAACAGGTAGACACTTGAAATATTCACAGAAATTTTAGTTATATATTCACTTTAAAAATAAATAACTAAATTAAAATAAAACAAATA
Source organism: Tiliacea citrago (assembly GCA_963921375.1). Taxonomy (NCBI): domain Eukaryota; kingdom Metazoa; phylum Arthropoda; class Insecta; order Lepidoptera; family Noctuidae; genus Tiliacea; species Tiliacea citrago. The sequence continues at coordinate 17,514,525 of OY992784.1, forward strand.
TTTAAGGGGAGCTCCCATACAACAAACGTGATTTTTTTTTCCATCTTTATAGATAATGGTACGGAACACTTCGTGCGCGAGTCCGACTCGCTCTTGGCCGGTTTTTAATTCTTGTACCTATTGGTGTATAGTAATTTTATTCTAGATGAGTCTTCACATATAATTATATAATTAGTGTACACATACAAAATAGTGTACAACATCTTAAAAGAGTAACGGTGGAGTTTTTTGCCCATTCTTCTCCATACGAAACTACCTTTTATAAGGGGCGACTAGAATCAATTCTATTTTTTGTAAGTTTTGACGTTCAAAAGCGCCAGTTTTTATTTTTTGTAACCTTCTTCGACGGATGGGTATCGATATCTAAACACGATAAAACAAAATAAAACACAAACTTAAAAACTCTAAAAAACTTTAAACTTTCCCTTAAATATCAAATAAGCAAACATTTTGCTTTTGCTTGCGTATTTTATTTATGCTTAAAATAAAATTATCCTCTACACAAATTGCTTCGCAACCGTAGACACCCCTAAATATCATTATTATGACATTAGGCTTACACCAAAAATGGTAATTGGCAAAAATGGAACCGACCACCGCCACCCCGGCCATTTCCGACCTAATAGATTCTGGGTCGGAACTTATGAGGCACTTTAAAATTTACATGTGTCGTTATTGCACGAACACCGTGGCTAACGTTGTGTCATTTTTAGGGTTCCGTAGTCAACAAGGAACGCTTATAGTTTTACCATGTCCGTCTGTCTGTCTTTCGGTGGCTTAGCTCAGAGGCTCTTCGTGCTAGAAAGCTGTAATTTGGCATATGTATACATAAATTATAATCACGCCGACAAAGTGATAAAATAAAATCTTTAAATATTTGTTTTGGGTACCACACGTAAAGCAGAGATCAAAAAAAACTCGTCTTTCCGTTTGTGTGACATATCGTTGGAAAGGTCGTTCAAAAATATTGCGAGTGTCTAAAAACCATTTTTGATTCAGGGTTCCGTTTACGAAATATTAAGCTTTAAAGTGCTAATTTTTGTTAGTCAATTGTTCACCTGCCAGCTAAATTTTTGTTTTTGGATATGTGAAAAAAACACAACAATTGCATATATAACAAAGTTATATATGTAAAGGAAAACTATCACAACTAACGCTAATAGACTTTACAAGTTAACGAATAATAGTCGACCAACTTACATTTGCAGTTGGAATGTATTTGAGAAAATGTTTTTCAACTACAATGTTAAGTTTCTTCTTGGGGTAAATTCATCCCAACTACGGAAACCTTCATTGTGCGTGGTCCAACACGCATTTGGCCGGTTTTTATTTAAAACTTTTGAAAATTAATTACCTTATGAGTTATAATTGTATCATAATCAACAATCAAAAGAAACAAAAGCTTTTTTAGGGTTCCGTACCAAAAAGGTGCCAACCTATTCAGGTCCAGTTAAAAAACAGCATCAGGCACTAGTTGTCTGGGATTTTTGCTGAACTGGGCCTTTTTTGCGCAGCCATGCGGCACACTTTCCTGCTAATGTCTTACATCGCACTTTACACTTTTTTTATTGTTTTAAATTCGTTTTATTTGGTATAGGTATATTATAGTCTGTGCTAAATAAATGTATTTTCTTTCTTTCTCTTTATTACTAAGGCTCCGCTGTCCATCCGTCCATCACAGGGCTGTATCTTTCTAACTGTAATAAGTAGACATTTTACAATAAAAAATAAAAAATAAAGCGTTGTACAAGAAACGGTTTTTTACGAACTTTAAAAAAAAAATGTGGTAAATATTGTACGGGACCCTTCGTGTGCGAGTCCGACTCGCTCTTGGCCGCTTTTTTTTATTTACTTTCACAAATGCAATTTTATTGCTAACGAAAATCAGAGTAATAAAGGTTAGAATAATAACGAAACTTCACTTAGTAGGTAAGTAAAACCGCATAACCCTGATTTATGTCCATCCATTACACTTTATTCCACAGGATCTTAAAATGAAGCGGCTCATAAAACAAGAGGAACACTCCAACCCAATGGCTTTATTTCGCTGATTCGGCAAATGACATTGATAAATGGACCACTCTATCAATCAAAGCAAATTGTACTGTAAGCTTTTAACAGGTAGCTTCAAATGAATGGTAGTGTCAAAATATGATTAAAGCGATATTCTCTCTTTTGTGGATGTGAAACGCAGAATACAATATTAAAACTGAAAAATATAACCACGTAGTACGGCACGTACCTTTAATAGATAATCAAATTGTCTAAAGTAAAGACTTAACGTAATGATGACTCATTGCAATATGAGCCTTTGCATATTTTACGGATTTTCCAGTAATTTCCCCTTTACTAGTGGTCGAAATTCGACCCCCTCTACTTACAATCTAAGTACTTACCTACTAATTCCATGAGTACACTAATTCCATGCTATTATAAAGTACTTACTAATTCCATGATATTATAAAGTACTTACTAATTCCATGAGTACACTAATTCCATGCTATTATAAAGTGCTTACTAATTCCATGAGTACACTAATTCCATGCTATTATAAAGTGCTTACTAATTCCATGAGTACACTAATTCCATGCTATTATAAAGTACTTACTAATTACATGAGTACACTAATTCCATGCATTAAAGTACTTACTAATTACATGCTATTATAAAGTACTTACTAATTCCATGCTATTATAAAGTACTTACTATTACCATGCTATTATAAAGTACTTACTATCTCCATGAGTACACTAATTCCATGCTATTATAAAGTACTTACTAATTCCATGCTATTATAAAGTACTTACTAATCCCATGCTATTAAAAAGTACTTACCATGCTCAAGCTGTCACTTCTGTCACCTATCTATCTTCAAGTCATGAGGCCCCTTTATTATTCTAAGTGAGGCCCTAGTAGTACTATGTTTGTGTGTGTCAAACGTATGGTGGCGTGTGTAATGTTTTTTTTTTTATAAATTTAATTTATTTCTAATGCATATTATATAAAAATATTGGCTTTCTGCACACCTCCTCCATATAAACTTTAACTGTGTCAAACATACTCCTTCATTCGCGTAATTTTCGTAAAAAGGGGTACAAAGTTTTCGCTTCACGTATTAATACCTACTAGTGGTCGCCCACTGGTCAAAATTCGACCTACTACTTACAATCAATATAGTACATCATTACATTATACAGTTCCTTGCTCTTGTTTCATGTTTATTATTTTATATACTCGTATATATTTATATACAGGGTGGAAGGGACATCGACGCGAAGCCTGTTCCCATGGATTCAGTACATCATTCTTGACCCCCCTGCGTTAAAATTTTTCGTCGCTAATTTAAGAAAAAAAACAGCTGTTTCCTACGAAGTGCAATACCTACTCGGTCAAAATGTATGGAACAGCGAATTTTTTTTTAAATAACCGACGAAAAATTTTAACGCAGGGGGGTCAAGAATTATGTACTGAATCCATGGTACGAGGCTTCGCGTCGATGTCCCTTCCACCCTGTAGATAAGTGTACACTTTATGTATGTATGTATATTATTGTATATGTAAATGGTACACGCACTGCCTACCTGCAGTATTGTGTCTCCTACTCCCTTTAAACCATCCAAAGGTTATCTGTAAAAGATCGCTTTTAGCGATAAGACCGCCCATTGTGTCACCCTATGTAAAATTTCAACATTTATATCTGTAATTTTTATGGTGTACATAATAAAGAGTATTCTATTCTATTCTAGTACTTACTAAATCCATGAGTAGTACTTACTTATTCCATGGTCAAGCTGTCACTTCTGTCACCTATCTATCTTCAAGCTTAGAGCATTTAACTTCAAGTCATGAGATGACTTCCTGGTACTATGTGTGTGTGTGTGTGTGTCAACCGCATGGTGGTGTGTGTAACGACTTTTTAATTATTTAATTTACTTCTATTGCATAATATATAAAAATATTAGCTTTATGCACTCCTCCATATAAACTTTTACAGTGCCAAATGTCATAAGTACTCCTCCGTTCGCGTAATTTTCGTAAAAAAAGGGTACAAAGTTTTCGCTTCACGCATTAATATAATAAACTGTCAATCCTTAGCATCAGAAGGGACACTTTCATTTTCTATTATTAGGTACGTAGGGTACCTACATGGTTATATTCTGTTTTCACAGAATATCAATAGTGAGCCCCATTTAATAAAAAACCGAAACGCGACTGATGACAGGCGTTCATCTGATAATTTTGTAAGTAGTTTTTATAGGCTTCTGCTATATTAAACCCATTTTCACGAAAATGTGACAATTACGACGTCTTTTGGCAAATATGTCACAGTCAGTATAAAGGCTAGTGCAGACTGGCGCGATATCGCGGGCGAGACAGGCATAGGCAGCACGACGCGCAGTGCGACTCTTTTCATTGAAGTTGTGCTACTAGTGTTGCGTCGCACCTGGCTGGGGGAGACTTTATTAAATAGGGCTCCGGAAAACATCTCCAAAACGAAAGAAAAATAGTTTGTAAAAGGCGACTCCCTTTTAAAAAATCTCCATATGTGATGCCTCTAATTAATAATTTCAAACATTTAAAAAACATAAATTATAATTTAAACTCAGCATCTCTGGAAACATCAAGTGGACACTTAGGAGTCTTAAATAAAGAGGTCTTTATTAATCCGGCACTCATAGTAAATTACCAACATGAAAAATATTACAGCGAAGTTTGAAATTAAGTATAAAGGCTCGTACAGACTCGCGCGATATCGCGGGCGCGACAAATAAATGGTGCTAGTAGTGTCGCGTCACACCCACGATATCGCACTAGTCTGTACGAGCCTTAACTTGTAAGGGCCTATGCCCACGAAGTGCGTTAGCGCGTTTTGTTGCGTCATATGCGCGTCTACAGTGCATGAGAAAGTCGTCGTCTGCATAGGCCCTAAGGTTTACATACCCGATCAGCAGTGTATAAAGGCTCGTGCATACTGGCGCGATATCGCAGGCGCGACAGGCAGCGCTACACTTAATTTCCATGAAGTTTTCATATAAATTGTGCTACTAGTGTCGCATTGCGCTGTCGCGTCCCGCCTGTCTGCGAGAGCCTTTAATTGGCTGGTAGAGTCGCTAGCATATCAAATCAAAAGTCATTTATTCAAACTAGGCCTCTAGTTTGAATAAATAAGTAAGTACATGTTTTACCGTATACTCCGTTGTATAGCGCCGTGCGTATCCTTTACGGTTTCTTTTTTTTTTTCTATTTCCATAAAAAAATATAAGAATTCCACCTAGGAATTTCACATTACTAGAATAAATAAGCTGAATGATCGAACCTCCTTGGAAGCGTTTTTGCGCAATACGTTTAACTCACTTCATTATTAAAGAGAAAAAGCCGAATATTAATGTGTAATAGTGGTGGATTATTAACCATTAAGTGTTGCAAATAAAACAAAACAGTGCAACATCACTTTAAGTTCTCTCAAGAAGTCCGCGCGAGGTTTCAGTAAAGTGCCACGTCTTTACTGAAACTCAAGGGGAGCGGGGCGGGATATCATCTGTCGTTATCTATACCATGCATTGAATGGAGTTCATTTCATAAATTATTTTAAACAACCTTGTACTTGTTGCCTAATTTTACATGACCCTGGGAAAATGCACAAACCGTGCGAAACCAAAAAGAAAAAAAAAATAAAAGAAAATGACACGAAAGATGTAGTACTAATTTTCACCACGCGCACGTGGCGCCATTTACAAATTCGAGCCATTTTCTTAATAGAAACGCCAAAGATTGTTGCGACTTTCCGACTGCTAATTATAAATAAAATAATAATATGAGTTCAAGCGAGGAATCCGATATTAATATGGAATCTACTCCACCTCATATCTTGAATGAGGCGCAAATTGCAGAAAGTGGTCTCTTGTCGCCAAAATTACGAGAGCGCCGATTAATGATTTACAATAATTTTATATCATGGAAGACTCCAATAAATACTCAATGTTTCTCTGAAAATGTTTTGGTGGCTTTTTTCATTAGATACCTATTGTACTATTTTCTCGCAAATGTGTTGAAAAACGTTGTATGACACACGTGCGAAAATTGATATTTACAAACTCGTGACTATGGTAAGCCCTCAACTATTCGTCTACTCGTTTGTAAAAACCAACGTACCGCACTAGTATCATAAATACCTATTACATTTTGCAACACAAAACATTTAATTAAACCAGACTTTTTTACTATACCTACCAGAAACAAAAAAGAATAATAAGCGTCAAAAACTATACTCAAGCAGAAATACAAAATTAAAACTAAAAACGTAAACAGAACGAACGAACGTAAACCGTAAACATTAAAGCCTCCAGGCATAAGGGGCGTGCTTACACAAAGCTATAGCTGTAACTTGAAGTCACAAATGATAAACTAGCCTTATCAAAAATAAATAAACACACACTCGTTATTCGAAGTCCGTCTGAAGGAACTTTGTCGACTCATACTCGACTGGTCGCCATAATATAATGTACAGGTATGACAACGCCCGCAGAAATTCTGCAATTAACTAAGAATCATTTAGAAGGCGTTTCTGCCGCAGAAACGCCTTCTAAATGATTCTTAGTTAGTCGCAAGTTTGAGTGGAGTTCGGAGGTTCCACTAATTTTTACATCACGCTCTGCTTGAAATCACATTAATATTATAAAGGCGAAAGTTTGAGAGTTCACGCTCAAACGGCTGGACCAATGTTGATAATTGACTATTTGATTAATACTATGACTGAAGGAATATGCAATTGGGTTAAATTTCCTCCATAGAATTTAATTCCGAAAAGACCTCTTTTATTTTTTTATTTTTTTCTGTAATTCTAAAATCCTAAGTAATTTCATTGCAAAATTGCATTCAAAATGTGCGTATTAGGTAATTGAAAACTCTGACTGAAAATATTTTTAATACATAGCTTAATTTATTTTTTAAACAATTTTTATTTGGTTTGGCGCTCTTACGTTGTTTTATTTCGGTTCCAGCGCATTGTTGCGCTCTCTTTTTTCGCATGTGGATGTAATTGACTCTGTCCCTTTCTTACGGCCGCCCAGTTCGCTATGATTTATTTTTTACGTATCACCTTAACATATAGGATTTATCCCGATATACAAGTTAAGATAACGCTATTCAAGGCTTATTGTCAAGGTGTGTACACGGGAGGTCTGTGGATCAGCTACACCAAAAGGTCGCTGTATGTCTTGCGCGTCCAATATAATAATATTTTAAGAATGCTCTTGAGACTGCCCCGTTTCTGTAGTGCGTCGGAAATGTTTGCGCAGAATCGAACTGATGGCCCTCATGCGATCATTCGAAAAAAAATCGCATCGTTAGTAACTAGAACACGGGCCAGTAGCAACAGCATTCTGAAAAAAGTGTCAGACAGTTTCTATTCTCCCATATTGAGGCATTTTAGTCATCTTCTGCTTCAAACTCTTATAATAATAAACATTATTTTGCTTACTAACACTAGCTACAAGGTATTACTAACAATATGGATCTCTATTGTCTTTATAAATAAATTTTGATTTGATTTGATTTGATATTCCCACGGGATCGAGATTTACGCGGGTGAAACCGCGGGGCGCAGCTAGTTACATATAAAACGTGCCATCCTTATCTAATACATAATAAGCATGTAGCATGAGTTGAGCTGCACGATCGACTCACAAATGCGTGCACTGACTGGACAGGTCCACTCAATCTGTGTGGTTCTTTCAATCTACTTAGGTAAGGTTCACATGATCTGACTAAGAATATGTCTCGACTTTAAAAGAGACTGTGACCTCTAAGTTTGTTTCGGCTTTTCTTCTCAGAGTAGTCTTAAAGGAAACGCCGACCTCATCTAGTTTTTAAAATATGATTGACGTGTAAAAATGTATAAACAAACATACATAAAGAAATAAAATCATTTAATAAATGTCGGTGCTGCTTCAATCAATGTTAAAGATAGAAAATGTAATTCTACGAAATGCTTTCTTAATTGTTTTATTACTTTGCAAGAAAATATCTCGGGATCAGAGCGAGCGATTATATTTTTTCCTGATTTTATGTTTTTAGGGTTCCGTACCTCTAAAGTAAAAAAACGGAACCCTTATAGGATGACTTCGTTGTCCGTCAATCTGTCTCTCCGTCTTTCTGTCTGTACGTCTGTCTGTCTGTTTGTCTGTCTGTCAGTGTGTCAAGACCCTTTTTCTCAGGAACGCTTGGAGGTTGAAATTAATATCAACGGTCCCTTGGAGCTCTAAAAAAATCAAGCATCTAAGTCAACGCAATAAAAAAGTACGGTGATTTATGCAACATATTTTTGATACTTGTAAATAAATCAAAACCGTGGTTCAAATCAAATCAAATCAAAAACGTGGTTCAAATCAAAAACGGTGCTTTCCGTTACCCTAGAATCATGAAATTTGGCAAGAAGCAAGGTCTCACAGCACAAGTAAAGGAAAAGTCCTAAAATCGTTAATTTGTAGTTTTATTTTTGGTGGCCTTTTTCATTAGATACCTATTGTACTATTTTCTCGCAAATGTGTTGAAAAACGTTGTATGACACACGTGCGAATTTGTTATTTACAAACTCGTGACTTGAAAAGTCCTAAAATCGTTAATTTGTAGTTTTATCACATAAAAAACATTTTTTGTTGCGATTACAAACTTACGTTTTCAGTTGAAAAATTGACCGTTGCGTATATCGATGTATTGTTATTATTTATTTATCAGGAACAATTTATATTGTGTAATGTGTTTGATACATTACATACGTCATAATATATGAATTTATCCCAACTACGGATACCTTCATTGTGCGTGGTCCGACACGCACTTGGCCGTTTTTAGGGTTCCGTACCCAAAGGGTAAAACGGGAACCCTATTACTAAGGCTCCGCCGTCCGTATGTCTGTCTGTCTGTCCGTCTGTCACTAGGCTGTATCTCATGAACCGTGATAGCTAGACAGTTGAAATTTTCACAGATGATGTATTTTGTTGCCGCTATAACAAGAAATACTAAAAAACAGAATAAAATAAATATTTAAGGGGCTCCCATACAACAAACGTGATTTTTTTTGCTCGTTTTTGCTCGATATTGATAACGGTAACAGGTAGACGCTTGAAATGTTCGCAGAATATTTAGTTAATTCACTTTAAAAATAAATAATTAAGTTAAAATAAAACAAATATTTAAGGGGGGCTCCCATACAACAGACGAGATTTTTTTGCCATTTTTATAGATAATGGTACGGGACCCTTCGTGCACGAGTCCGACTTGCACTTGGCCGGTTTTTATTATTTCATGTCGCCCCACTAGCACATTAAAATACCCCAGAGATACTAAGTATAGCGACAAGTCCCCCTGAAAATATTATTTAGTACGTTTTATAACGCGATTTTAAAACTAATAGAGGACCTGGATATGGCCTGGAGGGTCCACTAATAATATATATGGCGGCATGGCATATGAGCTCTATGAAAAGTGGGTGGACTCGAATGTATTAAGGTAGGTTTTGTACCTTGAGTTTGGCAGATGATTCCTCACCTCTATTATGGGAAATTGACTTTTATTGTCAATTTATAAAAAGTTTAAACCGTCAATGTCACTGAAGGAGGCGTAGCTGAGATCGGGTGGAGTGTAGGAAATGACTTAGAATGTGGGTGTTAGCGTAGCTTGTGTAGCTTAATTAAATCCCTTCTTCTCAATTGCGCTTTAAGGGGCCGTGCACGAAAACGACTGATTTTGGTCAATTTTGTTCATTGTTTGTGAGAAAGGGAAAAGAATTCAAACAAAATTATTTGTGATTTGTTAAGTCGAGTTCTTTGTTTTGCATGTGGCCGAAAGGATTTTTTCAAATAAATTAAGAATTCCTGGAAAATTATAAAAATTCGCAACAGGTTTTCCAAAAAATGACGCGAGAGTGACGTTTGATCATCTTTTTACAAGAAACTGCTTTTGAGTTTGAATATTAAAAAATATCACAAACATCATTATATGGTCTACTTGCACGTGGCACTTTTTTCAACTACCATACAAAATATAGCAGAAAAAAAATGTTGTTACACCTATATTTTTTTTTAAACCCAGTTGGTAATCTATTTTTTCCTATTATTTAGCAAACCATATCAAGAAATTTAAAAATCAGTCAAGTTTAGTTAGTTTCAGCTATCTTTGAGATAAAATCAAAATTTTATTTTATGATTATATTATATCTTCATTAAGTAAATCGAAGGCGAAATAAACCATATTTTCGAGAGCGCAAAAGTGATGAAACTATTAACAGGTGCTGTGACTGACACGAATGGTTTAGCACCACGAAAACTGTACCTTTATAATTACGCAGACTTACTGTTTCAATTATTTCAAGCTTTCTCAGAATTAGATACGAAATTGACGAAAAAGGGTTTTTTTCGTGCACGGAGCCTTAAGCGTTTCACAGTTTAGGTGATTGGCATAATAAATGCGTACCTAGTTGTAGCCAGGTCATATATTATGTATTTACTTTAGACTATATTTCAGTAGATAATGACCATTTATGAATGGTGACGCATGCCAAATACCTACTGACCACTGATAAATCTTTGTTTTCTTTCGACTTAAGTACTTGTGTTTGTTAAAAAATATTTGTGTCCAAGTCAACTGGAGTCATTAACCTTAGTGTCTGTGTCGAAATATAATGCTCAAAATTTTAGTTTATTAAATTTCCAATGACAAATCGTTTCGAAGAATCATAAGTACCTATTAACTGGTTATTACCGTTGTGTATTAACCAGTTCAGTTCATTTAAATTTTCATATTAAATAAGAAATTTTAACGGAAATCATCGCATTTACAAATTCATCGGCGTAATATCGCAGTGTAATTTCAACGTCTGCTGGGCTCATATCGTTTCATACCACGGTTTACAGCTCTGCGACTCGTACTCAATCAATCTTACCCTCAATTAAATGGCATCCGTTTATAATTCGTTATTATTTAGAAGCGCTATTCAACATTACATTAATTTAAAAACATTATTCGATATACATTATTATTACCAAATGCCCAGAAATTGTCACTCCTGACGTGATTGGGCTTATCCGGCGAAAACTGCTTATCAAATTACATTGCCCAAGTAATTACCGGTGATGCCCTATCTCCACAAGTTCCCCAAAATGATTTTTCATACATTCATTCCCGAAAATATAAAATTAAATTATTTGTAAAGTTTACACTTGACCAATCAAAAGTGTTAGAATATAATAAAATCAGAACCTAGTAATAATTTATCTTATTCTGGAAGATATATTTTCTATGTACCTATGTACAATTAGTGCTATGTGTTTTTAAATGTTTTCGAGATATATCCAGGGTGTGTCCTGATACACCCTGGATATATCTCGAAAACATTTTACAACCCATTTTTTTTTTCTACCCTTAAACTCTTCCTGGATACATTCAGGAATGTATCCAGGTTGTTCTAGGGAAAAATGTATTTTAAGGGAAGAGTTTAAGGGTAGACTATTAATTACATTTTTATTGTGAAATTGAAATAGAAATAAAAAAATATATTAAAAAAACTAAAACGCGACTGCAATAAACGGAACTGAGAAGATGGAAACAAGATGAAAATAAAACGAGTATCCTTTAAATAAATGCAGTCGGAGGCACATAGGATGTAACGAACGCCTTAAAATTTGCCTCCGACTGCATTTATGTATTTTTGGTACATAAAGGATACTCGTTTTTCTTTTCATCTTAAAAATGAGAAAATCTAACAAAACGTTTTGATTTTTCTATTAATCTTGCTGTGCCAAGATTCTACCAAATTGATAGTTCTGTGACGCATAGCTTCACAATTCCAAATCAGGTTCAGGTTAGCGTTGTCTAGCCATTGCATCACAAAAGGGTCATTGTATTTTCCATTTTATCACTATTGGATTCCTGTTGACACCACTGTTAGCCAAGCATCATCTAAATCTTCTGCTGGCACGAAAGCTAACGAAGCATTTATTTTGTTGCGTGAGCCATTTCTGCTGGGATATCCTTTGATATTCCCAAAGTTTTACATCGCTTCGCACAACGAATGCGATACGACGCAATGCCGCTATGCAAACCGCAATCATAGTGCCTGATTGACAAAAACCAAAAGTCCAGGACGAAGAATTGAAACAAGTTTTGATCCTTCCCTCTCATTCGCAAAAGTGCAGAAACAAATTTTGATATTTCCCTCTCATTCGCACTCATACACATCTCTATTGATGAGCGCCTATTTGGTAATTAAGTACAGAACAACGTCGTTTGTTATCTATCACTTATACTGATAAGTGATAGATAACAAACGACGTTGTTGATTAATATTTAATGAATTAAGCATAAATTGCAATGAAAAGATTACGTTTTAACCCCATTGATTCTCTCAAATAATAATAACATTAAACAATACGTACGTAAGCATTGATTCGGCGACTGTACCATTCACGATTTCGGTCAAGACAGAGTCGTACAACTTATAGTGCATCACCCGTAATTACCATAGCAAACGTGGAGATATCGGTAGCAATTTGAAACGGTAATAACGGTACAAACTTTAACGAACCATAATTACAAAGGGTGCACACAGAGTTTCTTAAGTCGGTAGCCGTCTCAACCTTAAAATTGGAAATCCGATTCATCATTTGAACTAATTTAATTTCACAAGCTTTTTGGGACAGCCCTGACGTAATAAAATTTGCGCCGGTCGAAGGGGAAACTTCTTAATTAGCGACGGCCTATAACGAAGGCCTCCACGTGACACCCCGCCGCGCGCCGATCCAACCACTAGATATTTTCAATTCGTAACTAATTCGCAAAGCGATAAACTCGTCCTTAGATAACTTGAGGGGGAAACTAAGCAATTTTCAGTATCATGTATCTCACGCCGAAAGTTCTGGGTAAATATTATCGGAGTGAAGGCTAAACGGAATGAAATAGACAGAATTTAAATTGGAAAGTATGTTTATTTTGACCTTATGAAAGTTCCCTAATGGAAAATGTGTTCGTATTAACTTTGAATTTCCCCAGTAATACATCAAATCTCGGTTAAATGTTACGACTATTCGCGGGAAATGAAAATATATAATTTCCTGCACATCTGTAGGAGCCCGTTCGTCGATTCAGCGCTTTCGTGGAGAGTGAACACGGCGCACGAACGGGACGATGGACGGTGGTGGTGGACATAGGCACACGGGCACACGGGGACACGGGCACACGGGTACACCGCACTAATCGAATGACCGACACGTTCCGTCCCCACTCAAGCAAATTACAGCTGTAACAGCTAGAATAGGTGTCCGACACAGATTGTCGGGTTACAGCTGACCTACAATTTTCCAAGTGTTTTATAAAATTGACTTTTCTTCTCAATTCTTATTACGAACCCCTGCAAACACAGCGGTTTCTTTGCGTTCTTTCTTAAAATTACTTAGCTTTGTATTCAAAGGTTCTGGAACATAACGCAAAAACTTGAAGGGAATGTTATCAAAGGAAACGGTTTGGTTTTGTATAAAAGGAATATTTCGTTTATTTCAGTTTCGTTTTTGTTTGTGTAGTCAATATTATATTGTATTTATGAAAACAATAAAATGCTCAAATAAGATGTTTTGAATTACTTTAAAATATCAATTAGGTACTTTCTAGGTAGGAATCTACTATGATGTTTTTATTTTCTTTGTGTATCACACTAATATTATAAAGGTGAAGGTTTGTGAGTGTGTTTGTTACTTCTTCACGCTCAAACGGCTGGACCAATTTTGATAAAATTTAGATTAACATATATGCTACTTTTTATCCCGATATTCCTACGGGATTGAGACTTACGCGGGTGAAACCGCGGGGCGCAGCTAGTTTAAAATATATTTCATTTTAACGACCATGCTGGTGTTATTTACATTCGCGAAAAACAAAATACTTCAGTTGAATAAACGCAAAAGTCATCAAAATTCCACTTTGTTTTGTGTACAATTTCGAGAAAGTGCACAAACACTTTACAAAAGCTATTTATCGTGAGTCTACGTTAAATATTTAAAGCATCAGTTAATAATGAACATTTAAAAGTCAACGAACGCGAATTTTGAATTTCGAACTGTATAAATGATTTATTACCCGCAAGCTTTTCATATTTGAAAACTAAAAAGTTCATTATTAAAAAACTTCGGTGGCCTGTCGATGTCGTTATTTCTGCAAGTCGCCCCTGAGTTTACGTAATACGTTTAGAGAAAATTTTCTCATAAGTTTAGGTACCCGTTCCTTTATTTTCATCTCTTTCTGACATTGTACTGGGAGTTTTTAAAGTACCAATTTTACGTGTGACTGTTTTATTATGAGCGCTTTAGCACTACGTCTGTTCGGGGACCAGTCGCGAATTGGCCCCGAAATACATAAGTATGTGGTACCTGGTAGGTAATATATACATAAGATATCTCTTTGACAATTAATTCAATCTGAATTCAACTTATCAAGTCACTGTTATCACCGTATAGAGTTTTCTGAAACTGTTTTCTCGGATTCTGCAGGACACTTGTTAGTATCTCTAAACGACAATGAAATTTAAGGAATTTGTTATTACATTTTTTCTTTTTCTTCACTTCATCATCATCATTTCAGCCGAAAGATGTCCACTGCTGGACATAGACCTCCCCCATGCTTCGCCACTTCGACCGGTTCTGTGCTTCTCGCAACCAATCAAATCATTTAATTTAATTGTACCGACTACATTGTAATAATCTATGTTTTTTTTAATGTATTGTATTGTGTTTTTTATAAGTTTTGACTAAAATGTTATGTATGTACTAATTAATGTAACTCAACAGCAAACCAACATTATGTTTTGCAGTGCCCTGACACATCGTTTCCAAAGCAAAGCCGACAGTAATTTATTGTAAAATATGTGATGTGCATGAGAGCTAATAAATAAATAATTTGATGTATTGCCAGGCGTAGACGTGTATCTAAACCTCTACGCCTGGCAACCAAGCAAAATCTTACCTTTCCTGGAATTTCCTCATAGGGTAAAAAAGCGTGACCTTTACAATTATTATTTAGTTAGCGAAAAAGCCCACCTGTTCACAACAGGAATGCGGGCCTTTCCCTGAAGGCATTATATAACATTGCCAAGAGCCTTTGCAATTATAATTGCCTGTTTTGGGGGTATTTGCTTTCAAATACTCGGACCTTAGACCTGTTTCATTTTGTGGTTTAATTTATTCATTAACGGTTTAATTAGGTACGGAAAAGCTTTGTTAGGACGAATATTGGTCTTAGTAAGAGTACGTACTTCATTTCATCTCTCAAAACAGTTGTTATATTTGGGTTATTAATAATTTCTTGAGTATGTAAAATATAGTACCTTGTATTTTTTTTTTTTGTATTGGATTGGATTGTAAAAGGACGAATAATTAATGTGTAATCCTGTGTTTAATCCTCAAAAATATATATGTTATAAATAATAAGTATTATTGATAGTAGGAGTTGGTAGACAGCTCGTGATCACGTAGGTAAATCCTATGTGAAAGTGAGTTTGTTTGTTTGTTATGCTTTAACGCAAAAACTGCTGAACGGATTTGGATGAGATTTATTTCACGCGGCTTCACCCGCACAAGTCTCGATTCCGTGGGAATATCGGGATAAAAAGTATACTACATTATGTTCCAATCCAGGTCATGGACTACCCATTTACCAAATTTCATCCAACCCGCTTAGCCGTTTTAGCGTGAAAGCGTAACAAACAAACAAACTGACTTTCGCATTTATAATATTAGTTAGGATAAGTAATGACGTCAATATTGAGCAGTAATGAGGTAATGTCGGCCAAATAAATAGCAGCTGTTACATGAAAAATACTGATAATCACCCTCATCTACTTGGATTTGGAACAGATCGATCTCAGGATAATTGGGAAAAGTCTCTGTTAACTTTGCAGTGGACACTTGTAATTAATGAATTATAATAATAACTAGCTGGGCCCCGCGGTTTCACTCGCATTAGTTTCGATCCCGTGGGAATATCGGGATAAAAAGTACCCTATATGTTAATCCAGGGTGTCAGCTACCTCCATACAAAATTTATGAAAATTGGTCCAGCCGTTTGAGCGTGAAGAAGTAACAAACATGCATACACACACACACACTCACAACTTTCGCCTTTATAATATTAGTGTGATAATAAATTATTTATTTTCTAAAAGTAATGCACAAAGTAGGTATGCGCAGCATTTACAGCGTAGGACTTACAAGTGCACAGAGATAAGATCAATGACCCCTATGCTAGGTGAACCGCCGTCTTGAACACCAATCTACTACCCAATTTAAAAAGCGGTTTTTTTTTCCAACTAGTTGGTTTTCTATATAACCAAATAAACAGGATGTCACCCATAGTTAACCTCACTAGAACTATGTGTAAAAAGAAAGTTACTGCAGCCTTACTTCAACAACTAAATTATGAGGATACTGAAAACTTACTTACCTCTATGGTGTAACATCGCAGCTATAGCAATAACCTTACAAAGTAAAAACCTATTAACATCATCTTTCTCAAGTTTGCACATAATAAAATATAACACTATCATTCAGTCACGCACGCCCGAAAAAAAGCGCCTAACATACACACACACACACAAATACCTAATTAACAAAAGTTTAGCTTAATTGAAAAGTTTAAAATTTCCACTCGAGCCACCAATCTTTTTATAGTGTTGTTTTCTTTTAGGTTGTCAATGTACAAGTATATGAAAAAATAAAATGTTTAATTTTGTTAAAAGGGCGGAGACCTGATGATCTGAAATACAGGCCTAGAGCTTAGTTTAGGCACCAGTGTTCCACAATATTAAAATGTTGTCTGACTCTGATACCATGTAATATGTATTTTGTAATATTGTGGTGAGAAAATAAATCTTATCTTATCTTATAAAATGACAATCCATATTCACGAATTCAATAAAGAAGCTGTGGCTAAGTAAAAACAGCCGCACCGGTCGATCGATAAGGTTAAGTTACTCTTGCCGCGGTTGGTCCGTGGATGGGTGACCATCTTTACATACCAAGACCGCCGTACCTTGGAAAGCACGTGAAGCCGTTGATCCCGGCTGTAATTCGTGGATCTTTAACAGTCGTTACGGGTCGTCAGAAGCCCGAAATTCTGACAACCAGTCTTACCAAGGGGTTATATCGTAATACCCATTAACTGGGTTGTGGAGGTCAGATAGGCAGTCGCTCCATGTAAATTACTGGTATTCAGCTGTATCCGTTTAGACTGGAAGCTGACCCCAACATAGTTGGGGAAAGGCTAGACTAGGATGATGATTCACGAATTATTTATTATTTTCTTTACTCCAATATTCCTTCGGCACATTGTTTCGAGCGTACATTATTACCGTCTGAGTCGTGACGTCACTCACACGATCACTATCTGCGTAGCTCTCTCGTTAACGCTAGAACAGCCCTCACTCCGACGTGACACTGTATTTATATTAATATCGGATCTAAGATTATTACATATCACGAGAAATAATGGTTGATTTGGCAAGACAAGTAGCCTTTGTAGTACATGGAATGAGAAAATAAAGACAAAATAATGTGACTCTCTTGAAAGCTATGATTTTCTCGAAACATTACCTAAGTACAGATTCTTCGAATATTTGGTTGATTTCTGTTTTCGTCTTGATTAGCCCCGAACAAAGCTTTGGTTTCAGATATCGCAGGTAACAATGTTGTAATATTTAGACAGGTAATCAAGATAATGCCGAGTTAGGTTTATTCTTTTTGACAGTTGCTTATTTCGATGATATACAGATATAGGTACCTACCTACGTCTCCCTAGGAAGAAACGTAAAGTCAGGGAAATTAATTGTAAAGCAACTAAATTGTCCGTTTTAAATTCAAATCATAGCTATCATTCTTTGACAGATGTATGAAATGGGAATAACACGGCAAATTGACGTAGGGTATCAATTTTCTTAACAATAAATTCCTCTGACTGTACTAGACTCAAGTACGATGGGAGAAACATAGTCTTCACTATCTCGCTTGGCCACGTTAATGGAAAAGAAACCTTAATAATTATCTAATTAGGAATGCATAAGTACGTCTATGTAAGAGTCGATTGTCCACCAGCGGTCGGTGACGGACTGAATACATACCATGTGGATTACTAAGGGTGAATTTCACAAATAAAACTAATATACATCTGAACCGCGTTCAAGAGTCAGTGTCATCATTGTTGTGAAATATTAACACTGACAGCTGTTTAACGCTGCCCTAAGATGTATTGCTACGACTACGGAAATTAATCTTCCGATTAAGTTGGTAGATCGTCACAATATCCGCGGTCTGGCCGGAACTTTCATATGTGAAATTTTAAAAGTGAACGCGATCAGCACATTTAAACCGCATTAAAAAGCTGTCAGTATCGAATCATCATTGCTATGCAATATTGGTACTGACAGGTCTAAAAGAAAATAAAGAAAGAATAAAGTTCATTTGGGCACAGTTAGTGAAACACAAAATACAAATAAGAAAATAAAACAGCGAAAATAATTATTTAATAAATAGCGGCTGCGCCAAAAAGATTCATTTCAGCATTAATGCCAGACAGGTACTATCTGACGCTGGTTCTTGAACGCGGTTTATGTTTGCTGATCGCGTTCATGCAGCTTCATTGGTGCAATTCGCCCTAAAATGTATTGCTACGACTACGGAAATGAATCTTCCGACTAGGTATGTTGGTAAAACCTTACAATATCCGCGATCGTCGGTATTGTTCAAGTCGCCTATACGTGCATAGCCGTCGACTCTCCATGTAATAAATCAACACCACAGTTTTCAAGTAAACAATTGGATAATATTGACACCGTTCAAGGGTTCCGTCTCTCAAAAGGAATAAACGGAACCGGAACGGATCTCTCGTGTGTCTGTCTGTCTGTCCGTCTGTCACAGCCGATTTGCTCCGAGTTTACTAGACCGATTAAGTTGAAATTTGGAACACGCAGAAATTCATATATTATTTATATGAATTTTGAATATGAATTTGGTCACTTTGGGGGGGGGGGGGCAAATTAGAATATTTAAATAAAAGTTTTGCAAACCGAGTGACATGATTATCAAATGAAAGGACTTTTTGTGAGGGACTTTAATTTTTAGTAGGAGTTTATTTAATAATTTTAAAATTATTAGTTTTAAAGTATTTAAGAAAATAGATTAAAATACACCGTTCCTTATCTCAAAGTCAAAGTCAAATTATTTATTTCAAATAGGCACATGAGAGGCATTTTTGAACGTCAAATTAAAAAAAAAATTGAATTGATTCTAGTTTCCCCTTCCAAAAGGTAGTTTCGTATGGCTAAGAATGGGTAAGAAACTCCACCGTTACTCTTTTAAAAATGTTTTACAATATTTTGTTTGAGTACATTAATTATATCTATGATTATTATGTGAAGACGATGCACCTAGAATAAAATTACTATACCATAATAGGTAAAAAGAATTAAAAACTAATCAATGAAAAATAACTTAATTATGAGAATTTATCTCATAATTAAGTTATTTTTCATTGATTAGTTTTTAACTCTTTTACATGGTGCTCACATATTTACAAACATCGTGAAAGTATGTTTTTGTAAAAAAAATAAAATAATAAGTCAGTGTGTGAGTATAGGTAATCACAGAATCATTTCAGCCGAAAGATGTCCACTGCTGGACATAGGCCTCCCCCAAAGGGGGGGGTTGCCATAATCGCCACGCTTGGCAGGCGGGTTGGCGATCGCAGTATGGTGTTAAAATGCATAGAGAACGCTGCTGCCCATTCTCTAGTAAGTCCCTTAGTCGCTTTTTACGACACCCACGGGAAGAAATGGGATGGTGCTATTCTTTACGTCCGGCACCACACGGACAAATCACATAATGTAAAATCAATATAATAAACATAGCAAATTATACAATTAAAATATCAACCAGTATGATTTTGTCTAGACTCTAGATTGTCCTATGGAGCTGGACCAGGATGTTTCCAAGCATTCCTATCCTGGATATAATCCTCTAACTTGTAATATGCTTGTTTACAAAGTGTACTTTTAATATATGTTTTAAATTTTCTCTCATTTAATTGCAATATATCACAAGGTATTTTGTTGTAACACAGTACCCCATAAAAGATGTTTGTACTTTAGATAATCTGAAAAATGGTTGACCAATTTATCTTTATTTCTAGTATTAAAATTATGTATATCGCTTATCTTATTAAAAATATGTAGAATTTTCCTTACATACATAAAATTTTCATAAATGAATTGGCAAGGTACCGTCATTGGGCACGCCACAATTGTGGCGCAAAATCCCCTCTTTGAGGAGTGGCTAGAGAGGCGCCACGGCGTCCTCACCTTCCGCCTGACGCAGGTCCTCACCGGACACGGTTGTTTCGGGAGCTTCCTGTTCAGGATAAAGCGGGAGGAAACGCCCGGGTGTCACCACTGTGTGGATCGCCCGGAGAACACGGTGGAGCATACGGTGGAGGTCTGCCCAGCTTGGGCGGAGCACCGCCGTGTCCACGGAGGTCACGGAGGCGATCGGCGCGCGGCGGCGGCGATCTCTCGCGTCCGGCCCTGGTTCAGGCCATGGTTCGGATCGAGAGTGCATGGGAGGCCGTCACCTCCTTCTGCGAAGCAGTAATGCTCGCGAAGGAGGAGGCGGCACGCGAGAGGGAAAGGCAAAATCCACGCCCTCTCGTCCCTAGTCGCCGCAGGAGACGCCCCGGGCGTCGGGAGTCGCAAGCCGATTTCCGGCCACCGCTGGCGCGGGCCTGCGGGTGGTGAGCGATGGGTAGCTCGCCGTCCGATAAGGACCAGGCCCGGGTCGACGGCGCGTTGTGTTTCACGCGCGCCTCAAAGAGATGTCAGCACCAACTGACGGGGTCCGGTAGGACCAATGCCTGCCAGGGTTGCGAGTTTGTCCGAAAGGGATATCGTGGCCCTGGCACACAGGCAACGGAAGGAACACGGGTGGGTTTTAGTCAGTAAAAGTCTGACACGCCCTCCCGCTCCGCCCAGAGCGGGAGAAGTTATTTGATAATATCCCAACCAAAAAAATAAAAAAAATAAAAGGTACCGTGATAATATTAATCTTTTTAAATAGTTCCCTAAGAGATTCGCGGCGACGTAGATTATAAATTGCTCTGACAGCTCTCTTTTGCAAAATAAAGATGGACTCAATGTCAAGAGCCCGACCGCACAGTAAAATGCCATACGACATAATGCTGTGGAAGTAGCTAAAATAAACCAAACGCGTGGTTTCTATATCTGTTAGCTGTCTTATCTTTCTAACAGTATAAGCTACCGAGCTTAGCCACCCCGCAAGAGAGGTTATATGTGGTTCCCATTGCAGTTTCTTGTCTAGAGTGATTCCTAGGAAAACCGTTTCATGAATAAATTCCAGTTTTTCACCGTTCAATATGATATCACATTCGGTACTTCTAATATTAGGTAATTTAAATCTAATACATTTGGTTTTTTATTTTATTTAGTACCAAATTATTTACCGTAAACCAATCTTGGACCTGAAGAATAGAGTTATTCACATCGTCAAGATTTTGAGATCATCGGTCTATTTTAAAGATCAATGATGTGTCATCAGCAAATAACACCATCTTCGGTTAATTTTGAAGTAATTGGGGTAAATCATTAATGTAAACTAAAAAGAGGAATAGACCCAATATCGAACCTTGAGGAACGCCCATTGCCATTTCAGACCCTAATGAGTTAACGCCGTTTACTTGAACTTTAATCTTTCTATCTTTTAGGTATGATCTTAGGAAATCAAGAGCTGCATTCCTAATCAAACAGTGCTCTAATTTCGGCAAAAGTATCTCATGGTTCACGAAATCGAACGCTTTAGAGAGGTCGCAAAAGATTCCAATGGCATTTTTAACACCTGGGAGGAAGCACACCTCCCAGGTGTTAAAAATGTTCTTTATTGAAGTGACGTAACATTTGATTGAGCATCAACTTTTTAACACCTTACTGAGAACTGGCAGAATTGACATAGGCCTATAATTGTTGGGTTTTGGTTGGGTCTCCGAAACTCAATCAATCTCCCTAGCCTTTTCCCAACTATGTTGGGGTCAGCTTCCATTCTAACCGGATGCAGCTGAATACCAGTATTAAACATGGAGCGACTACCTATCTGACCTCCACAACCCAGTAACTGGGTAATACGATACGAGTACCCTTTGGTAAGGCTGGTTGTCAGACTTTCGGGCTTCTGACGACTCGTAACGACTGTCAAAGTCCACGAATGACAGCCGGGACCGACGGCTGAACGTGTTATCCGAGGCACGGACGAGTCTCGGTATGTAAAGGTCACCCATCCACGGAACAACCCCGGCAAGCGTAGCTTAACCTAATGGATCGACCCGTGTGGTTGTTATTACTTACCCACAAGCCCCTCCTCGAGTTTTTAAGTAAACGATTAGAAAATATAACAACTTTTTTAATAAATATTCCAGGTATCAAAGCCTGTATAAACAGTATATCTGCAAAAAACACTTAAAAGAAAATATCATTTAATTTCTATTTTTATTTATGTTCATAAAATAATATTGGCTGTATTATTTTACTTAACATTATTAAAATATTTAGAATATCTAGAAACGGTAATGGTATAAAAATATTTGATTTTCGATATCAATTTTCATAAAGAAAATTCATGAATGTTTGAATAAATTCAATTCATTTTGAACGAAGTTAATAATGCTGCCTAAACATATTTAGATACCTCTAATGTATTTTTTATGAAAATATAATATTAGGTAGTCATGTTGAACCAGTAGGTATACATACAGTATAGGTACAGTTAACCGCGTATCAATGGTTACAATTTGACATTGACGGCGCCTTTATGTCGTAGTAGTAAAAGCGCCGTAGAAGTGTACCGTACGGTGCTGGACATAAAGAATAGCACCATCCTATGTCTTCCCGTGGGTGTCGTAGAAGGCGACAATGGTCTTACTAGAGAATGGGCAGCAGCGTTCTCTATGCATTTTAACACCATACTGCGATCGCCAAGCCGCCTGTCAAGCGTGGCGATTATGGCAAACCTTTGGGGGAGGCCTATGTCCAGCAATGGACGTCTTTCGGCTGTTATGATGATGAATGATGAGTAAGAGCGCCAGCGCCTTTATGTTGATTTTCTTAGTGCAAGTGTTATCAGTTATCACCTTATCACTGATGTGCGGTTGACTGGTACAGGTCGAGCTTAACGGATTTAGACAGGATTGGCCAGCATCTCCAGCACAAGATCGAGATGAATGTTTAAAAACCGGCCAAGTGCGTGTCGGACCACGAACAATGAAGGAATCCGTAGTTGGGATGAATTTATCCCAAAAACAAACTTAATATTGTAGTTGAAAAACATGCTCTCCCGTACATCGACCTAGATTAGATCACGGTCAATCGTCCAACTTCAAATGAAAGATTGTAAAAGAAAAAAAAATATATACCTATACGATAAAACAACAAATTAACGATTTTCGGACTTTTTCTTTTACTTGTGCTGCGAGACGTTCGCTTCTTGCCAAATTTTATGACTGAGCGATTTAGGTCAACGGGAAGTACCCTATCGAAACCACAGTAGTTCAATTCAACTGGCTCGCGTCATGTTCCGCTACTCTCATCCGATTCGATTAGCGGAACATGACGCGAGTCAGTTGGATTGAACTACTGCGATTTCGCTGCTATGGTTTCGTGGCGGAGCGGAGGTGTGATGCCGGCGTAAAGGTTTTAATTTATTTGCGAGTATCAAAATATGCCGCATAAATTGCCGTATTTTTATTTTTTATTGCGTTGATTTAGAAGCTTGATTTTTTAGAGCTCCAAGGTACCGTAGACTTATTTATTTGATATTAATTTCAACTTGATACCTCCACGCGTTCCTGAGAAAAAGGGTCTTGACAGACTGACAGCCAGACAGACGGACAACGAAGTGAGTGGATAAGAATTCTGTTATTTCGTTTTACGGTACGGAAACCTAAAAAAAGTAAAGCTTTTGTCCTGTATTGTGAAACAATAGCTTGAAAATTAAATAAACAAAAGACAATCACAGATATAAAACTCATGTTTAATAAACAGAATGACGTACGAATAAAACAAAATCCAATCTAGGGTCACAGTTGCAGTTATAAAAGACTCTAATCTAATCCTATTTCCGATACTCAATTTCGTTAGTCGCACAGTCGAGTTCAATCGTGAACTAAAGTGCTTTCTCGCCAGCTAAACTATTAATTTTACTTCAAACTAACGTCCACCGTCCATTGCACTGAAGCTGGTATGTAGATAAATGTACAGTTCAATTATGTAAAGTTTTTGTGTAGGAAAAAAACATTCAGATATTTCCATCCAGAATTTTGTTTGTTTGTAATCCGTAGTACTAACTTAAGAAAGTTTATGGCACCTTTTTACGAATACTGCTTAGAATGTTAATCCCTCGAAGGGGTAGTATAGGTACACCCAAACTCCAGTTATGTTTGAGTCCCACGTAATAGGGGCCAGCATAATTGACACAATAAATAAACCGGACTGCAACTAAGAAATTCTAACGCTTTGCGTGACCCGAGTATCGAACCCAGAACCTCAAGTTCAATAATATTTTAGACCAACGACAGAGTCAGGTTTCGAGCATCCTATTCAACGATAGCAATGAATTTTACACTTTGAAAAGTATGACCATGTTACAATGTGAAAAATACTCTTATTTTTGATGTGAAACATCTATAGGCGCACGTAAAACTGATTGCTTGCGGGGCGACGGATGCCGCGTGGCGATCGGTCATTATACACTTATTACAGTCTATATGTAGTAGTTTGTAAATGTGTGTAGTGCGATGTTTCACGTCTACCAGTCGTCCCGTGACGGCTGATCTTTTTTTATTTTTATTATGGTTCAATTTTACAGCTGCTTTGTCGGATATTGTAACAAAAACACATGTGGCCGGTCTGAACGTAGGCTTTCCGAACTTCCGCGCATGGTCTCTCACTCAAACTCGCCTCACGTCACCATTTGGTTCCTAAAAAATGTTATTGCATAGCCTCCTGCGCAAAGTTCAGACCGGTCATAATTCATTAGCCGCATTGTAATGTAGCTACCAAAAACAGGGACAACCTGAGATTAATTTAGGAAGTCAGATTACATGAGTGAATATAAGATACCTACAGCAGCAGCACTGCACTGTGGTGCAGTTTAAAAGAAGATGTAGTGACAAAAATTTAAAAGAGTATGCTTAGATGCTTTGGTCATGTTGAGAGGATACGTGAAAGGCGACTAACAAAAGGTATTTACAAAACAGAGGTGAGTGGAAACGCCGGGAGGGGGACATATAGTGATCTAATTGGTGATGTTCTTTAGAAAGGTCAGGTGCGTAGTACTCACAACCGGCAGGCGTGTATGACCAGATGTATGTACGTAGGCGAAGCAAAAGGAGTATGTAAGGAGCGTAGCAGGTGGCGTTCTATATTTTTGCCTACCCCCATGGGAAGAAGGCGTGAGTTTATGTATGTATATAAGATAAATTTTCGAGGTTTTATTCGATCTGCATCGCTTTGGAGAATATGTATTAGGGTTGTAATGAAAATCGTACCTCCGCATCCGTTTTAACGAAGGTCTTATAAAGAAAATCGGCTCCAAAACTACGCGCTGACAGTCTAATGTGGTGGAGATGTACCATGTTTCGAGTACTGAACTGAGATTTCTGAAAAAACTCGATATCTGGAGTCCATTGCCACTCCCAGTACAATCTCCTTGGAGTAAATAAATTAAATTATTTCTTGTTATTAATCATTTTACTCCAATGTTATCCTAATTCTATCTTTTTAATTAATGTTGTCTGATTTTCACAAATTTTATCGTCTAATTTCGGTTAATTTCATCTTTCATCAAGTCTAGTTTTATGTAATTTAACCAAATTTTATAATTGAATGTGTAATTAGAGCAGTAACGGCCTCGACTTACGAGTAGTAAGTAGGTCGTGGGTAGAATAATTTCCACAAGTAAAGCGCCTGTCTGGGTTAGAACCCAGACCGACAGGCGCTTTACTTTGTGGAAGTTATTTCATACCTACTGCTCTCAAAACGGAGAAGGAAAATATCGTGAGGAAACCGCCATCCACCAACCCACACTAGGTTCGTGTGGTGGCTTATGGTCCACTCCCTCTCACTGAAAGAGGAGGCCGGTGTCCCAACAGTGGGAGCATTATAGGCTGATTATGTATGTATGTGTATTGACCGACAAATTGTATGTGTGGTGCAAATAAACTGTTTCCTCCCATGTCACCGCCACCGCCAGGTTCAGCACAGAGAGAGCAACAGTTTGGTGGAGCCGGTTTAATTTAAGAACCACCAACAAATCGCCTAGTAGGTGACAAAGCCACAAAACTGTTTTCTGTGAAATTAATTATTTTGAAGTCCCAACCTTCTAAATGATTACCAAAAGGATTTTTTTTTTTCGTTCTTGAATTAATGTTTTGGAATATATATTTCCTTATCGCACATTATACACACACTTGGCGAATGAGAAATATACCGAAAAAGGTGTAAAATTTTGACCGTTACGACACTTTTTTTTTCGTTGTTCATTTATTTAATTGTGTCTGTTATTGAATACATAACATACTCACAGCAAAAGCAACTTCATTTCAACCGGATGTCCCATGACATCTCTCGACTTCCACATCAGTCTCCGCCTCCGCCTCTGTTAAGATGGCCTCCGTTCCATACCTAGTAAGTATAATATGTATGTAGAGCAGCTCACTTGGCTCAAAAACAAATTGAAATCTGTAAAAGTTCTCGTTCGAGATACTTACTCGTTTTAAGAACATAAAAAGTTTTAGTTTCTAGCTGCATTGGCCTACATAGGTTTTAAGCTCAAGTTTAAAGCTTTTAATAACATAACATCACGCCTTATTTCCTCGAAGGGTTGGCCAGAGGTGTAGGTACCTGTAGTACATCCACAATTCGCCAGTTATGTTTAAGTCCCATGTAATAGGGGGCGAGCCTATTGCCATCAACCGGGCACAAATCCATAGTCCGGGCTGCTAGTGAGAAATTCCAGATAG
Source organism: Tiliacea citrago (assembly GCA_963921375.1). NCBI lineage: Eukaryota > Metazoa > Arthropoda > Insecta > Lepidoptera > Noctuidae > Tiliacea > Tiliacea citrago. The sequence continues at coordinate 17,541,636 of OY992784.1, forward strand.
AAAAAACCGGCCAAATGCGTGTTGGACCATGCACAATGAAAGGTTAGTTAGAGTTAGGATGAATTTATCCCTAAAACAAACTTAACATTGTAGTCCAAAAACATGTTCTCCAATACATCGATATATGACACGGTCAATTTTCCAACTAAAAATGTAAGTTTGTAATCGCAAAAAGTATTTTTTTATGTGATAAAACTACAAATTAACAATTTTTTGACTTTTTCTTTACTTGTGCTGTGAGACCTTGCTTCTTGCCAAATTTAATGATTCTAGGTTAACGAGAAGTACCATATACGTTTTGTTTTATGTGCGAGGTATTCGCAATTTTTTTATGTGATAAAACTACAAATTTACAATTTTCGGACTTTTTCCTTTACTTGTGCTGTAAGACCTTGCTTGTTGCCAAATTTCATGATTCTAGCCAAATTTCATGATTCTAGGTCAACGGGAAGTAAGTTTTGATTTATTTGCGAGTATCAAAATATGACGCAATAATGTCGCTTATATCACTGTTTATATATCATTTTTTTATTGCGTTGACTTAGAAGCTTGATTTTTTTGGAGATTTAAGGGACCATAGACCTATGTATTTGATATTAATTTCAACTTGATACCTCTATGCGTTCTTGAGAAAAAGGGTCTTGGCAGACTGACTGATATACAGGCAGACAGACGAATAACGAAGTGATTCTATAAGGGTTCCGTGTTTTCCTTTTGAGGTACGGAACCCTTAATACCCAATATCACTTTACCCGACCCGGGAATCGAACCCAGGACCTCATGCTCAGCAGTACGTTTGTGAACACTAGACCAACGAGGCAGTCAAGTTTAATACTTTTCGATAAATTGATTGCGTGCAGGAAAAACTTTATTAATCACAGGTCGAAGGAGTGGACATAAGTATGCTGCACGAAAGCTTGTTAATATTTTTGCTATCAGGTTCTGCTCGGTAAATTGCATGCTGCACTATGGATGATATAGGTTCTCGCATATATCCAAAATGTTGGAAGATAATTGACACAAAACAGATTTATTTATAAGTAGAACACAACATTATTATAAATCTTATACGGATACGCAGCCATTATTCATGCTCCTTTTCGCTGCTTTCAGCATATCGCATACTCGCTTTGACGTTATTCATTGATGGCGTAGCTGTCAGCGTGACGTCACACTTCCTCAGCACACCAGCTAAAGAAAATAATATCGTTAAATAAAATTGCGTGCAAACATTTTCTTCCCGGCACCCTCGCCGACGGGAACTTTCGATTGAACGCCCGCCGGCCCGAATATCGAGGGAACTTGTCAAAAGAAAGTTAGGAACCGACAAGAAAACTTTGAAATTTCATAAAGTCTGCAGTGTAAACGGTTTCGTCGGTACGCATGTGTTTTAAGCACACGATTATAATATACCACGCGTTATTACTTTGTTGACACACCATTCCTCTGCTTTTATGTTTCTGTATGAGCAACACAAAAGTTTTGTGTAAGAATTCTTGACATATTTCATAAGAATGTTCGCAGTATGTCGCGAATGTTAGAATTTCTACATTATGAATCTTGGCTGGCTTCAGCTGTTAAGTTTTGGTTTTTTTCTGTTAATAACCTATGTTTTTCCCTCGACAGCAATGGTAGGGTGCAATAAATTATTATAAGGTCAGCATTTGATTATAAAAAAAACAATCTGCCTAGCCTTTTCCCAACTGTGATGGGGTCGGCTTCCTGTCTACCCGGATGCAGCTGAATACCAGTATTTTATATGGCGCGACTGCCTATCTGACCTCCACAACCCAGTAACTGGGTAATACGATAAAGTCAAAGTCAAACCATTTATTTCAAATAGGCACATAAGAGGCACTTTTTAACGTCAAAATTTACAAAAAAAATAGAATTGATTCTAGTTGCCCCTTCCAAAAGGTAGTTTCGTATGGAGAAGAATGGGCTAGAAACTCCACCGGTACTCTTTTAAAAATGTTTTACAATATTTTGTTTGAGTACATTAATTATATGATTATATGTGAAGACGATGCACCTAGAATAAAATTACTATACCATAATAGGTAAAACGAATTAAAAACTAAGCAATGAAAAATAACTTAATTATTAGATAGATACATGGTGTTCACATATTAACAAACATCGTAAAAGTATGTTTTTCTAAAAAAAATAAGTCAGTGTGTGAGTATAGGTTACCCCTTGGTAAGACTGGTTGTCAGACTTTCGGGTTTCTGACGACTGTAAAAGATCCATGACTAATCGAACTGAGACTAAACAAAAAGAGAATAACAGCTGGGACCAACGCGCGGCTTAATGTGCTTTCCGAGCATTTAATTATAATCGAACTTAATTAAATAACCAGTGGCACCAATTTTATGGCTTTTACTTTCCCTCTCCAATATGCGAATTATAGATTTATGTTTCCCCTCAGGGCCTCAAGTCTGCTATTACAATAGTGTCAGAATGGTCGATCATTTGTTTCATAATTGTTAATTTTGACAAGTTTGGTAATCTACTATTATAATGGCGTCATTATGACTTTCCAATGGTCGGCCACTGACACTACATTGAAAGAAATTGCATATATTGATAATCTCGTAAATAATGACAAATGAATGACATTTCTACTAATGGGTTTTATAATAATGGCAATACGACAATGTCATTATAATAACACAATTATATTACGAGAACATTGACCGACCAATGATCGACCATTATGAATTTACCAGATTACGAACTTTTAGCAAAATGACAATGGCATGACAATGGGATCGTGTGTGCTGGAATGACTGAATTTATAAAAATAGCAGACTTGGGCCCCAGGTCAATCGATGATGAAATCTTTTTTCTTTCAAAATCAAACAATTTGTGGATCACTCTAAACTTACAGAACGTGTGTTTCTCTCATAACCCTCGCAATGAGCGCACAAAAACAACAACATTTTTTTTAAGTATGCTTAGATGGTTTGGTCATGTTGAGAGGATGAATGGAAGGCGACTAACAAAAGTTATTCAGTGGAAACGCCCTGAGGAGACGCCCTAGAAGGACATATTATGGTGAACTTATTGGTGATGTTCTTCAGAAAGGTCAGGTGCGTAGTACGATCAGAGGTATGATGAACGTAAACGAATCAAAAGGAGTAAGTAAGGATCATAGCAATTGTATGTAAACACACAATATCGACCACTTTCACCTTGGAAGTATTTAATTAAATCCGTATTTAATTAAGTACCTATCGATCCAATCTCCTAAATTATGAGCCGAATTAGGTACGATTCTAACTAGTTAGCTTTAATGAAAATCAATTACCAATAGATACGCACAAGTATTTTCATCGCTACTTAGCAACAAATATCGTGGCAGCGAATTCACTTGAGCCATCGAATTTCTATTACCTACACAAAGGATAAGGATATAAAACGAAATAATTTTAAGGATTTGTTTGTGTGACAACACTAATACTAGTAGTACTAAGTTTGTGAGTATTTGCTATGGCTAATACCTTATTTAAATGCATTTTATTTTTTAATTTACGTACTTTCATGAACGCTTCTAAAAACTGCCATGCTTCTTTTAGTAGAGGGGCGTGAATTTATACTTAGACGATCATAAACTGGTAACTGGTATATAATTTTGAAGTTTCTGTTCATGCGATCGATTCGATAATACCGTAGTACTGGGGGTCTACTCCGAAGCGTTAATCCGAAGTATCGGCCGTTTTATAACTTCCATAATTTCCTTTTTTGGCTTTGAATCCTTAACCGACTTAAAGTCATATTTTTGACTTTGGCTTATCTCTTTATCGTTTTTTTTTTCGCCGTAGTCACCCATAGTTAGCCGTCGTCAAGCAACGGCCGAACATTCGGCCGATAATACGGATTTATGTTCGGAGTAGACCCTCTGTACTACGGTATTAACGAATCGAATAAGAAGCATGGCAGTTTTTAGAAGCGTTCATGAAAGTACGTAAATTAAAAAATTAAATGCAGTAAATAAGGTATTACATTTTAGTTTAAAGTCCTGACAGGAGTCAAGACTTCAAACTAAAATGTAGCTCAGGAGAGCTAGGTGGTACCGGTGTCTTCACCTGTTTTTTGAACAATAACTATATGGGCAATAAAATTAAAATATCGTAAAATTAAAGGAGTTTAGTGCATGCATGGTCTTCAGTGGTTTGTGTGCGCGTGACTGGGTTAGGTGTGTAAGGGTGTTTGTTAGGGTGTGTGTGTGTGTATGAGTGACTGTGCTTGGTGGGTGAACTAGGGGTTATATCTGAGAGTTTGTTTGCCTACATTACGAATTATCTATCACGAGTATTGTTCTTTAAGTAAGTTTTCCGTCTGTGGGTAATCCAGTGTTTGAAGCCATCTGTTTAGTATTTATGGAACAGTTACAGGGCTTGACTTTGTATGCATTAGCTTTTATTTATTAAACTGCACAAAGAAAAAAGATAAAACAAAGGTTTTATTAAGGCGCTGACAACAGGTAAACCGCGGTCACTGTCAGACTGCATACAAAAGAAAGAGAAGCGCGATGACACAACGCTTGTAATTTATTGCAAAATAGAAGTCCAAGTGCGACACCCAGATTACATGGAGTCCTGCCATTCTTCTTTATACACCGTGGCATTTTAATCGTCTTACAACGGCAGCCCACTTCATGTATCCAATGAATACTAATCATTCATGAAAGTAAAAAAAATATTTATTAACATTTGAATAATTCTTCAAATTCAAATCTTTTATATGGAACCCATTATAGCCAAAATTGTGAACCATAAGTATATTAAAAATTGGATACTGTTTTACAATGGACATTTTAGAGTATTTAGTTAATTGTTATCAAAATTAATACCTTCATCGCTTTTGGTATTTAATGTAGATAAAATTTGTCTTTTACACTAAGTAATTTGGACGAATAGTTTAAAAGTCACCACGATAAGAATGACCTGAGCGGGCGAAGCCGCTGCCAAAAGCTAGTTAATTTTGTAATAATATGTAGGCAACTACAAAAGAGCATTTTTAATGCACCGACTGTTTTGTGAACTAATTTATGTAGGTACCAAGATCACTTTTTTGCAATAATTGCTGTACAGCTGCTCCACAACATACCTCAGTGGCTCGGTACCTAGAGCACAAACTGTTTTATAACTAGAGTTGTTAGGGAGCCAGTTAAAAGTTAGGCACAGGAACTCATGCAGTCATCGCTTGTTAGCATCACTAAGTTTTAACTTAACGAACACAGGATTAGTTGCTGAATATCCCTGGATTAAAAGTTTAAAAAGGTTAGCCGATGGCTTGCATAAAATGGATTTATTTTAATTTTTACGTAGGTTAGTACCGTGTGGTGCCGGACGTAAAGAATAGCACCAACCTATTTCTTCCCGTGGGTGTCGTCAAAGGCGACAAAGGGACTTACTAGAGAATGGGCAGCAGCGTTCTCTATGCATTTTAACACCATACTGCGATCGTCAACCCGTCCAAGCGTGGCGATTATGGACCTTTGGGGAGGCCTATGTCCAGCAGTGGACGTCTTTTGGCTGAAATGATGATGGTGATGATGATGAGCAGTGATCGGAAAAGGTGAGCTAAAATACCAAAAATTCGAAAAAGAACAGTGACAAAGTAGAGACTTCCTTTCGACAGTTTTTTTTTCGGAATATTTATTATTTTATATATTGAATTTATGTTGGCTTTTAGGGTTCCGTACCCAAAGGGTAAAACGGGAAGCCTATTACTAAGGCTCCGCCGTCTGTCTGTCTGTCTGTCCGTCTGTCACCAGGCTGTATCTCATGATCCGTGATAGCTAGACAGTTGAAATTTGATGATGTCACAGATGATGTATTTCTGTTGCCGCTATAGCAACAAATACTAAAAACCAGAATAATATAAATATTTAAGGAGGCTCCCATACAACAAACGTGATTTTTTTGGTCGTTTTTGCTCGATATTGATAACGGTAACAGGTGTAGACACTTAAAATATTCACAGAATATTTAGTTATATATTCACTTTAAAAATCAATAATTAAATTAAAATAAAACAAATATTTAAGGGGGGCTCCCATACAACAAACGTGATTTTTTTTGCCGTTTTTATAGATAATGGTACGGAACCCTTCGTGCGCGAGTCTGGTCATATTTCATGGGGTACTGTTTAAAATGTTATAATAAAATTCCTCCCCACATACTTCAACTGAATGAGACGAAATTCAAATCTTGTATAAAACGCACACTATGCAAGCAGGCATATTATAGGCTGGGGGATTACATCGCTGATAGAAATGCTTGGCTCAATGCTGGTCCTGCTCCACAACGTCAACTAATTGATTAACATTTGAAAATACTGTTGGAGCTGCTGAAGATTGTAAGACTATCTTTTCATTGTATAAACTCAATCACCTTTGTATTATATAATTGCATAACACAGGTGTGAGTACTATGTACAATAGAGCTACCATTTACCGGGTAATATGTCTTTCATTGACTTGAATATGTTCTGGCAGCTGAGAGTATGTCATGCTCACTCAGATGTCTCGCTGATGGTGGCGTGTGTGTTGGATCATTTAGCTCCCTTCAAAATGGTTGAGCTGAATGGTGCTGATCCATGCGTCATGTTCGTGAACGGGTGCTGTCAGTTGGGACTGGTCATCTCTTAGCTGCCACGGCTTATTTTTTAATTATTTTAGTTTTTAATTGTTTTTTTTTTATCACGGACGCTTCTGACGTTTTGCATCGTTCTCACATGTATATTTTCAATAAGAATGATGTAACCAATACTTTGTATCAAATATTTTATTTTAAAAGAGTGTCTGTGGAGTTTCTTGCCCGTTCTTCTCCATAGGAACCTACTATTTGGAATGGGCAACTAGCTTCATATTTGTAACTGACCGACTTGTTGACAATTCAAAAGTGCCTGTAAATGGTTTAATTGAAATAAATGCTTTGAGTTTTGAGTTTTTTTTTTTTGAGTTTTTTACCCTTTGGGTACGGAACCCTAAAAAGGAAATTTTGGAAGTTATAAAACGGCCTGACATTCGGCCAATATTTCGGATTGACGCTTTGGAGTAGACCCCCAGTATTTTATATGGCGCGACTGTCTGTCTGACCTCCACAACCCAGTTACTGGGTAACAAAAAGGGACCCCACCAAATTAAAAAAACAATTTTGTAACAGCTCTCTCCACTACAGAAACAGCTACCTTATGTCCATAAAAATGTACAACCATGTTCCAAAACGAATAAGAGAACTACCATTTAATTTCTACAAAAAAAGTCTAAAATCATGGCTTCTCCAAAATAATTTTTACACAGTAAAAGAATTCCTTGAATATAAGAGTAATAAAAATTAGATAGGTATATTTAGTTTTTTTTTTTAATACAAATGTTGTCGTTGTTGTGTTTTTTTATATTGTTAAGTAGAGTTTATATTTATCTTTGTGTCTATAGTCTAAGTGTTTTGAATTTTAAAATAGAGTAAAAGTAGTAATTGTATAGGTAAGTTAGGTGTTATGCCCATGTGCAATATTTAATATTCGTATGCCGCTTGTAGCGGTGGATGTGTCCTGAACATGACTCAATTATCCAACTCTGTACCTACCATATGGGGAGGGTCTGGATTTATGCTTTCGCGGTTGCACAACGACATGCTTTGCTTTGCTTGGTAGTATAGATGCAGGCCTACCCTGCCGCCTCCTTCATAGGTAGTAGGGTGGCGAGGTCTTGAGGGAGAGCGCTACAGTCGTGGAGATCCTCAAGGCAAGTCTGGCGGATGCACCTTCCCGAGGTTGCCACCCCGTTTCTTGGTCTAATTCCATAAGAAATAGACGTAACAAAAACCACCAGGCGGCTTCACATCCCCTCCCCATTTCCCCGCAACCCCATTTTCTCCCGTCTTCTTCCATCCTGCCCCAAATCGCACAGTCCCTCCCCACTTCATCCTACCCACACTCCCTTACTCCCTCTCCTCCACCTTTTCCAATTTCCACTCCGAACTGCAACCCCTTTGTGATTGGGTGGTTGCGGGCTCGACTGTCACTAAAATCAGCTGATGGCGAGTAGGAGTAAGTAGTCACCTGTGCTAGGACCTGCGCAGTTGAGCGCCGTGAGCGGGGATGAAGGAGTCCTGGGGGGTTGAGCCGAGCGGCTTTGGTTGTAATGTGCCCGTAAGGCAACACGCCCCCTTTGGTCCTAATTTCAAGCGAAACGGTGGCCCTACCCAATAGCCAGGGGTAGGGAAATGGTCATAGTGTCCCGTCAGAGGGCCACAGGCGAGGTGCGTGAGGTCCGCTGAGGTCGTTCTCGGACGGCTGAAGTGGTAGGTAAAGGTCATGCTGACGGTGTAAGTGAGGGTTGATCAGTTCGTGGGGAGTGGCCTTTCGACTCCCTATGCCAATCCGCTCGAGCACCCGATGTCGCACTGTAAACCAGCCTTGCGCCCCTATATCTCTCTGGTAGTCCTAACGTTCGAGCTTTTTTTTATAGTAAGACGTTCCCAGGTGCGGGCTCCATAGAGGGTGGGAGCCAGAGAGATGAAATTTTTTTAAATCATTTAACATGGAAAATTTAAGGCCAGTTAAAAACCATAACACCGGAGTGGAGGCGAAAGCCAATGAGACTCCCAAGGGTGGTGCTTGCACTTCCCTCGCCCCTGGTGGCCATGCGGCTAACGCTGCGGGTACCAGCGCGGGCGTAGGTCTGGCTGTGGCGAGAACCACAGCTAAGACCAAAGCCAAAAAGTCCCTGTATAAACAAAGGACGTCGGCGCTGACTGGGACCAGTACCGACCCTTCTAAAACCAGAGTGAAGACGGCGACGATTAATACCACTGCCGGTCCGAACCTCTCCACGCCGACCCCGGCGCCGGGTAAAACTAGCGCCGGGTTCCTACCCATACACCCTCCCACTCCTGTGGCTCCTTTAGCCGCCTCCCACCGGATGGCCGAAACGGGTCAAACGGAGACAGCCAGCTGCACCGAGGATGCGTTCTCACGCGCCTGGCAAGTTGTGCAGAAAAGCAAGGGCAAGGGTAAAGGCATTCAACAAGCCCGTCGCCCTTGCACCGACCCTTCAGGTCCACCGGCTGCTGCAGTACACAAACGCAAGGGCAAGGGTAAACGCACTCAAAAAGCCCTTTGCCCTTGCTCTGACCCTTCAGGTCCACCAGCTGCCTTAGATAAGGGCAGAAAGAGGGACAGAGTGACGAGGAAGGAGCGACGCCAGGCACGCAAGTGGTCAGGTAAGGACTCCGGTAACAAACAGGACACTGCCGCCAGTCTGATCAAATCGACAGGCGGCCAGCTTAACTTCTCCGCCGGAAAGCGGTTACAGGCAGAGGCCGGCACAAGCCGATCTGCGCCCAGTCAACTGCCAACCGGTGCTTCGGGGAGTCCGGCTGTGGGGACCGACACGACACAACGACCCGATTGGAAGGATCAGGCCGCGGCCAAGCGAACTCTCAACGAGACTTTGACACCTCGGGGAGAGCATAAGCGGCCGCGCCTTGATCAATCCAAACGGGTCGACCAACGAAGCTACGCCAAAGCTGCCAGCGCTACCCTCGACGTCGCCATCACCTGCGACCGAACGGGTATCCTCAGCAAGGATGTATCGGACCAGGTACTCGCTGCTATCCAGAAGCAGATCATCCTCGAGGCCTGCTCCCCCAAACAAGACACTCCAGGGCCGACCTTCAACGCGAAGCCGCTGTTCGCCGGGGGTGTCCTCAAACTGTGGTGCGGCAACGACCACACCTTAGCCTGGCTAAGGAAAGCTGTCTCTGGCTTAGCTCTCCCAACTAGCACCTCGCTAGTCGTCGTGAGCCAGTCGGAGATCCAGAAGCGTGCACGGTGTGGCATCGTGATCCCGGACGAGCAGGGGGTCTACGGAGAGCCGTCCAATATTGGTCGCGCTCTCAGCTACCAGAACCCTTGGGTGGACTTCAAGAGGTGGGTACTGCTGCACGCCGACAAACAACCTGAGGCGTGGTTCGTGGTGGTCGGTGTCCCTGAGGATCAGATTCCGACCCTGATGGAGGCCGGACGCTGCCTCTCAATTGGACTAGGGGCAGTGTACGTGAGGTTTCAGGGTCGGAACGGCAGGTTCACGGACGTTCCTCAGGGTTGGGACCCTGCCACGAGAACCGTCAGCGAGACACTGATACAGGTGCCGCAGGCACCAGAAGGGGAGTCCACTCCCCCTGTATGCAACCCGGTAGCATCCGTGGCTGAACCTGCTGCAGCAGAGTCGGCCGCCGGTGCAGCCGTCACCGTGGGTGCCGTCCTCTCATCGGGCGAGGAGCTGGACGACACCATCCTATCCCCGGCTTCGGGCCTAGGAGGGGACGGCTTCGACGAGGGCGACCTGTTTGCCGGGCTCAAACTTGAGGGGGACGAAGAGGGTTCGACCAGTGATGGCGTCCCCTTCGTCGATTTGTAGAGTTGTCCAAGCGAACCTCCACCACAGTCAGACCGCGACGGCTCAGCTCCGCAAGTGGCTGGAGGTTCAACACACGGCCATTGCCTTGATCCAGGAGCCGTGGATTAGGGCGGGCCGCATACAAGGACTCTCCAATCTTGGCGGTAAGCTCCTAGTCACCAATGACCACGATCACCCCAGATCGTGCATCTATGTCACAGGTAACCTCAAAACACAGCTCTTAATGGATTTCTGTTGCAGAGATATCTCTGCAGCAAAGCTGAGAATACAGCGTGACGACGCTAGGGAGATGGTGATCGTTTTCGCCTCAGCCTATATGCCTGAGGCGGAGGCGCCGCCTCCCCATGACCTCGCCCGCCTCGTGAACCACTGCGAGGGATGCGGGCTTGAATTAGTCATCGGGGCGGACGCTAATGCTCACCACCAACTGTGGGGTATGGACACGCAAAATGAGAGGGGTAAGGCCTTGGTTGATTACTTATTCTCGACTAACCTATCCCTACTAAACACTGGCTCCGAACCAACATTCGTAACCAGGCGAAGTCGCACAATCATTGATCTCACTCTGGCATCAGAGGGCGCGGCGGAAATTACCACCGGGTGGCAGGTCTCCAACGAGGCCTCCTGCTCTGATCATAGGTGGATCCGCTTCGACATACAGGTCTGTGTGCCATCAACACCACCAAGGCGGAATCCGCGTAACACGGATCGAGCAACCTTCACACGCAACCTTGATTGCAAGCTTGCAACTCTAAGTGATCCGACTACTTTTGCGGACTCGACACTGATTGAAGTACATGTAAGCCATCTTACTAACTCAATCATAAACAGCTACCATTCTGCCTGCCCAGAGACCACACCGCGTAGCACGCCGGGTAAACAGTCCTGGTGGGGCGCTGAACTGGAGCGAAAACGCGGTAAGGTAAGACAAGCTCTGAATAGAGCCATGAACACATGTGCGGATGAGGACTGGGATAACTATTATGCAGCCAAATCCAGCTACAAAAAATGCATTCGATTCAGGAGCACCACGGGATGGCGAAAATTTTGTGGCAGCATTGAATCTTGTCAGCAAGCTAACAGGGTAAGGAAAGTACTGGCGCAACAAAATACATCTGGGCCCGCTACCATCCGCAAACCTGATAACACACTCACGTCTTCGCCTGAAGAAACAAGACGCGTCCTAGTTGAGACTCACTTCCCCGGATGCGTCTTTGCGCAGGTAATCGACTGGCAAGACGTAATACAAACACCGTCAGACAATGATTGGCTCTATGCTCGCAGGGTGATCACGTTGGAGAAACTCCAATGGGCCATCCGAAGCTTCCATCCTTTTAAGGCAGCTGGTCCTGATGGAGTGTTTCCGGCCTTACTGCAGTGGGGGGGAGCCTCAGTCGCAGTAAGACTGGTGCCTCTAATGAGAGCGTGCCTGGCCTTTAGATACGTTCCTAAAGGGTGGAGAGAAGTGAAAGTAATATTCATCCCAAAGCCAGGTAAGGGTGACTACACAAACGCCAAATCACACCGACCAATTAGCCTGACCTCTTTTCTTTTAAAGACTATGGAAAGGCTATGTGATAGGGAACTAAGGGATGGCGCTCTGAAAACCATACCGCTACACGGTAACCAACATGCATACAGCTCAGGTAAGTCAACTGAATCTGCTCTTCATCTAGTGGTTGGCCAGATAGAGGAGGCGATCAATCAGAAAGGCACCTGCCTGGGCACTTTCATAGACATCGAAGGAGCCTTCGATAAAACTAATTTCTCTAGCATCAGCAGCGCTCTCTCCAGACACGGAGTAGAACAGGCACTGATGGACTGGATTACAAACATGCTGAGCAAGCGGGTGGTTCGCCTTGAAGGTGAGCAGCAACTGGCCATGATAGCCAGAGGCTGTCCCCAGGGAGGGGTGTTGTCCCCTCTTCTATGGAATCTGGTGATTAACGACCTCATCACCAAACTCAACGCCAACCGCTTTTACACAATAGGCTATGCAGACGACCTCGCCATCCTTGTTTCGGGGAAGGTGACGGGAACAATCTGTAACCTCACTCAGCAGGCACTACGTATTGTAGAAAGATGGTGCAGGGAATTTGACCTATCGGTGAACCCCACTAAAACGGAAGTAGTCATGTTCACCCAAAAACGAACATTAGGCCCTTTCCGCCTACCAAAATTGTTCGATACAGAACTTCAGTTGGCCAATGAGGTCAAGTACCTTGGGGTCATTCTAGACAGAAAGTTAAACTGGAGTAGTCACTTGGACAACAAGCTAAACAGGGCCTGCATTAGCTTCTGGAAGTGCAAGAGAATGATAGGTAAGAAGTGGGGCCTATCCCCAAAAATTATACTATGGCAGTGATCCGCCCCATGATCACCTACGGGGCTGTGGTCTGGTGGCCCCGTACCAAGCTGGTTACGGCCTTTAATAAACTACAACGCATGCAAAGACTAGCCTGCATGGCGACCACGGGCTGCATGAGGACTACTCCGACTGCAGCAATCGAAGCCATGCTGGGTCTACCACCGCTCCACCTGTTCATACAGCAGGAAGCGACGATGGCGGCGGTACGTCTAAATGCAATAAATCTCTGGGGTAAGAGGGATACACAACACACCGCTCTGCTTGAGGGACTATATAATGAGTTCCCTATTACGAAAGCTATTAATGACCGGGTACCCAAACAATTTATCTTTGATAAGAAATACAAAATCCAACTTCACGAGGATCGCCGATGCGAGGGTTTACGCCCCGCAGAGCTGCGCATCTTCACGGATGGATCGAAAACAGGTAGTGGCACAGGTGCTGGAATCTTCTCGGATGACTTCAATATACACATAGCCACACCATTGGGAGTCCATAACACAGTGTTCCAGGCCGAATGCATGGGCATTTCTCTTGCCGCTTCAGCGATCATGGCCAGGAAAGTTAAGGACCACTCGATACGCATACTCTCAGACAGCATGGCTGTTTTGCAAGCGCTAAATAGTCATACAGTTGACTCTGGGCTGATATACGAGTGCCACCAGCGCCTCAACCAGGTGGGTTGCCTCAATAATACAACCATTCAATGGATCAAAGGACACAGCGGTTCGCTAGGTAACGATGCAGCCGACGAACTCGCAAGAAGGGGGTCTAGCATGGCGCCAGTGGGACCCGAACCCATCGCGCCACTCCCCTTCGGTTATCTACGCACTCTGGTAAGGAAACGAACCAGGGACCAACATCACAAACTATGGTTGGACCAAAGTGAGTGCAGGCAGGCGAAGGAGGCACTCCCTACTATCGACGGCCGCCTCACGAAACGGGTTCTACAACTAACTAAACAACAGCTGCGCACAGTTACAGCCGCTATAACTGGCCATGGGTCATTTAATAAACACCTCTTTGTCATAGGAGTCACAGACAGTCCGCTGTGCAGGGCCTGCATGGAGGACGACGAGACAGCGGCTCATGTGCTGTTAAACTGCCCTGTGATCGCTACATACAGGGCAAAGTACTTCGGTAACCCAGGTATCCTACGTGAGATTGTCAGTAACACCAAGGCGTTGCTGGCCTTCCTTGAGGAGCTGGGGTGGATCGAATAATCGATTTTCCCACCCGTACGCAAAATACGCGCATTGACGTGGAGTTGCGGACACCAGCCCGTATTACCTATTACCTATTACCTATTACCTACCATATCCTACGAATAAATGAAAAAAATATAAGTAAAAATTTGTAAGCCAGTTAGAAAAAACCGGCCAAGTGCGAGTCGGACTCGCGCACGAAGGGTTCCGTACCATTATCTATAAAAACGGCAAAAAAATCACGTTTGTTGTATGGGAGCCCCCTTAAATATTTATTTTATTCTGTTTTTAGGGTTCCGTACCCAAGGGGCAAAACGGGAACCCTATTACTAAGGCTCCGCCGTCTGTCTGTCTGTCTGTCCGTCTGTCACCAGACTGTATCTCATGAACCGTGATAGTTAGACAGTTGAAATTTTCACAGTTAATGTATTTCTGTTGCCACTATTACAACAAATACTAAAAAACAGAATCAAATAAATATTTAAGGGGGCTCCCATACAACACTTTCGCTCGTTTTTGCTCGATATTGATAACGGTACAGGTAGTAGACGCTTGAAATATTCACAGAATATTAAGTTATATATTCACTTTTAAAATAAATAATTAAATTAAAATAAACCAAATATTTAAGGGGGGCTCACATACAAGAAACGTGATTTTTTTGCCATTTTTATAGATAATGGTACTGAACCCTTCGTGCGCGAGTCCGACTCGCACTTGGCCGGGTTTTTAGTATTTATTGATATAGCGGCAACAGGAATGCATCATCTGTGAAAATTTCAACTGTCCAACTATCACGGTTCATGAGATACAGCCTGGTGACAGACGGACAGACAGACAGACGGCGGAGCCTTAGTAACAGGGTTCCCGTTTTACCCTTTGGGTACGGAACCCTAAAAACCTTGGTAAGACTGGTTGTCAGACTTTCGGGCTTCTGACTACCTGTAACGACTGTCAAAGATCTACTAATGACAGCTGGGACCAACGGTTTATTTAACGTGCGATCCGAGGCACGGAGGAGTCTCGATATGTAATGATGATCCATAGACTACCACGGCAAGCGTAGCTTAACTGCCATCGACCCGTGAGCCTGTTATTATTAAAATTTATCGAGCCCGAACACGAGCTTTTTTGGGTATTTATTTTAAAATAAATCTTCATTTAAAATATACTTTATTTTTATACAATTACAAAGGTCAATAACCTTGAACTTTAATAAAATATTTTGTTATTTTATCCCTGAAATAACATTGATTATTTGGACAACATATAACTAATGCCAATCACAATTTAGAAAAGGTTTATACAAAATGAAAGCTTAATTGAATCTTTATCTCCAAATGAAAATGTTTGAATACTTGGAATTTGATACTACTGCGGACTATTTACTTACAAACTACATAATTATTAATTAATTTTATATGAAATTGATGTTTATTTTTGATGTTCAACTACCTATAAACTACCTAAATAACTAATAAAGATTTTAATCATGATGATTTTACATGAGCTTATGTGGAAATTAACCCAAAAACTTAGCAAACACGAAGTTCTCTTGAACGACCGCGTCATAATCGACATGCGCTAACACTAAAGGAACATTTGCAAACTTCCTCTAGAATTACGTGAAGCACAGCGCTCCCCGGACTCGCTAAGTCCTTAGTCGTTAAAACTCCGTAACTGCCCTCCGCATATTCACGAGACCCGCTGCCCCTTCCGCAGTTTAATCTTCCATTAACAGAGTATGGGCGACACTAGCTAGTTATACACGTGTGCATCACTAAACAACGTGATGACAATAACACTCCCCGACCCGACAGCACACTACTGTCCTCATTAGTGTCCGGTAACGGATGGGTCCCTCATGAATGATTACTCACAAACTTTCACACGACTGGGGACTGATCGTGATCACAAGTCCCATTTATCAGTTATACCAAAATAAATGAAACCCGACGCTTCTTAAGCTCCCATTTAAAACATATAAATAGCAGTAGAATTAAACAAGTTCCCCAAAAACAATTCAGATAAATTCGAGGATCTCGATGAGTGAAAAGGACGAGTTTCCCGGGGCTATTTCTTGGCCACGATAGTCTATTGTGATCGGGCCCGCGGCGAGCAGCCGCCAGCGCAACCCTAATTGATATCAATTACCCGCCATCTCTCAAAATCTCTTTGTAACCGCCGTACATCTCCAAATATTCGAGCTCTCAGTTCGCGTTTAATTTTATGAAAGTTTAATAAATTATTCTCATCTTCTAAACCTGCGTCAGCGTTTTGTGTAGAAAATATGTATAGTAGCTATCTAATTTAATTAAAGAGTTTGCGATTTAATTTCGTATTCTTTTAACTAACCAATTAAATTGTCAGTCAATAAGCCTGCCAGCGTTTTTACGGGGCCAACTGTATTTGGTAGTCATTAAGAGCCTACTACTAGAGAGGTTACTACCTCAAATGGCTTAGTATGATCCTCCGTTATGTCGAAAATACTGCAGCATTCATTTTGAAATAAATATATAGTAAAGTTGAGGATTAATATTAAGTACTATGTTTGACGAAAACACGATTCCATAAAATTTTCTCTATAGAAAAAAAATCCAAAGTAACTTCCAAACCAAACAATAAACCGCTGGTATTTAAAGCAGTTCTTATGTAATTTTTTTTTATTACCATTATTTTCACCGTAAAAAGAAATAAACTAAACTATCGGTGCCTTTAGTTTTGGCCCTGCCACCCTGTCTCGCTTGCGTGCGTGACCGCCAGCAGTAGGTGCGAGCGAGATAAAGAGTGAGGTGGCGCTGAGGTAGTATCTACTAGGTACTAGGTACTCTTAAATACTTTCATAAAATAAACTTTCCTGAATCTGACGTGTTTGAAACTTGAAATATGTAATATATAAAACCACATTAATTTAATATAATAGGGTATACATTCCCCACTGCCTGCTGAGACACAGTCCTCCTCTTTCTGTGAGAAGGAGTGGGCCGCAATCCACCACGCAGGCCCAGTGCGGGTTGGTGGATGTCACATGTCTTCGTATCTTTAGTTCTAGATCATGCCGGTTTCTCACGATGTTTTCCTTCCCCGTTTTGAGAACAGTGGTGATGAAATTATTTGCACAGAGTAAAGCGCCTTTCTGGATTCGAATCCACGACCTACCTCGTAAGTAGTGGCAGTTAACACTGGGCCACCACTGCTCTCTGATAATAAAGTGTACCAACTTGTCATGAACCCTTCCACTTCAGAAGTAAGATAATGGGTAGGTGCACATGTATCCGGCGGCAATTTCAGAACATAAGCTCATGTTCCGTGTTGCACTAGATGCGTCTTCACGACTTGCTCTCATTAGCAAGTAACAGCTCTAATCCGTCTTTTGTAACATGACCAAAGAAACCAATGATTAATGAAATGTAAACACAGTTAACGATAGCATTAAGATCTGTTCGAACGGAGATATTGAGAACGCAATCTATTTACAGCTTCTGTGGTCACGCGACCCTTACACCGCATGAATAAAGTATTTTGGAATTTTTAACTGACCTCCCTTAATCTAGAACCTTTCAAGTGCTTCGAAATCGTTTCTTTTTAGGTTTCCGTACGTTAAAATGAAAAAGCGGAACCCATATAGGATCACTCGTGTGTCTGTCTGTCTAGCTGTCTGTGTTTTCTCCGAACCTACTGGACTGATTAGGTTGAAATTTAGCCCACATATGAATTGCGGCGACCCAAACGCGGACGTGTACCTTAAATAAATTAATTAATTTTGAATATATACTCGTACCACCTCTCGGTTCACGTGTCTTTGTCACCTCTGCGGGGCAAATTCGAAATTTAAAAAATAAAGTTTCGCAAACTGTACCGTGTGACATATCAAATGAAAGGGCTTGTGAGGGTCTCAAATATATATTTTTTCTATAATTTTAAAATAAATAGTTTTGAAGTTATCTAAGAAAATAGGTGAATCCCCCCTTATTTAGTTATACTTTGTTGTCCGACTGTTGGGCAAATCTCTCTTCCATACTTTTCCAGTTTTCCTTATGTTGTACCTTCTCCGGCCAAGCGGTCAGGAACGAGTACAAATCGTCACGCCAGCATTCCTTAGGCCTGCCTCGGTGCCGACGCCGTCTTCAGGCATTCATCATATTGTGACGATCCTGGCCCATCTGTCTTGATGCATCCTATAGGTGTGACCCGCCCAGTCGTAAACGTATCACCAAAAAATTTTTGAACCAAACATCGCAGTAAAAGACATAATTTTTCACGTATCAAACAGGTAATAAACAAAACGTATACCATTAATCCATAAGGTAAGCACCTCCGTCCCTCGCATACATTCGGTCGGAGCCAGTTTTTATACCCTCCGTAAACGATGAGGATAAGCCCCCACATTAATCCGCCTCATTACGCCTTCAATTTTATCGAACCAAATGTTTTCCGCCAACATTCCTGATCAAATTGCAAGGAAAAAGTTTGAATTTATTAAAATGCTTATTCAGGGTATCGTTTGCTACAGATTTTTCTACTTTTCTGCTCTCTTATTAGAACAGCCGTTCGAACCCAGGCAGGCGCTTTACTTTGTGTCAATTATATCATCACCACTGCTCTCAAAACGGTGAGGAAACCAGCATGTCCTAGAACCAAAAATATTGAAGACATGTGACATCTACCAACCCGCACTGGGCCCGCGTGGTGGATTACGGCCCACTCCCTCTCACCGAGAGGAGGTATGTGTCCCAGCAGTAGGACCATTATAGGCTGATTATAAAAAGGAGTTGTTCTAATGTACCTAACATTAGAACAACTCCTTTTTACCCGATGCGTGACGCAAGGAGGGTAATGTGTATATCAGCCTATGTATTATTATTTATTTATTAAAAAACAATGTTTACAAAAAACCTTGACTTATGGACCTTGCCCCACAAAACCGTTTTCACGGTTTGCCTGTGGGAACAGAACACAGTTCTACAACTTAGGTAGGGTTGGGTTATGTATGTATGTTCGTTCTTTTGTGGTACTCTAGAGACTAAATGTATAGGTCTTAATCTTGTGTCACTAAAGACATGACAGTAATCAGAAGTCAATATGGGATGTATTCCTTGAAGCGCCACCGTTTTGAGGCGCACCTAATGAGGCGCACCTTTATTATTCCTCAGAGCGCACCTTTTAGTAGCGCTCCCGATAACAATTAAAAATATTAACTTTTTTTTCCTCGAAGCGCTCCTATGATTTACTTTCGAATAGAGATACTAACTGAAACTATCGATAATAAGTAAAACACGTTATTTCATACAATTTGCAAAAACTCTATACTCCTTGACCATAGATTGGTTTAAAAAAAAAAAAGTGATCCTGTGTGTGTAAAGTAGACAAAGACAACTGTATCAGTCAGTACCTACGTACTTTAATCTCTGGCGATGCGGCGCGCGCGGCGCGGGAGCACTGCAAACATAAGCCGCCTCTCCATTGTATTCCAAGCTGACCAAGCGTTTCGACGCAAGGCAGCAGCGAGAGCACCCAGGGTACGGGGTACTCTGTCCCAACCTCCGCAGCGACTGAGCCCTCAAAGGTCCAGTCCGTAGAACTACTTTAATCATCACCCTGCCTTCGGCCAATACATGGCTCCTCCACCCCCTCAACTTCTGATGGACCCCCGTTTTCGCGCTCAACGCGCTCAACAGGCACCCGCCGCTAATACCGCGCCTCCCGCGACTCGCGCGCCTCCTGCGCTTCACGCACCTCCCGCGCCCCGCGCGCCTCTCGCGCCCGCGCGCCTCTCGCGCCCCCTAAACCCGCGGCCACTCCAGTGGTCGCCATAGCTAACCCGTTAGACGCGTTCAATGTGATTACGAGCACATTCAACATTTTTCTTTCGCCTCGCGCCAATCAAATGGCCAGTGAAATAGTCAAGGCTCAATCCACCTCCGATCCTTTCCAGATCCAGAGGATTTTCAATGCATACCCGGACATTACGCAAGTCCTAGAAACCTTCGCGAATAAGCCCCATCATGTATAATACGGCCCCCGCTAGAACTAAACTCAGATCCCTCTAGTTAGGTTTCTTCAATGCCGACGGCATTAGGGGACAACGCGAACTATCGCACAGTTCGCAATGACAAGTCTCGATGCCACAGGGGCGGCACCTTGATCTATTATAGAACCCCTCTATATTGTATCCCTCTCGATCCTCCAACTCTCTCGCGTCTTGAAGTGTCTGCATGCAGACTAGGCATGTCAAGTCATCGACCGATCACGATAGTTTCAGCTTATATGCCGCCCACCGCGACCTCGTCAGTAGACGGTCTTAAACTGCTCTCTGACGATCTTTCAATTCTTTTTGGCCTGAGTGAATCCTTTATCATAGCGGGTGATCTCAACGCCAAACATCCGGCCTGGAATAGTACCAGTACCACGTTCCGAGGCAGACACTTGTTTGACCTCTGCCCCGTCCTAAACTTTGATGTCATGGCCCCGATGACTCCCACCCACTAACCTCATGACCCCAACCATACCCCCGACGTATTGGACATAGCGCTTCTAAAGAATATCAACCTACGGTTGGATTCGATAGAGGCGATGGACGAACTGACTTCCGACCACCGACCAGTTGTCATGAAACTGGTCCCTCGCGACGGACTCCCTGACTCAGACGAACCCTCTCGTAACAAAGTAGTCACGGACTGGAGGAAAGTAAGCGATCGCCTGAAATCCACCACTTCCCCTCTACTAGACTCTATACCAGATCAGTTTAACTCAATCGCTGACACGACGGCCGCGGTCGACTCACTCACGGAACACGTACAATCGGTCCTAACGATTGTACAAGGCAGGCTCCGGCGATGGACGAACATCGCTGGAGGCTGCCGGACGATGTGCGTGAACTGCTGACTGAGAAGAATGCGGCTTCTCGTGCCTACAGTGTCTTTCCCTGTGACGCTAACAAAAACTGTAAAGACACGCTTGTCCGAGCTGCGTGAACCAGACCCCACTCATCTGGCCTTCTGGGAACTTCAGAGGAAACTCAAGTCCCAGCAAGTAGTCTCTATGCCTCCCCTGACACGACCCGACAGGACGATAGCATTCGACGACATCGACAGGGCTGAATGCCTAGCCGACAGCCTCGAGACCCAGTGCTCGCCCAGCTCTCAACCAGTAGACCAGGCTCACCTCGCCGAGGTGGATGCCGAAGTTGAACGTAGAGCTTCTCTCCCTCCGGTCGAACATCCTGATTGTCCTCTGCACCCCGTCTCCCGAGACCAGGTGCACGATATAATCAGATCAGAAAAGCCCCCGTAAAGCCCCCGGACCAGACGGTATCACCAATAGGGTGGTCCAGATGTTCCCAGCCCACCTTATTATGCTAATGACCACCATCTTCAATGGTGCTCTTAGTAATAACATTTTTCCTCAAACGTGGAAAAGTGCCACCGTCATCGGTATCTACAGCAATGACATTTTTATTTAACTGTTTAGTCAGCGAGTAAATGAGTAAGCTTTCGCTTTGTACATACAGAATAACTAATACAGCTGGTTTTTAGGGTCCCGTACCCAAAGGGTAAAACGGGAACCCTATTACTAAGGCTCCACCGTCTGTCTGTCTGTCTGTCCGTCTGCCACCAGGCTGTATCTCATGAACCGTGATAGTTAGACAGTTGAAATTTACTTATACTAAAAAACAAATATTTAAGGGCTCCCATACAACAAACGTGATTTTTTTGCGATTTTTATAAATAATGGTACGGAACCCTTCGTGCGCGAGTCCGACTCGCACTTGGCCGGTTTTTTTATATTTTAGTTCGTTATTTCGCAGGTCAGTACTGTTTTATTTTATTTATATTTTTTGAAAGTTCACTTCTTAAGCAATCGGGTTTTTTGATATTTAAATTTACTTTTTTTTCCATAACCAATAATAAGTACCGACCTGGACAGCTCCTTGGTTTAGGTAGGTACCTCATTTTAATCCTGGGCAGCCCGAGCAGGCAAGTTATGGAGAATCCTGAGATATTCTCCGCATTACATAGTAAGTACATGGGATGGAAATAACGAATTTTAGGTTTATACAGAAAAAAAACTTTTTTTTTTCGTTATTTACCATGGGAACCATCCTAAAATTAACTTAGCAACATAATTAAGGCCGGGTGTTCCCGTTTTTGCATGTTTAAGAACTTTGTTTTGATAGGCAAATTATTACATTTAGAATCTGAAAAAAATATATATTTCAGATACATTCTTTCTCCATAGGTTGTACCCGATCAATATACGATACAATACAATTTTCTTAAGGACGCTATCACATATTTCCTCAAATATCAGTGCTTTTCAGGTACCATTTTAATGAATTAGGAGTCACAACTGCAAGGATATCATTGTCTCAAATTAAAGATAATATATTCATCTCCAGAATGGGCACATAAAAAATGTATAGCCCCATACAAATTTTTCACACAAATACGTTTTAACAATCACAATAAAACCAACAAATGAAAAAACATGAGGTCTGAATAGGGACCAATATAGCTAAATCCACTGCATAGTTATACATAAAAATAATAACAAACTATTGCTTATATAGTCCTCTATACGGTCAACTAAATATTTTGTAAGTAAATAAATAACTTTTTTATTTATGATTAAAATAAGAAGCGCCCTCAAATTTCTCCATACATTTTCTACTCGCGGTTCGTCATTCCGCGCTCAGACGCGCTCGTGGAAGCACCGGTGTATCGATTTTTCGCAAAAAAATATTTACGTACAGAAGTTTGTGCTGTATTGTATACTGTGGGTGGACGAAGTTGATACTTTTTCGGACCGAAATAAAAGTAAGCACGATTATTGGAATTTGTTTTAAAAATAAATACATAGTTCAAAATTTTTGTATGAATCAAATCATGGTTGTAGATTACGGATAAACATTGTGTAAATAATTATATTATCTTTAATCAAATGGCGGAAATATTTTCTTTTTTTAGATATTCGATACATAGTCAATTTTAGGGTTTTTGGGGGTGGTGATTACGTATGTCATAATTTTTTTTTATCCAAGATGGCGGGTGTATTTTTTTAAATGAAAAATTCGACACTGTTAGCAATTGTGGAGGTTTGTTATCAATTGTTGAAGGTGGTGTTTACAAATATATCATCTAACTTTTTATTCATGATGGCGGATGTACATTTTGGTGATAAATCGACTTGGTTGTCAATTCATAAATCCAGAATAGTAGATGGTTATAACTTTCGACACCTAGTATGGTTTTTGATTGTGGTGTGCATTGCTAAAATATTTACATTTGTTATTACAGATGCCACGAATTCAGAAATTTGGATAAAGGACAAAAAGCCATACACGTAGCAGTAAACAAAAGTAATGAGACTTTGTATTTTCATTTGGAAATCACAAATCTACTCTGGAGTTTTGTTACAGACGTTGATATACGTCTGTTGGTAATTTGTTTTATTTGATTTACCTTAGGTACTTACTAATGTTGTCTTTTAGGGTTCCGTACCAAAATGGTAAAAAAGAACCCTTATGGTGAGACTAAGTCTGTCTGTCTGTCACACCTGGATATCTCAAGAACTACTAATGCTATCAACTTGAAATTTAGAATAGTTTTAGATGACGTTTGCCCAACTATTTTTCAAACAAGAAAGAAATTAAAAAAACTATACCTTTTTTGCAAAAGGGACTGAAAGGGGGTCTAAAAATTTGAAATGGAGCTACTAGTGCATGTGGGGTGTCATATGAAAGAGCGCTGTTTGCACCTTCCCATAAATGTTTTTTTTTTTAGGCAGCGTAGTTTCCGTCTTTTGATGCAAATTGTAAAAAAAATACCTTTCCCCTTATCTCCGAAGTTTGCATAGATTAAAATCTGAAATTATTCTATGTGATAGAACTTTATGTAGAGATTATAAGAAAAATAAAACGATGTCTCTAAATAGCACAGTTTTTCAGAAATCGTCAACATTATATATACGTACGGAACCCTCGGTGCGCGAGTCCGACTCGCTCATAACCGGTTTTTTATTTTCAGGAGCAAGAATGCGCAATAAGAGAATATAAGCCAAAAGGCACAAAAATAATCGAGATGGATTTCCTTTCTGAGCAGCTAATCCTTGTTGGCTGGTAGCCACACTCCTCTATTTGATTGCGGCGTGTGAAGTATCTCATTATGAATAAAGAAAAAACAAGGGTTAACAAGATGCTTATACTGTGAAAATTTAAAGACTATAGCTTCATCAACCGTTTGGTTGTAAAACTTGTGTGATAGACGGACACGTGAGTGACAGCAATAGTGCTCCGCTTGGACGCTTCGGGTACGGAACCCCAGAAAGAGCTGGCCTTCATTCTAAATTTGAACTTCTTTGAAACATGAAATAAAAATATACTTATTACTACCTACTTTGGTTTAATTTTTATCAAAAGTACTGAAATTGCGCCCCAGTCTCTGTAAATAAAATACTGTTTTCATAAGGCAATGACTATTTTTAAATATCACAACGAAAGTCTACGATAAACTCCCAGGCTAGTATTTGGTTATGTAATGCTCCAACATTTGCCAGTAAAAATAATATTTACAAGTACCTACTTACATCGTTTCTAACTAATAGTAGCCAGGGGAATAATCGTAGGTGTTCCTTGTAATAGTAAAATGTTTAGGTTGGTAGTTATGTAAAAATATGGTATTTAATCCATATGGCTAGCGCTTGAAATTTTTGGGTACCTACCGACGCTACGTAATGGCTGATGAATTTTAAAAATAATAAAAACATAATTATCACGCAGATAGTACTTAGCCACAGTTACTAAAATTCGATTGCAGACTTACAACTAACTTTACTCAATCAATACCAGTAAAATTAAAAAAAATATAAAAAATATACCTTCAAGTACCAAGATTAGTTAAGTTACGTATAAAATCGAGCGGTCAGCGGTTTCAATGTGTGCGTGCGCGTAATGTTGTTGTGTTGCGATTCAGATACCTAAACTCGAGCGAGTTCAAAATGTGTTAGCGTCCTTAATAGAAAAAAATACCGAAATAAGCTCGATTTGCAGGTTTTTTACAAGCCAAATTCCATTTTAAACGAGTGCTATTACTCCTTTTTTTCTATAATTTATATCAATATATAGGTAATTAATTTAGGAATCGACTCTACCGGTTGGTTTTTTTTTATTGCGTTTATAAATTTTTTGATCGATTATTCAAGTAGTTTTCGATCCGCGCGTCGCTTGCCAGTGTCTGCCAGTGTCCCGCGGGACGTTACCGAGGTAAGACTTATGCCAAATTTTTGCGCGCGCACATTTTTTCTGCTGCGTAAAGAATAAATAATATTAATTTTAAGTAATTATTGTTTTATAGAACTTTTAGAGGCCACAGTTAAGATTTTATTGCTGTGTTTATTTCTCTTTGAGTAAATATTTGTATATAACTTTTAAGACAATATTTTTGTGATTGTTTTGTGAAAATGGCAAACAAAAATTATAAATATAGGACTAAATCAAGGTTGAAGGCAAAAAAAATAGCGAAAGAAATATGGTAAGTTATATTTTGTATTCATTTATCCCTATTGACCACAGTCACAGTATTACAATAATTATTATTTTCCGCCCGTGTACTTACGCTTAGGTACTTAGCTGTCCACGCAAATTTTGACTTTCGAGCACGCGAGATCCCCGCCGTTGCTCTAGGCAAGTACATTCGTTTCACAACTGTATGGACTGTAAAACTGTGCCACAGTCTAAATATAACATCAGTAGGTTCAAAGAGAGGTAAAAGCCTACTGTTTTTCTTTTACTTACTTACCTTTATTGTTTTAAGTAGTTAATATATCCTGCTCTGATTAAATTGTTTTAATATCCCCAATTTTATTGTTTCATTTCAAAAATTAATCGAAATAAAAAAGGCTTATTTGTTCGGAAAAAAACAGAAGAACAGTAAGTACTGTCTTTGTTTTCTTGATAATCGGAATCCTCAGAACAGAATAAATAGTAGTACCTACTTTACAAGCGGACAGAAAATCACCCCCGAAAAATAGTCAGTATAAAGTATAAAAACCGGCCAAGTCCGTGTCGGACCACGCACAATGAAGGGAATTTATCCCTAAAACAAACTTAAAATTGTAGTTGAAAAAAATGTTCTCCCATACATCGATACACGCCACGTTCAATTATCCAACTGAAAATTTAAGTTTGTAATCGCATTTTTTTTTATGTGATTAAACTACAAGTTAACAATTTTCGGATTTTTCCTTTACTTGTGCTGTGAGACCTTGCTTCTGTCCAAATTTCATGATTCTATGTCAACGGGAAGTACCCTATAGGTTTTGATTTATTTGCGAGTATCGAAATATGTCGCAATAATGTCACTTATATCGCCGTATTTTTTATTGCGTTGACTTGGAAGCTTGATTTTTTTAGAGCTTCAAGGGACTCTATACTTACGTATTTGATATTAATTTCAACTTGATACCTCTACGTGTTCCTGAGAAAAATGGTCTTGACCGACTAACAGACAGATAGACAGACGGACAACGAAGTGATCCTATAAGGGTTCCGTTTTTTTCCTTTTGAGGTACGGAACCCTAAAAATGGCGAAACTGACACCTATTTCATTCTTGCAATGGTTCACATTCCATTGGGTACCTATTATTGTCTCCAAACCGGTCTTGAGCACTGAAAATTCACTCCGTGCGAATAATAAAAATTTATGGAGCCGGCCACGCGCAACCACGGCAAGCGGTGAAATTTTGGGCGTGGGGGCCGGCTCTCGACTACCAGCCGATCTATTCTGAAAAAATCTCACCGTGTAAACGTAGGTGAAGTGAACTTGAAGTGACTTGTTAATAGTGTCAATCCCTCACTGACAGTTCACTCCACGCTCACTTCACCTAAGTTTTCACGGGTATATATCTTATATATATATATTATATATCCTATACCAGAGTATAGGAATTCCACAGATCGAAGAGTTATTTTGCCTATAAACATCCCCATATTTTCTTCAAAATATTTTAATCAACTACAAAATAAAGTTTATAAGAAATGGGAAGAAACTGCAAATAATAATATAAGGACGTTGGATAATGTGTTTCATAGAAGTAAGAAAAATGTAATCAATATTACCTATAATTTTTGTGACAATATTATGACACATAATTTTTTTTTTCGCAATTTGTATTATTTTTAACTATCCCTATTTTTTGAGACAACTTTGATATAGTTTTTTTTAAGTAGCGCTACATCACAAACTTCATACAAAGCTTGAAAGCTGAAATGAAACTATAACTTTATTATTTCATAATAATATCAATCACTTACAGTAAGTATATAATGATTTAAGCTATTTTTATCATTAATTTATTTATACCGTTGGAATACTGTTCAGTTTAGACTGTGGCGCGCGAACACTCGGAACTCGATCTTTGCGGCGGCGCGGCGGCGACGTCCGCGCGTAAATACCTATTGCGCTTGGGACACCCGGCCCATAAAACAATTTTTACATATTTATTTATTTTATTATTTATGTACACACAGTAAAATACAGAGAGATACGACATAATTATAATATTAGTACAAAGGTACTACAATACATTACAACAATAATGTTTTTTTTTTTTTAAACAAATTAACAAAATAAGTTGACCTACACGACACGCTTACCTAAACTGTGATACTTTGCTCGGCGGTGGGTTCAGGTAAGTTCACGCCGGCGACATAACCGCACGGCTCGCTTCGCGTAGTTTTAAATACCTACTTCGCTTGGTCTACCTGGCCTTAACTAGGTAAACTAATAGGTATATTGAAACAACAGCGAAGTCTGTTTGCACAGAGTCGTGTTGTAACTGAAGCTGAAACTATGTAGGTATCACTAACTAGGGGACTCCTACTAGACAATCGACTAATCCTGAACTAATTGAATGGATTACTTCTCCTGACGAATTGTTAACGTCTACCCTCGTAGATCCCGCTTTTGAAGATAAACGATTGATTATTTTTAGATGAGAAATTTTGGATACGTAACATTATATTATCTTCAGTTATAATGCTATACCTACATGAAGTAATGTAACCATTACAATGAGATCTACTCGTACTATCTATAATTTCGTTCAATATTAAAAAAAAAACAAATTAATTTATTCGTTTGCGTTTTATTTATTTATTTCGTTGTTTAGTTTAATACCAACGATTATATTTAAAGGTGACACACTGAAAGCTTTTTCAGTTCCAATAAAAAAATATTTTTAAATTTTGTTGTTGGTTATAATATTTTAGCAAACTTTGACTAATATCTATTATACAACTTAGCGTTTTCCATACTTTTCAGACAGCACCTACTTTGACACTTTTCAAAGGACTTAGCGATTACGTCAGCAATAGTTAATTCACATTGGAGTGACCCTGGCACCCTGGCTGGCTGGCAGCCGGCTGAATAGGTGACCCTGTATCGATCCCGGCTTACCGAACTACCTAAAAACATTTGTCACTCGCTTTCCGGCGGAAGTAAACATCGTGAAGGAAATGTGAGGTCGAATAAGTCAACCTATATAAAATATATATCGAAAGTCCGGACATTTATAGACGTTTCATAAAAAGGAATGGAGACAGAAACGTCGCCAAGCCGACTTTACCATAAAGCGAAGTCAACGGTTTTGTGCCTGAATTGTACGGTAGTCAATGTCAGTTATTAAGTACACGAATAGACTTATATTTTCCATTACTTAGTAGCTGTACCAGAGTTACGAACGTATATCATCATCATCATCATCAGCCTATAGCAGTCCACTGCTGGACATAGGCCTCTCCAATTGCACGCCATTCAGCTCGATTCTCGGCAACTCTCATCCAGCTGCCACCAGCCACCCTGCAAAGATCGTCGCTCCACCTAGCCTGACCGCGTCCTACATTTCGTTTGCCGATTCGCGGTCTCCACTCAAGAACACGTCTACCCCAACGGTCATCGGTTCTACGGCTAATATGGCCGGCCCATTGCCACTTCAGCTTGCTTATTCTGGGCTATGTCGACAACTTTGGTTCTCTGTCGGATCACCACATTCCAGATTCGATCCCTCAGAGAGACTCCAAGCATAGCCCGTTCCATAGCTCGCTGAGCGACCTTGAATTTATGGACCAGCCGTACGAACGTATATAACTTCACCTATATAAAGGACTGCCTTGTTGGTCTAGTGATCGCCACCGCTACTGCTGAGTATGAGGTCCTGGGTTCGATTCCCGGGTCGGGCAAAGTAATATTGGTATTGTCTATCTGGAATTTCTCAGTAACAGCCCGGAGTCTGGATTTGTGCCCGGTTGATGGCAATAAGCTCGCCGATTACATGGGACTTAAACATAACTGGCGAAATGTGGGTGTACTACTGTTACACCTCTGCCTAGCCCTTCGGGGAAGGAAGGCGTGATGTTATGTAATGTAAATAAAGGAATAACGTGCAGGCTTCGATAATAACGAATAGATTACCAACTTAGCATTTGCAAATCGGCTCGTGAATATAGGTGTGTATTGAAATGTACTAAGACTAAGTTTTTCCTTGACACTAATGTAACCTAATGAGAAACTAGTATGTTCTAAATAACAAGAAAATGCCATAAAGTTTTGTCGCTAACAAATCGGATCCACGCGCCATATCGCCCGACACATACGTGTAACTACCACTAAAACTACTAAGCACATATTAATTGCCCTAAATAGGCAATTCAGTACAAGTTAAAACGTTCACAGTTGCGTATACTGGAATTAGACCTCAAAAAGGTGCATGGACCCAAAAGTTGTAGTGCGTAACCGACCCGGTAAAGTGGCTGTTAACTACACTATAAATAAACTTGCGTTGGTAGGTACATTATGTAGGTACTTACGTAGAAACAACTTGCCCAAGTCCTACACTGACATTTCATGAAATATGTATAATAACGTGGGTGCCACTTGGAACCTTAATAGCCAAACTGTAATAGTCTGACTTAACTACTTGGGCTGTGTTCGGTGCTTGCTCTAACACACTAAGAATAACATAGAACTGAAAAGCCCTGTTAAATCTTGTAAGTGGATAACTTCATCTCTATGTAACATAAATTGTATTTCATTTTTAGGGTTCCGTACCTCAAAAGGAAAACACGAAACCCTTATAGGATCACTTCGTTGTCCGTCTGTCTGGCCCTTTTTCTCGGGAACGCTTGGAGGTATCAAGTTGAAATTAGTATCAAATACGTAGGTCTACGGTCCCTTGGAGCTCTAAAAAGATCAAGCTTTTAAGTCAACGCAATAAAAAAATACAGCTATTTATGCGACATATTTTGATAATCGCAAATAAATCAAAACCTAAAAACCCGTCCACCTAAAATCATGAAATTTGGCAAGAAGCAAGGTCTCACAGCACAAATATAGGAAAAAGTCCGAAAATCGTTCATTTTTAGTTAAGTTTGTTTTTGGGATAAATTCATCCCAACTATGGAACCCTTCATTGTGCGTGGTCCAACAAGCACTTGGACGGTTTTTTCATTAGGTACCTACTTGGTAAACACATAGGAAAATTATAAATGAAAGATCAATCCACCTCGCCTTTTCCCAACTATGTTGGGGTCGGCTTGCAGTCTAAACGGATGCAGTAATACCAATATTTTACATGAAGCGACTGCCTATCTGACCTCCACAACCCAGTTACTGGGTAACACTGGTAAGACTGTTTTTCAGACTTTCCGGCTTCTGACGACCCGTAACGAATGTCAAAGATCCACGAATGACAGCCAGGAACAACGGCTTTAACGTGTTTTTCGAGGCACGGCGGACTCGGTATGTAAAGATGGTCACCCATCCACGGACCAACCCCGGCAAGCGTAGCTTAACCTGACGGATCGACTCATGCGGCTGTTATTACTTACCCACAAGCTTCTCTTCTACGAGGAGTATATAAAGTTATGTGCTTGAATAGGAAATTAAAGCAGATTTTTATAAATTAAACCATGTTCGTTGAAAAGATCATGAAGTGTGTGACCTGTACCCCAAGTGTAAGTTTGCAAGAAAGTAAACGTAACTAGCGCGTTTGCGTTAAAATTTGACCGATAGATCATAATGCTAAGAATATAAGGGTGATAATAAAAAGCTTAACGCAAACGCGCTAGTTACGTTTACTCACTTGCAAACTTACACTCGGGGTACTGATTTATCTTTGCAAGTAAAAAACACAAGTTAAAGTGTGTTATTATAAGTCATGGTTTTTGTACAATGTTTGTTTACCACGTAAGTCATAATAAGAAAATACACTTTACAAATAAAACGATTCGGAGCAGTGGTGGACCAGTCCAAACGACCACGACTTACGAGTTGTAGGTCGTAGGTTCGAACCCAGGCAGGCACTTTATTTTGTGTAAATTAATTCATCACCACTGCTCTCAAAACGGTGAAGGAAAACATCAGAGGGAAAACCTCAAAAAGTGGAAACCTCAGAGGAAACACAGTTTTGTATGGAGATTCGTAAAATGGTCCACAATAGCAGCTGTCAAACAGATGAATTGCAGGTTAAGAATTGTACGCAGATCATATTTTATATTATGAATTGTCAGTTTGTGACCATTTTACGAAATTTAATATGATTTATAATATTATCATAATTATTATGATTCTACCAAAGCGTCCATTTAAGGCCCCCAGTTGTAATTGGGGCAACAGCAAAGTGAGGAAACATTCTGATAGGCTCGTTCAATGCATCATGCAACATGGACTGGAGCCGCAAACCTACGTAATTACACATTACACGGTTGGTACGACACAACTTAGAAGTTTCATCGGCAAAACTCGTAAAACATGATAACATTTAACTTGAATTCCTACATATATATAGATAAGTATATGCTGTATGTATATGTACATGCTACACCACAGACAACCTGCAGTACTGTCTCTCCTTCTCCCTTTAATCCATCCAAAGATCGCTTTTAGCGAAACGATCATTGTGTCACCCTATGTAAAACCGCATTAATATCTGTAATTCGTATGGTGAACATAATAAAGACAGTTTTTCAATGAGATTCATTTCTAACAAAATCAGGCAGGATTGCAGGAACTGACAGAATCAAGAACGTTTCATGACTCGAGTGAAGTGAAATTGTGATAATAAATAAATAAAAATAGATAAATATTTATTCAAAAATAAAAATTGTTAAAATGCCTACAGTACCTATAAATCTTAAAAATAATGTAGGAATAACATTTTCACTATAGGGATGAGGATGATAATGTCATCTAGCCAATTTCAGCCAAAGCGACTGCATTCTATTTCTTCCAGTCCTGAGGGCTAATTGCGTAACACACTATCAGTAGGAATCGGTTTCAATTTGACAGTTCAACAGCATTCATTGCGTTATTTACGTTGTTGAGCAGACAATTTTTTCTAACATTTATGAAGCAATGGATTAGCAATATACGTCAAAATCATTCCGAATCCGATTCAAACTGTGTTACGCAATTAAGGGGCAGGTGGTTGAGAGCTTAGACGTGCTGCTCTTTCATATGCTCTAGCACAGTGTTTCTTAACCTGTGGTCCGCGGACCCCTGGGGGTCCGCAAGTATAAATGTATGGAGGTCCGCAGTCTCATGTCGGATTATTTAACAATAATAAATAATACAGATGTTCTATGTCACGAAGTCCGTTTGGCTATGAATGTTGTCAAGCGTGCACATGCACATTGTTTTTGTGTGCGTAACCTCGAGAGCGCTCAGTGTCGATCGGGACACGGTCCGGATCAGTAGTGGTTTTAGTTCGCGCCAAATTGTTTCACGGAGTAAGGTCAGCATGGCAACAAAACAAAGAAGAGTTGTCCATATTGAGGTAATATTTATTTATACGTTTTCAATTAAAATGTTATACAAAGATACTTAATGTAGCAATAGAAGTATTTATAAAATGAATGTATTTTTGTGTTATAAAATGTTTATATTACTTAATTATTTTGATTACATTTTGTTTTAGGGTCGAAACATGATAGCTAGTGTTTATCATTTTCTGCGAGAAGAATATGAATTTACAAAATCATTCATGGAACTCAACTGTGATTTGTCTCATTTACGAGACATTACACGCCGTACAGCTGAAGCTACGGGTGTGAGCCAAAAAACAGTTCAAAGAATATTAAAAGAAGAGAAGGAATTCCCATCCACTTCATCAAAATTCACTTCACCTATGAAGAAAAGGAGAAAGCGAGATAATAAAGTGGTTATAGATAATTTTACAGCCGATGTGGTTCGCAGTACTGTACAAGATTTCCATATTGTCCATAAAGAAATTCCAACATTAGCTAAGTTAAGAACAGCATTGAATGAAAAAATCGGATTCGAAGGTTGTTTAGAAACTGTTCGCAAGTTACTGTTGAAATTAGGTTACAAGTGGCGCAAAACAGAGAACAACCGTAAAGTCTTGACGGAGCGTCATGATATACAAATGTGGCGTTTAAAATATTAAAAAAAAATAACAGAGTACCGCTCTCAAAGTCGGCCCATTGTCTACACCGATGAGAGCTACGTCCTTTCGACACACGTGCGAAACAACACCTGGGCAAAAAAAAAGGAAAGAACTCCGTTTTAAAAAAAAATTAGCACAGGCACTCGCTTTATTTTAGTGCACGCGGGACCAAGGATGGTTTTATTGAAAATGCTTCCTTGGTTTATAAGGCCAACTCAACAGCTGGTGATTATCATTCAAATATGAGCTATGATAACTATGTAAAATGGCTAAATGAAAAGTTGCTACCCAATTTACTTCCGCGCTCTGTCATTGTCTTAGACAATGCATCTTATCACAACACACGGGCTGAACGACTACCGACGCAATCTACAAAGAAAGCCGATATGCAGCAATGGCTCAGGGATAAGGGTATAGCATTTGATGAATCTCTTCTTAAATTGGAATTGTACGATACAATAAAGAAGTACAAAGCCCAACACGTAATCTACAAGATTGACGATTTTATAAAAAGCAAGGGTTTTGATGTCTTACGCCTTCCCCCTTATCACCCAGAATTAAATGCGATTGAATATATTTGGGGGATCGTTAAAAATTATGTCGCATCTAAAAATATCGAGCAAAACATGACGAATACGGAAAGACTGATCAATGAAAGTTTGGGCCAAGTTAGCAGTGAAACGTGGCAAAAAACATGTGCTCATGTTGAAAAAATTGAAAAAGACTACTTGAAATATTTTGATCTCGATTTTGAATTTATAATCAATGTACAAGATGATTCTGACGACAGCAAAACGGAATCGGAAATCGAAAATTTATCTGATAGTGATTGAAAATACTGAATAGTCCTACTTGTTTCGTTTCCATTCTGTAACACCAATGCTTAATTAAATGCCTACATATTCTTAATATTTTTGTATTTATTGCAACCTAATCTAATTTATTTACAAAATGTATATACTTTTAAAACCAAAATTTTATTTAGATTATTAAATCTCGACTTGAATATATATCAGATTTTTTTGCTAACGTTACCTACTTTTACACACACAAGCGCGCTTGTCGGGATACGTCACTACTACAATCAAAGCCGAACGGACTTCGTGAAATAGAATATCTTTTGTACCACTAAAAGTCTCGTAATCGCAATGCACGCGCGGGCGGAATCCGGTTTCAGAATACAACTTTGTAGCAACATTAACCAATTAATTCACAAATTTAGTTACAAAAAAGCAACACCAACCACTATTAAGAATCGTATGCTAACGCATTTATAATAACGAAAACAAAATACATACTTTTTATAAAATAACTTTTTTTTATATGTAGTACTAAAATAAATGGTTTGTTTATTACTGCTTTTTTTATTAATGGGTCCTTAATAATTAAATAATATAAACACTGCCCTAGCTTATCCAATTTTGACTGAAAAACTCCGAGCATAAAGCGGACACGTTAGAGCAACATTGAGGGCTGGCGTGGCTATACTGCCAGCCTTTTGGGCACTTTTCCTATTGACAGCGAAGCAAACGAAATTTTTGAAGCGCGATGATCTCTTCCTTTTTTTATATACTTGTACATAATATATATATTTTAGTGTAAGCTTGTAATTTGTATTTGAGATTTCTCAAAATAAAATAATTGAAGTTTTGTGGAAATTATAAATTGAATCTGTAGGTGCTGTGTGTGGTCTAGCTTTGAGGTAATATTGTGGAGTGAAATAAGCTATTGCTTTACCAGTTCTGATAGTTCGATTAGCTACACAGAAGCAACTTTTAAGTTGTATCGTACACTTACGTCGACACACTTATGAATAAAAGATACACTGGAAATATGAAGGCTTAGCCCTCGACGTGGCTACAAACGACAGCTATTTCAATTTATATGTTTGGGCTAGTTTTCGTAACATGTTTACACTGTTGGAAACTTAGAATAAGAAATCAAGTGCTGTGGAGAATGTCGACCGTAGGCGGTAGGTAAATCCTGCCAGGGTTACGAGTTTGTCCGAAAGTGATATCGGGGCCCTGGCACACAGGCATCTGAAGGAACACGGGTGGGTTTTAGTCAGTAAAACTCTGACACGCCCTCCCGCTTCGCTAAGAGCGGGAGAAGTAATTTGATAATTTCCCACCCAAAAAAAAAGGCGGTAGGTAAATATCTGTAAATTAGAATTGGTACGTTACGAGAATCGTTTGGTTTAGGTACGCTGTCCACTGATGGGCTATCTAATTATTGAGGTCAGAAAATCTTAACCCCGTTTTACTGTGGCTGACTGACTAACGTCTTCTAGTCATGAGGTAGGCAGAAACTACAGATCGCCACCTGCAACAATCCTTACATAGTCCTTTTGCTGTGAAAAGAAAGAATAAGTGAGAGAAAGAAGAAGAAAACAAGAAGAAGAAGGAGAGGAATAGTTCCAACCCAGGCAGGCGCATAACTTTCTGTAAATTCATTCATCACCACCACTCTCAAAAACGGTGAAGGAAAACATCTTGAGGAAACCGTCATGTCCTAGAACCAAAAATTCGAAGACATGCGACATCTACCAACCCGCACTGGGCCCGCGTGGTGGATTACAGCCCACTCCCTCTTGAAAAGAGGAGGCCTGTGTCCCAGCAGTGGGCACATTATAGGCTGATTATGATGACGTCATAGAGCAGGCGATTTTATTCAAACATATGAAGCAATGGATTAAGAATTTCCTTCAAAATCCTTCGAAGTGAAAGAAAGTTTGTTACGTGTTAATTGGGGTGCGGGTTTCATTTCCAGGTTCCCGATTCCAACCAACGTATTATTAGGTTTTTCCATCAAGAATTTCTCAGTGGCCGTCTGGAGTGTTGCCGGCTGATGGTGTTGCCGGCAATAGGCTCGCCCTATTACGCGTGGGACTTAAAAATAACTGGCGAAATGTGGGTGTACCATGTAACATATCTGCCTAACCGTTCGGGGAGAACAGGGGTGATGATATTATTATATTATACTTACTTAGTACTTACTAAAGATAAAACTGGAAGTGAATAGCAAATGATATACTTACAACACTCAATCAGTACTCAATCCTATAATTTTAACTAATTTAATAAAACAGAATCGTTAATCTCATACAGTATTAAAAAAGTTTGTTAACAGCTGACATATTTTGCGAGGTTCCGTATCCCACGCGAGCGAAACTGCGGCCGGAATTAATTAATTATTTAAGTAACGACAAGCATTGACAACACAAACATAAACTAGATATTTACCTACTTATGTGACGTTTACTTTCGTACGTGCACTCAACCGCACATCAATAGTAACAAATTGACATTGACGTTAACAGGGCCTTTATCTCGTAGCAGTAAGAGCGATTTTCTTAGAGCAAGTGTTTCTACTGATGTGCGGTTGTACATCGTGGCTTTATCTACGACTGCCGGATTAAACAGCCATTTGCAAGTGAAATTGTTTAAAAAGTTAACTATTAATCCTTTACTTGACACTGACATGCTTATGTAATAGTCGAGATCCCACTTACATTAAAAAAACAATATGTAAGCTCATGTTCGTCGACCGTCACTCGAGCCCAGTCTCCAGTCCCTCGCACACTCTCTGCGCTCAACGCTCTCTTGGACGCCAAGCCTCACTGTGATGTGTTCGCGGATGAATGGAAGAAGATCTTGGCAACATGTCTGGGCCTCAAGTCTGCTATTACAATAGTGTCAGAATGGTCGATCATTGATTTCATAATTGTTGATTTTGACAAGTTTGGTAATCTACTATTATAATGGCGTCATTATGACTTTCCAATGGTCGGCCACTGACACTACATTGAAAGAAATTGCATATATTGGTAATCTCGTAAATAATAACAAATTAATCACATTTCTACTAATGGGTCTTATAATAATCGCAATACGACAATGCCATTATAATAACACAATTATATTACGAGAACATTGAGCGACCAATGATCGACCATTATGAATTTACCAGATTACGAACTTTGTTCGTGGCGTGTCAGACTTTTACTGACTAAAACCCACCCGTGTTCCTTCCGTTGCCTGTGTGCCAGGGCCACGATATCCCTTTCGGACCCCGTCAGTTGGTGCTGACATCTCTTTGAGGCGCGCGTGGAACACAACGCGCCGTCGACCCGGGCCTGGTCCTTATCGGACGGCGAGCTACCCATCGCTCACCGTCCGCAGGCCCGCGCCTACGGTGGCCGTAAATCGGCTTGCGACTCCCGACGCCCGGGGCGTCTCCTGCGGCGACTAAGGGCGCGAGGGCGTGAACCTTGCCTCACCCTCACGCGTTCCGCCTCCTCCTTCGCGAGCATTACTGCTTCGCAGAAGAAGGTGACGGCCTCCCGTGCACTCTCGCTCCGAACCATGGCCTGAACCAGGCCCGGACGCGAGAGATCGTCGCCGCCGATCGCCTCCGTGAGGACACGGCGGTGCTCCGCCCAAGCCGGGCAGACCTCCACCGTATGCTCCACCGTGTCCTCCGGGCGCTCCACACAGTGGTGACACCCGGGCGTTTCCTCCCGCTTTATCCTGAACAGGAACCTCCCGAAACAACCGTGTCCGGTGAGGACCTGTGTCAGGCGGAAGGTTAGGACGCCGTGGCGCCTCTCCACAAAATGCCAATGGCATGACAATGCAGAAAAACCCTCTCCTTTTTGAAGTTGACGACCGCCCCTCCCCCCAGTATTAAGAATAGCCCAACATGATATGTGAAAACTCTAGGCGTACATAATTATCACCACGTCTATATTCCGCGAAGGGGATTCCAATTTTTTGTCGCTAGGAGTCCTAAGTAGGACCTATAACATAAACCACCTGCAACTCTCTATTGAAAATATTTATATACATAATTATTTTATCAGTAAATAATTAAATAAAGAAAGAGAAATGCGTTTATTGGCATTACAGCAAAAAATACACCTTATAACTATAAAAACAGCAAACAATTATAATAATGCCAAAAGGGCCTCAGCTCAGCATAATGTCAAAAGACGCTGATTTTCAGCTACAACCCACAGCTGCAACAATTAGGTATTGTTACGGCCTCGCCGCCGCCAGATGGCGCACGGCAGGAATTACTACCGCCATGCCTGCGTGTAGCCATGCCGGCGCGCGGGCGGGCCGGCCGCGCGAGCTTTGGTCTTCGCGCCGCTAGAGGCGCCAGTGGTCGTCCGATCATCGGATTGCGGACGTCGCCCCTCATTACTCTTTTCATTCATCCATCAGAATCAGACTCAGAATCTATCGTTAATAAGTTTTCAAAATTGTAACTAGAAATACAACAAATTGTACCTGTTTAAAAGTCCATTATTTCGAAGCCCTAACTAGACAATACACAGCGACAGCAGCCGAAACAGGTATATTGACTTATAAGTCATTCGCAAAACTATAATGTATTTACAATCAATTATCATCAATACCTCGACGTGATCTCGTCGGGGTCACCAGTATAGAGGCATGAGGAACAGGGTGTAAAGCTCACTCATCCTCCATAGAAAAGGGACCTCATACCCTCCGACCAGACGGGTGTTGTGTCTGGTGGCCAACTCTCGACGATTGATGTCGGGACGTTGTATAATATGCTAGTCGCGCGGTCAAAGTCAAAAGTCAAAGTCAAAGATTTATTTGCAAACTAAGTGTACATTTTGGGTAAACTCTGCTTGCGCGATGCAGGATTTTCCGTGACGTCAGTGTGACGCGTGGTTCGCATGTGGCGATGTTGATGCCGCCACAACATGAATTAAGTACCTGCAGGTAATTCCAAAGACAGATGTATGCAAACGTGCCATGGAAAGAAGTATGATGGTAAGTAAAAAGAATACCACTTAAAAATAAATACATCCTACCTAAATTTAATAATGTGTACGGGATGAGGGTTGCAGATTATTTAGTACCTTTTTTTCTAAATAAACTTCCAGAAGACTTGCAAACGTTATACAAAACGAGTTCGAAAAGTTATAAGTACAAATCAAAGCGTTTCCTTACACAAAATGTCTCCTAATGTATGTATGTATTAGTATATGTTTAAATTATTTTCATCATTATTAAATATATCATTGTAGTACCTAATTAATTTTTAAAATAACATGTTAACCTTTTATATAAGGAACGGCTCGCCGGCACACAGATAAACCCTGTGAGGTTTTCGTTGTGAGGCTAAAACCACGTTGTAAAAATAGGCTAAGTGTTTTAGAAAAAATAAATAAATAAATAAAAAAGACCGGATTAAAATCGAATAAATTAGACAGATAACGACAGCGGTTGACTTCACACGGAACGCCAGAAAACTCAAATGAAAGTGGGCTGGTCACACCCTCAGAGGCACAGGCAAATGGAGCAAAAGATCAGTAATAGTCTAGTACCTGAGAAATGGCAAACGCTGGACCGATGAGCTGGAAACCACAGGAGGAAAACTATGGATTCTAATAGCAGTCGAAAGGAAAGAAGTGGAAGGAAATGGAGGAGGCCCTTGCCCTTGGCACACATACCAAGACAGCCGGTGTCATAATAGTTTATTTTTATTTTTTAGCTTTATTTATAACTTAATGATTTTACTGTAGTAGCATAAGTTTCAAATCATTCATCATCATTTCAGCCGAAAGACGTCCACTGCTGGACATAACTCCCCCAATAATAATTATGATCACGGACAGGGCTAAGGGCTAAATGCTGGGATTGCTACCTAATGGGTCTTGGTGGTTGATGGTGAAATAATCATCACCATCAGTTCAGCTGAAAGACGTCCACTGCTGGACATAGACCTCCCCCAAGGGGCGGTCGGCCATAGTCGCCACGCTTGGCAGGCGGGTTGACGATCGCAGTATGATGTTAAAATACATAGAGAACGCTGCTGCCCATTCTCTAGCAAGTCCCTCAGTTGCCTTTTACGACACTCACGGGAAGAAACAGGATGGTGCTATTCTTTACGTCCGGCACCACAGTCCACACGGAACAAATGGCTTTTAATATATTGACATGTATCTCGGGACAAAGATAAAGATAAATTTATTTGTTCACGGACCATGGGATCGCGGCCCTTTGGAAGTAATTGGAAGGCGTACGAGGGGCCGAAGCCAACTTGCAGAGGCCTCTTAGACAATTTTAAATGGAATATTATTATTATTACTTCCAAACACAAATAACTATCTATGAGTAGGTAGTAGCTGTACACAGTGCAGTGCAGTGTTGGTGTGGGTGTACTATTGGTACACCTCTGCCTATCCCTTCGGGGAACACAGGCGTGATGTTATATTATGTGTAACAAATACAAAACAAAACACCAAAAACAACACACACACATTTTCACATTCCATCAATTTTCATTTTTTTCACATTTTTGTTTAAAAAAAAGACTGAAACGTGCAGAAATATTAGTGTTGCCCAAATGCAAGAACAAGACGAGACTTAGCCAGTCTTGGTCTTGGTCTTGCGCCAATACACCTGGTCTTGGTCTTGGTCTTGGTCTTGCGCTCCCAGTCTTGGTCTTGGTCTTGGTCTTGCAGCAAGAGTCTTGCAAGTCTTGCAATTACCTATTAGTCTATTACTATTTATTAAAGTTTACTTTAAATCTTAGAAAAACGTATTAGAATTGGAACATTGTGAGCTTGAATTAACATAGCCATAGTAAAGATCAAGCAGATTAATAAATAACTGAAGATTTGATAAGAAATTCGAAAAATCAACTGACCTATATGTCGTTTTCCATGGAAGTAACTGTTTCTTAATAAACATTTATGATTTATAAGCTTTGATTTATAACCTAATCATAATACTACTTGCGTGATCAGTATAATGTATTCATTTTCATTCTAAGCACTCTGAAACTTATTTATTCTTTGGAACACCTGTAGGTACTCTTAAAAAAATTCGAAATTATTTTGCATGAGTATACCTACGCCCTCCCTACGTCACAAATGTTATGATTTCGGCATGGCGGCAACGATTGTTTTAGATTTCAAAAGAAGCCGCCGGCGCGTGTATCATAACCATGTACTTCCGAAAAGCGGCAAATTTCTTTGAGAAGTAAGTACAAAACCTTTGATGCCGCATTATCAAAGTGCCGATGGTTAAAACATAACTATGCATGCACTCAGTTTGATTTTAATAGATATTTTTATGCGCATAGGTCCAGTTTTTCATATTCTTTGATACAGTTTTTTGCGTCTCATAGAATTCCTAAGCGTACCTACCTATACACCGAACTGTTACACCTAACTACTCAGTGAAATAGCGTTAAGTCCTAGCTGCAAGACGCAAGAGTCTTGCAGGCTATGTCTTGTTCTTGCTCAAGTCTTGCACGGTCAATCTTGGTCTTGGTCTTGCTAAAAATACGCGGTCTTGTTCTTGGTCTTGGTCTTGCAAAAACGCAAGAACAAGACCAAGACTGCAAGACCAAGACTGAATTTGGGCAACACTAAGAAATATGACCTCGGTATTTTCACTAATGTCAAACGACGAGGAAGCCCCTAAGCAACAGAATTACAGAACTGCATACTTGAGTCCTTCAACCAACGAACAACATTTCAATTTACCCAGTTCACATAATTGAATACACATGTACTTACCTACTAATATAACACAAACTCGACATTACGCTGCATGAACATAGAAATTATCGTAACTGTATAATTTTAAGTAAACTAAGTAGGGTACAGCTCACATAAGCAAGGGTCCTGAATTCGGAGAGAAAACTTTACAAATGTTTTGGAACTAGTTAAAAGGATTATTTAAATATTTGTTTCGAACCAATTC
Organism: Tiliacea citrago; assembly: GCA_963921375.1. Lineage (NCBI taxonomy): Eukaryota > Metazoa > Arthropoda > Insecta > Lepidoptera > Noctuidae > Tiliacea > Tiliacea citrago. Next base: position 17,583,852 of record OY992784.1, read on the forward strand.
ACAGAAGTTTTATTGACTTTGGAAATTAATATTCATTACAATGTATTTTGATACCCAAAACTCTGAAAGACCACATTCAAATACTCTATTTTAGAAATAATAATGAAATACTCTGCAATACCACATTGCAGAATATTTCATTTAAAAAAAAATTTGTAAAGGATTTTTATTAATTAAATACATACCTATTTTGTGGGTTGGTATATAGATACCAACACTGGGTACCTTCAACTTAGCATTAATACACATCCAATCCAACGGCTACCTAAAGTGTAAAAAGTAGGTACCTATACTTCATTAGAGCAGTGGTGGCCCAGTGGTAAAGGCCCCGACTTACGAGTTGTAGGTCGTGGGTTCGAATCCAGGCAGGCGCTTTACTTTGTGTAAATAATTTCAACACCACTGCTCTCAAATCGGTGAAGAAAACATCGTGAGGAAACCTGCATGTCCTAGAACCAAAAATTCGACGACATGTGACATCTACCAACCCGCACTGGGCACGCGTGGTGGATTACAGCCCACTCCCTCTCACCGAGAGGAGGCCTGAGTCCCAGCTGTGGGAACATTGTAGGCTGATTATGTATACTTCATTTTAAATAAGATTAGAAATTTTAATAAACCTTATGTATAGTCCGTTCAACTGATTTTGACTTCTATTGCGTTGGTGGCGATGGCGTGACAAATGGCAGCTGTAATAAACAGTTGTTATTGCTTTTAATGCCATCCTTATGCCTATGGAATAGAAGTCAAAATCGGTTGAACAGACTGTAAAAAAGGTTTATTTAAATTTCAAAATAATCTTATTTCAAATGTAGTATAGGTACCTAGGTAGTGTGTCATGGGACTATCGGTATCGGTGTTTGGTGCGTTAAATTTAAATTGAACCAAAACCAAACTAATTCCAGGCTTTGGCAAAACGCAAGCGGAATACAGGATGAAATTCCCTCGCGCCGATTATGTCAACTAACTTGTTTGGTGGGTGTTAAAATAGCGCGAATTATCACGTGACTTCGTAATCATTAGAACAATCAACGCACGCAGTCGCTTCCCGCGTCCTACGCGGGATTCGCCACCGTTTGACCAGTCCTTTACCTTTATTTTTTTAAACCAAACAGCGTTCTTCTAAACGTATGTGTCCACATACCTACAGACGTAAATGCGGTCCTCCCTACATTCCTGAAAGGAGTCGTTGGCTGTGGCGCTACCTATCGGCCTTCTCACGAAACTACACACTCTAGGAATTTATTATTAACGTGCTGGGGTCTTTGCTATGTTTTCCTACACCTTTTTAGGCCCGTAATAGAATTGTTTACATTGTGAACCGTAACACTATGCTTAAAAGCAGGTTTGTTTCTACACCCACCGACCTTTATATTCTGCGCTAAAAACACTTCTGTTTAGAACAGTCCCAAAATAAAAGTATATATTATACTTAAACCTCACATTTTGTATCACACTGCAATTTATAAAAGAAATATGATATGCAAAAAAGGCGTTGTAGACTCGAAGCGAGTGGAGGGAACGACGGATAATAATATTCTTTCATCTCTTGACAAATTAAATTACGCATACTACAAGAGCGAATATCCTGAAGGCCTGAAGCACTTCACGCTCATGAGGACATTATTTTATTTATCCATTTTATTTTTCTTATCCTTCATTAATCTTAGAACTTTTAAGGGGAAACCTACTGTTAAATTATATTCACGGTTCCTTATTAAATATATTCGGATAATATTGAACATTTATATTATCATCATCGTAAACATTGCCACAAGACGTTCATTGCAGGACATAGGACTCAGCACGGTAACGGACAAGGCCCGAAGAACTGCTGAACTAATGGCAGTATAAAAAGAAAATTTGTATTATTTTCCATTGAAGACGAAGGCAATATTCTTAGCCAGAAATTACCCATATTTGATGGAAACATAACAGATAAGGCGCAAATTCTGTACAAGACACTACACCGGAATTAACGAGGTTAATTTACATGCAAATCGATGTAGGACTGAAACGTAATCTCTTTAGCCAGCTAAGCCCAAATATATTCAGATACGATTGCAATTTGATTGCATCCTGCCTGATAATTACCGCATGTTGATGTATGTTGGTATTAGCGAGCAGCGGCGACTTAATTAATATTTAGTTGCGGGAGAGAATGTTAATGATGTTATTTCTTGGACGTTGAGCGGGACTACCTTCAAACGGACCACCTTTAAAGTCGATTTTCTCAAAAACTACTAAGGTATAAATTCTGTTGTTCGACCACTAAATAGCACCAATTGAGCACTAATTCTTTGCCAAATATGGATGCGATTGGCGTTCGTGGTAGTCACGAACATCGTTGTTTGTGAAATTGAATTACTTACTATGACGAAAACATTTCTTGTGACGATTATTTAAGTACCTTCATAATACACACGTCAATCCTAAATAGGCATTCTAGTATCTATTATTTAGAAAAGCCATAAAGTATACTAGAAGGCAATGTCCTAACAAACAACAGCCAGCGGTTACCTACAGAGTTAATTGTTTCGGCAAATTGGCACTGGTAATCTCTCGGTACATCGAAAACGTTACGACCCTGTGGAAACATATCATAAAAGCTTTCAGAGAGACCACTAGCTAGGTACCTTATATCTACCTAGGCATATCTATAGGGGACGGAGGTTTACATATAAAGTTATTTCCAAGTCAAACACCGAACCCACGTTACTAGAAATATCTTTGATATTACGACGAGGGTCGGGAAATACACCAGATAAAATAGAAACTTTATATATGTATTAAAATTATATTTCAATCCATTGGTCAGCAATGGAAAATTCCGTAGTTGCTTAATACAAGACCAAGCGAAAACCCTTAAGCCAAAGGTGTAAGGGTTGTATTCGTTTGCCGCGACACCTATTTCAAAGAAGTAATATCCCAGTCCCTGTAAACCCGGCTTAGTAGAGCACTATATATCGTGTCCAAAAGACTTTAGATACCCGCCGTTGACTTTATCGGAACACCCGTAAAGGACATCGGATTAAAGCTGGAACTCCCCATAACTATTCATAAAATTGAATTTCCGGTAGTAGAAGTAATATTTTGCTTATTTAATAATAGTAATATTCTTTACATATTAGGAATATTTACTTTGTAAAGTATTATATTATTTTAATTATTATGAATGTGAGGACTATGTGCATTGTTTTTTATTTTTATTCTCTTAGTTTTCATTTTTTAATGCTGGTCTGGCAGTTTAAGTAATTTATGCGGCCTACCCAAATGTCCTTTCTTTGGTATTGTTCGTTGAATCGTTGAGCTCCTTAAGTTCTTAGTTGAGCTGCTCGACTACTGACAAATGCGTGCACTGACTGGACAGGTACCCTCAATTTGTGTGATTCTTTCATCAAAAGATCATTTCAGGCACCAATCTACATGGTCTTCACATGATCTGACCAAGATTATGTCTGGACTTTAAAAGAGACCTCTGAGTTTGTTTCGGCCTTTCTTCTCAGAGTAGCCGGATACGAAACGCCGACCTCGTCTAGTTTTAAAAAAAATATGATTGACGTGTAAAAGTTTTTGTACAAACCTACTTACAGAAATAAATCATTTATCATTATCATTTACATCTTATACCTTCTTTATAACTTTCATAATAATTCTACTGCAATGGCATAGTAGGTACATAGTTTATGATCAGTGGCGGATTTACCAGCAGCCTTAGTAGGCTGGAGCCTATTTTAGGGGCGGCTTTACACATACGTGCAAAAAAATCGGCCTACCCAAAGCTCTCTATTTGAGAGACAACAAATTTTGATTAATATTTTATTTTAATTATATTGTGTGAAGTTCGGTAAAATATACACACACCCTATATGTACTTTGATAAAAGCAATATTCTTGACAAGCGAGTCTTCAGATGATGATCATTCAGTTTTGCGGAAAAATTGTGCGACTTTTTCAGTGATGCACTCGTATCCGAATCGGAAAAACGGCAGGAGGCTTACAACAGGTTCAATGAAATTTTTTTATTCATACTTTTTCATTGATAGACTCGTATCCGAATTGGGAAAACGGCAGGAGGCTTACAACAGGTTCAATGAAAAGTATTCATTCATACTTATTTTGTGATAGACTAGTATCCGAATTCCGAATTGGAAAAACGGCAGGAGAATTACAACAGGTTCAATGAAAAGTTTTTTTTTCCTGACCAAAATGAGTGAATTATCATCATCAACCCTTACAGAAAAATCCCTTTTCTAGGAAGAAATGTATCATTTAGAGTGAATTAGTTCAAGAATGCATACATTTTCAATTCCACCTTTCTTCTGAAACAATTTTGGTAAAACCAGATTCTGGATCATTGATAAGTCTATCATCGTTGCTGCGAAAACAGAATTTGCAAAACGTTTATCCAAACTATAGTAGTGTGAATGGCTCTGAGTACACCAGCGACAAATTGTTCGGGTGAGAGAAGCTTTTCTTGCTCAAAACGGGTGAAAAATTATCTAAGATCTACTTTATGCCATGAAAAGCTAAACGCCGTAGCTCTATTGTGCGTAGAGCCACAACTAACGAACAAGATTTCATACAACGATTTAATTGATGATTTCCCGAATAGAAAATCACGCAAAAGATTCAAGAAAAGGTACTGTAACATAATTAACTAAATTTCATCGTTAGTTATCAGCCGAATTGTTACCAGATAATTGATTAGGTATATTGTTTTTAACCTGTAAGTAAGCTCAATAAAAAATATTTATATACCTATGTTTACCGAATATACATTATTATGTAAGTTATGTACCCTGCCTTCTGCCTTATTAATAGTATACGATTAAGCTTTTATTAGCTCAGAAATATACCCAAAAACTATTTCTTGTGCAACATCGTTGTGTTGTAAAAAAAATCTAGGAACTGACGAATCGATCTAATTACGGTGAAAAGGTAGTAAAATTAGAAGAATCGATAGTGCACAAATCATAAAGTTACAATTTCATTGGATTTCTTTTTTAATGATTGTGAATTAGGTAGGGTATCAAATTGTAGAGGTCGGTAGTGGCGGCAAAATTTGAATAGCCTACTAGTGGCAAATGTGTAAAACCGCCACTGTTTGTGATTGCTGTGATCACGTTAGTAAGTTACGCTATACGCACACTACGCACGTGCGTAATCAACAAACAAAAATCATAAATATTTGGAGGTGGCGCGGGGAGGGGGCAACGCTGGGGGGGAGGGCACGCTTCCGGTTTCAGTTTCATTACTGATATTGGTACGTAAGCTGCTTCGATTCGATTTCCTCGGTTCGGGTCACATCTCGAGACTGACGTTTATATAACGAGCCCATGCGGGATGCGCCTTACTCCGTACCTACTTCATATTATAAATAGGTAAGGTTATTTACATAATATTACTCTGACACGCTGCGGAACAAATTCATTCTTGGGCACAAGGTTAAATACATCCAGACTACTTTAAATATTTACGATAGCTACTTACTTTATTTGCTAAATAAAAGTCACATTCAAATACTCTTCATGGTCTGTCTACAGTCTACACCGACTCACTGCTATTATTTCCGAATTCTTAGAGAAGCAGAGATAAACGTTAGATTTTCCTCTAAAAAAATAATAGCCACAATTGTATTTCAGTGTGTGATGCTTTCCATCCACTTATATAAAACAACACCTACCCCCTGCCGCTTCTACATTGCGTTGTTGACGCCCTCAGCAGGACATGAGCTGAATAAAAATGTGGCCATTATTTATTCTACCTCTGTTGACTCGTAGAACTGCCATCAAACCTTCGTGCCAAAATTCGTCGGCAAATAGAAAATATTGACGTAGGCAAAATGTTTCTCGTCACTAAAAAGGTGCTCTAGGGATTTTTTGAACTGATCCTTAGATGGCACTTGCCAGTTGAGTACCTACCTAAATAATAACATCTGCGTGTGAGGAACGATTCAAATCAAAGACTTTAAATTATTTAGGTAGGTACCTACTCAATAGACGGGATATAGCGAACAAAATCGTAATCCGCTATATTTGTCTTAGTGGGCAAAAATCGCTCAGTCTAGTGTGGTACGCCTGCATGTCAAGTCGTATTTGTGTCCACAAAAGAAAAATATTTTCTAAGAAAATATTATGCCGAGATGCACATTACGATATTGCAAATCTCATTATGGTAAAACGACTGGAACTAACTTCGGTTTATTTAGATGGCGTCACTGAGAAATGGCATCACAGTTTTTCTATGACATTTCTTCGCATAGCCTCTTTAAAGTATACGAGTAGATCTCTTTGATTGAAATACATCTTATTTCGCAAGAAATCTGATTCAAAGCTGTAAATGTAAAAGGCAATAATAACATCTCTCGCCAAATGTTTTGGAACAGCTCTTTACCTTTATTAGAAAATTGCCTTCATGTTTCTGAAGGGAATGAGGGTTGACATGAAAGGCTTCGCCGTAATTGCTATTTGCGTGTAAACTCCATTATTATAGGTCGCGTCGCATGCAACAAAGGGCTATTATGTCAGAGCACTTGGGTTTACAGATAAATCTAATGCTCGTATCAACCTGATACTGTCGCAACCTGCCAAATAGATTTAATATTTAGATAACATTTTTTAATGAATGTTTATGCTTCTACTTTACAATGCTAAGGAACTAGGGAAACACTGTTTAAAACGCAAACTAACAAACGCAAGCAAACTTCTTGCAACCAGCACATATCCCACCAGTTATGTTAAAAAGTATGGCTCTTGAAAGGGTGCTAGATTTTAAGTACCTACTTAGGGCACATAGGTACTGAAGACTTGAAAGATGACGCTGACATGGAAAGAGAACGGAAGACGTTGGCTGTCCGATGCAATATGTTTGCCCGCAGGGTTGTTCGATGTAGTCTGCTACGCTGACGACACGCTGGTCCTAGCGCAGGGGAGGTCACATCAGGCGGCGGCCGAACTGGCGGCACGTGGGGTTGCGACAATCGTCGATAGGATCCGGCAATTGGGACTCGAGGTGGCTTTGCACAAGTCCGAGGCCATGTGTTTTTATGGTCCTCGGAACGCGCCACTGTCGGGTTCCCAGATAACGGCGGGAGGGGTTCACATCGGCGTCGAGTCGACGATGAAGTACCTGGGACTCGTCCTCGACAGCCGGTGGAACTTCGTGGAGCATTTTCGACGTTTGGCTCCCAGACTGGAGCGGGCTGGGGCTGCTTTGAAGCGGCTCCTGCCCAATCTAGGGGGTCCAAACGCCTCCTGCCGGAGGCTCTACGCGGGGATCGTGCGGTCCATGGCCCTTTACGGGGCACCGGTGTGGGCGCGTTCTTTAAGGCGGCGACCAGCCCAGCGGTTGAACGCGTCCCAAAGGGTCATGGCCATCAGGCTGGTACGGGGTTACCGCACGGTCTCCCGTGAGGCGGCGAGCCTCCTTGCCGGACTGCCGCCATGGGATCTGGAGGCAAAAGTCCTCGCGCACATCTGGGAGTGGCGCGAGGAGGCGAAACGCCGGGGTGAAACTCCGCTGCCGCGAGAAATCACGGCACGGCGGACAGAGCTCCGGCGGGATCTCATGGCGACATGGAGAGTGCGATTGTCGCAACCCAGCGCTGGGCACGCCACAATTGTGGCGATAAGTCCCCTCTTTGAGGAGTGGCTAGAGAGGCGCCACGGCGTCCTCACCTTCCACCTGACGCAGGTCCTCACCGGACACGGTTGTTTCGGGAGGTTCCTGTTCAGGATAAAGCGGGAGGAAACGCCCGGGTGTCACCACTGTGTGGATCGCCCGGAGGACACGGTGGAGCATACGGTGGAGGTCTGCCCAGCTTGGGCGGAGCACCGCCGTGTCCTCACGGAGGCGATCGGCGGCGGCGATCTCTCGCGTCCGGGCCTGGTTCAGGCCATGGTTCGGAGCGAGAGTGCATGGGAGGCCGTCCCCTCCTTCTGCGAAGCAGTTATGCTAGCGAAGGAGGAGGCGGAACGCGTGAGGGTGAGACAAGGTTCGCGCCCTCGCGCCCTTAGTCGCCGCAGGAGACGCCCCAGGCGTCGGGAGTCGCAAGCCGATTTCCGGCCACCGTAGGCGCGGGCCTGCGGACGGTGAGCGATGGGTAGCTCGCCGTCCGATAAGGACCAGGCCCGGGTCGACGGCGCGTTGTGTTCCACGCGCGCCTCAAAGAGATGTCAACACAAACTGACGGGGTCCGATAGGACCAATGCCCGCCGGGGTTGCGAGTTTGTCCGAAAGGGATATCGTGGCCCTGGCATACAGGCAACGGAAGGAACACGGGTGAGTTTTAGTCAGTAAAAGTCTGACACGCCCTCCCGCTCCGCCCAGAGCGGGAGAAGTTATTTAATAATTTCCCACCAAAAAAAAAAAAAAAGGGGTGCTCGATGTACACCAGAAGTAAAAATAATAGGTTGGGTAAAAAGTTTCTTCGCATTTTTTAAGAAAATTCAAAATATTTTTTAATATAGTTTATTTACATTTAACTAAAGTATGTAGGTACCATTTTGTTCGATAACTTTTTGCCATCGTGTCAGGAGTATACGGCGGATGCATTAACACCTCCCAGCCAAACTCTCTTAATTTTTGCTGAGTGGCTAAAGATGTGTGAGGTCTAGCGTTATCATGATGAAAAACCACACCCCTTCTGTTGATTAATTCCGGCCGCTTTCTCTCAACTTCTTGATTTAATCTCATCAGTTGTTCGCAGTAGAGTTCAGAATCGATGGTCCTTCCTGGTGGTAACAGCTCATAATGAATAATGCCCTTCCAATCCCACAACACACACAGCATCATCTTGTTGCGAGTTAACCCGGGTTTCGCCAGTCTGTGAAGCCTCACCGGCCTTTGACCACGACCTTTTTCGAACGTTCTTGTCGTACGTGATCCACTTTTCATCACCAGTTATCAGCTTCTTCAAAAATGGTTCGGTTTCATTACGTCGTAATAAAGAATCACAAATGAGTACACGGTTCATTAGGTTTCTTTCAGTGAGCTCGTGAGGTACCCAAATATCGAGCTTTTTTGTGTACCCAGTTTTTTTCAAATGTGCCTAAACTGTTTTATGGTCAATTCCCAGTTCTTCAGCTACGTCGTAACTACTGATATACAGAGCTTGCTCCACTTTTTCAAAAATGGCATCCATTTTATCCGTAATAGGGCGACGTGCATCTTTGACATCAAAATTTCCGGATTGAAAACGCTTAAACCAAATTTGTGCTACTCTCACAGACACTGCACTAGGTCCATAAACATCGCAACATTATGGATCATGGTCCGAATTAAATCTTTTTTTTTTTAACTGTTAACTAGTGTTTCACACCCAAATATATTTTATTACTGAAAAGGTGGTTTCCCTAAGATAACCTCTCTCATAAATCTTATACTTATTACAACTTTTTGCCATGAATACTCAAAGAAGATTAGGTATTTCGGTATTCATTATTTTACAAAAGAAAAAGAAACCTGTGTGCTATAAATTATATATTTTTCATAAATAAGTGTTAACAATTCAAAAAGTAGGAAAATAATTTCACAGCACGTATTAAAACGTGCCCGCGTAAATATCAGCACTGCTATTCTGTAAAAATCTCACCGTGAAATCTTAGGTGAACAGTACCCCAAGTGTAAGTTTGCAAGAGAGTAAACTAACGAGTTTGCGTTAAAATTTGACCGATAGATCATAATGCTAAGAATATAAGGGTGAGAATAAAAATCTTAACGCAAACGCGCTAGTTACGTTTACTCACTTGCAAACTTACACTCGGGGTACTGAGCTTAAGTGAGCTGTCAATAGTGTCAATTAACCCCTAGCGATCCGTAGCATCCAGTGGAATGACAGCTCACTTAAATCTCACTTCACTTAAGAGTTCACGGTGAGATTCTTACAGAATAGACCGGCTGGTGTTCAATATCAATCACGTGGCAGGCATGCTTTACATCCTTAACCAATAACTGCAATATCTTGTGTGCCGATTCGAAATATCAAACAACACACTCAAAGCATTTAGGAAACAATTTCAAAGGATTAAATGGAAAAGGTGGGTAAATATAATAAATGTACAGTAGCTGGCCGTATAAATGACACATCGAGCTTAAAAGCCTTATTACACTACACGTTATTCAGGGACCCTTTCCCTAAATCGGATTGGTTGGTGTAGTAAGAGAATGAGAGGAAGGTTTCCTATAAAAAAAAAACAAATCACCTAAATATCGGACCCTAAATATCGTGTATTGTAATAAGAAAGAGGCTGCCACACAGGTAAAGCTACGGTTTCCTAGAAGACCAGTGACCGCCACATAACGGCCGCAATGTCGGCTGTCATAAAAATGATGGCAGCGCGGTTTGACGTACGGCGTCAAAAATCGCCCTCTAGGAAAACACACCAACTAACTTTAATAAATAAAACGTTATTTGAACTGAAACGTTTTTGAATACTGAAACGTCAGTGACGTTATTGGCCGGTAAATTGCAGAAGTTATGTCGCTGCCACCGCTCTTATTGAAAACAGTAACTTTAGAGTGACAGAGATAACACTCGACAAAGCTGAAAACTTTTAAACTAAAACCTGATGTGTCATATTTCCGGCCAGATAGTGTAATGTATGTAGATATAATTTAAAGACTACGTTTACTAATATTTAGATAAAAGCTAAAAAATTGTTTATTTCTGTTTTATACTTCAAAGAAAATTATCAGCTTCAGTCTGATTTCTTAAATTAAATTATTCATATGACATCCCAACATCAATATGGCAACATAGTTAAAAACTAAACTAAAACATTAAATAATAGGTAATTACATACTATTAGACATATTTATTACTAAGATTGTCATATCCACATCACGTCTCTGCTGAACGAATGATGTAATATATGACTATCTTAGTTTAAACATTGTAAATACCGCTATCTTATGCACTTTCCACATAGCTTGTTTCATCGGCAATCAGAAAAATAATAACTTAAATAATGCTAATTGCAAAATGTAAATCCGATATTTTGGTCACTTACGAAGTATTGGTTCAATTTTGAAATGTTCTGTTTGCCCGATTTCGCCTAGGTAGTTTGTAACGTGAATATTAGTCTCACTTACGCCATCTTTCGGGCAGTTGTAAAATCGAGTTACAACTGGAAACAATCGGTTATGTTCTAACGTTTATTTAATCACAGAGCAGTAAGCGTCTCCAGAAGAAGATAAACTACGATAACATGGCTCGCCCCAACTTACTGTTTTAATGTGTGTAGTCACATCCTTACGAAAGAGTTTGGATGTAGTTTAAGTACTCGTAACATCTCACTTATTAGCAGATTTGTTGGTCAACTAATCATAACTAGCCGATCGCGCAAGACAACGCACGTGTCGTTTTGATAGAGTACGTCAGTGCAGCGCCATACTAATAATAATGAGCGATTAATGACGCCACTAGTCGAGCAACAAATCCGTTTGACGGCCGTCCCATATTACGCACACATGCGTACAAATACTTTCAAAAGTTTTGAATTTTGGAGGGGCGGGCCATATTGTGGTAGTTAATCTCTATGTTTATTTGAATTCTTTTGAACACTATGTTCATAAGAAGATGTCGATGTACGGGACAATGACACAGTTCTTTTAAGGAGCATCCGCAGTGGAAGCCTGCGTAATACAAATTATCTTACGTCTTTTACAATTTAAGAAATTTTTATTTTCGCGAGCTACCAAGTGCGGATCCACCTGAACTCCTCACAAAAATTGTAAGTCATGATGCTTCCTGATGTTAAATGATACACTTAACTCTTATCTTACTGTTATTGCTATTATGTAGTCTTAATTTGTTCCAATATATTTCATAACAATAGGTACTCTTATGTTCTGTTTCCCCTTGAGTATAATACCTTAATGTATATATTTATGTACTAAATGATAAACAAAAATCCATTACAATAACAAATGTTTTCTACTACAAAATGGCAATTTGATATAAATGGGTGTGTTTAATATAATCTGGGAAACCTTTACAGTTAGTTATGTGTATTTTTAAACAACTATGTTAGTATGTTTATTATAATAATTAGTCTTTACCGCTTATTGGAAGAGTTTAAATCTAACTCATCTAAATTACTCATTGTATTGACCTTACACAGATTACTCCTATTATTTGCATCTTATTGCCAGTAACTGCAATGTTTATCCAAATTACGGTACATTATTAAGGGGATGCGCTAAGGTAGCCCGCGAAATTCAAATTTTATTACGTTTTTTGCAATTTGCAGGTCATCAATATGATTCGCGGCCATAACAAATATGGCTTTACAGAATTATAATCATTAGAATCAGCATCACAACTCTCTAAGTTCATAAAATCCTACAGAATGATTATTTCAGAAATAGTCATTCAATAGGATTTTACGAAGAGAGTTAGTTGTATTGCCGATTCTAATGATTATAATTCTGTAAAGCCATATTTGTTACGGCCGCGAATCATATTTAGATCAACATACAACCTGTTACTGACCTGCAAATTGCAAAAAACGTAATAAACTTAGAATTTCGCGGGCTACCTTAGCGCATCCCCCTTAACATGCTTTAGTTGTTGCATTTCACGGGCGCGCGTCAGTCATTGTAATTTAAACTTTAAATCAGTGCCATAAAATTCAACTGACGTGCGCTACTGATTTGCATCGACTATACCATGTACAACTTGCTTACAAACTAATTTTGTTTTTACAGTGTATATGTGCTTTGGCTAAAAAAAACAATACTTCTTGAAATATACAACCAATGAAACTTAATAATATAAAAAAGCGTTTCCGATATAATAATAGATTACTTTCTATTTATAATAGTATAACATAATGACTTAGTTTAAGAATAAATGAGCGTTTTATGGACAAAGATACGTTCGAAAATATAATATACTAAAACTAGTTTTTTTTTTTTTTACATAATCCAATTGGCACAGCCCTTGCAAGTATTTTCTTTCATTTAAAAGCATCAATAATGTTTTTGTTCATTGAATGAACATTTCTAATAGAAAAGTGATGGAATTAGAAACAATGCCAACCTCGACACTGGCATCAACTAGAAGGCACAATCTTTTAGATTGACTCTCGTTACAAAGTCACAGCCAGCAGCTGCTTACGTTCTATGCTACAAGATATTTTGACAATTTAAAAACGAATTATTTTATGTAACAACCCGCTCTCCCGCTGGTGAATCGAATTGATCCGTTAAATTACAGTGACTAGTATGTATTTACATTACTTTAACAAGTTAATTCCATAATTATACACATAGGCAAGTTGTGGGTCCAGTCTTCTTTATATGAATAAGAATTCAATACTTTTGTAATAATGCTAAAAGACTCTCATTATTTTTAAATGGTAACAATGCCTGAGAAACTCATGCCTTAGAAATCAAAACACATCGATCGAAACTTATAATGCGTAAATGCGAAAAAAAATATAATTATGGCAATATTTTTTTTTAACCTCTTTTAGTTGGTACCTTATAAATGATAGTAAGGCCAGCATAAAACGATGCCAGATGGCGCTAGAAGTAAAGTGTTTACATTTACCACAAAATGCCTTTTAAAATAAATGTATTGATTGAAACAAATTACCTGATGTAATCACAAATATAAAGAATTTCTCCCATATGAGTATCTTCAAGTTCAACTTCCAAGCATCTACCTATTTCCAGTAATAAAAATATGCGAGTCCTATAATTTTGTGTTTTATAATGTGATTGTAGTTTTGTCTAACTGACATTTCTATTTAATTGATTGCTATGGACTTACTTGTAGTTCATAGATAGGAAACGTCACGCAATCGTGCATTATACAGTGTTCCAAAATTTTTGTCAAATAGGTCTATGAGTCATGTGTGACTCATAATTTTAAGAGAAAATATAGTGGATTAATGTACCAAGTCATTCCTATTTATTTTACCTTCCTAAGGCCGAATAGTTAGGCAAAGATTATTTTATGGTTTTGTATGGAAGTCGATTTACAAATGTAATATCAAAATATTCTTAGATCGACAAATGTAAGACCATTTCTCTGTTTTCTTCAACTGATTCTATATGAAAAAATCGTTTTTGTATGAACCAATGATATCTACACTATTATAAGTCACATGACTGTACTTTTTGTAGATGTCATCCATGAGGTGTTTGGTTTTCCAGACAGAATTTCATGATGCAATAATCATTGGAAACATTGTTTTCATAGTTATTGGAAAATTCCTACATATTTTTAATATAGGGCAAAGATAGTAAGCTTAGAAGATGTCATGCTTCATTGATCAACAGATTATGACTCATACATTTTAATTAAAAAGGCCACAGATGTGACTAATTAACTAACTCACACAATGAAGAATGGCCAGACATATTTAAAAAATATGTAGTAAATGCTGAGTTTATTCTTTAGTTACTTCTTTTCTCCATGGATTGAACATCCTGAAATAAATAAAAGTAATTTTAGTACACTTCTCCTGTTTTTTTTTTTTGCTGGAATGCTGGCTGTACAAAATTATAACATTAGAAATGTTGTTGACACAAGGATAAAATTACTTATTTTAACATTTGCAAACATGTTCTATGTTATGTTAGCGGGTTTGGTTTCTACACTTAGTCCTTCATGTGGACCATTGTGCTAGAGTCTTCATTTGCAAACATATTTACCTTAATATTCAATCATCATGCAATCATAACTTTAATTGTCCTTTCTATGGTACTCCTGCACATAGGACAGTTCTCCATTCCTTTGCTTGCACACGGCTGGCAGCAGCACATGTGTCCACATGGTACAAATACTACTTCGCTCTTAGCATCCATACAAATGACACACTCTGCCTCCAACACTGTATCATCAGACTGGCTAGTTGTCACCACTCCAGTACATTTTTGTTCTTCAGCCAGTTCTACATCAGATGGAGCACTTGGTGTAACAGAAGAAGATGCTTCAAAGTTGTGATTCTGACTTTTAGCTGCTACATAAGAGTTTATTGCTCTAATAATACCATCTCTGTCACAGGCCAATGAGACACCACTCAACTTTAGCTCTTCAGGGGTGATGTTCAATAAAGGTTCATCAGAAAATAAGAATTTAACCAAGAACGGCAGACAGTGTATAACACCTTCTTGTAACAGATAGTTTGCCAGTGCTGGGTCCAAACTTTTTCCTATATCCAGTAAAGTTCTTGGTGCTGAGTTGATTAACTTCTGATAATTTTTCAACCAAAAATCATTAGACTTATTTGTTTCACTTTCCATTTCTCTTAAAGTTTCAACAAGCTGTTTTCGTCTTTTATTCTGTTGACCAAAAAGATCATCTAACAAAGTAACCAAATGAACTCTCTGTTGAAGCAGCTCATTATAATTATAAGTTATTTGCAATTTCTTCTTTTCTTGTTCAATAACACTGAGGCGTGCTAAATGTGAAGAAACCAATGATATTTCCTGGTTAAGACTCCAGGTTCTGGCATCAGTTTTTTCCAACAGTGATGCAACCATTGCCATTTGTATGTCCTGATCTTCTAGAAGTTGTTCCACTAACATGGTGCGTGACTGATCTTTAGCATTTAATAACTCTGTCAATTTCTCACTTACTTCTAAATCTTGTATGAGCACACTCTGTTTCATATTATTCGTAGAATCTTCATAATGTTTCTTGGAATTACTCATTGAGTAGTCTTCTTCTATAAGCATTTCCATTGCTCTTAAAACATCAGCCTTTTTAATATTATCATAATTTTGCCGAGTGATTTCTAGTAGCCTGTCATGTTCAGCCTGTTCATATGCAAGTTGCTGTTGTATAATTTCTGGATTTAAATTTTCTGACTGAATAAAGTTCTTGACTAAACATTCAATTTCTTTTTCGTCATCTTGTATAGCTTTGATCAGGTTTTGCCGATCTATTTCTTTCACAATGTGAACTTTAGCTATCTCATTGTCGAGCTCAATCTGTTCCTGTAGTACTTGATTTAAAAACTTTTCTCTTTGTTCTTTAGCTGCTTTATGTAATCTATGTTCTTGTTCTATGATGGAAGCTTCTTGTTCTTCCCAAGTCAGTGTATTGCGTCTCGCAAATGGATCCAGAACCATGTTTGGAATTTGAACTGTGGGCATATCTTGTTCAATGGATATTGGGGGATTATAGTCTATATTCATTTTATCACATAAATATTTCATAATTTCAGCAGTATCCTGTATGGCAATATCTGATGGAGGGAATAAAAACTGTTCACCATCTATCATTAGTGTTATCAAATTAGTGGCTAAACATAGTTCTGGACAGAGTTCATATAAATCTTTATTTTCAGTAAGGTTCAGTTTTCTTAGATTCTTCAGCTTACCTACTGATGGTGATAAGCTATGCAGCTTATTATTTGATGCATCTAATATTTGTAATGACTGCAGAAACTGTATATTATCAGGTAGGGTTTTAATTTGATTATCTTGAATGTACAGCTCAGTCAGGTTTACCAAATATCTAATATCACTAGGTAGCTGTGAAAATCTATTACTGCCAAGATTAATAACCGTAAGAAGGTATAAATCTGATAGTTGACCTCCTTCCTCCAATGATTGTAAACTATTATTGTGCAAATACAAACGTTCTTTTCTGTATACCTTGCATATTGAAAATGTACCGGACGGTACATGGCGCAGCTGACACTCGGACAGGTCAAAATCTGGTTCAGGTGACTCTCTGGCAATGTATAACTTCCTTTCTAGTATAGCTCGAGCATCATTATCATTATTTTGTCTCCCAAACAACGACATTGTCGCTCGGTTGACGCACGACACAGCACAACCCATTAAACAATACGTATAATTTGTTAACAACCTTCACAATCGTCACCGACTTTGGATAATCATTGCAAATTGATTATCGTACAACCTTACGTAGAATGAATTATCCTTGTATTATCATATCTTCCAATTCATAGCCAAGCAATGACAAATAAACCGAAAAACAATAGTAAATAATCAATCAGCAGTACGGTACTCTATTCAAGAATGATACGAAAGAGAGGCACTCACTAGTGACAGCTGACAGCTGACTTGACAGTACTGACATTGAATAGGTCATTTTCGTTCCTCTGTTCCGTTCATGTTCCTTTCCACGATTGTTCTACGTTTAAACATCGAGCTAGAAAAAATATGCCTATGCGTTTAGTTTTGTAGTTATCAAATATTTGCCGATTTCACCAACCAGTTTGTTTTTTTTGTTGTGGTTACTTTGTTTTCCGGTTTATGGCACATAACTCTTGTTGAAAGTACAGTTGACTTTGAATTTGACCTAGTTTGACGATAAATCGTTTGAAACCGTCAAAATAACAAAGACTTCCCTACCCTCCTTTACAGTGCATGCCGCACTTAGAACGTTTTAAATATTAAGCAAGCTATGTCAATACGGGTCGGAGATCTATGCAGTTTTAACCTTTGTCATCACTGCAGTAAATAATATCTGCTATACATACAGGTTTATTTTTTAGTCGTTTATAACCTCTTAAGGGGTCATTGTACTCATCATTATGAACAACTTTTACTATGGGACCAAAACTGAAATCGCGAAAAAAAAACCAGCTGTTCCCTACATTTTAACAAATTATTCGAACATAAATGTAGGGAACAGCTGGTTTTTTTTTTCGAGATTTCAGTTTTGGTCCCATAGTAAAAGTTGTTCATAATGATGAGTACAATGACCCCTTAAGAGGTTATAAACGACTTAAAAATTACCCTGTATAAATAAAAAGACAAGTCCTGACTGACTGACTGACTGATTCAGATTCATTTATTTGCAAGAACATGTGTAGATAATATACATGGTATGATGCTTATTATAGGTGTTACAAGGTACTTTTTTGGCTCAACATGTTTGACCATGGCTGGTGTACAAATTCGGTCGAAAGAAAAGGTTTTCAAAATTATGATACAGTGAACAATAATAAAAGTAAATCAATAATTAACAACAATATTAAATTAAATAGGTAAACAATCATGCGATTCAAAATAAATAGAATAGATGTCAGTATCTTCAGAGCGATTTATCATTTAAAAATTCATTAATATTAGTATAGGCAATAGGCTTTTTCTGTCAGTATTTTTTTAAATGTTTTCTTAAAACTGGTCTATTTTTAATTTCTTAACACAGCTAGGGATATTATTATAAATTATTGGCGCTCTGCATACAACGCTTGTATACAGTAGCGCTGTCTTAGCTGGACGAATTTTACGAAATTTAGAAAGGAACACGAATTTTACTATTATCTCGGCGATTACGTATTATAATGTCCGATATTCGAGGAAACAAATGGGGGTTATTTCTCACAAATAGGGCTATTTCCAAAATATAAAGTGACGGAAGTGTGAGTATTTTATGCTTTGTAAAAAGTGGCTTACAGCTCTCCGTACTTTGGATACCGAACATGGCACGTAGGCATCGCTTTTGCATTATAAATGCCATATCTTTATTTGATGAGTTGCCCCAAAAGATAATGCCATATATGAGGACAGATTCAACAAGTCCTTATTAAGCCGAGAGTAACACATCAGTGTTGATGGTTGGAGCAAGTTGGTACAAAGCATAAGATTGACTACTGATTTTTTTACATAGTTTCTCAATGTGTTCTTTCCAATTTAGTTTGCTGTCTATAATTAAACCGAGAAACCAGGCATTAGTTACTTATTTATAGTGTAGTTCAAATTTATTCATTTATAAATTAATAATTCATTTATAGTGTAGTTATCATGAATCAAATTTAAATTTAATGGATTATGCAATCTTTGCCCAAAGTGCATTATATTTGTTTTTGACAGATTTATTTTTAAATTATTATTATCAAGCCAATAAATTATAGATGTCAGTGAATTATTTATGTCAAGTTTATATATATTAATGTCCTTACATGCAATTGAAACTGTAGGTACTGTCATCAGCAAATAATGTCATAGGTTGAATCGTTGCCTTTGGCAAGCCGTTGATATAAATAGTAAACAACGGCGGTCCTAGCACACTGCCTTGAGGAACACCGTATGTGACATATTTCCTCACGGAGCTGAATGTTTCTTCTCTTTTTGTTTTGGGATTCACTCTAGTTATTACTGTTATCTGTTGTCGATTAGTTAAATAGGATCGAATTAAATCTAAAACATTGCCTCTTATCCCGTATGCGTCAAGTTTACTGATTAGTATATTATGATCTACATAATCAAATGCCTGTGACATATCGCAATAAATAGCACAAACTGGAACTGTTTTGTCAACATGGCAGATAACACTTTGGATGAATTCATAAATGGCCATATGTATGGTTCTAAAATAAGCAATAGGCCTATAATTCACCATTAACCGTTTACAATCTTTTTTGAATAAAGGTTTTATAACTGATAGTTTAAGATCTTCTGGAAATATTCCAGTTGTTATCGACAAGTTCATAATGTGACTCAGGTGATGGCATATTTCCTCATTTACTGCTTTAATGATTTTAGTAGAGAAACCATCGTATCCTACACTGTTGGTATTTTTTAGGTTGTTTATAATTTTGTTAATCTGGTAGGGTGAACTTGGTGCAAGAAACATTGAGTTTAATTGGTCATTAATTAAAGACGTTACATTTTTACCGGCACCCGGAAGGGGCTTGACTTTTTCAATAAAATAATTATTAAATGCGTTCGCTATTTCTGTTGGATTATTAAGGACGCTGTTTTCTTCAATTTGTATGTTATCAATCGATGCTTTTGATTGACTGACTCATCAACGCCCAGCCTAAACCCTTGGGCCTAGAAAGCTGAAATTTTGTACAGAGGTTCTCTTTATAATGTAGACAAGGAATAAGAAAGGATTTTTGAGAATTCCACCCCTAAAGGGGTAAAATAGGGATGGAAGTTTATGTGAAAGTCCGTCAGTTTTGAAGTTAGGATCTTCAAATTTTGTGTTTAGGCTGACGATTGAAAATTAATATATACGTGTTTCAGTGTTTTTGATAATTCCACCCCCGAAGGGTTAAGAAGAGGGATGAAGTTGCATATGGAAAGTCCTTCATTTTAGAATGTAAAAATCACTAAATTAATTAATCTAGGCTTATGGTCTGAAGCTAACGCAACGGGGTTGTTAGAATTTCTACCCTTAATGGGTGAAAAGCGGGATGAAATTTTGTTTTTAATTAAAGTTCTTTATTTTTTAAGTTAAAATCACTAATAGTTCAGCTTATGGTTTGTTTTATTTTTTAATTTCAACCCACAAGTGGGTGAAAAGGGGGATAAAGTTTTGTATTGAAGTTGTTCATTCGCAAAATTTTGTATTCAAGTAATAATAATAAAGTTGATAAACTTGAAACTTGTCACGAATACTTACCTAAGTAAATAATAAAGATTTCCATTTTTAGTTTTTTTTGATGTCAAAGTTTGTATAGAAGAATTTTAACTCGCAGTCCGATTAACTCGAAACTCAGTATTTATACTTAGAACCAAAAATATAGAATAACGTGTATCAGGGTCTGTCTAACGGGGTGAAAAGAGGTAGTCAAAAAGGAAACCATGATTGACTGGTAACACACAGCTCAAACCAGTGAACGGATTGGGTTGAAATTTGGCACATAGATACGTGATGGGGATTTTGTATGCATGAAAAATCTTATTCCTAGAGTTAATACACCTGAAACTTGGCACGAATACTTACCTAAGTAAATTATAAAGTTTGTAATTTTTTGTTTATGTTAACTTCAATGGATGGGATGTCAAAGCTTGTATAGAACTTCCTGTCACTGTTGTTTTCATAGCTAGTAGTGGTATACGAATTGATGTGGGGTAGGTACCACAGCTAAAAAGTGAAAAATAAAAATCTTTTTTACAAAAAACTACCGACTTCCAAAAAGAACACTAAAAATGAAAAATAACTTTTTAATATTATATTTAATCTAATTTCGGAAGTCGGTGGCCAAAATGAAAATACAGAACCAAAGACACCGACTTCCGAAATTAAATTAAATATAATATTAAAAAAGTTATTTTTCACTTTTCAGTGTTTTTTTTTTGGAAGTTGGTCTTTTTTTTTGTAAAAAAGTTTTTTTTTGTTTATATAATAGATAATAGCAGAACAAAACACTCGTTACCCGTGGTCCCGGTGGGTCGACCCATTACCGGGTCCATGGGTATTTTTTTTACCCGTGGTCCCTTCGAGAAATACAATGCTGCCAAATTAAAATGGTAGACCGTTAGTTCTTCAAGTAACTAACTTGAAACATTCAAAATGATTCACCAAAAATAGAGGGAATCTGGCGTTAATGGTCACTGTTCTAACCTAACCTAACCCAAATGATTCAATAACAGTAGATGGTTTGGCAGCATTGTATTTCTCGAAGGGACCATGGGTAAAAAAAATACCCGTGGTCCCTTCCATGGGACTACGGGAGGGACCACGGGTAACACCCTGAACAAAGCTCGGATTATAGTTCTCAGTGAGCAACGGTATACGAGAAATATCTCGAGAGTTAAATATATCTCGAAAAACAGTCCTGAAAGTCCAGGACCTGGATCAGGCGATATGAGGAAGAGGGTACCCTGGAAGATAGACGACGATATAATCATGGCGTTCGTTAAATCACGAATCAACAGAAAACCGACATGCGTCATCATTACGAAGAACATCCATTTACTCGGAACTACGTATTTTGCGGCACGTTACGACGCGACGTTTGTCTACAAACGATAAGAAGTCATTTGCACTCTACTAGATTGCACTATAAACATCACGCTAAGAAAGTCGACACAAACTTGCAAGATTAAATTTTGCACGTGAATATTTTAACTTTGACTGGACTAAGGTTATATAACTTTTCAGACGTCCTAGTCGTTGTCAGAGTCTTTTACATCTTCTCCACACGGTCGCATAACCTTGTGGCGCTACATTATTACACTATACGCCGAGGATCACGTAGCGCTGAATCAATGATCTGGCCGAATCTCAGCTAACATGTAAGGCTGGATGGGAACCGGAGGTGTGAAGCGCATGTGGATTTATTAGAAGAATCTATGTTACCGACAGTGCGAACGGTTTACCCGTGAGAAGAAGTTCCAAGCTTTTATTATGTTCACGATAACTGTAGAGTGCATACGGCCAGAGTTGCGTCTAACTGGTTTAGCCAGCATCCAGAAGTTACGCTAATTCCCTGGCCATCTAAATCCCCGGGTTTATGGGGTCTGATGGTCCAAATGTGGGATAACAGAAACGAGAGGATAAGGCAAGCAATTGAGCAACATTGTAACGAAAGGACAATGGCAAGTGCCCATACTGACTCAAGACCCATAAATATGGGTAATTGATTGACAGCAAATAGTTAATATCGGCACCTACTCCATATATTTTACATGATTACGGTCTGGAGCTCTACAGCATTTATGATCAGTGATGTTTATGATGCCTGTTGGTCCCAGTCAAGACTCCAGACAATAAGTAAGTCATAAGTTATTATCTAATCTCTCTAAGTTGCCTAGTGGCCTTCTAATGTCAGTTTTACCCATTACCTTTGTACGGGTGATTGGGACATCAATGCTTCACAAGCATTATCCACCATACCATTATTACCATTTATTATTTTATGCCTAGTATCTTGAGTTAAGTATCTCAAGATGGTGTCTTGAGCTAAGTATCTCAAGACGGTGTCTTGAGCTAAGTATCTCAAGACGGTATCTTGAGCTAAGTATCTCAAGACCCATAAATATGGGTAATTGATTTCAATTGATCTCAAGATGGTGTCTTGAGCTAAGTATCTCAAGACGGTGTCTTGAGCTAAGTATCTCAAGACGGTATCTTGAGCTAAGTATCTCAAGACCCATAAATATGGGTAATTGATTTCAATTGATCTCAAGATGGTGTCTTGAGCTAAGTATCTCAAGACGGTGTCTTGAGCTAAGTATCTCAAGACGGTGTCTTGAGCTAAGACCTCCCAACCCCAATTGACATTAAAGGAAAAGTTACAGCTGGAAATTAACAAGAGTATGAAATCCCCAGATCCTGAAGTAGTAAAGTAAGTAAGTAGTAAGTACAAAATGAATTTGGGTTGGCAAATAGTATTAGACGTGAAATGAGCCTGTTCGAAAATGGAGGAGTTCGTGGATATCATTGTACATATATAATATAATTACCTACAGTACACAGTATATTACTTTTGTATTATATAATGCAATGGCCTGTTGGTCCCAGTCAAGACTCCAGACAATAAGTAAGTCCAGTAAGTCTTCAATAAGTTATTATCAGTCTATAATCTCTAAGTTGCCTAGTTACCTTCTAATGTCACAGTTTTACCCATTACCTTTGTACGGGTGATGATGTGACATCAATGCTTCACAAGCCTCTCAAGATGGTGTCTTGAGCTAAGTATCTCAAGATGGTGTCTTGAGCTAAGTATCTCAAGACGGTGTCTTGAGCTAAGTATCTCAAGACGGTGTCTTGAGCTAAGTATCTCAAGACGGTGTCTTGAGCTAAGTATCTCAAGACGGTGTCTTGATCTAAGTATCTCAAGACGGTGTCTTGATCTAAGTATCTCAAGACGGTGTCTTGAGCTAAGTATCTCAAGACGGTGTCTTGAGCTAAGTATCTCAAGACGGTGTCTTGAGCTAAGTATCTCAAGACGGTGTCTTGAGCTAAGTATCTCAAGATGGTGTCTTGAGCTAAGTATCTCAAGACCCATAAATATGGGTTGACAGCAAATAGCACCTACTCCATATATTTTACATGATTACGGTCTGGAGCTCTACAGCATTTATGATCAGTGATGCAATGGCCTGTTGGTCCCAGTCAAGACTCCAGACAATAAGTAAGTCCAGTAAGTCTTCAATAAGTTATTATCTAATCTCTCTAAGTTGCCTAGTGACCTTCCAATGTCACAGTTTTACCCATTACCTTTGTACGGGTGATGATGTGACATCAATGCTTCACAAGCCTCTCAAGATGGTGTCTTGAGCTAAGTATCTCAAGACGGTGTCTTGAGCTAAGTATCTCAAGACGGTGTCTTGAGCTAAGTATCTCAAGACGGTGTCTTGAGCTAAGTATCTCAAGACGGTGTCTTGAGCTAAGTATCTCAAGACGGTGTCTTGAGCTAAGTATCTCAAGACGGTGTCTTGAGCTAAGTATCTCAAGACGGTGTCTTGAGCTAAGTATCTCAAGACCCATAAATATGGGTTGACAGCAAATAGCACCTACTCCATATATTTTACATGATTACGGTCTGGAGCTCTACAGCATTTATGATCAGTGATGCAATGGCCTGTTGGTCCCAGTCAAGACTCCAGACAATAAGTAAGTCCAGTAAGTCTTCAATAAGTTATTATCTAATCTCTCTAAGTTGCCTAGTGACCTTCCAATGTCACAGTTTTACCCATTACCTTTGTACGGGTGATTGGGACATCAATGCTTCACAAGCATTATCTCAAGATACTAGGCATAAAATAATAAATGGTATCTTGAGTTAAGTATCTCAAGATGGTGTCTTGAGCTAAGTATCTCAAGACGGTGTCTTGAGCTAAGTATCTCAAGACGGTGTCTTGAGCTAAGTATCTCAAGACGGTGTCTTGAGCTAAGTATCTCAAGACGGTGTCTTGAGCTAAGTATCTCAAGACGGTGTCTTGAGGCAAGTATCTCAAGACCCATAAATATGGGTTGACAGCAAATAGCACCTACTCCATATAATTTACATGATTACGGTCTGGAGCTCTACAGCATTTATGATCAGTGATGCAATGGCCTGTTGGTCCCAGTCAAGACTCCAGACAATAAGTAAGTCCAGTAAGTCTTCAATAAGTTATTATCTAATCTCTCAAAGTTGCCTAGTGACCTTCCAATGTCACAGTTTTACCCATTACCTTTGTACGGGTGATGATGTGACATCAATGCTTCACAAGCCTCTCAAGATGGTGTCTTGAGCTAAGTATCTCAAGACGGTGTCTTGAGCTAAGTATCTCAAGACGGTGTCTTGAGCTAAGTATCTCAAGACGGTGTCTTGAGCTAAGTATCTCAAGACGGTGTCTTGAGCTAAGTATCTCAAGACGGTATCTTGAGCTAAGTATCTCAAGACGGTGTCTTGAGCTAAGTATCTCAAGACGGTGTCTTGAGCTAAGTATCTCAAGACGGTGTCTTGAGCTAAGTATCTCAAGACGGTGTCTTGAGCTAAGTATCTCATGACGGTGTCTTGAGCTAAGTATCTCAAGACCCATAAATATGGGTTGACAGCAAATAGCACCTACTCCATATATTTTACATGATTACGGTCTGGAGCTCTACAGCATTTATGATCAGTGATGCAATGGCCTGTTGGTCCCAGTCAAGACTCCAGACAATAAGTAAGTCCAGTAAGTCTTCAATAAGTTATAATCTAATCTCTCTAAGTTGCCTAGTGACCTTCCAATGTCACAGTTTTACCCATTACCTTTGTACGGGTGATTGGGACATCAATGCTTCACAAGCATTATCTCAAGATACTAGGCATAAAATAATAAATGGTATCTTGAGTTAAGTATCTCAAGATGGTGTCTTGAGCTAAGTATCTCAAGATGGTGTCTTGAGCTAAGTATCTCAAGACGGTGTCTTGAGCTAAGTATCTCAAGACGGTGTCTTGAGCTAAGTATCTCAAGACGGTGTCTTGAGCTAAGTATCTCAAGACGGTGTCTTGAGCTAAGTATCTCAAGACCCATAAATATGGGTTGACAGCAAATAGCACCTACTCCATATATTTTACATGATTACGGTCTGGAGCTCTACAGCATTTATGATCAGTGATGCAATGGCCTGTTGGTCCCAGTCAAGACTCCAGACAATAAGTAAGTCCAGTAAGTCTTCAATAAGTTATTATCTAATCTCTCAAAGTTGCCTAGTGACCTTCCAATGTCACAGTTTTACCCATTACCTTTGTACGGGTGATGATGTGACATCAATGCTTCACAAGCCTCTCAAGATGGTGTCTTGAGCTAAGTATCTCAAGACGGTGTCTTGAGCTAAGTATCTCAAGACGGTGTCTTGAGCTAAGTATCTCAAGACGGTGTCTTGAGCTAAGTATCTCAAGACGGTGTCTTGAGCTAAGTATCTCAAGACGGTATCTTGAGCTAAGTATCTCAAGACGGTGTCTTGAGCTAAGTATCTCAAGACGGTGTCTTGAGCTAAGTATCTCAAGACGGTGTCTTGAGCTAAGTATCTCAAGACGGTGTCTTGAGCTAAGTATCTCATGACGGTGTCTTGAGCTAAGTATCTCAAGACCCATAAATATGGGTTGACAGCAAATAGCACCTACTCCATATATTTTACATGATTACGGTCTGGAGCTCTACAGCATTTATGATCAGTGATGCAATGGCCTGTTGGTCCCAGTCAAGACTCCAGACAATAAGTAAGTCCAGTAAGTCTTCAATAAGTTATAATCTAATCTCTCTAAGTTGCCTAGTGACCTTCCAATGTCACAGTTTTACCCATTACCTTTGTACGGGTGATTGGGACATCAATGCTTCACAAGCATTATCTCAAGATACTAGGCATAAAATAATAAATGGTATCTTGAGTTAAGTATCTCAAGACGGTGTCTTGAGCTAAGTATCTCAAGACGGTGTCTTGAGCTAAGTATCTCAAGACGGTGTCTTGAGCTAAGTATCTCAAGACCCATAAATATGGGTTGACAGCAAATAGCACCTACTCCATATATTTTACATGATTACGGTCTGGAGCTCTACAGCATTTTTGATCAGTGATGCAATGGCCTGTTGGTCCCAGTCAAGACTCCAGACAATAAGTAAGTCCAGTAAGTCTTCAATAAGTTATTATCTAATCTCTCTAAGTTGCCTAGTGACCTTCCAATGTCACCGTTTTACCCATTACCTTTGTACGGGTGATTGGGACATCAATGCTTCACAAGCATTATCTCAAGATACTAGGCATAAAATAATAAATGGTATCTTGAGTTAAGTATCTCAAGATGGTGTCTTGGGCTATGTATCTCAAGATGGTATCTTGAGCTAAGTATCTCAAGATGGTGTCTTGAGCTAAGTATCTCAAGATGGTATCTTGAGCTAAGTATCTCAAGATAGTATATTGAGCTAAGTATCTCAAGACCCATAAATATGGGTAATTGCTAACTTAAAGTTTAAACTTTAAGGGGGATTTGATAAGGCTTTTCAAACTGAATATTAGTAATAATAGCAGAGCAACAATAATTTCATCAATTATCCTCAAAGATTAACTTGAAGCCCATCTCCCATGCTCTTTGAAAGACTGGTGATTTTCATTTATTACACAAAATTAAAACTCTAAAAGCAGGCTTAGCATGATGCTTTCTATTTCTACTCTATTGTAGAATAGAAATCGCTTGTCTATCTTTCTTCGTAGAAAACTGTCAGCTGTCTACACAGAAGCGTAATTTTTATCTACTTTAAAACACTTCTCTACGGTTCTCATGCTAAGCCTATGGAACCAGGAATGGTTGGTTAAGTTTCTTTTAGTACTTACCTAATAAGCAATGTGGAGATATGAATAAGCAGTTTTTTATACATGTATAAGATTTTGCAATATCAGGTGGCGATGACAAAGATAGGGTCAAAGTAGGTCTAACAAAGTCTCCCGCCATTTGAAATACTTAATTTCAGATAATTGACTTTTAAATTTTAATGACGTAACCCGTCGTCACTGACGTAGCCTACGTAACCCGTCACTGACAGAACAATAAACGAAAAAAATAAAACCTGATTTGCATATTTTTACTTTCGTACAGGGAATCCCCGACCGACGGGGACACCCGCAACAATATTATGATATGAGATGATCGGGTGATTGGTTCGTTGTGGAATTACCTTAAGAGTATTGTATTAAAGTATTCCGAGTGGGGAAGTCCCTTCTAAGTTCTACGACAAACATATTATTAGGACTGTACCTGTGTAGTAAATAGTGGGTACCTACGTATTGTACGAGTTGCTTTTTGTCGTAATGTATTAAAATAATCTAGGCAAGGTTATTTTCAAGGCGCAACGGACTACGGAATACAAACTAGACTTGTTTGTGGCAATCCCGAAAATCCCGAGATTATCCAAGTACAGTCCCGGGATTTTCGGGGCCAGAAAACGGTCGGGATCCCGGGATCCCGAGATTCGGGATCCCGGGATAGTATTCTCTACCCATACATCATTTTATTTGAAGTAAAAAATCTTGTTACATTATTGAAAACTACCGTAAAATGTTCGTAATAAGTTCCTAGACTTATATTAGAAAAGATTTTCAACAATAAACTCCGTTGTAATAGATATACTTTCTGTTTTTATTTTCATTTTTACTTTATTTTTGTTTTTGATCTTTATGTTTCTATGAGTGTGTTTTTGTATAGTTTAATTTGTGATCTGTGCGAGTCCCAATAAATGCTTTTTCTTTCTTTCTTATATTGAGACTTGTCTTTTTGGCGGAAATTTTGAATAAACCACGTCAAACCTCTTCACGTAGAATGAAAAGAAGTAGAAGAATGAAATAAAATAAATGTTTTTTATTGGTTAACAACTTACAATTTCATTATTATTATACGAGTAGGTACCTACTTTAAGTTTAAGTAATGAACCGAAAATTGATAAGAATAGGCTGTATAAAAATTGAAGGACTTGTAGTATATAGGTGCCTAATAATTACATTTATTTATAAAAAATTATAACAAACTGTACAACATCATAATTAATACCTAATTACTTATAAATTAACATGTATAGGTAAAACTCATCTATCGTCGTGAGTATCATCGTTGTACCAGTTTTTAGTCACTTCTGCTGGAAAGCGAAATGCAGAATAGTCTTCAGTTCTTTTTGGAATTGAAGAACTATAAATATTTTCTTTCTCATCTCCGTCATGTTCATGCCCTTTCGAACTGACCTCTGAATAATCATGATATTCATGATCAGGATAGTGCTGAATATACTTTTGATACCAGTCATCTTGATTTTCGTTTGGCTTTTCATCCTTATCATTCGAGGAATGTATGCTTGTATATTCATTTTTTTCTCGATAATGGTCTAGAGGTTTAAAATCTGGTACAGAAACATATTCTTCTTCATAATGTTTATACCATGGAGGATTACTTTCCCTATC
This sequence comes from Tiliacea citrago, assembly GCA_963921375.1. Taxonomy (NCBI): domain Eukaryota; kingdom Metazoa; phylum Arthropoda; class Insecta; order Lepidoptera; family Noctuidae; genus Tiliacea; species Tiliacea citrago. The sequence goes on from OY992784.1 coordinate 17,612,944, forward strand.
TGGAACCATTTTCATCGGTTTATCTTTTATAGGATTCTTTGTTTTTGTTTCATATTTTTTATCGTACATATTATTTATGAATCTAATAGCAGATTGCATCTTATCTTCTTCCGGTTTATTTGCTTCAGTTGTCACGTGAGAAACGAACTGGATATCACTAACTTTTATTTGTGGGGGATCATAATGGTTAGTATATTGTCCATTCATTTTATAAATACTCAGATCTGGTGTCTGGGAAGGATAAACGTGCATTTTTATTATTTTTGATAATCTATCAAAAGCATCGATTAAATCTGCATCAACTACTTTTGCGTCCAGTGGACTAGAATGTTCATCATGTGTAGAGATGTCAACAGTCAATTCAGGATCAGCCAGATGCTTCTCATTTTGGCTGTTTGTTTGTTTAACTTTTGCAACATTTGGCCTCTGGAGCTTTTCTTCATTATGATTATGATCCGTCATAAATTCGGACACGGTGTCAAAATCAACAGGTGAATGGCTTTCTGGTGAAGTTTGGCGGTGTTGTGTAGTTTCGGGTGGGCTGTAGGAATAAGCTATTTCTTTACCAATACGAAAGCCTTCGTTTTCCGACGTCGACAGGATTTGCGGCTCTTTACTAAAATAATCAAACACATGAAAACTAGGTACGTCAGGTAACTTATATGTTTCAGCTGCAGGTAATATTTTGATAGCCACAGCTTTACCTTGGTGGTATCCAATCCCCTGACCTTCAAATGGTTTATTCTTCCCATTCTTTTTTTTAGTTTCTGTCTTCTTAGGAGGTTTTTCATCTGCTTGGCCGCTGTCCCAATCAGCGTCGCAGTACATTTTGTTCAATTTTTGTGTATCCTTATCTGACAGTCCTACTCTTTGACCGATTTCAGCACCACCCTGGAAATCAAAAAAATAACCATTATACCTAATTGATAAGTTTTTGCCTTCGCCGTTGACCCTACATATTAATGTAAAAACATATATGTATTGAAAAAACATTGTGTCTATTAAGACACATAATGTTTTTTCAAGAACTCATCAGTAGCAACAAACACAACATAACGACGTAACATTGAAACTAGGCAAAAAAAAATTGACTTGAACATCCAACAAGAGATGTACCTATTGCATTAAAAAGCTTATTGGCTTTAAAAAAAATCTCAATCACCTGTTTTGGAACAATCGTGTCCTGACCGTTGGAGGAGAAAGCTCGTCGGCTGTAATGCAGGACACTGTCGTAGTCGTACCCCACGCCGAAGTCTGACACGGAGAACGAGTTGTATTTGCGAAAGTTATGCCTCGCCGCTGCAAACATACAATATCGACTCAGAAACGAACACTGTTTGGACTATTGATTTCTCGACTGCAAAAATGTACCTAACTCAACCTCAGATTCTGTTAACATACAAAGAAACTTTCAATAGAAATCGAATTTACTTCACACCGTAATTTTATTGCTTAGACAGACGGTGGGTTAATTGAAATTCGCATTGTGTAGTGTTCGTGACAGGCTTGTACCTACCGGTCGCTGACTTTAGCACCTAGGTACTCGTACCTACTTAAGTATGTATGTAACAAAAATCGTACCTAAGTGTTTATCGAGCTAGTATGCAGCGCATTATTCATAAGAGTGGCTTACGTTGTACTATGTTGGCCCAAACAATGTTGACATAGTCATCTCTGTCGGGGCTGCTCTGCATGTGGTAGAAGCCAAGAGTATGCAACAGCTCGTGCACGACCGTGCCGTGTCGGAAGCAACCTCGTCCGACCGGGTGCCGACCAGACAAATTCAGGACTTGATACCCTCCTTGGTAGCCCACTTGAGAGAAACAACCACGTCGATTACCCTGCAACAGAAAATTCAGACAATTCAGTGAAAAATACACAGAACACATGTTATACACCTTTTTATCCCGTCACGAAGCAGAACCCGATTTAGAATCTTTAAAACGGCTTCATCTTTAAAATCGAAGCTTGCAAATTTGACATCTCCAACTACCCCATATATTCACTTTCAATTGCACACAAATTGCACTTATTACCCCAACAAGACGCAAAGGACGAGTGTCATGATAAGATAAGGTAAAAGTGCTAGACTAATTGGTATACAATTAAGTACCTGTATGACGACAGCATCGCGGTCTCCTTTCTTGTACCGACGGAATTTGACACAAGACGCGCGTGCAAGATCCTCTATTCCACTTGCAATAGCCTGCACTTGATCGCTAGCTGTAAAATTATATGAGTTCCACATTAGATCCTATCATTGTCCTCTGCTGGAACTTATTCTAAAGAAAATTCCGGATGGTGGGGCCACACATCGGAAGTGCAATAGTGCTCCTGATCGAAGGAATTTAGTCATGTCACTTCTGCGAACATCTTGCCTTTTACCACCTAAAAAATTGGACAGCTATCGTTACAACCGTCTGAACCAGGCCCTAATATTCTTGGTACCTATTGGGCAGCTTCCAGAAATAAAAAATTGAACCTTGGTATGGGTATTTACGGAATCTCTATTACATCGAAAAACATGCTTTACTTACTGAAATGTTCTACTTGAATGTAGACGATGACCTCATTATTCGGCCACCTCTTTGCTCCATCTCTAATTCCGTTCCTAGCGAGGCCCTCGGCAACATCCTCGACGATCAGCCTCCGCTGGCGCTCGTTGAGGATCAGGTCACCCTCGAACTTGCCACTATCTTCCCAGGCGTGGTCAGACACGACTTCGTCGTCATCATAGTCGACGTCGGGGTCTACGCCTTCTGTTACACGACATGAGGTGGTAAAAAGATATCAAAATCAATACAATAACGAGTACTTATGTCCCTATCAATTAGGTATAAGTGAGTTTTTCCAGTGATCAAGATCCCCGTAACGGATCCATCGCTAAATCTGATCCACCAATGGAACAGATTTATTGGGGATGGATCGGAATTATCAACTTTAACAATACGTATAGGTGTTGAAAATGAAAGTAGTCAATTTATTTATTGCGGTTCATTTTTTGTTCCGGTGACCAACTATCACGTCTAGTCTGTGCAATAATTAATTGTTCAATTTTTGTTTTCGTAAAATTACCTAAGCTACTATCGGCACTAGCGTAGTAAGCAAAAGTTAGGTATATAAAATTAAAAAATATGTAGACACGGCTACTCGTCAAGCTATACATTTCCAGTATACGCTGACCTCTCATTATACGGAAATCTTACACAATACGAGATCATCTTATACTGGAAATTTATAGCTTGATGTGTAGCCATGTCTACATGTTTTTTAATTTTTTATACCTAACTTTTGCTTACTACGCTAGTGCCGATAGTAGCTTAGGTAATTTTACGAAAACAAAAATTTGACAATTAATTATTGCACAGACAGACTAGACGTGATAGTTGGTCACCGGAACAAACAAATGAACCGCAATAAATAAAGTGACTACTTTCATTTTCAACACTTTTTGAACCGGTCTTTTATCCTCGTAGAAAAAATAATCAATTTGAAACATAAAATTAATCAGTTTGCGTAATTGCGATATTAATTGAATGTTGACTTCTGAACTTGAACTTCTTCAATGGTCGTTCGCTACGCTACAACCAGGTAGTCGGAACTATACCAACAATCATTTTGTAAAATACGCAAATCAATTCTATAGTATATCTAGGTATATCTGTATCTAAATAGATACAGAATGTTCTGTATTCATCTTACACATCCCTACTAATCACTTACAATCATTTAAAGAAATGACCTAAATAAAAATCGGAATCACTGTCATGTGGAATTCGACTGGAGGAGAGGTGGTTGCAGAGTTTACTATTTACCACGACCCTGTTTTTAAGTTCTAGCACATATCGCATTGGTAAACGAAAGCATAGGTAAGTTGGGATGTTATCTGTTGTTTATCATCCTTTAGGTCTATCTAGACTAGATCCTGTCTTGAACTTCCAGCTTAAAATTTAAAAAGTTTATTAAACCTTATGGCTCATATCTATGTATTTTACTTTTCGAAATATAAATAAGGTTTTCGTCACCGGTTTGAAATTGAGTCGGTAGGTTGCGGTAGGTACACAGTTTCAAACCCGTGACGTTAACTTAATTTATTTTTATTTTAAATAATATTTTTTTTAATAATAAAATAAAAATAAATAGCTTTTTATTTACCTACCTAGTCTAATCGGCAGTAGCCATAAGGAGGTATCACTTACTTTTCAAAGTTGGGCTTAGCTGCGACGTCTTCTTGAGGTGCTCCGCAAAATCCTCCAGTTCGTCATAGGTCATCGCCAAACACTTGACCGCACAGACGATGATGAGAACCACCGATAACTTTGTCCGTCCCATGATAACTATAAAATCTTCTTCGCCTGCTTTCGATTAAAATTCATAAATTCATACGATATTGATTTCGCTTTTTTGTAAACTTAACTCACACGCTGTATCCGAAAAAAGTGTGTCATATTAATAACGGTATTGTGTTTATAAATATTTTGAATTCTTATTTATGTTAATGACTTTTAAGCGGCTGCTGGTTTACTCCAGTCCCGCGTGATTTTTTGTGTAGGACAAAACCCGCCGGGGTGGGGCGAGGTTTAATATAGCTTCGGATACGACCATTTCACAAGGTGTTAGGCCCCAACTGCGCCGGCGACGCTTGCGTCAGCGCGGGCGCTGGTGACAGCGGCAGCACTCTGCGCCACCACGCATAACTCGTGCAACACAGAGTTGCTACATTTACTGGCTCCAGTTATTCTTAACGTTTACGTCCTCCAACAATAACACCAACTTGCCATTTTTGTAATTGAATGAGTGAAATACTAAAGGGAAAGCAACAGTTGGCCGTTCCGGTGAAATAACTATCGACATGAAATCGTATTAAATTGTACCCTTTGTTGTACAATATTTTTTATACCAATAACTCCTTAAAGAGTAGATAGGTAACCTAACCTAGATATTTTATAAATTCTTACAAAATGGTTTATTATTCCAGAAGACACTAATGAATTTCATGACTTAAAACTGATGAACTTAAAATCTAAAAAAAGATTTTAAAAGAGTTTGAAAGTTTATATTATTATGTAACTTAATAAATTAAATTATTAAGTTAAATAATAATATAAACTTTAAAACTCTTTTAAAATCTCTGAACGGAGGAGATGTAACGTATTCCATTACCTGAAGTAGATACAGAAGAAGAGCCCACTACATTCAACCCTTCCCACATCTTGTTTGAGCTTAGCCCACACATACTACGAGTACACACCCACTCCAAACCATTGTAATCCACCACGAACGTAGAATGGATGGCAGTCAGTCGCTTCGTAGCGAAAATCCTATCCACGCAGCCCAGTGATACATATTGAAAGGAAACTAATAATTACTATATCTTCATTAGAAGCATTTATATACTTGATATGGCAAACATTCAATAAACATAGCTAGGACTGGTTATGTTCTATGGTTATGTTACATGACCTCTGCTCTCAAAACGTTGAAGGAAAACATCGTGCGTAAGCCTATGTCTAGTGTCTTAGAACTAATGTCCTAGAACCAAAAATTCGAAGACATGTGACATCTACCAACCTACACTAGACCTGCGTGGTAGATTACAGCCCACTCACTCTCTAAAAGAGGAGACCTGAGTCCCAGCAGTGGGAACTTTTTAGAGGCTGATTATGCGGTTAAGCGGTATGTTAGGGAGTAAATAACTTTCTGGAACATTAAATTAACGAAGCCTGAAACCGGTTTTTTAATTAGAGGAAAGGTTTTTCTTCATTCCTTATCCAATCACAGCGTTGTAATTATTACGAGAAATTCATCCGAGCAAAAACAACAGATCACTCTTGATTAGTTGGTGGACATTATACAATACAAATAAACTATTATCAATTCTTGCAAAGTGTTCTGCAATCTTCAATGCCATTGTCAAACGAAAACGCGTGTAATTTCAAGAATGCAAAAACTATCTGATATTTTATTTAAGTGTCCTTGTATAAAACGAGGGCGATGTCGTAAAGAAAATTGACCGTGACTATGAGAAGTAATTACGTTAAGAATAATAGTAAATAATTTTATGAGTGTTACAATTACTTTATTGGGAAAGTAATCCCTATAAACGCCAGTCGATATCTACCAACACTTTCGAATAATAAGATTTTAGTAAGTAAGATGTAACAGTTTTGAAGCACAAAATTTCAGCGATAATCTAGCCTGATAACCTCACTGTCTGTATCACTTGTAATAAACTCTTAGGTACTACTCCCAATATTTTCTTTCTCTCTATAATCCTAGTTTCCAACCTAGTCTACAATAGAATACCCGTTTAGAAGAAACGAGAAGATGTTGCGCTAAATCTAAAGTGCACCTATTGTTTGAGAGTTAAGCACTCATCCGAAACTGATACATTGCGACTAACACTTGACTAGCAAGGTTGCGAAGCCTTGTTGATACAGCTTGTTTTATGAATACTGGGAGTGTGTACTACGAACCAGGGGCGTAGCTACCACCGTATCAGCCGTATCAATGATACGGGGCTCTAAGCTACTGGGGCCCCAGACGCAACGTGTATTAACAAAAATTCGTAAAATATCCAAAAAATCAAATCCTTATTAATAGGAACTGAAAATATGAAAGTTTTTAACGTAATTTATTTATGGCTTACAAAGGCTGCATTCATTTAGTAAAATCACACAGAAAATAGAACTACGCAAGTCAGGGTGCTCTAACGTTCGAGCTCGCTTCGCTCATAAAATCTTTTATTATAATCACAATGACAGCTTAATCTAGCATCCCAGTCAGGATGCTCCAACTTTCGAACTCCTATCACGACAGCTTTTACCTAGTACCTATCCGAGTCAGAGTACTCAAATTTTCTAGTTCACCTCGCTCGCTCTTGCATTGTCGTAAAATTACAATGGAAACTTAACCTGCCACGCTATTTTGTAAACAAAAAACTTTTTACAAAAAAATAAGAACCGACTACCAAAAATAACACTACAAAGTGAAAAATAACTTTAATTTCGGAAGTCGGTGTCTTTGGATCTGTATTTGAGTTTTTGCCACCGACTTCCGAAATTAAATTTATTTTTCACTTTGTAGTGTTATTTTTGGTAGTCGGTTCTTATTTTTTTGTAAAAAGGTTTTTATTTTACCCTTTTTAGTGGGTCAGTTTTGAATTTATCTAGGTTACAATAGCCTAAATGTTAACTGCTCATCACCTTTTACAAAATATTTCTTTTCCCGATGCTGGGACGTTGATTGTTGAGGAGTTCTTATGGTAAGGACCAGGAGAACTGCCACTCACCATATGCATAGTGACGAGCATAAATTGCTTAATCGCAACCCGTTAAATAGGGGTACTCATTATTATATTGTTCCGGTGGCCATATGTGCTCTCCATCATCAGTTCCACTTCACCAAAAGGTGATTTCCGAGAGCAAATGCACAAGTTACTATAAAAAATACCCAAATTGCTATAGGCTTGCCTATAAAATTTGAGGGTTTCCCTCGATTTCCATGGGATCCCCTCATATGATTCTGATTTGGTGGAAATGGGACCACCTCGGGAGTACTTATACCCTTTCAAACAAAAAAATAATTTTCAAAATCGGTCCATAATTAACGGAGTAATCGCGTAACAAACATACAAAAAAAAACATACCGCCGAATTGAGAACCTCCTCCTTTTTGGAAGTCGGTTAAAAATCCCTTCCTTTAGCGTTTCGCCGCAGTCGGATAAAATGGGCCCCTCATCAAGGGGACCGTTTTTACTTTTTGATAAAGGGCCCTTAATAACTAGCTACGCCACTGCTAAAACCGGCCAAGTGCGAGTCGGACTCGAGCACGATGCGTTCCGTACCATTATCTATAAAAACGGCAAAAATATCACGTTTGTTGTATGGGAGCCCCCCCCCCCCCCTTAAATATTTGTTTTATTATAATTTAATTATTTATTTTTAAAGTGAATAATTATATAACTAAATATTCTGAGAATATTTCAAGCGTCTACCTGTTGCCGTTCAATATCTAGCAAAAACGAGCCAAAAAAAATCACATTTGTTGTATGGGAGCCCCTTAAATATTTATTTTATTCTGTTTTTTAGTATTTGTCGATAGAGCGGAAACAGAAATATATCATCTGTGAAAATTTCAACTTCCAGCTATCACGGTTCATGAGATACAGCCTGGTGACAGACGGACAGACAGACACACAGACGGGCGGCGGAGCCTTAGTAATTGGGTTCCCGTTTTACCCTTTGGGTACGGAACCCTAAAAATTAACCTCTTCTCTGTAGCCTCCGCCACCCGCCGCGCCTTTGGTCGACGAGGAAGTGAAAACCCAGTGGATGGTAGTTGTCTGTACCTCACTTTACATCAAGAATAAAATACACTTATATAATCAAACGTTTTATTTCATACTTAATTATACAAAACTTTATTATCCTATTGAGGTTTATAGCTTATCATTTATTTGTCAATCACAGCCACTTTGTCGCGTTTATTATTGTCAATGAGTTCCTTATCATCGGTTTCTTCACAATACATCTTGTTTAACTTCGTTATATCGCTTTCAGATAGTCCGTTTCTTTGGCCAATGGTCACATTTTCCTAGAAATATAAAACAAGTGTTAGAAAAGTGTGTCAGATTATGTTCGATGTAGGTAGAGCAAAGCTCAAAGCGTAGCATAGCACGCTGCACGCTATTTGTACAGTAATAAATCTCGACACCGATCTCGACTATTGAGACGTGAAGTAAACTCTCTGATCTGAAAATTGAGTTATCAAGCCCATTCTTCACACCCCAAAATATTGGCTTCAAACAATCTTGGAAAATATTTGAGAGATAGAAAATCAAACATTTCCGCTTTTGGGTATGCAGCTCCCAAGATCGATGTACGACTATACCCTACCCTTTTAGATAGGTGCATACATTGAGTTTCATGTGACTGAATAAGCTCATACAATAGGCACAAAATACATGACAATATTCAGGTAGGTACTTTTTATATCCCATTCTTAGCATGAGTCTAGTGGTTAAGTAAATACGTTGTTTTATGATGTATCATGCACTCAAGGAAACAGTATAATGAATCAAATGACACCAGTATAGTATGAACCGACAGGACTGGTTGATGGCAATAGGCCCCTATTACATGGGACTGGAGACCAGTGATGGCCCAGTAGTATCCGCCGCGACTTACGAGTCGTAGATTCGAACCCAGACTGGCGCTTTACTTTGTGTAAATTATTTCATAACCACTGCTCTCAAAACGGTGAAGAAAAACATCGTGAGGAAACCGGCATGTCGTAGGACCAAAAATTCGATGACATTTGCCATTTACCAACCCGCACTGGGCCCGCGTGGTGGATTACAGCCCCCTCCCACTCACCGAGAGGAGGCCTCTGTGTACCAGTAGTGGGAACATCAGGCTGATTATGTACATGGGACTTAAACATAACTGGCCTAACGTGGGTGCACCTACCTACTGTAAGTACACTTCTGCCTAACCTTTCGGGTAAATGCAGGCGTGATATTATGAGTAAAAAAAGGAGTGTGCTTTAGACCACACGAGTTCACAAGACTGAAGTAAAACTTATAAAAATAGTAATACTAATTATACTTATTTACTTACAACAATAGGCCTGCACTGTGTCTTAGATATACGATACGCAACTGGCTATGAGAGAAAGAGAGAAAGAAAATGTGTGCTCGCACCTCTCTCTCTTGCCCATACAGTAATATACGAAACGTAACTCTCTCCTTTCTATCATCACTAACTTATATCTCCCTCTCAACTTCCGTTCGCTCGCTTCCGTAACGCTCTCGTCACGCATTGACCAGCTTACTCCCCAAGTCAAGCGAGCGTAAACAAGTTTTACTTCACAAACGATATCGGGTTTAAAGATCTGAAAAACAATTTACCTGTGTCGGGATAATGGTTTGATTGCCATTTACAGAGAATGCTTTCTCCGGGTAGTGCATTACACTCTCGTAGTCATACGATACTCCGAAATCTGTCACTGTGTCATTGCTGTACTTTGCGAAATTATGTTCGTGACCTGTAAGATGTCAACATTATACGGTTTATTATGAGATCAAATGATTGACCTGTACCTCATTTTTTAAGTTCATTTAAAAAGCCTGAATGACCAGAAGTATCGACAGAGTAAGCTACTCGTACCTCATTATTTGATCACCTGCGTACCTAAGTGCTGAAGGTCTACAGTAGGTACCTGACCGGTACAAATAGGCACATCAAGGTTTTGAAAGTGAACATTTTCATAATCTTACATTCGATGTGCCATATTTTCGACCGGGTACGTCCTGTACCTTATCATTTGATACAAAATTAATTGCCCACCAGGTTTAATGTTTTGCCACACGATAGTGACGAAGTCATCCCTGTCATAAGTGCTTTGCATGTGATAGAAACCAAGAGTGTGCAGCATCTCATGTACCACGGTGCCATGTTTGAAGCAACCTTTCGCTAGGTTCAGCACTTGCCGAACTGCGCCCTCGTCATCAGGAACGCTATAGCCCACGTTGGAGTAACAGCCACTCTTGTTACCCTAGAAACATGTGTTTATACATTTTTATATTATGTAAATTGCATAGATCATATACATACAGTGTGTCTTCATAATGTGCACATATCGAAATGAGGGAAACTATGCTTAATTTTTTCGTGGGAAAAATTAATAAAAATAATCTAAAAAAAAAAATACAAAAAAAGTGTCTACTTGCTAAAGTAAAGCACGTAGCCGAGTGCAAGGGCTTTCTTTAGATAGGAAACGTTGTGATTGAGTTATAAACATGGTATTTTACTTTTGGAAAGCTGATACAATGGAGAATAATTTTAAGTAATAAAAAAAGGGTAGGTAATCGGGACTTTTATTGAGATATTTTACAATTATTGTAAAAATTTATGAAAAAATATCAGATTTTTGTTATAAAATCACCCTAATTCTCAATTGAGGGCAAGTTTTTTAATATGGCAATAATATCTATAAAAGATAAACTTTTATAGATATTATTTTCATTTACCTATTAGAGAGCCATCATATTTTCATTTACCTTATTGAGTTTGATTCATCATATAGATCGTTTAGTTTGAAAGTTATACCAATTTGTTTACACAGGGGTCCCAGCAGCGAACAAGAATTTAAAAAATGCTATAAAAAATTGAATTGTTTTTTTAGATTTTTTAAATTTTCCGTCGATAAAATTAAGCTAATTTTTTCTCATTTCGATATGTGCACATTATCAAGACTCACACTGTATACAACACAGAGGATCCAGTCGGAGCGGATGGCCTCCAACGTCATAAATTGTGTACTTCGTTATTGGGATTATTGTGAAAATATTTTTTTTTTAAACCTATGTTGTCACACAGGGTGATAGGATCGGTCGATGTGGCGACGCTTGGGGAAAGCTTATGTCTAGCAGTGGACATCTTTCGGCTGGAATGATGATGATGTTGTCCCACTTCTGGGCAAAGGTATGTCGAAAACCATAAAAGATAAAAATATTCACTTGTATAAGCACGGCATGTTCGTCATCATCCTTGTCTCTATGGCGGAAAGTGAGACACGATTTGTTGGCAATGTCAGCTAAAGCGTCCTCAATCTTCTGTACATGTTCCTCATCTGTTACATGAAATCATAATAAGTATAAGTAAGTATATTATGTATTTGAGAGCAGCACAAAAAAAACCGGCCAAGTGCGTGTCGGACCACGCACAATGGAGGGTTCCGTAGTTGGGATGAATTTATCCCAAAAACTAACTTAACATTGTAGTTGAAAAACATGTACCCCCAAACATCGATAAACGTCACGGTCAATTCTCCAACAGCAAATGTAAGTTGGTCGACTATTACTCGTTAAGGATCGTACAGACTGGTGCGATATCGCGGGCGTGACAGGCACCGACAAAGAAATTGTGCTACTAGAGTCGCGTCACGCCCGCGATATCGCATCAGTCTGGACAAGCATTCAAATTCAAATAGTTTTCCTTTTAATTTCGTACTACCTGCCATGATTTTTTTCAGATATCCAGAAACAACCATTTAGCTGGTAGCTGGCGGAGGGGAGCACACTTGACTCTAACAAAAAATAGCTATTTAAAGCTTAATATTACGCAAACGGATCCGGCAATATTTTTGAACGGCCTATCCAAAGATACCCCACACCATGAGTCAGTCGAGAAAAAGAATATCATCCCCACTCTACGACTAAGGGAGCTGCTAGGTACCCTAAATAAAATTTATATCCATGCCAAATTACAGCTTTCTAGTACTAAGAGTCTCTGAGTTAAACTGGGGACAGACACGTGGACGGACATGGCGAAACTATAAGGGTTCCTTGTTGAATACGAATCCCTAAAAACGATTAGCTAGCGTATCGATGACGACTATTCAGAAAATTAAGTTGTGGTGAAACTACAAAAGGAACGCTTGTAACTCCAGAAATTATTCATTTTGCAGGAATTTTAATTAATGACATACCTCTATGAGCTATGTTCATAACAATGGAATTAGTCTTCGAATGACCAATAGGTAATACAATTTTTGTATTAGTAGCTGATTACTAATATTAACCACCAATTAGTACGATACGTGTGACTTAATTAGTCCATTGAAATGAAATGCAGCGTCGGTGGTCGAGCGGCCCCTTGTAAAACGGAATTGTTTACTGTTTAATATTTTATGTTTATTAAAATGTCTTTGCAATTGATCCAGCATCAACTTTTCAAATACTTTACTAAAGGTGGGAAGCACAGAAATTGGTCTAAAGTTTGTGGGATCTGATGTGCTGCCCGATTTAACAAAGGTATAATTTTACTACTCTTCTTTAGTCAGGAATTACACCACAGTCGATACATTTATTAAAAATAATTGCCAATTCCGGCGCTAAAGTGTTGATTATGCATTTTGCAACCTCTACGGAATTTCCCCATAGATCAGCTTTTTTTTAACATTGAGTGTATTGAAAGTTTTAATAATATCTCGAGCACTAACATAGTCAAACTTAACATTATTGTATGACGTGAAGTTAGACTAATCTGACTGAACACCGTGCATTAACAGACTTACCCAGCACTGTACCAATATTTTATTTCACATAAACCTACATGGGCACTTATGTAACGTCAGAAACTGGGTGCACGGTTCCAATTGGTCGTTTCCTATGGAAAAGAGCCGTCAATAAAAACCACGGTACTGAGGGGAAAAGTTCATTGACTCCTAGCGCTGCGCCCGCCGCCGTCAACAATAATTATTATTATTGTTGCGACTTTCCGATCAATAATCAATCAAATCCGTTACGGTAATTTTGAATCTGTGATATCTATTAAAGTATTTTTTTAAGGGGGATGCGCTAAGGTAGCCCGAAATTCTAATTTTATTACGTTTTTTGCAATTTGCAGGTAAGTAACAGGTTGTATGTTGATCTAACTAAGATTCGCGGCCGTAACAAGTATGGCTTTACAGAATTATAATCATTAGAATCGGCAATACAACTAACTCTCTTCGTAAAATCCTATTGAATGACTATTTCTGAAATAATCATTCAGTAGGATTTTATGAACTTAAGAGAGTTGTAATGCTGATTCTAATGATGAGATATAATTCTGTAAAGCCATATTTGTTACGGCGGCGAATCATATTTAGATCAACATACAACCTGTTACTTACCTGCAAATTGCAAAAAACGTAAGAAATTTGAATTTCGCGGGCAACCTTAGCACATCCCCCTTAAATGATATATGTAAGCCGTTTTAATCTAGATTAAATACCTAATTTAAATAACATATTTTATTGGATATCCAATGGATTAATATAATAACGGTTAAAATTGTTTCGGAAATAACAATGGTTATCAAATTGTGAAAGATAAAAATGGTTACTGTGAAGATACTGTGAGACATTGCTATTGCGGACTTTTTTGTAGAACTTTTTAAGATCTACAATCGTGTACAACATAAATTGTATCTAACTCGTACGGTGTACGTTGCGCACGCCAATAAAGCTCCCCGTCGGCATGATTTTTTCCGACATCTTCAACAATAATAGTCATAAATCAGCCAATTTATACAAAAACCTAAACCTTCCTCATAAATCTCTCCGTCCACTGGTGAAAGCCGTTTGAAAATCCGTTCAATCGTTTTAGAGTTTATCGTTACGACAGACAGATGTGGCCCCCGGGATTTTGTTTTATCTATGTAAGGATAAGGATGTGATCGTGAACGTCTACGATTACCTATTGACTGGTCGGCACTAGCCACTATGTAGAAACCATCTGAGCTATCAAGTAAAACGACACCACGATTTTGAGATTTAAACTTCATAACTGGTTTCTGATCACCATAATTAAAGATGGGTTTCGTTTACGTTTGTTTGTAGCAAAACTGACAGGTGCCTAAATCCGACTATCTGACCAAGGTACAGGAAAAAGGATATATATTAGACTGAGATATTATGTATATGCCCATAATTATCGCAGTCCATTGGGGTGTTTTAGAAAAAAACCCCTTACACAGGCATTTTATGGCGTAATGATCAAGTTCCCCTTCAAAAACTCTAACATCCAGTAGATATTCGACAGAAAACTAAATACCTAATACCAACATTGGGCACATGATCTCAAAGGCATTGTAGGTACACATTGTTTTCGTTAGTGCTACGTGATCAACGTCATTGCTAGTAGAAGCCTGCAGCGTCCACTGGGTAGGTAGGTACTACTTAGTATTCGCGTTGAACTGTAGTTTGTGGGTAACAGAACGGTTACCTACTCCGTTACTCCGTCATTGTGTGAGGTTTTGAGTAATGACCGAATCAAATTACAGGAATGTCTAGAAAAGTTTATATATATCTTTCGACGGTATTGTGTACGTTCAAGATGGACAATGACATCTAATTCAATTCAATCGATTATCAATCATAGTAGGGGCGGCTCAAATGGAAGGTCAAGGGGGCTGACTGTATGGGAACTAACCTGGCGGTGTGGCAAAACTTAGGGTGGCTTATGCAGAAAACTGTGTTATAAACATATAACTGTCTTGAGAAATAAAACCACGATAAGAAATTTATCGGACGAGAACATTACAGGAGGATTTTGACGATATATCCTAGGGCAAAAACAATTAAATGCTAGTACTAAGGAGGTATAATGCAAACAAACCAAAGTCTTCCTCTTCGATGTAATACACGACCGTGCGGTTCGGCCAGCGCTTGGCCACATCCCGTAGTCCGTTGCGAGTTTCAGGGTCTGAGGCCTCGGTTATTGCTTCTCGCTGCAACTTCGTCAGCAGCATGTCACCCTCGAAGTAGTCTCCAAACTCACCTTAAGGAGATACTTATAGTTAAATAAAGAGACATAAATTGTACTTACTTACCTATTGTAAATGGTTCGTGGGGTCCTGGGTTCGATTCCCAGGTCGGGCAGTGTTATTGAATTTTTTCATTAGGAATTTCTTCATAACAGCCCGGAGTTTGGAAGTTGGCAGTGTAATACCCTCGTGCCTCGGAAACACGATGAGATACGTCTTGCGCCTGATCTCTCTCCGGTCGTGTCGGATTGCATGCCGTTCCATTGAGGGAAGACAGAGTGCATATCTGTGTCTGAGCACACACTTGTGTACTAAAATATCTCCCGCGTCCTGCTAGTCTCGAAATACAGACTGAAGGACTATTATTAATTGGAGAAAATAAAGAGTTACAACAAAGACCTGTACACGAGATGCGAAGTGTATTCCAAAAGGGATCAAGGGCAAAGCAGCGTGTTTTCATCGTAAAATATTATAATGATGTATGATCCTCCAATGGGGAACGACGCATACATTAAGAACTCACGTATGCGGAGCAGATCCACAATCCGCTACACCCATATCCGCTTGACAGGGAAAGCATCAGCGCTCTAGCTCTGATGCAAGTTCAGCTATCATAGCAGGCTTTCAAATTAGGACCTTATAGCCTTAACCAATGTTACATAGAACATTAAAATTTGTGAATAGGAGAAATGCAATGGAAAAAAGTTGATAGTTACCATCGTTCTCGAGATCCTCGTCCTCCCTTAATGGTGCAGCTGTAGAAGTAACTAGAATTGCACTTAAAATTATCAGTATGGTATTATGAAACAGTTCCATATTACAATTCTTTGGTTACGGTTCGACCGCCAACTCATATGAACCACTAACGCACTGAACATCGTCACATTTCGCCTCGCCTTTTTAAACGAGTGCTGCTCCTACTCATAGTAGCTTAACAACGGGACATCACAATCGATCACCTAATTAGATAGTCAGGTTATCTTTTAACGCGTTTACTTACGAAATGGAGTGGTTTTTATTTCGCCACTCGAGTTATCTCTGAAGAACCCTGGTGCGCTCTCATCAGGACACTGTTAACTATCAGCATGTAGGGTTTCTATTAGATAGCTGCAAAATAAAGGTCAACGCCAAATGAAAACATCATAGGAATAGTAATCTGGCATTAAGTATAAGTAGGTATCTAAATTAGCGGTATAGTAGGTATCTAATTATGTTAGATCGCTTCGCGCTCCAATTCAGCGCAAGGCGATCTAATATAAAACCCCGCGAGCGTGAGAGCGAGATCTAGATAGAACGAGCGCAAACAAAGATGGCTTAGGAACCTACTTTGCAGGTTGACAACATTTTAACAGTAGTAAGGGAAACCCCAGAAGGCTCTGACTGCAGGGAGTTCTACATTTTGACTATGCACAAGATGAAGGTTGAAAAATTATCTAATAGTATCATATAATTTTTATTATTTGGCCCTTATTGCTTACAGTTACTCACATTGCGAGGTTGGTATCGCATCTTCCGTCCGTTTTGCTGCCACCTGCCACTAGTGGTAGGTATTTAGTGGCTAAATACATTTATTTAGACACTACCTACTGCTGCCTACCACTAGTGGCACGTAGCACATTTGCTAGGTCGCAAGATCATAGGCCTAGCCAAAGAACTTTAACTTAAATAGACGTGACAGTTGGCTATGTAGATAAACCTAGTTCCCTCTATTTTACATACATATGTAAATTACTGAAGAGATTGCAATGGAACTTCACAGATATAAGTAGCTTTTAGGTAAAAATAAAACAAATATGTAAGTACCTGTATTGCTTCTTGATTTTGCCTTTACTGCGTAGGTAGGTAGATATATAATATATACTAGTAAGTACCTAATCTATTGTGGTTCCTTTAAAAGTAAAAGTTTAAAAGTGCAAAGTTCTCTTCGGTTGAATGTCTTTTTTTATTTTTAAATACTTTGCCGGTTTCAAGTAAGAAGCACAGAGCATCATATAAAATACTATATGTAAAGAGTTTACGGATAGACTGCGACCTACACCGGATTTATTTAAGGGTATCGTTTGAGCCAAGCCCAGCGGGGAAATTGCGTGACACACTGATTATAGTAGTAATGGCTTTCATTCTGACAGTTCAACAACATTCATTGCGTTATGTACGTTGTTGAGCAGACAAGTTTTTCAAACATATGGAGCAGTGGATTAGCAATAGGTATTAAAATCATACAGATTGTGGCTGAAAGTGTGTTCCGCAAGGTGCTGGGCTGCAGTAGTGACGGGTTGCCTGAATTCATGGTTTCAGGCTGAGGTTATGAAGACAAGCGGTTTTCAGGTATTTACCTACTTACTTATATTTCATCTAAGTCATGGGATTGGTTTTTTTTTTTAACTGGAATTATTCGGGTTATATATCGTTCTTTAGCTACAGAGATTTCCTGCTAGGGTTGCGGGTTTGTCCGAAAGGGATACCGTGGCCCTGGCACACAGGCAACTGAAGGAACACGGGTGGGTTTTAGTCAGTTAAAGTCTGACACGCCCTACTGCTCCGCCCAGACCGGGAGAAGTTATTTGATAATTTCCCACACACAAAAAAAAGCCATCGAGTTTTGCACTTTTTTTTTTGTAATAGCCAATCAGATGGTTAGGTTATAGGTACGTCTATTATTCTACTAAAGGTATAATAGTTGGTCAGAGTTATTCACCAAGAAAATTGGATTATATGGTAATTACTGTATTTAATACGAATCAGACATGGTTTTAATCATTTTAATTTAAAAAGCCGTGAAGTCATAAATTGTTATGTTTTGAAATAGCACATCCTGCCAACAATATGGATCATTCACGCCCAGACGAATATCAACGTCTTCTAGTGATAATAATGTGATGTGTGTGATCAGATTGGTTATAAACCGGCCCAATGACAATATTGGAAGTACAATGAAGAGTCAGTAGGTAGGGTATATAGTCACCCTGGGATCATGACGCCAAAATCCTAGCGTCACTATATCGGTGGCGCCGGGACGCGCTGGAGCGGGGCGAGCACCTGATGCCTCGTCATGTCGTACTGTACAGGGCTCAGCTCCGCCAGACCCTAGTGGTAGAGTGGGAACAGCGACTTGCGCAACCCAGTGCAGGTCATCCACTATAGCGGAGGTAAGACCTGTTGTGAGGGAGTGGCTGGAGAGACGGCATGGCGCCCTTACTTTCCGGCTGACACAGGTATTGTCCGGACATGGGTGCTTCGGAAAGTACCTGTGCCGCATAGGCCGGGAACTGACACCCGGTCGCCACCATTGCAGCTGCCTCGACGACACGGCGCAGCACACCCTTGAGGAATGCCCCTGCTTGGGCTGTGCAGCGCCATGACTTCGTCACGGTGGTTGGTGCTGCGGATACTCTCTCGCTTCCGGACATAGTCCATTCCATGGTCGGAAATAAGAGCGCGTGGGACGCCGTCGCGTCCTTCTGCTAGGAAGTGATGGTCGTGAAGGAGACGGCGGAAAAGGAGAGGGACGATGAAATGCGCAAGCACTTCAGCACCCCGGCTAAAGGTAGCAGCAGAACACCGTGTGATTTTAGTCAGTAAGAGTTGACAGACTCCTTCATCCACCCCAGGGTGAAGGAGTCATGTGGAAATCCTAATGAACGTCCCATCAGGACTTCCACACGATATAAATATTTGTTAGGGTACCTATATGGTGAGGGTTGTAGGTAATTGTTGAGGCGTTCTCCTGGTAAAAACCAGGAGAACTGGAAGTGATGGAGACTTCACCATATGCATTGTGACGAGCATAAATTGCTTAGAAACCATATTAAAATGTCTAATGGAATCGCAACCTTGAAATACTTATTATTAAGTAGTTCCGGTGGCCATCTGTGGTCGCCATCATCAGTTCCCCTGCACCAAATTTTGCTTTCCCAGTGCAAATGCATGAGTATTTGAGTAACTATAAAAACCGGCCAAGTGCGAGTCGGACTCGCGCACGATGGGTTCCGTACCATTATCTATAAAAACGGCAAAAAAAATCACGTTAGTTATCAACTGTCTAACTATCACGGTTCATGAGATACAGCCTGGTGACAGACGGACAGACAGACAGACAGACAGACGGCGGAGCCTTAGTAATAGGGTTCCCGTTTTACCCTTTGGGTACGGAACCCTAAAAATCACCTAAATCGTTACTGGTGTGCCTATAAAATTCGAGGATTTCCCTCGAATTTTATATGGGATCTTTATATATGGGATCGCCTAATCAGATTCTAATTTGGTGGCAATGGAACCACCTCGGAAGCATATATACCTCTTCAAACAAAAATAGTACATTTTGATACAAGTGGAGAATATTTGTTATTTATTTATTTATTTAAGTTCGGACAACAATATGGTCAAATTGTTAGTAAAATACCTTATCACTAGTGTTAGTAGTACACAAAACAAAAA
Source organism: Tiliacea citrago (assembly GCA_963921375.1). Classification (NCBI taxonomy): domain Eukaryota; kingdom Metazoa; phylum Arthropoda; class Insecta; order Lepidoptera; family Noctuidae; genus Tiliacea; species Tiliacea citrago. Next base: position 17,632,694 of record OY992784.1, read on the forward strand.
CAAAAATAACAATAGGTTGTGACTGTGGCAGGATGTGCAGAGAACGATAAAGCAAGGAATATGCTGCCAGACCATTCTCCCCACATAGTGCCTCAGAAATGGGCTGTAAGGGTTCTCCACCACTGTTTTCAGGATGCTATTGTCACTGACCCGCGATCTACGCATCACTGATGCGACTTTTTTGCGAATCACTGCATGGAAGCCATCAGTTCGGTTCTGAGTAAACATCTCCGATGCGCTACAGAAACGGGGCAGTTTCAACAGCATCCTAAAAACATTGTTACATTGGATGCGTAAGACATCTAGCGATCTTTTGGTGTAGCTGCATATTATTGCATTCGAGGCGGAATTAACACCCGAGCCGTCGTAGGCGAGGTTGTTTTTGAGCCGACAACTGCAATAACAAATGTCCACGTGTACCAAATGACGTTTTTCAATACACTTTTGAAGAAATAAAATAAAATAACGAAAAATATTTTTGTCATGAATTATTAGGAAACTATGATTTAAATTTGTTGGAAAATGTTTGGTATTGCATTGCGGACCACAATAATTGACGGAGAAATCGGTGAACACATAAAAAAAAACCGGCCAAGTGCGAGTCTGACTCGCGCACGAAGGGTTCCGTACCATCTATAAAAACGGCAAAAAAATCACGTTTGTTGTATGGGAGCCTGTGCCTCCTAGCCCCCCCTTAAATATTTGTTTTATTATAATTTAATTATTTATTTTTAAAGTGAATAATTATATAACTAAATATTCTGAGAATATTTCAAGCGTTTACCTGTTGCCGTTATCAATATCGAGCAAAAAGGAGCAAAAAAATCACGTTTGTTGTATGTGAGCCCCCTTAAATATTTATTTTATTCTGTTTTTTAGTATATGTTGTTATAGCGGCAACAGAAATACATCATCTGTGAAAATTTCAACTGTCTAGCTATCACGGTTCATAAGATACAGCCTGGTGACAGACGGACAGACAGACAAACAGACGGCGTTGCCTTAGTAATAGGGTTCCCGTTTTACCCTTTGGGTACGGAACCCTAACGAACATACAGACGAACATATAACCTCCTCCTTTTTGGAAGTCGGTTAAGAAATTTGCAGCACTGCGTTTAAATTACCGTTTAATTCAGCTCATTAGTGTTGCCCAAATTCAGTCTTGGTGTTGCAGTCTTGGTCTTGTTCTTGCGTTTTTGCAAGACCAAGACCAAGAACAAGACCGCGTATTTTTAGCAAGACCAAGACCAAGACTGACCGTGCAAGACTTGAGCAAGAACAAGACATAGCCTGCAAGACTCTTGCGTCTTGCAGCTAGGACTTAGCGCTATTTCACTGAGTAGTTAGGTGTAACAGTTCGGTGTATAGGTAGGTACGCTTAGGAATTCTATGAGACGCAAAAAACTGTATCAAAGAATATGAAAAACTGGACCTATGCGCATTACGACTAATACCATAAACATAGCGAATAAAAAAATATCTTTTGAAATCTAAAACAATCGTTGCCGCCACGCCGAAATCATAACATTTGTGACACTATTTGATTGCCGCCATAGGGCGTAGGTATACTCATGCAAAATAATTTCGAATTTTTTTAAGAGTACCTACAGGTGTTCCAAAGAATAAATAAGTTTCAGAGTGCTTAGAATGAAAATGAATACATTATACTGATCACGCAAGTAGTATTATGATTAGGATAAAATGGTAAGGATAGGTAGTAGATGTCATATTAATTCATTCTAGTAAGTATATATTATAATATTGATTACTTATATGGTTTTAAACTAATTACTTAGGTACTATTATTGTACATTTAGTCATTATATTTCTTAAGTTTTTACAAGAAAAAATAGCAAAAAGTGTTCAAATATCACCCGTTTAATAAATATTGTAGCCACTTTTAAATATACTTGAAACGTGTAAAAAAAATCTACAAAACTAATAAAATAATATAAAAAGCGTAGGTACTTACCTACTAATAAAATAAAAAGCCTGCGATAAGAGTTTTGTATTACTTACCAGCCCGAATATCTCTGAGAGAGATGATGAGAGTAAGTATTTACTAGCTGTGCCCGCGACTTCGTCCACGAGGAATAGTAACTTTGGAGGTATAGTGACGTTCAGGACTTATTTATTTATTTTAAAACTTCTGTCATCAAACATACAAACGAACTCTTCAGCTTTATAATATTAGTATAGATGTACGCCAAAACATTCACTTATATGTAAAGAATAGTGATTGGCACTAATTCTATTTTATTCACGCGTCGCGTCTGTACAAGTAGGTAATATTTAGTGTGTGTTTGTACGCCGCACGCGGCATTGTTTGATTTGCGGCGGCATCCTTTTCATAGAGCCGGCACGTGGCGAGGCGGCGCGGTAGAAAGCAAGGAAACGTACTATAAATAAAGGAATTATTTTAATTCCAGTCATTTCCAATTGAGCTGTGCTTCGAGTCTAACTTAATAATTGTTTTTACTAATTCTCGTTGTTTTCTAAAAACGTATCACGTGTACAATTTAATATGAGTGACGAAGATTCAAATTATTCTAGTCCGAGTAACGAGAGTTTGAGTCACAGATCTAAAAGACCCAAAAGCAAATTTGAGGAGTTTTTCGAAATAATTCATGCATCCCAAACTGCCTTCTGTAAATTGTGCCAACATAAAAAGATTGAAATAAAAATGAAAAACAGAAACACTTCAGGCTTAAGGAAACATCTAATATCTTTCCACAAAAAGGAATCAGAAATATTTCTTCCTGTTAAACCAAAATTAAGTGGAGATATCACAAGCTTTTTAGTAACCGCTGGAAGAAGTGGACAGGTAAGAATATTTTTTTAACAGTTAAAAGAATTTTAACTCCGCGTAGCTATTCATGCGATACTTTCAAAAACGCCATTAACTTACGTAAGTATTTTTGAGTTAGTGGTGTTTTCATCTAGGGGTGCGACATATTAAGTATGTAATTATCGTCTTAAATATTTTTTATAAACACCCATATTTTCATTTAATCGGCCAGTAACAACTAAGTACTTTATTTTGGTAAATTACAGTACAGTGCAACCTTAATATAACAAATATCAATTTAACGATTTTCTCGATTTAACAACAACAAACCTCCTCCTCTTATACGCTCAAACCTAGTATGTTTTAAATAATAACACAAGATTTATTGTTTTGTTTCAGTCGGAAAACAGCAGTGACAACATCACGACAGCTACAGTTGATTGGGTGGTGAAAAAATATCTTCCCTTCTCATTTTTCGATGACGAAGCTACACAAGTATATTTTCGACGTATTTGCCCTAATATGGTGTTTCCTAAAATGTCTACACTTAGAAGGAAAGTCAAAGAGCGATTTGAAGAGCTCCAATTGAATCTTAAGGAACGACTTCAACAATTATCATCTAAAATGTCTTTTACCATTGATGGGTGGACGTCAATTGCTGGTAGGAGTTACTACGGGGTTACTATTCATTATATAGACAACGAATGGAAGTATCAATCTGTAGTTCTTGATTTTATACCATCACGCGGTCGACATACTGGGGAAGATATTGCAACGATTTTCCATGAATGTTTATTGGAATATGGCATAATTGATAAAATACAAGGTATCACGGTCGACCACGCAACTGCAAATACCAAATTTATGTATGAACTGGGCAAACAGCTGCCGCCACACTTTGATTCAGACAATCAACATTTCCGGTGCTTTGCTCACATTTTAAACCTTGGTGTACAAGATTTATTAAAGACCTTAGCATTACACTGTGAGTCTGACACTAACGCGCAAGATCAGCAGTACGAAGACTATGCAGACGAAACTGAGGATGAGGAAGATGAAGAATCTGCACCAAATATTGCTGACTCGCGTACATCTGTAACAAAGTTACGCAGTATTTCCAGTAAAATAAAAAGAAGTGAGATAGTGAAGAAGAAGTTTCAGTCTGCTTGTGAAGCAGCTGGCGTGCCATCAAATCTAAATGCCATTCTTGACTGTCCAACGAGATGGAATTCCACACATGATATGATTGGATTTGGTTTAAAAGTGAGAGCGGGCATTGACATATTGTGCAGTTCTGTCACCGAATTAAATGATTTTCAAATCACAGCTAATGAATGGCAGGTACTCGAAAAATTACATAAATTTCTAATAAACTTTAAACTTTTAAGTACAAAACTTGGTGGAGACAAATATGTTACATTACCGCTAGTCATTGTATCATTCAATCTCTTGCTAGATAAAATTGAATCCATGGTAAAACAGTTAGATGAGAAACCTAATCGATCTGAAGTGGATGAAAGGCTCATTCTAGCTTTCCAAGCAGCTCGAGACAAAATGCTTAAACATTACAAGAAGAGCAACTGGATTTATTGTACTTCTTTAATTTTAGACCCAAGGCATAAGGCTCAGACTTTTGACCTGACAATGTGGGGGAAGCAACTTAAAACAGAAAGTCTGCGCAAGTTCAATGAACTTTATGAAGAATATAAAAGTCTACACTCACTGAACAAATCTCTGGAATTACCAGAAAAAGAAAATAAAGTATGTGATGAAGATGAAGACGTAATAGACTTTGATAAACTCTATGAATGTCCCTCGACGTCATCTGGATCTTGTCTTCAAGGCTTAGTGATAGACGAGTTGGAGGAGTACCTGAGAAAACCAAGAACTGCCAGCTCGGAAGACATTTTAGATTGGTGGAGGACGCATGAGACAGAGTATCCGATTTTATCGAAAATGGCCCGTGATTTTCTCTCAATACCTGCAACTTCAGTACCTGCTGAGAGGTTATTTTCTAAAGCATCATTAGTAATTAGAAAACATAGAAATAGGTTAAGTGATGAGTCAGCCAGATGGTTACTTTGTATTAATTCTTGGTCAAAAAAATTGATATAAAGTATCATAACCTAATGATAAAGCTGTTGATTTGTGTTGTATTTTATTTTTTATTCAAATAAATGATAAATCGTAAAACTCTTTTATTAAATTTCTTATAAGTTGAGGGTTCAATCTCTTTCTAGACAGATAAGTATTGTCCTTTAAAATACAGTCAAGTTATTGTAATTAATTTGTTTTTTTACATGTTTTAGCAAATGTAAGCTTATAAATCATAAATGTTTATTAAGAAACAGTTACTTCCATGGAAAACGACATATAGGTCAGTTGATTTTTCGAATTTCTTATCAAATCTTCAGTTATTTATTAATCTGCTTGATCTTTACTATGGCTATGTTAATTCAAGCTCACAATGTTCCAATTCTAATACGTTTTTCTAAGATTTAAAGTAAACTTTAATAAATAGTAATAGACTAATAGGTAATTGCAAGACTTGCAAGACTCTTGCTGCAAGACCAAGACCAAGACCAAGACTGGGAGCGCAAGACCAAGACCAAGACCAAGACCAGGTGTATGTGCGCAAGACCAAGACCAAGACTGGCTAAGTCTCGTCTTGTTCTTGCATTTGGGCAACACTACAGCTCATGAATCAAGTTTTTGGTGAATACTTCAGCGTAAACTATGTCATAAAAATGTGGAGTCGGTTTTCAACTTTGCTTTGTTCGTCCCCCATAACGATACTTTAAAAACTTTCATCACGGCATACCTACGTAGTTACGTAGGTTCCACCTACTGCGTGGAGTAGGTAACCCGTAACCCTGAGTTTCAACTCTGTCACGCAAAGTTTTCGATTGCACATAATCTGCGGTGTTAGTACCGTTAATAGTCAAAGAACAAAAGTTCAGTGACACATGGTGTGGTGGTGAACCCTCACGTAGTCGCCACGCGGTGAGTCCATAGCTTGACAAGGACCACTCCTTAGGTATGGGTACCGGACCCCTTCTTTACGTATAATTTTAATTTACAATTACCTAGATAATTATTTTGTGACCCACCGTACTGTGTATTCGTAGGCGGCACGTCAGTGGAAAAAAAAACCAGTTACGCTAGACTCTTATTCTAATTATGTTTCTATTGATACCTCGTTCCTACTACGCTCGGCTGCAAAGCTGCTAAGGTCAGACAGTTACTACCACTGAAGTGCGGTCAACTGTTCCTACACAGGGTGAATTTTCCTATTAGTGTGCGCCTGAATGGCTAAATCTGAAACTATAAGAAATAGCGGAAAATACTCAATCATTTTAGGTGTACGGTCTGTGTTTTGCACCCCGTGCTGTGTTAACGTGTGTGTGTTAAGGTGGGCGGGGGCGAAGGTGGCGACCGCCCCGGGCGGCCCCGGAGAGCGCCAAAATCATCTTGACTACAGTCAAGTGCAGGAGCCTTTATAGCTACCATCGTATCAGCCGTATCAATATACGGGCCCCCAAGCTACAAGGGCGCGACTTGTGGCAGCAAATAATCGTAAAATATTTTCCGAAACCTCAAATTCTTTTTGTAAAGAGGCCCGTCATGAGTAAAAACCGGCCAAGTACGTGTCGGACCACGCACAATGAAGGGTTCCGTAGTTGGGATAAATTTATCCCAAAAACAAACTTAACATTGTAGTTGAAAAACATGATCTCATGATACATGGATATACGTCACGGTCAATTCTCCAACTGCAAATATAAGTTCAATGACTGTAAGTTGTACGACTAATACCTACTCGTTAAATTTTAAAGCCTATTTAGCTGTTATAAACTGCAGTATTGTCTCTCTCTCTCCCCATTCAAAGGTTGTCTTTAAAACATCGCTTTTAGCGATAAGACCATTATGACCCATTATGTCACCCAATGTAAAATTTCTACATTTATGGTATGCATAATAAAGAGTATTCTATTCTATTCTATAGTTTTCCTTTTAATTTCGTTATATATACTACCTACTGCCATGTTTTTTTTCAGATATCCAGAAACAACCATTTAGCTGGTGGTGGAGGGACACTTGACTCTAACAAAAAAACCGGCCAAGTGCGAGTCGGACTCGCGCACGAAGGGTTCCGTACCATTATCTATAAAAACGGCAAAAAAATCACGTTTGTTGTATGGGAGCCCCCCTTAATTATTTATTTTAATTTAATTTAGTTATTTATTTTTAAAGTGAATATATAACTAAATATTCTGTGAATATTTCATGCGTCTACCTACCTGTTGCCGTTATCAATATCGACCAAAAACTAGCAAAAAAATCACGTTTGTTGTATGGGAGCCCCCTTAAATATTTAATTTATTCTGTTTTTTTTGTATTTGTTGTTATAGCGGCAACAGAAATACATCATCTGTGAAAATTTCAACTGTCTAACTATCACGGTTCATGAGATACAGCCTGGTGACAGACGGACAGACAGACAGACGGTGGAGCCTTTGTAATAGGGTTCCCGTTTTACCCTTTGGGTACGGAACCCTAAAAATGGCACTTTAAAGCTTAATATTATGCAAATAGATCCCTAAATCTAAAATGGTTTTCACATACCCACAATATTTTTGAACGGCTTATCCAACGATACCCCAGACCATGGGGGACACTTTCCCTGACACTTCCCGTGACCCAAGGGCTGGCTTTTACCTTGGTCAGAGGCTAAGCATTGGCATACAACGTGGCAATGCCGCCAGTCTCTTGGGTACATTACCAGTCGACAGTGATGTGGATGAATTTTTCGACGCCATAATTTAATTTGTGAATAGTTTTAGATAGGATAATTATTTTTATTAATGAATTTAAGTAGGTTATTTATGTACATATTATTTTAATACCCTTATATCAATAACTATCTCCTTCAGTAAAAAAAAAGACTACGGATAAACGAGAAAAAAATATATCATCCCCACTACGTAGGTAACCTAAAAAAAAATATTTATACCGGATGATTTTTTTTACCGTCTTGATAAAAATAGGGTATAAGTGAACAGAGTAGAAACCTATCGCATAGTCCCTTTTTTTTTCTTTTTTTTTAATAATCTCGTGCGGAATAATTTGTCAATGAACTCGTAGCGCGATCCAATCCTTGGAGGCGGCCGATAGTTACTCGCCGCGCATTTAATAGGATGCTTATGATTTGAATTTCGATAATTTTATTTCGTATTTTTTTTCAACATTCCTTTTTTATCGTTCTAATATAATATGAAAAGTTTACTTGAAATGTGTAGTATTTATTGATAGATCAATTACTTACTACGTTATAATAATAATAAAAAGGACTATGCCATACTATAGGCTTCTACTCCGTTCGCCTAATAATTTATACCCTATTTTTTTCAAGGCGGTAAAAAAAATCATCCGGTATAAATATTTTTTTTAGGTTACTTACGTAGTGGGGATGATAATTTTTTTTCTCGTTTATCCGTAGTCTTTTTTTTTTACTGTAAGAGATAGTTATTGCTATAAGGGTATTAAAATAATATGTACAATAAATGTAAACAAAATGTACATATTCGACTATGGGTATCGTTTGCATAGTTTTGGAGGTTGCTAAAGCCGATAGTGAGGTCAAAATGTAAATCCAAGATAGCGGCTATGAATATGCTATAAATCTTTTTTTATTTAACAATCCCCATATACCTTTTTGTTCCACAAAGGGTTAAGCACATAAACTACGTTTAAGAGTTGTCAGTGTCATTACTTTCTTTGGAATATCGACTCACAGCTCTTGAACTCGGTTTAGATTCGGTTTAGATTTCATTGGTGAAATTCGTCCTTAGTCGTAGTCTTAGTAGATCTGACAACTTGATGTCTCATAGTACTGGGACACAGTTAAATGGGATACTGGGTGTTGTAGAAAAAGATAAACTGTTGTAAATAAAGTGCTATATTTATTTTACAAAATAGTTACAAAAAGAACTTGACACACAAAATTTTACTGTACACACCTGCGGTTCTGATTACTTTTTAAAACAAACTAACTCAATAAATGTACAATAAAGTATAATAATTAATATGTAATAAAAAAAACTTTACTTAAATAAGAGTTAAACTTAAAAAACGGTCCCAAAAAAAGATAAAAATATACTAATATTTAATTCAATTCATAAGATTATGGCATTTCTTTAATTTAACGTAATACTGAACTTGCTAATACAACAAAAATATGTACGCTGTTCACTATAATGTGATCTTTATACTTCTTATGAATACGTTAATAATGTATGTAATAAATATGAACATTGTGACAAATTATCATTGTGTATTGTAAAATTAAGCCAAGGCTACATTGCTTTGCGATTAGAAATCTCACACATGAGTGATTGCATCAAAGTCAAATGATTTTCATAGACTAACCAGATACTTAATATCATAGTTTTATAGCTTTACATGTTAAAGTGGTTTCGTAAATCAGAGATCAACTTTGATGCAACTACACCCTTATAAGACATCCTTTGGTGACATAATGGGACATTTTAAATATTTCTCTAATTTACACATCAAATACAGTGAATAATTAATTTAGGCAGTCTTTAATATACTTTAGATAATAATTATATCCGTTAATCGCTCCGTATTTTCATAATACACTAAATAAATAATAATACCAGATAAAGAATGGTAACGTACCCTATTAACTTAACTATCAATCAAAATATTTTACATACAAAATACAATATCAGCACATAATTCAGTAAAGCACTGTAAAACATTCTAAATATTGGTCTAGTTATTATTGCATGGAACGTTACGTTCCTTTTGAATATACAAACTACCTGATTGATGCAAATATTTTATTCTTAGCCTGTATTAAAAATGGTATTGCTTGTTTCAAATCTTTACTATTGTTACACTGATGTAGCACGATTACACATATTGCGCATACGCATAAGTCGAAACTAACGAGGCAGCTCGGCAACAATCGTTAACGTAAGTACAGCACGATTCAACATTGATGGCGGCTCTGAAGTACCCAACTCGCTGCGCAGTATTGCACCCCTCACCCCCGCTAATACGTGAATTTGCTACTGCGCAGACACTCGCCTCATGTTCCGAGCCGCCATAAAGTTTGAATCGGGCTGCAACATACGTGCACGCCTCAGCAACACTATCATATTGGGGTTTATTACGCTTACTACTAATATTCTTCTAATACAATTGCCTACGCGTACAGGACGTCAATAAGACTGAGTAGTAAGCGGCACGCTACATGATTAGTATCACAAATTGTGCAGCAATTCTAACAACAATTAAATTTTATTGCTATTTCACTGAAGACTCGATCGTCTTAAGGCAAATTAAACGTTGATTATATTACACTATTCAAATTTGACCTACCATTATCTATTTTAAAAATGCGATTACTGTGAACATGAGACTATCAAGTATCAAGTGAATTTAAATATTTATCCAAAGTTTCGTACCTAGCTACTTGTAGCTTCAGAGCTAGCAGCGTTGAATCTAAATCTTACATTATAGTAAAATTACGCAAACACTGAAGAATAATGTAAATAAGTATACATCTCAAAAGTATGTAATTCGTTAGCTTCCTTGCAGGTAGCAACCTATAGGAAAAAGTTTTAGAATATCAAAAATAAAATATGCATCAAATTCATATGAATACTTTAAGAGGATGCACAAAAATATTGCATTAACAGTTTAATACTTCAACAAGAATGAAATGGCATTGACGCGTTTGAACAGCGACGTCATCTTTTCTCATAAAAATATTAGAGACGGGTCTCTTATGAAAGTATAGACTACTTATTATTAAATGATTGAAGTTCATTATGTATTATATTAGCATTTCAAAGTGTTCAAAAACTTCTAATAGATTCCCTATAAGTAGTATTTCCCATCGACGGTCTTTTTATTTTGAATTATAAGCCTAATAATGTTGCGAGATATTAATTATATTTAACTTTTCCATACTTGCTTTCTGTGTAAAGCAATTAAGTATATTTAAATGTGAGTCTTTGTTGCAACTTTGTACCATTAGAGCATTTCTACAAATTTCAGATACGCAACATTTTCGCTTAGGTACTTATTAAGTAATTACTTGTACTAAATATAGAAATGGGACATTTCCGTTGGTTTCAAAGTTTGGCACACATTTAAAAATGATATGTTTATGTCACAATGCTATGCTATGAGGGGGTGTACTTTAATACAAGTGTATACAAAAATATAATTTATTTATTTTAAAACTTCATGACAGGTCATATTGTTTAGGGGAATTAAAAACTTCTCACTCCATTTAAATTTATGGAAGCCCCTAGCGAAATTTGAGTTCTGAAGCGTGCACATAAACTTTCCACTAAAACTAAAATGAACTGTCCCATTTCCTATAGGTACTTACTTACGCGTTACAATTATGTTATTCAAACACGGTGAACAATAAACGACTTTAAAAATGAATACACTCGAAATGCTTATATCGACTAAGTCACTATGATCAAACAGTAGTTCTGCTACCATTCCTAAGACTTCAAAAAGTTTCCTCTAATTCGATGTATAGAAAGCTAACTTCCGAAGCTGGCTTACTCAATAATGTATAATGACATCAATGGTAAATACAACAACGAGATGGTTCAAGGACTTTACTCTAAAACACCCAAGGCGTCGCTGATTTCATTATTAGTACACTATGCAAGTCACATGCTGATATGTAATAGACGACAGTTATTCGATTTAAATACTGATAGAAATAATATTTACTCGATTATTATCATTTGTTGCACATGAAAAGCGTTGTAATCGTAAGCGCGTAACCTCAATCCTCGTCGCATCAACCTGTCCACGCGTCGCACTCGGTTCAATCACAGTCGAGAAAATCGCACAATTAATAAATACACTAATATTAATTAGGCCTTTTTAGGACAGATAATCACAATTTCTCTAAATTATTATATCTCTTCGACATACAATTCAAGCGACTCGTTTAATATCCTATTCCGTCTTCATATTCTTTGGATTCAAAATTTACCTGCAAAAGAAAACATTGAAATTTAGTAGGAGCTCATTTGTGTCTTGTGCACCTGGTAAAGCGCAGCCCGGTTTTCATTACCACTTGACGAAAACCGCGTTGCGTCTCGCCAATGTGCATTCCATATTCAAATCTTGTTTCCAATTGTGTTTTGAATCAAATAATTATCAACTTTATGCTACTATAAATACAGTTGATTTCAGAATGACTAGTACTACTGAAAAGTATCAAAATTTGAAGTTGTAGCGCTATACTTATCATAAAATAATGGGCCCGTTTTGACATTTAACTTGAATCGATTTATCGTGGGTATCGAGTACCGAGTCGTATGGTTACTTCACTAGTTACGTCGCGATGGTCAATCGATTCTTGTTAAATGTCAAAACGGGCCTATTATTTTTTGACAATTTTAACTGAAATTTCTGTGTGGGTAGTAAAATATAATTCCAAAAACACATATTGGGTTTATTTTTTCGGAACCTAAACTAACTAATAGCGAACGCAGTACATATGGGGCACACGTATACGTACCGATGATCAGCCGACGGGCGCGGACGCGCGGTCAGGCGGTAGCTTGCGCGGGCGGCGCGGTGGCGGCGGGCGCGGCGCGCGTGCGGCCCCCGCGCGGCTTGATGCTCTCCGACACCTGCCACATGGCCTCCTCGCTCAGCACGTCGTCGAACTCGTTGAACATCGCCAGTATACGCTCGTTCTTCTTGAACTTGTACTGCCTGCTAACGAAAGTTATATGATTTTTTGTATACCAGCTGTGCTCGGCCATGAGACGTCAGTTGATCACTGTGACTACTAAAGGAATACTATGACTGTTACAGGACTTTCATTAATTCCATGATTTATTTGCATGCATGAATGGTTCGCTTTTAAATGCAGTCAATTTTGTTGATTCTGAACTATTTATCATTTTAGATTATTATTTGCAGAGGGCATTCAATAACCCCCCACCCCCCCAACCCGCGCCCCTCAGCTAGATGGACCCACGACCTTAAAAAGGTGGCTGGGATAGACTGGATGCGGAAAGCGTAGGACAGGGTGATGTGTCGCAGCCTGGCAGAGGCCTATGTCCAGCAGTGGACTGCTATAGGCTGAGTTGATTGATTCAATAACAGGACATTATTATACTTTTACAAAGTCAAAATGATCAAATGAAATAAAGTATGTATGTATGGATTACGCACTCTTTATGGAATCTCTTCATATTCTCCATGATGTGGTACTGCTGCCACCTCTTGGTGAAATTGATGCAGCCTTCCGGAAGGAGGTCCGGGTTACCGATATGAACGAAAGTCAGATCTTGAAGGACTAGACCACTGCAAAAAAACAACAAACACATTTATGAAAATGTTGCTATAGATTACTAGCTTAGCATTATTACATTATATGTAAGGGGTCCTTAACTATAGTGCAATAATGGAATGCTGGTTAAGTGACCGTCAAGTCACTTTCTCCACAATTTGACGAATACATTTTTAAGCCTCGTTTACACGAGAAGTTGGCGGGCAAATTGACTACGAATTTTGTATTAATCGTGTAAAAGATATTTTAAAGTAAAGTATATAAATAATAATAATATACTGAACATACATGTAGGGTATGCAGGGCGGCTGCGTCTCAGCGAGCGCCTGGCGGTAGGCGCGGAAGGAGGACGATGAGTCGATGATGGTGCAATAGTCATGCAGCGTGTCCACAATGGAACGTGGCCAGCCAAGGCGCCGCACGGGAGGAGAGTCCAGCGCGGATACGAGGGCCAGGTACGAGTTGAAGTTGTTCATCTTACGTAACGCCTTCATTACTTTCAGGAACTTGCTAGCGTACTTCTCTCGCTCGCGGGCTTCCTCCTGTAATTTAAGTATTTGACAATGTAGTTGGATGGCTAACAAGCCTTTTTACATTTGTAATACCAGAGGCAGCGCAGGTGAGCCACTTAGGGAGATAAAGCTGTGGTAGCTGTCTCATGTGGTAGCTATAACACCGGGACTCATACCCTTGAAAATGGAATGCTGCCTGGCGGCAAGAATAGGTAAGGTGGTAGAATCTCCTCAGATGAGATTTTCACAAAGAGCCCTTGAACTTTTACTGTAACAGTAATTTTGTTTATTGATTATCATAAATGACATTCATTAGCTCACACAGTTGTTTGAATAATTCACAAACTGGACAAAATGAAACTGGTTGCTATTTTAATTGTATAATTTATTAGTTTTTTGACATTTATTTTAAATTCTGTGATTAGCTTAACTCACACAATAATATTTTTTTTTTTAGGAAAACATATTTTTACATTGTTTGTAAATATGTGAGCACCATGTATCTATCTCATAAATAATTTATCTGTCATTGCTTCATTTTTTTTTGTAAATGACATTCAATTGAAATAAATAATTTGACTTTGACTTCACACGAAATTCAACTTTTTGACGACTTTACGAACCTGTTCCAAAATCCTGGAGCGTGCCCAGTAGCTCATCTTATTGAAGTGTTCCGTGAACCGCGTTAGATTAGGCGAGCTCTCTTCTGATTGGTCGCGTGGCCACAGCAATACTTCTGCGGTAGTGAGGCGGACGAACAACGCGGCGTCTAACAACGTCATCTGTTCAGCCAACTCCGTCGCTTTGAAGTCGAGGAGGGTGTCGCGGCGCGTTGATACACTGCCGAAGCACGGATTTTCGTACTCGTATCTGTTATTAGTCTGTAACAAAAAAAAAACCGGCCAAGTGTGAGTCTGACTCGCGCACGAAGGGTTCCGTACCATTATCTATAAAAATGGCAAAACAAAAATCACGTTTGTTGTATGGGAGCCCCCTTAAATATTTATTTTATTCTACTTTTTAGTATTTGTTGTTATAGCGGCAACAGAAATACATCATCTGTGATGCGAAATTTCAACTGTCTAACTATCACGGTTCATGAGATACAGCCTGGTGACAGACGGACAGGCGGACAGACAGACAGCGGAGCCTTAGTAATAGGGTTCCCGTTTTACCGTTTGGGTACGGAACCCTAAAAATACGATGTAGTCGCTTTTGTTGCCTCACATCATAGACATAATACAATTTTGACTGTGTCCTCAAGACAGAGTTAAAAATTTATTATTGTTTGAATGAGTTTAGAAAATTAAAACTTTTTTATCACCGTCTGTTTCGCCAACTAATTTAAATTAACCTTGTATAAATCTAAAATGAAAGTTATTTAAAACCATTAACTAGAACAGAACTCACCTGTTGGAAGTGCAGCTGTTTCTGTTTGTCGACTAGAATCTGCCTGAGCGCCTTCGCTATGATCAGCTCCTCAGCGTCCACGAGCCAGTAAATAAACTCCATTATCTCTTGCATCAGCGGGCAATCCAAATCGGACATCCTGGAAACAAACGCAACATCGTTATTGAATTAATGATTTGCTAAATGGTTAGCATTTGCATGATTTTTTTTTTCGGGTCTTCTTAATTTTATTTTTTCGGGTCGGCAAGCGCGACATCTAAGAGTACTAGGTTTATTCCGAGGTCGGCTAAGGTGTACTTGGGTTATTCATCGGGATTAGCCTGGGATTCTACTCCGAACATAAATCCGAAGTATCTGCCGAATGTTCGGTCGTTTCATTACTACGGCGAAAAAAATAAAAAAAGACAGTCGAAGAGATAAGCCAAAGTCAAAACTGTGACTTGAAGTCGGGTAAGGACTCAAAGTCAAAAAAGGAAACTATGGAAGTTATAAAACGGCCGAACATTTGGCCGATATTTCTGTTTAGCGCTTCGGAGTAGACCCCCTGGAGTCTGGCTTTATGCCAGATTAGTGGCAATATGCTCGATTATATTATTGTTATTATATTATTGTGTAATAATAATAATAGTAGAATGTTTGCCCAGGGAGCAATCATCTATTTTAAACTTAGAATCCAGAGCGGAGCGAAGGATTTATAAAGTAGAATCCAGAGGGTCTACTCCGAAGCGCTAAACCGAAGTATCGGCCGAAAGTTAGGCCGTTTTATAACTTCCACAGGTTCCTTTTTTGACTTTTGAGTTCATACCGGACTTCAAGCCACAGTTTTGACTTTGGCTTATCTCATCAACTGTCCTTTTTGTTTCGCCATAGTTTGCGATAGTTAGCCGTAGTAAAGAAACGACGGAACATTCGGCCGATTCTTCGGTTTAGCGCTTCGGAGTAGGTCCCTGAGTGCAGCGAATAATATGTAGGACTAGCGACCCGTCCCTGCTTCGAACGGTTTTTTACGACTTGACAAAACATCGAGGATGTCTTTATTATTTGTAGTTTAATATTAATGTAGGGTGCAGACCGAAATGAAACTTCAAAACTCGTTTAACTTCTGTTAATTAAAATGTCAATAAAAAGCACACTTCTTGGCTCTCACTTCATCTTATTCGTCTTATGCCCGTGCCCGTGTCACCGAGTGCTTTTTTTATATCTCTGTCTACCCTTTCAAATTTCGAGCTCACTCCTGCTTTAAATGATCTTTTATTTTTCACACAATACAGATAATATAATATATAGATAAAGCTGCATACAGACAACAGGCTACTTCATTAAAATTCCCACATTAATGTTTACATAATCAGCCTATAATGTTCCCACTGCTGGGACACAGGCCTTCTCTCTGTGAGTGGGAATGGGCCGTAATCCACCACGAGAGCCCAGTGCAGGTAGGTAGATGTCACATGTCATCGAATTTTTGGATCTAGGACATGCCGGTTTCCTCACGATGTTTTCCTTCACCGTTTTGAGAGAAATGATGGTGGTGGTGGTGATGAAATAATTTACACAAAGCAAAGCGCCTATCAGGATTGGAACCTACGACCTGCAATTCATTAGTCGCGGCTGTTACCACTGCTCTATATTAATTATATTTATGTTTAATACACATACATTTTTCTGGAATAAATTCTCTGGTGAAAAACGCATCAAATCCGTTGCGTAGATAAGAAGAACATTGCAAACAGACATTAACTTTAATCTATATAAGTAAAAATAAAGTTCGTTCCTTGGTAAATGCATCACTTGATGTGGCTTGGACAGATTTGGGTATATTTTTATTTGTAATAAGTTTTATTAAACTTCCCAATAAGGTTTCCAGGGTAAGAAAAATCAGAAAAGTTGCCCTGAAAATTTTCGAAATTCGGGAAAAACACAACGGAGAAACGGAACAGAATGATATATTTATATTTAAAAGGATTAAATACAAATATATAATTTTATTGAGGTACTCATGATGACTATGATTTAAATTTTGAAAGGACGCGTGTCTCGGGTTAGCTAGTTTATAATATTCATAGATATAGATGAAGATGTTGTTTGTGGGTCAACTCACGTGAGGTCTGCGACGACGCGCGTGAGCAGGCACAGCGTGGAGCGCAGCTCGTGCGCGCGCGGCCGGTAGTGGTGCGCGCGCCGCACCAGGCGCGCCACCAGCCCGCCCGGCGACACCCACGTGCGGTACGTCGCCAGGAACGCCTCCTGGTACGTGAAGTCTGCGCAGACAGATGTCACTCAGTACAGACGTTCACAGAAACTGTAGTTTACAGATAATGACGGAGTCCAGTTATACCGAATTTTCACGTTGACGCAAAAGTCCGAATACATTACATACGTTGTGTGGTTTGCTACCGGCCGTTAATCGCGATAGCAGAAATATATTAGGTTAGGGAAAAAGTCTTTTCGCATTATAGTATGTATAAACTTGTAATAAAATCTCTTTGGCTATACTATTTGTATCTGGCTGGTTTTGGTATCATTGAAGTTTAAATTTTAAAGAACATAATTCCAAATTCAAATTAGGAAAATGTGTGATTTTCATTTGTTTTTCGTACTGTCAAGATGAGTGAAGAATCTAATGAAGAAATTCGATACATTTTTAAATTTTACTACAAAAAAGGTAAAAATGCAACGCAAGCCGCGAAAAAATTTACGATGTTTATGGACCTAGTGCAGTGTCTGTGAGAGTAGCACAAATTTGGTTTAGCGTTTTCAACCCGGAAATTTTGATGTCAAAGATGCACGTCGCTCTGGTCGCCCTATTACGGATAAAATGGATGCCATTTTTGAAAAACTGGGTACACAAATAAGCTCGATATTTGGGTACCTCACGAGCTCACTGAAAGAAACCTAATGAACCGTGTACTCATTTGTGATTCTTTATTACGACGTAATGAAACCGAACCATTTTTGAAGAAGCTGACAACTGGTGATGAAAAGTGGATCTCCTAGGACAAGAACGTGCAAAAAAGGTCGTGGTCAAAGGCCGGTCAGGCTTCACAGACTGTGGCGAAACCCGGGTTAACTCGCAACAAGGTGATGATGTGTGTGTGGTGGGATTGAAAGGGCATTATTCATTATGAGCTGTTACCACCAGGCAGGACCATCGATTCTGAACTCTACTGCGAACAACTGATGAGATTAAAGCAAGAAGTTGAGAGAAAGCGGCCGGAATTAATCAACAGAAGGGGTGTGGTTTTCATCATGATAACGCTAGACCTCACACATCTTTAGCCACTCAGCAAAAATTAAGAGGGTTTGGCTGGGAGGTGTTAATGCATCCGCCGTATAGTCCTGACCTTGCTCCTTCAGATTTCCACCTGTTTCGGTCTCTTCAGAAGTCTTTAGGCAGTCTCAGGTTAACATCACGAGAGGACTGCCAAAACCACTTGTCGCGGCATTTTGATCAGAAGTCCCAAAACTTCTATAGCAATGGGCAAAAAGACCCCCCTACAAGATGGCAAAACGTTATCGAACAAAATGGTATCTACATACTTTAGTTAAATGTAAATAAACTATATTAAAAAATGTTTTGAATTGTCTTAAAAAATCCGATGAAACTTTTTCCCCAACCTTATACAAGCCTTCCTATAAAGGGAGACGCGCTAAGGTAGCCAGCGAAATTCAAATATTCTTACGTTTTTTGCAATTTGCAGGTCGGTGTCAGGTTTAATGGTAATCAAAATATGATTCACGACTGTAAAACATAATTATGTATTTACAGAATTATAAACATTAGAATCATCAATACAACTTTGCAAAAGACCCTTGACTAGACATTGTGACTGAGACTCCACCATTTACCTGAAAACTTCTTGGTACATTATACTACCCAATTTTGAGCGCCCGTTTTGTTGATATTTATTGGTTGACTTAATAGGACACTCGAAATGAGTAGTATAAGTACGTCTAAAGCAGAATAAAAGCTTGTAACATATTTTTGAGTAAAACTTTAGTAACCAAATCGAGATATTTCGTAGCTGTTAAATAATTTTAATCTTCAAAACGTATGTTACTTCAAAATTACACATTGCTAAGCCAAAGCGGAAGTTTGTTTGTGCAGCGCTTAACTACATCTAAAGCTTTTGGTTAGGTGTTTAACAACACATATACTATTGACGTGCACACTGTAACCATTAATTCAGCTCACGGTTCTAGACAGCATAGAAACTTTTCGTCGGTTATAAAAAAAAACTGCAGTTTAATAGAAAAGTGCAATACCTACGCGGTCAAAATGTATGGAACACCTAATATTTATTTTTTATAACCGGCGGTAAATTTACGCAGGGTGATTCAGAATGATGTACTGAATCCATATAACATTACTTCACGTATTTTGTGAGTCTGACACAAAATTCGACAAAATACGTTATTACGTCTCGACAGAGCTATGTGTGCTAAATCTAATTAGTACATTATTTTCATTCAGTGTTTTAAGCAGCGCAGAATTATAAGTATCACCACTGAAAACACTTTTCAAGGCTACTTGAAGCAACATTCGACAAGCATCCAAATATTAGTAAAAATAAAAACCAGTATTCCAGCCCCATATTAAAGAATGGTTCGACCACTTACACTCGTCCGTTTCTGTAAAGTGAAAGCATGACAGTTGAGAGGTTAGAAGCAATGATAAGACATGACTTAGATATAGATGTAGTTACAGATTTTATATTGGTGGTTTTATGTTTAGTTCAAAATCGATTGGAAATCTGTATTACTGATTAATCTGTATTGTCTTTAAACTGTATGATATCCAGTACCCAAAATGCATTCATGCCTATTACCACCATATTAATGAATAATGAGATGAATTAGGAGGAACTTTAATTTAATTTCAACCATTCAGGATGATGCTTATCGTCAACGAAAGTTAATGATCCCGTATCCATGATATTTTGAACAGGTGACTGACCTTTGGTGGCTTTGGTGGCGAGTACGATGAGTGCGTCGGGTTGTCCGCCACGCACCTCGGGCCCGTCCTTACTGGGCCCCTTCAGGACCAGCCAGGAACTGATGTCAGTCTGAAGGATGATGTCATCGGGGTCGGCCTGAGGGGGCTCGCTGTTGGTTTCCACTGTAGCCGGTGCGGGTTCCGTGCTGCCTTCGCTCCTCTGTACAATTATAATAAAAACATATAACTTTTCTGTCTCTTCTTCTAATAATTAAAGCATTGAATCGATGTTATTACCTGCGATGGCACAGGCGATGGTGACGGTGGTTGTTGCACTAGCATTTCCAACTCATCTTCAAGCGGGAACTTTCCGGGTGCTGGTGCCGTGATACTTGTAAATGATTCATCAGAATTCTAAAACAAGATGCCATCATGAATTTCATCAATTTAATATCAATTAAGGTCCATTAGGGCATTAATTAAACTACCAGATACATTCGAAATAGAACAAAAATGGTTTGAAATTAAACTAGACCATAAAACTTATGAGAACCTTCAATTTAACTTACATTATTCAACACGGTTTCATCAGCGGAGCTATTGTGTGATGACGGCCGCGGCGATGGAGGAGGCAAGAGCTCATTACTTGAATTCACGGATAGCTGCAAAGAAATGTGTTCAGAAATACTGCCCTTCAATGTACACTGGTGATACAGTCAACCGCACGTCCATGGTAACAATTTATAGCGCCTCTATTTTGAAGCAGTAAAAGCGGTTTTCGTTGCGGTTCCTACAGACGTTTGGTTGACCGTACAACTTCGTCCAATAATTTGAACAATATAGTAGTTACCTGTTTACTCTTGCTCATCTTAGGCGGCAGAGCCGGGGGTGGCTCCAGCGGGATGGGACTAGTCCCACTCATGTTCACACTATCTTCTGAGCCGCTGCTAAAGAACAAAACATAGTTATCAATATAGCGAATGTTTATAGTCTTTGCTCATAATTATGATTATTTGCATGAAACAAACCCAAATGCTTATTTTAGTATGGATTAAAAAAAAAAGGTTTTGATTATTTTTCATTTTACCAATTACTTTTCAGAAATAATTATTAAAGTTTTAATTGTGTAAATTAGGTACCTAAATAGCGTATTTGATTGTGTGACACAAATAAAAAGGAAAATAAATACGTAGCTGACATACCTCATTGCTGGGTTTCCAAAGTGCTGTACAGTAAAAGACTGCGCAATAGATCGCTGTACTTGTTGACGTTGCATACTTATGGCGCCGTCGCCGATTTGTTTGGCACTAAAAACGAAAAGGATGTAAATTAAAGAACATTTTATACGTGTTACCTACTCATCACAGAGTCGTCAAGTTCTACATTAATTGCACAATGAACATTAAAATAATAGGTTGAAATGTTGACTGTTTTTTATTGCACGGCATAACAAACATTAAGGATCAGTTGCATCACAAATCTCAGAAAACATTTAGCGCTAAACGAATTAAAACATGTTTTTTTTTTTCTGTCAATTGTTTGAAGTTGACAGAACACCACAATATTATAATAACAGCCTATTATTGTCCCATGCACTGCAGGGCAAAGGCTGTAAGCTCAACACACACAGGCAGCGGGTGCGGGTCGGGCGTGGGTCGACAAAACGCGGCTCCCGCCGTCGACCCACTGCGCGCCCGACCCGCACACGCGGTTCGTGTGGTGTCATTCTTATAAATACAAATAATTCAGCCCGCCGTACTGCCGTCCCGACCCACGCCCGCTGCCTGTGTGTGATGAGCTTTATGCAGAAAAGGCACGAGTATTGATCGCCACGCTTACTCAATACTGGTTCGCCATTCCGAACTTGTAATAACTACATAATAATTATGTCCAGGATTCCTCACGATATTACACATAACATAATCAGCCTATAATGTTCCCACAGCTGGGACACAGGCCTCCTCTTTATGTCAGAGGGAGTGGGCCGTAATCCACCACGCGGGCCCTGTGCGGGTTGGTAGATGTCACATGTCTTCGAATTATTGGTTCTCGGACATTTGGTCGGTTCGGTCTCCTCACGATGTTTTCCTTCACCGTTTTGAGAGTTGTGGTGATGAAATAATTTACACCAAGTAAAGCGCCTGTCGGAGTTCGATATTACATTTAGCGCTAAATAAACTTAGGGATCATTGGGGCAATTCGGGTAAAAAAAAACGTTGGGTTATTTGCTATTTTATATATATTTATATTACCTGGCTACGTTATACGTATGTATCGAGTGACGGAACATGTCCGGTGGTGCTGCAGCTCCGGGAGCATTTGGCGGATGGCTGCAGTTCCCAAACATCTCCATGTACGCCATTACTAAACAGACAATCACATCAGTTATATATCACTCCACTATGATATCACAAGGCGTACTTCAATTAAACACTATATTTCATTTGACGATTCTAATGTTCGAAGTTAATAATTTGGCGAACGTAAATATTCTTTTAGTTAGAAAGATAAAAGTAATCTTATCTTATCTTTTTATTTCCAAAATCAAAACTTGTTTAATTACAATACACCTTACAGTTAGTCAAAAAGATGATTTGATACACTAAGAGCATAGGCGAAAATGTGTTTTCCGAAGAAATAATCTTATTAAAACATGAAACAGCAATAACACATGATCGTAATGAAGCGCTAAATACATTCCTCATCTTTGGTGATAATTAACTACGGCGCGAACCGAGTTCCGCTGTTGTTAACCAACGCACGTAAGCTGCGTAAGCTCATTTATACAAACGTCGTCATTTCGCACGTGGAAAGCAAGCAAGGCGTCCACCATGATAGCAACTCTTTATTACCATCATGAGAGTGAGAAAAGTACGTAATACGGACATAAATAAGTTTGAATATTCATGGCAGAGCCTCCAAACATTGAGTGAAATTGGCGCCTAGTTTTGCTAGTGTAAGTGACAAGAAGCTTGTTGACTGCTAAAGCACGTCTGATGAGTCTCCAACATGTCCGTTCATGGAGTGGACCTTTATGGCTTAATAATGAAACACGTATGCTTGCATCTTCAAAGAAACTGATGTTTTATTTCGGAGCTAAATAGCGCTTTACATGCATAGATCCACTCACCGCTGTACGCGACGCTTTGGAACACTGCCGCGCCGCACCGGCACAACAGACAAACATGCCGTTATAGCCCCACACATAACATTATCATTCAGATACCATAGCGCCCAAGAAATCACAATGACCAAAGGAATTTTTAGAAAGTCACGGAACCATCGAGTGAATATTGGAAGCATTTATAGATTCTCATCAATCACATACAAATGAAAACAATACTTGTTTAGGATAACATACAAACATGAACGGTGCCATTGACAATGTGACAGTGTACAGAAAACATTCAGAGATTTCTTTTATTGACAGTATAGTATTTACACCCATTATTTATATTAAACTTGGAGAACATTTATGCAGGCATTCCCAAGAACTTGTAGTTAGCAATTGAAGTAAAAAGTTATATTAATCGTTTTTATTTAAATTAACCATTTCGTTCCGCCACCAAGACTGGGTCAAGTAGTTTTTTACATTGGAGTTTTTTTTTTTTAGGACTGTGCTTAAAAAGTTTGACAAAAAGTATACTGACTGTGTTTTTTCTTTAGTGGCAGCGGCGGCGGTCTCGGCGGCTGGTGCACGGCCAACGTGTGCGGCCGAGCTTCACCGTGCAGAGAACATACTGGCGACGGCCTGGAAACAAATGCAATATTATTATTCACCATGAACACACTACAGCTCTTGTTTACGACAGACGGCGCTAGGCGTCAAGGTTGCCTGTGCTAATCACCTGATTTCGACAGTTGGGAAATGTTGTTGTACGTCAACGCGAATGTTCCGGCGGGTCTTGACGGGCAGCTCGGGCGGCGTCTCGTTCTCGTCTGAAGTGATGCTCGCCAGCCTGGGGCGCAAACAACCAAGTTACGAAAATAAACAACTAAATTGGTTAGTCCGCGGCGTGTCCTTGGTGATGTAATTCATACCGTGTTGCGATGTTTTGAGTAAGTAACAAAATTAATGTACCGAAGTATGTTAAATTTTAGGTAGAATCACTGTGCACATCAAGTTAAAAGATTTTATCAGTGCCAGTTATTTGTGTTTGTGCCATGAATGGAATGTTATTTTAGAATGTGAATAACATTTATAACTGGTAGTATGTGTGTTAATTGTAAGACAATTTTAATTGTATTTAATCACATGTAAAAAACCAAAACAAGCCAATTCACTAAGTTCTCACAAAACTACAGATAAGAAGGGTGTTGTGTGTGGTAAAACAGAGGAACACTCACTTTGGAGAATGGTGCGTGGTTATACTGTTCATATTGGTTACATTCATGCGGCTCTCAAAGCTTTGTAGTGTGCACTTCATTTCGGTCACACAGTCTGTACTGTTAAAAATACTGCAAAAACAATAACAGGAAGCATGATACTTAAGATATTTAATATACTTTGCTATAAATAGACATTCAAAGATTAAATAACATTTAATTTAATAATTTTAAATGTTATTTTATTTCTATCACACTCAAAGTATATTAAACGTCTCTAAAAAAACACTGAAACCAGGAACATGAAGAAGACAAGAGAGGAAAGTGATAATTAAAAATGTAATAGAGGTGTTTTAAAACGGATGTGCAAAAAAACAGTAGAAAAGACTGCCAAACTGGAGAAAAATAGATGAGATACGAAGGAGGTTACCTGTCCGCATGGCTAGTGTAGTGATGTGAAGAGAACGAGGATGTGAAACTGTGCTCAGCAGACATCTCTGCATGGCCGACTGACACAAACCCAGACTCGTTGGAGAAACTTTAACAAAGAATACAGTAACATGAGACGCGAATAGAATTACCTGCCATTGTTCCCTAAAACCAATATAGTTTACACATAAAGTGTGTCAGAGATAAACATTGATCAAACTTGTCCAGGAAGGAAAATTGCATTTGCTATGTTTAAAATAATTATTATTATTATTACCCGACTGCAGCAAAGCCAAAAAAGGAGGGTTATGTGATTGTCCTGTATGTATGTATGTATGTCCGTCTATGTTTCCTCGTAACTACTAAACGGCTGAATGATATGTCGTTAGATTCACCTTTATTGCGCGAGTGTCACTGGGTGTATTAAAATTATAAAAAATCAAAATGGCGGGTTTTTGGCGCCATGTGTTTTCGAAAAAAAAATCTCCCAATCCTATCGAATGGGGTATCAAAATGAAGGGTTTTAAAACGTGATTACAAAAATATATACAAATTATATGTTTAAAATAATTTAAATGAGAAATTATAAAAATACTTTCCCGAACTTTTGGAGTGAGTGAGTAAGAGGCCGTTATTACCCGATTTTAAGTGAATAAATAACCTAATTTACCGTCTTATAATAACTAAAAAGTGTAAAATAAAAAAGTAAATTTTAAAAATCAAAAACCCGAAAAAGTGAACTTTAAAAAGATGCAGTCGGAGGCAGCTTCGTAAAAATATCGACCTATTGCCTCCGACTGCATGAGATTGTATAGAGCAGCCATACTCAAAGTGTGTTCCGCGGAACCCTAGGGTTCCGCAAAGCCTCTGTAGGGGTTCCGCAAAAATACTGGTCAGAATAAAAAAAAAATACTAAAGGAGTGTCTACCTACTATATTATTTTACTCTGGTACCTGAGTAACATAACATCAATCTAAATATTTCAACAAAAGTAAAAAAATATGTAAATTTTAATGTCTAGTAATATGATTATTAATGAAGAATACACATACAACCATTTTTGATTACTTTAGGGCTCCGTCAATTAGGTATTTCGTTTTCGAAAAGGGTTCCGTCTCCAAAAAAGTTTGAGAACCACTGGTATAGAGTATTAATGTATACAAATTTTGTTTCCATCTTTTTAAAGTTCACTTTTTACGCAGTCGGGTTTTTGATTTTTATAATTTACTTTTTTTACTTATGGAGCTAGCTAGACATACTAAATATTTTGTATTAAATTTAATACTAGCTTTTGCTCGTGGCTGCGCCCACGTGAAGATTGGAAAATATCCCACGGGAACGTACTATCGGGATAAAAGGTCCTATATTAGGATAGGTCACTTATGTGACAAATTTAATTGAAATTCGTTAATAGCAGGCAGTTTAAATCAAATTTCGAACGCAAGCTCCGCCCCACACTCCCCGCCACTCCGTTATGTGCTTATATATCAGTAATAAAGTTGAATATGGCGTGCGCTCTTTGGTCGTGTTCGAGCACGAAACTAAATAGCGTAAGTCTCATTTCTTATTTCGTTTATAACTAAAGTAATAATTAATCTAGAGAAAAATATCTTGTGTCGGGATAATAAACTATATTTTCTTGCTGTGAATATTTATTTTAGACATAAAAGCTAAACAATCTTGTTTGTTTTTTATAATTATCCTTAAAAAAGTCATGATTTTCGAATAAAAAAATTATTGAGAGAAAATATTACGATTACGTAACTGTCTTCAACATGGAATGAAAAAGATCCAATAAATCATATACAAAAGTTTCGTTTTGCTTGTATGTGTGACTGTTTCAGAATATTCATGCAAATTAACATGAAAATAGGGAGCCTCCTCTTAATCCGGCAGAGTTACTTTTGCATTTAGAATATTAAGTATTGTTACGGCTAAGATTTTTTCAAACACCACTTTCCTTCTGGCTGTATTTCCTGTAACTTATTTGTCACAGCGCAACTTATTATCATTGTAAATATTTTGACATACCGATTGTGGTTGGAATGGGCGTGCGCGTGAGTCGAGTTCAAGTGTGACTCGTGCGACTCCACCGACGTGCGCATCTCGCTGACGTTGTTGCAACTGCACATGCCTATAACGTTATAATTCTCATTATAAATACGATCTTAATAAATATCAAAGTTAAAATTTACAGCCCTAAATGTTCAAAGTCCTGTGTAACTGAGTCATGTAACCGTCTTACTCCTAAAGGTCTTGCTACAAAGAAAATAAAAAGTTTTTTTTTTATGCGTCTAGTATTTGCACGTTTTGATGTTAGAACACACATACTTGCAAATACAAGAAGCTTGTTGATTATTATGTATTAATGGGCACACAGGAGGATAACACATGCCTTGTCGAAATACGATGGGAGACAGCGTTATCCGCGACCGGAAATCGAAGGCTCAACCAGACTGTGGTCGATCTAGGACATCGTAGCTTATTTTGAGATGTAATCAATCATGTAATTTTGTGATATGAAATGAATTTTTTTTTTGAGACGGTTGCATTGATCGTCTGGTTGCACCCTACGGTTCAGTAGTCAGCCTGGCCAGGCGCGATCTGGCCTGTGAGAAAACGGACCGTGGGACCGCAGCATAACAATTCTTGGATAGTTTAGAAGTAAATGCTGTACTGACCAACTAAATCGGAGTTAGGCGGCGTAGCAAACACGTGGTCGTGATTGGTGGAGTCGTGTGCGTTCCTCTCCTCATCATTTGACACGTTCAGCATCGAGTCCAGCGAGCCGCTGCTGTGAGATTGCAGAGACAGTCTGTAAAAGCACAAAATAATGAAGACGTAACATTATTGCTATTTATAACCAAATCTGTGCAATGCTTTCAGTGCTTGCCAAACAAAAATGATGCTTTTTGCAAAGTAAAATGTAATGAAAAGTTCTAAATCATAATTTAAAACATGAATGTTTCTAATAGTACCTAAATACGCATGAAAGTGATAACAAGCTTTCGAAGTGTAGCGTAGTTGAACCATCAACTAACCTATCAATAGAGAGAGCCAGTAGGGAGTTGTCGTTCGCTGACTTACGCTTAGGCGGCAGAGGTGGGGCCAACTCGATTTTCCTGCAAACACACATTGCACTCTGACTGACCATACCATTTAATAGCCTTCGTTAAAATTTAGACTATCAAACCAATACTACATACCATCCCAATAACCTAACGCCAATATTCTTGAAATTAACAATTGGATGCGTAGTTGATAACATACTCAATTAACCAATAACCCCAATACAGTAATTAAAATTTTCATCCTGCGCTCTAAGCATCTGAAGCTAACAGGGCCACGATACTTTGAAAGTGTTATAATGTCGCCATCAAATTTTACGCCATCCATCAATACTGTATGTGCTGTTGTGAGTGACTTTCACGTAGTCGACACGTTTGAGTAGTGTTTGTTGGCGCGTCGATGTTAGGTTGAAGTAAAAGTGTAAAGCCTATTCAAATCTTTGTTTCCAATAGACGTTATTTCCACTTAAATAAATATCAATTTTACACGCGTGTAAATTAGGTTGATTTCAGAATAGTGCTATTGAAAATTTCATGAAAGTTGTAGCGGAAACTAAACTTTACGTGTAGGAGGTAGAGTTATTTTTTCAATATGTTGTACTAACCGATTGGGCCTGGCAGGCTTGGGAGGCGGTGAGTCCGGAGCATCTAGCACGGACTCGGACGAGTGCGACGCGCGCACGCCGCTGGATTCCGACCCCGCCTCGCCCGTCAACAATGACCGCTCCTTGGGCGTCAGCGGAATATCTACAACAGACGTAATAGTGTTTTTAGAAATTGTTTGGCAGCAAAAACACACACAAAATCTTTTGTTTTTTTTTTTAAATTTCTTATATACTCACCCATGTTTCATTTAAGATTTCATCTGATATAAAAAAAACGCATATTTCCATAATCTAAGTAATGTATCTAAACAGTTAATGATTGTTGGTTTTGCTGCAAAAAACTACGAAGTATTTATGAACAGCTAAATGATAGCTAAGAATTTAGCCGTTGTATTTAATTAGCGGAACTGATTAGTTCCATCACAGTGGTTTTGTAATAGAGGCTCTATTATGTATGATAGCGTTTCAACAGAAATTAACAACGCACCTGGCAAGGAATTCCTTTGTGTTGAAGACCGCGGCGAGACGAGTGCGGGGCGTGGGGAAAGCGCGGGCCGCGTCATGTGTTGCTGAGCCAGCGCTGACACTTCTTCGACAGCGCCCGTCACCCCCTTCACTACTGAGCTCACATACTCCGGAGACAGCGCTTCAGCCGAAGTATCTAGTTCCTCATTACTAGCATCAGCTCGCAAGCTCAGAGCCGTGATCTCGTCGCAGAGTCGTATCAAAGTTGCTAAAGCCGCACAGAGACGCTTTACGGCACTTGTTAGCTGTGGCGATCGGCTGCAGTATGGTTTTATTGCTGGAAATTTTATGATACAAAGTTTTACTAATTATTTTTATGACATTGATTTTACATTCTATGACTACTTCAACTCACTGATCTATTACTTGTCATTTTTTAATATTTTATTTTATATATTATATGTGAGCACCATCTATCACATTATTTATTTCTTTATCATTGCATGTTTTAATTCTTTTTACCTATTGTGATGTAGTAATTTTATTCTAGGTGAATCGTCTTCACATATACTTTTATAATTAATATACACAAAATATTGTAAAACATTTTAAAAGAGTAATTTACCTTAACTTCTCTATACGAAACTACCATTTAGAAGGGGCAACTAGAATCAGTTATATTTTTAACACGCTTTTATTAGCTTCATACGTATGTTAGTATGTAACGGAAACTTTGAACTTGATTTTCGACCACTTCAAAACGTGGAATTAATTTAAAATTTTACACACTTATCAAGGACCAATGACAATACAATAATTTAATAAGTTTGTCCCATTATCCTTACCCAGGATCTTCAGGATTATCTATTTTTTCCATATTCAGAGACACGGTAGTGATTTGTGCCAAGGACATGACTTAAAGTTTGAGACAAGCATGTGACTATTGGCAATATCAACTGGAGAGTTTTGTAAACTCGACAAAAAAAAAAACACCCTATAATTGAAAAGCAAACTAAAAAGTAGAAAATAACACCATCCCTCCCTCTACACTTTTTTTACGATAAAATAAATTTCTTGTTAATCACTATTATTATTTCAAACTTATTTAACATTATTTTCTACTTTTTAGTTTAGTTTTTTATTAAAGCGTGTTTTTTAATTTTTTAACCTAAGTATTATTTATTTTGTAAATTTTGACGTCCTAAAGTATCTTTTACGTGCCTATTTGAAATAAATGATTTGACTTTAACTTTATTTTTTTTTATATATATTATTATTCGCGAAAAATAAATAAAAACTACTTGTGACTTCAAACTTTTCGTGGTTGGATATTAATTTCAGAAGAACAGGAAAGATTTTGTTTGGTCCGGTCATTGATACAAAAATAAAGCAATCCTACAGCACGTAAATAAATTAAAATCATGCACAATTTATTTACCTTTATGTATATTTGCGATTGATTCAAAAACAATAGTGCCATTGTCGGGGAGCATTTCCAGTTTCCCCTTTGTGATAACATCCGAAAAGTGTTTTAAGCCGAATGTAACCTGCAGACAATAGATTTATGTTGAGATTAAATGTATGTACTGAATAGACAGTGAAATATTATCTTCATTGAAGCAAGTACTGACCTCTTTGACTAGCCGTTCGAGTTCTTTGGCAGGTGTGACTTCCCCATCCTCATTGGTGTTATTAAGGTTTTTCGCCATATTCCGAATTTTCGGGCTAAGTGGCGAGTGCGATCTGCTGTAACATAAACAAATACAAGCATAAGTACAATTAATACTGAGCAAGCAATGGTCCATCTAGAATCACTGAGGAGGCCTTTTCCCAGCAGTGAAATTATACAGGGCAATATCAAAAATACGAACGGTAAAATGAAATCCGAACATAACTTTCGTTCACGCTGTTTCAACTTTACAACACAAAACATTTCATTCAATTACTAGACCTACAACTAAAAATAAACCACTGGTATATCTAATAGGAGTCAGTATTATCTAATATATACAGTTGTGGACATATGCATAATTAGGAAAGACTGATAACGAAGTCACTTTTGGATAAACAAGTTGCTTTTACTTTTGTATCAACTTACAGATAACAAAGTTTGAACCAGATCAAATAATAGCTTTATTAGTATGTTTTAATGATTCATACTCAATAACCCATTAAAAAAAAAAAACAATTTATCGTAAATTGGCTGGATTTTAAAACTACTGGCAGCTGGACAAATAATTAAAAACGCATGAAAATAATTATGTTCTCAATTTTGAATTTCGGAAACTTAAAGCACATTTTTTTATTTCCCGCCTTTCCTTTGGTTACTTTCTCCTACTTTAAAGTGCATAATTATTTCAAAATCATGAGTAAAAAGGAAAGTTGTGATCCATGAACCCGGAAAACGAATATGTCACTATAAGAACGTAATTGGCCGTATAAAAAAATTGCTGGTCATATGGAGTGCTCCAAATCGTAGATTTATAACACTGTAGATCATGTCAAGAAATTCAAACCTACCAATAATGTTCTTCGAAAACCTAAATCTAGAAAAACGACACCGCGTGAAGATGATTTGATTGTTCGTTCAGCGAAGACTGATCCATTTATGGGTTCTCAAATTATAAGAAGGGAAATTTTTGACAATGGAGATGTATCAGCGCGTGCAGTACGAAGACGCTTAACGGATGCAAAGTTATTTGGAAGAATCGCCCGGAGAGTACCACTCCTCAAGAAGGTGCACCGAAGACCAATATTACAATTGGCAAGTCAATGAAAAATATATTATTTTCTGACAAAACGAAAATAAATAGACTAGGTCCTGACGGTAAACAGATGTGCGTCGACCGGCTAAACAGGCATTTAATCCTAAGTTCACGAAAAAAGTAGTAAACCATGGGGGTAAAAACATAAAAGTTTGGGGATGTTTCTCAGGGCATGGGGTTGGGTCAATTAAAAAGATTGAAGGCATTTTAGACCAATTTCAATACAGGCAAATATTGAAGGAGACTATGCTTCCTTATGCTGAGGAGACGTTGCCTATAGTTTGGACATTTCAACATGATAACAACCCCATACTCACCGCTCATTCAGTGAAAAGGTTTCTTAGTGATCAATATGTCACTGTGTTAGATTGGCCTACAAACAGCCCAAATCTTAATCTGATCGAATATCTATGTGGAGAAGTAAAGAAGAGTGTGGCTGCTAAAAGGGCAAGTAATTTAAATGAACTGTATCATGCCTTTGTTGAATCTTGGAGCACTATTTCTGTTCAAACTGTAAAAAATTTAAAAATTCCATGCCCCGTCGCTGCAGTTTTTATAAGCAAGGGTCATCCTATAAAATATTAATGCTAAGTTTTGTAAGCAGTGGTAAAGCCTATTTAATAAGTATTGTTAATTTAATTAAATAATTCCAGACACTCGTATCGTTTAATAAATGAAGTAATTTTACCCGTTCCTAATTCTTTGTCCACAGCTAGGAAGTTTCGAATACGTAGTTCAAATAAACCATAGTTAAATTATTAATAGAAGTCCAACTATTTTTCGTATCTTGTATGTAGTATTAAAGCCTATTAAAATTGATGTTTAACCATGTTGTTAAAAGTTATGATCAGTAAATTGATACAAAAATAAAAAACTTTTTACAAAAAAAAATAACCGAGTTCCAAAAAAATACTACAATGTGAAAAATAACTTTAATTTCGGAAGTCGGTGTCTTTGGATCTGTTTTTTAGTTTTATGCCACCGACTTCCGAAATTAAAGTTATTTTTCACTTTGTAGTATTTTTTTGGAACTCGGTTATTTTTTTTTGTAAAATGTTTTTTATTTTTCACTTTTTAGTGCCGAAAAAGAATTTTCCAAATCGGTTCGTAAATGACGGAGTTAAGCGCGAACAAAAAACGCAATGCAGAGTAAACGAAAAGATCTTTAATGTAGACAATGTAGATAAATTTTTAGATGTTTGTTGATTTTTCAAAAACCGCTTGTCCGATTTCGATAAAATTTTCATGGGACCATTTAGGAAGCAACACCCTTTCCAACAAAAAAATATTTTTTCAAATCGGTTGGCAAGCGACGGAATAATGCGCGAACAAACATAAAAAAAAAAATACAAACATCCGAATTGAGAACTTCCCCTTTTTTTAGAAGTCGGTTAATAACAGCAACTTGTTTATCGACAAGTGACTTTGGTTTCTGTCCTTCCTAATTATATGTCCACAACTGTATTTAAAATGCCATTGCTTGGTATGCGTTGCGAAAGAATCTGCTTTGCATGCAAGCCCACACCTGTGCGCGAATACAAAGCTAAGCTATATTTGATATTCAAGTAGGAGGTCCCGGTTCACCTTACTCTATGTGAGTTCAACTAAAGACAATATAGACGTCTGATACTATTTTTTTTTAATTACCATTAAGGTCACGAGACTCGCGCATTGAACCAATTCTCGTCTAACCGAGTTGTAACAGCAAGGAATGGCTCCCGGAAAATGTGACGGCTTCCACACTAAACTGCTTCAAGAACCGACTGGACAGATTAAATATCTCCAAGCTCTGACACACGCATCAGCTAATAGTTGCTAATATGTCTTACCAAATCATAATAAATGTAACGAGTTTTTACTACTTGTCTTATTTGGTAAACAAATATGGTGTAGGTACTGAGATTTCATTTAGAGAAATCATGTGTTGTGTGTAAAGGCCCGTACTGACTGGTGCGATATCGCGGGCGCGACGCGACATTAGTAGCAGAATTTCTTTGTCGGTGCCTATCGCGTGAGTCTGTAAGAGCCTTTAAGTTCTTAACAAAGATGATTTTCGTAGGTACCGTGTTTATCTGAAACATATTAGGACAAATTGTGTTCTTGGTAAACTAACCAGTAGTTACAATGTTCCTTTATTTTTTTTTTTGGATTGTCTCTACAATAAATAAGGCATAGGAATTCCCAAATTAACGGCAAATCAAAAATTTAACTGAATATTGATTCACTACATAATTATGTCCATTGTTTTAAGATTTTCGCAATCACTAAAAGTACCCTGTTTCCATTATAACAGTTCAACAATGTATGTGCATTGCGTGGATCTAATTGTACAGAAAGATTTTCCTGACAAAGTAGTGTAATCGATATTGGGAAATTGTCAAACATAAAAATAAATAGAATAATTGTGACAGTGTCATGCAATAAGCGTGTCGGAAGTAGGTAGGCTCGTTCTGGTAATATTTTTCAGTTTATAGTATATTTATTTTGCCTTTATAAATGTGAAACAAGTGTTATTGTGCTAATTCGAATCGTATGACCAGGCGACACTACAGCTGTGAGTAGTTTATGATTATGTTTTATTGAGTCATCATTCTTGTTTGTTTTTTGATACTTCTTTATCTTGTCGGTATTTACTTTGTCTTCCCAAGTCACATTGATTACGTCCCTTTATTAATTAAACAGTTACATTCTAGATATTTCTTATTATGTAATTATAAAAGTATTTTTTTTTATACGAAATTATTTATTTCTTAAATTCTACTATTCATACACAACTATAAATTCGTACCGTTTTCCATTGTTAGCAAATCTCCTTTGGAGTTTATCTGTCCGTCTATGAAACCATCCGCCGACAGGCGTTCTTAACGCGTTCGACATCATATTGTAGAGCTACCACTGCTAAATCACAAAGAACACCCGATCATATGTACTTGTTTCATGCACTTTTTGGACGTATAACTACTTTCGAACAACCTCATTGATACAAAACAAAAACTGGTGTCCACCGGCCGTTTAATAAATAAAAAGAGATTCGGTCACGCTGACAGCCCGCGCGGACATTAAAATGTAATCACTTAACATTGCACGCACTAAACTAATGAGATTTCAGCGGACAATGTACTAATGAGTCCGACAGTCGCGGGTCGTGCTCATGACTCATAATTAATGCCACATTTTAGTGCAATGTCCACACTAATAACAAGCCCGATAGCTACGACTCGTTACAACTTCACAAAACTATACGACTTCTTTTATAAATGACGACACTACTAAACTATTTACGTGACATTTTCAATAAAAAATATGATAAAACTTAACACAATAACATTGTTCTTGCACTAGTGGCAAAGATAATACTGAGCTAGTATGAGCTACACTTTCTTGTCCCTGTCAGTCGAAAGATAGGAGAGTTAGGTATGTAAATTTATCAATATAGATAAAAAGCAATATACAAAGATTTTCTCGCACTGTAAACAAGTTACTAGATAAGGTGTGAATACCATAAGATGTGTAATCAACAAAACATCTGCAGTTTGTATAGATAACGATTGTGCCATGAAGGTTATGATTTTCCTTACACCTGAATTTTATGATATTTAAAGTAAAAAACCGGCCAAGTGCGAGTCGGACTCGCGCACGAAGGGTTCCGAGCCATTATCTATAAAAATGGCAAAAAATCACGTTTGTTGTATGGGAGCCCCCCTTAAATACAGGGTTACTGGTAATTCGACGTATATCCGGCAGGGGCTGATAAGGGGGCCAAAATGCAACAAATTGAACCCCCCATATGTATGGCCGAAATTCAGTAGTTTTCGAGATATTAGAATTTTAAGGGTTTTTCGATATTTACCCAAAATTTGACATTTCATTCCAAATTAAAAAAAAACTACATATTTGAATGGGTACCATTAAAAATGATGTTGTAGCTGGCACTTCAATTAAGCTATGGACATAATTAAAACTACTTAATTTAACAAAATAATGAAAATAATGAGCGATATAAGAATAATAATAATAAACGCGGCGCAACAGATGAGAACAACGTTCACATCAAGAGTGACGAAAACCGAAGTTAGGAAGAGAATTCGAACCTGCATTCGTAATCGAGGGGCTCATTTTGAACAAGATGTGTAAAATTTGTAATAAAATTTGATGCACATTTTTTTCATTTTATTTCATACAAATACAAATGACCCTTTCTGTCCCCGCGCCGATTCAAACACATGCCTTGGCACGAATTATGTATTTTAAAATTGACTTTTATAGCTTTCTGGAAAGCTTACAGAATAAGCAAGTTGTTTTAGTTATTTGTACGATTAATGTCATAGAAATTTTTGTGACGAGACAACATTTTTGAAGCGTAAAATGAATATATTGGTAAGATATTATTCTTATATCGCTCATTATTTTCATTATTTTGTTAAATTAAGTAGTTTTAATTATGTGCATAGCTTAATTGAAGTGCCAGCTACAACATCATTTTTAATGGTACCCATTCAAATATGTAGTTTTTTTTTAATTTGGAATGAAATGTCAAATTTTGGGTAAATATCGAAAAACCCTTAAAATTCTAATATCTCGAAAACTATTGAATTTCGGCCATACATATGGGGGGTTCAATTTGTTGCATTTTGGCCCCCTTATCAGCCCCTGCCGGATATACGTCGAATTACCAGTAACCCTGTATACATGTTTTATTTTAATTTAATTATTTATTTTTAAAGTGAATATATAACTAAATATTCTGTGAATATTTCAAGCGTCTACCTGTTGCCGTTATCAATATTGAGCAATAATATCACGTTTGTTGTATGGGAGCCCCCTTAAATATTTGTTTTATTCTGTTTTTTAGTATTTGTTGTTATAGCGGCAACAGAAATACAATACATCTGTGAAAATTTCGACTGTCTAACTATCACGGTTCATGAGATACACTGGTAACAGACGGACGGACAGGCAGACTGCGGAGCCTTAGTAATTGAGTTCCCGTTTTACCCTTTGGGTACGGAACCCTAACAAAAAACCGGCCCAGTGCGTGTCATTCTTCGCACATTTAGGGTTTCGTAGCAAATGTAGAATATAAGCCGTCCGAATGACAGAATTATTCATAAGCAGTAGGTGAGTTACCTTAGTAACACTTTTTGGGAGGCTCAAAATCTATGAGTGACCTTAGTAACACTTTTTGTGAGGCCCAAAATCTGATTTATCAATATATTGGTATTTGTTAGTAAAATAGACAAATTTCAAGTTCATAGGTCGTTGGAAGTAAACAAATCTTGTTTTTTAAAAGCTGACTTGTGTGGTGGTGTATCATTCCTTTGTTTTACAATATTAAAAAAATACAGTATTTATCTACTCAACGAGCTCTAAACAACGATACCCCACTCGATGGAGTAGGTCAAAAAAAAATTCACGCCCCCCGTGTCTGTATGGGAGCCCGCAAAAATCATTAAAAAAAAATACAATTTGTATTGCTTCAGGTCAACAAGATGCTTATACTGTGAAAATTTGAAGACTGTAGCTTCAACCGTTTGGCTGTAAAACCTGTGTGACAGACGACGGCGACACGTGAGTGATAGCGATAAGGCTCCGTTTGGACCCTTCGGGTACGGAACCTTAAAAACTTCTAAAAATAAACACTACAAAGTGAAAAATAACTTTAATCGCGGAAGTCGGTGTCTTTGGATTTGTATTTTCATTTTTTGCCGCCGACTTCCGAAGTTATTTTTCACTTCGTAGTGTTTTATGGAAGCCGGTTTTTTTTTTGGAAAAAACTTTTTATTTTTTACTATTTAGTTGTGCCTACACAAATTCGAATACCATTACAATGCTATGTAAATAACAGTGACACAAAGTTATTATAACATCATCCACATAAGAGTGTGTCATCAAGTGGGAAAAATACGTATTTAGTGGGTCGGTTTGTAATTTATCTAGGTTACAATAGCCTAATGTCAACTGCTCATCACCTTTTACAAAATAATATTGCTTTACCCGAAAGTAACTTTAATTACGGAGGTCGGTGGCAAAAAACGGAAGTACAAAACCAAAGACACCGAGTCGAGAGAGAGGCGAGAGAGTCTAGAACATTAAGTTTACAAACATTAAAATGTGATATGTATAGTGTCACGTACTGATTGTTTAGATTGAGGTACCTAGCGTTATTTGTAGCATGCGCCCAGTATGGTGGAGATCCTCTGCGCGACGGGCCCGGGCGTGTGCAAATCCCGCTCAACTCTTTTTGGATGTATCATAATGCGCGGAAACAATGAAACATGGCGCCTTATCATAGAAACGGATATGCACGTAAGTTGACCTGATATTGGAGGAGAGATGCGGCCGGTGATGCTGTTGCGCTGGTGCGCGCATGTTTGAGATGCGCTCGAGCAGGTCGTCCTTGAATGAGCGTGCGCGCCTCGCCAACTTGTTGGCGCCGCGCAACGACCCGCGGTGCCCCGAGCTCCCCTCGCTGCCCGATTCGTTCTCTGTAATTTTATTGAATCAATTAGGTACTAATTACGACTCTAATGAATTTAGAGGAAATACAACATTTAGCAAACAGAAATTTATTATATTATTCATTTAAGGTACGTATTATACGTATCTTAAATAAATCCCAGGCAAATTTCTGTTTGCTAACATAACAGATTTAAATAAATCTAAGGCGTTGTACAGTTCAATTTTAACAAAACATAATCAATGATAGAACACGAGAAACTGACATAATTTACACAATAAGAAACAATGTAAAGATAACAAACCAATACTAGAAAAGATTTAATAAAAAACTTTTAATAAACTTTAATAGAAAACTTTTAATTATCAATATTTCTTCCATCATCTTACAGAATCTTAAACATTCACGACAAACATCTATCCATCTCCTGGCAAATACATCACACTCCGGTGTTGATGTCAAAGCGCCCGAACGAGAGGCCAGTTAGCTCGCGACACTCTGCGTGCTGAAGGTACGGCCAATAACGGTTGTCTTCACGGCCTCAGTTGGTGTTTCGGCACAATAGGAACAAAAAGCCTCAGCAATTGAGCCACAAGTTATGTTGGACCCTCCTCACTAAGAGAATTATAATTTAATACGCCAAGAATTTTGTAGAATAAAGAAAAGGGTAGTAGTATCCAAAGTTTTTTAGAGAAATCTAAAAAAGGCCTTTTGGACTTTCTCAAGAAGTGCTCTCATATGGATTCCAGATCACTGCAGCTAATTCTAGCTTACTTCTGACTAAAGCCATGTAAACTAGTTGTAACCCTTCGTATGCCCGGTAATTACAGAAAAATTTAAACAGTCATTGTGTCTCGCGTTGATCCACGTGGGTTAATGACCAGTGGGGTCTTAGTCTCGCATATTCCTAATAACACCGGCACGGCAGCGAGTGCGCTCATGTGTTCGTGATCTCCCGAGATCTTTCTCATAGTTGACACGAACTATTGGTTCCTCTCTTAAGAAGTATTAAATATGCCTGGGATTACGTGTTCGACTGAAAGACATACACTGCATTGAGCAGTGTTAAAATCGAACTTGTTTTCAAGACTTAATTGAAAGACAAGCAGTGTCCTCTTGAAGTGTTGTTGGATCATCATCTTCCTCCACGCCATATATTAAACTAATTTGAGATCATCAGCGTAAAGTAAGCACCAGTTGGTGTACGAGGGTGAATCAAAAAATTCTTGGAATCAATATTAAAAAATGCAAAGATTTAAACAAAAATATTTTATTTTCTACATAATCTCCATCCAATGCAATGTATTTAGAATAACGCGAAGGAATAACTAACTTCCTTAGTTATTCCTTGTGAAAATTTTGTTTTTCTTGACTCTCGAAAAACTCCTCTACGGCCGCCCTAACCGCGTCATTATCGTAAAATTTTGTTCCACAAATGTCTTCTTTTAATTTTGGGAATAAGTGAAAATCACTTGGGGCTAAGTCCGGAGAATATGGTGGGTGGTCAAGGAAATTGAAGCCAGCACAGCGGATTGCGTTGAGCGCAACTTCCGATCGATGAGCAGGAGCGTTATCTTGAAGAAACAACACGCCCAACGATAGTTTTCCACGACGTTTTTCTTTAATCGCTTCACGCACTTTCGGGATTAAATTTGCAAAATAGGGTCCAGTAATCGTCTGGCCTTTTGGCATGTAATCAATAAAAAGGATTCCTTCACTATCCTAGAACACTGAGGCCATAACTTTGCCAGAGCTAGGAGCAACACGAAATTTCTTAAAGGATGGAGAGGGATTGTCGTTTCCAAGACATGCTTTGTCTCTTAGTTTTAGGATCGAAATGTTGGACCCACGTTTCATCCATGGTGACAAGGCGACGGCAAAAATTATCCGAATCACGTTGGAACATTTCGAGATTACGCTTAGAAATTTCCAAACGTCGCCTTTTGTTTTCGTCGGTTAACATTCGTGGCACCCATCTTGCCGACCCTTTTGGAACTCCAGTGAATCAATTAAAATGGATTGAACGCTACCAAATGATATCTTTAGGATCTCAGCTATATGTTTTATAGTTATTCTTCTGTCTTCCAAAACCAGATTCTCAACCTTTTTGACATTTTCCCAGAACGCGGGTCATCTTTACAGCTTGATCTACCTCTTTTAAATTCAGCCACCCAGTACGCAACCGTAGAATAGGGTACGGCATCATCCCCTTATGTCTGCTGAATGTCCGAAAACTTTTCCTTCGTAGACATTTTTTTCAAACTGAGATATTATATCACCGCACGTAACTCACTTTTATCCATAATTTTGGGTATTTAGCAACTCGTTGCACAAAACAATTAATTACGTGCGAACTGTATGGGAAAAGTTTTTTGCGTTTTATGACTTTTCTAGTACTCAAACCTCAATTGGTCCGATAGAGGTTTTTGATCCTTATAAGAAAGAGGATCGTTTGGCATAAAAATTTTTTTTTGTGAAAATTGCCCATTTTCCTGTTGACTGTACATTTTTTTCAAAATCTGTGAATGGGGAACAAAATTCCATAAAAAATTATGGATAGTTTCTTAAGACCATTTTCGCGTAGCTGCAACGGATAAGGTACTTCCCCTTACTGCCCCGCTGAAAGTTTCCACCCTGTATATGCAATTCTAAGAACTTTTTGATTCACCCTGGTATATGTTCGATGTATATGATGGTTGAGAACCATCTCAAGATCATTAAACATGACTCCGAAAAATAAAGGTCACAAAATAGTCCCTTGGCTAACCCCACACCGAGTGTGATACGGTTCTGAAACAAAGCAACCATGTCTAACATATTGCTGACGATCCCGCATATAACTCGCAGAAAATTGGAGTAACTTTGGTGAGAAACCAATGTTAGAGAGCTTGGCGAGTAAAATGTCATTATCCACGCGATCAAAGGCTTTTTGAAGTCTAAATAAACAACCTAAACCTGTATGCCTTCGGCCAAGTGCTGCTATATGAGATCCACAAGCGTTAGAATATTTGTACTAACAGAACGGTTCGATCGGAAGCCGTGCTGAGAATCGCAAAGAAAGGAATATATCTGGTAACTCATTAACTTATGTAATATTGATTAAAATAATTTTGGGAGGGTTGATACTGTTGATAGTATAGCTATGGGCCTATAGTTTTCAACCTATGAAGCATCAGTAGATTTGAGTGTGGGATGAACTGGTGAGATCTTCCAACGCTGTGTATACTGCCCCGAAAGCGCTACATTAAAAATGTGATGTACGGGTGATATTATGTGCTCTTTACATCCTTTTAAGATGTTTTCAGGAATATTGTCTGGACCTATACTATGCATCCATAATCAAACAGTCATTAGCATGATCAATGTTTGCTCCTAACATTACTTTTGCTTAACCAACTCGAAATGATGTAAAAATATGTACGAGTATCTACTCAAAGTCCCTACTGCTACACGTAGCATGGTACCAATTCGTGTTGTAGGTATGCCACGGCATAGGATGATAGGACAGTCATAGATAAAGGCATCCATTTTAGAAACTGGGGCGATTAATACACTAACCGTATGTTACTGAATAATACCTGGAATCTATGTAGATTTGATTTTTTTCAATGCATCAATAATAACGAACAAAAGGTATTTTAACAAAATGATAAAATTGTATAAGTAAATCGAACAAAAACTAGCGTAAACAAATTACCATTTTTTAGATGACCTTACACATGATTCAGTCATACAGTTACGTCATTCTGACATTGAACATAAGCATAAGAAAACACCTTGTATTTGGATCTTAGTTAACAAAACTTATAAAACAACTACTCACATTAATTTTAATTCTTAATTTATTTAGCAGTTATAGTTTTGTGGGATATATATCCACAAAGGTATTTCCGCATGAACCGACACGATGACCTTTCTTAATAATTCTTTGAAGTGGATACTTGTCGAGTGGAAGCTCATCAAACATACATACAGAAATAATAATATTATTTTTATAATTACTGTCTTAAAACATTAATTAATATTGGCTGTACATACAACTAAACCTGTGCCCAAAATTATCAAAATTTTAGTACATTTTGAAAGTTTATTTTACTCTTAAAAGAAGGCTTTAACTTAACCATTCCATTTTTTGCCTATGGTACTTAATAAGTTGACACAGACATACATCATTTATTATTAAATGCACAAGGGGGTAAGGCTTGCACTTGAACAAAAGGTAATGAGGAAAATAATAATTCAACAAGTTATCCTTTAATTTAGTGCAGATAAAAAAAACATCCTGTGTGTGTTAAACAAGTTTGAGATCCTATGGTTAAGCACAATCTAGCTTTTGAAATGAAAAAATTCTCCTATGGTAACATTAAGGGTAAAGTAATATTTAATTCGTTTTATATCTTTCTTTAGAACCATAATGAACTGAACTTAATGTTGATTGGTTGTTTTATCCTTTAGAAGCAAGAAGCAGGGGGGGGGGGGGGGGTGCCTTTAAAATGAATCAGGCAACCAAGTTATTCATTAACAGGAAAATATTTCAGTATTTAAAAAGTAATGGTTAAAATAAAATGTTATGGAATCTGTCCAACAGAATTCATTTAGTTAGAGATAATTTGTTTAGAAGAATTGTTTAGACGAAAAAAATACCTGGACTGATTGCAGTTGCTGCTCTATGCCGTAGAACAGGTCTCCTTTATCCACAACATCAAATGTAGTAACATAAATTGAACTATGGGTCACAATAAACGAGTGAATATAGACGTAGTAAACATCAGTTTATCAATTATAATGCCGATGACGCGTGAGTTTATAAATAAACGCGAAGGCGACAGGAGGACGCGCCCAAAGTCGCTGTGACGACTGGCGTCGACTGAACCAGTGAACCTCCCGAGTCGCACCGCCCGCGACAGACGGACGCCACGGTACATACTCGCTTCCCAAGCCCGAGTGCGTCATACATAACACATCACCAGCACAGTGCACACACACTCGGTATTAAGTCCTACTTAGCATGCGACTTCGGTCCAGCACGGCTGTCCTGTCAAAGCAGTCCCTTATGCGTACAAGATCACTGACGACTCTTTTAGAATCGGCGCGACGCGAAAAAACGTATGATTAAGTTTTGGTGGATTTGGTATTTCTGGTGTTTTTGATACAATGATTTTTTCATTAGTACAGACACCAACGATAGCCTTATTTCTGAAATGTCCCATTTTTGCTTTGAAAATTGTTTTGTGGCCCGTAAATTTGTTTTTACTGAAAATAAAAAAAATATTATTATTATTATTTATTCAGATTAAACCTAATGAAAACGGCATTGAAATAGCATCTTTAATATTATTGACATTCGCAACATCTAGGACACTCATATTTTATTCATGAACGTGTAGATAATCTCTTGCATTGACTTCGTGGTTTGTGTTTATTGGATGTGATGTGGCGCATATGGCACTAATTTGTTTTTAATTTGCCAAAATTGGTGAAGTGAATTTTATATGAAATTTATCATCTATGTTCAGCAATAGACT
The DNA here is from genome assembly GCA_963921375.1 of Tiliacea citrago. Classification (NCBI taxonomy): domain Eukaryota; kingdom Metazoa; phylum Arthropoda; class Insecta; order Lepidoptera; family Noctuidae; genus Tiliacea; species Tiliacea citrago. The sequence goes on from OY992784.1 coordinate 17,676,352, forward strand.
GATACGCTGATCAGTCTATTGCTGAACATAGCACGGCACAGCCATTAGCAAGCACGTTTAACTCCATCCTATGGTTACTCTTATCCAGCTACCACTGTGTATCTATCCACTGCCATGACGTAAGTCTTGTACAGATTTGGAATTTGGCACTGATATCTCAGTGAATGTACACCATGATTTATATCGATGATGGGCACGGTGGTCTAATAATTAATTATCCAGTGAAGTTAGGTAAGTATTAACAAAAACAAATGAAGTTTTAGGGTTCCGTACCCAAAGGGTAAAACGGGACCCTATTACTAAGACTCCGCTGTCCGTCCGTCTGTCCGTCTGTCACCAGGCTGTATCTCATGAACCGTGATAGTTACAGTTGAAATTTTCACAGATGATGTATTTCTGTTGCCGCTATAACAACTAATACTAAAAAACACTCGCACTCGCACTTGGCCAGTTTTTTTTTATTAAATAGTGACGGTTTAAATTAGGGTGTGGAAGAAATAAGCACTGGTATTCCCATGTTTTCAGAAGAAAGGTCATCGACATTTAAAAAATAATGTTCTTATACAGAATCACCTGTATAAAAAAATAAAAAATAAAGGGAAGGGCCGAGAAAAGAGGCTCGTAAAAATGTTTGTAACTCTATTAACGGGCCACCCTATAATATACCTAAAGGGGAGACCAACTTTGTTAAAGTCGGACAGTACCATCATATTGAAGAATTGTATTTGGCAGGATGTGTCAGATTAAAAATCAACAGGACTACTCGCGTTTTAGTATTAATTTAAATTATCTAGGAAACGAAAGTCAACCTAATCATCATGCAAATAAGTGAGATTCTTGTTTTAGCAATCATCTGGAAACCTACTGACCTTATGAATGAGGAGTTTTCGAAATGGAAAGTTGTTTGCATAAATTAATAATACGAAATATAATACAAATAAAATATACACATCATTACAATAATTCTATTAATTGTTTTTCTATGTAACCGATACGTAAAGTTAAAATGTATTAAACCAATGAATAATAATTATGTTAATTCAGAATACACATAATTTTATAAGTTGTAAATACGAGTAGCGTAGCGCATTGTTTAGTCACTAGTCAACTTTTTTGTCAACGGCCTTAACATTATGATAACAATAGACACAATGGTGCAGTTCCCGCGTCTCTTACGTCTTGTTACACAATATCTAGCATTTCATTGGATAGACTACCTGTTTATAAAGCGCAAAGATACGAACAAGGAAGAAAAATCGAAAGCTTAGCAGCTTCTCTTCCGTTTCGCATTGTGGAAATTCCTCATGATAACGCTTTTTGACGACAGAAAAACGTTTCAATTGAGAGACTGATACCGGAGTAAGACTGTACGTAAGTACATCTTTGCCTATTTTGGGGCAGAAACAAAAAAAAAATGAGCTCAACAAAATAAATAGGGAAAATCGTAACCACACCGCAAGGTATAAAACTTCGGAAATAACAACGCAACTGCAAATAGTTATATTGGGTATATAATACGCAGACCAATAGAATTATACACCAATAGGTTTATAGCATTAGTATTAATTACATCATGAATTAGTCGTAATTTATTTCGTACCGTTCTTTCCAGAAACGCCCTCGTTGTTTATTTGGCGGTAAACTCCAGGTCCTGGCGCTGGAGTACAAAGAGAAGTTCGGCTGTGTGCTGGTCGACTTTGGGCATCTACTACGGAGTATGACTTCCTGGCATCTTCTTTGCGTGACACTGATGCGTCACGATCCTCTGATGGGGAAGCAAAGTGCTTCAACTGTCCGTCATCCACCAAATTTTGAAGACTGCTCCCATTTCTTATTTTATTTTTATAAAGGTAGTTTTTTTTCGACGGTTTGAGCGTCAGATTGTCAAAACTTTTACAAGGTGTAAGGGAATACACATTATTGTTTCGTAAGTCGTAATATTTATTGGGGTCGAACACAGTCATTCGTGGACTGTGATCTACAATAATATCGGGAGTTTTGTATTTTACTGTATTGATACTTTGTGATCCATTTTGTGTTACTGGTTTATACCGATTTCCACGGCACTTAATATTTCTAATATTATTTTTTATTACCGATGATCCTCTCTCTTCTAGAACGTGAAGCATATCACTTGTCTCTATCAACCTCAAGGGAGTTAACCCGTTTTTATAAACGTGATAGCTTCTTTTGTTTCTTCTTTGATTAAGGTTGTCGTCGTGAATGAAACTTTCGTCGTAATGTGGCATCTTTTTTCTTTTTAGGTCCTCTTATTTCTTAATTATTATTTTCCCTTTTATGAGTTTTCTATTCTTGAATATGAAATAGCTTTACTTAGTATATCACGCACTTTCTGTAAATATATTTTCCAATAACTTTGACGACTGGTTCGTTTCTAGTTGGGGTCACACATTGCGGATATTTCCATAGTAACCGGTGATCGCAAGCAACGAAGCGGATGCTAGTGCCGCAGTGAAAAGGAGGGCCCTCTAGAAATCCAAGAAAGTGGGCAATGTACCTCGTGTTAAGTTTCACTGTATAGTAGAAATATTGCCATTTATTACATGGCTTAACATTATCACGATATTAACATTTTGTATCAGGCTACGGTCAGGCACAGAAATAGCAAATTCGTTGGAAGATACAATTAGATCATTATTTATTTACAGTATGTGCCCGTCGTCAGTGTAGATGGCGACGGCCGTCATAATATGAGTATCACGCGCAATTGTTTTACACTGACTGATGTCCAGCGTCCACTGTCAACCTTGACACCACAAATTCGAGCGCAATAAAACCAATCCGATTTAACATTAGCACAGTAACATTATTTCGTACACGAACGTAGCTCACGAGCATAAGGCGCGGTTCAATATCCAACACTCTATACACAAAACACAAACTTGTTTTATCAGCTCACAGAATTGTTATTAATTAATTAAACACTTGTCTTATAACGAGCTTATTTGAGAAAGTTACAGAGTCAAAACATTACACTTAGAGGAAAACTTGACATCGCAATCTGTTTAAACTTTCTCTGCAAAACGAACGCCTGATTTTGGATACTGCATGCAGTTTTCACTTAAACAATATTTGAATAAACTGATTTTAAATTCCAAAAAATGGATATGATTGCCTTACACCAGATAATTTCCTGTAACAACACACGACCGAACAACACCTAATCTAAAAATATCTGTGCGCTTTTTCACAACACGATCTCGATATTCAGCAGAGCAACGAGTGAGCGAGCTCATGCGCAGCGGACCATAGTATTGACACAGGGTGTCGATCGGTCGCGGAGCTGGGTGGCGCAGCCGGCGGCGGCGAGCACAGGCGCGGCACCACTGCCAGCCTGTGACCGGTACCCCGGTGCTGTCACACCGGCGAGAGTGAAAGTGCAGCCACCGCCGCACATCTCCGACGTCTAACCATTGCACACCTGTCCTAACAACATACACCATTCCTACGCTAATGCGAGCTCATTACATAACAATCGTAATCTCTTCTTTTCTTGCAGTCGCACATAGTAATTTGTCTCCGACATACAGATAAATGTAGACCATTGACAAAATGCAGTGATGTAATGTGGGATTGGGTCTTTTAATAAATCGTGATTGCGTTCTCAATTATGTGTTGTAATTAATGCTTACTCACAAATATCATATGACGAGTTTGGCAAAGAAAGTATTAATTGGTTATACTCTAGTAGGCTTTACAACTTTACATCATAAGGCAGACGGAACAGTCGTTTTCTCTTATATTATGCAATACTGACCAAACCAAGAAGTGTGTACACAAACGTCTAATCCCTTATTCCTGCCACTATGTGAATTTTTTTTGGGTCTAAGTACACATATTATACAAGCTTGTATTTAAAAACAATTAAATTGATGCTTAACTGGAAAGCGGAAAACTAAAGATCATTTCGGTAATTGTTTAATAACAAGCAATTTTTATGTGAAATGTAATTAAACGCGTAATCTAATATACAGATAAGAGACTGATATTATCATATTTTAGAAATTAGGTGGTAAAAGTTTAATTTTTTGTGTAGGCATAGAGGTTAATTAATTATTAATATTAATAAAAAAGACTTGACTATCAATATAACATCATAATATCCTTTAGGACATAACATTCCTTTGCAGGATTTGGTCCTTCCCAACATTTTACCAGCAACACTACCACTGCGGTACAAATACTCGTGGATTTTTATTGTAAAAAGATAGTGCTTAATTCTTCTAGATTAAATAGGAACTTTAAAAGTAATACTTTAAAATGTAGTTTTTTATCTAAATTTACCTAAAACTTTTCTTTTATATGCACCTAACACTTTCCAATTGACGGCTAAGTAGGTACCTATGTGATGAATGTGATTGTCAACATTGATGCAAGTATCCCTAAACTCCATTTTATAGCGTATTGATAAAGCAAAATAACAGTACCATGATAGTCATATTAGACATGCCAGCCAACATGGTATATACAAATATAATAATGGAAACAACAGAACAAAAGTTTAACCGCAATGATCTTCGAACAATGATACTCTTTTATACAAATCTGAATTTGAAGAAAAGGGAAACATAATTACATGCGTAGAAATAAACCTGGCACATGATGGATACTTTACAATATCTCTTTTCCAATTATAAATAAAAATTATTGTACAAAAAAACAGAAGTTATAGCTTTAACGGTCGGATTAGGGTTTTCTTCCGACAGCAGCTAGCCACACGGGCGCACGCGCACTCGGCCACCGGCCACGGTCCATGTAACTCACTTTCCAATAAACTAGCCGCGGTCGTGATACCTAGCTAACGGGATCATATACTTCTAGGTAGATTGCAGCCTGATCATTACACTCAAGATAATGTAAGGTACGCCATCGTCCGTTAGCATTGAATTATTGCGTGTTCAAGCTCGATATCATTGCCTGTAATGAATTCACATTCTGACCATCACCTATAACAGCGTTTTAATGCTGTTGTAATTTTATCAAGGTTCAACAGTATTTTGGCATTCTTATTTAATTCTTTGTCGTTTAACATTATAAAATCTAGGCTCATACCGCCACATCGTGATGGTTAAGATAACATTGCGTTTGCGGTGACGAACATCTCATCACGATTCTTCACAATAAGAAACCGTAATGATAAAGCGAATTACACTGCAATTCGAGGTTGCAAGCTTCGGCTTGCAATGTTTTTTATACCAATCGAGATCTCAAATAAATGATCACATCCAGGGACCCGTATTGCCACATGTCTTTGGATTACTACTGACCACTTAAGATACCAGTTACCACTTAGTAAAAATCAAATTAAGACAAATAATAGTGTAGCAGTTAATGTTAGCTCTGGTCAATTGAAGATAACTGCCCATTTTAAATCAGGCCTCTGTACAATGTACTTACATAGCACTAGTGACTTTTACCCAAAAACCCCATCAAAATCCATCCACAAGGTTTGACTCGTTGCGAAAATGACGGAACAGCAAAGATTTAAATTTTTGTCGAGATATTTTCAGAATATGCTTAAAGAAAATAATATTTTAGCATGTGTATCAATAGTACACCCACTGTTGCAGTCTTTACGAAAACGTCCCTATTAGTGATTCAGAATTGCATTTCCAATATGTCGCCTGTAAAGTTGTAAATTAAAACCTTTCACATGTTAAATGTTAAAAAAGACCGATCTATGGGATAATTCTGTGGAAGTTGCTAAGTCGATTAGAAACATTGTAGCACCTACTTTAGCTGTTATTTTTAATAATTGTATTGACTGTGGCGAGTTTCCGGATCTTATGAAAAACAGAAAATAATACCGTCGTTTAAATCGGGTAGTACATCAAACCCTACTAATTAATTAGATTTATTTCAGTGCTACCTACCTTTAGTAAAAAAAATATTTTAGATCAAATGCAAAGATTTTCGAATAAGCATAAATTACTGTATAACAAACAGTTTGGTTTTATAAGGGGTCGTTCGACTACTGATGCCTAGCCTAGCGGCCGGCACCTCGCCGGTGTTGAACTTTTAGGACATGTTTATAATGTGTGGGAGGATAAATCCGATGCTTTGGGCATCTTTTGCAATTTGTCCAAGGCATTCGATTGCGTTTTTCATGAAACATTAATCAGGAAACTGCACCACGATGATTTTAACGGAAAAAGATCACCCGGATGTATAGTAAGAATGGGGGTCACCCAAGGCTCAACTCATGGCCCATTCTTGTTTCATATTTATATAACTGACTTTTCTTACCACATATAGGATATACAAGGTATAGTGTTGTTAGCAGACGGCACTTCACTTTTATTTAAACTCAAACGTCTGCAGTTGGTTACTGACTATGTGAATAGCGCCCTCGCAAAAGTAGTTTACTGGTTTAATGTTAATAACCTACTTCTTAACGAGAAAATAAAAAACAAAATGTATTAAGTTTACGATAAAACCTAGTGTGCTCATATAGTAGTTGTTTCGCGTCTGGTTGGTTGTGTATGTGAGTTTAAATGTTTGTAAAAGCACCCACGATACAGGAGGAATTCCTAGTGTGGGGCAACGTCATAAAAAAAAAAAGAGAAAGAGATATAGGATGAAGAGTTGAAACCCGAAGACACCACAGTGTTCTTCATTACTTTGGGTGCCAAGCTTCAATATATAAAATTCCATATAGATAAATTGACAAAAAAGTGAATATTGTTTTTAATGCTAACTACTTATATATATTTTCTTCTTCTATATAACTTTTTACGTATACAATAACATGAATTTTGATGACTGTACCTTACATTTGCTTATTAATCCCTTTTCAGTCATATTTTAACATAGACCGCAATGAATGATATGAAGACTATGATATGATATTTATATCTTATATATTATTTATATATATGATATTTTACACCACCGACAAAAATACAATATGTTCTAACATTTGAAGGTCAAAGACCTTTCGACAGCTATTTGTCAATTCGTGTATGTAATTGCCCATGATTGGCATATAGTAATTCACACGCAAGTATTCTCACGTTTTAAATACTGCACTGCTGCAGAATTTTCATTAATATTTCGGAAATGTCCATTCAAATGTTTAACCTACTCTATTTCTTACAATAATTGCACGTTGCAATAAACGATATGCCACGTTCTTTCATAGTAAGGAAATTAATTAAACATAAATAAGCATCATACTTGTAGTGAAATATTAATGAAATACTGCGAAATCGAGCGCACGATCATTACGTACGTTGTGCCAACACCATACTATTATAATTGCGTAAATACATAGCCGAGACGCACCGTACGTCTATCCTGAGATAGACATACGGTTATAATAACACGTACAATAAAATATTTAAGACTGGAAAAACAGTATTATCGTTACTTTAGGCAACAATCTGAGTCTTTTTCGCACGACCAGTTAACTTTAATCAACGTTAAAGTTGAACAACAAAAAGAGGAAATAACAAACTTGTACGGTTTTACCTATGCGTAGGGTTATGTATTTTTTTATAATCTTAGGTTTTTATCATTTTCGCTTTTTTGTGACAATTGCCCAATTTCTTGGTGCCTGTATTTTTTTTTGTTAATCTGTGGGTCCAGATCATAATATCTCAAAAGTTAAGGACAGTTTCCTAAGACCGTTTTCCTATAGCTATGCGACGGTTAAAGTACCTGCCCTTACTGCCCCGTCTCAAAAATCCATCCCGTATACAAACTATTTGTGTCGCAGGCGAGAAAATAAGGAGTCTGTAATTTCAACGAAATGCGGAAAAATAGACGAATATTCAAATGTCTTAGTGATTTTCCGAGAAAAATGAGTAGTATATTAGCAGTCGTTCAAACACTACTTACAATAAACACTACTCGAAACGCCTGCGACATTGATAAATTATTTAAATAATTCTACATTCGTCGAGGTCAATTATCTAATTTATTCATTTTAAATCTAATGTCATACCAATTATACGAACGCAGCCGCAAAAATTTGCACGAAAAGTTGTTATTTTACTTCTTCCCTTTCACTTTCATCAAAATATGAATAACAGTTATCCAGTTGGACTATCCTATAAAACTTTGTACAATATGAGAACCACCAGCTACATCAATCAAGAGTCGCCGAAGAGAATTGAATTGGCGCACTTAAACACACATTTGCATAGAAGACGCTATGTGAATAGCTTTGTAATGGAGGTAACATGTGGCAAGTGCAAATGGGTTCCATATAACGGGTCTCTATATTCAGAAGAGCATTATGAAATAGCTCGGGTAACTGTTGAGGTACAGTACACATTATGCGAACAAAATTTACGTCAACGTAATACTCCTTTGGATAGTTACGTACAATATATTTTATAGACGTGTCATGATGTAATGATGATGCACGAAAATATGAACCTAATAAATGTAGCTTCACTACATAAGATTACTCGAACAATTGCGAAATAACTGTTATTAATGTTTAAAAGGCAATTATAGATATTCCCTTACAACTCGAATAGTTTTATTTACTGTGAGTTATTTCAGCTCAATTAAAGCTGAGCGAGTGATGAACCAACGAAATCGACTGAATCGAGTATTGCACTCTTTGGCCGGTAGTGAGAAACATATAGTGACACGGAAAATAGAAGGACAAAGAGGACGTAGCCCAGAAGGTCAAGGAAGATGTCGGAGCAACTGTAAGTGAACGTAGTAACCCATCAAGTCACAGGCTGTAGCAAACGGAGGTCCACTTTTCAGAAATTAGTGAGAAGTCACGCTCCTCAACAGTGAGGACTTAGGAGTTTCATTTTTGCCGTAAAAAAGCATAATTGTCCATGAGCAAGGAAGGAATAGATCTAATTTCTAATCACAAAAGCATTGTTTCCAATATTGTAACCTGGGATACCCCTTACAAAATCGGAAACAATGATTCAATCAAGATCAAATATTACAATTTGGGCAGTTTTCTCAGGTATAACAGTAAAATGAAGACTGACAAAGCCCGTTAGAAAACTTAACTACAGTCGCGGCAAAATGATTGTCATTTGAACTATCCCGTATCCTTACAAAATCGGAAACAATGATTCAATCAAGATCAAATATTACAATTTGGGCAGTTTTCTCAGGTATAACAGTAAAATGAAGACTGACAAAGCCCGTTAGAAAACTTAACTACAGTCGCGGCAAAATGATTGTCATTTGAACTATCCCGTATTCTTCTCATAACAATTAACCGTGAAGCCTGGAAACCAAAACATTTATTTTAATTACAACGGTTATAGGAAATAACAGTCGCAGTACGTTGTTCTCCTATGAGCGAAACGAGGTTGTATGACCGCAATCACGTCCAGCCTGCGTCCGTGACTGCTTCGGCATCGAAGTCTATGCACAGGGAGTACATTATGTTCTTTGAATATTACAGACACAAGAATCTATCATCTATCTAAAAGTTCTATTGATAAACTGTGGCACAGTACGATAACTAGCTATTAATTAATGTCCCATTTATTGTGTTGTCTACACGGCTAACATACTTTTTGTTGTGCGTGACTAGAGGCAATTAATAATTTCTAATCTACACTGCATTTTTAGGGAATCAATTAATGTGCTTGAAATACTCAAATCAAAAAACAGTGAATATTTGAGTAATAGTTAGAAAGACTATTCCCCATATTAACAGTAGTCAAACCTCCTGCAGATATCCGACTTTACTCCTACCGAAAGGACTGGCCCACATTAGCTGAGGACAGGAAGGCCTATGCTTTGCAGTGGGACAATACGGGCTAGATAAATGTCAGTAGGATAGACTCACTACTCAGTAGAGTTAGTTTCCTACTGTCTGCTTAAATCCACATAGCGGATTACCAAAAATAATATTTATCAAGCATGGCAATTGTGTCAATACGCCACGATCGTTCATTGTAGCGGTCGTTGGGAGGCCCATATTTAACAGTCGCCAATTTTAGGTGTAGGTATAATCTGGACAACGATTCATAAATTTAAACTTACTGCTATTATTAATAAGAGCGAGTTGTGAGTGATTGAACAATGATTCTTTACGTTTTGAGACCATTGATAATTTTAGATAGAGAAAATAACTGTCGCCCAGTGCAAGAGGAACTGGCCAGTAGCAGACCAAATAGGCATTACTGAAGGACTCTTCTATGTAGTTTGATTGAACAACCTATATACACAAGCATCGAAGAGTCTCGTAGCTACAAAACCTCAGAAATATTATAATTAGTAGTGCGAGACAGAACAAACTGCACTCAATAATCTCGCGTCTCTGCCAGTATCGTTCGACACAGGAATGTCTCATTTTAATGGCCCCATTAAGCATACGCGATTCCGTTACGGTTTTCAGTTAGGATTATCGTCCCACCATGGTCGACGTCGAACAGTTTAAAATATTTTATTTTCAGTCTTTTACAGGTTCGACACAGACGATGAATTTATACGTTTTCGTAATAATAGGTATGTTGTCATAACATAACAGAGGGAAGTCCCTACCGTAAATAACAGCTTACTATACCGATCAATAAACGGGTGATGCCCTATCTCCCCAAGTTCCAAGTTCCCCAAAATCATTTTTCATACATTCATTCCCAGCGCCCCCAATATATTAAATTATTTGTAAAGTTCACACTTGACCAATCCTCGTACTGCCGTGTCCAAAACAGAACAAAATAAAATCAGTACCACCAACAGTTGTTTACCTTATTTTGGCAGATATATTTTCTCTATGTACCTATGTATAATTAGTGCTATGTGTTTTTAGATGTTTTCGAGATTTATCTAGGGTGTGTTAGGGATGTATCCAGGTTGTTTTAGGGACAGATTTAGTGTAAGGGAAGAATGTAGGGTGTGTTGGAGATGCATCCAGCAAGCAATTCTTTAGCTCAGGAAAATTGTAAATAAACATATTATCATGTAGAATTGTAGACTATTAATTACATTTTTCTTGTAAAATTATAAAATAAAGTATTAAAAAAACTAAAACCCGCCTGCAATAAACGGAACTGAAAAAATGGAAACAAGATGTAAAGAAAACCGGCCAAGTGCGAGTCGGACTCGCGCACGAAGGGTTACGCACCATTGTCTATAAAAACGGCAAAAAAATCACGTTTGTTGTATGGGAGCCCCCCTTAAATTTTTGTTTTATTTTAATTTAATTATTTATTTTTAAAGAGAATGTATAACTAAATATTCTGTGAAAATTTCAAGCGTCTATCTGTTGCCGTTATCAACATCGAGCAAAAACGAGTAAAAAAAATCACGTTTGTTAAATATTTATTTTATACTGTTTTTTAGTATTTGTTGTTAATGTTGTTATAGCGGCAACAGAAATACATCATCTATGAAAGTTTCAACTATCTAACTATCACGGTTCATGAGATACAGCCTGGTGACAGACGAACAGACAGACAGACAGACGGACTGCGGATCCTTAGTAATAAGGTTTCCGTTTTACCCTTACCGGGACCTTAACCGGACCCTAAAAATCACATGTATGATCCTTTTGAACACAAGCACGAAAACGTATCCCACCGATTGTTGAGTAAATTTTATGGGACGTGTATTGTCACATATTCGATGTCTTTTTCCCAGCCAAGATTTGTCACCCACGGCTGGGCAAAAACTTCCCCTATTTCCTTTCAAACCTTTCTATTTTAGAGTTTACTGACCAAATTATCTGCCCTGAAATTACGTCTAGACGTAGGTACTGCGGGGCCGAATTGACGATTAGGCTAAAGTTTAGTCAACTCGACTGTAGATCGACACAACATTGCCGTAGTCACCCTTGGTCAAACTCGACGACAATGTCCTAGCTCAGGTGTCCAGTATAATAATTAAAAAGTAATTACATCTGTTAATTACTGTCTTTTCTATTGAGTAGGAGGTAATAGGTAGATATGTTCAATAATTATTCACCAACACGTCTACGTTGGTGCAATTGCGTGTGTAAAAAATACTTGGTCAAGTTTCAGTATCCTCTGATACAAATTCACAGATGAGTCGATAGAGCGAATCCAATGAAAAATGTGGGACGGAACAAAAATTGCCACGGCGGATGCTGTGCTCGTCGATTGGCACTTAGGGTTGCCAGAACAAGCAGGCTATTTAGGTTTTATTTAAGATTTTGTTTTATGTCACCAAAACAGGTTAGTCTTTTGGCCAAAATATCCAGGGAAATGTCATGTGAGAAGTTGGTTGTGCAGTTCCGGATTTTTGGCAGCCCTAATCGCATTACCGACTTATTGGCAAGTCGGTAATGCGATTAGGGCTGCCAAAAATCCGGAACTGCACAACCAACTTCTCATCATGATATTTCCCTGGGTATTTTGATGATCTTGATCAGTAATCACCGACTAAACTTCAGAAAAACACGCGCGCGATACATATTTCATCAAACTATTTTAAAGTAGGATACTTACTTATTTTATTTTATACAATATATATCACACTAATGTATTTGCCAGGAACAAATATTCAGGATAGAATATTTACCAAAAGAATGAAGCTCAAGTTTGACAGTAATTTTAAACACTGACTACTAGTCTACTGTCTACACTACAACTACAGAGGCTTGAGATATGACAGTTGTTGTGGTTCCTATAGCCTTCATAATTAATGGCAAAATAATGATGTATATTGTTATTATTAGAACTTTCCTTCTACTATTTCCTTGTATAGTTTGCTGCTTGCGTACTTTCAGATGAATTTCAAAATATTAAATTAAATTAAAAAAAATAAAATTAATATTAAATAATATATATTAAATTGTTTGTAAAAAATATTATCACATGCTTGTATTCCCAGAAGGGGTTGGTACCCTATGCTTAGCAGTCACGCCTGCAATCACAACAACGAGTCAGTCAGTAAAAATTTCAGCTGCACTGTTTTAACTCATTTTCAACATATTGTCCGAAGTTGATGAGATAGGTTGATATCAAATGCTTAGTGTGGGTCATTTAATTGATAAAATGAGGTTTACTGCATTGTGATGTGACTTTGCAAACAGCATTAAAACTTTTGATCATGACTCAACCAAACATGAAAACATAATATTGTACGACAGCCCCATTTTATGTCCAAGCAAATCACTGTCCATTCCACACCGTCCGGTGTGTGGAACGTGTCCGGTTGCCTGGAAGAGATTGGAGAAAGCGCTAAGGCTGCCCATTGTATATTTTGTAGTGTTGATTTATTTTTTGTTATGTATTTATATGGTGTACTTAAATATAATAAATTGTTGCAATTTATTTCTCTTTTATATTAAATCTTTACCAAAACAATAAACACCAAAATAGGATATTTGAATATCAGTAACACAATTTGTGTGTACATTTGTGTAGAATGAACATAATAAGTATAAGTAAGTATAAAGTAGGTACCTACCTACTACATAAACTAAAGAAACCACAACAAGGTATGATATCATAGTATTATAAATTGATTAATTCATGATAAAATAAATTTCCCTGAGTCCTGTGTCACTACAATAATTTTCATGACACACACATTACCTAGATGTGACTACTAAGGAAACAAATATAAAACTATAAAAAAAAATAGGGTACTCTTTTATTTATCATTTGTAATATTAGTAACGAGACTCGCAATAGTTGGGTATTTCGTCAACATCGGAATTATTATCATCAATTGATTATTAATTGATGGGCAGAGTTTAATAACCCTTGTTGTGCTCTGTGTAAATCGTTGACTGAATGAGTGCTGTGGAAATAAAAACTACGAGCAGATTTATGATTTCCTATTTGAAGATGAGCATTCAGACTGATGAGCACTGCCACTTTATCAGAACACAGACAGATAAAGTTTCCAAGTAAAACTGCTCTGTGGGTTTCACACAGTAAATTCTATTTGAGCCTTGAGGACAAAATTACAGAATAACATCAAGTATTGAAAGCTTGTATTACACACTACGAACATTATGTACTTAGGTACATAGCCATACAATTTGTAAAATAACTTGCTCCTATATAATACCTACCCAAAGATACACTGAGCTACAGAACTACAATTACAATTTAATTTACGTAAGTTACGTGGTTAAATTTCATGTGCATTGAGTTAGAAAATATAAATAGAACTAGAGAAACAGATGAACAAAAACTATATAAATTACTTCAGAATGAAAAGTACTATGTTAGAAATAACTTACCTTGTCCGCATTTGTCAGTCTTTGGAGTGGAAGTCATTTTATGTCAACTGTAACTACTATGTCATATTAACACCGTTAACAAAGTTTTTATTTGATTTAAAATTAGTTATTAGGGCAGAATTCACAAAAAAAATATCATTAGACTCGACCGGCAGCCATGTTTAGAAAACAATTTATAATTTGTTGCACTTAACGCCACCTATCCATATTACAGGGAAAACTCGTTAAAATTATTTTTTAAATAACCCACTAGATGGAACTGCTAGATGGCATTAGGTACGATTGAAGTTTTTTTTAGGTTTTACCTTCGATTTTACCATGTTCACAAGCTTGTGTGCGTATTTCATGGGATAAGTAAATGTATGTTTTACACACGGCTACAAACCAAACTAAAAATTTCCAGTTTATGCTGACCTCTCATTGTACGGAAATCCTATACAATGCGAGATGAGCTTAAACTGGAAATCTATTGCTTGATGTGTAGCCGTGTGTACTAGGCATGTTTTTTTTTTACGTTTTTTACTCTCCTTTCTCGTGTTTTTATTAGTATTTTTTTTTAGTTTAGTTTTTAGACGTTATACTCTTCTCGCCAAACATACCAAACACTACCATCATCTACCTAGCCTTTACCCAACTATGTTGGGGTGGGGTCGGCCATGGGGTCGTCATAAACTGGATACAACACTACCAAACCTCGAGGGCTCACTGATCCGATCAAATGGATCAAAGGTAGCTTGTGCAAGCCCTCTTGCGATGCTTCCAATTTTGTGCGTTTGTAGAAGTTGTTGGTGTTGTGTCCGACAACTTTCAAAAGATGTAGTGGATTAATTAAGAAAACCAACACTAATTTAATAAAATAATACAATTATTCGTTTATACTCGTTCAAAAACAAAAAAAAAAACTAGGAAGTAATAAAAACAAACAAAGTACCGGTAATTACTTGAAATGATATAGGTACCTGTAGACATGGTATAGTAATATACTTCACGAAGTATATTATTATACCATGGGTATAGAGAAAGCCAAAACTTTTGAGTCAGCAACACCGTCGGTAGTTTTATCCATGAAGGTATAGAGGAGGCCACACTCTTACTTAAGTGAAGACGACTGTGGGCCGACTCTCTCTTTCTGAATACATACATAAGATAAAGAAAACACATATCACTGTCTCGTTCTTATGTATGTATTCAGAAAGAGAGAGTCGGCCCACAGTCATCTTCACTTAGGTATTTAGAGTGTGGCCTCCTATACCTTCATGGATGAAACTGACGACGTATAGACATACATTCATGGTCGTCATGGCAAAGGAGACGTTCACGAAATGTATGGGCCTTGGTACTAAAATAATTGAAAATTTAAACAGCCTTCTGACCTATATAGGCTGAAAGAGGGTAATTATTTTGATGTATTTGGGCATTTAATTTTTTTTACAGCCGCCCGTTTTTTTTAAAACAAGTGTTGAAAAATAAAATGTTTGCAAGCATTATTTATATTTTAGGTATGGCAGCCCTGTGGCAAATGACGTGACAATGACAACGTCAGTCAGCAGGACTCGGCTTGACATTTACAGCGGATATTTAAAAATTTTTATTTTTTAGTCTGAGTTTACAGCTTTGCCTTTTTTCGAAACGTTTTGTTATTGCATTGTCATGTTAATCAATATTTTTTGTCTTAATTTCATGGAGCTGCAGCTAAAATTATAATAAAATCTCAAAGTATTTAATAAAACGGAAACATAAGCCACATTTAAATAATTATATTGCATAGGAATGAATAAATAAAGACTATGTGTGTTTTGTTTGTATTGAAACATTTTTCACTTTTTCACAAAAACGGGCGTCTGAAAAAATCAGATTTAACTATAATCGAGTAGCATAATAAATAAGCTTTCTAATAATGTACATCACATTAGCGTTTAAAAATCGTCAGAATATTATACCACTTTTGACCCCTCCTTTCTTGCCGAGGGATGCGCTAAGGTAGCCCGCGAAATTCAAATTTTATTACGTTATTTGCATTTGCAGGTCAGTAACAGGTTGTATGTTGATCTAAATATGATTCGCGGCCATAAAAAATATGGCTTTACAGAATTATAATCATTAGAATCAGCATTACAACTCTCTGAGTTCAAAAAATCCTTCTATAAGATCATTTCTGAAATAATCATTCATTAGGATTTTTTGAAGAGATAGTAGTTAATTAATTAATTACAAGCTTTCCATGTGTATCTTGTGTATGCCATGTGAGTAACACTTGAGTAACATGTATTAATGACATGTAGTAATATTTTGACCCGTACTTTTTTAGTTTGCTGCAAGCGCGCGGTGATGTGAAAAGTACTCTGTGGAGGTGTGGTTCGGCTCAGAACAATGAAAGCATTGTTCTGAAGGTTCCGATATCAGAGCACAGCACACAGAGTGAGTGCAAAGCAAAGTAGGAATTACTGTTATATTTATGTTATGTTATATATTATATTTTTATCACGCTAGTAATAAACAACTCTAGAATATGTTGAGTTCATAATTTATTGTTGACACATCAGGAAAAAGCAAGAAGACAAGCGAAAAGTATAAAACGAGATAAAACATGTCAAAAGGAATACAGTCAATATCAAAAGAAGAAATTATTAAAGAGGTAGAAAAACTAAGACACAAAACTCTTTTCTTCCTAACAATTACTTACCTGTAATATTATTTAGTTCTCTGTGATCAATGGCGGAATTGTGTCATAATGTCACAGTCAGTGTGTCTGTGTTGATGCGTATCGGTTAAATTCTTAGGATTTGAACGCGCTGTGTATTTATTACAGCATACAATTTTAATACGTTTTATAATACACATTATTAGCCATTCTGTGTAATTGAATTACGGTTTACACTCATTATTTTAAGCAGTGAAAACGGCAGCGAATGAAGTAGGTAATCATGGCGGACCCGCTGAGTTTACTTCGACAGTACAACGTAAACAAAAAAGAAATAATTGAACGTGATAATCAAATTATATTTGGTGAATTCTCGTGGCCCAAAAATGTCAAAACTAACTATCTTATGTGGGGGTATGTATCACTTGATGATTTCCACTTGCAACATACTGAATATTTTCACAATATGTCTGATTTCATAACAAACTATTTACATCTTTTAGTTCCGGGAAAGAAGGCAACGACAAGGAATATTATACATTGGAATGCCTGCTCTTCATCCTCAAAAATATACAATTGACGCATCCTGTTTATGTCAGACAGGCAGCTGTAAGTACAGCTACTTCTTGTGTGATAGAACTCTCCCAACATGAATATGCAGTGACTATCTAATTTTCTACAGGCTGCAAACATACCTGCTGTCCGTCGTCCAGATCGTAAAGAATTATTGGCATATTTGAATGGTGAAACTGCAACTTGTGCATCTATTGATAAAAGTGCCCCATTAGAAATACCAACACAGGTAAGGATTTTCTTTGAACCTGTTATAAGAGTACTTATAAATTAGCAACGATGAAACAAACATTGTGATTGTAGGTCAAACGCACTCATGATCATGATGGAGGTGAATCTGCAGCAAAGAAACCTCGTATTGAGGAACCCCATGTGCAGAAAGTACGTGAACAACTTGCTGCCCGATTGGATGGACCAAAGGAAGCATCAGTTACAGTTGATAATATCAAGTAAGCAATTATTATAATGAAAGAACTTCAGATTTCTATATTTTATAGTCTCATTTACTGCAAATATTTGCATTGGTAAATATTGATTCAAATGTTGAATTACCATATGAAGTGGCAGCTTGAATGGGCACTTGCACCCATAGAGCGAGTATGGTACATATTGTTTAGTCAATAAACTTGCATCATGTAAATTGGGCAAAGACAAAAATGTAATAAATGTGCAATTATAGGAAAGACAACAACTAAATAAATTTTGACCTTTCAATTGTATTGACAACTAGCTGACTCAACAGACACCCGTTCCTGTCCAAATTTCAATAATTCATACAAAAATCCCATAGGAAAATTCACTTTCAGTTTTCCCAAATATCCAAGGTCACATTTCCAATTTTTCTTTCCATGAAAACCTTATTCAGACTATTACAAACGTTTCATAGTTAAAAATGGCCAAATCAGTCCAGCTGTTATCAAGTGACGTGCTTACCAACAAACAGCATTTCATTTGTAGTTATAAGAGAAGGTTATTAATATTCATTATATGACCTATTCAAAATCAAATGTTTTGGAAAATTTACAAAGTACTATTCTGGAACTGGTCAAAAACTGCCTGCTAGATTAAAATGATGATAATTTTTATAAAGGTCCTTATCGGAGGCTATGTCCGTGGAGAAGATTGCTGCAATTAAAGCAAAGCGTCTAGCTAAAAAGAGGACCACAATCAAGAGCAATGATTACTCTGACACACTGGGTGTCGTTGGATCAGACTTTAGAGCTATTCTCGATTATGATGTAGACCTAACCAAGGATATTATCAGCCGAGAAAGACAGTGGCGTACTAGAACAACAGTATTACAAAGTAATGGAAAAGTAAGTAATATTGGCAAGACCATTGATATGTATTGGTGATTAAACATTAATGTGCAATGAATATAGAAGAACTGGAAAGCTACCAGGTTTAAAAAGGCTTACAGGTAAAACCAAATGATCAGATAAAAATATTCATGCATTAGGTATATTCATTATGTGTTTTGATAAAACATGTTGATTTGTAGGTTGTAAAACTTGTTTTAGAATACAAATAGTTGAAATAGTTAATCGTAGAATTGATTGTTTTTTTTTTTGCATTCTCATTAAATATACAAACTAGCGTAGCAAAACAAATGTGTAAACATGAATATTGAATATGTTTCCAGATGTTTGCAAAGAGTATTCTAGCTCTCCTGGGCAGTATCCGAGCGCGCGAGGAGGGCCGGCCGGGTGCCCCGCGGCCACAGCCCATCATCATGCCGCCACCCACATCCCTGCCGCAACAGCAGACACAGTACAACAGATACGATCAGGAAAGGTTTATTAGGCAAAAAGAAGGTATGTAATCTTATCAACGGCTTCTTTCCCCGACAGTCGCACGACGTCAATTTTTATAAAGACATTTTTGCTATAGAATGTTTTTCATGCATCTACATTGTTTTGTTGCAGAAACGGAGGGCTTTAAAATCGATACCATGGGTACCTATCATGGTATGACACTGAAATCGGTAACAGAGGGACCAAGCGCTCCATCAGCTGCTCGTGCGCCACAAACACCAAACCATCCTCGGCAAATGCCGCGTAAGTATTTTTATTTGGCTAGTTACAAG
This sequence comes from Tiliacea citrago, assembly GCA_963921375.1. Taxonomy (NCBI): domain Eukaryota; kingdom Metazoa; phylum Arthropoda; class Insecta; order Lepidoptera; family Noctuidae; genus Tiliacea; species Tiliacea citrago. The sequence goes on from OY992784.1 coordinate 17,695,822, forward strand.
TTTCAATATTCTGATTAAAGTCCGTCTCATGAAAGTAGTCTCGCAGCCGCGGCGCATCAGACATGCGACGGAATCATAAATATTTTTTCTTTGTTTATTTCAACCAGGGACCGTACAACCCCGGTTAAGGGTTAAGCCTTTCGAAGTGGTAACCCATTCAATGGGTTACCTTTATCATGATGTAACCCATTGAATGGGTTTTATACTAGAAACCCAATGAAAGAGTTACATGATAACCCATTCAATGGGTTCTATACCTACTTGAAACCCAGTGACATGAAAAAATCATAATAATTGTTATTTCGATATCCGCCCAGCACGCGTAGCATGGCCAATTCTATCTATATTCTACCCTGCTTAGAAAAACCCTATCGAAAACCCATTCAATGGAACGGGTTTTCGATAGGGTTTTTCTAAGCAGTTAATCAAAAACCCATCTATGTTCTATGTTAGAGGGTTTGGTTTCCGCACTTAGTCCTTCATGTGGACCATTGTGCGTGGGCCATGGCGGCCGTCATTGGTTTATTCCAACCAGCCCACCTCCCTCCAGAAGCTAATTAGGTCTTCTGGTCTGCATAGAATATCTGTGAAAGATCTAGGTGACCCGAGGGTTTCTGTTCTGATCTGGATGACGCCTGTGCAGTCAAAGAGCACATGCTTAACGGTTTCATCAGCCTCCATGCAAGCCCTGCACAGAGGGCTGTCCGTTATGCCTATATTGTGGAAGTGTTTGTTTAGTGAGCAGTGTCCCGTGATGGTCCCCGTCACCAAGCGCAGGCCGTTCCTGTCCAGGCGTAGCAAACGCATGGTTAGTCTGCCATCTAAGGATGGCATGGCTTCCCTGGACTGCCTGCAGCCCGGTGTCGAGGTCCACCAGTTCTCCGCTTGTGTGTGGGTGAACTCCTGTAGCCACCTGCGTAGTTCGTTAAAGGGGATGGGTACAATAGGTTCGGGCCCACAGACTGACGCGCTGGATGCTCTCCTAGCTAGTTCGTCAGCTGCGTCGTTACCCAGTGATCCGCTGTGTCCTTTTATCCATTGCAGTGTCACTGCGTTACGGTTGCACTCCGTCACCCGCTCCAGTGCATTGTGACATTCTAGTGTTAGTCTGGATGTAATACATTTTTTCTCTAGGGATTGCAGAACTGAGGCACTGTCGGACAGTATAAGTATACGGGTGTCCGTAACTTTCCTGGCTTCTATGGCGTAAGCCGCTTGTATAATGCCCACGCATTCCGCCTGGAAGACGGTGTTGAACATTCCAAGCGGGCTGGATATATTTATGTTAAAATCGTGTGAAAAGACTCCGACTCCGGAGTTGGTCTTTGATCCGTCGGTGTATACTCTCATCTCTCTTGGGCCTGAGTAGTCACACCGTTCTTCTGTGAGTGTAACGTTGTAATGCTTCTGAAAGAAGTGTAGTTTCGGGGCTTTGTCGCAGGGTGACGCCATCATCGGTTGTCGTTTGATTGCATCTTCCCTTATGCGTGTGTGTTTGACCCTACAGCCTTTGCTCAGGGTATCCCGATAAGTAGAGCCTGAAGGCGGCCAAGCCTGCCTCCTCTCGCACGATGAGGTGTAGGGGTGGCAGTCCTAGCATTACTTGTAGTGCGGCAGTGGGCGCAGTCCTCATACTGCCAGTTATTGCTACACAAGCAAACCGCTGCAGTTTTTCGAGGTCTTTTTGGGCTGTGCTCAGGTCCGTCCTGGGCCACCAGACCAGTGAGCCATATGTGATAATTGGTCGGATGACTGTGGTGTATAGCCAGTGGGTGATCTTGGGGCTCATGCCCCAATTCCTTCCAAGCAGTCGTTTGCACTGCCATAAGGATATACTGGCTTTTGTGGTAATATAGTTGGTATGTTTTGCCCAGTTCAGTTGTTTGTCCAAATAGATGCCCAGGTATTTGGTTTCGGTTGAAAGGCTTAGGGTAGTTCCAAAGAGTCGAGGCAGTTGTAGTGTCGCCAGCTTCCTCTTTTTTGTGAAGAGAATCAGTTCGGTTTTTGTTGGATTCACTGACAGTTGGTGTTTGTTGCACCAGTCCTCTACTATTTTCAAAGCTTGGCGCATTAGGTTGCATAAGGTGTTTTTGTGGGTGCCATTTATTATTATGGTTATGTCGTCGGCGTAGCCTACGGTGAAATAACCTTTGTCATTGAGTGTTTTGATGAGGCTGTCTACAACCAGGTTCCATAGAAGCGGCGAGAGGACGCCCCCTTGTGGGCAGCCCTTCGCCACGATGGCCCTTGTGGTGTCATTTATCGTGACCTGTACAGCTCTCATTTTGAGCATATTGGTGATCCAGCCGCTCAGGGTCGAGTCTATGTTGTGTCTGTCTAGAGCCATGTTAATGCTGTTAAACATGGTTTTGTCAAAGGCGCCCTCGATATCAATGAAGGCAGCCAGTGATGAACATTTGTGGTCCACTGCGCATTCAATCTTAGAAACCACGCTGTGTAACGCGGATTCTGTTGATTTGCCTGTGGAGTACGCATGCTGTTGTTTTATGGAGTGGTTTTACCCGAAGAGGTCCGTCTCGAATGTGTCTATCACAGAGTCTCTCCAGGGTTTTCAGTAGGAAGGATGTAAGGCTAATAGGCCTGTAAGTCTTGGGTTGTATGTAGTCGGTTTTGCCTGGTTTGGGTATGAAGATGACTTTCACTTCGCGCCATGCTAGTGGTATGTGTCTAAGTGCTATGCACGCTCGATAGATCTCCACCAGCCACGGTGTCAGATAATCTATCCCCCACTGTAGCAGGGCTGGAAAGATGCCATCCAGTCCTGCTGACTTAAATGGCTGAAACGTGTTGATAGCCCACTTTATACGATCTTCTGTTGCTATATTATGGGCTCTTGACCAGTCTCGATGTAGTAGTATAGTCTGCCTGTAATGATGTTGAAATCAGGGACCATTTTGGTTACCCATTGAAAGGGTTTTCGATTGGGTTTTTCTAAGCGGTTAAACAAAAACCCATACCTACGATATGGGTAACCCTTTTGAACGGCTTAAATTAAATTTTGGTTACCCGTTGAAAGGGTTTTCGACAAAAACCAATACGGTGTGGGTAATTTTGAATGGCTTAAAGTAAGCCGTTCAAAAGGGTTACCCATACATTATTATACATTAATTATTGATATTGAAAAATGTCAAATTAAAATGTAACTATAGAAATATATTAAAAATAAATGTTTAATAGGTGTTCAAGATAATATTAATTATATTTATTATGCACATTGCTGATTAACAAGGTAGGAAGGTCGTTGTACGAATGTTGACAGGGTCAAATTAAATTACCTAGCGAAACTCCGCAGACGTGACGGGTATGATCTACTTATATCTAAACACGACAAAATAAAAATTATTTGGATTTTTTTTGGGGTCAATGACCACTAATATTTTTGTTACTTTAAGTGTGAGTTGATAAAATCTCTTTTATCGTGTTGTAGCCAGTCTGTGAAGTCTACAACAAAAAAAAAAGATGTGATAATTGATATTTTATTTTAAGTGACTACTACTAGTGGTTGATGACCCCAAAAAAAACATCATTAAATATAATATTATTTTTATCATGTTTAGATATTGATACTCATCACGTCTGCGGAGTTTCGCTAGCTAATTTAATTTTGACCCCGCTGACTACCTCGTTGGTGTAATGGTCGTAAGCGCTACTGCTGAATCGAACTCAGGACCTCATGGTCCTGAGTTCGATTCCCAGGTCGGGCAAAGCGTTATTGGGCTTTTACATCAGGAATTTCTGAGTAGCAGTCCGGAGTCAATGTGTGCCCGATGGTGGCAATAGGCTCACCCCCTATTACATGGGACTTGAACAGTATTGGCTAAATGTGGGTGTACTATGGGTACCTCTGCCTAACTCTTCGGGGAAACAAGGCGTGATGTTAGTTCCACTTATTGCCGCGGGACTTCTCTCGCGAGACGGACTTTATATACATTTTGACTGCTTTATCGTTCGGCCTTTTAGTCCATAAAAATCCATCAAATCGTGTGCATGCTTGCTCTCTATTGATGTTCAAGCTATCAGAGACGATCAAAGCTGTATTGTCCTACTCTGCCCTTTCCACAGACACTACTAATATTTTACTTATTTCATCATGATTAGAAAACGGATCGATGGGCGGGAGCACACCGGGTCGTCGCGAGCTGTTATCTGTGGCGGCTGCGCGGCCACCTGCAGGTGCGGGTGGCAAGCGGCCATCGCGCACGCCGATCATCATTATTCCCGCAGCCACCACCTCGCTCTTATCCATGTACAATGTTAAGGACACTCTGCAAGAGCTTAAGTAAGTCCTTTGTCAGCATTTTTGAAGTGAAACTTTTTATGCGGCGATTCGAAGTCAATACAATAAAAAAATACGGCGATTTATGGGACATTTTTTGATATTCGCAAATAAATCAAAGCCTAGGGTACTTTCCGTTGACTTAGAATCATGGAATTTGGCAAGATGCAATGTCTTACAGCACAAGTTAAGGAAAAAGTCTGAAAATTGTTCATTTGTAGTTTTATCACATTTTTTTTGCGATTATAAACTTCGTTTTCAGTTGGAAAATTTACCATGGCGTATATCGATGTATGGGAGTACATGTTTTTCAACTACAATGTTAAGTGGTTTTGGGATAAATTCAACCCAACTACGGCACCCTTCATTGTGCGTGGTCCGACCCGCCAGTTTTTTATGAAGTTTCACTTCTCGCAAGTAACAACACACAGGTCGCGAAGCATAGCATGAACCGCAACTGATGACGGCAAAATAATTATAAAGCCATTTTGCGAATTCAATACCCTATTACTTTTAATAATAAATTAATATGTCATTAACGTTTCTACATTGTCTTCAGATTCGTTACTGTGGAACAAAAGAAGGCTGAAGGCGTAGCACGTGAAAATGAAATCCTGTTGCAGAGGAGGAAAGGACCCAGCGGAGACTTACCCAACAACGCGACCACTATGACGGTACGTACATACATACAAAAAGATAATTTTGTACATAACACCGAGTCATTGCTGTCGCGGTCATAAATTGTGCAGGACAATGAGTATTTGGCACGGGGTTTCTATTTATCTAGGAGTCTCGTGTTGCCTCGCTCTATCGTTATAAGACTGCGCCTGCCACGAACTTTAACGTTTAGTATAGTCATTTATTGTGCAGCTTGTCAGGTGATACTTATGCCCGTTTGAACAGCCAATTTTAAAATAATTTCGTGTTAAATAATAATAAAATCATTTATTTCAGGTAAATAACACCCATTGCCAAAGATAAATTAATAATTAATTAATAAAAACGAACCATAGCCCTACTACACTCACACATCCAAATCACATAATTAATTACAACCTATCCAAACAGACAAAAAAATAAAATTGTGACCAATTAAATTTAAACATTTAACAACTTATTAAATAAATAAATGATAATATGTTAAATTAAGAGGAGGCTCCCTATTTTTATGTTAATTTGCATGAATATTCTGAAACAGTCACACATACAAGCAATAATGAAACTTTAGTATTATGATTTATTGGATCTTTTTCTTTCCATGTTGAAGGCAGTTACGTAATTGTAATATTTTCTCTAGATACATTTTTTATTCGAAAATCATGTGTTTTTAGGGATTTTAAAAAACATGATTTTAAGAAAAATCATAAAAAGCCAAACAATCTTGTTTGTATTTTATAAAACAAACAAGATTGTTTGGCTTTTATGTCTAAAATAAATATCCACAACAGGAAAATATAGTTTATTATCCAGCCGCAAGATATTTTTTCTCTAGATCAATTATTATATTAGTTATAAACGACATAAGAATTGAGACTTACGCTATTTAGTTTCGTGCTCGAACACGATCAAAGAGCGCACGCGATATTCAACTTTATTACTGATGTATTAGCGTTTAGCACATAACGGAGTGGCGGAGTAGGGGCGGAGCTCGCGTTCGAAATTTGATTAAGACTGCCAGCTCTTAACATGAATTGTTGTTTCCAGGTACCCTATCGCGTGGTAGACAACCCAGGCAGACTGTCAGCAGCTGAATGGGACCGCGTGGTCGCCGTTTTCGTTCAGGGACCAGCCTGGCAGTTCAAAGGATGGCCTTGGGATGGCAACCCCGTCCAGATATTTGCTAACAGTGAGTTTGCAGTGTATGCTGATTTTTTACGCTCAGTCCATGACGTTATTAGAATCATGATGGATTTGCGCCCGAGTTTCAATAGTGTTCAATGGCTGATGTAACTGAAGAGTAGCAGAACAGCCCAATTTCATTGCTTCCATGCGTGCCCTTCGAAAGTTTCCATCAGAAACTGTCAAATATGTTGATGTAAATGAGAAAAAAGGGAGGCCTATGGCGAGAAATCCTTCACCTGAAATGATGAGAGAGAAAGTCAGTCTGTTGCATGCATATCTTTAATAACAGGTCAGTGAGTTTTAATCTAGCAATAACATAACATCACGCTTGTATTCCCTGAAGGGTTAGCTAGAGGAGTACCTACTTCCTATAATACACACACATTTCGCCAGTTATGTTTCAAGACCCATGTAATAGGGGGCGAGCCTATTGCCATCAACCGGGCACAAATCCGGACTGCTATTGAGAAATTCCAGATGGTGAAATCCCATATCACTTTGCCTGACCCGGGAATCGAACCCAGGACGTCATGCTCAGCAGTAGCGCTTGCGGCCACTAGACCAACGAGGCAGTCGTAATCTAGTAATCTTGTATTGTAATCTATTTACCGGAAGAAGCAGTACCTACACTACATTATGTTTCTTTTCCCAGTATGTGCGTTCCACTTGAAGTTCGACGAGATGAAGTTGGACGCTAACGTGGCTCGCTGGGCGGTGACCGTGCTCAACCTCAGTCGCACCAAGCGGCATCTCGACCGCGCCGTCCTTCTGGGCTTTTGGGAGACACTTGACAAGTACGTACCTATTGTTATCACATCACTCAAATAGCTTAGTTTACAAGTGCCTAAAATAATAATAAACTTATGCCCATTTTCCCTAATGTCAAGTTCAGCAACGCGTATTTGGATATTACCCACATAAACAATTATTACTTCTCTAATCAATAATTAAAACTCTCTTGTATTTTAGTGTTGCTATATTTATAAAAGATATCCTCCGTTTACTGCCATTACCTCTTTCCCAATTTATTTATGTCATAGCTAAAGATGAAAATTATGTCCGATATTTCGCCGCTCTCCTGTTTGTTGACCCCGTAGTCTATGGTCCGTTATAAAAAGGTTAAGTTCTTGTTAAGGCTTCAGCCAATTACCATTATAACCAATGACCTCTTTCCTTATCTTTGTTATGAAACAGATGTGTAAACATAGTTGATTCTTTAAAACTTTGTTGATAATTGAATCATCCGTTCTCATTGTTCCAGGCACATGATGAAGAATAAACCACACCTTAGGTTCTAAGTCCGTTGTAGCTATATAATTTTATCTAATAGTATATTATAATGCCATGTGAATATCAGAATGCCTTCAAAGCAAAGCGAATCTAAGTCAATTCATACCATTTAAGAAATATTTTGGCCATTTTGCATAGTGAACTGATATTAGTACCTTGAGTAGGGTATAACTGGTAGTAATTCATTATTATAATATAATGTGACAGTTTTATATACATATTTTCTAGTTTTACAGTTAACAATAATATTGGACAGTATGGTAGCAACACCATGTATATTTTTATCTTGCAATGTGACCACACAACTTTTTTATGTTGTGCAATATGTACTACTGTCAAATATTTTAAGTAAGTACGATTATGTATACAGTTTAGATTGAATGGCTTGGAAATATTTAAGTATATGTGAGTGGATTATGTCGAATGTTATAAATAAAAATAAAGTATATTTACTACTATAGTACCATTTTTGACTACGCAATCCCTCTTTATTTTAGTTTAAGGCTTTTTAGCGTGATGATCTATCATCACATAGACAATAATATAAAGTAGGTTCGTTCTTATGTATAACTTTACAGTAGGTAAGCTATTTTATGTTTTTGCTTTTTCCATGTTCTGTTTGTGCCCATCTACTCTTTATTGATGTAGCCGTGTCGCCAAAATATTTCAAATGGTATAGAACTGTTCAAAGATCTGTGATCTTTGTTTATTGACAACAATAAATTGTTGAACATAACTTGTCCTTTTATTATTTACACACACAGTCACACTTCAGAAAGGGATTTCATTATCAATAAGTAGTTAAAAAAAACATCAATTGGTTTATTTGTCTTTATTTAAAATTTCATTTCAATGGTAGTATATAACAATAAATAATTCTGATCTCTTTCAGAGATAAGTACACACATTTATATTATGTAAGTACCTATAGGTATGTTTTTTTTTTAATGATATTTTCTGTACACAAAAATAAAACCATTAGTTTTTACCCATAACAATATCACATCGTTAGGTGTGTACTTTCTGTGTGCCCGTTTTTGCTTAGTATTTAATAACTATACAAATTATGTACTTACTCTTAAATGACAAACTGCTAGATATGGAACAAAAAGATTGGGCAACTTATTGAAATTACTTTTAAAATTTCTTATTCATTGTAATGTACGTAAATTGTAAGATTTTCAAATTAATAAGTAATAAAAAAAACAATAATTATAATACAATCAATAAATATAAAAATATCTTCAATAAAAAGTCGATGGCGTCGCTTGCCCCGGTAAGGAATGATAGGACCAAATTTTACCGGTCGCAAACATCATTGAAACATTTTTAAAACTATTGATAACACACACTTTAGTCTTTCAAAAGGGATAAAGTATCCGCCCAAGATTCATGAAATTTTTTCTGTTTTAAAGTAATTAATCTTAGCCTTTTGTGCCGGCTTTTAGAACCTTTCTTGTACAATCAGCGATTGAGATTTATTGACATATTTAGTTAAATACATTAGCATTACAGTGATTGTACAGAGTGGCAAACTACAGATAAGTACATGTTTTCTTGGGTAAAATCCTAGCGTATCAGCACCGTAAACAAATAGGTACGTCAAAACTAATTTATTACCCCCTGTAAGAATTACACTTAATGCAAACCGAATATAATTAAATATGCATAATAATTATCAAAATAAAACACATTGCTATACCTACTCCATTACTTCTAAGGTTGGCTATGAATGAGTCGATGAGCTACAAACTATGAGTTTAGCACAATCACTCATAGTGATGCGAACAGGGCTCGAGTCTTATCGAGAACTACTGCATACCACGTATCATTCTTACTACCCATTGTGTAGTTGAGAATTAAGGACAGTTCACGCAAAGTATCCTCGATTAAGTAGCCTCAGACAAGGCTGACTTACATCTAAACACCTCTTAAACTATGTTACATAGCATAAAAAGGTTTAAGAGCACACGGCCAATTTAAGCTTAGCCGAGCAGCAACCAAAGGTTCCTAACAACAGTATGTAACATAATGGAAGTATACTTACCTACCTATTCTAATAGGTAGGCCATTGACATAGTTGAAGTTTACGAACGCTAACATAAAAGCTATGGAGCATACATGTAATGGGTAGTCATAAGTATCGTGTAATTAAGCCATTATCCTTAACCCTCATCTCTCACGTCACATAATAGATATTAGCGGCTGCTATCGTGATTACTTCGCTTCGATCCAACATGGCGCAGCGTCAACACCTCGAAATGCATGTCCCCATAGGAATGATTCGTGCAAACTAATGAAATGAACGACGTCTTTACTACCTAAGTTATAGCAAAAAATATTGCCATTTGGCTTTCACATCTATAAACACTGCATTATTACCAAATATTTCATAAGTACAACATTTTTTCTTAAAATTCAAAATGAAAAGTGTAAAAAGCTTTACGCTGCAACATCAAAATACCATGTAATTTTTAAGTCATTAATATAACACGATATTACACAATTATATTTTACAGTTATTGCATTTACACAATATTGTGGGCAATCATTTTGGATAAGGAACATACCTATCAGTCAAAAATTATATCAAATTTTAATTAAGTAACTAGGTACACCACTGCCTCCAAGAAATTGAGGTATTTAGTTACAAAATATAGCATTTTTGTTAACATTACCTTTTTAAACTTTCTTGTAGGTAGATGAAACAGGACCAAAAATAGTTAACAATGTACGAAATCCAAATAATACTTAGATATGGTACAAATCGACGAGTAATTTTGTCACAATTGCTTCTTTAAAGTCCAGCTCCGACTTTCTAATATTCGAAGGTTGTTGATGTTGGCACTACCTCCAGCGCCATCTGCAGGAAAACTGTTATTTTATCTGGAACAAAATTCAACATCCATTATATACCAATTTCAACAGAATATCGTCTTTGGGATAGATACAGCAAGTAGGTAGGTCATCATCATCATCGGCCTATAACAGTCCACTGCTGGACATAGGCCTCTCCATTTTTGTACGCCAATCAGCTCGATTCTAGCCAACTCTCATCCAGCTGGTACTAGCTACCCTGCAAAGATCGTCGCTCTACCTAGCTTGAGCGCGTCCTACCTTACGTTTGCCGTTTCGCAGTCTTCTTTCTAGCTAGAACACGTCTACCCTAACGCTTATCGGTTGCATGGCTAATATGGCCGGCCCGTTGCCGCTTCAGCTTGCTTATTCTGTGAGCTATGTTGACAACTTTGATTCTCTGCCGGATCACCTAGTTACGGATTTGATCCCTCAGAGAGACTCCAAGCATAGCCCGTTCCATAGCTCGCTGAGCTACCTTGAATTTATGGACCAGCCGTACCCGTATGGTAGCCGTACTTACGGAGCCGAAACGTGAACGTTCATCCACGTTTCGGCTCCGTAAGTCATAACAGACAGGAGGCACTGATTGAAGACCTTATATTATAGTCTTAAGACTTTATATTATAGTCTTTAGGCTCTGTGAAACTTCCCAAACGTTGCCCAGCCCAGTTGAATTCTTCTGGCCTCAATGTTGTTCTTACCAAACTGCAGAGTTCATACGAGGTAAACGTATTCTCGAACAACCTTGAGAGCACCGCCATTGACAGCAATCGGTCCCGGAGTGATGTGTTCGTTGAACATAACCTGGGTTTTGTACAAGTTCATCCGGAGACCAATGCCTACAGAAGAATCAACTAGTCCGTCCAGCATTTGCTGCAAGTCATGCAGCGATTCAGCTAGTAGGTACGACGATGTTGTATGCAAATATCAAGTGTAAGATGTACTCGCCGTTGATGTTATTAATTACCGCGTCCTTCCCAGTTCAGCGTCTTAAACAGAACCTCCAATGCGTTAGAGAACAATTTTGGGGAAATTATGTGCCTTTGTCACACCCCTCGACGCAGGAGGATATGTTCAGTTCGCTGATCCTGAGTTTGGACGGTCATTGTCGCGTTTTCATTAACACATCTCAGCACTTGGATAATATATCGCCAGGCGACTTGACATCACTGCATAGATTCCAAAACAGACGTCTCGACAGAGTCAAAAGCCTTCTCGTTGTTCACAAACGCAAGACAGGGTCGACTCCTATGTCTTGCGTAATATACTTTTCGGACTTCTGTATAATTTGACGCACTGTGTGGATGTCTATTATATATATGTCTATGGTCCTGTATCCTCTTCAAAACCCGGCCTGCTCTGGTGGCTGAAACTCGTCCAGCGTTTGCGCTAGACTTTTCGTGACGACTCTTGAAAACTTAACTTATATACGTGGCTAGAAGCGAAATGAATATATAATTCTTTAAAAGGGTCTTATCTCGCTTTAAAGAAAAGGTAGGTTACCGTCCAAAAAAAAACTTACCCATGAACGGCAAAGAGTAGCCCCACTTGACGAAAGGCACGTATACCAAGCCGCCGGCGCATATGAAGGCAGTGGCGTACAGGTACTCCCACTGGGGCTTGTCCACGATCGGTGCCACCACCAGGTACGTCGACACAAGCAGCACGACGTACGGAATTATAATCGGCACCTAAAAAAATCATACATTAGTAAACTTTTGGGTCAGAAACAAGACAGGTAAATGACATCTTCCGGAGACGATCATCCATAATATCAGGCCTTTCTGTGGCACAAAACATTGCATATGAATGAAATAAAACTTTAAAAATTCTTACCTTGTATGGTCTGGGTGCATGCGGCTTGGTATACCTCATAACAATCAGGGCGAGCATCGCGCCACCGTAAAAGATCCACGCAGTGAACGAGAAGAAGTCGATCAACGAGTCTATGGTTCCGTACAGCACCATCGCCACTGCTATCAGAGACTGAAACGGAACATTAGTACAAGACTTAGAAATGATTCTTATAAAGGTAGGTTACCTATCGTATTATGTACCCATTAAAACTTACATGGAATATCAATCCAGGTGCAGGCGTGAAACGACGAACATGAACGTATGATAAGATGTCCAGTAAATGACCTTCCCGAGACGCTGCGAAGCATAACCTGAGAAAACAAAACGAAGACACAGTCGATGACAAAAAAGCAAACGGGAAAATTACGCAAACAGCGTTACTGATTTAATGTGAATAGGTACTAAGTGCGTGGAGTAAATGGAAGGGTTGATAGGTCGTGGTCACGTACCTTCCCGCAACAAACAGGGTGCCGTTAGCGGATCCGAATGTGGAGATAGTGACGGCGAGTGGCATCAACCAGGCCATCGGCCCCAGCAGTCGATTCCCGAAAGTGACGGCCACCGCCTCGCTGTCAGCCATCTCGCTGACTGACATCACGGCGAGGTACGATACGTTGACCAGCGCGTAGCACAGAGTCACCAACGGGATGCCGATTATTATGCTCAGCGGTAAGTTTCTACAATTTTAGCAGAACGATTAATTAGTAACCTACCTACCACCATTTGCCCTACACTACGTAGCAGTAAAATCTTGATTGATTTAAACTTGAAAACCAACTTGGCTTGGCCTGGGTAGGGCCACTGTTGGTTACGAGTCGTGCTACTAGTGATAAAAGGGTTAAATAGATAACAAGAAAAGGTTTTGATTGCATTGTAGGCGAGTATAAAATTGGATCGAAAACAAAGAGCAAGTAAAACTTAGCTATGTAAACAAAAGAATAATGAACACTTACTTGGATGGATTTTTAATTTCCTCAGTGACATAGTTCAGGTTATTCCAACCGTCATATGCCCAGAGGCCAGTGTAGAAGGCTGTGGCAATGTTGCCCAGCGTGGCCGTGCTACTTGCGAAGTTGGGCTCCTGTAAATGTCGCGTATTACCTGCACCATATCGAACAACCAACCGTCAGTGTTTGAACAAATATTTACAACCCATTAGGAAAATGAAAAAGATAGGTAATGGATACGTTGAGCTTGAATTAGGTGGCTAGTTACGGTGATTCATTTGATAATGAATTGTTCTTTTGTTTTTGGGCGTGTTAATTTAATTGTTTTGGTTCACTTTAATGTGTGGGTAGATGGGTGTTAAAGATAGATAAAGTTCGAAGTATTTTTCGGATATTCGACCGCATCTGATCAGCCTGGAAGCTGACTCCAACACGTCGTTCGGTCTCAGAATATGATGGGTAAAAGCTCTTGAGTGTGAACATGGGCTTTACTCATGTGATACGATTGCATTACCTAATATTAACTTATAAGCTCCGCCACCCACGATGATAGCAATCGCCACCAGCTTAGCTGCTGTGAAGATGTTCTGTACATTCGTAGCTAAATTGACGCTGTAGCAATTAACCGCTAATATCATCACTGGAAAAGAAAAAATTCTAATTTAGACTTGACTATTTATGGCTTCCAACAGCCAACATCTTATTGACTTCAATTAGCGCTAGCTATATATCCATTTTTATTCGTCTATTTATATCTTTAATCAAGCTTATTGTACGATGTATGTTCGGTTATCGTTAAGGCTCTTACAGACTCACGCGATATCGCGGGCGCGACAGGCAGCATCATAGAAATTGTGCTACTAGTGCCGCGTCGCGCCCGCGATATCGCACCAGTTTGTACGAGCCTTTATTCGTTCACGTACCAATAGCAATGACCGCGACAAGTTTGACGAGGCTGACCGGTGGCTCACATTCCGATACGAATGGCTCCACTGCATATTTTGCGAAGCTCAGACATATTATAGCCATTTGCGATGGTTTCAGTACTAATGTCGATACCTGCAATAAGGAAAACACATTTTAGTACTTATCATATTTTATGAAGTTAATTAATTAGCCTTTATTTGATTAAATTTACCCATGAAAACAGAAATGCGGGAGGTCCTCCGAACGCATCCATAAAGTAGGCGTACTCAGCGCCTGACGACGTGTTCATCGTTCCCAACTCCGCGTACGCGAGCGCTCCTAAATAAAATATAGATATCATCATTAGTAAACAATAGCTTATGTAGGTATAGTTTAAAAAATAAACTTATGAATGTCCATGAACTCATATATTGGCAGGTAATAATTACTACGCTGAGTCAACGAAACGAATACCCACGTGCCACATGCCACGATTAGCTACAGTCAACTACAGCAAAAGAAGCAAAGCAATTACGGCAATGTCAATATATGAAATTGAAGCCGCAACAAGTAGATACATAGTTGATAGGATTCTTGGGTCTATCAATTTGCAATCTCACCCAACCGACCGTACGTTAGAATCTTGTTATTCTTCCCGATAGAAATACAATTGCTTGTTGAGGCTGTTAACCAAATTGATGATTGAAGTACAGCAGGCAGTCACGGGACTGATTAGTGGGTACTTATTGTTCCATGTGCCACTTACCAAGCAGGGAGAGTAGGCCACATGCCATCCATATGATGAAGCTAATGCCCACTGAGCCTGTGCGCTCCAAAAGCCCAGAGGGCGAGACGAAAATTCCTGATCCTGCAAAAACAAACACAGCTTTACATTATGCAATTTATTGCACACATATTTTCATGTTTTTGTTGCCGGGAATATAATTTGGTGCTGCTATGCTATTATGGTCCTTGGAAAGTTTATCTTCCTAATGTGTCTACCTTATTCTATTCGACGTAGGTATGGTAGGTGAAACGTATCTTTTAAAGTGATAATATTTTTATTACTATGGTCATCACTGCTATAGTTAATTAGGTATTTTTTGCAGCATTATGAACTTCGCCTTTTGCTAATTATTAACCAAATTATCCACTGGAAAGAAAAGAGAGTTTTCCCTTGACTTTTCATGAAATACGGAAAAAAATATGAGTTTTTCGGAGTGTGGCTTTTTATTAAGTTGTTTTTCAGAGCACTCCGTATTGTTTGAAGCGTTATAACGTCACGTGGTTAGCACTTTGGCACGATGTATGTTGGGCGCTACAGCCAGTGCAGCAGTGTTGACGTGTGGGTTTATAAAGAACAATCTTCTAAAACAATGACAAATCGCTGGCCCGAACCCTATTATTATCAACAAGTAGCACCGTTTCCCATAATCGAGTCCCACTTTGTGTAAGAGTAGTTGAAGTACTTAGACGTGTGACGCGTCATTGCAGCAGCGGTATATTTGGCCTCATTTTTTTCTATTCAGATCACAGTAAGAGAAAATTTGGTAAATAGAAGAAATATACCCACAGTGGCTAGTTCAGGAAACGCAAAAACATTTTTCTCGTGCCCGTCGTATTAATTTCAATGCTACGGGAACTAATTATAATTTATTTGTATTATTATAATTAATTACGTATCTTGCGTAAGTAAATGTTTATCTTGAGCCAGATGCACATCTGAATAATTTTTCGGCGAGCCAATATGCCCGTGACGCTGGTGCGGTAAGCACGTGTGTTGGTAACATGAAATAAACAATCACGTGATGAATTATTTATGAGTCGCGGCTACCATCATATTTGCAAAAGGCTCTACTTTTTGTAGGCGAAGTTAATATTTGTAAGGAAATACCTATACATTGTAGTTGTAACCAATGTAGGTACCTAACTATTAATTTAAAGCATTAATGACCATTTAAAGTTCAGCTAAAAATGTTTTATATAAATGCTAAAAATATCTGACATTGAACAAAATTTTAATATATTCTTGACTGTATAGAAACTAGGATCCTTGATTAAAATAATTTTAAGGACTTCTGCGAGCCGAATAACTGCCTCCTCCAGTGACAAAAGGTTTGGGGTCGGGCCGCACTCAACAAAATACACTACAATTCAAATATAACGTGGGTAAATACCTGAGCGTTTTCCTCGTAGAAATATTATTTAGGTAAATATCAGAGCTGGTTTACTGAAGGTTAGCAAGTTTAGGTCATAGTGAGCAAAGACGTCATACCGATCATAGTGCCGACGATTAGAGCCACCCCACTGAAGAGTCCCACCCGTCTCTTGAGGTGAACAGGGTCGTCCGGAGCTGCGTCCGACCCCTCCAACTGCGTAATCCAATGAAAAACAACACGTTAGTAGGTACTATGTAGGTATTACCAAAACACTAAACAGGTATTATTGATGTGAAACGTGTGTCTAGCGTACGTAAGACCGATTGCTGGCGGGGCGACGCATGCCGCGTGGAGATCGGCCACTATACACTTATACAGTCTATATTATGTAGTAGTGTGTAAAGGTGTGTGTAATGCGATGTCTCACATCTGCCAGTCGTCCCGTGACGGCTCAATTTTTCTAGATAGGTCAGACACCGTAGACACAAAAATCGCGTTACGGCGAGCGTGCACTACGACTTTTTATCGTGCGATTATTTTGTCGCAGAAATTCTACATATTGGTTTCTATGGCAGTGCGCGATTAATCGCGCCATGTAGGTAAACTTCTAAGTGCTTTCAGTAGTTAACCCCCGACGAAAAAGAGGAGTGTTATTGACTTATTTTTTTATTTTATTTGTTAGGGACAAAAAACAGTTACATGCAAAGCTTAAATAAAGATTGAGACATAACTTCTAAAAGGTGCATCCTTCGGAAAAAGCCACAATTTACTACAGTAATGAGCGCAGACGTAGTTCTGTACGTCCAATAGAACCCGAGATACAGCACTTTAAAGATTGGCAATAAAAAAAAAACTTGTATTTTTAGCCGTCTTCCGAGCAGGATGTCGGTTAAAATACTCATTCTACGAGGAACGTCATGACAGATGAAGTTGTAAAGTAGTAAGCTAAAACTATAATTTTGAACTTTTTGTGAAAGATGGCCATTTGGCGCTCAAATTGTAGTAAAATTTGGTAAACTTGAAAATGTATACGATGACTTTTTGCGTAGGAAACCTTTTAGAAGCTATAGGTAAGCCAAAAACTGAAATTAGTCCAAAAATTTCGAGGTCTTTCGAGCACCACGCAGTTTGCAGAGGTCTTTCTTTAAAACCAATTTTGTAACAGCACTCTCCACTACAGAAACAGCTACCTAAAGGCCATAAAAATGTACAACCATATTCCAAAACGAATAAGAGAACTACCATTTAATTTCTTCAAAAAAAGTCTAAAAACATGGCATCTTCAAAATATTTTTTACACAGTAAAAGAATTCCTTGAATATACGAGTTATAAAAATTAGATATATTTAGTTTTTTTAATACAAATGTTGTTGTTGTTGTGTTTTTTATATTGTTTAATAGAGTCTATAGTCTAAGTGTTTTGTATTTTAAAATAGAGTAAAAGTAGTAATTGTATAGGTAAGTTAGGTGTTAAGCCCATGTGCAATATTTAATATTCGTATGCCGCTTGTAGCGGTGGATGTGTCCTGAACATGACTCAATTATCCAACTCTGTACCTACCATATCCTACGAATAAATGTCTTTGTCAATGTCTTTCGAAGCTGCAAACTTGGTTTTACACTATTGGTATCTATAATCCTAACAACATCCCAGAAAATCAGTACAGTGCAATTTATTGCGACCATATTTTAAATGACTGGCCTACAGTTATTTCTGGAAAAGACACACATGCCCGTTTTCGCTAACACTACGTGACAACAAAATGTAATGCCTAATTAAAGCGCACTGTTGGATTTTCAATTAGGTAGGTGTCTAGTGTTAGTAAAAACGGACAAAGCCCTTTCGGGTCCTCGGATACCTCTAAAAATACACGGTTCTTGTTCTAGTAGCTAAGTGACCAAAAGGTTTACCTACTCTGCTTTCCCTCATCTCACAATTTTCCAACTGTTAAACACAAGTGCACTAGGTAACTTCATGAGGACAAACATGCCAGTAGGAAAGTTTCCTAAGAAACATAAAGGCAGTGGGCTGAAAAAATGTCCCCGCAAAGACGATTCAAGAAAAATATCACGTAACCAAAAAGAAGAAAATAATCTAGGTTCTTCCGAACTTTGTAAATACATAGAGCTCGCGACTTGGCCGCTAAGAAGATTGACTTCGACACAAAAGGACACTGCAAACATTGAAGGCTTTATTGAATTGGCATTCCTCTCAAGGATGTTCTCGGGAGACGTTTTGTAACTAAGAATTTCTTCTTCAAACAGAGATTCTTGTAAAACAGGATACAGAATTTTCCAGTGCACTTCTCATCAAGACACAAGTCAATAGTAAAATAAGTTGGTTTTACGATTATGGCCCTTTCTCAATAGTTATTTATGAGTGGAAAACCTTTTGACTAAACGGCAGTACATACAGATGAGTATCTACCTACCTACGAGAATGCACTTCAAGTGATAAACCAAAGTGGATTGATAATAGTATCATAAACTGGTTACTTTATGACCCAGCTTATAACCAGCAGAAACCTAAGTAGCTACCACATGAACTGCTCATCATCACAATAAAACACTTGGAAAAACAGTTTCAATTTTTCTTTCAAACACTAGCTTTTGTGGCTAAACTGCTTTAACAATTTTATACGTTACATCGGAAAACTGTCATCGTTGGTTTTCCGCAGATTCGGAGTGAACATTTAATTTCACCAACGAAGGTTCGTTTCAGGGATCTGGGCCATTAACTGTGGCTGTTAGTTTTCCACTCTACTTTAAGATAGCTTTGTTTTAAGAGGTCTTTAAGTAGGAGAGAGTCAGGTGAGCTAACGTTATAGAAGTGTACGGCTCAGTTTAATCCTTATCACAAGGGAATGGGGTCTTTACTGAGAAGGTCTGGAAGTGTCCTGGGTTTTCTTCACAGTTCTGGAGCCTATAATAATCTTTTTTTTACGGCGGCTTGGTAAGCTTCAGGCGTTAAGAAACTCAAATATAATGGCATAATTTTGTAAAACGACATTCCTCTATGCGTACAAATAAGTATATACCTACTTTGGAAAAGGGGGGTATCCCATTAGTTACAGCATGGGGTCTATTATTTGTGGTGTATGCAAATATGTACCTGGTTTCCTAGGCTGGCGTTGCCCTCGGAACCCGACGTACGTTAGTGGTGTGTGTACCTTGTCTCCTGGGTTGACGTTGCCGTCGGTGAGCGCACCCGCCGCGCCGTCTTCTGCGTCGCACTCTGCTGAGCACCCGCGCCATACCAATCCGCCTTCGCGTGCGCTCCCTGTGTACAAAGAAATAAATATGTCATCTTATGTTAAAGTAGTTGTTGGTTTGTTAGACACAGAGACTGAAATCCCGTGTAAAATGCACTAGCAAAATCCATCAGAATTGAGGGTCTACGCCTCTACGGCGGCGTAGACCATCCGCCGTAGACCTTTGTTCTACGGCATGTAGGTAGCTATTTGCTCAAGCACTACTGTGATGCAGTCACAGGCACTCATTTGCCTTTTTAGGGTTCCGTACCCGAGGGGTGTCAAACGGAACCCTATTACTACAGCCTCCGCTGTTCGTCCGGCTGTCTGTCAGCGGGCTGTATCTCATGAATCGTAATAGGGACCTAGACAGTTGAGACTCCCTTAAATTTTTAACTTTATTAAAGAAGAAAACCGTTCTTTCGGCGTTTTTTTGCTAAATATTTTACGGTGGTACGAAACCCTTCGTGTGCGAGTCTAGTCGTTTTTTTAGAGTTGTTAAAGAATTAATTGCATTCAGAAAATTATATAGAAAGAATGTTCATGGCTGAAATCAAGCTTTAATGTAGGTACTAGCCTAAAAATTGAAGTGCTATTTACTTCGTGAGCTTCACCTGTCTACCTAATTATTATAGAAAACAAGTACGAGATACTGAATAAAATCATGTAACAAAGACAGAATAATATTGCTTCGAGAAATTTTAAGGTGCGGGAAAATCCTTAGACAGAAGAAACTTTGAGAAAATCAAGCTCGCTGCAATCAATGTTTGATTATATTTGTATCGGAATCCACGTGGACAACGTAGCAGACTAACGCAAGTACCTATGTATAATTTGATGCTAAATAGCACAATCACCGATGATTATTAAAAGTGTTAACTAATGTACTGGCAAAAAACGCAAACTCGTCATAATAATGTGAAACGATTTCGTTGCTATAGACGTTGCTTAAATCGCACATCTATACGTAGGTACACTCTTGAACACAAATATTTATTACTAGCTTCTGCCCGCGACTTCGTTCGCGCGGAACTCGTAAGACATTACAATAGGTACTAAAATAACAGCCACATTTTTATTAAACTTCCCTGTAAGTATACTATACTAACTGATGATGCATTCTTACAGATTATTCCTGACGAACGACTAAGTCTAAAAAAAAAACATATAACCTCCTCCTTTTTGGAAGTCGGTTACAAATAATATAACAGTCTTATTTAGATTGTAAGCACTCGGGGTTTTTCATTAACTGTCACCTAGATATTATGTATTTTTATTATAGCCATGGATGACAGAAGAGGCAGACTTCATGTTTTTTGTGTTCTACGAACTATTATAGTTAAGTAGTATAACAAAATGAAAAACAAAACAGAAATTATCAATGGTTGTGAATCGAACTTACGACCACAGTTTTGCACAGCAGTCGTGTAATCGCTTAGCTATTTGCTTTGTTAAAAACTGAATAAAATAACCG
This sequence comes from Tiliacea citrago, assembly GCA_963921375.1. Lineage (NCBI taxonomy): Eukaryota > Metazoa > Arthropoda > Insecta > Lepidoptera > Noctuidae > Tiliacea > Tiliacea citrago. The sequence continues at coordinate 17,716,704 of OY992784.1, forward strand.
TTCATAAATACAGGTGAATCCTAAAAAAAATATTCCTCATGCCCAGGGGTATCCGAAAATGCCCCATGTATGTTCCGCGATTCTTCATAGTTTTTTTTTTTTTTTTTGTAATTTTGAAAATTATGGAAACCGCTTTAAAAATACATTTTTACACATGGTTACATGGTTTTTCACATTCATTTTTTGCAATTTTCATTGTCATGTCTTTCAGACATAAAATAATCATCCTCCTATCATTAATTCAAGATACATTAAATAAATAAATAAATACAAAAATTCAAAATTTTTGTATTTATTTATTTATTTAATGTATGCTTAATTAAGACGAATAAAATTTACGTTCCAGTAGATTTTTTTTTAATTTTACCTGGCCCTGCAGTCTCGACACAGATAGCGATCGCTTTACAACCGAATTCGGTCGTAAAGTCCTAATGGGGTCCCTAGACAGTTCAAATTGCTTGATAAGCACGAAAAAACACAATCTCGGCAAGCAATTTTGACCGTCTAGAGATCCCATTAGGACTGCGACCGGATTCGTTCGTAAAGCGATCGCTATCTATGTCGCGACTGCAGGCCGGTTCCTAAATCTTTTCAAAAACTTCTGCTGAACTTAATCGATCACTTCGCTGTAATCGGCCTTTAAAAGAGATGAGGCGGAAAGGGATTTCCCTTTAAAAATCATTCGAAGTATTTAGATGTTCGAAATCATGTGATATCATTTTTGTTACTCTAGATGCTAACTAAAAAAACAACTGACATCCAAAAAAAAACACTACAAAGCGAAAAATAACCCATTCAACAAAAAAAAAACAGGCCAAGTGCGTGTCAGACTACGCACAATTAAGGGGTCCGTAGTTGGGATGAATGAATCCCAAAAACAAACTTAACATTGTAGTTGGAAAACATGTTATCCCATACGCCACGGTCAATTTTCCAACTGTAGATAATAATGTAAGTTTGTAATAAAAAAAAATTATGTGATAAAACTAAAAATTAACAATTTTCGAACTTTTTCCTTTTCTTGTGCTGTAAGACCTTGCTACTTGCCAAATGTCATGATTCTAGATCAACGGGAAATACCCTATAGGTTTTGATTTACGTGCGAGATAGGTACTCGATTTTTTTTAGTTATAAAACTAAAAATTAACAATTTTAGGACTTTTTCCTATACTTGTGCTGTGAGACCTTGCTTCTTGCCAAATTCCTTGATTCTAGGTCAACGGGAAGTGCCTTATAGGTGATTTATTTGCGAGTATCGAAATATGTCGCAATAATGTTGCTTATGTCGCCGTATTTTTTTAGAGCTTCAAGGGGCCATAGACTTAGGTATTTGATATTAATTTCAACTAGATACTCCACGCGTTCCTGAGAAAAAGGTCTTGACAGACTGACAGACGGACAACGAAGTAATCCTATAAGGGTTCCGTTTTTTCCTTTTTAGGTACGGAACCCTAAAAATAATTTTCAAAACGGGTTCACAATTATTGACGTAGAAATCTGTGAACATACATTTAAAAAAAAACATGCAGACGAACGTTATTACCTCCTCCTTTTTGGAAGTCAGTTACAAATACCTTAAAATTTTACTGAGGTAAGGATCATTTCATTTACTCAAGTTATTTTGGGTAATAGTTAGGATCGATAGTTATATCGTTAGGAGCAAAATCAATTTATCACATAAAATTTCTCAAAATGGCGCCCTCCAATTTCGATACATAAGCGACAGCGTCTAAAAAGTTATCTTATAATCTACAAAACCCGCTCTCATCACTTTCCTGGAAGAGTGTTTCTGCTTCACTCAATTTATATCTCAGATGTGTTTCTGACGTGGTTTCTCTAGCGTAAACTTCTTTTTTGTAGAAGCTCCAGATAAAAAATCTATCTAGTTCAGGTCCGGTGAACGTGGAGGCCATTCGATGGGTCCTGCACGCCCAATCCATCTGTCGGGGAAAGTTTCATTGAGGTGCTGCCTGCTCTTTAAAGTCAAAGTCAAACCATTTATTTCAAATAGGCACATAAGAGGCACTTTTGAACGTCAAAATTTACAAAAAAATAGAATTGATTCTAGTTGCCCCTTTGATATACATACTATAATATATTGGCAAGGAGCACAGTCATTTTGAAATACTTCGAAAAGTTTTTTGATATTTATGACTTTTCAAGTACTGAAACGTCAGTTCCGATATAGTTTTTTTTATCCATATAAGAAACTGGTTTTTGTGAAAATTGCACATTTTTCAAAAAGTTAAGGACTCTCCTTTCAAGATTGTTTTTATGTAGCTACAATGGTTAAGAAACCTGCCCTTTCTGCCCCGTCTCAAAAATCCACCCTGTCTATGTCATGATTGACTGCTTAACTCCATAAAGGTATAGCGTGATGATAATCTTTTAAAAGGTTAAGTCTATACCTTTCTGCAATATTGTAACCTTTTGGCTCAACAATTTGCGGTAAACTATAGAAGAATATGAACTTAATGCATTATTGATCATCCCCCATAGCAAATAGCGTTTTAATTTGTAACCTACAGACTGACCAGACGTATAGGAAATATCTATACAAAATTTTTACAGAATCTATCCAGTAGTACTTGCGTGATGCTGGAACATACTTATAGACAAACAGACGGGAATTTTAAAATAACAAAACAATGTACAGTTTTCAATTTTATTATACGTCAATCAATCTGCCTAGCCTTTTCCCAACTATGCTGGGGTCGGTCTAAGCGGATGCAGCTGAATACCAGTATTTTACATAAAGCGACTGCCTGTCTGACCTCCACCACCCAGTAACTGGGTAATACGATACCCCTTGGTAAGACTGGTTGTCAGTTTTTCAGGCTTCTGACGACCCCTAACGACTGTTAAAGACCCACGAATGACAGCCGGCCAATTTTATTATTATGTAAGATATAGAAATTATGCTTACCTACTACAAGATTCCGTTATTTCTATTGACATATCAGAAAACTAAGTATAATAATAACCGGTTACTAAAAATAACAACAAACAATACCACAAACTGCAAAAGGATAAAATTTCACTTTTCCTGTATGTCGAAGTAGAAAAACATTATAAAAAATCAACACGTATTACCATTTTTCTTTTTCAAATCCATAAAAGTTTATGTATCCGTAGGCAATCACTATTATAATTTTGATTTTTTTTTTTGATTATTAAGTGTTATGTTACCGAAGATAAAACCACATTACAACTACAAATAATAAATACTTATAGGAACTATGAATAATACTTTATTGGTATTATATTTTATTACTTCACTAAGTATACTTGAAACCACAAGACACGTTATATTTGAAGGACTATTTCTCATTAACTGATATATTTGAACGTGTGCTGAGGTTGAACGCAGACGATGTAATAAAGAATTTATTTATTTCAACTTCAAGGAAGATGAATAAAATAAACAGTCGCCGTGTAAAACCCAGCTGAATTCATCAATAAGTGTCCTGTTTACACTAAATGTATGACACAATGAACCTTTAATTACCTAAAATAAACACCTACTTAGGTAAATACACACTTTCGATTTGATAAGGGAAAATATGATAATTTACTTTTTACTATTAGTTTTACTATTTGTCATCACGTTTGCGATCGTATCCGAACTTGTGTTAACAATAATGTCTACGTGATTTCTTAGGCGTAAAGCGTGTACATAACGGTAGTGTATGTATGATTTCTCCGAAACTCTATTACCCAATAAAGCTTAAATAACAAGCTCTGTCTGGGGGTCTACTCCGAAGCGCTAAACTGAAGTATCGGCCGTTTTATATCTTCCACATTCCTTTTTTGACTTTGAGTCCAAGGACCCGACTTTAAGTCACAGTTTTGACTTTGGCTTATCTCTTCAACTGTCTCTTTTTTTTCGCCGTAGTCAGCGATAGTTAGCCGTAGTAAAGAAACGACCGAACATTCGGCCGATACTTCGGTTTAGCGCTTCGGATTAGAGCCCCAGGCTTTGTAAAGTTCTGCGACACAACAAGCCTAATTGAAGTAATTTAAGTATCCAGTTTTCCTTGTAGTATTAGTTGGCCATTAAAAATAATAAGTATAAAAATCTCTACTTGATTTAAGTACTTGGATTGGATATTATAAGTTATAACAGACTAAGGGATCATCTAAATATTGCTGTGTATAATAAAATAGAATATATAATATTTCTTGATATTAGAATACAATATTCGCTGATTACTTACAACTGAAATATTTTAGAACCGTGAACTGTTTTTTACTGAAATAATGTTGTGTAAAACATAACTTCTACAACCAATTTACGTTGCTAATGAAGATTTTTTATCGTGACTGGGCTTTTGACATTAGGCTTATTCAATTTTTTACTAGTAGTTTTTTATGTATTTCTTGGTCAAAATTATATCGATAATGTAGAGCTTCCAAAAAGCAGATACTGTTTTGGAAGCTCTACTTTTCTTTCGAGAGAGTTTCAGTTACTACCTACAGCAAGTAGTCTCGTTGTGAAAGGTGTGCCATTACCCCTTCATAAACTTAGTCATACTTGTGTCGCATTTTCGTTACAAAATCTCACCAATACGAACATGAAAATAAATAAATAAAATCGTTTTAATTCAGACAACTAAAATATCCATAAAATGATACATAAATATCAAGTAATTAAATAAGACATTTGGCAACCATTCAGTTACACGTAGTTTAAAATAACAATACGGACTAGATGCGTATTTTGTAATTCTGCTATTAAAATAGAACGTATTTCAGACCTTGGTATCTACTAAACGCCCATTGATGTCACACAGACAATATAAATTAAGTGTGAATATTGTACAGTTGGATACCATTACTTTTGTATTTTGGGTGAGAAATTATCAAATAACTTCTCCCGGAGCGGGAGGGCGTGTCAGACTTTTACTGACTAAAACCCACCCGTGCTCCTTCAGATGCCTGTGTGCCAGGGCCACGATATCCCTTTCGGACAAACTCGCGAACCTGCCAGGACAGTTGGACACCCGACGTAATCACACTTATAGTTACCAAAATAGCCACTAAATCAGTGATGATGAGATTTTAACATTGTTACGTGGGCTATCAAGTAATGTGTTGGAATAAAATGTAAGAATCCAATGATCTTTTCACACTGTCGATTATTCAGAGAACTATTTCAGTTGTGGAAAGAATTTAATTCGCGAAGGCCGTGAGTAAGAACTACGTTGTAATCACAGATCAGAAAAAGACAGTTTATGATCTGAGGTTGCAATGTTTCAGAAAAACAACGACAATAAAGATGATGGCGATTGCCGATTGTTTCATACAAAGTTGACCGATGCTGTGAAATAAACGTGGTCACAAACAAAACACTTTCTGAAAACAAATTAATATCTAAACTGACTTCTTGGCGGAAAAGTGAAGCGTCATGTTAGCAGTTTTGTTTTATTTTCTAAAATTTGTGTTTAGCCGAATATTATTAATGTGTAATAGTGGTGGATTATTAACCATTAAGGGCCACTTGCAGCAAAATGATACAATTAAATCGGTTAAAAAAAAAGGTTTAATTAAATCTCGATTTTGCCCTAAATTCGACTTAACTTAAATCTTAGTAGGCATGTCTTGCACAGTCACGTTTCACATTCGATTTAACTAAACTGAGATTAGTCATTATTACATTCGCCATTCATTCTTTGAGTTCAGTTTTCAAATAAAACGTGATGGCAACTCAGTTCTGCGTATAGAGAAAAAAATTGTGAGCCATCACGGGACGCCTATCAGATGTGAAACATCGAAATCAAATTGGTTGTAGTCTTGTGTTATTTTCTAGTTTTTGTTAGCGTACCATTAATAAATAGTGCTCGGTGCTATGAGCACAACTGAAGACAGCTTACCTGTTAAAATCACTTGGAAACTTAAGGATAATTTTATCACAAAGGAGCTTTCTACTCTGTTTACGTAAGCAGATCCGTTTCAATAATTCGTCATCTCGTAATGTATTAAATAAATCGCTTCTAATGTACACTCTACGAGAGAAAAACGGAGTGTGTAAATATTGTACGATCTCCTCGTCATCATCCGATAACAAATCATAATGATTAAGCGAAAAGAAATCCATTTTCACAAATAAAAAGAGGAATTTAAAATACCACTGTATAGTCTGTGTATAAAATCGAGATTTAACAACTCTAAACCGACCTAGATGCCGGTTTAACTTTGACGTTTATTTAAATCGAGATTTAAGCTAAATCGATGACATGCAACTCGTTAAATTAAGTTTAAGCCTAAGTCGAGTTTAAATCGAGATTTAAGTAAAAGCTGCAAGTCGCCCTAAGTGTTCGTGAACCTGCATTAGTGTAGGCAAATGAAACAAAACAGTGCAACATAGTTCTCTCAAGAAGTCCGCGCGAGGTTTCAGTAAAGTGCCACGTCTTCACTGAAACTCAAGGGGAGCGGGGCGGGATATCATCTATCATCTTTATCATGCATTGAATGGAGTTCATTTCATAATTATTAAAACAACTTTGTAATTGTAACCTATTTTTACATGACACTGGCTAAATGCACAAACCGTGCGAAGTCAAAAAGAAAAAAATCTAAACCAACAACGTGGTTACATGCGCAACTAATAACGCCTATACTTGTAATCATTGAAATTGTTTTTTTTTTTTCGTAGTTAAAGAATTTAATTAACAGCATTTCGACGAAAGGTTTCATAAAGAGAGAGTTTTATTATACCTAGGAAAAATTAAATCGATTCAAGGCCGTATTGGTATTGATTTATGAAGCAAAAACTGCAAATCATATATATACACGTGCTATGGCCATTACGGTACCGATTGTGTGCGTATAAGTACCTAGGTATAGGTACTAATTTATTGATATTAATTATATCAAATAAGCAAAGAACAAAGACATTAAATTATTTACTTCACAAGCAATGAACAACCAACAAACATGTCAAAAACAAAACAGACTATTTGTTTCTTAAGGATATCGTTAAAGGACGTGAGGTTGAAGAAGTACCTTACCGAAAGCAAAGGTAAACACAAAACAATATAAGCTTAAACAATGCAATAAACATACGGAACATTACACAGTTTGCCAATCTTAGTTATCATAATGAGTGTTTTGTGATGCCAACACTTTTAATTGAGGACAGAAAATTGTCCTTTGGTACCTAAATCACAGGGTTCTACCGTGTAGCATTACCTACCTACGTTCATACAAGTTCGAAAGTAGGTATTCAGCATACTATATATCACCTTTGTAATGCACTTACACCGAACATCATTCAAATCATCTAATCTTATCTTTAATGTTAATATGGAAAACGATAATGTGGCAATGAGCACAGACAGACCACTCAGGACTTCATATTTCATCAATACAATTATCCCTAATGTCTCAGCTCAATCATATACTGTATATTGGAAACGCAAACAGGATAAGGTGGTGATAAGCATTGGATTTATTACAGCTTTGATCTAGATTGAATCACAGAAGGTAATTTCATCATCATTCGTAAACAAAGGTACTCTGGGTGATTCTAAATTATTATTTTAAAGAGACTACCATGAATAGACTCTCTAAACGTTTACCTAGTTTCTTTTTTACTTTATCTATGTGTAAGTATATATTCCTATCTTATATGACATGTACCTATTTATTATATCTCTACTAGAATTAAAAATATATATATGTACAGGGTGGAATTTTGTAATGCCACCTGGAGGGAAAGTTTTACTCAAAGGAAACATTCCTTTATTTTTGAATAGAAAGCAAACTGCATTCAAAGATTTTCGAAAATTCTCTTCTCCCACACCCGGGAATCGAACCGGCTAAAATCTGAAAAAATTATACCCTGTACTTTTATTGCATCGATCGTTAGGGTCAATTATAAGGATGAAATCTGAGAAACAAACATGATAAATGAAATGAAAGGAAAACCAGGAAATCTTAAATTAATTTAATTATTTACAAAAAATGGTAAACTAACTAATTAGTTGCTCGAAATGGGCTCCATTCTCTTGGATACACAAATTTATTCTTTTAACGAATTCATTTCTAGTAACCTTTAATAAAGTGTTGTGGTGAATATTATAAATCGTATACTGAACTTCAACTCTCAACTCGTTGTCATTCGCATAAAATTTCATGTAAATTTGATTTTTTACATATCCCCACAAAAAAAAATCTAATGGGGTGAGATCTGTCGATCTCGCAGGCCATCTGATTGTGCCGTTTGTACCAATTCAGGTATTAAAATGGTTATTAATGTAGGCAGTAGTGATTCTGCTGTTATGTGCTGGAGCACCATCTTGCTGTAGAATTATTTGGTTTCGCTCTTCCTCGGGGAAACCATCTAACTCGTTTCTTAAGAGATCCAGTATTTCAATATACTTGACAGTGTTTAAATGACCTTCGTACACGTGGACTAACACTACATTATTTCTCATAATTCCGCACCAAACGTTGAAAGCAAATCTTACTTGATTGTTAGTTTCATGAACACGAACAGGATTCACTCGAGACCAATAATGGTTATTGCGGCGATTGTACATGCCATTATTGCTGAAGTTGGTTTCGTCAGACCATACAATGTTTCTCAAAAAATTAGGGTTTCGGTCAATTTCTCCAAGCATGTTTTCACAAAATTGTAATCGTCTGTCACGATCCCCAATATGCAATTTTTGTACCAACCGACCTTCACGATAGCATTTATACTTATACTTTTTCAGCACTTTAAGTACGCGAGTGTGGGTTGTTCCTAATTCATCGGCAGCATCTCTACTTGAAGCCTTTGGAAATGATTCAAAGTATGTTAAAACATCTAGTTCAAAATCGAAATAGTTTTGCTGAATAGTTTGCAGTCTCTTCTTGAAACCACCCGTATTCTTTAAATTTTCTACCATTCTTTTCAATACGAACCGAGTTGGTGCCTGTCGGTCTTGATATCTCTCTCCATACCACCGCAGAGCTAGATTCACGTTTTTGTTATTTAAAAAATAAGCTTCCATTAAATCAAACTGTTCTTGATAAGCCATTTTCACCGTGAGACAAAATGTGAAATGAGTTGTAAAAACAATCAAATGTGAATAACAACTATGACAATCTAATTTTCTAATTTTAATCTAACATTCCATATTTAAATTACCTCATACACGCAGCTACGAGTATGTCGCAAAGGAGTCTGCATTACAAAAGATGGATGTTAGTTAAAGAGCTTTAACTTGACTCATTGAATTTGTAACTTCAGATTTCCTGGTTTTCCTTTCATTTAATTTATCATGTTTGTTAGAGAGATTTCATCGTTATAATTGACCCTAACGATCGATGCAATAAAAGTACAGGGTATAATTTTTTCAGATTTTAGCCGGTTCGATTCCCGGGTGTGGGAGAAGAGAATTTTCGAAAATCTTTGAATGCAGTTTGCTTTCTATTTAAAAATAAAGGAATGTTTCCTTTGAGTAAAATTTTCTATCTGCAGTATTAAGAGTACTTTCCCTCCAGGTGGCATTACAAAATTCCACCCTGTATATATCTTTAGGTGTTAATATATTTTCCTTCTTTGTTTTCATTTTTTCTTTATTACTTATAATAGTTTTGTATATAGTTTAGTTTTCTGTTCATCTTATTCACGTTTACGTATTCTTTTTATCCTTTTTAGTATTATTTTACGCCCTAGAAGTAGGTATATGTTGAAGATAAACTTTTAAATTTTTACCAACTTTATTTATTAACCACCTGCAGTAACAATAAACAATATTCTATTCTATTCTAAATGTAATTTTAGAAAAACGTCAATGTAAGATAAATTAGAGCTTTTTTTCAAATTCTATCAACAAAAAGAGGAAATTTTTATAAAATTTACTCGCAACGAAAATAAAGGCGGAAAATTGCCATGTACTTTCGATATAAGATAAAATGCATAGTGGGAATAGTGGGGCATTTGTATCAGTGTACTTCGAGTCTTCAGTTTCTGCTAACTCAAGTTCCAGTTTCCATTTTGATGACGCATACAGCATATCACATGACACACCGGACACAGTGTAACCAACACACTCGGTGTGCAGAGAATCACGTACACCAACTTCTTACAAACTACCTATTGTATGATTTACCTCATTTCATTCAAGAATGTGTGTTATTTCCCAATAATAACATACTATTTCTATTAGCGTTAGATCACTGTGCTCATCACATACCTATTTAACTCCTATTAGCAAATAACTGTTTAACGCGTATTTTCCTTAATTAACTCGGATAATATAAAACGTCATTCTTGTGCGTAATCTAATGAGTTAATATTTAAGAAACAGCACCCTAATTGCGTACCTAACACAGGTTGAATTACAATCCGAAAGTTTTGAAGGATACTGCTAATCCATTGCTTCACAGGTTTGAAAAATTCGTCTGCTCAACCACGTAAATAACGCAATGAACGTGGGTGAACTGTCAAAGTGAAATCCAATTGCGATCAATTGTCACTATAGGTGTGTTACGCAATTGCCCCTCAGATTTAATGAATGTGATGTGGCGCTCTTTGAATGAGGCTTTCAAATTGTTGAGCACACAAATACTTTCTTGACCATTCCATTGGAACAATTCCAAAATACCTACATACAAGTTATTGTGTAAAGATTAGAAGGACAAAACAACCGATACAAACGCTGTTTATCGGCCAAGCTTCAATCCCAGATTGTAAACATTATCCAATCTTGAAGGCTACGCTAACATTACTGCTTACAGTAATAAAGCTAATACAATATAGAACTTTGTTGTGACAACGTACACACCTACACCATACGATTCTTAGGAAAACAATAGTACATACATAATGTTTATTATGTCAGCAACAATTTACTTGGACACACATTATCGACAGTGTTAGTAACAGGCAGGATAACTTTGTTCACGTCGATGTTGTTATCGTAGAAGTGAAGCCTTTTCAAGTAGCGTAAACACTGATATTGTAGCGTTGTTTTACTTAGTTTGATAGCTAATTGGTACAAAGATAATGTTAATTGGGTGAGATCTCAAGCGTTACACAAATACACACAGCATCGTCGCAAGTAGAGAGCGCACTAACTTAATGTTTTGTTTCTAAGAAAAAGCGACCAAGTGCGTGTCGGACCACGCACAATGAAAGGTTCCGTAGTTGGGATGAATTTATCCCAGTGATAAACTTAATATTTTAGTTAAAAATATGTTTTCCCATATATTCCATCCATTTGCAAAGTTTGTACGCACAATATTGGGAGATTTACCTTGTTATTTTAAGACTACAGACTTCTAGGTTTTCCTGTAATCTATAAGTATACATAGAACTATTTTCTGTATTTTTTTCTAAATTTTAGGCTCATAAGTTTCGGTGGAATGGTAACTTTTCATAAATTTTCTTAAATCAATTACATTGTAAAATTATAAAAAAATATATAAATCAGACCCCTCACGGTAAGTCCTTTCATATGTTATATCACAAGGTAGTGAAGGTATTGACCAAACAATTTGTTTTTTTCTTATTTGTCTCCCATATGTGATCCATTTTCAAAATTCATTTATTTACGTAACACGTCCGTGTTTGGGTCAGAGAAATTCACATGTACAGTACCAAACAACTTAGTCGGTCTAGTAGATTCGGAGCAAATTGGTGTGACAGACGGACAGACAGACTCACGATCACTCATGATCCTATAAGGGTTCCGTTTTTTCATTGGGACATACGGAACCCTAAAAACATGTATTAAATCTTCTCAATGCTTCGCTAGAGAGGTGGTTTTGAACTGACACAACTTCAATACAATAATAGTTTATCATTCCAGACGAGAAATATTTCAGAATGGACAAAAAGATTTATCTCCACATAAGTAGTATGACGCACAAGCGGGCTAACACGAGCTGCAACTCGTAACAGGAAGAAATAATAATTATTCACAACGTTGCGCTAGAGTCTGTCTAAATATTTATCGAACAGTGCGTTTTTTAAAACGGGCGAACTGGTATCTAAGTGCACTGAGAAAATAACTTTTACAAATATAAATTTCCGCGTTCTTCATTCATTCAGAGAAGCATGATGTGTTAATCTCTTCCTCAACTAGGCTGAAAGTAGCAGCTACAATTGCGCCGGAAAAATAATTGGCTAGATCATAACAAGCTAATTGATTATTAGCACGAGGCAATAACGTCTTGAATTATAAAGGAAGCAAGTGAACACTGACCAGTCTTTTCTCTGAAAATAAAATAAGAAAATCTTAGTCCATTTCATTGAACGTTTGTGGTATTTGCCCGAGCGGCCCCTAAAGGCCATTGACATTGACCATGAGGACGCCAGTAGGGCCTACTGAATCTTTCTTATCTTGACTACTTCGTGGAAGATCCATGGTTGATTAGTTTGTTATACTGGGGCGCGACAGGCACATGCCCGATTCTATCAGCACAGTGTCGATTTTAAAACAAAGTTGGTTTAGGGACACTTTAATAACAAGAGCATGACAATGTTTAATGGGGACGTATCCATTAGGATGGTTTAGTAATTGTAACATTTTATACCTACATTTGTTTAACGCGTTTCTTCATTATTGTTAATTAACAATACAGAGAAGCTCTTGTCAGTAGTAACGTAAACTGTAAATACACTAATGTTTGGAAAATAAACATATTTATTGAAGAGACAATCTTAAATGTAAAATGCAAGTAAGTAGTTGGAGCTCTGCACCCTAATTGCGTGACGCAGTTTGAATCGGAATCGGAATGATTTTGAAGTATATTGCTAATCCATTGCTACATATGTTAGAAAAAAATGTCTGCTCAACAACGTAAATAACGCAATGAATGTTGTTGAACTGTCAAATTGAAACCGATTCCTACTGATAGTGTGTTACGCAATTAGCCCTCTGTTTCAGTGCAGTAGGCGGCTGAAAACCGTCAGTGATAATGATAACGTTGTATTGAACTACTAAACTAAATGCTACGGCCTTGCACTGTGCCCAATAAATCGATACTTTAAGTACTATTTCTCACTGACTGCCTCGTTGGTCCAGTGGTTGCTACAGCAGTGCTATTCTGTAACTATCTCACAGTGAAAACTTAGATGAAGTGAGCGTGGATGGAGTGAACTGTCAGTCAGTGTCATCTCACCTGATGCTAGGGATGGATGAAGTTATTACATTTTTACAATCATAATCAAGATTTTAATAATATTTTTAATGCAAATTCTGTTGATCATTTTATATTATGTCAAAGCTAGTACTAAATAAAGTAATGTCTAGGGAAAAAACAAAATTGTTTCTAACTGAATTTCTGTTTTGCAATTTTATTTAAAAAACTCCTAATTAGTAATGTTCAGACACTTAAATACTGGCTTTGATAAAATGATCAATAGAATAAGCATAAAAATATTATTAAAATCTCGATTATGATTGTAAATGAAATCCTTGATCAATCCCTAGCATCAGTGGAATGACACTCACAGAGCGTGTAACTTTATGACACTGACAGCTTACTCCACGTAAGAATTTACGGTGACATTTTTACAGAATCGACATGCTGATGAGCATGAGGTCCTGGGTTCGATTCCCAGGTCGTGTAAAGTGTTATTGGGATTTTCCATTAGGAATTTCTCAGTAGCAGCCTGGAGTCTAGATTTGTGCCCGGTTGAATTACATGGGACTTAAACATAACCGGTGAAATTGGGTGTACTATAGGTACACCTCTGCCTAACCCTTCCGGGATTACAGGCGTGATGTGATGTTATGTTATTTCTTACTGGATTTTTAACTGAACAAAATATATTTTTATAAGTTTCATGGTTTTTTAATGCCACATACGGCATATCAACGTAAAAATAGAGAAGATATCTTAGTGTCAATTACTTACGTGCTGAAAAAACATAATTTCCAAGTAAATTGAGATAGGTATTACATAAATTCGCTAATAAAGGACCTTCAAAGCAGATTTAATGAACTGTCTGGTGTTTGTCCTCGACATTCAATTACATTGTTATTGACCAACGCCTAATGGCAGATTTGTAAATATTTAAGACTAATAACAAGTATACGACCACGCAGCAAAAAGCTGTTTCAAAGAGTGAGGTTTAACGAAGGAAAAAATAATTTTCAAAGCTTTTACTTTGTATGTTGACGCTAACCAGCAGTATACATATACCTACTCAAGTTGATATCTTGCCTGATGTGATAGTGTAATCGCAACTAATCGTCTTAGAGCATCTCTATTTTTAAAAGATTTAAACATAACATAACTTCACGGCTGTATTCGCCGGAGGCTATAACCAGAGGTGCACCTATAGTAAACCCAAATAGAAAAAAAAGATATGAACTAATGAATGAACCCAAAGATTCACACTTGCCCCTGGAGCCTCATGTTTCATGGGACTACAGAGACCATTGCATATCAAAGAGCTTAGTAGACTGGGGGGCGTGATAATGGTAGACGACGGAAGACGTGCCCGTAGGATATGGAAGGATTATTAGAGCCGTACCGGATATATGCATCCTTGAACAAGCATAAATAGAAGAAAAAAAATAGTATAGTCAAAAAAATGATAATATAAGGAATATATAGATATAAAATGGATTTATATCATGATGTAATTACTTAATTCTCATTTAATCTGCTACGTAAATGATGTTATCATTCATCTGTTAATGTAACATCTAATATTTTGAAATAATCCATGAGTTGTGTGAAATGCTTTCGGTATGCTTTGATTGGTACAATAAAAGTGTATAAGTATAGAATAAATCCATTTATTATCCATACTACTTACCAATGCTACTGAAAAAGACATTCCAAGAAAGTCTGTTTAGAATTGTGGCGCCAGACAAACAACATAGTCAAGTAAAGTAAAAAATACATAGTAACAGGTTTTTATAAACATTATAAGTGGCACGGCAGAACAATTTACTGAAACAATAACATTTCATACACTTTTATTGTACCAATCAAACCATAGCGAAAGCATTTGACACAACTCATGCATTGTTTTCAAAATATTAGATGTTGCCATTATCATTTATATAGCAGATTAAATGGGAATGAATTACATTCGAGGCATGATTTAATTCGTTGATTTTAATTTGATCTCCACTTTATAATTCCACTAAAAGGAAAATAATAAAAAACCCAAATAATAAAAAAAAGATTACATTGTCCCCACTGTGTCCGCCCCTAAGACAACCCACTGACCCATGACTTTTTTCCTTTGGTCCCCATCAGTAGGATTAAACTATAAGTATAGTGAAGATCAAGAAGATTTAGTCAAACCAGCACCTTCATCTGAGAACACGAGCACTGGTCCGAACGCATCATTGTGCAGCTTGTCACCGTTATGGTGCGCCGGCGCCTGCACCGAGCTCCGCAATAGCGTGGACAGTTTGTCCCGCATCGCATCGCACATGCGCCCGCCGCACAATCACACCGCCGCGCGGCGCCGGCGCCGACAAATGACAATTATTCACCGCGGCTATATCAGCGCACTGATACACACTCCTCCGCCAAAACTCGGACGTATTCACAAATAACACGATCCTGCCCCAGCCAATGTCACTGCACTTAATACCACACGTATTTCAATTTCTATGTATGTCAAACACCATACACGACGACGTGACGGAATTATTAGTACGAATATTGCTTACGTCCACAATACGACCTTTGCTACACGAGCACGAGGAAGTTTATAATTTATTTAAATACTCGACAAATTCAAGTTAACAACCTTCTAATTTAATAAATATATTTACTATCACAATTTGTATTGACTTCAAAATTTATTTTTGTGTAAAAAAACCTTTTTCGTTTAACGATGTATGTGTAAATGTTAAAAACTTTTTGTAGCTAGAGAGATGTGAGCTGAGAGCAGTTGCGCGGGGCGAACTGTCTATTCCGGGCGTGAGCGAGCACGTGGGCGCCGCCCGCCCTGCCGCCGCCGCGCGCCCGCCCACCGATCAATGGCCACGAGATTTGATATCTAGCCGTATCCACACATCTCTGTACTTGTCACATTATGCACAATTTAGTAAACAATACATGACGTATAATTTCTACGTTTTATGTACTTCCGTATTGTAATATATTTGATTGAAATTAAATCTCCTTGGATTTTAACACATTATCTGTTTGTTTTACAGATGACCTTCAGACTTGAGCCCCGTGTACGTGTAATATTGAACATAGTTTGGGTCGAAACCCAAAAGAAATCAATAAGAAGAAGTAGAATACTTATCAAAAGACTCATTATCATGGAAACAAGCAAATAAAAAGAAATAGGACAAGCAAAAGGATGCCTACACTTTCGAATGTATTTACGAGGGGTTACTCGTTATTTCTCTCTGTAGAAAAACAAGAAAGAAGGATCAACCGATGGTGACGCAATTGTCTGCGGCAATTGCGACCCCACCACATGTAACGGATCGTAAGGCTTCTGCAATAAAACCCACTCGTGTAAACTTGCACTTTGAAACCAATCACAGAATAGTTTAAACTGAAAAAATCCTTATCGGCCAAGTATTAATATAAACCGATATCAGAACGCAGCGCTTATAAAATCCACGCAAGTAAGTAATTTACTTGAAGGTGAAATTCTTGCAGTGAATCACATAGTTTAGTGAATTCTGTCTCGTGATCAACAAGGCTTTATTTATTTAAAAACAGTACAGACGAGCGTCTGTAATAAATGAAAATATTGAGTAACGCAATAGATCACCAGAATGTTGCTTGTTCATCAAGATTAGATTTCATTTTAATTTGGTGTCATGATCTTATAACACTATACGAATACTTATATAAAGGTAGCTTTGCATTTCCAATAATTTATTCATTTTCGAGCTAAAATATATCTTTACGTAAATAATAATAAGGATCACGTCATGTTTTATCTCGGTTAATAAATCGTAGGTAGTAAACTTAAGAGAAATATTTCAATGATTCTATAAATGTTCGCTAGAGACTGATTAATGTTTTCGGGTAATGCTGTTTATTTTGCTTTATTCCCAACCTCTAAATTTGTCTTACAGCACACTTAGGTTACACCAATTCAAATAAAAAACAAAAATGTTTGAAAACCTAGCTGCTCTAAATTGTGGTGTGGATGGCTTATAAATCTTAAGACAAACAAAACTTATTTAGACGGTCTCGGTTCGATACGACCATTCTTTGGCACACGTTACAATTATCACACATAGCAGCCGAGTACCATGCATCTTATTGCAAAGCCGCCCAAATTAAATGCACTTTCGTCCCTTAATCGCAAACAATTTTCGACCCAAAGACAAAGAAATAAAGATATAACCGATTTTATATTCCTGCAAATGATCTCGGTCGTATTTATGTAACATCGAAATATTTAGCGTTTATTACATAGGAAAAATGTCTTTGAAAATGGAGAACCTATACCTACGTAGAGTTTGGGATATATTTTCTACCATTGACAGAAATAAACGTAAAGTAGAACAGAAATAACAAATGTTGTTAGTTCTAGTATTATTTCTGTAGCGACCGTGGGAAGTTTTTTTATTGATTGGGTATCATCGCATGTCTGTATTCTCATAGATACTCGTAATTTAGTGACTACCAGCCCACCACCACGCTCCACACGACACGTCATATTATACCTATGATGATAGGAAGTAATTTCACTACTGTGCCATGAAAATGTAGTTTTAAAACTATTTAACAGCTTTTTATTTTTAACCGACTTCCAAAAAGGACGAAAAGAAGAAAAAGAATTTTCAAAATCAGTCCACTATTGACGGAGTAATCGGTGAACATACATAAAAAAAAGATAAAAAAAAGCCGAACATATAGGTTATAATTTGTTCGGGTTTTTTTTTATTTTTTCTTTTTTTTAACGCCCTTGCATCGGGAAAAGTAATATTGTGTAAAAGGTGATGAGCATTTGACATTAGGCTATTGTAAATTAGATAAATTACAAACTGACCCACTAAAAAGTGAAAAATAAAAACTTTTTACAAAAAAAAACAACCGACTTCCAAAAAAAACACTAAACTGACATGAAAACTAAAAACATGAAAAATAACTTTAATTTCGGAAGTCGGTGGCAAAAAACTAAAATACAGATCCAAAGACACCGACTTTCGAGCTTAAAGTTATTTTTCACTTTGTAGTATTTTTTTTTGAAGTCGGTTGTTTTTTTTTTTTTAAGTTTTTTTTGTAATGTAAACGAATAGAATAGAATACTCTCTATTATGTTCACCATCAAAATTACAGATATAAATGTTGAAATTTTACATAGGGTGACACGATGGGCGGTCTTATCGCTAAAAGCGATCTTTTACAGACAAACTTTGGATGGATTGAAGTGAAGAAAGAGATACAATACTGCAGGTAATCAGTGGTGTACAAACAAATCTTTTTATAGCCATAATATTCGTATGAATACTTTCTTCGCCCGTGAAGCTGACCACAGTTAAACAATCGCCATTCATGAATCTTTATGTGATCACGAGACTGGGAAGGGATATGAAAACACGTTTTACAGTTTCATTAGCTAATAGCAATTTAGTAAAAACGCTTTAATTAATAATTTCATGAATATGAGTTGGCATGTAGCCATTATTACTACTACAAATCGATGTAACTGTCATAGAACTTAAGAATTAAGATCACTGATTATTTCTGTATCAAAATATTGTCATCGTGCCACAGTATTTTATAAGACTATAAACGAAGGTAATTTACAGCGAGAAAAGCTATTTTCGTGAACGCAATTTGAATGCAATGAGCCGCAAACACAGTAAATAGAACCTAGATTATAGATACAATTGGATATTCGAATGCCGCACGTAACTCCATAAATAAATGTTGTCGTACACAATACTTAAATTGAATTTCACACAGGTCTAACTGACTGGAGGTAAATGAACCCTAAGTGTTACAGACATTGTGTCGCCTGCGTCCTGTGTGCCCTTCAAGTGACCTTCTTCACGATTCTCCTGCGAACCTACCATAAAGGATTACATACGGAAAATGCCTACTGAGCGCGTTTAGTAAAAACATTCAAACCAGAAGTACGAAAATACATTTGTGCTGTAAGAAAATGAATGAAGAATGAAAATAAATATGCCAAAAATATATACCTACAAAATGTTTCGGTTTCAAGAGTTCTCTCAACTCTAGGTTATAATATGAACAATCAGTGAAGAAAAACTGGCTATGTGATTGTTTGAAAACAGGGCCGAAATCGTGAAAAATATTTAAGTAAATCAATATTATGTTTGATATCGTATAGTATAGTACATAGTTTTTATACAATCGGCGAATTTCTCAACAAAAAATCATGTCAGTCCTACTACTTCAGGAATGCAATGTAGTCACTTAGTTATTTAAGTTACTTTGATAAGTAAATTAGTTACCTCGTCGCTTTCCTACTTACTCGTATATTACCTCCTATTTAAAATATGTACCTAATGTGTGTTTAAAAATTTTAAATGTTACTGACTAACATCCATTAAATATTTGCATGCCATCAGTGCATGGCGGAATGTGTCTTTGAACTGAATTTTATCTATAACATCTTTTGTACCCACCACATTTTATGCAAATAAACGATTTTGATTAAAAGATCATTCATCATGACGTGAGAAAGAGAACTTAGGCATGTGCAGTCAACTGACCAGCGGCCCAAGTCTGCTACTTTTATAAATTCAGTCATTCTACACGATCCCATTGTCATGCCATTGTCATTTTGCTAAAAGTTCGTAATCTGGTAAATTCATAATGGTCGATCATTGGTCGGTCAATGTTCTCGTAATATAATTGTATTATTATAATGGCTTTGTCGTATTGCCACTATTATAAAACCCATTAGTAGAAATGTCATTCATTTGTCATTATGTACGAGATTACCAATATATGCAATTTCTTTCAATGTAGTGTCAGTGGCCGACCATTGGAAAGTCATAATGACGCCATTATAATAGTAGATTAGCAAACTTGTCAAAATCAACAATTATGAAATCAATGATCGACCATTCTGACAGTATTGTAATAGCAGACTTGAGGCCCAGCATAACCAGTCCCTCTTCCATTCTTTTCTTTGTAAGAAGGGTCAGAATGCGGAGTACTGACCCTAACTCCTATTTAAACTAGTCTTCGTATAGACTTAAACACATAGAAGTCGTATGTCTTACAATTTTAATTATATTTCGGCAGCCGAGAGAATACGTACCTGACACCCGTCAGTTGAACACAAATAGGAACTAATAAAGTTTAAATTCGTAAAACATGTTTTCTTTTGTACTCAGCTGACAAGTGTCAGGAACGTATTCTATCATCGGCCGGAGTTTAGATAGGGTTGTTAGTCGCATGGTATTGTTATAATTAACCACGGTCAATAGAAAACGGACAAACTTGAATAAAGAACCAACTAACTTAACAGCATTCATCAAATTATTTATGAAATAAGTCGTCTGGAAAACGCGATGTCGATATTACAACTACATATATATGCTAGCTTAGGTACTTTTTATTTATGATTAGAACTTAAGATTAGAATAAATGAATTCGAGATAAAGTAGCAATTATTAGGTATATTATAAGTATTATATTTATTATATAGATGAGTATATGCATTACGTATGTATGTATTTGATGTATATTATATGTAAATGGTACACCACTGACTACCTCCTGCAGTGTTGTCTCTCCTTCCCCTTTAATCCATCCAAAGTTTGTCTGTAAAAGATCGCTTTTATCGATAAGACCGTCACCCTATGTACAATTTCAACATTTATAATATAGGTATCTGTAATTTTTATGTTAAACACAATAAAGAGTATTCTATTTTAAGTAATTAATTCTTATCAAACAACTGCGTCCATAAAGTACGTTATTATTTAATAGTTTTAAACTAGCTATTTTTACGTTTCGAGTTATTTCCGTAGAAAATAAGTTTCAAACATGCTATTTGCATAACACAATTACTTACAGTTTATCTAATATTAAATAAAAAGTGTTACATTTAGCAATGTTTAGCGGAAATGCAAAGTTTGCAAAAAAAGTCATTACCCTACTACCTAGATGTGCGAATCCTAATCTAAGCAGTAGGTACGTGACATACAATCTGATTCATAGAAAACAACTACATATTTATTGAATCAACAGATTCTTGACAGACCTACATATTACCTATTTTGTGACTATTTAATACATAGGCAAGTTATTTTAGTGGACAAATTGCATATTCAAGAAAGAGCTCGCTTTAAGCTTGCAATTTTTAGGTTTCAAACCAAAATAAAAATTATCTAGACCTCATAACTAGCAGCAGCAATAAAAGTAAACATTTGTGGCTTCAATTTTATTGTATGCAGGTAAGAAACTAGCACCGTATAAATGGGCCATCGACAGAGCAAAAAGTATTGCTGTATCGATTGACTACCACTCAAACTTTGTCTGACCAATAAGAAGCTACAACAGGACAGCTTTGGTATTCGCCTCGTTCAAATTCTGTGTGCAATGTGCAAGTCAATAAGTAGATTATAAATTAATATGAATACCTATATGAGTAGTATTACATTACAAAGCCACAAGAGTCAAATGTCTGTGTGACATAATAAAATAGCAGATAAACACTTGCGTGCAAAACATCGGCCCACCCTGTGCGCTTCGATTTGAAACAAGATATCTAAAAAGTACATACATACATAAACTCACGCCTTCTTCTCATGGGGGTAGGCAGAAACTATAGAACCTGCTACGCTCCTTACATAGTCCTTTTGCTGCGTTTACGTTCATACATCTGGTCATACACGCACGCCGGTTGCTAGCACTAAGCACCTGACCTTTCTGAAGAACATCACCTATTAGGTATAATTATGTTCTCCTAGGGCTCTCTTTCCACTCCCATCTGCCTTGTAAATACCTTTTGTTAGTCGCCTTTCATTCATCCTCTCAACATGACCAAACCATCTAAGCATACTCTTTTAAATTTTGGTCACTACATCTTCTTTTAAACCACACTGTTGCCTTATCACATCATTTTCAGCCTATCATTTATAGTCACACCACTAATGCTTCGCAAGGAACGCATTTCCACGGACTGTATTCTACTTTCATGCTTCTTTTGTCACATCCAACATTCACTTCCATACATAAGCGTAGGCACTAACCAGCACACCATTATGAACAGCGAGTCGAGCCTTTTTGGGCATCGACTTGCTGGTCACATTCGCAAGTAGGTCCACCACACCACCACCACCACCACCGGCATTATTCACTTTATTTCCCGCGTTTACTGTCCTTTCCACATCTTCATCAATCTTTCCATCCCTTGTAAATTGACACCCCAATTAAACAAACTCATTTACTTGCTCACTCTTATCATTTATTTTCACATCACACATCGATATATCCTCTTATCTTTCAAACACCATGACCTTCGTCTTATTCACATTTATATTCATCCCTGTCATCTTATATGCTTCATCCAACACAGTCACCATGACTTGCAGCTGTTTCGCTGACGATGCAAGTAGAACTTGATCATCTGCGTACAGAATTTGGTAGGCAACTCATTCATTCTCAATCCACACTCACCCTCTTTCAAATCTATGAGACAACTATCCATGTAAAAGTTGAACAGCCACGGTGACGCTACACTGCCCCTTGAGATGCAGAACCAGTCTGTGTATGCCTCATTTATTCTAACACGAGCACTGGAATCCTTGTATAAAGATTTCCGTGCCCGTACCAAGCGCCAGTCCACACCATACACGGATAGTGTCGACCGCAGTTATTTCCTCCACATACCTACTGTCATAAGCCTTCTCCAAACCAATGAAAGCACAGGAGAATTTCTTGTTATTTACCAGTTGTTTCGGCTGTGCACCTTAAGGAGAAGATCTGATCCATAGAGCCCATTCCCTCTCTAAATCCTGCCTGCACATCCCATATTTTCTCATCTGTCACTATCACTCTATTTATTTAAACCTTCGCATACAGTTTGCCGACAACACTCAAAAGACTAATGCTGCGGTAATTTTTACACTACTGCTGAGAGCTTTTTCCCTTACACAGGGTGTGGCGTAAATAGTGGTCCAACGTTAAGGGGTCGACACGCGATATATTCAGCTACCACATACCACACTTTGATTTTTATTTTTACCATGGGTCTCAACCTAAAACATTTTTTTATTTTTTTTTGAAAAATTAACACCTCGCGTTACTAATTTGGCTCTAATTTCAACAAAAAACATTATTTTCCTATTTTATTTGGTTGGTTTATAACTGCTGAATACATGTGATATCTTATTCCAAAAACTGTTTTACTGTAAACTTATTTAATCTTCAGAGAATCATAAGACTTTGGGCGCGAATGGTGTAAAAGAAATATACTACACTGTCGGTGCCCATTATTGAAAAAAGTTGTCCATTAAATGCAGATTCTAATCTCGTATAATAATAAGTGATACCATAATTTGAAATAAAAATATTGCCATTTAAATTGAAAAGGAGCTGAATTTAAAAAAATACTGTATTTAATCTATAAGTTTACAGTAAAACAGTTATTTGCATAAGATAGCACATGTATTTAGCAGTTATAAACCAGAAAAAAAATAGGAAAATAATGTTTTTTGTTGAAATTAGAGCCAAATTAGTAACGCGAGGTGTTAATTTTTCAAAAAAAATGTTTTAGTCTGAGACCCATGGTAAAAAAAAACAATTTGTGGTATGTGGTAGCTGAATACGAGGGCGGCACTGAAAATTTCGGGAATCAAGGAAGTGACACAACATTACTATTTAAAAATGTATTTATTGCTTTTCGAAGTATTCTCCGCGAAATTTGACACATTTTTCCATACGATGGAACCAATCATTGAAGCAACCATTCCATTCGGAAGTTGGGGTCTCCAAAATGGCCGTTTTGTAGGCGTCCACAGCTTCTTCAGGTGATGAAAATCTCTGTCCACGCAATTTATTCTTTATTTTAGGGAAAGTATGAAATCATTAGGGCTTAGGTCGGGGCTGTACGGCGGATGGTCTAATAATTCTATGTTTTCTTGCTCTAAAAACTCTTTTGTTCTGTGCGCGGTGTGAGAACTCGCATTGTCGTGATGGAGGATGATGCGGCGGTTGCAGTTCTCTTTACGGAGTTCAGAAACGACCTGTGGCAAACAAATGCTAGCATACCATTCTGCATTAACCGTTCTTTGTCCCTCAAGAGGAATAGTCGTAACATGGCCGGTTTTGGAGACAAACGTGGCCACCATTTTTTTTGCAACACTCCGTGAACGAACAATTTTTGTTGGCTTTAACTCATTTTCGAACACCCAAACTCGTGACTGGTTTTTTGTTTCGGGTTCGTACGCGTATATCCAGGATTCGTCACCTGATACAATGTTGTATACAGCATTTGAGGATCCTGCGTGGAATCTTTCGAGAGTTCTGACGCACCAAGTAACGCGAGCCGCTTTTTGCTCTTCACAGAGCGAATGCGGTATCCATCGGGAAAACAACTTTTTTACACCTAATTGTTCATGTAAGATTATTTGTATTTGACTCATGCCAATGTCTAAAGTTGCCTGAATTTCGCGGTATGTCACATGTCGATCTTCCTCAATCAGCTTACGCACAGCATCAACGTTTTCTTGGGTGACTGCAGTTTTTGGACGACCTTGACGGGGATCATCACTGAGCTTGACACGTCCACGTTGAAATTCAGCAAACCAGCGATAAATTGTGGTTTTGGATGGGGCTTCATCACCAAATGCAGAAATCATCCGGTCAACACACTGTTTTTGTGTTAAACCAGTTCGAAAGTCATAATAAATCATCGCTCTTGAATTTTCTCGAGTCAATTCCATTTTCTCAACGACTAAACAAGTTTGACAAAACCTTGTGACAAGACCGAGAATCTTTTTTTAAATAAATAAATGGTATTCGATTTTTAAAACCAAGGAGTTTTCAATTAAAAAGATTTTAATATGACAGGAACAGTGGAAATATTCCATTCCCGATACTTTTAGTGCAGCCCTCGTATACCGCGTGTCGACCCCTTAACGTTGGACTACTATTTACGCCACACCCTGTATAGTGGTACAATTACAGCCTTGCACCAGTCATCCGGCACACGGCCATATCTCCAACACATATTAAAGATCGCACAGCAAGCTTGCTACCACGGACCACCCCGTCAGCAGACACTCTGTCATAACCTGCAGCTTTCCTAATTGTCATCCCTTTCAACGCTCTTACAATCTCATCTATTTCTATTTAATTCCTTCTTCCATTTATATTTCTTTCATTTGCATCTGAGCTTGGGTCTTCAAAACTGACTTCTGCCCAATTACCCACTCCTTGCACACTATCCTAAAAACCAAATAAACTTTCAAAGTATCCCTTCCAGCGTTCCAATACCTTACATTCTTCGATTAGTAAACATCCATCTTCTGCTCTTATATCTATCTACATTTATAATCGATGTTCCTGTCACTCTGCGAGCCAATTTTACCTGGTTCCAGATCAGCTTAACATTGGCCCTGAAGTTATTAGAGAACTTCCTGTTATACTTTTCTTCCTTTTCATCCTTCTTAATTTTTACAATCTCTTTTACTTTCGGTTTCATTTCGGTGTATTTCTTCTTCTCTCTTTCCAAATCATCTGCCACATTCGTTGCCTGATTCATCCTATTTTAGGCCTTACAGGCTAACACATTAAGCCAGGCCTCTTTCTTCTTCCTCACGACGTCTATAACTTCACCATCTACCCAAGAATCATTCGTTCTACTACCACATTTCCTCTGCGCTGGACCACACACTTTTGTGGCTACTTGCACCATACAATTTTTCGCTATATTCCATACTTCTTAGTGCAACATTGTAATCGCCAATTTAGAATAAAAATCGTTTTCTTTAAAAAAAAACTAAAACTTTCTAACAATGAGCGACGAACCAAAGAAAGCAACTTTTCACACCACGTTTATAACATCAAGGTAAATCTGTTAGCGTGGTGGTAAACTTACTAGTATGATGCATTGTTCTTACTGTTAACACATTACATTATTACTGGACTCGATATCAACGCATACCTTGATAGAACGACGCACGTGCAACATAAATATATCTCACCTAGCTAGTTACTAAGTCCTTAATATGGTTTATACAATTTCTAAAGTACTTTTCAGCTATCTCAATTTGTGTAGATATAAAAGAACACCGAGATCCGTATATAATTAGACGCGACGGTCAGTTATTCTGAGATTGCGAACGATGTCATGTGACCTGGCCTACAGCACGCATGCTTTCTGGAAGCATTGCGTTATTGAACTACTCATAAATCTCACATTAATACACTAAACAAGAACTTTGCTCCGTTAATAATAATGTAACACAAAGTTTTCCGCTCATACTTATTGGGTTCGTAATGAAGACCAATTAATACGAAGACGTTATATTATAGCTAATAATAAATTGTCCATAGAGCACTTGTTTCATACATTCATAAGCCCAACTAATGTTCACCAGTGAGTGAACTGCTACCTACTCAAGGTCGTCTCACCATCGTTATAATTCACGTTGAAGGTTACGTCTGTTAACTAAACTTCGAAAGTTTCAGATAGACAGAGAAAATCTCCGAGAGCACGTTAAGAGCGAAATCAGCGTGGTACCAATCAATATATTCACGCATGCGTCACAATGACTTCTAAACGTCTTCGAGTACTCGGGAGCGTAGGTGTTTGACGTGTTTTGCTGATTCTCTCATAATGAAAATGTCATCGAAAGGAAAAGTACACTAAAATCTCGAAATTCTACTCTCAAGATGACTTTGCCACGCACCGTTTTCATCCAGGGGCAGCCCTAGCGCCTGATTGAAATGCCCTTCCTACAAGGACGATCGGGCTCGTCACTGAGAGTCGGGAGTATTTTTTGTTACATGCAAAGCGGTACAACGCGGTGATCAAGTAACAATAGCTATAATTATACACGTGTAACCTAAAAAGGAAAGGCGCGAATAGCGCCCGAGAATTTAGATATAACCTTGTGAAACCAAATTGAAATATCTATGAGATTGTTCTTTGAAATTAAAATATTTACGGAAACAAAATTACTAACTCAAAATAATGAACTATACCTTACCCTCTAACGATATTACGGCTCTGACGTTTTAATAAAACCCGACTCTTCGCCAAACTGTACTCTACCAATATTAATATTTTATTTATTCGCCCACAAAAAAGATGAGGTATAAAACGATAATTCTGAGAGACACTAGTCTCTCAGAATTATCGTTTAGGTAGGTATCACACTTGTTGATGGGGGTTGACATTTAGAAAGAAAATAAATAATTAGCTTTTACGTAGGTGAATACTTTTTATAATAAATGAAGATCAATTCAGAATAAACCAGCCTCGCTCTAAATACTTCAGAAGGAAATGATTGACTATACGTAGAAAAGTTATCTCCTTGAGATAAAGACAAAGATTGACTGACTGTACTTAGAAAAGTTATCTTCTTGAGATGTTAAATGGAAAATAAATTTCCAAGTGGAAAATTACTTGGTAGAGTACTTCTCCTCATTAGCTGAACCACTCTGGTTAAGTACTCGTAGTACCTACTTATAGAGATGTTCTTTAAGACTTCGTATCACATATAATACGCTTATATTATGGTGAGCTTTAGTAAAACCACTGAACGAACTAAACTTGGTATCATACTAGATTAAAAAAAATCGGCCAAATGCGAGTTGGTATCGCACACGATGGTTTTCCTTACCATCGTACAACATTTAGCAAAAATCGCCGAAAAAAACATGTTTCTTGTATTTTATTTTTAACTTTATTTTATTATTTGTTGTTTTAGCGGCAATAGAACACACAATCTGTGAAATGTCTACCTATTACGATTCGTGAGATACAGCCCGCTGACAGGCAGACGGACAGCGGAGGCTTAGTAATTGGCACCCTTCGGGTACGGATCCGTAAAACGCAGCAATGAGAAAAGGATAGCATCCACAGCAATGAGAAATGAACTTTAAGAGCCTATACTACCTCACATGGCGTAGCATGATCCTCCGTTATGTCGAAAATACTGCAGCGTTAATTTTGAAATAAATACCATATATGGTAAAGTTGAGGTTTAATTTTAAGTACTATGTTTGACGAAAACACGATTCCATAAAATTTTCTCTATAGAAAAAAAAATCCAGTTACCTTTAAACCGAACAATAAACCGCTCGTATCAAAAAATACTTTAAATTAGATAATGAAACTTTGCATATTAACTGAACTATAAAGCAGGTCTTATTTTTTTATTTAATTACCATTATTTTCACCGTAAAAAGAAATAAACTAAAACATCGTTGCCTTGGAGTCTTCTCCCTGCCACCCTGTCTCGCTTGCTCGCGTGACCGCCAGCAGTAGGTGCGAGCGAGATAAAGAGTGAGGTGGCGCTGAGCTAGTATAGACTCTTAAGGAAATCACAAAAGAAAAGAAAATTACATTAGCAAGGTTACAAAGAATCCATCAGTCTCCAACCATGGGGCTAACAATGGGGCTAAAATAGATACGTATATCTCATTCATAAATAAAACTATATCAAGCTAATCATTGTGCAAGTATACTTCCGACCTTTATATCATTTTATAGATATTCTCTTATCAATAGATAAGCTTATCAATTCTATTGGGATGGATTAGAGGCTTTAAATGCAATAGATTTGTAGATATTAAAAAGATAGATAAGGATCATAGCCATCGATTCTCCTAACTTATGAGTAATCATAGCAGTTATGATAACAGTTATCTTTCAAAGCGTGTCGAATTATAATTGTTCGGAATTATTGAGTTTTTTTGTAGGGCAAGCCAAGCTTTGGTTTGAATCAGGTACGAATGGAAAACTTCCTGAACCAAGCAAAATAGTATGGTTTCCGCTATCGTGTCGCACGTCTTTGGTGTTAATTAATTAAATTATTACTTATAAAGACACATACTTTAAATCTGTCTGTATGACCGCAACCTAAAATATCTTGACCGATCCATTCTAGATGTAACAAGTGACTACATACCTACTTAATATCTTGAACAGTATCATCGAAATATCAAGTTAATGAGCAGTACCAAATGTGTAGAAATATTGTGTTATCGTTATAAAGAATAAATATTGAATGAAAGAAGAAAATTACTACAGTTTCTAAACTGAACCTACCTTTTTGTGAATCCACGTGTTTCGTCATATCACGAAAGCCACACAATAGTCAACGATGCACACTCACAGTAGACCAGCAATGGACGATGATACGAACTCTAATATCACACGACTTAGGTCCGTATTGATAAACGCCTACATTATCATTTGAGGGCTCACTTATCAAGAACTGTCAAAATGGAAACGTCATCAGAATCAAGTTATAAAAATCTTACACACGAGTGGGAGTTTTAAATTAAGCTTCGGATGTATCAAATCCAAATAAATATTTTACTAACGATAAAAGAAACGTGGCAATGCCCGAATTTTAGAAAAAAAAAAACGAGTAATAAAAACACAAATATTATGGTAACATGTTCTGCTATGGCTACGTGTTTGCTACGCGGCCACTACACATCGACTACGCGTCTCCTACCCGTTTGCCACGAGTGCCGAGTATACTGCTCATCTGATACGCGTCTACTACGCTCTCATACGCGCATGCTAAGAGCATGCTACGCTACTGCTACGGATCTGCTACGAGTATTTTACGCAGCTGCTACGCTCTTCCACACATTCTGCTACGCTCTCCTACGAGTCTGCCAGGCTGTCGTCCTCATCTGCTACGGGTAACATACTAGGCAGTTGCTACGAGTATACTACGCAAACTACGCATTTGCTACACTCTCCTTCTCGTCTACTACGCGTATCTGCTACGCGTCTGCTACGTGTTTCCTACGCGTCAGTTTCACGGTTTTGTATTCAGCCGCACAGTACTTTATTTCTTATACGATTTTAATACGCTGCCAGTGTAAAACTCAAATCGTATATATACAATTTACCTGAAGTAAACCTCTTTTCTCGAATAAATCAAGAATTGTGTCACAATAAATGTGTCAACATTTCGACTTATAGAGACATTAGGGACTACTCTATTGAGGCGCTGACAAGAGGCAAACGATAAAATTTGCTTGTCTTAAACAAAGAAATTGCCAAATCTATATAGTTTGTGGTAGAGGAAAAAATATATGTTATTGTTAAACATATTTCTCAGAACTTGGTTGTTGCCCAAACACGTTTAGATAAAAAAATATCAACACAAATTAACGGTAAACTAATCCGGTAAAATATAGAATCTGTATTCAATATCAACGTACGGTTGGTATTTAATTAATAACAAGATCGTCTTATTTGTATGCAGAACTTGGTTGTTTATTATTTTCGATTACTCAACTCATTTTTGAGTAAGTAGATAATTTCTTCATATTTTGCAATAAATTACAAGCGCTGTGTCATCGCGCTTCTCTTTCTTTTGTATGCAGTGTGACAGTGACCGCGGTTTAGCTGTTGTCAGTGTCTTAATGAGTTGTATTCCCATTTGCAGATGGACCAAGTGATGATAAATTAATGGCCTATTGGCCTGTGAAGTTGAAGTAGAACGTCACATGAACACAGGTGCAAGCATCAACATCCAAAATCCCTTACACGACACAATAGTAATAAATAATCATTTTAATTTTACATCGTTGCCCATTTGGCTCGGATGGTCTTGTAACGTGACCAATAGGCATGTACTATTAAAAAGATCTAATATAAGTATCGTATCGTATAGATACGTCTGTATTGATTACTGGTATTTTATTTACCGCCACCAGCATAGATGGCCGACCAAAACGGTAAATCCTAGGTTTTCCAGGCGTGTCTGTTGCAAGGGGTCACCTTGCCCTTTCCCTAAAGGTAATACAGACGTGACATTACTGTTATTTACTAGGTTTTATTTACATTATCTAAAGAAAAAAGTAAAGAATTAAAGATGGATTTTGACTTACAAGTTTTTATTGAAATTTTTATTACTTACATGAAAAACTAAAAACTGGCCAAGTGCGAGTCTGACTCGCGCACGAAGGGTTTCGTACCACTAATCTATAAAAACCGGCCAAGTGCGAGTCGGACTCGCGCACGAAGGGTTCCGTACCATTATCTATAAAAACGGCAAAAAAATCACGTTTGTTGTACGGGAGCCCCCCTTAAATATTTGTTTTATTTTAATTTAATTATTTATTTTTAAAGTGAATATATAAATAAATAATCTGTGAATATTTCAAGCGTCTACCTGTTGCCGTTATCAATATCGAGCAAAAACGAGCAAAAAAATCACGTTTGTTGTATGGGAGCCCCCTTAAATATTTATTATATTCTGTTTGTTAGTATCTTTTTGTTATAGCGGCAACAGAAATACATCATCTGTGAAAATTTCAACTGTCTAACTATCACGGTTCATGAGATACAGCCTGGTGACAGACGGACAGACAGACAGACAGACGGCGGAGCCTTAGTAATAGGGTTCCCGTTTTACCCTTTGGGTACGGAACCCTAAAAACGGCAAAAAAATCACGTTTGTTGTATGGGAGCCCCCTTAGATATTTATGTTATTCTGGTTTTTAGTATTTGTTGCTATAGCGGCAACAGAAATACATCATCTGTGAAAATTTCAACTGTCTAACTATCACGGTTCATGAGATACAGCCTGGTGACAGACGGACAGACAGACAGACAGACGGCGGAGCCTTAGTAATAGGGTTCCCGTTTTACCCTTTGGGTACGGAACCCTAAAAACAGGTTTGAACTTTATTACTGTATCTAATCTACAGCAATGTAGAATATCGGTTAAATATTTATTAACTCATTATCAAACAACACTTTCATTACTATACTTAACTTATAATCTTATCACAAATAAATAATTATACCCCGATATTGACATCATAAAGGTAGAAAAGAAATCATTATACATATTTTGTAGTTCCGACCTAGCCTTGCTAGTCTGCAAAATAGGGATAATTTTACAGCAGCTATAATTTCTGAAAGAATGTCAAGCACAGGCCTAATTCTCTACTTCTTAACATTCAGGGATCAGTCATAATATGAACTAAAAAACCGGCCAAGTGCGAGTCGGACTCGCGCACGAAGGATTCCGTACCGTTATCTATAAAAATGGCAAAAAAATAACGTTTGTTGTATGGGAGCCCCCCTTAAATATTTGTTTTATTTTAATTTAATTATTTATTTTTAAAGTGAATATATAACTAAATATTCTGTGAATATTTCAAGCGTCTACCTGTTGCCGTTATCAATATCGAGCAAAAATGAGCAAAAAAATCGCGTTTGTTATATGGGAGCCCCCTTAAATATTTATTTAATTCTGTATTTTTTGTATTTGTTGTTATAGCGGCAACAGAAATACATCATCTGTGAAAATTTCAACTGTCTAAGAGATACAGCCTGGTGACAGACGGACAGACAGATTGACAGATAGGTTTTATTTAATTAACTCGATAGTACATTATCTAAAGAAAAAAGTAAAGAATTAAAGATGGATTTTGACTTACAAGTTTTTATTGAAATTTTTATTACTTACATGAAAAACTAAAAACTGGCCAAGTGCGAGTCTGACTCGCGCACGAAGGGTTTCGTACCACTAATCTATAAAAACCGGCCAAGTGCGAGTCGGACTCGCGCACGAAGGGTTCCGTACCATTATCTATAAAAACGGCAAAAAAATCACGTTTGTTGTACGGGAGCCCCCCTTAAATATTTGTTTTATTTTAATTTAATTATTTATTTTTAAAGTGAATATATAAATAAATAATCTGTGAATATTTCAAGCGTCTACCTGTTGCCGTTATCAATATCGAGCAAAAATGAGCAAAAAAATCGCGTTTGTTATATGGGAGCCCCCTTAAATATTTATTTAATTCTGTATTTTTTGTATTTGTTGTTATAGCGGCAACAGAAATACATCATCTGTGAAAATTTCAACTGTCTAAGAGATACAGCCTGGTGACAGACGGACAGACAGATTGACAGACCCTAAAAAGTAAAATAGAATACTCTTTGTAGTATTATTATTTAGTAGTCTTTTTATAGTATTTAAATTAAGGAGCACCACTAACACTTGTTGCAGTTATATGCAAGTTTGATGCTTAATTTCGATTAACATAGCTTGGTGACATGCATTGAAATATTTGTCAAGAATGGTAAAGGAACATTATTAGAAAAATGTCAAGTTAGCACATTTTTCCCAGTTCTCAAACGATACTACATACCAACTATCTGTTACTAGCCTAGCCTTTTCTTAACTATGTTAGGATCGGCTTTCAGTGTACCCAGATGCAGCTGAATACCAGTATTTTACATGGAGTGACTGTCTAACTACTAATAAATGAAATCACTGCGAGAGTAGGTACTCTTACGGAACGTATATTGTTACATTTCGAGGACCATGACAACAGCACAATTGGGGCAATGACCATAAATAGGAATGTCGATACTCGACAGACGATGTCAATTTATTTTCAGCTATTAATAATGTGGTGTAGGTCGTTTTGAAACGCTCTTTTGTTTCTTTGACACGTTACAGACGCGTGCAAATAATACGAAACTAAAACGTTTGCCGCGGTTTTGAATTTTTTTTTAAGTAATTTAGGTATCACTTTATTCAAATTCAATGAATATTTAATTAAAAAGCGATAAACTTCAAATTAAACAGCGCTATTTATATAAAAAAAAATATCTATTTATATATAGCTTAAGTCTAGGTACTTAGTTCATTTATTAACATTAGACAAATGCATTTAGCATTTGTCTAATGTTAATAAATGAACTACGAACGACCGTTTTTAGCATTGAATGACTGTGAGGAATAAACCTCGTGTTTCCATTCAGCAGGGAATCAAAATTTAATGTTTTATGAATTTGAATGAGCTGAAACTATATTTAGAAAAAATAGTTGCTACTTTTGACTTTTGTCTAATCCCTATCCTACTAAAGCGCAGGCCACACCGCCAGCTAGCGGGCGGGCGGGCGGGCGAAGCGAACGAAGAAACTATACAAACTACGCGAAATGGGTAGCTCGCGGTGTGAACCGAAGTATGTAAAGAGGTGAAACGATGTTCGCTTCGCCCGCCCGCCCGCCCGCTAGCTGGCGGTGTGGCCTGCGGTTAACATTATACTTAACTGAAAATTTTGTATGTTTGTTACTCACCCTACTACCCTACTTCCTTCTTAATGCTTTTTTTTCGTCTTTGACATTTCTCGAGACCCTGGTCCCGGACCTTTGGAAGGCGTACGAGGGCCAAAGCCAATTCGCAGAGGCCTCTTAGACGTTTTGAATGAAATGAGGAACCATTCGACACCAACCAACGATTATCCCTGTTCGCACTATGCAAGTGCGCTCAAAGACAACTCGCGGTTGGTATAGGACTATTGCAGGATATGGAAACAAAACATATATTTGGCTATGGATTTGGGTGGCTTAAGTGGATTGGTTACCTTCGCATTTCGATGAAATTTGGCACATGGGTAGACCATGACCTGAATCAGAACACACAAGATTTTTTTCCTGGGACCACTGGTAGTGAAGTTACTTGAAGTAGTTAAGAAAATCAGTTTTTTTTTGTTTTATCATGTTTAGATATCGATACCTATCACGTCTGTCAAGTCGTCACAGAAAATAAAACTGATTTTGAAACTGAAACTTACTTCTAAGTAAATACAGTCGTTCACCCCAAAAAAAACAATGTTTTTTTTTTTCGTTTCATCGTATTTAGATATCGATACCCATCACGTCAGCAGTTTCGCTAGCTAATTTAATTTAACCCTGTATATATACCTATTATATTATAAATGTGAAAGTTTGTATGTTTGGTTGTTTAGATGTTTGTTACTCAATCACGCAAAAACGGCTAAACGGATTTAGATGAAATTTGGCACACAGGTAGTCTATAACCTGGACTAACACATAGGATACTTTTATCCCGGTATTACGTTCCCGTGGGATAATTTCCAACCACCGCGCCGGCGAAGCCACGGGCAAAAGCTAGTGGATAATAAATGATGAAGAGGACTTTTAGATGGATAATAACATAGATATGACAGAAGTCAGTAATGAAACACACTTCCAACTTTAACAAAGTACGAGTACCGAACAGGCTGTAAAGTATCGGAACTATCGATAAATGAAAAGAAAATTCTTGATTTATTTTATCATCACAATCTTACAATAGTTAGGTATGCATGGAACCGCCATGGGATCTGGAGGCGAAAGTCCTCGCGCACATTTGGGTGTGGCGCGAAGAGGCGAAACTCCGGGGCATAACTCCGCTGCCGCAGGAAATCGCGGCACAGCGGACGGAGCTCCGGTGCGATCTCATGGCGACATGGAGAGTGCGATTGTCGCAACCCAGCGCTGGGCACGCCACAATTGTGGCGATAAGTCCCCTCTTTGAGGAGTGGCTAGAGAGGCGCCACGGCGTCCTCACCTTCCGCCTGACGCAGGTCCTCACCGGACATGGATGTTTCGGGAGGTTCCTGTTTAGGATTAAGCGGGAGGAAACGCCCGGGTGTCACCACTGTGTGGATCGCCCGGAGGACACGGTGGAGCATACGGTGGAGGTCTGCCCTGCTTGGGCGGAGCACCGCCGTGTCCTCACGGCAGCGATCGGCGGCGGCGATCTCTCGCGTCCGGCCCTGGTTCAGGCCATGGTTCGGAGCGAGAGTGCATGGGAGGCCGTCACCTCCTTCTGCGAAACAGTGATGCTTGCGAAGGAGGAGGCGGAACGCGTGAGGGTAAGGCAAAGTCAACGCCCTCGCGCCCTTAGTCGCCGCAGGAGACGCCCCGGGCGTCGGGAATCGCAGGCCGATTCCCGGCCACCGTAGGCGCGGGCTTGCGGACGGTGAGCGATGGGTAGCTCACCGTCCGATAAGGACCAAGCCCGGGTCGACGGCGCGTTGTGTTCCACGCGCGCCTCAAAGAGACGTCAGCACCAATTGACGGGGTCCGAAAGGGCCAATGCCTGCCAGGGTTACGAGCCTGTCCGAAAGGGATATCGTGGCCCTGGCACACAGGCATCTGAAGGAACACGGTGGGTTTTAGTCAGTAAAAGTCTGACACTCCCTCCCGCTCCACCCAGAGCGGGAGAAGTTATTTGATAATTTCCCACCCAAAAAAAAAAAAAAAAAAGGTATGCATGGAACCAATAAAACCACACAAGTTTGTGAAATAAATAAATATGAGGGACTGGCAAGGGGGCAATAGGAGACTACCAGCGCTATAGATCATCAGGGATGAAGAATGTATTCCTGCTTCATCTTTCATTGAGACCAATGATGATTCAATCTAGTTATGAAATTATTTCGTGATGACCGCCACAGGCTCAAGCGACCTACAGGTTATTGTAGCTTAGGTCGCTTGAGCCTGTGGCAGCATTTATTTTAACTACGCGTCACACTGACGTCACGCAAAATCCTGCATCGCGCAAGCAGAGTTTACGTTACAGCGTGACTAGCATAAAGCAGTTGCCCACCAGACACAACACCCATCTGGGGCCCAAGTCTGCTATTTTTATAAATTCAGTCATTCCAACACGATCCCATTGTCATGCCATTGTCATTTTGCTAAAAGTTCGTAATCTGGTAAATTCATAATGGTCGATCATTTTCTTTGCAATTTCTTTCAATGTAAGTAGTGTCAGTGGCCGACCATTGGAAAGTCATAGTGACGCCATTATAATAGTAGATTACCAAACTTGTCAAAATCAACAATTATGAAATCAATGATCGTCCATTCTGACACTATTGTAATAGCAGACTTGAGGCCCTGGTCGGAGGATCCTCCCTTTTCTATGGAGGATGAGTGAACTTTACACCCTGTTCCTCATACCTCTATAAGCCCTAAATAAAAACGTCGTAACGATAGAATGATATATACGTCAACGGATACCACTAATTTGTGGTTGACTTTGACCTTCACTGAGGTTTTACGAGAGGCTTTCCTTGTGACCTTCGTTAGGAATAACTGGACAGTTAGAAAGATGCAAAATCTACAGAAACTACCTACTGTAAATTCTGTCTTTACTTGTGATTTTTTTATTACATTCTAAAGTAAAAATATTAATGTTAAGCGCTCCTTTCTTTAGTAATGTATGCTTAAACTTAATATAACTTATTTATATTTCCTTATAAGCTTTAGATTGCAACTATAGTTCAATCAGAAATAAGATAAACTTTGTAGAATAATCTGGCGATACAGATATCTTTCAAACTTCTAGGTATTGCTCTGCGTTTTTTCGCGGTAAATGATGTAATATGAATGAATAATTTCGTCATTTTTAGCTTCCTTCCTTCGTACTTACCTATATTTTAAAGTAAGGAGGTTTCATAACACATAAAAAAAGCTTTGTACAATAAACATATGCGCTCTCTGCTTGCTTAGTCTGGCAAGTACGAATTGAAGTCTAAAGTAATCTATATGCATACCTTCCTGTTTTAAAATGCAAGAAGCTGAACAACAAATATTACCTAATCTGATAAAATTGATCTTTAAAAATAGATAAGCCTTAATTAGAATATTGATGATAAACCGTAGATGGCACACCCTGCTATCTCAAGAAAAATCTGTTGTTTTTTTTTATTAAATTTAATGCAATAAAAATATTTAACCAGAATTGTTGGAGCGTTAAATTGAACTCAACACTCAAATTAATTAGCTAGGTACAAAAACACGAATTAATAAACTGAATTTTGCACGCTGATTTAATAAAACATCAGAATTTAATTTCAGTGATTCTAAATTCTAAATCACTTGTAACAAGAAACACAATTATTAACAGTTTTTATTGGAATTAAATAACACTACGAGCAAGTAAAGCTATACCAGGAAAGTGAAATACAACTCTACGATGTACCCTAGACAAACGTTTGATAAAAGAAAAAGATAATAAGAACAGTTACAATGAAGGATATTTTCTAAATACTCACCATTACATGCATTCCCTGGCGTTTGTTCATGGTGATGCATTGCTCGAAGCACCGTGTTACGTGTGAAGGATCGCACCCTTTCATGTCACAAGCAAGACTGAATTTTACGAGCGATCAACTAGCCGGCTGAAACAGTGAGCCACACCCCGCGGCCCCGCCCCTGCCCCCCCGCATGCGCAGGCTGAATTAACGCCGTTATTCTTCTGAGTGCCAATACATGAATGACTCCAGCGAAATACCAAAGTAATGTGAAACCGTCGCCTACGTGATACATAACTGTCATACGCTGAATGTTTGGATGCAGCATGATTTGTTACAGGCACCACTTTGTTTTTATTAGTTCGTACTTCGTAGCCTTTAGTTAGCTATGTGCATACGTAGGTCGGTATCTACGCAGAGTAGGAGGCAGGAGGCAGGAGGCTCTTCTGTGTATTAGGTACTGTTTTTTCTTCAATTAGGTAGGTACATATAAATGTATATTTGTAATTTATTGAGAAGAAAATGATAAAGGCTCCCGCAGACAGGCGCCACGCGACAGCGCAACGCAACACTAGTAGCACAATTTAATACTTCATGGAGAGACTCGCACTGCCAGACGTGCCCATGATATCGCGCCAGTCTGCACATGCCTTAACACGCTGAACAAGAATGATTGTAGGTACCTAGTTATAATTTGTACACTCTGCATAATTATATCTAGCTGCAGTTACGTAAGCCAGGTAGAGTAACTCTGGCAACCTTCCTTCTTGCAATAACCTAGTTGGTATGGATTAGGTATGTTATACATAATAATCGCCGTATCACTACATTGACGTCGTGGTTTGGCTTGCGCGCTCCGAACACTAGGTCTGTACCGGTAGAGTTTACTTTGCCGGAACGGTCTAGGGTAAGGAGTCAGATCAAGAGAGATACAGAAACCCGAAGGGTAGCATGTGGCGAGCTGTGGGGCAGTAGCGACCCCACGGACCCTATCTCCCAGGAGAAGTCTTGTTCCTCATCTCTGGCTTGCCTTTATTGGCCGGCTTGAGTGGAGATTCGCAAGAGCAAATGTGCTCGGTGGAAGGAAGTATTCCAGTAAGATGCTGGTAGGTGTCTTGACCGTACTTCCGGGATTGTCCTGATAGCCGTGAAATAACTCTCCACTCTTCATAAGCACCTCAGAAAATGTTGTCCCCTTATCGCTATGTCACTATGTGCTAGCGACAGTTTCCGGAGGCCCATTATTGAGTGTGCCGTCACCCCCTGCCATTTTATCTGTGTATTTCATAACATTGCACAGGCAGGGGATATAGTCCTTCCGTAGTACAAGGCCACCAATCCACTATAGCCACCCAAACCCATAGCCCAATATGTTTTGTTTCCATGTTCTGCAACAGTCCAGCACCAACTGGGGGTTGTCTTTGGGTGCACTTGCGTAGTGCGTACAGAGAAATCGTCGGTTGGTGCCTCATTTCATTAAGAGGGCCCTTCCCGGTCCGTCTATCTTCAACGCGAGCATGGTCGAAAAGCTTGTTGTTTCTTCCAGCGCAAGTGAAAACTATTAACAAGCGAGTGAGAACGCGATAACATTGAACTTTTTCCAGGAAATACGTATTTTTGAGTAAGCCTTACCAGTTTGTGAAATAAATGTGGGTCATTTAGAATCTCCTTTACATTTGCCAGGTTTCTATCGTAATGTTTTCTTAACATTTACAATTTATGAGTGCATTATGAATGGCCAAAGTTCAGGTAAAATTCGTGCAAAAACACAGATTTTTGCAGGCATATACTGAATTTGTTTTTCAAAATTTTTAGTTTTTGCTTGCATAGAAACCTAGTTATAGTGCACAAGATACCTATTAGTGCAAAAATTTCAAAGAAAGATGTGTTACAACGCCATCATCACGTACGAGCGTTTGTATGAAAAGAATGTCGGGTTGGCCGCTCTTAAAAGTCCTTTTTGCTTGGATGCCCACATATTACAACCTTTTTTTTATTATAATAACATCATTAGTGTACCTACACGAAGTGATGACGGTGTCGGCGTCGTGTTGCGCTGCGCGGTGTCGCTTACCTTCCACGAAAACGTCGGTACGCCACACCTTTCAGCCAAAACGCTTCTTTCATGAAGGTTTCTAGTTACGGAGTTAGAACCCGCACCACAAACGACTTGAAATTTATGTTATGGCGTGACTCCAACTTCTCTATTCTCACGGTCCACTTGGTCTTGATTCTGATGTAGGTATTCCACGGTATGTCCTCAGTCATCGTGGAGTGATGCAGACAGGACACGTACAGCTACGTTATCGGTGTTTTTTTTTTGGGGTGGGAAATTATCAAATAACTTACGTTATTACTAACGCTACGTTATTTGATATCTTACCACCCAAAAAAAAAAAAAGACGTGCTAACTTGTGACGTCGCCTCTACTGCGGTAAAGGCGGGACGGCGGGGCGCGGTATTGCATTGCTTGTTATGGTTGATTAGGGTTTGTTTGTATTACAACTGCCGACTGTGGATAGCTAAGTATTCCTTTTCAATTCCAGGTACATGACTTTTTTTTTTTTTTTTGGGTGGGAAATTATCAAATAACTTCTCCCGCTCTGGGTGGAGCGGGAGGGAGTGTCAGACTTTTACTGACTAAAACCCACCGTGTTCCTTCAGATGCCTGTGTGCCAGGGCCACGATATCCCTTTCGGACAGGCTCGCTAGATAGAAAGAAACTGAATGTCTAATTCATTACTTCCTAGTCATTAGAAAAAAACGTGAATAATAATATTATGACTTTGTTTTCAGAACCGTACGAACTGAGTGGAAAATCGTACATTACTTATTTTATCATTTAGTAGTTCTGATATTCAATTATAGATGGCGATAGTTCCATGGAACACACACATAAACTCACGCCTTCTTCCCATGGGGGTAGGCAGAAACTATAGAACGCCACCTGCTACGCTCCTTACATACTCCTTTAGTTCCATAGAACTTTTGATCAAAATACATCAACATGACAATGAAGACAGATGGCGTGAGGATGTGTAATCGAAAACTTCAGTTTTCAATAGGTATTTGAAATCGGATGTTTTCGATTTATTTAAGGATGTCATGCCACGACCACCTGAGGCATGACAAAACTGAAATGGCTCGCGTCTGTCATTTCACTTATACACCCATAAGTAAAGTCCGTTTCATGAAAGAAGTCCCGCGGCAATAAATGGAACTAATTATTCTTATACAAGTTAGCAACATTCCTACAATAACTCTTCCCCTCAGACACCTTTCTCTGTTTAATATTGTGCATTTTATTAACCAGTGCCTGTAATATGAATTGTTGAGATAAATAGAAAAAAAGATTTATGATTCCATCGCATGCCTGCAGCGCCACGTCTGCGAGACTTCTTTCGTGGAACAGACTCTACCCTTAAAAATAGCAGCATTAAGAGCACAGCACATACATGTGGTCGTTCTTCCCTGGCCGAAGAATTACCATGTCCGTGACTACCGTGACCACCAACGCCAATCGCCTCCATATTTGGTAGATAATTAGTAGGTACTCAATTGGTGCTAATTAGTGCTCGAACAACAAAATTGGTACCTTAGTAGTTTTCGAGAAAATCGACTTTGAAGGTGGTCCGCGATAGTCACGCTCCCTTCAGCAGAACCACCATGAGCGCCGAAATAGGTGCTACAGCTATTCGAAGTATACAAATAATTAGTACCTTATGAGATACCGAGAAATCAACGACGATAAATTTCGCGCGCTCGTTCAGTAGGACAACGACTTTGAATGTTGATTCCAAGTTTGAGGAGCTTGTCGCTTTCCTCAAACCTACATAGAAAATTAGTACCCTGCCAGACAAAATGAATAGGTACCCAAGATTCAAAATTACTACTCTAGTAGTTTACGAGATATACCATGCCATTGGTGGGGTAGCGGTAGTCACGGTGTTCAATTTTCATTTTAAGATTATCCTATTAAAAACTCTGTGATTTCTTCCCATTATACAAAAATGAGTGCTCCTAAAAAAGTTATAGTGACCAAAAATTCAGATTCCCAAGTGTTGTATTTTAAGAGAAATTAGCTTTCATTGCTTTTCCATACTAAATCTCCGAGTATAACCCGACTAAATTAAGTTGTCAAAGGTATTGAGCTGTTAAGGAGATGTACACTCGTGCACATAAATTTATGGATGTCGGAATAGTAATAACAACAGTTCAATATCAATAATTTTTAAACAAACTGTGTACCTAGGTACATATTAAGAACAAAAATAACTTAATGATAGATTATTTTTTTCTTAATATGTACCTTAATACGTACCCATGACCTGTAATACCTTTGTTAACGTGGGAGGGTAGGTATTCGAATAATTTTTTTTTCTGTATTGTAAGTACCTATACCTTCTGTGTTGTTATATGAATATCATTAAACTCAAATTCAAACTTAAAGCATTTATTTCAATTAAACTATTTACAGGCTCTTTTGAACTGTCAAGGAGTCGGTCAGTTAGAAACATGAAGCTGTGCTGAAATATGTTGCCTATTCCAAAGCGCAGTAGGTTCCTATGGAAAAGAACGGGCAAGAAACTCCACGAGAACGATGCAAAACGTCAGAAGCGTCCGTGATAAAAAAATAAAAAAAAACAATTCAAAACTAAAATAAGCCATGGCAGCTAAGAGATGACCAGTCCAAACTGACAGCTCCCGTTCACGAACATGAGTAACATGATGCATGGATCAGCACCATTCTGCTCAACCATTTTGAAGAGAGCTAAATGATCCAACACACGCGCCACCTCATCAGCGAGACATCTCAGTGAGCGTGACATACTCTCAGCCACCAGGGCACATTCAAGTCAACTACTAACTACTACTAAGTAATACTTCCCGGTAAATGGTAGCTCTATTTTACATAGTACTCACAACTGTGCTATGCAATTATATAATACAAAGGAAATTGAGTGTATACAATGCAAAGATCTTACAATCTTCAGCAGCTCCAAAAGTATTTTCAAATGATAATCAATTAGTTATGGTTGTGGAGCAGGACCAGCATTGAGCCAAGTATTTTTATCAGCGATGTAAACTCCCAATTTATAATATGCCTGCTTGCATAGTGTGCGTTTTATACAAGATTTGAATTTCGTCTCATTCAGTTGAACTGAATGAGACGAAATTCAAATCAAGTATGTGGGGAGGAATTTTATTATAACATGTTAAACAGGACCCCATGAAAGATGAGTCTACTTTAGCCAGTCTGAAACCTGGCTAACCTAATAGGTCCCTATTTCTAGTACTTTAATTATGTATTTCACCTCTTTTACTAAAAAGCTGTAATTTTTTTCTTACGTTCATGGTGTTTTCATAAATATAATATATTGACAAGGCACCGTCATTATGTTAATATCCTTAAACAGTTCCCTTAGAAAATCGCACCTGCGGAGATTATATATGGCTCTGATGGCTGTTTTCTGCAAAATAAAAATAGACTCGATGTCTGCAGCCCGTCCCTAAAGTAAAATACCGTAAGACATGATACTATGAAAATAACTAAAATAGACTAGCCTCGCGGTATCTACATCAGTATGCTGCTGAACTTAGCCGTCCTGCAAGAGATGTTAAATGAGGACCCCATTGTAGCCTAGAGTCAAGCGTGAGTTTTATCGATGAATTCTAGTTTCTCTTTGATTCAATATTAACTCATAATCACTACATTTGACATTTGGTAAAGATAATCGTATGCACTTGGTTTTTTTTCCATTTAATACTTACTCAATTATTGGCAGTGAACTAATTTTGGACCTGCAGTAGGGAGTCATTTACGTCGTCAAAATTATTTTTTAATTAAACGTATATCTACCTTAAAAATTAAGGAAGTATCGTCAGCAAATAACCTAGGTACCTAGTTTGTATAAAAATTATAGATATTGAACTATTTAAATACAAGACTGTATGTACATCTCCATAGCAGCTCAATACCTTTGACAACTTAATTTAGTTGGGTTATACGCGGAGATTTAGTATGGAAAAGTAATAAAAGCAAACTCTTAAAATACAACACTTGGGAATCTGAATTTTTGGTCACTATAACTTCTTTAGGAGCACTAATTTTTGTATAAATTTGGGAAGAAATCATTGAGTTTTTAATAGGGAAATCGTGAAATGAAAATTTAACACCGTGACTACCGGTTCCCCCCCAATGGCACGGTGTATGTTCTATGTTGGAAACCAAACCCGCTAGGGTTTGGTTTCCGCACCTAGTCCTTCATGTGGACCATTGTGCGTGGGCCATGGCGGCCGTCGTTGGTTATTCCAACCAGCCCACCTCCCTCCAAAAGCTGATTAGGTCTCCTGGTCTGCTTAAGATATCCGTGAATGATCTGGGTGAC
Source organism: Tiliacea citrago (assembly GCA_963921375.1). Taxonomy (NCBI): domain Eukaryota; kingdom Metazoa; phylum Arthropoda; class Insecta; order Lepidoptera; family Noctuidae; genus Tiliacea; species Tiliacea citrago. The sequence goes on from OY992784.1 coordinate 17,761,026, forward strand.
CCGAGGGTTTCTGTTCTGATCTGGGTGACGCCTGTGCATTCAAAGAGCACGTGCGCAACGGTTTCTTCAGCCTCCATGCAAGCCCTGCACAGAGGGCTGTCCGTTATTCCTATTGTGTGGAAGTGCTTATTCAGTGAGCAGTGTCCCGTGATGGTCCCCGTCACCAGGCGCAGGCCGTTCCTGTCCAGGCGTAGCAACCGCCTGGTTAGCCTGCCATCTAAGGATGGCATAGCTTCCCTGGATTGCCTGCAGCCCGGTGTCGAGGTCCACCAGTTCTGCGCTTGTGTGTGGGTGAACTCCTGTAGCCACCTGCGTAGTTGGTTGAAGGGGATGGGTACGATAGGTTCGGGTCCACAGACTGACGTGCTGGATGCTCTCCTAGCAAGTTGGTCAGCTGCGTCGTTACCTAGTTATCCGCTGTGTCCTTTTATCCATTGCAGTGTCACTGTGTTACGGTTGCACACTGTCACCCGTTCCAGTGCGTTGTGACATTCTAGTGTTAGTCTGGAGGTAATATAATTTTTCTTCCAGGATTGCAAAACTGAGGCACTATCGGAGAGTATACGTATACGGGTGTCCGTAACTCTCCTGGCTTCTATGGCGTAAGCCGCTTGTATAATGCATGGCATGGTGTACCTATCTCGTAAACTACTAGAATAGTAATTTTGAATTTTGGGTATTAATTTTATCTTGCACGGTACTAATTTTCTATGTAGGTTTGAGGAAAACGACAAGCTCCTCAAACTTGGAATCAACATTCAAAGTCGTTGTCCTACTGAACGAGCGCGCGAAAGTTATCATCGTTGATTTCTCGGTAAATACAAATGTTTCAGTTCTATTTTTTTTACGAAATGAATCACATATATGGGTACTAATTAATGTATACCTAGAATAGCTGTAGCACCTTTTTCGGCGCTCATGGTGGTTCTGCTGGAGGGAGCATGACTACCTTCAAAGTCGATTTTCTCGAAAACTACTAACGTACCAATTTTGTTGTTCGAGCACTAATTATCACCAATTGAGGTACTAACTATTTACCAAATATGGAAGCGATTGTCGTTGGTGGTTCGGCTGTAGTCACGGACATAGAAATGTCCTGTTCGAGCCTTACAGAAGCTATTTAGTATATGAACCGATTCATAAATACCCATAAATGATTACATACACATAAACTCACGCCTTCTTCCCATGGGGGTAGGCGGAAACTATAAACGCCATCAAAAAAAAAAAACCACCGCCACCATTAGAATGAATTGCAATGTTTGATTCATAACGCAATGTCTGGAACAAAGCGTGTTAAGGCGCTGACTAGAGGCAAGTGATCTAAGTAGGAAATTGCCAAATCTATATAGTTTGTGGTAGCGAAAAAAATATATGTTATTCTTGAACATATTTTTCAGAACTTGGTTGTTACCCGGTATCATAAAGTAATCTTTGGTTGTTACCAAAACACGTTTAGAAAAAAAAACTCGATACAAATTAACGGTGTAAACTAACCCTTTATTTAGTTTCAATCCAAAATATCTGTATTAAATATTAACGTACGGTAGGTATTTAATTATTATCAAGAACGTCATAATTGAATGCAAAACAAATTGGTTTTTTATTTTCGATTACTCAACTCATTTTTGAGTAAATAGATAATAGCTTCATATTTTGCAATAAATTACAAGCGTTGTGTCATCGCGCTTCTCTTTCGTGACCGCACTTTAGTTGTTGTCAGCGTCCTCATATGTAATTCCCCGTGTATGAATCGATTACAAGAGTTATAGACAGTATAATAGTGGGAACGAACAGGTATAGAATATATTATTATGACCATTCAAGACGTATTATACGTCCATGATTCTGACTAATAATTTCAAACAAAGATCACTTGAGAGAATCTAAAGTAGGTGAATAATGCGTAGTTGTGTACCTAGGTCCGGTTTGAGAAATCAGCCTTCTGGTACCTACACAATAAGAAGGCTAGAACGAGAACTTAGAACGTGATCGAGAACTTTAAAAAATAAAATGGAATTATGTTTTTTTTATTTATTAATATAAAATTAAAAGCAACCATTATTACAGCGTACATAGTTTGTTACCTTCCTTTATTATAACTAGATCTTAATTTATATTTTGTTGTAGGTAATTTAATTTTATATATTATAATAATTAAAAATATGCGATGTAAAAACACGTGAGAATCAAATTGATCACAATTTTTTTTAAAGTATTGAAATAAAAGGCAATGCATGGCATGGGCATGACGAACTTAATAAGCGAGGTTTTTAATGAAAACATTAATGGTATGTATTTGTATGTACCTAGTTGTCTACAATCAATGGACTTCATGATGCATAGGTTACATAATATACCAATAGCAACAGTGACATACAGTACAAATGCTTTTAAAATGTCTACAACTCTAAAAAGCTGTTGTTTGCATTAGGTGTAGATTTAACAGCTGCCTGTACGAAAACATGTGAAACCAAACAAGCCTTGAAGCCAAGAATGACATAGACCTGATACTTTTCCTTTAGCTATTGTATGACGGTAGGTACTTAGCTTTTTCTTTTGAGCCAGTGTCTTAACGTTTTTGTTGTTATAACCCACAACTAGTTAAAAATAGTGCTGAGTAATAACATGTTATTTTATAATATAATAATGTTACCATTAACTACTTACAACTAATATTTAAAATCCAAATATATACAGAAATGTTTATTGTTGCATAAACTCTGTTCAAACACAGCCTGTTTTCCATGATCATAATCCAATTAAGGCCAACAGAGCAGTGTAGAAGCCACAGTAGTCGAATTGCCACATCAATACTGTATATTTCTTCTTTTTTTTTACCAAACGGCAACTGAACCAATAACAATTGACATATTTTAACAAAGAATTCAACTTAAAATATCACATTTTGTATATCATGAATGATAGGATGAATGAACTTCATCATACTTCAGTACAAAATTATATTCTTTTAACCTCAATACATTGAATTTTAAAACATTTCTGTTTGCTTTTAGCATATTGCTACTAGAGGCAAAAACAATAAAATAATTTAACCTAACTTAATATTGGCAAAGTTTTTCAAAGTTGTATCAATTCTGAATCATAATATTATTATACCTACAATAACTTTTGTTTTTACCAGAAATTACAATATGCTACAACATTACCTATTAATAGAGAATTTGTTATCATATCATAGAAACAGTGTTAGAAGAATATTATTTTGAATAAAGCAGAGAAGAAACATACCTTACAGTATTTTGTAATTAATTAAATACAATAATACATAATTTTGGTATACACTAATCCATAGCCCATTTCTAACAAATAAAATTTACTTTGTCATTAATGTATTGAGTCACAATCATAAACATCTGAGTAATATAGAATGTCTTCAAAAAGTAATAAATTGAAACAATGAGCTTTACATAATATTGTTTAATAATAACAATCGTTTTGTCTTATAAATTTTCAATAATAACAAGAATTGTACAAAAATCAAAGGTACCTAAGAACTTTTCATTAGATGCCAGGATAACTGATAGATATAGTTACTTCTACATTGTTGTAACAAATACACATTTTCAATAGATTGTTGGAATCTAGTTTATTAAACTAATAATATTATTCATTTTAATGTAGATTATAATATACCACTTCTTTAGTCAGTTCTAAATCTTTGGGACTGAAACTAGTAATCTTATTGAGAGTTTTGCCGAAATTGCCAAAAATAAATCAAAATAATATAGTACTTACACAACATAAACTCAAAGTTTTACAAATATTTTTGTAACAATGCATAATTGTTTTGCTAACTTAAAAGTGCTTATCAAACCAATTAATGTATGTAAGTGTGATTGTGGTACATTTTATTTCTATACATTTTTACATGATATAAAAGGAAACATTACTTACAGAATATTATTATACTTTAATATTTACTTTATATAATCTGAGACTAACAAATTGCCATCACTGAAGCGTATCTCGTAAGCCTAGCAAGCACAGTTGTCACCATCCCTGTTACGACCATTGTCATTGGCATTAAGCTTGATTTGATCAGGGAACTCGTTGTAGAGCTCTGCTTCTGTTTCCTGGGCCAAAGCATTCCGAGCTATGGTCTGAAATGCAAGCTCCACATTGACAGCCTCTTTGGCACTTGTTTCAAAGTAGGGAATATCATTTTTACTTTGACACCATTGTTGTGCGCGCTTGGCAGAAACAGCGCGATTATCCAGATCCACCTTGTTGCCCAAAATGACGAATGGGAAGTTGTCAGGGTCCCGTGGCGAAGCTTGTATCAAAAATTCGTCCCTCCAACTTTCCAAGGACTTGAACGTGTTGGGGGCAGTTACGTCAAACACCAAGACGCAACAATCCGCCCCACGATAAAACGCCACTCCTAGGGATTGGAATCGCTCTTGACCAGCAGTATCCCAAATCTGCATTGTGACGATTCGATCATCCACGATTACCTCTTTCGTGAGAAAATCTGCGCCTATTGTTGCCTTGTACTGGTTGGAAAATTTCTTGTTGACAAACTGATTCATAAGCGAGGTCTTGCCCACACCGCTATCGCCAAGGATGATTACCTTCAGCAAAACCTTTTTCCTCGATGACATTTTACACAGAAATTTATAAAAACGTGGAAAATTACAAAATAATCACACTCTTTGTCTGCACTTTTGACATAAAACGAAATTGATAAATGCGTCACCTGTTTTTCGTGGCCAGATAATTCGATGACCATTGAGTGTTACCAGGTATGTATTTGTGTCCACTTGTCACAGACCATATTTAACCTATGTGTAGTAACATGTATTGCCGATTCTAATGATTATAATTCTGTAAAACCATATTTGTTACGGCCGCGAATCATATTTAGATCAACGTACAACCTGTTACTTACTTGCAAATTGCAAAAAACGTAATAAAATTTGAATTTCGCGGGCTACCTTAGCGCATCCCCCATAACACTGCGATCTGTGGGAAATGTCATCCTTCATTCCCTTGTACCACTAAAGGAGCCCCGAGACGGTCACTCACAGAAATAACTACTTTTATATTATGTTTTTCCCATTAAAATTAGAACGCTGTGCCTTTGTTATTACAGGTTTGCAAAAAAATACAGGTATTGGCCGCACAGTCGTTTTGTCTCTTTCTAGAGAGCGGTCCCTTAAGTGGGATGCGAAAAGGTAGCCCGGGGAATGCAAATTTTCTTATATTTTTTGCAATTTGCAGGTCAGTAACAGGTTGTATGTCGACCTAAATATGTAACAAATATGGATTTACAGAACTATTATCATTAGAATCAGCAATAAGCTCAGCTAAGTTTGTAGAATCGTATTGAATGACTATTTCATGAAATAGTCATTCAATACGATTCTACTATGAGAGTTAGTTGTATTGCTTATTGTAATGATAATAATTCTGTAAACCCATATTTGTTACGTCTGCGAATCATATTTAGATCAACATACAACCTGTTACTGACCTGCAAATTGCAAAAAACGTAGGAAAATTTTAATTTCGCGGGCTACTTTAGCGCATCCCCTTAAGCTTATTTATGTGAGGCTAACGCTCAGTCCATTCTCTATATCTATATAAAACCTACCCATTTTCATTGGAATTATTTAATCCGTGTCACACTTTTTACTAACTGAGTCAACCACTTAATAATAAAAAAATCTAATCTTCATTCTACAGGAAAAAAATACAGTTGAGCAGTTCTCCAACATATTTTTAGAACAATAAAACAGAGACGAAACTTAGCGTAAACTGGCGTAAACTTACGCTGGTATCTGTCAAAACCAGTGCAATAAGGCCTATCGAAGCGTAAGTTTATGCTCGTCTCTGATCATGATCACAGAATCCACGATTCTTGTCACGTCTTGCTTGTGGTATCACGCGCCGTGGTTCCGTGCCGTGGGAAGCTTATTTGAAGCCACAGATTAAGTATAAGTAGTACTCTTGAATCTTCTAAAGAAAAAACCATTACCAGCAGGCAAAAAAAAAAAAACTTGAATTCATTTTCATTCAAAGATTACGTTCAACTCTTGCTTCACTCACATCAATTTATTCGTTTCGTAGTTGTTCGTTCGTTTGATTGGTCTGCTGTCTGCGCTGATTTCTGTGTGATTCATGAGTTTTACAGAAATTATTCTAATATCATTACCAGTATATTTTTCACTTTTCAAAGTGCAAAATGAGAAAATAATAAAAGTGATGACTTCCTCTTCCTTCATTACATAACTAAAATAGTTCGTTGAACCGAAAGGAAAGAAGGTGAGGGTTAGATCGTGTTGTAAAGATGATCCGTTATGCTGCTCCAATTTGTGACTTTGATTTAACTTTTATTACTTTTTAGATGGAGAATAACTTGAGCCGTAGTGGCAGCCGATCGAGCTCCGTATGTGAGCTGGAAAAGGACTTTAGCGATATTGAAATTATGAAAACTAGGACGAACCGACGTAACGTACTGCTCCGAACGCCAGCCGCGCGGAAAGCAAAACGAGTCAGATTTTTTAGAAATGGTGATAAGTTCTACTCAGGAGTCATAATTCCAGTCTTGCCAGAGAGATACAGGTTCGTAATATACCTACAATATTTGAGAAAACACTGAAAAAGTTTTAGTTCTAGTCAGAAAATGTTTGGAGCACTTTCACTTTTATAAATACGTATAACTGAATATTCTAAATTAGATGTCTTCTAGGTAAGTAGTTGCAGCTCAATTGTGAATTATGAAGCAATGTTCAATTGTTGATACCTACCAGATAATTGCATGTTTGCAATACTGTAGTAAATTTTGTGTCATTCAGCTGATTTAGGTGATTCTAAAGTACCTATTTGTCATGACAGGGTACAAATACAGTCACTCTACATTATTCTGATTAGTCTGGATTGTTTACAATCTAATTAGCTAGCTAAGTCAGATAACATGCTAACTGCTGTTATGAGAGTCAAGTAGTTAGGAAGTAGATTATTATGACTAAGGTTAATAATAAACATTACTGAATAAAATATCTTCCTAATGAGATTATATCTTACAATAATATTTTCTTTTTTTTAACATAAAATTATATAGTGGAACTGAACAAATACTTCAAAGAAAAGTTTACTGCTATAAATGTAACTTTAATAATTATTAACTTTATTATTGACAATTATTGTTATATAATAATAACATCACAAGCAACCTATGAAGTCTAGGTCAGTTGATTGTATACTTGTTGTAATCAGTGAAATAAGCAACAATTATACTATCAAGGTTTTACAGGATGCTATGATAATTGGCTGATTGTAATTTTGCTTTTCCTTCCAGTGATGTATAAATATCCTACTGAATAAATGCTAATTGTTATTCCAAAAGAAGCAAGCCTAATGTTACCTTGCTATTGTTGGTGTGGTTTTGTTTGCTTTCTAATTTTCTATGCATTTTGTGTTCACATTACGAACTGAGTCACATTGAACTGAATTCCAGTAACAATTATCACAGATATTTTGAATAGGTACAATACATGCAAATCAGAACATTGTTTCTATACCCAAAGATTCTGTAACTATGTGATAAATTGAAAACAAGAGTTTTGAAAAAGAAGTCAACAACCTGTTATAATAATTGATATTGATGAAACTAAATTCCTAAAATGACCAATGACTAGGTATCTTCAATATTATTTCATCATCATCTGCCTAGCCTTTTCCCAACTATGTTGGGGTCGGCTTCCAGTCTAATCGGATGCAGCTGAATACCAGTATTTTACATGGAGCGACTGCCTATCTAACCTCCACAACCCAATTACTGGGTAACCCGATATCCCTTGGTAAGACTGGTTGTCAGACTTTTGGGCTTCTGACGACCCGTAACAACTGTCAAAGATCTACAAATGATAGCTGGGACCAACGGCTTAACGTGCTTTCCGAGGCACGGAGGAGTCTTGGTATGAAAAGATGGTCACCCATCCACGGACCAACCGCGGCAAGCGTAGCTTAACCTGATCGATCGACCCGTGCGGCGGTTATTACTTAGCCACAAGCTCCTTCAATATTATGTATTTCCTGTAATTTTTTTCTGGTTACAGGTCCTTTGATAGCCTCACAGCAGATTTAACAAGGGTTTTAGTTGACAATGTAACTCTGCCAAGTGGTGTGAGGGCGATATATTCACTTGAGGGTAGGAAAGTAAGTTTAATGTTTGCAACAATATTTTAATTTAAAAGAGTGTCCGTGGAGTTTCTTGCCTGTTCTTCTCCATAGGAACCTACTACGCTTTGGAATGGGCTTCATCTTTCTGACTGACCAACCCCTTGACAATCCAAAAGTGCCTGTAACTGGTTTATTTATTCCTACAAAATAAAACAGGGTAACAATTGTTTCTTATACTATTACAGATAGGCAAACTGGATGATCTAGAAGATGGGCAATCATATGTTTGTAGTGGATTTGGTGAGCCCTTCAAACGTCTAGATTATGAAGCCAGCGCAGTGACCCCTCAATCTTTCAGACTGAGTGGCCCAGAGTCTCTGAGTGACAGCTCAAGTCCGTCCCCAGCCAGAGCTAATAACAGATTGTCCCGATATTTGCAGGTAATGTATTGGATACAAATCAGTCACCTTGTTGATCAATCAATCTGCCTAGTCTTTTCCCAACTATGTTGGGGTCGGCTTCCAGTCTAACCGGATGCAGCTGAATACCGGTATTTTACATGGAGTGACTGCGTATCTGACCTCCACAGCCCAGTAACTGGGTCATACGATACGCCTTGGTAAAACTGGCTGTAAGACTTTCAGGCTTTGATGACCCGTAACAACTGTCAAAGATCCTCGAATGACAGCCGGGACTAACGGCTTTACTAGCTTTCCGAGGCACGTAGTAGTCTCGGTATGTAAAGATGGTTACCCATCCACGGACCGACCCCGGCAAGTGTAGCTTAACCTGATAAATTGACCCATGCGGCTGTTATTACTTAGCCACGAGCTCCTCACACCAGTCTCAGTCATCTTGTTGTTCATGCTCATTTTATGTGAGCTTATAATAATTTTCCTTAATTTCTATATTAGTTAAAAGATAAAAATATTTCAGGCAAATGGTAGTAGTACTACTGGCAACGGGACAGCACGAGTTAGCCCAGCTGGGGATAATGTAGTCCGACCACGCATAGTTACTATTATTAGAAATGGAGTGAAACCACGAAAGGTAAAATATCAATTTTGTTTATCAATTTACAGGCAATAATGTGTCACACCCTGATTACAAATTGGAACATCTTTATTTCCACGCATTTGTGAGCATTCCTTGATAACTCTATTCATTATGAATCAATGTATACCTACTACATTACATAGAAAAATCTGGCGACTGTAGTACGTCAAATAACAGGAAAACAATTTAATTATTATGTTGATTTACGTACTATGTTAAAAACCCACTTATATTATTATCTGTTCAAAGCAATGTTTGTCCACAGGTGTGCAGGTTGTTACTAAACAAACGAAACAGCCCCACTTTGGAACACGCACTTGCCGCCATTACAGAATGTGTTAAATTAGATACAGGTTGTGTCCGTAAAGTCTTCACGAGAACTGGCTCTGTGGTCACAGCATTAAACCAATTCTTTGAAGTTGAAGATGTCTTCTTTGCTTACGGAAATGAAAGGTACCTATGTTGCACAAGCCAAGCAATTATAAAAATAAAACATTTAAAAATCACTGCATTAGTTTAGTAGGCTACTAGCTAGCTAACTCCAGGATATATTGTTCTCAGGGTCAACCAAGAAGACTTTGAATTGGAATTCGAAGAAAATAAGGCTGTGCTACAATGTAGAAAAACTCCTATATCAAGAAATTCGAGGTCTGATATGATTTAGTTTTAAATTTCTTGAAAATTGAATTATTATCCTTGAATAGAAACACAACTCATATCAGTGCATTTTCCGCACAAAAGTTCTAGCAGCATATTATTATACCAAAATGGTAGTAAATTAAATTTTGGCAGTCTTTGGACTGCCGACAGAAGTGAAAACTTATCGCTCAACACGCCTAAAGAAGTTTTCAATTTAATAAAATAATGATTATCTAAAACACAATTTAAACAATACACAATATACACAAATTAAACTTTTCACGTGGTCAATTTAACTTCACTTACTGCTACTACAGCATGTCGGTGATGCCCATAACTACCAAAAATTGCTCAATTCACATACACGTTAACATTAACTTGGCTTGGGCTTGTTTATTAATTACCTAATGTTTTTGGAAAATATGTGGTTTCTTAAAACAGAACTAGTTAATTTATTTATTTTCTCATCACAAAACAACTACCACCGTTTGCATACACAGGGCGGGTCCTAAACCGCGTATGCCAGTGAAAGCCGGCGGTGGCGCAGCTCGCGCAGCCAGCGAAGCGGGCGCAGGCGCCGCCGGGGACGCCGCTGACGAATCCGCGGGGCCCTTACTACCACAGCCTTTGAGACTTAAATACAGCGTCGGCAGAATCATAGGTAATAATCCATTTTCGTACATGTTAATCACTTCATAATGTTTCCAATGTGAACTTGTCTTGTGTTAGTGTATTATTTAAATTCAGGTCAGGGTATTTCAATCTCAATATATAATAATAAAATTCATTTTTCATTGTAGAAATTCACATACACGTTAACATTAACTTGGCTTGGGCTCGTTTCGCTACCGTCGCCGTCGTGGAGGTGATGCGAATATTTAGTTTCTGAAGTAAGTAACGAAACAGCCAAGCCATACATTTTTACTGCTATGTAGAATTTGTGAAGTTAGGGTCGGTAGAGTTAGGCCGTGTAGATTCAGAAGCTTGGCTCTACATGAGATCTGATATCTTTTTCACAGGGCAAACCTTATGTGGTCGTCTTGGCAACATTTTACATGAAATGTTTTTGGTGGGATTTCAGTTCTTTTTGTAAGTTGCTAGGCAGTCTTTTTAGTGTTATTTCGGCTTTCTAGCACTTCAGGAAGTACCCTAACATTTTGAAGTCTCATACAAACTTCCACCCCCCCATTTTAGGGGATGGGGGGCGAAAGTTATAAGTATATGAATTTTTTTGTTGGTTGTATACTAAACTTAGATTACATACCAAATTTCAGCTTTCTAGCACTTCAGGAAGTAGCCAAACATTTTGATGATCATCAGTGTGTCAGTGTATCAGTGAGTGTGTCAGTGAAAAATCGGTGTATTTTAGATATCAATAAAATATAAAGTATTAGAATTCAATTGAGACTTTTTATGTTTAATTAGTCTATTATTGACATCATATCCTGCGAATATGAACTATCTGGTACATCGGAAACCAACTCTATGAGGGTTCAAAAAAACGACGAAAGCCTTCGAGAAAAGGTAGGTAGTGCCGTTGCGGTTCGCTTGGCTCGTCTTGGCGGGGGCACTGCCGTGCCTCCAATCTTTAAAAAAATATTTATTTTAGGGTAACTACCTCCCTTCCACGTGAGAGGAAGATGATTTTTTTTTCTTGTCTGTCCCATGGCGTATCGTTGGATAGGCCGTTCAAAAATATTGTGGGTCTGCGAAAACCATTTTTCGATTCAGGGATCCGTTTGCGTAATATTAAGCTTTATAGCGAAATTAAAAGGAAAACTATCACACCTAACCAGCTTTTACAAGTTAATGAGTAATAGTCGGACAACTTACATTTACAGTTGGAGAAGTGACCGTGACGTATATCGATGTATGGAATAACATGTTTTTTAACTACAATGTTAAGTTTGTTTTTGGGATAAATTCATTCCAACTACGGAACCCTTCATTGTGCGTGGTCCGAAACGCACTTGGCCGGTTTTAATAATTAGATTTTTGAAGACCCATTACATCTCTTCAAAGTTCTTACAATAACTGTGTGAACTTTTGAACAAAAAACTTAGATATAAATATTATTTAGGATTAATATTAGGGTATTATGGTGTAGGATCCGACTTGACCGGTTTTACTTTCTCTCAGGTGTTTCAAAATTAACAAAAAACCGACTGTTCCATACTAAAGTTTAATACCTACTGTTCTAAACTGTATGGGATAACTTTTTTTTTTTTGCGTGTTTAAAGTTTGTCCCATAGTAAAAGTTATTCAGTTTGATGGTCTAAAGCACTCGTTAAGACGCTGACAATAGCTCAACCGCGGTCACTATCACACTGCATACAAAAGAAAGAAAAGCGCAATGACACAACGCTTGTAATTTATTGCAAAATATGAAGCAATTATCTATTTACTCCAAAATGAGTTGAGTAATCGAAAATAAAAAACAACCAAGTTCTGCATACAAATAAGAAGTTCTTGTTATTAATTAAATACCCACCGTACATTGAGATTGAATACAGATATTTTGGATTGAAACTCAAAATAAAGGGTTAGTTTACCGTTAATTTGTGTCTAGATGTTTTTTTCTAAACGTGTTTTGGTAACAACCAAGTTCTGTGTAATATGTTCAAGAATAACATATATTTTTTCCGCTACCACAAACTATATAGATTTTCCAATTTTTTTGTTTAAGACAAGGCTACTTTTATCATTTGCCTCTCGTCAGCGCCTTAAAGTTTGTCGAGTTAATTTTGAAACACCTTATATTTACCAGCAATACTTTGTATAACATTATCATACCATTTGTCATATCGATAATAGGTGACGGCAACTTCGCTGTTGTACGGATATGTAAAGACAAGACCACCAGCAACGAATATGCTCTGAAAGTTATTGATAAGGCCAAGTGCAAAGGCAAGGAACACTATGTGGAGGCAGAGGTAAATATATTAAAAACTATTTACTTAGTTAAAAATACAAACCAACAGCTTCTAGTTATGAATTTCTGATATTTAGGAATTTTATGAGATGCAATAAAATATTTTTAGCAAGATTCTATTTGCATACAGTTTTCGAAAAGTCTGTGTGACGCATTTTGCAGCTGTTTATAGAATAGAGAAAATATTTTGCAGCGTCGTGTGCGCTTTAGACCTTTGATGTGATGCCAACGAACTTCTTATTTTTATTGCCGTTGCTAGATATTTGTGATTTTATAACAAAATTACTTTCATCTTCAGGTTCGAGTCATGAGGAAGCTGTGTCATCCAAGAATTGTCTCACTTATCGAGGAACAGGATAGCCCTGAATGGCTTTTCCTTGTAATGGAGTTAGTCAGTGGTATGTATCTATAAGGAACTTGTAATACTTATATCATTTCATCATTAACAATACTCCAATGATACCTAATAGAACATGGCTTTATTATTCTCATTCCACTTGATCGTTATTTGTATTTTTAGGTGGAGACTTGTTTGATAGTATCGCGGCCGCTTCCAAATTCTCTGAGCCCCAAGCCCGTTTGCTAATCGGCCACTTAACATCTGCTATCGCATATCTACACTCGCTTTCTATAGTGCATCGTGACATCAAACCTGAAAATCTATTGGTAAGCTATCAACTAACAAACCTTGAAAAAAAATCATTTGAATTCATACAAATACTTTTTTCAATTTATAAAAAAAAAATATCACACTTTTAATACTTGTAAATATGCATTATATTCATAATTCATTTGTATATGTATTTCATTGCAAATTTCATATAAAAACAAAAAAAAAAATATAGAAAAAGAAAGAAAGAAAATACGTTTATTTGCGGTAAACATAACGCAAAGAAACAAAAACACTAACACGAAAGAACAAGTTGAGGGAAAATATGCGTCACATTCACGCAAAACGGCCATCGCTCAGCATAATGCTGCGACCCTATGCGAGACAGAGCCCCAGCGCTGGTTTATATTAACTATTGATACTGATGGATTCTGAAACTTACACCGATAAAGATGATACTATAATAAGTACGTAACGTGAATGTATTTCCAGGTGGAAGTGGGTTTGGACGGCAGCATACGCGGCCTAAAGCTGGCTGATTTCGGCCTGGCAGTAGAAGTGTGGCGACCACTGCATGCAGTTTGCGGCACGCCTACATACGTAGCCCCCGAAATACTGCTCGAGACTGGATATGGATTAAAGGTACACAAATAAAAACATAGGCATTCATAGGGACTGCCAACAGAAATGAAAACTTAAATCTATGAAATGCTTTTTGCTTTCTGAGCGCAACACGTCATACTCATAGCTACTACTGTTAAGATGGCCCTTCCCGGTCCGTCTATCGTCAACGCGAAAAGCTTGTTGTTTCATCCAGCGCATGTGAGAACTACTAAAAAGCGAGTGAGAACTCAATAACATTGAACGAAAAATAGTGTGCAGAAATTTCATAAAACTTGTTCCAGGAAATACGTGTTTTTGACTAAGCCTTACAAGTTTGTGAAATAAATGTTGGTCATTTAGAATCTCCATTATATGTGCGAGGTTTCTATCGTAATGTTTTATTAACATTTACAATTTATAGTGCATTATGAATGGCCAAAGTTCAGGAAAAATTTGTGCAAAAAACCAGATTTTTTCAGGCTTATACTGAATTTGTTTCTTCAAATTTTTATTTCTTGCTTGCAACGCTTACTCAAAAACACATATTTCCTGGAACAAGTTTTATGAAACCGTACATAATTTTTCGATCAATGTTTTATAGCATTCTCACTTGCTTGTTAGTAGTTCTCACTTGCTCTGGATGAGACAACAAGCTTTTGGACCATGCTGGCGTTGACGATAGATGGACCGGGAAGAGCCCTCTTAACAATAGCATGACGGAGCCGCGAACTCATAAGATTTTCCCCTACCAAATCTCGCTCAACACGCCTAAAGAAGTTATGTTTTCAAAAACAAAACATAACATCACGCCTGAAATCCCCGAAGGGTTTGGCAAAGGTGTACCCATCTATAGTACAGTCGTTTCCAGCATTACCTGACCCTTCTTCCATTTTTCTTCTTCTTTGTAAGAGGGCTCGGGTAATGCTGGTCACCGACTGTACACCCACATTACTCCGATTACGTTCAAGCCCCATGTAATACCCGCGATCCTATTGCCATCAACCGGGCACGGAATCCAAACTCCGGGCTGCTACTGAGATAATAAAATTATATACTTCTTCATCGATTATCTAATAAAGCGTGGATTCTTCGTCAAACGTGCATATTACCTCATAATACTCGGAAACGTTCCATTCACATTATATTAAACAATACATTAGGTAGCATTGAAATCATTATGTAAAAGTGGTTGTTGTAGATGAAGATAACAATTTTTTCTCACTATTCTTAATTGTTCGTGTGAACTTGAACTTTTAACTCGATTTTGTCTAATATTATGATACGCTTCATCTAGGCCAGGCATTACATACGTATTGTATTTTCCCACTAATTCTGTTTTTATTGCAGATCGATGTATGGGCGGCTGGCGTTATCCTATACATCTTGCTATGCGGTTTCCCGCCGTTTTCGTCTCCTGACGGCGATCAAGAGAAGTTGTTCGACGCGATTTTGTCGGCTCGCCTGGAGTTCCCCGCGCCACACTGGGAGCGCGTGTCAGCCGGCGCTATCGACCTCGTCGCCAACATGCTGCGTCCACAGCCCGAACTTCGCTTCGCTGCTGAAGATGTACTCGACCATGCTTGGATGGCGGTTAGTTGGTTGCTATAATAACATTAAGAGGAGGCTCCCTATTTTTATGTTAATTTTCATGAATATTATGAAACAGTCACACATACAAGCAAAATTAAACTTTAGTATACGATTTATTGGATCTTTTTCTTTCCATGTTGAAGACAGTTACGTAATTGTAATATTATCTCTAGATACATTTTATAATGTATCATGTCTTTTTTAAGGATAATTATAAAAAGCAAACAAGGTTGTTTGGCTTTTATGTCTAAAACAAACATTCACAGCAAGAAAATATTATAGTTTATTATCCACCCACCAGGTATTTTTTCTCTTTATTACTTTAGTTATAAACGAAATAAAACGCTATTTATTTTCGTGCTCGAACACGACGAAAGCGCGCACGCGATATTCAACTTTATTACTGATGTGTTAGCGTTTAGCACATAACGGAGTGGCGGGGAGCAAGGGACGTAGTTTGCATGAAAATTTGATTTAGACTGCCTGATCTTAAACTGTAGCACTGACATCAAAAAGGTAGTTCGGGTAACGTAATATTTGTTTGCAGGACGATTATGACGAAAGCTGCGACTTCCGCACGTGGTACGACGAGGACTCTTCATAGCTGGGCGAGTCTCGCTGTCAAACGGTATCGGCGCCCTTGTGACGACGTGCTACCGGCCAAGCCGAGACTTGAGCTCATTTGAATCTACGCTACGGCTTCAGCGTTTAGTGCTGTTCGTAACACAGCGATGTATGCGTTTCGATATGTTAACACCAATACCAAAGTTATTATTTAACATATTTTACTTAAAGATACTGCATGCATAAATAGGTTTGTGTATTTATATATTGTTTGGTGCGAACTCCGGTGCAGTATTATTGTTTTGGTTTTGAATTATTGTGTTATCTTATATTGTAAGACAAATTCTTAAAATGATTTCCATTCAGCGAAATATAATATGAGTGGGATATCTGCGTCTATATTTGCATTAGAACACTCGGCGGCATGTTTATCGGTCGTCATCGTATAGTGTTAGCTTATAGCTTGCCAAAGTTACAATGTAGCAATACATTTGCGGAGTATATACAACCCTTAGCCTAGGTACGCACGAGCGATTTTTTTCAAGCACTGTTTTTCAACGCTCTAGCTAGAGGCTTAGAGCTGAGAGTTCAAAGTCCAAGAGTGTGTTTTTGCGACGCGCTGGGATGCACTTCTTCTGATTCTTTCACTGATTCTCAATGCTCGGCTCAACACTGAGAGTTGAAAATCCGGTGCAAGATAAAATCCCGTCGCGATATTTTTACGTCCGTGCGAACGTGGGCTAAGATTTTGAAATGTGGCTGCTCAACTACTTTACTTTTTCGTTTTTCGCGTCTTTGTCAGCCAGTCAATACTATAATGTTATATTTCGCTTGTTGAATCAAACTGACAATTCTAAAGATCTCTAGATTTCTCTTACCGCTTTATTAGCTATTCAGTTTTAGATTGAAGTTTAGATTTAAAGAAATTATAATATTTAAAACGGATATTTTTATTTAACGATAACATTCTGTAATATACGAGTAATATATCTTATTTAATTATTTGAATGAATTCATATTTACAAGTGTAGAGCGCAAGTTAATTGTAATGATTTTTGTATAATATGAATTGCTTGTAGGCGTATATTCAATGCTATTGCTTCTATCATAATTAAAATAATCATATCATTCATTTCTTGATTAAAACATTCCCCTCTTGTAGAAAGAAATCGTACAGTGACCACGTAAGACATAAATGTAATCTTTTATGTAAAGGTAAAAATTAAACTGCAGAAATGGTGCTAGTGACAGCGATAACATTTTTATAAATGTAGTTAAGTCTTTATTGAACATGTCCATGACATGAAAACAACCAATCTACTAATAGTTGAATATGGACACACCTTTAGATATTTTTATCTTATCAATGATGTTTCTATAAGAAATGTCGCAGATACAGCGATCTAGCCATTGCAATTGGCAGATTTAAAAACGATTGGCAATGAGAATTAGTGCTATGAGCCTAGTATAAAGTAGGATGTGACGTGAAATAAATTATTGTCCTTATTTTTGAAAATGGTTGTTGGAATGATGAAATACGATTGGTCCCTGTTGCAGCACAACATGTATCAACACAAGCAGTTCATAGCGTTTAACTTAACAGTCAATTGCTTAGCATCTTAGAAGCTGAAGCCTAACTTATTTATAATTAGATAAGTGCCAAATTCATTTCATTATTGCGCTTATGTATCATAAATCACGCAGGTCGCAGCAATCAATGTTCCTCTCGAATATATAATGTAATTTTTTTTTACTATCTTTTATTTAAGTTATTTTTCATATAATAATAGTGTTAAAATATCACTGAGCAACACCAAATGCAACCCACATTAGACTGAAATACATTCCTCCACAGTATGTTGATGTGACACTAGCTTTTCATCACAGTGTATTGAAAGATATAAAAACTCGGTACCTATTGATTGTTCTATGTATGTTTCCATTTTGTATTTGGTGGTTTTGTATTCCACAATTTTATGAAATTTTATAAAGAAATTTACTGTTGTGATTTATACATGATCAGGTTCGCCTAGATAGATACCCCAATTTTTTATGTGGACTAAGAAGCATAAATTATGAAAGTTATGAAATGAAAATACACAGGAAATTTAACATAAGATATTAAAATGTATCTACTAAAAATACAGTCGCAATTTATTGCATGTCAGTCATAGTGATTCATAAAATTTTATAATGCATTTAGACATGATATGTTCATTGAGTAAATGAGAGAAATAAATAAATTTATTAAAAGTTGTAGCTTATTTTATTTACATTTACAATCCTCATGATAAAAATACTTAAGTACCTACATTTTTATTTATTAAGAACATAACCACTTAACAAAAAGCCACTTGAGGCATTCATCGTAACTTCTGGGTGTGTTCTATCTGGCAGTACCTGTAAAGAATTCATGGAAAGTAAGTAACTGTATCTCTCTTGACGAATAATCACAATTTTCTCATACAGGCTTACTGAATGATTTTTTTTTAACAACTACCGACAGGTCATGAGTGCTAAAATAATTACTTGTAGAGGCAGTGCTTTTTCAAAACTGTGTTTCAGAATAATGGTAATGTGGTCCCTAGTGTAAGTCCCTAATATGAGTAACATGCATACTCAACTCGTTGATCCCATGTGTGCTGTGTTTTTGCGTCACCTCTCTCCTTTGTTGATTGAAGCCTTTACCTACCATGCATTGCCTACTTGGCAATAATTGTGATGTTATTTGGAAATAAGGAGTATTAGTGTGGAAACTCCTACCTCTTCTTTGATGGATTGGTTTGATGGTTCTCATACTAATTATTTTTTTAGAATAGAACTAGTACTTCTGCAAACAGAAGACCTAGAGAGCTCAATTTTTTTTGCAACAATTAAATTATTAGTAAACAAGAAAAATTATGAGTAAATATTTGTAGGCCAACTAGAAAAATAAGCAAATAGGTTTTATTTGGAAGAGGTAACGCTGCAGCCTAGTTTTGTGACTAGAAGGTGGTCCCAGGTGCTCCATCAATCCCTACCTAGTAGTTAAAGGGCCGATTCCACTGGTGGAAATCGAATAGTAGCAATTTACTCCAATTTGAGCTGTTCAGTTATTCACCAAATTTCTATGGGACCAACTTAAAAGTTACTAACTTTCAAATAAAAAAAGAAACATCGAAACCGGGTTTTATAAGGCGGAGATAACCAGTCTGTAGCCCCCTTTTTGGAGGAAGTAGATATATCCCTCCAATTGAAAATTCACAATGACAAAAAAAAATAAAACAAAAAAAGTAAAATACAACCTGCAGGCTTAGGACGAGAACCGTACAGAAGGGTTTGTTTGACAGAAGAATAGACAAAAATAATGTTTCTGTGTACAGTAGAACATTTTCGGTAGACAAGTGATATCTATTCTGAAGGAGAGTAGAAATAGAAAGCGTCATGCTAAGCCTGCTGTAGAGGAGTAGCAATAAACTGTCTAGAGAAAAAAAAAATTGCAACTTGAAGCAGACGCTTCACTCGCTCGGTCAATAAAATCCTTACCTGATAATTTCTCATCCAGTTGCAAGACAATTTCAGAGCTGCCACATTACTTTGTGCCTTTAGTGACATATACAACTGCTGTAATGGTTCTGCAACATTGTAGTAAATCACAAACGGCCTGCCTGGTTTCACAAATGTTACTAATTCATTGAAAATATTTTGTGGGTCTTCTTTACATGCTATAACTAATGAATCCATTTTATTATGCAGCAGTTCTGAGGCAGCTATATTGTCAAAGTGCCATTTTGGCTTTTTGTTTTCCCTTAGGGGCTCAGAATCAATGTTAACATTAGTATTTTCACTAGGTTTATTCTCAATATTATCTTGTTTAGTTCTTTTAGGCTCATGCTCCTCTGTGTTGTCATCATTTTTCCTCTTTAATGGATTTTGCTCAGTACCATTTGCATCCTTTTCAGGATCTGTAGTGTTATGAGTATCACATCCTTGGTAAAATTGTCTTAGTGCAGAATAAACATTGACTGAAACACATCTGTTAATCTGTTCGTCAGGAAAATTCATAGCTAACAGTGCTTGTTTCTGTGACATGTTACCAGGATGCATGTGTACTAATTTACCATTTGTATTTTGCCCAATGACACTCAATAATGCAGCAGCCACTAAGCCATTGGACCCAGAATCATATAACAGATGGTTTCCTTCACAATGAACATTAACAATTGTTATGATTTGTGACAATGTATCAATTCGTAAGTTTTGGATCTTATTTGGTTCAAGTTTATACATAATTTCACAAATAATTCGAAGATTTGGTTTTACTACTTGAAAGTATTCAAAATATTTTTTCTCTTTTTTCCTCAAATACTTGTCTTGTGAAAATTCCGTTTTATTGTGAAATGTGTTGGAATTACTGATTAATGTTTCAACAATATCAGATGCTTTGTTAGAATCACTTTTTAGTGTCTCTATATCAGCGGCTGACAACTTTTGTGAGCGTCCATCATCAAGTATATTTCTGTTGTCATTTCCAGATACTTTTATATCAATTTCATCTTTTAATTTTACGGCTTCATCTGCTAGTTCTACAGTGAATTCTTTTTTTTTCTTACTTGTTTTGGGTATCATTTTAAATACTGAGAAATATGGGGAGCCCTCTAATCCTTTCAAATTGATAGTGTCTCTTCCCAAGGTTATAGTCGAATCGGACTTATTAAATTTTAGTAGTTTTTTAAAGTTTTGTTTTTGGATGATAATGTAATCACCAATTTTAACTTCGTTGGACATTCTGACCAAAATGTCTTTTAGAGGTTAGGTCACAATATTGTATGTATTAATTTATTATTGGAACTGGTTCTCACCTTTCGCTTCTAATTTATATTTTATCAGAAAGTAAGTACTGGTGGTATGGATGGGACAACGTATAGTGTCATCAAGTAGTAGTATTTGAGTTCAGTAAAGTCTAGTTTATAGTTATACCTTTTTGTGTTTCGTTCGTCAACACAATTTGACCGGAAGGATCAATGACATTAGACAAATTGAAAAGTAAATGACAGAATTCGCTCACAGGCGACAGCGCTCACATAGTGATGTGAGCGCTATGGCCTATTTTTTTTTTTAAATCATCATTTGGAATTTAGTATTTTGTGACTCGATTCACAATTCTGGCGAATTCACAAAGTTGTAAAAAGATTTTTATGGCATGTGGCACATCACTAGCAAGAGGATAGACTTTTAAGGGAGTTGGAAGATCCAGGTCGCTTTTGGTTTTTTTTTTTATAGCCATGTACAGTACGCGTCAAACTTAATGGCGGCTCTGAAGTGCGCTAATCCCTGCGCAGAACCCCACCCCTCACCCCTGCTGACCCATAAATTCGTTATTGCGCAGTGACTCGCCTCAAGTTCCGAGCCGCCATCGCCATAAAGTTAGAATCGGGCTGTAAATAGCTGTAACATGGACAGCTTTAACTGAAGTCCGAAACTTAGCGAGTAAATAAAAAAAAACTAGATGGCTAATGTCACTAATTTTGAATTTAAAAGTACTGTAATAAAATATACATCTAAATAAAATTTAAATTCAGAGTCTACAATTTATACTTTTTGTTTTAATTTGTGCTTGAATGTAAAATTTGGGTATTTTTTAAATAAAAGAATAAAAAGTCGATGAAAAAAAAATCACAGGGCTTGAGAAGTGTTTAGGGGTCTGAAAGGATAGCAGATGACCCCCCCAGTGGACCATTTCTGTTCAGTACAACCTACATGAACATATAATTACTTTATTATTCCTGGCCACTTGTTTGTCTGTGGCTTAAATTAGTTTTTCTTCTATTTTTTTGTTGTTCAAGATTTTTCCTTGTAATGAGTACATTGTGCTCCAGTTACTAATTTAATAAATTAGTTATTTTTACATTTTCAACAGCATTTTATTTCCAACATGCTGTTTGTGGTCCTTCTAAAGCCATCTCAGTGAAATTCAGTGAGTTAGGATTTTTTTTCCGTAGCGTTTGCCTGCGGTATTCCGTCGACAATGTCGACGGCGCGGCGCGTTGGAATCCCCACCCAAATTGGGTGATAGGTACAGTTTTTAATCGAAGGAGGGCGCAAAGTTTGCGCCATCGAGCATCACCAAGCGGAGAAGTTGCTGGAAAATTTTGGAATTTGCCGCTTCACTGGTATGACATATGATTTTGTTTCTACAATCCTACCAGCCTAAGGAAAAACAACGTCGGACGAGCTTACGTTGGCAGTACTGCATCTCTGTCATTTGATTTTGACAAGCATTAAAATTTGACACTTCTTCGAAGTAAACAACTTTTAAAACTTTTGTTGTGGTGAATATTTCTCAAAAATAGGTTCATAAAGTGCGGTTTAGTGTTTTGTGCGATATTGATTCTATATATCAGTGCGGCATAATGGCGGAAATGAAAAGGCTGAAACTGTGTCGTTCACAGTGTAAGGCTACGCTGACTAGATTCGAAAACTTTGTGAATGATCATATGGCTATAGCGTCCGCTACTTTAGACCTTCTCAAAGCACGTAAGGATAAGCTGGTTTCTGCATTTAAACAATATGAAAGTTTGCAATTAGACATATTAGTTCTTGACGAAGAAGATGCCGAAGATGTCGGTGTCTATGAACAAAGATATTTTTATGTTCTGGCTAAGTTAAATGAGCAAATAAAGGTAATATCTAATTCAATAACGTTACAGTCTAGTAATAATTGTACTTCTTATGCCTCAAAATTACCAAATGTGGAAATTCCAACATTTGATGGTAAAGACTTGACTAAGTTCAAACCATTCTATGAATTATTCACAGCTGTTATTGATCAAAATGGGTCATTGACGGATGTCCAAAAGTTGTTTTATTTGCGGAAATATCTGTTAGAGGTAGCTTTGTCTGTGATTGTGAACTTGCCACTTGTAAACAAGTCTTATAAAGAAGCTTTGGAATTGCTTAAGAAGCGATATGACAATAAAACCAGATTAATTTGTAATCATATAAACTTACTTTTGGACATTCCAACAATGCAAAAAGGAACAGCAGCCACTATACGGACCTTTGTTTCATAAGTAAACCAACAGTTACATGCATTAAAAAATTTTGATGTGCCAGTTGATAACTGGGATCGTCTCTTGATTTGTGTACTGTATAGAAAATTGGATTCATACACAAATCGAGCATTCCAACTTGATCGAAATCAAAATAATTTGCCAACAATTTTGGAGTTCCTCACCTTTTTAGAAAAGCGTGCAATGGCGCTAGAGGATAGTATTTACAATACAAATATTTTTTCTGAAAATAAGCCTAAATCTGCCATGCGGGTTACAAATATTACTACACAATCCCATGATATGTGTAAGTTTTGTGATAAGAAAGGTCATGCAATTTTTAATTGCCCCAAATTTAAAATGGTCCCTGTAGAGTCTCGTCTATCCTTTGTTAGGGATAATAAGTTATGCTCCACTTGTTTGCGAGCACATGCTGACAATGTCTGCAAATTTAAATTTAAATGTAAGCTTTGTAAAAGCTCCCACAATACATTGCTGCACTGTGAAGAAAACCAAGAGGAGACTCCAGTCTCATTATTTTCCAATGATTATAATACTATTTCACAGTGCAATGTTTTATTGCCTACTGTCATGGTACAGGTCACTGACAAGTATGGTCGTGACATTCAAGTACGTGCATTGCTTGATAGTGGCAGCCAAACCTCCTTTGTAACCAACTCTTTGATACAAATGTGTCAAATATGGTTATATGTGATGACACAAAATTAGAAAATGTAATGGAAAGGTTTTGGCTGTCTGAAAGTTTTCCTGAGCCTGTAACTACACTCACAAATGAGTGTCAGATAGCAGAGGCTGTTTTTAAAAGGTCTGTAAAGTTAATAGATAACATATTTTATGTTGATTTACCTCTGGTTAGCCCTGTTAATGACTTGCAACTTGGGGATTCTTTCTCAGTTGCTTGGCAAAGATTTTTGTCTTTGGAAAGAAAATTTAAACAAAATAATGTTTTGTTTGAGCAGTATAAAAAGTTCATTGATCTGTATGTAGCGATGGGACATGCTAAGCAGGTGGATATTAATTCTTACGATATTTATAGTGGATCTGTTTACTTTCTAGCACATCACGCTGTATTTAACCAGGAAAGCAAGACCACGAAGTTGCGAACGGTTTTTGATGGTAGCATGAAATCTAAAAGTAAAATCTCATTAAATGATGTCATGCTGAACGGGCCAGTGGTACAGGGTGAGCTTTTTGATATCCTTTTGTTGTTTCGCACATATTTATATATTTTAATATGTGACATTGAAAAAATATTTCGATGTATTTTCATTAATACTGACCACAGGTGTCAGCAGAATATCTTGTGGAGAGATGATCCGAACAAACCAATAACATGCCTGCAATTGCAGACAATTACTTATGGATTGAAATCCTCTACCTTTTTGGCCACCCGATGCTTAGTAGAGCTAGCAAATAAGTATGCTGATAAGTACCCCTTCGCCGCGAATGCTATTCTTACGAATACATATGTTGATGATGTCCTATCAGGTTGTGATACAATGGAGCAACTTTACTTACTAAGAGATCAATTGATAGACCTACTTACATTAGGTAATTTTACTTTGCATAAGTGGTGCTCAAACTTACCTTCTGTCCTGGAGAGTATCCCTAATGACCGTAAATTCTTTGATGAGGTAGATTTAAATAAGGCGAATATTTTCAAGGCTCTAGGTATTAAATACAATGTTGATTTAGATAACTTTCATTTTCAAGCTCCACATGGTGAAGAAAATTTAAATACAAAACGACAGGTACTCAGTTACATTGGTAAAATGTTTGACCCCTTGGGGTTAATAGGTCCAATAATAGTAGTAGCTAAGTTGATAATGCAGGAAATATGGTCTGCAAAAATTGAGTGGGATACCGTAAAACGGGGTTACTTTGAGAGCTGGGGTTACTTTGATGATAGCTAAACTTGGTATGCTTTTCCGGATTTATTGCGTAATACTGAACGCAGCCAAAATTTTGTTTGTTCTGTTGGCCAGACTGACAGAACGGCCATATTTTGCCGAAGTTTCGACGAGTAGTTGTTGTCGGAACTCTAAAAAATTATTTGTTAAAGTTTAGTGTGAAAAAGGTTTAAAAAAGTTGTCTGAATAACTTCAGTGGCACAGGCTTACGCCTGTGCCACTGAAGTTATTCAGACAATTTTTATTATTGCTTGATTTGTAGTTTTTCACCGTTTTTATTAAACGTTTCTTTAAGATTTAGAGCATGTTTGCATTTTTGGTTACGGTCGCCATTTTATTTTACATGTACACTATAAGTTCATCGGGGCTACATTGATAGGATATACGAGGTGACTTTGATAGTTATCAATTTCACCCCAATGGTTGTGGTACCCAGTTTTATAGGAGTAATATACAAATTATCAATATAACCCCATTTGTTGCTTTTGTTTTAGTTGCCTCATGGTTCGCACCTACAAAAAGACCGCGGGTACCCGCAATTATAAAAATTACACAGAGGAGGCAATGGAAGAAGCAGAAAAAATCACAAACAGTGAATTGTCTATTGATGCTGCTTCAATAATAGTATTAATTAATAAATTCATTAATAGTATTAATAGTTTAATTGATCTCGAAAGTTAATGTTAAGACTAATTATTATTGAGCTAATGTTACTTTATTTTCTTAAATATTATTAAAAAATATTTGGTTTATCTCGTTTGTTAATATTGTAGTACCCACAATCAAATTCACCCCTTGACTCAAAGTAACCCCAAAAATATTCAAATCGCAATATTACCTAAACGAAAAAAAAAAAAAAAAAAAAAAACAGATTTTTGTCGTTTATTGGGGTGTCTTTTCGATGGAATAAATAAAAGAGTGGGTACCAAAGTAGCCCCATTATCAATATAACTTTGATAAACATGTTTTTCTTTTTTTCAAAAAAAATATTTACTAATTTATATATTTTTTTAATTTACGCAATGAATCCATACTACGGTTTTTTTTTAACATTTTTGTCGTTGAAATTGCAAGCGTGGCATCCATTTAAAGTTTAAAATGAATCAATGTCACCCCGTTTTAAGGTACTATTCTACCCCCTGCATACTTACAAGCATGGAATAATTTTATTGACAAATTACAGTTGATAGACAGAATTTCTGTTCCAAGGTCGATGATGTGTCATGATTCTCCCAATGTAGAATTAGTGGGCTATGCAGACGCCTCACTGAAAGCTTATGGTTGCTGTCTCTACCTTAGAGTTCGTAAAAAAGATGGTAAGGTAGATACCAATCTTTTGTGCTCAAAATCCCGTGTAGCACCGCTATCTCGAAACCTAACAATACCTCAATTAGAGTTGAACAGCGCATTACTGCTAGCACAGCTAGTTAATAGAGTAAGCAAGGTACTTAAATCCAGGTTTTCCCATGCGATTTTCTTGTATAGTGATTCCCAAATTGTGTTGGCTTGGATTGAGTCTGTAAATATAAAGTCTAATACTTATGTAAATAATAGAGTTAAGCAAATTGTTTCTCTCACAGATAAGATCTCTTGGTTTCATGTGAAGTCTGCGGATAATCCTGCCGATTTGCTCTCGCGTGGTGTAGAGCCACAGAGCTTGCAAGCTCGAGCTCTATGGTGGCATGGTCCGCCGTATTTATCAGATTTAAATTACAAACACGGGCTCCATAGTCCCAAAAAACTCGAGGTACCAGAAGTTCTGGACCAAAACTCAATACCCTGTCTTTTACAAAATGTAGAGCCAGTGGATTTTGCGTTGTTAGACAAATATTCAGATTTGAATAAACTCCAATGCGTTATTGGATACATTTACAGGTTTTTTAATAATGTCTCAAAAAAACAGGACGTAATTAAAGATTCTAGATTAAGTCCTAATGAATTACACAATGCTTTATTAATAATAATAAGATGTGTGCAAAGGCGTTTCTTCGCTGATGAGATAGGTGCCATATTGGCAAATAAAAACGTTAAGTCTAACATTGCTAGTCTAAATCCTTTTGTGGATGCCTTCGGTATTTTGCGCGTTGGTGGAAGATTGCAGAATGCTGGCATTCCGCAAAACAAAATGCATCCTATAATACTCCCTAAAGCTTGTCATATTACTTCATTGATCATTGAAAAAGAGCATCTCAGATTGTTGCGTGCTGGTGCTAGATTAGTACTTAGCTCACTTTCACAGAGGTTCTGGATTATTAGCGGCATCCGGGAGGTTAAAAAGGTGGTACACAAATGTTTAAAATGTATTCGTTTAAAAGCTGAAACTGCGAAACAACTTATGGGTTCTCTGCCTTCTGCTAGGGTCACCGTTACAAGGCCTTTTCAGTATGTTGGTATAGATTTTTGCGGTCCGTTTAATATTAAAATAGCTAGGATTCGTAAACCGCTCGTAACTAAAGGGTACATTGCACTTTATGTTTGTTTTGCCACAAAAGCTATACATTTAGAGGTACCTAGTATCTGATCTATCTACAGAAACTTTCTTGGCATGTTTTAATCGCTTTATGTCCAGGCGAGGCATTCAAAGGTATTTTGCGATAACGCAAAAACGTTTAAAGGAGCACAAAATCAACTGAATCAGTTGTACAAACTTTTCAGCTCCAAGGCTCATAAAGAGTCAGTGTACAAATTTTGCAAAGATAAATTTATCCAATTTATGTTTATCCATAGTTACGCTCCTCAATTTGGAGGTCTATGGGAAGCGGGTGTCAAGAGCGTCAAGCACCACCTAAAAAGAGTTGTGGGTATCATTTGCTTGACTTACGAGGAATTTAATACGGTAGCAGTACAGATAGAGGGTGTCTTGAACTCGCGGCCCCTGCTTTCTCTAGACCCTAAGGAAGGTAAATATTTGACACCTTCACATTTCCTCATTGGCACGGCTTTGTGTGGTTATCCCGAGATAAATTTGTTGGAAATTCCAACAAATCGGTTAAAGTTCTGGAAATTGGTAACTAAACTAAAACAAGACTTTTGGAAGACCTGGTCCTCAGATTATTTAACACAATTGCAAAGTCGTCCTAAATGGAGATACAATGTTCCGAATTTAAAGGAAGGGGACCTTGTCCGTGTAAAAAATATGAATACATCACCATTGGAGTGGCCACTGGCCCGCATTGTGAAGGTTTTTCCTGGAACCGATAATAATGTAAGAGTCGCTGAAGTTAAATATAATAACATAATTTATGTAAGGTCCATCACAAAGCTGTGTCCTTTGCCTGATATATAGATACCTACAGATAGCATATATATAAGTCTTTAGTTTGCGATAAAATATTATTTGTAATTTTAATTATTTTATATTATGGATGGAGTTTAGTAAGCTTAATTCAATTCTAACTCCTTCCCCGCGGAACTATGTTCAGTACAACCTACATGAACATATAATTACTTGATTATTCCTGGCCACTTGTTTGTCTGTGGCTTAAATTAGTTTTTCTTCTATTTTTTTGTTGTTCAAGATTTTTCCTTGTAATGAGTACATTGTGCTCCAGTTACTAATTTAATAAATTAGTTATTTTTACATTTTCAACAGCATTTTATTTCCAACAATTTCAATTTGGCACACGATGCACCAAACACCCTGTATATTTTTCATAGGACTCGAGGGGCTACTCCGAACATAAATCTGAAGTATCGGCCGAATGTTCGGTCTTTTCTTTAATACGGCTAACTATTGCTGACTACGGCGAAAAAATAAATAAAAAAACCCATATAACGCTTTTTGGTAGCCGTTACGAAATAATTCGACACTATGTGTCCACACTTATTCATTCTAGTAACACTTTTTGGTCGCTGAGTGTACTTAGTTCCGTCGCTACGACTAAAAATGGGGAACAGTCGACACAGGAACATTTGGTTTTAAAGTTATGTTGCTGTGTGGTAACATTGTTCTTAGTCTGCAACCACTTCTCAGAAATCATTCGTTCGTTCATTCGTTTTCGTTCTCTTTTTGTTCTGTGACTGACAAGTTAAAAAATAATAAGAAGAAAACATCAGCCATCACTGTATATCAAGGTAATTTTTTAATCATATTTTAATTTGTTTAATAAATCGTTCAAATCTATATGGGAAATGAATTTCATTGTGTAATTTGTTCATATAGTTTGGAATTTTCAATGCGCCACCATAAAATTGTGATTTAACCTGTGTAGTATAATGTAAACAATAGTTTGTAAAAACTATTAATAGTTTTACTAACAAGTTTTTACATTCCCAGAGCTTGGAAGCTTTTGCTGTAATATATTTTATAGTAACTATATGTTATGGAACCAAAAATGAACCACAAAATTGTTAAATAATTAAAAAACGTAATTTTATTTAGAGAAAATATTCTAGTCACAAATGGTCAGGAAGTTACTAGATTATGTCGACGTGAAACCAGAAGTAGTTACAAAGTTACCGAATTCACAAAATGGTTTATTGCTTCCAGCGATTCTCAAACGTTTGGACAGGCCTGCATATTATTAAATTATGTTCAGTATAGTACTAACTAAAGAGGGCTAGTCCCACCTTATATCGATTGTGCCTAGTACATGGGTACTGGGCAACAACAAAGACTGTCCTGTTTTGGCCAAGGACGAGAAAAAACAGCGACCTTGAACTATTAAGGAGAGATGAAAAAAGTGTGCCTTCGGAGAATTGGAGAAAATTAAAATGTGTCGTGAAACTACAAGGCATAGCTACTTTTGCTGAAGGAATTAGATTAGAGGAACTGTATTCAAATTTTGAGGATACTGAAGATGAGGAGAGGTAAGTTTTACGACGTGTTTTATTCGACAATAATTCGACGAAGTGACGCGCCCCACTACCGCATTTTAAAATCCGCGGCCCTGTGTACGTAAAATGCAGTAGTGGGGCGCGTCACTTCAGAAGTTTAGACTGGAAGAGCTCATGGACAATGTTTAATACAACTGAGTGCGCGAAGAGTGAGAAAGAGAGGTACGACCACGAGTCGGTCGGTCGAGTCCGTCTAAGGTCAGTTGAGTTGCGCGCTTCCGAAGGAACGCACGCACTAACCTACCTACTGTAAAACATGTTATTTTGCTGAAAACACTTTCCATACGTTCTCTCGTGCTCTTGATTGTGTACCGCTTAATTGAGCACTTGGTGCGAGAAATAGATTGTTTAACACTTTGACAGCCGAAGATTTTAAAACGCGGATTCCATGGTTCGCCGGCGATTTTCGCCGATATTGCAACATTTATAAAATGAGAACTATCAATGATAAATCTATAATTATTTTTTTATTTATACTATTGACTTGTTTATTTCTAGGATAAAAATAAAAAACAGACGTAAATTATTTTTTTTTTATTTAAAAATGTAGAATAAAAAAGAGGTTTTATGGAAAAAAAAAAAAAGTCGAACATCGACTTTTGCGTGTTCAAGTCGCGTAAAATAAATAAAAAAAAAAAAAAAAAAAAAAAAAAAAAAAAAAAAAAAAAATCGTGTACGTGCACTCGCAATAGCGGCGCGGGAACACTGGCGCAGCGCGACACTCGTCCGCTCACACCAAGCGCCCCACCACGGTTATTCTTACATGTGTGCGTAGCTAAAGCACTACACTATTATATCAATGCACGCCAAACACGGACTACGGACGTCGTTTTAAAACAAACACTAAGAAAGTCAGTCACGTACTGATAACGTGATCAGCGTATAATACAATCAACCTGGGACGTACTCTTCACGTGATCGGCTGTGAAAGTGTTTAGACATTATTAAAGTACAGTGTAAACTCTTTATAACGAAACACAAGGGACTGAGCGGTTGTTTACGACCTCAGGTGCTTCGGGCCCTCAAAGGTTTAGTCGGCATCTTTTGTAGCCTGAGAAGATAACATACACAATAATACAAATTCCGGGTTCTTATCGCACTACGATTAGGTTCAACATGCCATGTATTTCACACACGTGGATCTTTTTCATTTTTCCAACACCGCGTGCTGTGCCGCGTGCAGGAATGAGCCATTTCCGTACGCGCCACAGCACGCGGGTGTTGGAAAATTGCCACAGATAAAACTATACCTATACTTAGTCCAAATTGGTTCAATATCTATAATCGGCGGTGATTGTTCTTTTTTCGTTATTTTATTTTATTTCTTCAAAAGTGTATTGAAAAACGTCGTTTGATACACGTGGACATTTGTTATTTTTTTTTGTTATTTTTATTATTGCAGTTCTCGGCTAAAAACAACCTCGCCTACGGCTCGGGTGTTAATTCCGCCTCGAATACAATAACAAACATTCTCCACTTGTATCAAAATGTACTATTCTGAGTCTAAATACGAACACATTTCTTCGTAATATAGACACACTGTTTATTGATATCTTTATAAATTATCTGCCTTTAACTACAGTGCGCGGCATAAAATAATGTTTTAAAACGTCCTGTTTTGCTTTTAGCTCTGCAATAATCAACCCAAAAAAAAGAAAATTGAAACTGAAAAGAAGACTACTACTGAGAATGAGGATCCTTCTTCAAAAAATTCAAAAACTATAATAATATATACTTCAGATAAAGAAATTCATGAAGAAGAGACAAATGAAGGATTGCGGGATGGGTTTCGTGGGTTAGATGACAAGGAAAACAAAATCGGTATGTTACTTAGAGAATAACGCCATTCATTTTATCTAATTATCTTTAACTCTAGTCATTGTACATTTTAACAGATGATACGCCAGACACAAAAAATCGTTCCATTAAAGCATCGAAAACAGTGACAGTACTCTCTGATGTAAAAATAAACAACAAGACGACCGATTCAAAACATGAGACTAAAATGATGAATGTAAGTTCTGACGATCTACTTCTATGTCAAGTTTTCGAACAAAATGCGGAGTGCAACAAAATTACAAACAGCGATTAGACTAATCATTTATTAAAAATTTTATTGATATAATTTAAAGTTAGTTAAAGTTAAAAATGGTGAAAGGTATAATTCCATCGCATGCAGAAGATAGTCAGCTGCAGCAAACGCTGACGCCATCACCAATTTTACCGAAAAAACACTATAAACACAACTTCCAACACGAAAAAAATCAGCTGTCCCATACATTTTGGTGTAGTACCTAGGTATTAGAATTATGTATGGAACAGCAGATTTTTTTCAAGTAGAATTGTGGGTTCTTTACGAAAAGTTGTTTATATCCATAGGTACTTTCATCTGGCAATGGGAAAAAAACAACAAAAAAAAATCCGTGAAATTTGTGATGGCGTCAGCGTCTCCAGCAGGTGACTGTCTTCTGCACGCGATAGGATTATACCTATGTAACTGACAGTTTGTAATTGTTTTGAAAAGTTTTAACTGACAAGTTAAGTTTGTATGTTTTTTTTTAATATTTTTGATAATTAGTGTTCATTTTTTTTAAAGATTTATCTGATTGTTTGAGAATCAAATTATTATGATTGGTTTTATTGTTTATTTTCTTTCCTAATGTTGTCAATACTGGAATAAACACCATTTGAGAGTTGGAAACCATAGATGTAAGTTTACATTTCACATCATTTAGATTGTATTTCTTTAATTCTTCAAGTTCGTAAGGAAGTAATGTTGCATAAATATTTATATGGGAAGAATTAAATGGTCGCTCAAAAAAATACATTTGTTTTTTATATTCCTTCCAACGATTTGTATGTTTCCTTGATCAAAAGTTGCGAATTTCTTTTCTACGTTTTTTTATCGATAGTTAAAAACCATTTATCTTTAATGTATTTTGAAAGCTGGTAATTCTCACTCATTTTTACAGTAGTAAATACTTTTTCACCCGTATCCAACAAACTTTCATATTTGACAAGAGGATACATCCGTTTGGATTTGTGGCCCTTGATGTTTAGCTTTGACAATTCCTGTATGCGATTTGCTACTTGCGCTAAGGATTCGTCGCCTTTTCGTAAAAGTTTTTAATTCGAAACAACATACTTTCAAATGGATATGCACTTAAAGAAGGTAGAGAGCCAAACCTTGAGACATCATTTACAATATGACAAAGATTATGAATATTACTGCTCACAGAATCATGACCGTAAATTTCTGCGAATTTTTCAATGTAATCAACAAAAAGTTTTTCAGCTATGTGCCGGTAAGATACATAAACGTCAGAATAACAAATAGTGGTGGCACAGAACAATGTTAAAAAATGTTGATATACTTCACATGATAAGTGTTCTTTTAGCACTACTGGACCAAAGTATATAACAAAAAGTTTTTAAATTCAGCACCTTTCCAAAAGTGAAGGGTATCTAATTCTCTCAGTCTTCCTTGATGTATTTCAGATGGAGTACTTGATTTTATTTCCATTAGTTTTCTTGAAACATCCTGAATTTCCCTTGCCGACCACTTTGTTCGGAAATTAAAACTGCCATTAGTCCATCCCAGTAAACATCTCTTCATTACACCCAAATCTAACAAATGAAGAGCATCTGCAATCGTAAAATCGTTAACAAGATCTATGGGTAAATCTTCGATTGGACTTTTTTCTTTATTAGGATCTAATCGATTTCTAAATGAATGGTCAGTACGCAAAGCCATGTCCGTTCTGGGACCTTTTCTATCGTATTCTCCGATTACTGTACATTTCATGCATCCGTGGTAACTATTAAACCCCACAGTACCTAAAATGAAAAATATCACGAAATAAGATACATTATATTTGAAATGCACGGGGGTACGGTAAACTACTTACATTACCAAAATCCATAGTAATAGTTTAAATGCGAAAGTAGCTCTGTCTGTCTTTCTCAGTTACCTTTTCACGCCTAAACTGTTGAACAAATTTCGATAAAATTTGGCATACTCTACATTTTACCACGAGAAACAATAGCCGCGGGCGGACTGCTGGTTATGAGTATATGAAACGACATGCTGAGTATACCCGCGGGTGTAGCTGCAGCAGATATTTGGCATTAATGTGTACAGCAGAAGAAATTCATGTAGGTAGGTTTAGGTAGTTTTATTAAATAGATATTATTTATATATACAGGGTGGAAACTTTCAGCGGGGCAGTAAGGGGAACTAGTACTCAAACCTCAATTGGTCCAATAGAGGATTTTGATCCTTATAAGAAAGAGGATCGATTGGCATATTTTTTTTTTTTGTGAAAATTGCCCATTTTCCTGCTGACTGTACATTTTTTTCAAAATCTGTGAATGGGGATCAAAATTTCATAAAAAAAATATGGATAGTCTCCTAAGACCACTTTCGCGTAGCGAAAGCCCCCTTACTGCCCCGCTGAAAGTTTCCATCCTGTATATTCTATATTTAATTTTGCACTAACCTTTTATAAAGTACCTCGCAGGTGTATCACATAAGAAGCAACGAATTTTGATAGGAACGATTTGCCTTTGAATGAGTAATCCACCTTGAAGTAACTTGATGAGCTCGTTTACAAATGGACGCAAAAATAATTCCAAACACGGTTTTGTGCTTCCGAAAAATATTGCTATAACTAATGGAGCAACATCCATGCCGTCTATTTTACACAAAATTGGCCAAATTTCATTTTTTGTGCTGTTGGCTACTGGCAAGCCGTCTATGTTAAAAGACAAAAATATGCATGTCGGCAACTCTGAGATCATTTGAGACAAAACTTCTTTTAAACAATTCTCTATTATACCAATATTTTCCATTTCCCATTGGTACTATGTTATTAAATTTTGGCGTTTTTAATAGACTTCTACTGTCTTTTGGTGAGAATTTTTTGAAATCCGTGTTTGAATTGTCTCTTAATATAGTAAGTATTTTGAGGAATCTGGTACTTTAATGCCCATTGCTGAATTTGGTCTTTTATATTTATTGAATGTATTTCGCTGTCAGAATCAGATGATTCTTCAGCCTCTGCTGCGGAACTGCTGGTATCCAGCCCTTCACTGACATCACATATATCATGAGAGGTCACAACTGCATCTAATTGCACGTTTGACACTTCGGAAGTTGGTCCACCGGCACTAGGCTGTTTGGAACTAAACTGTACGGCATCAGGCATTACAGAACTATTTTCTTGAATTTTAAATGATGAAGACGATGCATTTGGTATGTGGTCTGGAAAATATTTATTCTATGTTTTAATGCTGACTTAAACTTAAGTTATTAATTAAAATACCCACCAAAATTTAATTTAAAACAATTTAATTTTAAAACAAATTATAAAATGCTTGTGCACGTGCGCTCTATTAATTGGCTTCTATTATTTTTGTCTAATGATTATAATATTATGATCATTAGGCAAACAACAAAGACCTATTTAATCTCATAGGCTGCGATTAAAAAATTATTTCAGGTGGATAACCACTCAGTAACACTTTCTTACATGAAAAAATTATGGAAATAAGTAGTTAATTCTGATAAAATTTCAAGTAAACAATTTAAGATTTCGTATAAGAAACACAATGTATACCGAATAAATTTACTGTCTGAAAAATTATGTACTTACTTGGAGATAGATTTTGTGGAACCAATAATTTGTTAACTTTTCTGTAGAAAGTCAATGTGAGACGGAATCTTTTCGGTTCTTTACTCATTTTCAACTGCAATCATTTGATCACTTCACGAAACAGTTTGAGAAACAGTATCTTATTTTGACTTTTTTATTCACATTTCAGTAATATATTGTTCAGTAATAATGACGTAACATTACGACACCTCGTGTAAATATAAATTTTAAGTTATTGTTCTAGTAACATGGTGACCACACCGCTACCACACATTTTTACTCGGTTGTACACATGTTACAAACTAAACACCAAGTGCTTAAAAATAAGTCTACACAAATGTTTACGTTACGTGTGAACACAAAGACTACTGTAAGTTACTGAAATGTTTTCCGGTCAAATTGTGTACTATTACCACACGTAGAGACCAAACCCCACACAGTCACCATGTTTCGTAACAGTTACGAAACTGTTGCGACTTGTTACATCTTTAACATATCTGCGACCAAAAAGCGCTATATGGGAAGCAGTCTAAGAGATAAGCCAAAGTCAAAACTGTGACTTGAAGTCGGGTAAGGAACCAAAGTCAAAAAAAGAAACTATGGAAGTTATAAGAAGGCCGAACATTCGGCCGATACTTCAGTTTAGCGCTTCAGAGTAGACCCCCAGGTGTGCCTCAGGGATCAGTCTTGGGCCCTTTTCTGTTTATCTTGTTTATAAACGTCATAAAATCCTGTATAGTAAACTTTAAATTCCTAATGTACGCCGATGACATTAAAAATTTTAAGGCTTGTGCGAACTCTCAGGATTGTTTGCAAGAGGACATAAGCAGCAAGGAACATACTTACTCAGGAGCTACTGATAAGCAGGGATTCACAATACTGTCTGGTCAATAAACTTCATTTTAGTCTTCCAAAATGTCATTTCATTTATTTTACTAAAAACAAAAATACCTACCTACTATTAACTTCTTTAAAAACTGAACAACATACAAACATGCAAAAAACTGAGTGCACACGTGATCTTGGCGCAGGTACTGCTTGATTGCAAATAGACACCCTGACCCATATCAAAAACATAAAGCCTTTTAGGTGTATGATTTTGTCATGCGGTCTCGTAAAGACTTCAAAAAGCCTTCGGCACGCGGTACCCCATCTGGTATGATATATTATTGTACTGAGCTCTCGAATAGACTGTTACGTAGTACCTACCTAGAACTGTTACTCGGCGGGAGGTGCGCGCACCTCGACTATTCTACACTGCGGGATGTAGAACTAAGGCTGGAGTGCGAGCCCCTCTCCGCCGACTTTTAGAAACCTCTCTCACAATTCATTGATTTTGATATTTACGCGCTATAGCAATCAAAATTCAAAAGAATAGTTTCAATCTCTTGCAAGTCACCTATAAGACGGATGCTCTTGTCATCCGCTGCCTTCGATTCGTTGATAAATAGTGTTTTTCTTCTAAATACTTATATAAAACAGACGCCAGCACATAAGCTACTACAATTTAAGCAAAATAAAAAAATAAAACATTTTGGTAAATTAACATAACATAACATCACGCCTGTATTCCCCGAAGGCTTAGGCAGAGGTGTACATATAGTACACCAACATTTCGCCAGTTATGTTTATGTCCCATGTACTCATCCCCTTCAACCAGCTACGCAGGTGGGTACAGGAATTCGACCAAACACAAGCAGAGGCTGTTAGACCTCGACACGGGGCTGCAGGCAGTCCAGGGAAGCTATGCCATGCTTAGATGGTAGGTTAACCAGGCGTTTATCACGCCTGCACCTGGTGACGGGGACCATCCAAGACTCTGCTTGCTAAAAAAACACACAATAGCATAACGGACAGTCCTATGTGCAGGGCTTGCATGGAGGCTGTGGAAACCGTTGCGCATGTGCTCTTTGAATGCACAGACGTCACCCAGATTAGAACAGAAACCATCAGGGCACCCAGATCTACAGACCAGGATATGTAATCAACTTCTATGGAATCTGGTGATTAATGACCTCATCACCAAACTCAACGCCGACCGCTATTACACAATAGGCTATGCAGACGACCTCGCCATCCTTGTTTCGGGGAAGGTGACGGGAACAATCTGTAACCTGACTCAGCAGGCACTACGTATTGTAGAAAGATGGTGCAGGGAATTTGACTTATCGGTGAACCCCACTAAAACGGAAGTAGTCATGTTCACCCAAAAACGAACATTAGGCCTTTTCCGCCTACCAAAATTGTTCAATACAGAACTTCAGTTGGCCAATGAGGTCATGTACCTTGGGGTCATTCTAGACAGTGGCCAGGAAAGTTAAGGACCACTCGATACGCATACCTACTCTCAGACAGCATGGCTGTTTTGCGCTAAATAGTCATACAGTTGACTCTGGGCTGATATACGAGTGCCACCAGCGCCTCAACCAGGTGGGTTGCCTCAATAATATAACCATTCAATGGATTAAAGGACACAGCGGTTCGCTAGGTAACGATGCAGCCGACAAACTCGCAAGAAGGGGGTCTAGTATGGCGCCAGTGGGACCTGAACCCATCGTGCCACTCCCCTTCAGTTATCTACGCACTCTGGTAAGGAAACGAACCAGGGATCAACATCACAAACTATGGTTGGACCAAAGTGAGTGCAGGCAGGCGAAGGAGGCACTCCCTACTATCGACGGCCGCCTCACGAAACCGGTTCTACAACTAACTAAACAACAGCTGGCGCAACAGTTACAGGCGCTAAAACTGGCCATGGGTCATTTAATAAACACCTCTTTGTCATAGGAGTCACAGACAGTCCGCTGTGCAGGGCCTGCATGGAGGACGACGAGACAGCAGCTCATTTGCTGTTAAACTGCCCTATGATCGCTACATACAGGGCAAAGTATCGAATAATCGATTTTCCCATCCGTACGCAAAATACGCGCATTGACGTGGAGTTGCGGACACCAGCCCGTATTACCTATTACCTATGTAATCAACTTCTGAAGGGAGGTGGGTTGGTTGGAATAGCCACCCACGGCCGCCATAACCCACGCACAATGGAACACCTTAAGGACTAAATGCGGAAACCAAACTCGTAACATAGAACATTACAATATACTTTATTGAAAAGATTTTTTAATTGTTTATACAATAACAAAAATATACATAGTTTAACTATCCTTCTCCGATTTATGTAAAACTATTCTTACAAACATAACATTTACTCTTTATGTTTTGGCGATTTCTAACATTTTATCAACACTACAAATTTTTTCACGGGGCTTGCCTCGTATTTTACCTTGTTCTTTTTCATATTTATCTATTTTCTCCCAACCATTCCAATCTATAAAATTGCTATTGTTCTTGTTTATGATTTTCTTGATTTCTTCAAAGCCACCTTTTTTTTGGTTATCAATATTATTTAAATGTTCATGTATTACTTTACCCACTTGGAATGCATTTCCCATTGTGTGTAATATTACACCAACAGGTCCAGTGCCTAGCCATCCTGCCACATAGAGCTTGGCTAAGTTTGATGATGCATCTTCAACAATGCCCTTTTCATTTGTCACAAAGCCATGATTTAGAACCAAGCCTTTGTCTGCTTGAACACTCTTGTAACCTATACTTCTGAATGCTAAATTGCAATTCAGTATTTCTTTCTCTTCAGTAGGCACACATTTTTGATCTTCAAATCTTTCACCAACAAGTTTGTTACAGATTAATTCAATTCCTGTTAATTGCTTGTTATCATCAACTAAGAATTTATTGGGGCTTCTATAGAACACTGGTTTGAAATATTTAATGTTGCTATCATCAGTCATTGTTTGCTTCTCATTTAAAGATTTTAACATTAGTTCAGTCAATCTCTTTCTAGGGCGAGGTAGATTAGGAACTACTTTATGCACATCAGCAAAGTCATTCTCACTCCATATTGTTCTACAATTTTTCAGTTTAAGTTGTTCTCGAAGTTCTTTTATAGTAAAAGCAACTTGTAAAGGTCCTCTTCTACCAACTAAATATATTTCTTTTATTTTAGATTCAGATAAAGTACTCAGAGCATGTTCTGTAATGTCAGTTTTTTTCAGTTCATCAATAGGTGTTAGTAAAAGTCTTGCAACATCCAAAGCAACATTTCCTTGCCCAAGAATGGCTGCAGTTCTGCAGGACAAATCAATCTGTAAGAAAAGTGGCTTTTAATTCTTATTGAAAAAATAATTTATTTAACTTCAAATATTTAAATGTTAATAAAATTATACAAGTTTATCTGATGCAGCTTTAAAAATCATATTATCAGTTTACTTTTAAATCTTTGTCACAGGGGAGTCCATTATACCATCCTACAAAGTTGCGAGCAGCTATCACATTGCTTGCATCTTCATTTTCTATGCCTAGTGTTTTGTCTTCTTCAGCACCATAAGTCTGAAATAAGTTAATGGTTAACTACACATAAAAGAAGTAAAAAAAAAAACTATTAAAGTAATGATTTAATTAAGGATACTTACCAAAAGCACTGCATCATAATGTTGTCTCAGCTGTTGAAGATTAACATCTTTTCCCAAAGTTATGTTTCCATAGAAATTAACATTGGGTTGTTGGGCTACCTTAGTAAACTGATTTATTACATTTTTCACTTCTGGATGATCTGGGGCCACACCATACCTAAACAGCGACAAAATTGTTTGTATTAATAAGGTACCTATTAAATACAGAAGTTTAATTCTTACTTAAGTTCTTGTATGTTTACTTAGCTGCTATCATATGTGCCAGCCAGATCGTTACAAAATATTATCCACAGATATGGACAATTGGACACAGATATGGATCTTATGGGTCTAGATTTGCAAACACGGATATGGATCTCAAATTTCTTACTCAGTCACAGTATGTCAGTGCGTGTGAACTTGAAGTGATGGTTGAACACTTCTGTGATGTGCTTCGACTTACACTGTGTTTTTGTTTCTAGTTTAGTGTGACACAGGATAGCATAGACAACATATGAAGATATTAGAGGTTTGATATCACTACAAAGATAGTTTTGATTACTACCTTATAACTTACTTTACTGGTAGGTAAATAAAATAAATGTTTAATTTTTGCGTTATAAATGTGCCAAATATGTAATTTTAAGAAATAAAACCTAAAATTACATATTTAGCACATTAATAATTCTGTGTAAGAATGTTTTGAAAAAAAAAATACCTAATGAGTCCAAAAGGTACAGGAAGTTTTTCCAATATATCAATATTTACAGAGTCCAGCTTCTTAGTTAGGTGCATCGCTGCATAAAACCCTGCAGGTCCAGCACCAACAATACATACTTGAGGGCGTTTGTTATATGACGAGGAACTAAAAAACCTTCTTAGTAACTTGTAAGTCATTTTGCGTTTTATTGTTTTATTATAGCTGCCCACGCCCAAGACCAAGGCTGTACACACAGTTACTAATTTAAAATTTAAATGCACTGGGAGATATCATAAATTACAATGAATACATATTACACCGTCGAAAAACCATTTTTTAAACAGGTTACTACGAGACTAATATCGAAATTGTATGCTGTGTAGGTTGCCTTAATTGCTGCCCAACAGTATGCATATTTGAATCTACTTATTAATGATATTTATATTGTACAACAAACTTGGTTTTTATAGTTATCAAATACAACTTCTTCAAAATCAAAACTCCAAAACTTGAACTTTGGAAGTGGATCTGGATGTGAAAGTGACATTGACAGTCTGTCTGACAGTGACAGCAAGTCGGCAGCAGTGAAAGAAGTGAGCACTGAGCATGGAATACATAAGTACTAGCGGGTGACGGGCTTTCTTTGAAATAGATAAACTCTTAAAAAACTTGACCGTTTTAGAAAATACTTTCACTTATAGAAAGCTACATTATCAGTAAAGAATATATGGGCTGTATTTTTTCTTTTTTATTGAGATCCCTAAGAAAATTGCAATAATCATTATTTGGCGTGCGCTGCGAAAACTATTGATGATACCTACATAAAATGATGTATAGTGTTAAGAAAAGGTTTGCAAGCGTTACTCAAACTGGCTGGTATGGGAGATGACGGATGTTTTGAATATGTTTGTTAGGAACATGATGTGTGTCATTACTGTGTTATTTTCTGTGTTGTCATGAAAAACCAAATTAAAATTTGTGCTTTATCTCGTTGTTTTCACTAATCTACTGATAGGATAGACCCACCAGGTTAAGGGGCCCAGATACGTAGTAGAGAGTAGGTAATATGGAAACGAAAGATGTTGTAAACACGACTATGGGCGGCAGACTAGAGAGATCGCAGCCCGTACGAGATACAGGTATGAGTTTAATGTCGATAGATAAACTTGATGGAAACTTGAATTATAGTACATGGAAGTTTATGGTAGAGTTATATTTAATCCATGATGATCTGTGGGAGTATACTCAGAAGACACCAGAGGGTACAGATGTATTTGGCTTAAAGAAAGACCAAAAAGCGAGGGCCAGGATATGTATGATGATACAACCGCATTGCCTGATTCACGTGAGACATGCGAAAACGGCAAAGGAGGCGTGGGAGTCTTTGAGGTCAGCTTTTGAGGATAAAGGACTACATAACCGATGCAGACTTTTATCAAAGCTAGTAAGCCTAAAACTTGAGCAGTTCACATCTATGAGAGACTATGTGGCTGCGCTAATGTCAGTAGCACAGCAGCTGAGGGATATCGGAAAAGAAGTTGTCGATGAGCTGTTAGCGGCGCTGATGTTGCAAGGACTACCGGAGGAGTATAATCCGATGAGATTGGCGTTGGAGAACACTAACGAACGTTGAACTGACGACAGATTATGTTAAAGCTAAACTATTGCAATTGGACCAAGGCACATCTTGCGCAAGTTCCAGTAATTCGACGAGTGCTGCACTTACAGCGAAGAATCAGAATCAGAAAAAGTTTGTTCAGAGGAATAAAGACAAAAGAAAATAAGATGTTTCATTTGCGATGGATCGCATAAAGCTCGTGACTGTCCGGATAATCCGAAGAGGAAGGCGAAGGCGATTAATATGGTAACTGCAACACCGACTGGGACGGTGGCGGAGACAGCAACGGCGACGACGATAGTGCTTGACACGAGAAGTCAAGAGAAGCAAGCAGATTAAGCATGTGTTATTGGTTCAGGGCCGTCGATGCATATGAGTAGCAGAAAAGACTGGATGAGTAAATTTGCGAAGGCAAGTCGTTAGGTTGAAGTGTTTTGTGCAAATGGAGGTAAGATGTATGGAAAGGGATATGGTAATGTAACAGATGAGCATCTGAACATTGAGAATGTGTTGTACGTACCAGGACTGACATCGAACCTACTGAGTGTTAGTAGTATTGTTAAAAAAGGTAATGTCGTTGTTTTTACCAACAGAGGTTGTGAGATATTCAATGAGTGTGAGTATACGTCGAGAGGACAACCATGTGTGACAGGTTTGCTGGATAAGGGTGTGTATAAAATTAAATTTCCTTCTCAGCAGGTCTGTGCAATAGCGACTACAGCATCAATGGAGCTATAGCATAAGAGAATGACACACTTGGGTATACGGAATTTGACACTATTGAGAGATAAAATGGCAACTGGGGTAAAGTTTGAACATAACGAGAAATTAGACTGTGTAGCTTGTCTAATGGGTAAACTAACGCGGCAACCGTTTGAGAGGAATAAAGCCACGCGAGCCAAAAGTTTACTAGAATTGGTACATTCGGATATGAGTGAGAATTCTTTTGGAGGTTTTAGATATTATATTACTTTTATTGATGATTTTTCACGTAAAACTTTCGTATTCTTTATAAAGCAAAAGAGTGAAGCCTTTGAGAAGATGAAGAAGTTCAAGAGTTTTGCTGAGACACACACGGCAAGAAGCTGAAGGTTTTAAGAACCGACAATGGGCGCGAATATTGCAATAAAAGGTTTGATGAGTTCTTGAGAGAGAGAGCCAATCGTACCATAGGGGAAAAAGCACGAACAATGCTTCAAGAAGCAGGTCTTCCCGTTCGATTCTGGGCTGAAGCTGTAAATACAGCGGTGTATTTGAAAAACAGGAACCCCACCACTGCAGTGAAGAACAAGATACCCGAGGAGGTTTGGAGTGACCATAAAATAGATTTGTCTAATCTTCGTGTGTTTGGTTGCAGAGCCTTTATGCATATCCCAGATGAAAAGAGAACCAAATGGGATGCGAGGAGTAAAGAGCTAGTATTTGTAGGATACTGTGAAGAATCGAAAGGTTACAGATTAGTCAACCCTATGAATGGAGAGCTGCATAGAGCGAGAATGTGGCATTTTTCGAAAACCAGATGAACCATAAATTGACTAATACTGAAGAGGAAAGAAATACTGCAACAATTCATCTAGAGAATGATGACTGCCCTTCAACGTGATAGAGATCACACAGATGATGTTAGAGACGCTGAATTCATGGAAGAGGAAGATGAACTGTGGACATTCTTTGAAGAGAGGCCGGAGGAAGAGCAACCTGTTGAAAAAAATCCTGTAGTAGAAGAGAGAAGATACCCACTCAGGAACAGAAAGCCTGTGGAATTTAAGGATCATATCACCTATGAGGCGATAGTGGAAGAAAGAGATCCACTAACAGTTAAAGAGACACTGACGAGAAGAGATACAAAACAGTGGAAACTTGCTATTCAGGAGGAGCTGGATACATTAAAGAAAAATCAAACGTGGGTGTTGCTAGAGCCAAACCAAACGAGCAACATTATTGATTCGAAATGGCTGTTCCGAATCAAAGAGGAGGCGGGAAATAAGACTCGGTATAAAGCTCGTTTGGTTGCAAG
Organism: Tiliacea citrago; assembly: GCA_963921375.1. Lineage (NCBI taxonomy): Eukaryota > Metazoa > Arthropoda > Insecta > Lepidoptera > Noctuidae > Tiliacea > Tiliacea citrago. Next base: position 17,805,427 of record OY992784.1, read on the forward strand.
AGGCTTCAGACAGAGAAAAGGTATTGATTACGATGAGACGTTCTCCCCAGTTGTGCGTCATAGCTGTTTGAGGCTGTTAATAGCACTAGCAGCGCAGATGAATCTGCAAATAAATCACATGGACGTCAAGACAGCGTTTCTAAATGGAAATTTAAATGAAGAGGTTTACATGCGACAACCACCATATTTCGAAGAGAAAGGCAAGGAAGACCATGTATGCTTATTGAAGAGATCTCTTTATGGACTGAAACAGGCGCCACGTTCATGGAATTCTAAACTTCATTCAGAGCTTGAGAGTCTGAATTTCTACCGTTGCAAGAATGAACCATGTGTCTACACAAGGCGAATTGAGAATGATATGATAATACTTGCAATTTATGTTGATGATATCCTAATCTTTTATAACAATGCAAGAGAAATGCATAAGGTCAAGAAAGAACTTATGTCCAAATTCGAGATGAAAGATTTAGGAAAAGCTGAATTATTTTTAGGGATGCGGCTAAAGCAAGAGAATGGCCACATAAAGATTGACCAAGAAGAGTATATAGAGAAGCTTTTACGCAGATTTGGCATGGAAGACTCCAAGACAGTTGTCACACCTGCAGTACCTGGTCAACATTTGAAGAAGCCAGAGGGCTCACACACACCAAGTGACAAAATACCTTACAGAGAGTTGACATGATCACTGATGTACTTGGCTGTGTGTACGCGACCAGACATGGCTCATGCAGTGAATATTATGAGTCAGTTCTGTAACTGCTATGAAGAGATCCATTGGAGTGCTGCCAAGAGGATTCTAAGGTACCTTAAAGGTACTAAGAACATGGGACTCGTGTACTCAAATGATGCCTGTAGTACAGAGATACAAGGTTTCTCTGATGCTGATCATGGAGGAAATATAATAGATAGAAAGTCTTATTCCGGAAATGTTTTCACATTGGCAGGAGGAGCAGTGTCATGGCAGAGTGCTAAACAGAGAAGCATAGCCATTTCAACAGCAGAGGCTGAATATGTCAGCTTATCGGAAGCTGCTAAAGATGCCATATTTTTGAGAAGGTTCTTGGGGGAACTGGTGGACACCCAAGAAAAAGCTATCACAGTTTACACGGATAGTCAGTCAGCAATGGCCATAGCACAAAACCCAGTGCATCATCAGCAGACTAAGCATATCGATTTACGATATCATTTTGTAGAGAAGCCTTAGAGAAGGAGATTATTAAATTGAAATATCTCGCAACAAATGTGATGGTCGCTGATATTATGACAAAACCTGTGCCTAAGAGTAAGCATGAGTTTTGTCGTAAGGAGATGGGTGTGCAAGAGTGAATCAGAGGGAAACGCTTGAGGAGGAGTGTTAAGAAGAGGTTTGCTTTGCAAGCGTTACTCAAACTGGCTGGTATGGGAGATGACGGATGTTTTGAATATGTTTGTTAGGAACATGATGTGTGTCATTACTGTATTATTTTCTGTGTTGTCATGAAAAACCAAATTAAAATTTCTATGTGCTTTATCTCGTTGTTTTCACTAATCTACTGATAGAATAGACCCACCATATAGTACATACGTTAGTACTCATCATTACCTACAAAAATGTCTGCAAGGCTATTATGTTTAATTATAGTTTAGTCACAATAACCGTTTTTTGTTCGAATTAGTCAATCAAAACACGGGTAGAATCGAAAGACGATGACATTTGTATCATGCTATTAGTCTAAATAAATATCATTTAAATTATTCGAATCAGATCTTTCGTTTTGAAGTTACGACGGTTATAAAAATGCTAAAAGTAAGGAAAAAGCTGCTGTGTCAGCAAACAGCCCTTTGCTCTAATATTTTCCTACACATTTTTTTTTTTTGGTTCATCATCATTTCAGCCAAAACACGTCCACTGCTGGACATAGGCCTCCCCTTAAGAGTGGGGTGTTTGCCATAATCGCCATGATTTTCAGGCGGGTTGGCGATCGCAGTATGGTGTTCAAATGCATGGAGAACTCTACTGCCCATTCTCTAGTAAGTCCCTTAGTCGCATTTTACGACACTCACACGGATTTTTTGGATTAACTCATAGGATTTACTACTTTTAGTCCCGGTAGTACGTGCTCGTGGGATATTTTCCGCAATCCACGCGGACCAAGCCGCGGGCAAAACCTAGTATTACTATTCACTACGCCCGACCCGTGACGGCCGCAGGAATCCACTGCGAGAAGCACAGGACTGGTCGCTCTGGCTAGGGGAAGGCCTATGTTCAGCAGATCATCTTCCGCTGAAATGAACACCCCCCACCAGAATTCGTACACCCGCAATACACCTCTGCTCTTCGTGTGCTAATAAATTGCAAAAAAAACGTAGAACTTCGCGGGATACGTCTACACGCATCGCGTGCTTTGCTCACTACGGTGCAACGAACTCTAAGTATTGGAGTTTTGGAGTAGAATGGCATGGAATAATGTTAATTATTGTAGATGATTAACAATTATGTAGGTACTAGTAGTTTATCAGAGGCAGACCCGACTCTATCCGCTTCAGCGCCCGCGTGTCTAAAACCGACCATGCCACCCACCCCAACCCTGTTTCCTCTGACAAATGGTTTATTCGCGTAATTTAAGATTATAAATTACAAAATAATATCATATGACTGATAATATTTCAAATAAATTGTTATCAATGTTTGGTGCGCTGTGAACAAAAAATGATGAACAAAAAAAAATTTGTTTAAGTACCTAAAATCAATTTTCTACATAATTTAAGAACTAATTTGGGTTTGTTGCGACATTACACCTAATTTTTTTGTAAAGAGTGTATACATATTACAGTTGATTCTTCAAAGCTTGTACAAAAGACTTTCAATGATTGTACGTTTTATACAACAACGTTTGGAGACTTTAGATATCAGAAGGTTTGAAGAAAATACTCGATTGATGTATAATGTGAATAATAATCTATTTTCTAAAATAATGCAACTTATATACTATTTACAATATTTGACCTAACCAATAAAAACATGTACATTAAATTAAATAAAACGCTTACAAAAATATAACAAATAAGAATGTAGTAATTTCATCCAATCACACCACAGCGCACTGTTGACACATGGATTCCACACGGTTGTCGCCTGAGTGTTCGTGAGCGCGGCGTGGCGTTCGCAGCGAAGGCATAAAAATGGGTGCTCAGTAATCCGCGCTTCCACCGCATCCCGGCGCGCGTCAAGATGAGCGTGTGCAAGCTGTACGTGCGCCCAATCTTGACGTACGCCGCCCCCGCTTGGTTCGCCCTCACGAGTGAGTCGAGCCGCAAGCTGCTCCGCGCGCAACAAAGCCTTGCGCTGCGGACCATTGTTGACGCTCCTTGCTTTGTGAGGAACGATGTAATGCAGCGGGACCTCGGGATCGATAGCCTGGATGAGTTTGTGCGGCGTCTCGCGAAAGGGATGTACGCGCGTGCCGACGTGTCTGCTTGGCCCCACATCAAGCTGATTGCGCCCTGGCATACGCGCCCCCCTGACGCGAGATCCCTACCCCGCGACCTGATAGCGGACGAGTGACCCCATCACTGGACTGGACGCCTCGGGTAAGCTGCACTCAGGTTACACGCGGCTTACCCGACTCAACTGAACTCCACAGATGTCTCAAACATCTGTTGCGTAACTAATGTGATGAAACTAACAACAGACATCCATTACTACACATGCATCTATACTCACATACACGCAGGCGCGGCGCGGACCGCGATGCGTGTAGACACTGAGCGGTGTTTCACAGTACAAGCTGTTAGAGTTAAACAAATAGAGGCATAAATAACATAATATAAGTTTAATTATATTGAAGACATTTTACAAGGAAAAATATACCTTTCTTTTTATTTTGAAACGATGTCAAGTAGTAATTCATTTAAATAGCTTTAAATACGCCAATCTGACGACAAAGCATAGCCAGTCTTGGCTTATACAGGGCCTTTGTAAACATGTCAGCAATTTGGTTTTCTGTACCAATCTTTGCAATCATCATAGTCCCATCAGCTATGGCTTCTCGTATAAAGAAATGTCGTAGCTTGATATGGTTGGTTCTGTTGTGGAACTCATATGGCGGATTCAGTGCAAGCTTGATGGCAGACTCGTTATCCACATGGAGCACAGGAGTCATCGTTGATTGCTCTAAGTTTTCAATCAATCGTTTAAGCCATATTATTTCTCTTGCAGCTTCACTAGCAGCTACAATTTCGGCTTCTGTGCTAGAGATCGCGACTGATGTCTGTAATTGACTTCTCCATGATATTGGACCTCCGTAAACACATACAAGTCCTGAATTCGACCTTCCAGTGTCATGATCACCACCATGATCCGCGTCGCTGTAACAGACCAATTGTTTCTGCATGCCTTTTCTATACGTAATGCAGTAATCTCGAGTACCATTCAAATACCGAAATATTATTTCCACTTTTGTGATATCTCTTTTTGTAGGAGCTTCTAAGTGTCTTGATGCAACACTAAGAGCGTAAGCAATATCAGGCCCTGTGCCCACCATCAGATATGCAAGGGCTCCAACCGCTTCTCTATAAGGAAACGAATTGTCTCCTTCAGCATCTTCTTCTCTCAATTCGGAGTCTTTAACTATAGGTGTAGCGGCAGCCTTACTATTTTGCATACAAAATTTTTCAAGTACCTTCTTGGTGTAGGCACCTTGATGTATTTTAATACAATCTTCCTCTTTTTTTATTTCAAGTCCTAGAAAGTAATGAGGATTTTTTGTTACTTTGGGCCTTTATTTTAAATCGCTTCTTTAAATTCTCAAGAAAAACATCGATTAGTGCTTGTGACGTCCCAGCAATCATGCCATCGTCAACATTATAGGGCTAGAAGTAGTCTGTCTTCTCCCTTTTTCATAGAGAATATACAAGGATCTTCTCCAGGTTTGAACCCTTGTTCTAGAAGAAAGCCTTTGATGCAATTGTTCCAACACAACAGTGCTTGTTTAAGTCCGTATAAACTCCTCTTCAATTTGCATACTTTGCTAGTTCCATTATTATATCCTTCTGGCTGTTTGACATAAATTTCTTCATTTAAACTTCCATATAGAAATGCGGTAGACACATCAAATTGCGCAAGGATCATACTATCTCGAGCAGCAATACTTAGTAGCGTCCTGATTGAGCTCATTTTTGCGACTGGACTAAATGTTTTCTCATAGTCAATGCCTTTCTTTTGAGAATAACCCACAGCTACTAGTCTGGCTTTATACTTCTCGATATTTCCATTCGAGTTACGTTTAATCTTGTAAACCCATTTAGTTGAAATGGCTTTGCGTCCTTTGGGTAATGGTATTAAGTTCCATGTCTCGTTATCTTTCAGGGAACTTATTTCATCATCCATAGCATTGCGCCATTTATTTTTATCATTTCATTGCATCTTTGAACGTCTTTGGTTCTTCTTCATGATTATAAACCTTTTCAACACAATTAAGAACAAATGCATCAAATCTATCAGGCGGTTTGATTGTTGAACGATCTCTTAGTCATTCTATGTGGAACTTGTTCTCGACGTTGATCAAAATGAACGTCTTCTTGAGATGCTTCTTGAGTTTGAACATCTTCTCTTAATATGTCATCTCTAGACTCATTTTGTAGATCTGCATCACGATGCGGTAAAATACTTCCAGTTGATGAAGTGTCATCGGCATCAGAGTCAGACTCAGCAGTATCTAAATTAACAGAGTCATAAATTGGATCAATCGGTACATTTGATTCAACAGTTTCTTGATTGTGTGCCATCTGTGAATCTTCTGGTATGACAGGGTGTGTCTCTGGTTCAATAGAGGGTATTGGTATATCAAAACTGTTTTTGTTTACCTTAGGTGTCTCCACTGCTGTCTGATCTATAAGATTTTCTATGAGAGGGCCGTTCATCAAAAATCACGTCTCTCGATCTGATAAGCCTATAATTTTCTTTAGACCATATTCGAAACCCATCATCTCCATCATATCCGATAAGTATGCCTTTTTCTGCTTTCTTACAAAGTTTATTTCGTCTTTGTTTTGGTACATGTGCATAACACGTCGATCCAATTATCCTCAAGTGTTTGATGCCTGGTTTCTTTCCATAAAATAATTCGAAAGGTGACTTTCCCTCAACTGTTGTCGGTCTCGTTCGATTAAGTATGTAGACAGATGTACATATTAATTAATTCTGCCCAAAGACCTTGTGAAACGCTGTTTTATACAATTTTGTCGAAATGTGTTGCATACCTGCTTATTATCGAATTCTCCTCCATTATCGCTTAAGAACTCTTGTAAAATATGGCCAGCGGTTCTTATCTCAGCTAGAAACTGTTTAAGTTTGCTGTGAACTTCGCTTTTGTGTTTCATGAAGTAGACATGACGATACCGAGAGTAGTCGTCTTTGAAAAGAACAAAGTATCGAAATTTGGAAATTGAGTACATGAAAGGTCCACAAACATCAGAGTGAATAAGCTCTCCAGGTTTCATCGCTCGTTCTCGTGTCCCGAACTTCAACATGTGTGCTTTCCCGTTGATGCAACCTTCACATAAGTCTGTATTAACCTCTTGAGGAGCGGTCGCGCTTGACGAACAATGACTATGATACTAGACTATGACTATTTTTCAATAAATAACAAAAGACATAAGCCTTAAAGAGTATTTTTTTCCGAGAAGCTAATTAGTCAGGCCATAATAAACAATTGCAAGAATAGATCTGGGAAGTGTATTGTTTTTATAAAAAAAATATGATTTCAGATAACAGCTGTCATTGTTTTGGTCTTACGTTATGTCTATTTCTGGTAAAACGACTGTTTCAATTTACACGAAATTTTGCACCTTGCATTATGAATAGATAAGTAATCTAACAACAGCGTTTTTTAGAGAGTTCTATGTAAAATTTGCGTAATAATAAATCCCAAACATCACAGTGCATGGGGCCGCCTTTAGACGTATGATTTTTCGAAACATTTCATATGTATTTATGATATAATTAGTGATATTATTATCTAAAACGATGTAGTAAGTATTATTTTATGATTATTAATCTATTTCCAGGCGATAAAACACAAAATGAGCCATATTTCGTAAAAAAGTGTACTCGGCGGAACGAATTTTCTCGTAACATGTCTTTGTTTAAAAATATAAAATTTTCGATGTGATTTCGTGCAATTATTATCTAAAACGATGTAATAATAACATATAAATGAAAATAAGTCCACTTATCCTGATTTCACATCCATTTATAGCACTAAACACAATTATTTCACTTCACTGCACTCCGTTTGTCAACAACAATGGCGGACCCGAGTCTCATTTATATATTAGTCTATGGACCCGAGAACGCGACACTAAAATATTATTTCTTTACGTTGCCATGCCGTATTTTGTCTCTGGAAATGTTTCATTTTTTAGAATATGTGCCAGTCCCGATGATTAAAATTACCACACACAATATTAGGCTTAATTTTAGTAGAAATTCAGCTGTTAATGGCGTGAGGTCACCGCCACTCCAGTGCGTTAATAGTGCTTGACGGTTTGGGCGAATCAACGCACCGGCGCGCAGCTGCGGTTAGTCCAATTTGATTTATTTATTTTATTTATTTATTTATTAAAACTTTATGCACAAGTAAAAAGTACACTGTACAAAGGCGGACTTAATGCCTGAGGCATTTTCTACCAGTCAACCTTAGGGTGATGCAGAGACAAAACATGGCAGGTACAACGTATGGGATAGATAGCTCGGAAATAACTATAAAATACAAGCATACATACAAATACATAGATAGATATATACATAATATACCAAAATAAACTTTGTCAGGAGAAATAACGACCGGTAGCGAAGAAAACGACTCCAGCAAGTCACCGCTGAGATGCTTCGGCCAACTTCTGACGAATATGTTCACGTGCCTTCACTTTAAATGATAGCCGGCTGGTTGTCGTCCTGATGTTCAGAGGGAGCGCATTCCAAAGAAAGACCGCCTGGACAAAGAAAGAAGAATGAATGAAGCCAGAACGGTGCGAAGGACATCGTAGAAGACGATTGTTGGTGGAACGAAGATTTTTACTATGGGCAGAGCATAAGTATTTAATTTGGGAAGTCAGGTAAGAAGGAGAAGTGGGTTGGTCGAGAATAGAGAACAACATAGACAGAGCCCTCAACTCTCTGCGCTGACGAATGGGTAACCATTTCAAAAGCAGTCGGTGCGCGGATACATGGTCATACTTACGAAGATTGAAAACGAATCGAATACAGTTATTGAGAAGGCGGTCAAGTTTATTGAGGAGATCTGCATTCAGGTCATAGTAACACACATCACCATAGTCAATCATGGGAAATATTAGGGACTGTACAAGCATTGCCTTTATGTGTGATGGAAGAAGATTTTTCAACCGATAGAGTGACCGCAACGTTCCGGTGACTTTTTGACTTACAGTCGTGACCTGCTTTCGCCAGTCAAGACAACTGTCGACATGCAGACCAAGATTCTTAACATCGGAACTAAACGGGATGACTGAATTGTCGAAGATTACAGGTGGCACAGTTAAGCCATTCAGCTTCCTCATACTGTAGGGGCTCCCTACTATGATAGTCTGGCACTTGGTTGGGTTAACCGCTACCCCAAATCGATCAGACCAGTTTTTAACGACATCTAAATCCCGGTTTAGCTCCTCAATCGCATCGGATATGTTTTCAACACTTGCCCGACAATAAAGCTGCAAATCGTCAGCATAAAGATGATACGCAGTCCGAAGCTCGGTAGTAATGAGGTGAATAAAAATGGAGAATAAAAGAGGAGATAATATACCGCCTTGAGGGACGCCAGCTGCAAGATCACACCAACTCGACGAAGAGTCTCCAGCATAAACAGACTGCTGTCGCCCCTGAAGATAAGATGAAAACCATTCCAATACCCCCGGAGAGACCATAAGATAGGAAAGGATGGATAAAAGGACTTCGTGACTGACGGTATTAAAAGCATTGGGAAAGTCAATTAACACTAAGACCGTAACCTTAGTGTCTTCCATACCCCGCCTTATATCGTCAGTCACTTTAAGGAGAGCTGAAACGGTACTGTGCCCGGGCCTGAATCCGGATTGAAATGGACTGATAAGGGAGTTGTAGTGAATAAAGTGAGAGAATTGTTTCTGAACACTGGCCTCGAGCACTTTAGATAGAAAGGGAAGGATGGAAATTGGGCGGAAGTGACTAGGAAGAGAGGGATTGGGTATCTTAGGCAGGGGCCGAACAAGGGCTTTGCGCCACAGGGGAGGAAAAACACCGGTGTAAAGGGAAAAGTTTATTATGTGGGTGATTGCAGGGAGGAGTTGATCAAGAGCCGTCACGATCATATGGCGGCTGATATTATCGCAGCCCACAGCTTTGGATTTAATGGATAGGATAATCTTTTTGATCTCTCCCGGGTTGACTGGGGTGAAGACAAAGGGGTTGATATTGGGACGCGTCAGACCAGCAAGGTAGTCGAGACGCTTTAACTTTATCTTCTTGACAGGTGCATGGGCGTCATATAGTTTGACCACAACATCGTTGAAAAAACTAACTTTCTCGTCAACTGAAGCAGCTGCTTCCAGGGGTGACCAGTCAATATTAGATGCATCTTGTTGAAGCCTCTCATTATTCATACGTACAAAGGCACGCCTGTACTGAAACACGGGTTTAGGTTTAGGGGGTTTAAGGACATAGGATAGGAAAATAAGGTCGTGATGGGAAAAACCAGGAGCAACATGTTGACCATGTAAGGAAACTAGGGAAGGATTAGAGGTGAGGATCAGGTCAAGCCAAGTATCATCTCCTACTATATTGTGATGAGTGGGTTGGAGAGGCAATACGTGCAGACTGGCTGACTCGATGAGATGCCATTTTATTTCAAATTCCTTTTCCACTATCTTCTTTACATGTTTTTTGTTTTGATGTCCTAACCGTTCATGATACAATTGTAACGATTGTGAATTTGTAACAAGATTTACTTCTTGCTTTGGTGTAACATTAAGTTTATAAAGCCCACCAAGCTTTCTTCGCTTCCCGTTCACTATTTCTTTACCGTTTACCTTCAATGTACATGATTCTGTGCGGGATTCGAATGTACTATTCTGTAGTTTGTCTTGAGCAGCAAGAACTGAAAATAAATTTCTTTGTAATGCTGGAATATACCATACATCTTTTAAAAGAAGCGCTTCGATTCGTCCATTTACATCAGCATCGAGGCGTATCTAGTTCCTTTGCCAATAGCATTGATTGTCTGTGCAGATGCTGTAGTGACAGTGTGATTATTTTGAAAATATTCAAAGCTTTCAAATAAGTCAGACCTATTCGTGACATGACTAGTTGCGCTATTGTCTACGTACCAACTATTTTTATCTGCTTCTGTTCTATCTTCAACTGACAGAACTGTTAAATTCATGTAGTTCACACTACTGGTCGAATTCTTTGGTGGTCTCCCGTCGGAAATCCGTTTATAACATTTCTTGACAATGTGACCGACCTGTCCGCAATATTTGCACTTTAATTCCTTTTTCTTAAAGTTGTTCTCACTCGTCTCAGATTTTACTACAAGAGCTTTCACATTAGTACTACACTCTGCTTTATTTATTAGCGCTCTTTCATAGGCACACAACTGTATCGTCAGATTCTCAATGTTTCTATCCTGTTTTGCCATCAAAAGCCAACTTGACTTAAATGCAAAAAACTGTTCCGGAAGTGTATCCAGTATCTTGCAAATTACTAGGATTACTGGTAAATCGTTTCTTTCTAATTCAGTGTTCAGGTCGTAGAACAAAGATTTTACTGCAGATATATGTGTGGTCATATCATGCTCAGGATCTTTTTGGTAGCTGAAGAACTTCATGCATAAGCCGTAGCTCTTATCTTCTGTAGTTCCGTCGTACAGTCTAGCAAGTTCTTCCCACATGTCTTTTGCGGTGCTGAATCTCATCACCTTTTGCAGCATATCCTCAGTCATATTTGCTGAAAGTACTAACTGTGCAGTGTTATCTAACATTTCAAAATGTATTGACTCTTTTTAAAAAAAAAAACCACTATTTCGGGTGTGGCCAATGTTCCTGGATAGGCATTTTAATCGTACTCTTTATAACATCCGTTCCGTCCGAAAAATACGCGTATATTGACGTGGAGTTGCGGAAACCAGCCCGTTTTACCTATTACCTAACATCCGTTGTACCTGGATAACTTTTAAGCAATCGAGTAATCATGAATTTCCACGTTTGCCAATTTTGACCATCAAATTTGTTTATTTCGATCTTTGCCCCAGCTACAGACTGTATGATGATGATCGTAAATTTTACTTATCGTAGGTATGACTTTCATGTAAAATTCAAGTTTCTTACTTTTATTTTGATATCCACCCATAGAATTTAGCCTCAGGCAACTCAACGCTCTGCTACCATGTTAGAGTTAAAGAAATAGAGGCATAAGTAACATAATATAAGTTTAAGTATATTAAAGACATTTTACAAGGAAAAATATAAATCAAGAAGTGACACCTTTCTTTATAAAATGTATTCAATATAATTAAACTTATATTATGTTATTTATGCCTCTATTTCTATAACTCTAACATTCCATAGCTTCACTTCACAAAGAGTTTTGATACACAAACTCTAATATCTTCTCTTGAAGCTAGGGAACAACAGAGTCTTTACAATGCCGCTCACACACGCATGACAGTCCCTTAGCTCGGACCGTAATCGGCTAGCTCTGAGATCGAGACGAGCGGGGACTAATCACCTATTCTGTAGGAGCATCGAGTCGGCACACACGTCGCTGGTCGTCTTCACTGGGCCTCCCCCAGGCAACCGGGGGTCTCACTTGGTGGGGGTTGACCACCGTGGTGTCGTGAAGAAAGCGGCGCTAAGATACTAGCGTCGCGGCGTGCCTATTGATTTACACATAGCAGCGTTTATTTTATTTATTTATTTGGGACAAACAAACAGTAACACATTATATCTGCGCAAATAATATAAACAAAGATATTAAATAAATGTGAAACTCACACCGTTATCCACAGCATATACAATTAATATAACTTTACTAATGAACAATCTATGCGAGTAAGACTACAAGACTGTTCAAATAACTATACATCGGAATCCTTAAGTTTCTTTAACAAAGCAGAACGAAATCTATTTGCTGACACTGAGAATAAATCGAATTCTGTACTTTCTGAACAAAAATCATTATAGTTTTTGCACAAGCGACGTAGAGGCGCCCGCAGACCAGCATTGGTGCGGCAATGGGACGCAGCAAAAAGAGGACGTGCGCGCACCTCTCGTCTAATAACAGTTCTTGGGACACAGTAGCATATTTAAAAGAAACATAATTTCTAGATATAAACGTCTAGACTTCAGGCTCTATAAGATTGTATTTATTAAGTAGATTTTTATAGGTTGGGAAGTTGTGGGAGCACCTATAGTGCATCGATCTGAGGAATTTGCGCTGCACTTTTTCTAGCATCTCAACATATTTATTATAAAAAGGGTTCCACACTACCACTGCATATTCGAGTTGAGATCTAACGAGTGCTTTATATAGATAAGAATAAGTGCTTGCGTGTTTAAATTCAGTAGCTGATCTCATAACGACCCCGTACATACGATAAGCTTTTTTAGTGATGTTATCAATGTGTTGATCAAGATGTAGTTTGTTATCTAGCAGTAGGTCTCGCCCTATTTTGACTATTCATACCAAAATAGGCGACGCAGGACGCAACTGCGAGTGTACCGAGCTCAAAATTGCATTCCAATAGATGAAAAGATGAAATAATAAAAATAAAACCGGCCAAGTACGAGTCGGACTCGCGCACAAAGGGTTCCGTATCTATAGAAACGGTAAAAAAATCACGTTTGTTGTATGGGAGCCCCCTTAAATATTTGTTATTCTGGCTCTATTTGTTGCTATAGCGGCAACAGAAATACATCATCTGTGAAAATTTCAACTGTCTAACTATCACGGTTCATGAGGTACAGCCTGGTGACAGACGGACAGACAGACAGACAGACGGCGGAGCCTTAGTAATAGGGTTCCCGTTTTACCCTTTGGGTACGGAACCCTAAGAAGTGCATGCATTGCACGCCCGGTTCCAGGCGGCATGCGGCACCCGTGATCAGGGGCTCGTGCGGCGCAGGTAAGCGAGTGTTCACGTAGTTCATCATTCCAGTTTTATATTTTGGTTTGTTACTGGCAACCACCTGGCAACGAATGAAACAATCTTTATGTATACTTCTAACTCCAGACAGCCAATCAGTAATTGGTTACTGGTTGGCTGTCTGGAGTTCTTGGCGGGAAAGTGAAGCGTCATGATTAGCAGTTTTGTTTTTTATTCTAAAACTTGTGTTTAGCCGAATATTTATGTGTAATAATGGTCGATTATTAACCATTTAGTGTTCTTGAACGTGCATTAGTGTAGGCAAATGAAACAAAACAGTGCAACATATCACTTAAAGTTTTCTCAAATCCGCGTGAGGTCTCAGTAAAGTGACAGGTCTTTACTGAAACTCAAGGGGAGCGTACGGGCATATATCCTCTATCATGCATTCTTTAAAATTCATTTCATCATTACAACAAAGTTTATAACTAAATAAAGACTTGTTTAAAAGGTCCCAGCAACTAGGCCATTACAATATTATTAAAAAATAATATGACTGGCTGTCAAACTGTCAATGTCATAAGCTTCGTCCATCTCCATCGTCCATTCTACGGTTCTACCATTTCCACCCAAGTTACAGAAAAAAACTTGGTTTTTCATTAATTATAATTTATAAACATATAAAACTCCTGTTGAAAAAAATCAGTGTTAAATCCCTGCGAGGATGGCGCATGCTATGGATATGAAACATCTCTTCACTAGGTTATTTTCTTTGAAAAATGGGTAAGTTAAATATTGTTCCATTGTCAAGACGGCTTTTCTTGTGTTAAATCTACGGCTGCTTGTCAATTATAACCACACTTAATTTAAGATATCGTTACGTATCTCTATATATTTGAGTCTAATACTTGGTTTTATTGCATCATTCAACCTATTAAACTTTACAGGTTCAATACAAATAGATGGACTACAAAAAACTACAGTCAGGGAATCAACATAACCGCACCAGTGGTAAACAGAGGCAATGTAACGCCTTTGCCACCGTTGTCAGAACCAATGACCCTGCCCCCAGTGATTTACTCCGCAGCTGAGTCTGAGGATGCTCTAACAGAAGTCACTGTACTCAGCAATGGATTGCGAGTAGCATCAGAAAAAAAGTTTGGCCAGTTTTGCACTGCTGGTGGCAAGTAGCATAATTTTTGATACATAATTATTCATACAAGTTTATTTTTATTTTGTCATCTTATTTTTAGCCTCTTTGGTAAGAGTTAGTAAAAATGCATCTTTGTTTTCAGTGGTCATTGACTCTGGTCCAAGATATGAAGTTGCTTATCCCAATGGAATTTGCCATTTCCTTGAAAAACTGAGCTTTGGTGTAAGTACTTATCTTAGTTATTAGTTTGGTTTAGATTTAACAGGCCAATATTATTTCTACAAAGAGAATAAATGGTACAAGGAGAGAATAGTAAAACTTTGGTTGACAATCCCACGATTTAAGAGCCACCCTTGTGAAGGATAAGTTGCGGAACCCTTTTTGAGATAGTCTGATTTTATTTAATATTCAAACCTAACTATCGAATTTTCTTGAGGGAGTGGGGGGAGAGAGGGGGTTGGGTTTGGCAACTGAATTTACCCACAATAGAGTCCTAGAGGGCATCTAGTGCTCGGCGGCTGCTGCCCTGGCACATAAATAAATAAGAGATTTAGTGTGAGAACAGAGAGAGTTATATCTTTCTTCCCTCTCATGTAATGAAATGTCCCTAAACATGATGCATCCTTGAAATTTCAGTCTCAATTTTCGTCCAATTATGGAATCGCCACCTAAGAAGTCTGACTTCAAAAATTACTGTTATATTTCAGGCCACCCATAAGTATGCCACTCGGGACGTCATGCACAGAGAGCTAGAGAGACATGGAGGCATTTGTGACTGTCAAGGTTCTCGGGACACCACTGTATATGCCACCAGCGCTGATTCTAGAGGCTTGGATGCTATTACTCAGGTAAAAGCAATTACATAATTATTGTTTTTAATGTCTACAATACTGTGTCTTGTTCATGAATGATTTCTTCACTCTATTGTATGCAATATCCTGTAAAATCAATAAATTTAAAATAATATATAATATACATAAATATATTTTGTACCAGTATCCCGTGGGAATATTGGGATAAAAAGTATCCGATGTCTTAACCCAGGTCATGGTCTAGTTATGCTTTCACACTAAAACGGCTGAACTGAAAACTCAAAAGACAGATTTGCTCCCCAAAATCTCTGTTTACATAATTTGAATTCTATATTCCAGGTTCTAGCAGAAGTGACATTGAGACCACAACTGAATACAGATGAGATTGAAGCAGCGAGACAGGCTGTTGCATTTGAATTGGAGACCCTGTCCATGAGGCCGGAGCAAGAGACTATACTGATGGACATGATCCATATGGTATGTTTGCACAATGTTACATCAGACTACAATTTAGTAGCATTTAACATAATTATATCTGTATCTATAAAACATGCGGCAGCCTACCAAGGGGCCGTAATTATTAAGAAGTGTTAAGTTCATTGTTGGGTCACAGGTGCTATATGTGCATCTCTTTTTCTCGCATTGAAACCGTTACCCTACCATAACATACAGCTCCTTTTTTTTTTTTGGGTGGGAAATTATCAAATAATTTCTCCCGCTCTGGACGTAGTGGGAGGGTGTGTCAGACTTTTACTGACTAAAACCCACCCGTGTTCCTTCAGATGCCTGTGTGCCAGGGCCACGATATCCCTTTCGGATAGACTCATAATCCTGGCAGAACACTCCTGAGGTTATTATTTAGGGCTGATGTCATATTATTGACTGATATTGTTATTCTTTCCTTCACAGGCTGCCTACAGAGGAAACACTCTTGGACTTCCTAAGATTTGTCCGAATGAAAATGTCAATAAAATAGACCGCAATTTAATTCTAAACTACCTCAAAAATCATTATACACCTGATAGAATGGTTGTTGCAGCTGTTGGGGTAAGATAATTATAAACAGATACTGCACTTTTGCCAGCTACAAAATTATGAAATAACTGCCTTTTGGTTGCTGCAAATTTTCATGTTCTCAATTCATAGGTCGAACATGAGCCGTTTGTGGAGTTTGTGCAGAAATATTTCGTAGATGCAAAGCCTACGTGGCATGTGGATCAACTTGACACATTCAAACCGAATGTTGACACTTCAATTTCACAATACACTGGAGGAATGCAACAGGTAATTATTTATTCATTTCAGCCGTAAGACGTCCACTGCTGGACATAGGTCTAATTATATACAATACAAGAACAAAATAAAAAAATCGCCCAAGTACGTGACGGACCACGCACAATAAAGGTTTCCGTAGTTGGGTTGAATTTATCCCAAGAACAAACTTAGTAGTTGAAAAACGTTCCCCCATATCTACGTAGACGTTCCCGGTCGATCACTTTTCAACCTTATTACTATGGGCATAAGGGCGAAAAGTGGTCGACCGGGAACGTACGCGGTTGTACCTACTGCAAATGTAAGATTGTACGCACAATATTAAGTGATTTACCATATTATTTTAAGACCAAAGACTTCAAGGTTTTCCTGTAATCTATAAGTATAGAACTATTCTTTGTATTTTTTTTGCACAGCAGTTTCGGAGATAAGGGGGGATTGGTCTATTTTATTTAATAACTAACTAATATTTTAAAATTATAAAAAAATATATAGGTATTTGAATCCCTCATAACAAGTCCTTTTATTTGATATGTTACACAGTACAGTTTACAAAACTTTATATTTTCCCCCAAAAGTCAACCTATTCAAAATTCATTTATTTACGTGGGTCACAGAAATTCATATGTTACCAAATTTCAACTTAATCGGTCCAGTAGTTTCGGAGCAAATCGGTTGTGACAGACGGACAGACCGCGAGAAATCCTGGATTCCGTTTTTTCCTTTTGAGGTACGGAACCCTAAACACAGTTGAGAGGTGTCGTGGGACACCCTGTTGGAAGGAAGTTCCTCCCGCTTTTACACACTTGGTGAATGAGAGCTGTGTGAAGAATGAGTGTAACATTTTGACCGTCACGACACTTGTTACGTAACAAAAGTGTCGCAAAACTCGTGACAGTCAAAATGTTAGACTTTTTTTGGTCTAGCCCTCATTCGCCAAGTGTACAGTAACCCGAGTGTAAGTTTGCAAGTGAGTAAACGTAACTAGCGCGTTTGCGTTAAGATTTTTATTCTCACCCTTATATTCTTAGCATTATGATCTATCGGTCAAATTTTAACGCAAACGAAATAGTTACGTTTACTCTCTTGCAAACTTACACTTGGGGTACAGAGCATACATGCAGAGTGCACATGCGATAAGGAACTTCGTTCCTTATACCTTTCCCAGCCGCCATCTTGGATTTTCATTTTGAGCAAATTCACACTTTCTCCTCTCTCTCTAGCTTAGAAGAAGACAGTCGCAAGTATGAACGCTTTTTCGCGTGACGATTTGTACCAGTTTACTCCTACCGCAAACCGAGATAATAGAACAATATAATAAAATAATAATATAACATCACGCCTTTAATCCCCGAAGGGTTAGGCAGAGGTGTACCTGTATTACACCCACGTTTAGCCAGTTATGTTTAAGTCATATGTAATAGGGGGCGAGCCTATTGCTATAGATAATAGAAGTTCGTTCAAAAATAAAACTACTTCTACAATCAATAATTAATGAATTACTTATATTTCAGGATGACTGTGAAATACCTCTGTATCCAGGATCGGATCTCCCAGAACTGTCTCATGTAGTTATTGGGTTGGAAAGTAAGTATCATAATAACACTCAGTAAATTCAAAGGCTAACCAAGCTAAACTAAAGTCACATGACATTGTAATGAAAACTTTTTTTTTTTAATATAACTATTTTATTGTTTAAGAAAATCACCACTGTTCTTTATTCCAACATACTTTTTGCTTTTTCTAGGTTGTTCTCACAGTGACCCCGACTTTGTGCCAACATGTGTGTTGAACATGATGATGGGTGGTGGTGGCTCGTTCTCAGCCGGCGGCCCCGGCAAAGGAATGTACACACGGCTTTACACTAATGTCCTGAACAGGTAACTATTATAATTAGCATGGTGAACTCAGGTGCAGCTTAGACATCAGCTACCTAGAGTAGTCGGTATTTATTTAATTTGAAGCTAGGTTAGCAGCACAATGTCTGCCTGTCTTTTCTTGGCTCACAGCCAGGGACTTGAGCAAAAGTATTACCGCGTAAATAGAAGTAATACTTAGTATAGAAGTGACTCAACATTCTCGCCCCAAACGATCCCCAATTCAATTTGTTTTTCAACCGACGAAAAAAAGAAGCGAGGTTCTCAAGTCGTCGAATTGTATATATTTTCATGTATGTGTGACCATGCATAACTTTTTGCAGAGGACTCCGATTTTGACGATTCTTTTAGGGTTCCGTCCGAATGAAAAAACGGAACCTTTACCTATATATAGGATCACTCGTGTGTCTCACTCTTTGCTCCGAATCTAAAGGACCGATTCAGTTGAAATTTGGTATAAATAATAATTTTTGTGGTCCAAACACGGACATGTAACGTAAATAAATGAATTTTGATTATGGGGGTCACTATTAGAAAATTAAAACAAAAAGTTTTACAAACTGTACCGTGTCGCATTAAATGAAAGGGCTTACTGTGAGGGTCTCAATTTTTATTTATTTTTATTTTAAGTAGTAAATAGTTTTAAATTTATTTCAGAAATTCGATGAAAATTGAACATTTCCTCCCCTCCCCTTATCTCAGAAACTAACGAGACAAAATAAAATACAGAAAATAGTTCTATACCTACTTATTAGATTATAATACCGATAAGAAGTCTATGGTCTTAAAATAACATGGTAAATCTCCCAATATTGTGCGTGCAAACTTACATTTGCAGTTGTAATGTATGGGAGAACATGTTTTTCAACTGCAATGTTAAGTTTATTTTTGGGATAAATTCATCCCAACTACGGAACCCTTCATTGTGCGTGGTCCGACACGCACTTGGCCGGTTTTTGATCGGTGAACCTGAACACGTGGTCGTGCCTACAGAGGGCGTTTTCCGGTTTTCCGAACAAAATGTGACATAAGCACACGACGATCGCGTATTCGCACGGCGATCGCTTTTAAATAGGACGCGGCAAGGGTATATAAAAAATAGGAGTTGGATGATTTTTCACCTACAATGTGATTCAACTAAAAATAGGAACGTCAATGACCTCGATCTGTCAACTGAAACTTGAAATATACGGCTTACATAGATTTTTGTTTTATTATCCGTTTGTTCAATTTGTTGGTTATCTGTTTCTGTAATTTGCTTTTGTTATATCTCACTGACTTCGCTCCACAATGAGTAAACGAGGTGCTGTTTTGCTAAAACTTCTCAATATGGCGCAAGGTCATTCCTATTCTTAGTTGAATCGCATTGTACTTACTGAATTTTAACTTGTGAACCAATTCTGTTTAAGAGGAGGGTCCCTATTTTTATGTTAATTTGCATGAATATTCTGAAACAGTTACACATACAAGCAAAATGAAACTTTAGTATATGGTTTATTGTATCTTTTTGTCTCCATGTTGAAGACAGTTACGTAATTGTAATATTTTCTCAATAATTTTGTTATTCGAAAATCATGTCTTTTTTAAACAAATATCGCAGCAAGAAATTATAGTTTTTTATCGCGACACAAGGTATTTTTTCTCTAGATCAATTAGTACTTTAGTTATAAACTAAATAATAATTGAGACTTACGCTATTTAGTTTCGTGCTCGAACACGATCAAAGAACGCACGAGAGAATATCTCGAGCCTTTTGAGAACTTTATGACTGATGTATTAGCGATTAGCACATAACGGAGTGACGGGGAGAGACGGGCGGAGCTTGCGTTCGAAATTTGATTTAGACTGCCTGCTCTTAAACTTGCCATACTTATGTAGTTCTGATGACATCCTCATCTGCCTAGCCTTTTTCCAACTATGTTGGGGTCGGCTTCTAGTCTAACAATGCTCCATGTAAAATACCAATATTTTACATGGAGCGACTGCTTATCTGATCTTCACATCCCAGTTACTGGGTAATACGATACCCGTTGGTAAGACTGGTTGTCAGACTTTCGGGCTTCTGACGACCCGTCACGACGGCCAAAGATCCACAAATGACTGGCGGGACCAACAGCTTAATGTGCTTTCCGAAGCACAGAGGGGTCTTGGTATGTAAAGATGGTCACCCATTCACGGACTAACCGCGGCAAGCGTTGCTTAAATCTGATCGATCGACCCATTCGGCTGTTATTAGTAATAACAGCCGTATGGGACGATCGATCGACGGACATGAGGCTCTTGCGGCTCAGTAATAACTTATTACTGAGCCACAAGCGCCTCATAATTATGTAGTTCTGAATGTTCTGATGATACTTCAACATTTACATAATATAGGCCTGGAGTTATCTTATGATGGAGACGTCTTCGTCCTCAACAGTATACAGCAGCTATCGTGTTTGGGCTTATTTTAATCATGTTGATGAGACGTTCAGACCAAGCTGCTGGGGTATGACTGTTATTGCGGGTCTGATGATGGAGTCGGAAAATTGTCGAGGGAAGATCTTATTTGAAAAATAAAACTTTTTTAGTCTAACTGAGCTCCTATTTGTAATTATTTACTTACTATAATTTAGGAGGTCGCTTTTCAGTTTCTTGTTTCGTCGATTAAGGGTGCTATCACAAAAAATTAAAGTTTTTTGTCAATTTCTTATCTAATTGTGAGAAAGCTTGAAATAATTGAAACATTAAGTCTGTGTAACTATAAAAGTACAGTTTTCGTGGTGATAAACCATTCGCGTCAGTCTCAGCACTTGTTAATAGATTTATCACTTTTGCGCTCTCGAAAATAGGGACCATTTTGGTTACCCATTGAAACGGTTTTCGATAGGGTTTTTCTAAGGGGTTAAACAAAAATCCATACGATATGGGTAACCCTTTTGAACGGCTTAAATTAAATTTTGGTTACCCGTTGAAAGGGTTTTTGATAAAAACCCATACGGTAAGGGTAACCCTTTGAAACGGCTTACTATAAGCCATTCAAAATTACCCACTCCGTATGGGTTTTTGATTAACTGCTTAGAAAAACCCTATCGAAAACCCGTTCCATTGAAAGGGTTTTCGATAGGGTTTTTCTAAAATGGTAACCAAAATGGTCCCTGGGTAGAATAGAGATAGAATTGGTCATGCTACGCGTTTTGGGCGGATATCGAAATAACATAATATTATGATTTTTCATGTCACTGGGTTTCAAGTAGGTCTAGCACCCATTGAATGGGTTAACATGTAGCCTTTTCACTGGGTTTGAAGTATAAAACCTATTCAATGGGTTATCATGTAACCCTTTCATTGGGTTTCTAGTATAAAACCCATTCAATGGGTTACATCATGATAAAGTTAACCCATTGAATGGGTTACCCGAAAGGCTTAACCCTTAACCGGGGTTGTACGGTCCCTGTCGAAAATATAGCTTATTTCGCCGTTTTACTTAATAAAGATATTGTATAATCATAAAATAAAATTTTGATTTTATCACACGGATAGCTGAAGCCCAGTGTGTGATTTTTAAATTTCTTGATATGGTTTGTAAAATAATAGAAAAAAAAAATATTACCGACAGTGTTTTAAAAAAAAAAAGGTTTTTTCAACATTATCTTCTGAGATTATTTGTTACATTTTGATAGTTCTCTTTGCTACCTTTTTGAGTTGAACATGTCTGCTTACATAAAAGGTTTTTTAAAAACTTTTATATTATTAAATTGAAGAAAAATGTTCCTAAACTCAACACGATATCGTCAATTTTGTGTGAAGAGGCAACGGAAATTATTTTTTACAATATTATAAACCAACATTTTCGAATAAAAAAATGCTACCAATGGAGATCAAGGAGTAATCTATCTGTGGCAATTATTAGTTACATGTGGTTTAGTTCATTTTTGCCGCAAAATGTACCGAAAAACTACACATTTTTGTCAGATTTTGTGATAGCGTCCTTAAATATTTTTTTTTCAACTACGTAGTAATGTAATCACTACAAAACCGATCACAAAGGACGTATTTTTTGCTTAGAACCAAAACAGTGCGGAAATGTTATATGAAATCTCTGTTATATAAAATGCACTATTTTTAGGGTTCCGTACCCAAAGGGTATAACGGGAACCCTATAACTAAGGCTCCGCTGTCCGTCTGTCACCAGGCTGTATCTCATGAACCGTGATAGTTAGACAGTTGAAATTTACACAGATGATGTATTTCTGTTGCCGCTATAACAACAAATACTAAAAAACAGAATAAAATAAATATCTAAGGGGGCTCCCATACAACAAACGATTTTTTTTTGCTCGATATTGATAATAGCAACAGGTAGACGCTTGAAATATTCACAGAATATTTAGTTATATATTCACTTTAAAAATAAATAATTAAATTAAAATAAAGCAAATATTTAAGGGGGGGCGCCCATACAAAGACATGATTTGTTTGCCGTTTTTATAGATAATGGTACGGAACCCTTCGTGCGCGAGTCCGACTCGCGCTAAGCCGGTTTTTATTTTTTATTTAGTTATAAATTTACCACATCCACAAAGGTTTATACAACAATCTACTATTGTTAAAAAGATTTTTGTTCACAAGCCTATTATTTTCTCAGATATCACTGGATGTTCAACGCCACAGCTTATAACCACGCGTACGGCGACACAGGGTTATTCTGCATACACGCCGCCGCACCTCCTAACCGCATTTATGATACGACGCTAGTTATCGCGCGGGAATTAGCTAACATGGCCGGCAAAGTAGGAGAAACTGAACTTCAGGTGAGATATTTAATTTTGATTTGCTTTGACCTGTTTGTGAAGACGAAATGTGTTTCATCGTCACGGCAACGTGAAGCCTAGAATGGTTTTAAAGACTAATTTGACAGACCTTGTCACTTCTGATTTAATCCTTCAGATTAAGCATGGCCCTATCCAGATGTAACAATGGCGATCTTTATTTGTAGAGAGCAAAGACCCAGTTGCAGTCAATGTTATTGATGAATTTAGAAGCAAGACCAGTTGTATTTGAAGATGTTGGCCGACAAGTGCTTGCGACTGGCAAGAGGAAGCCACCCTCATTCTTTATCAATGAAATTGGTAAGTAATACGAAAAAATAATGAACTTGTAAGGCCGAGCGCCAGATTCCCGCTATTTTTGGTGAATCATTTTGAATGTTTCGAGTAACAGAGCTAAAACTAACGGTCTACCATTTTAATTTGGCAGCATTGTATTTCTCGAAGGGACCACGGGTAAAAAAAACACCCATGGTCCCTCCAGGGACTACGGGAGGGGACCACGGGTAATAAATGGTATATTCCATTATGATTTTTCTTTTTGCAGAAAAAATAACATCTGACGATATCATTCGCGTTGCGCAACGAATGTTGAACACAAAGCCATCAGTAGCCGCCAGAGGCAAACTCGCTCACCTTCCCCTTTACGAAGAAATTCAAGCCAACATGACCAACAGTAAAAGTGACACGTCAACCCAAGGAAGAAAAATTAACCTATTTCGCGCTTAGATAATATAGGACCCCGTCTGGAATTATTTACTGTACTGTAGTCATAAATTGATAAAAAATAAAGCTATTCGTTTTTTTATTTTAATTTTATTTTTCTATATTAAAAACATACAGACGAACATATTATAACCTCCTCCTTTTTAGAAGTCGGTTAAAAATGAAACACTAGGTAATGATTTACTCTATATTTTATAAACTATATATAAAACATTAATAATAATTCATGGCAAGACATTTGATTTACATAAATTGTACTAGAAATTTAAATTTTGTTAGCAAATTAGAACAAATATTCAGTCTTCATTTATTTCTTAGTAAGCTTGGTATATACAGTTTTGGCTCAGCTGAGCATTTAAAATCACGTTGTTAGTTCAAATTATTATGAGGTTTGACCAGCGTATTTGCGTTGCTCGTTATAAATTGCATAATTAAGAGCGACGGACATTGCCCCATGCTTGCGTGTATTCCCGTTCGTCCACCTAGGGGGACGAACGCGAATAATATATATTTTTTTTTACTCCCATTGGCCCCCAAATAATTTGAGACTGGTTGTTGTTGCATAAATTAATAAGACATGAGACAAAATAGTATTAACTATGTAGGCAATCTAATAACATTTATAACAAAAATGGACTTACATCAGTAGTTTTCCACAAAATTCGTGTAGAATTACTATAACCAGTCACACCATTAACTATATAAAAGTACTCTGTGCCACTAACCCACCGACTTATTTAAGGATACTAGAGGTTCACGCAAATGAAACTTCGTTATCAGCACTCTTTTGTTAAGTAGCGGCATCGCCGGCGCAACTAGCCCGAGCCATCTAATATTTATACAGAACAATTTATTTTGTAAAATAATTATTAAATCCAGCCAAGTAACTATTTTGAAAAGTAAACTGCAAAAGAACGATTAATATTTCATGCACAATATTATTTATGGGGACGAATGGCACTAATCTAAGAAAATATTCCCATTCGTCCCCCTATGTGGACGAAGTCAGGGTGACAAACGGGAATACACGCATGCTTGTGGTTAAGTTTTAGTATTTACAAATAAGTACATTTTATTTTGAAATGGGTAATACACTTACTGTTCCATAGCTTTGAACACATTTTTATGAGAGCTCCTAATGCACATTTATAATAACAGCAGGCTTAGCAACGCTTTCTATTTCTACTCTACTGTAGAATAGAAAGTCTACAATTCTCTGTAGAAAACTGTCAACTGTCTACACAGAAACGTCATTTTTGTCTACTCTTCCGTAAACAAAACGTTAATGGTTCTCGTGCTAAGCCTTCAGGTGGATTACAATACACCTATAAAATAATTCGGATAAAGCCCATTCAATGTGTTTGTGATTTGTATTTGAATGTAAATCAATGGATTGTCAACACAATTCTATCAACAAACATTTCAACATTTTCGTTTTACTGTGCCATTTTAACAGCAGTTTTTGCTGCCTCATCAACATCCTTGATGATCGTAAGTGGTAGACCAGATTCCTTAAGCAACTTTTGTGCTAAGTCCGAGTTACTGCCTTGCAATCTGATAACAAGAGGATGCTTTGGAGGATTTTCCTTGCATGCTGTGATAATACCCTGTGCAATTGTTGCACAGTTAACTATACCTGTGAACAAACAATGTATTAAATGTAATATCTGAAAGTCTCTTTTATAATAACAACTTTAAATGACACAATAACATAAGATAACTTACCACCAAACACATTGACGAAGACACTCTTTACTTTTGGGTCTGATTCCAATATCTTCAGAGCAGCTGAAACTTGTTTTGGTCCAACACCACCTCCAAGATCCAAAAAGTTTGCAGCTTTTCCACCGTTCAAGGTGATAATATCCATGGTGGCCATAGCTAGGCCAGCACCGTTCACCATACATCCAATGCTGCCATCCATATCAATGTATACAAGGTTATGTGAAGCTGCCTCTCTCTGTAAAAGGAAATTTACAAAATTTGTAGCCTACTTAGGGTAATGAAAAACTATGTGTAATCCAATTTTTATGAGATTGTGAAGATGAAAGAGTATTCCATAATCAGCTGGAGTATATGTTTGGCTTTTTTTCTGACCCTACTTTAACTAGGACAATCATAATTAAAAGCCTACAGTTACATAGCTCTTCTTTATTAGGTGAATTTGAGTGTTTCTTATCCCCAGTAACAACATTATCTTCATCCAAATATTATCACAACTTGAAAATAGCACCAAATAAAGAAAAATAAGTGATAACAGAGGTTATTCAGATAGAGGAGGAGATAAACAAATACACATTTTTACAGTGGGCAATGATAAGTAGAACATCCTTGAATATTTGTGTATATTTTCATGCTAGTGGTGTAGGTTATTGAAGTTATGTAATAATCATACCGAGGAGTTCATAAAAATTAACATCATTTAACCTCATAGGCCCAAAGCTCAAATATCAATAGTCAGACTGTATATTTCCCTTGCACACACTACCATACCAAGCCCTATAAAAAAAGAGTACATAAGTACTCTCTGAATTCAGGAGAATGTAAAACTTCTATTAAACAAACAAAATAGACATACTGCCTTCATGAGCTTAGAAATGGGCTAGCAATGAACTTTAATCTTTTAATCAAATCTTCATGACTTACTTCTTTGGGGTCACTCTCTGATAAATCATCCAGGGCAAAGATCTCCTGTTGTCTGAAGTTAGCATTGTCATCAAAGTTGATCTTAGCATCTACAGAGATCACTCGCCCATCATCAGTTTCAACAAGAGGATTAATCTCTAACTGTGTGGCATCCACCTGGAAACAGAAATGGCAATTTTGTTTAGATACGAGTCATGATGTACCAGCAGCTGTTGACTATATCTGTTTTGCCCTTGTGATATAATGTAGATCTATTTTTATGTATACCTTCCCTACCCTCTTGCACAGTAGTGGGACAGCAGTACTAGTAAGTTTGCTTTATTGAATAAATGATTAGATACCTTTATAAATAGTTGCCAAAGCCTTTTAAGTTCTTCAGCACATTTCGCCTTCAATGGCCCTTTGAATTCCAAAAATTCTGCAATCTCGTTGGCTAACTCGTCAGTGATACCATCAAAAATATCAACAGGCACAGTTTTCAACAAATGTGGAGTCTTTTCGGCGACTGTCTCTATATCCATACCTCCAGCGGGAGAAGCCACTATTGCAGCACCATTGTAAGACCTCTCCATCACAATACTGAAGTATGTCTCCCGCTTAATGTTGACACTTTCTGCCACCATTACCTTCTCCACTAATATTCCACCTTTGGGAGTTTGTTTTGTAATCAACTTGTGCCCAATCATACTCTTTGCTAATTTCATAACTTCATCACGATTTTTGGTAAGGTGGACACCTCCTTTGAAACCATTATCAAAGTGGCCTTTACCGCGACCACCAGCAAGGATCTGCGCTTTTACAACGTACTCATCAGCCTTAAAATCCGCTAGAGCTTTGGTATCCAGTTTAGAATCGAGAACTCTGAAGTCTTGTACTGAAACTTGATATTTCTTTAACAAATCCTTACTATGAAACTCTTGCAGATTTAGGTTTCTTGTTGCCGTTACTTGTGGGCAATATCTAGGCACAAGCCTAGTTAATAGTTTCAGATTTTTTGTTTTCAGCGCAGCCATAGCGAACTTTGTCCAGTTACGGAAATCTTAACCTAAAGATAACACTCCTTTACTTTGATTACCTGATGACTTTGTAAAAGATGTGATGTGCACTGTGCTTATTCATGCAATTGCAATCCTTGAATCTATTACAGATTCTAACAGGTGGATCCACTTATTAATACTACCTTTTTTTATCGATGAAATTAAAGCGCCAGCAGCAGCAGTGAGTGTTTACGTCAGATTTTTTTTTAATTACGTCAGATTAAAATTGAATTATTGAAGAAACGTCACTTACAATACTGACATGTAGGCTGCATTCCGAATTAAGACCATCATCGCTGTAATCGATTTTAACGCGCTAAACGGTAATAAGTACCCGTAGTCACAGAGTTCGAATCGGAGTATCGGACAGCTATAAAAAATATCGTACGTTTGTTCAAAAGGATAGTATTTAGCTAAAGGAACCAAGAAAATGTAGAAGACACAATTTAATCATAAAAACTTTAAAAAATGATCAATTAAGGGAGATGCGCTAAGGTAGCCCGCGAAATTCAAATTTTATTACGTTTTGTGCAATTTGCAGGTCAGTAACAGAATGTATGTTGATCTAAATATGATTCGCGGCCGTAACAAACATGGCTTTACAGAATTATAATCATTAGAATCAGCATTACATCTCTCTAAGTTCATAAAATCCTACTGAATGATTATTTCAGAAATAGTAATTCAATAGGATTTTACGAGGAGAGTTAGTTGTATTGCCGATTCTAATGATTATGATCCTGTAAAGTCATATTTGTTACGGCCGCGAATCATATTTAGATCAACATACAACCTGACACAGACCTGCATATTGCAAAAACCGTAATAAAATTTGAATTTCGCGGGCTACCTTAGCGCAACTTATAATCATCAATTGGTAATTCTAAGTAAATTAATTATTTCGATTTCTGCAATCTGTTCAATGCACTGGATTCTGTCAGTATTTTTGCCATTGGCTCTTCTTAACATTTCTTATAAGGGTTCCAAATCAGTGCAATTACCAGTTTTGCTAAGTTATATTGCATCGCATGACATGATGACAGTAAGATAACTGGTCAACATAGAAATTATCGTACTTTTGCGTACGATAATTGATATATCGATATGGATATTATATTGTACTTTATGACAAATAATCGTATAAAACTGCCATTTACTCACTTCAGATGTCGCTAGTCGCTACTATCCAACGTCTTAGAATTTGGCACCTAGCTGTCACTATCCATAATTTTTTTGTAAACTAGCGACTTCTTCTATGCATAATTAATTAATATCCCTGCCAGCTGTTGACTTCAAAAATACAGAGACCCACATATTTACCAAAGATGCCGAACGCTATGGAAGAAATCTGTTCGAAAAAAAATTAGAAACCCGTTATTTCGTCGAGATTATGTGCTTTTTTATTATGTGATTTTGTGTTCTTTAAATAATGCACAGTATTCACAAATTAAACTTTTCACATGGTTTTCACTTACTACTATATTATATTGTAGTCTGTGACTTACTATTACTACATGCTACTACAGCATGTCAGCGCGGGTATGTCAGTGACATGAGCCCATAAATTTATCCCCTACCAAAAATAGCTCTCAAAGCGCCTAGTGTTAATTAAAAAAAAAAACGTATTTACACGAATACTTATGTGAAAATAAAACCCATTCGCAAGTCGCTCACCGTGGTCGTCACGTGGCAGACAGCCGTGGGTGTACAAAAAACTGGCCAAGTGCGAGTCAGACTCGCGCACGAAGGGTTCAGTACCATTATCTATAAAAACGGCAAAAAAATCACTTTTGTTGTATGAGAGCCCCCTTAAATATTTATTTTATTCTGTTTTTTAGTATTTGTTGTTATAGCGGCAACAGAAATACATCATCTGTGAAAATTTCAACTGTCTAACTATCACGGATCATGAGATACAGCCTGGTGACAGACGGACAGACAGACAGTCAGACAGACAGACAGACAGACGGCGGCGGAGCCTTCGTAATAGGGTTCCCGTTTTACCCTTTGGGTACGGAACCCTAAAAATCACGTTTGTTGTATGGGAGCCCCCTTAAATACTTATTTTATTCTGTTTTTTAGTATTTTTTGTTATAGCGGCAACAGAAATACATCATCTGTGAAAATTTCAACTGTCTAACTATCACGGTTCATGAGATACAGCCTGGTGGCAGATGGACAGGCAGACAGACAGACGGACAGACAGACAGACAGACAGACTGACATACAGACAGACGGTGGAGCTTTAGTAATAGGGTTCCCGTTTTACCCTTTGGGTACGGAACCCTAAAAAAGAAAGTTAACTCTAAAATTCGGCTACAACAAAATTATCAACTAAAAGGGTATAAACAAGGGTAAAAAATAACATCGTTTTTCGTATAACCGGAATCACACGTAATATGTACGATTTTTAATTACATGGCATTATTAGTACTGACTTGCCTACCTCCAACTATTTGGTCGTGTGTCAGTCACAAATAAATTGAAATGCCAATGAAATTGTGCGATGACGATATGTTAAATCTAAAAGTACCACACATTCTTCGATTGATATTTATTTGATCTTGCATCGATCTAGCTAGCCAAGTAATTATTGTCAATCGAATTGTATAGTGTGGAATAAGCTCTCATGTTCCGTTGGAACGCTACCTGATTTTTTTAATATTGTAACACCAAAGTCGTAATGCCAACCTTCAAACTTAGATGAACTTCCTTTTTCTCGTGTTCTTTTGACAACGCGAGGTTAGAATCGCTATTTAGCTTGAAAAAGTACGTATTTAATAAAATAAAGTATACTTTTACTTAGTTTTGTGATTAATTGTGATAGATTTTAATTTGTTCATGTTTATTTGTAGGCGATCATAATGGCTGAGGAGTACAGGAATGATGATAATGTCGAAGGCGGCAGCATGGCTGTTGACAACGCGCCGCTGCCGCTGGCCGCTGACATTCCCGAAATTAAGCTGTTCGGAAGATGGAGTTGCTATGATGTCCAGGTGTCTGACATGTCCCTGCAGGATTACATCTCCGTCAAAGAGAAGTACGCGAAATACTTGCCCCACTCTGCTGGCAGGTATGCACACAAAAGATTCCGTAAGGCTCAGTGCCCCATCGTTGAGCGTCTGACCAACTCCCTTATGATGCACGGCCGTAACAATGGCAAGAAACTCATGGCCGTCCGAATTGTGAAGCACGCCTTCGAAATCATTCACCTGCTAACTGGCGAGAACCCTCTGCAAGTACTTGTGACAGCTATCATCAACTCAGGTCCCCGAGAAGACTCTACTAGGATCGGTCGTGCTGGTACCGTGCGTCGTCAAGCTGTGGATGTTTCTCCTCTGCGCCGTGTGAACCAGGCTATCTGGTTATTGTGCACTGGTGCACGTGAGGCTGCATTCAGAAACATTAAGACAATTGCTGAGTGTGTTGCTGATGAGCTCATAAACGCAGCGAAGGGTTCTTCAAACTCTTATGCCATCAAGAAGAAGGATGAGTTGGAGCGTGTTGCTAAATCCAACCGTTAAAACTTATATTTTAAGATGTCTCAATAAAAAAAAAGTCAGAAGATTTTGTTTTATTTGTTGTTAGCCCAGTTCTTTAGTTTCTTTAGAATCAATCAATCAATATCTTATGTGTTTATGTTCTGTGATCTAAAAATGTTTTTGTACAGTGCTATTTGTGGTTGTGTTGGGTAATTCTACAGTTTTCTAAACCAACTAACTCGCAGAGTACCTACTTTGCTGAACCCTGAACCAACTGCTGGGCATACTCAATCATGGGAGTTTGATATTTAATTTTTATGTGGAACTGGATGATAAAAATGAATTATAATCAGTTGTCACTGATCAAGTAGATTAAGAACCAGTCTTACTAATAATGATAAATAATTATCTCAGTCAAAACAGATTGAGTATTCAGATTTTGACAAGTTGTTTTATAGAAATGGGTGGTGTACTTTGTGCTTTGAGTAGTTCATATTTGATGTACGATTTAATAGTTTTATTTACAACTCATTCATATTTTGTTTACCATGTGGAATTATTATGGACGTCTAAAACCACGTGTAACAAGTTCATTCATAGCATAAAAAAACAATGTCACATAACGAGCTAGGGCTGTCGACAAAATATCGATATTTTTCATTCTACAAATCGATATTTTTTGGCGTTAATTTTAATGATGTATCGAGTTTGTTACGATAAAATACTTCAACTGAATGAGACGAAATGTAAATATTGTACACACGGCTACACATCAAGCTATACATATCCAGTTTAAGCTGGCCTCTCATTATACGAAAACCCTATACAATGCGAGATCAGGCTAAACTGGATTTGTTCTGTGTGTACACTAAGCTGCCAAGCACATAATAAAATGCTCGACTCAATGCTGGGGGGCGATTCTACTAATTTGCAACGTCACACGTTCAATTGTGTTTCCACAACAGTTTGATTTCGATCGCCGTTCGATAGTTATCTAAAAAGTCATTCTACTAATTTTATAGCAAACTGGGAACTAAACTTTAGCCGAATCGCAACTGAATCGTTTCGGGAACGTAACTGCGGGTAACCTGTGTTACCAACATGCCAAATAGTATGTTTTAATAATACCACAGAAAAAAAACTTGAATCTAAAAATGTTACTAAATACGAATAAGTGTCACTAAAGGTATTTTCTAATACAAAAAGATATCTAGACCATATACAGGATGGAATTTTGTAATGCCACCTGGAGGGAAAGTACTCTTAATACTGCAGATAGAAAATTTTACTCAAAGGAAACATTTCTTTATTTTTGAATAGAAAGCAAACTGCATTCAAAGATTTTCGAAAATTCTCTTCTCCCACACCCGGTAATCGAACCGGCTAAAATCTGAAAAAATTATACCCTGTACTTTTATTGCATCGATCGTTATGGTCAATTATAAGGATGAAATCTCTCTGAAAACCAGGAAATCTGAAGTTACAAATTCAATGAGTCAAGTTAAAGCTCTTTAACTAACATCCATCTTTTGTAATGCAGACTCCTTTGCGACATACTCGTAGCTGCGTGTATGAGGTAATTTAAATATGGAATGTTAGACTAAAATTTGAAAATTATATTGTCATTGTTGTTATTCACATTTGATTGTTTTTACAACTCATTTCACATTTTGTCTCACGGTGAAAATGGCTTATCAAGAACAGTTTGATTTAATGGAAGCTTATTTTTTAAATAACAAAAACGTGAATCTAGCTCTGCGGTGGTATGGAGAGAGATATCAAGACCGACAGGCACCAACTCGGTTCGTATTGAAAAGAATGGTAGAAAATTTGAAGAATACGGGTGGTTTCAAGAAGAGACGGCAAACTATTCAGCAAAACTATTTCGATTTTGAACTAGATGTTTTAACATACTTTGAATCATTTCCAAAGGCTTCAAGTAGAGATGCTGCCGATGAATTAGGAACAACCCACACTCGCGTACTTAAAGTGCTGAAAAAGTATAAGTATAAATGCTATCGTGAAAGTCGTTTGGTGCAAAAATTGCATATTGGGGATCGTGACAGACGATTACAATTTTGTGAAAACATGCTTGGAGAAATTGACCGAAACCCTAATTTTTTGAGTAACATTGTATGGTCTGACGCAACCAACTTCAGCAATAATGGCATGTACAATCGCCGCAATAACCATTATTGGTCTAGAGTGAATCCTGTTCGTGTTCATGAAACTAACAATCAAGTAAGATTTTCTTTCAACGTTTGGTGCGGAATTATGAGAAATAATGAAGTGTTAGTCCACGTGTACGAAGGTCATTTAAACACTGTCAAGTATATTGAAATACTGGATCTCTTAAGAAACGAGTTAAATGGTTTCCCCGAGGAAGAGCGAAACCAAATAATTCTACAGCAAGATGGTGCTCCAGTACATAACAGCAGAATCACTACTGCCTACATTAATAAGCATTTTAATAACTGGATTGGTACAAACGGCACAATCAGATGGCCTGCGAGATCGCCAGATCTCACCCCATTAGATTTTTTTTTGTGGGGATATGTAAAAAATCAAATTTACATGAAATCTTTTGCGAATGACAACGAGTTGAGAGTTGAAGTTCAGAATACGATTTATAATATTCACCACAACACTTTGTTAAAGGTTACTAGAAATGAATTCGTTAAAAGAATAAATTTGTGTATCCAAGAGAATGGAGCCCATTTCGAGCAACTAATTAGTTAGTTTACCATTTTTTGTAAATGATTAAATTAATTTAAGATTTCCTGGTTTTCCTTTCATTTAATTTATCATGTTTGTTAGAGAGATTACATCCTTATAATTGACCCTAACGATCGATGCAATAAAAGTACAGGGTATAATTTTTTCAGATTTTAGCCGGTTCGATTCCCGGGTGAGAAGAGAATTTTCGAAAATCTTTGAATGCAGTTTGCTTTCTATTCAAAAATAAAGGAATGTTTCCTTTGAGTAAAACTTTCTATCTGCAGTATTAATTAAGAGTACTTTCCCTCCAGGTGGCATTACAAAATTCCACCCTGTATATATTTTTGTCCTGTTTATTTTATTGTTACACATACAACATTTCAGCTTTCTAAATAATAAAAATTCAGAACGTTTCGTTTTATGTCTGTAGCTGGCCGAAACTGTGAAACAAAACGTTTCGGTTATGTCAAAGACTCGCTCGAAAGTCAGGCCTGCGACAGCTTTAGTTCCAAAAAATGCGTTATGGCGCTACTTTCGGTAGCCATGTTGTTGGCAGCCATTTTGGGCGTTGTATTTATCTATTAAACTGACAGATTGTATTTTCCAAGAACAATAAACTGGTTGCTGAAATTAATTTATAATGTGTAATGTGGTGTTGATAATATTTTTAGAGTACCAAAGCACAAAACACAAAAATGGGACACAAAGAAGAAAGCCAATTGCTAATTGCCCTTGTTATACTTATATATAATCATGTAATATTTCAGAAACTACAGCCTCCGGTCAAAATGTCAGTGAGACAATGTCTACAACAGGCGAAGCTGTGGCATTCATCGATAAACTCTTTGATAGTGTGAACGGATCTCGAGGGAGCATTGTCCAGGGCAAACTGCGTGGACCAATAAAGCCGAACGCTCGTCAACTCTACAATTTTTGGATAGACGCCAAACATAATGAAAAATATACAAGTTTTGAAAGGTCTAAACTGTTGTTCGAAAAACACGCAACAATCTGAAATGTCGTTTTATTTTTACATTTCTTTCGTTATATTCGTATCCAATGAACATAACGAAAGGAAATTATTGAACCTAGCAAATAATAAAATTAACCCTATAAGAATTTTCCATGGAACATCACTATGCTATCGATATTCTATGGTAATCGCTATCGTCACTTTTCTATTAAACTGTGGGTAATCACTAGGTGACATTTCGACACTAGCGCTTGGCGCATATTTTTGGAATTAATCGTCAACCATTGTACTGTCCTATCTGTCTCTGACTAGTATATAGTTATCTGTGTCGAAAGTTAATGTAGGTAAACAAACCGCAGGAACTCGGGAAGCAAAAAGAACATTTATTGTGTGCGAGTTCAAAATGGTTGATTTCCTGTGAGTATTCGTTTTAAAATACTACTGTTTATTTATTCATCAATTCAAATATCGCACCATAGACCATTATTGTTATTTTGTATCTAATGATAAACGACAACCGTCTTATTACAAAAAGCTTTATGATTACATACTTCTTCCTCGGTACTCCAATTCTCAGATCGTTTTCTCTTTTGTTGGTTCATCACAATATAATATTAAAATTACTAAAGAAAGTAATACTATTAAAAAAGAGGCAATTATTTTATTAGAGACTTCGATATCTTAAAAATTCCAAACCTAAATGAACTTTGTTCAACTTGCGATGGTTTTGTATGATTGTTTCATAAATCGCGCGAAAATGTTACGTATCGTTACACGTACTAAGATGTATTATTAGTAATTAATACGACATTAAATGTGCTTAAACCTAAACCAAACTGCAATCGACGAAATAACTAATGTTCCATGCAAAATAACAGTCTCAATATTTTTAACACTCATAAACATCATAATAATAATTAGCTTAACAAAAAGTTTTCTTTTCTGAGCATACAGAACATTGCAATTGAATGATATCATGGTTCAAATGGGTTCTTGGCGGGAAAGTGAAGTGACATGTTTAGCAGTTTTGTTTTATTTTCTAAAAGTGTTTAGCCGAATATTAATGTGTAATAATGGTGGATTATTAACCATTAAGTGTTTGTGAACGTGCATTAGTGTAGGCAAATGAAACAAAACAGTGCAACATCACTTCAAGTTCTCTCAAGAAGTTCGCGAGAGGTCTCAGTAAAGTGCCACGTCTTTACTGAAACTCAAGCAAGGGGAGTGGGCGGGGATAT
Source organism: Tiliacea citrago (assembly GCA_963921375.1). NCBI lineage: Eukaryota > Metazoa > Arthropoda > Insecta > Lepidoptera > Noctuidae > Tiliacea > Tiliacea citrago. The sequence continues at coordinate 17,841,284 of OY992784.1, forward strand.
CATCATCATGCATTGAATATTTCATTTCATCAATATTTCAATAGTTTGTAATTATAATTATAAAGACTTGGCTAAAAGGTCCTATTAACCAGGCCATTAAAATATTATTTAACAATAAAATAAAACCTTTGTTTCCGTATCGATACCATCAGAACGAAGACTGACGGGCATATGAGGACTGATCTCCTCAATCAAAGCTTTTACGAGGTCTTTGGAGAGTCGGTACGTCTTAACGAACTGACGATGCGTAAGGTCAAAAGCATTATTGCTTAATCTTGACGATAAACTTCCTTTTACCCTTCCAACGTCAACCTCATGGGCAAGTTCAACGAAATCCATATAAAACAACATTATTATTACGGAAGAAAACGAAAGCAATCTTAGATCGATGCAACAAAAGTTGCACTTTACCAACTTAGGTTCAACCGCGAATTTTGACAGATGAACCGCCGAAGTTTAGCTTTGATTCGATTGTAACTAGTGTCAAAATAATAGTAGAATGTGACTAAACGTCACGCTCATGTTCGATTTTGTTATCAGAATACATTTTGAGATTGCTTCGATCGATCGTTGGCGTCAACTGAACCGTAACCGCAGTTGGATCGTTGTTCATTAGTAGAATGAGAAAACGTTTAAAAGCCGTGATTCAGCTGCGATTTTTGAACATTTTTGTTAGTAGAATCGGCCCCCTGGTCCTGCTCCATAATCACAAGGCATAAACAAAATGATTGAAATTATTGTAAAAGTATTGTGTAAACAATTGTTGGCTAACCTAAATAAATAAATAAATATTTTCAGATATTCAAAGATCAACTCTTTCTATTTGGCACAGATATGGTCAAACTGTATCGAACACTGCACGGGACAGGAGACACAAAATTACTCGCATCGATTGTGTCATCTAACTTGTGTGGTGGAGATGTTCAAACTGGCGCTATATTTTCTGATCGTTCAAACAATCGACGCATCAGTGGCGTCCCGCGTGGGATTCGTCTCAGTTTGAGCAGTCCTATAAAGAATAGTCTGTCAAACGATACCTAAGAAATAAACAGAATTAATAAATTATTATGCCAAAAAAAGACTATCAGAATGATGGCATAAATCACTAAGGGTGCATTCCGAATTAAGACCATAATCGCTGTAATCGATTTTAGCGCGCTTAAACACGTTCCCTATTAGCGTGAGCACGAAAACGTTGTCGCGTGAAACGTCATAGATGACGTCATGACATGCGCCATCTTGCGATAATGCCGACCATGCCCTAAATTAATATCACCGTGAGCGCTGTCAAAAATGACAGTTGCGTTGTTTTGTTTTGAGTCTTATCTTATTTATAATACCGTGGCATTTTCGAAATTGTGCTTCTGGCTACCGTCGCCATCTAACCAAAGAAGAAGAAGTGTACAAATGTGTGCGTGTGGTGTTTAAACAAAGAAATACTGTAATCCAACCGTGAGCGCGGTCACGAGCGTACCGAATTGATAACAGTTGTCGGCTGTCATAATCGTAATAACTAATTCGGTACGCAAATTATTGATGTGAGAGCTGTCAGCGATTAAAGTCTAATCAGCCTAAATTGTCATTCTGTCGTAGGATTGTACAATTTTAGACTGTGTCAAATCATAGACTCCACAGTTTTGTCGATCTCCCTCACAAAAATATCCCACATTAGCCAACACTAGGAAACAAGACAACTCGACAACTTGTCTGTCATTTTTCAAAATGTCAAGGGAACTGTCATTGTGATGTGAAGTTTTTCAAGTTTAGCGAAACAGGAGAAATGTCGAAAAACTGAAGTGAAAACACAGCTTATTCTCCTATTTACTACATTGCAAACAGTGGAAATACAATAAAACTGTATTACAAACTCATTCGTAGTAAATAGGCTACAATGATTCACAGTTTGTTTATAATAAACCCATCTGGGTAGGTATTTAGCATGTAAAGCAGAGCAGTGCCTTTATAGATCAAGCTAAAACTTCATTGAAGTAGTCTACTACCTATACTGGTTTCAGAAATCCTTATGTTTATTATGAGCAACTCATTTCGTGCATCGGTTATCATAAAATCAACTTAAGAATTTAAATTTTATTTGGTAACTTGTATCAGTAAATCCAGAGATGTCAATGTTCTCTATAGTTTTATGGATAACTGCAGTGCCAGTTTAATTATAAAATGAAATCTGATGTATAGTGATTAATAATGTGATAAGTAAAAAAAATTGGATCTCAGGCCATTAAAAAGCCATAAAAGCCATCATGTTCAGGTATTTGAATTTCTTACAGGGATGTATTTCTCGAAAAGCATTGGCGGAGTGTGGTTCCAAGATCAGTTTGTGACTACTACTTGGAGGCACAGCGGGCGTCTCCCAATGTAAGTAAAGTTTAAATAATAAATGGGTAATAGTACTGGCTGGTAATGTATAATATTAAACATAATATCATGCCTTGTTTATATTATTGTACAACTCGCTTTTGCCCACGACTTTGTCTGTGATCCAGAATGAAAAGTAGTCTGTGGCCTTCTCCAGGTCACTCACTTTGGAATTTATAATATTAATTAGGATAATAATAAACATTACATTCTAGTCTGTGTGGTGCCTGACGTAAAGAATAGCACCACCCTATTTCTACCCGTGGGTGTCGTAAAAAGGCGACTAAGGGACTTACTAGAGAATGGGCAGCAGCATTCTCTCTGCATTTTAATACCATACTGCGATCGCCAACCCGCCTGTCAAGCGTGGCGATTATGGCAAACCCCCTCTTTGTGGGAGGCCTATGTCCAGCAGTGGAAGGTCTGTCGGCTGAAATGATGAATGAATGAATGAAACTTTACCAGCCTGTCATAGTCCCAATTTTGGGAATAGTCTCATACAGAGAAAGCACAAGCATTGATCACCACTCTTGCTCATTGTGTGTTGGTAATTTCAGTTTTATGTTTCCTCACTATGTTTATAATAATAAGTCACACTGGCATTTACCTGGGTTGAAACCCTTGGCCAACAAGACAATTTTATAGCATGACTTCCAAATTGGTAGTTCCCTTTGTATGTTAAACAGTAATCTCCTTATTACAAAACAAGGTTTATCTTCAGACCCAGGTTTAAAACATGGAGCCATTGAGGAATTTCGAACTTTATTCCGACTATGGTAAAGTTCCTAAACACAAAACTGACAACTTAGTACTGAACTAAGTTTTCAGTTTTGTATAAAAAACGGTATTTCAATCACTGTAACATTCTTATTACAAAAAACTGGCTGCATGGTTTAAGCCATGTCAAAATATAAATCTTGTTTTGTAATAAGGCGGTAAATGTTTAAATATTCGGGGTTTAAATATTTTGTTTTAATATTCGGGGGTGGCAACGACAAAAAACCATTAAATATATCGAGTTATCTGCATCACACCTTGCAAAGTATGCATAACACAAATATCCTAGTCAGTAAGATTTATTACAATAAATATTTAAATGTATCTAGCGTAAATAGCTTGTATGCAATAATTGTGAAAACTCAAACTACATTGTACTAGATCACGATCATTACTTCAACGATAATAAAAGGCCTCCACTAAATAAGCTTACCACATGCAAATTAATCTATAGAGACATATTACGATTACAATACAGAATCATTTATCAAAATAATGTCGGGTAATTAATGAGCACGTTATGTACATAACGTGTTCATTAAGCAAAAGGAAAAACGGGTGTTTGAAGATGCTTCCACACAAACCGCTCATAATTTGTTTTTCAAAGCAAGTGAATCGTCTACTTCTAAAGTGTTTGTAAATTCGACTACACAAATTAATCTTTTACCAGCAGTTAGTAATAATTGTGATCTTTTTCGAGAGTAAAAGTGTAAATCTAGTTGAAGTGTGTAATAGCCCCTCTGAGCATGTATGAACTAGGGATTGTGGGATTAGTAAGATTAACAATGGTAACATTAGTCTGAGGGAGTCTACAATGACCGCAACTACGTCAACAAATATAAATGTATTTCATCAAAATGTTTGTGGTATTAGCAACAAAATAAGTGACCTTGAAGTTTATATTCAATCTCTCGGAATCAGGGTAGACTATTTATGTATCAGTGAACATTTTTTAAACGACAAGTCCATACATGCCTTTTCTCTGGATAACTACAACCTGATCTCCTATAACACTAGATGCAAAAAAGCCAGAGGCGGTAGTCTGATCCTAAGTCATGCGGATAGAAAAGTCGAGAATGTAAATGCGATTGATAAGCTTTATAGAATGGACAGTTTTGAAATATGTTGTGTTAGAGATATTGATACTAGCCTGGGCCTGAAGTCTGCTATTACAATAGTGTCCGAATGATCGATCATTGATTTCATAATTGTTGATTTTGACAAGTTTGGTAATCTACTATTACAATGGCGTCATTATGACTTTCCAATGGTCGGCCACTGACGCTACATTGAAAGAAATTGCATATATTGGTAATCTCGTACATAATGACAAATGAATGACATTTCTACTAATGGGTTTTATAATAATGGCAATACGACAATTCCATTATAATAACACAATTATATTACGAGAACATTGACCGACCAATGATCGACCATTATGAATTTACCAGATTACGAACTTTTAGCAAAATGACAATGGCATGACAATGGGATCGTGTTGGAATGACTGAATTTATAAAAATAGCAGACTTGGGGCCCAGTACATATGTTGTTGTTATCGTAGTCCTTATGACAAGAATTTTGACCCTTTTATGACAAGTATGGAAAAATTATTGGAGTATTTGTTTAATAAGAAAAGCATAATATGTGGCGATTTTAATATAGATCTATCCGTAGAAAATAAAAAAAGGACAGAATTTGTTAGCTTACTAAGATGTTACAATTTTAGGCACCGTTAATTCTGCAACCTTTGTACGAAACGACTCATATTCGTGCATTGACAACTTTTTGACGAATCTGCCTGAAGGCTATGTTTATGACTGTGAAGTTGATCACAATGGCCTGGCTGATGGACATGCGGGTCTTTTAGGTAAATTCTTATTAAACCTCAAGTCGAATAAAAACAATCAGCATATTGTTGTTAACAGAACTTTCAGCGCTAAAAACGGTACACATTTTATGCAAGAAGTACTGAGACAAGACTGGTCACAAATGGGAATCAATGTGTTTTTGAAGAAATTTTCAGATATTTTTAAATTTTGTTATGAAAAGAGCAAAATTAAAGTTAATCTTAAAAAAACAACTAGGATAAACTGGGTTACTAAAAGGGTGAAAATGTCTAGTAGAGTGAAACGTTTCTTATGCTCCAAAAACGGTAATAATCTTGAAGCTAGTTTTCTACAATATAAAAATAACTATATTAGGATTTATAGAAGGGTTATGGCTCAAGCCAAAAAAATAACAGTTACAGAAAAAATTAACAACTCAAGAAACGGCAGCAAGGAAATCTGGAATATTATTAACAAAAAGGCTAACCGACTGAAAGATTTGCAAACGGAACAATTTCTCCTCAAAATTGAAGACAAAATTATCAACAATTCTGCGGAAATTGCTAATGTTTTTGCAAACCTTTTTAATCTTAAGTGTATAGCAAATGGAAATGATAACGAGGAAGCTATTGCTTTACTTCAGCAGTGTACACAAAGGGTTGAAAACGAACTTAGTTTTAAGCCTACCACTCCTAATGAAATCTCTGGTACCTATTGTGAGAAAGATGCACAATAAACGTTCATGTGGATATGATGAAGTCCCTATATCTGTAATTAAAAATAATTTTAATATTCTTGCAGAGCCTCTTACTTGTTTCTTTAACAAATGTATCGATGAAGGTACCTTCCCAGAACAGTTTAAAATAGCCAAAATTATACCGATTTACAAAAAAACAAAAAAAACTGACCCATTAAATTACAGACCGATCTCCTTAAAATCTAAATCAAAAGTCATTTATTCAAACTAGGCTGAGAATCAGCACTTTTCGAACGTCAAAATTACGTGTACGTTACCCCAGCAGGAAAGTGTCTCCTAGAGTTATATGAGTGGAACATTTAATTGGTGCCTTAGCTGCTGTAAATGTGCCCCAACATAAAAAATGTGTGCCCGCTGTCGTTTTGGAAAAAAGCGGAAAAAACGATTCCTGCTGGGGTAACGTTTTTCTAGCAGAAAAATTCTAAACGAATGATCGGAGAGTGAAAAATGTTGCATGGCCAGATAGCTTATATGTGTGCCAAAATGTGCCCCCATAAATAAAATCTGTGCCCCTTCAGGTTTTTGAGATATTGCATTTCCTGCTGGAGTAACGTTTTGCAGAATCGTATATCTCTAAAACCATTGCATGTGCCCCTGTAGAATATACATACACGAGTAGCTCTTAATGTGTGCCCCTTAGTGTCCCAATTAGATTTAAGAAAATATTTGTAGTTTTCAAGTTATCGCGGTTTTATGAAAACCCGAAAAAACATCGCAGTGCCTAAATGAGATAAGGTATAAGTTCGCTGAAAATTGTATTCGGTCCTTCTTGACGCTAATAATAACCATACAAAGTTTCAAAACTGTTCATGCATGCGTTTTTGAATAATCTTGCTAAAAGTCAAAACGATGGTGTCATAACTTTGACGGCAAAATACAAAGAACCGGCTCAATCCCAGATGTGTAGGTGTAAACCAAAATCTTGTGCCTTTAGTCAAAAATATATGGTGAAAATATTCAGCTTAGAATGTTTCGCATTAAGTAAATATTAACAAAAAACCAAAATATGTAAACAACGGCTGGTTATCCGACCAAATTCGAATGTCTACTAAAAAGCGATGGATTCATACATATCGATGACCTTCTTTATTGGACGTATTATACCTGAGCTGTTGTCCTTACAGTCACGTTCAAAAGTTTTGGGGGCTAATTAAAAATATATATTAAATGCGCCTTGTGACCATATTAAATGAAACAGCTTGTTGATGTGGAAATTATTATTTTTATTCCCTTAATTTTTCTTTCGTTCACACATAAATTACTGGATGTATTTTAATTAAATTTAGAATGGAGAAGATAGCTTACCTTGGAATAGCACTTAGGCTACTATTTATAATGTACTTAATCATGTGTAAAGTCACAGAAACAGCTAGTGGAATATAATCCAATAACAACTTTATTTTGTTACTTACTAGCTGCGCCCCGCGGTTTCACCCGTGTAAGTCTCAATCCCGTAAGAATATTGGGATAAAAAGTAGTCTATGTCTTATTCCAGGGTGTCAGCTACCTCCATACCAAATTTTATCAAAATTGGTCCAGCCGTTTGAGCGTGAAGAAGTAACAAACATACACACACACACACACACTCACAAACTTTCGCCTTTATAATATTAGTGTGATTACTTTTCTACTTCAGTGCACTCAGGCACAACACGTGTGAACCGGTTAGTGAGTAAAGTAAAGAAGGTCATCGATATGTATGAATCCATCGCTTTTTAGTAGACATTCGAATTTGGTCGGATAACCAGCAGTTGTTTACATATTTTGGTTTTTTGTTAATATTTACTTAATGCGAAACATTCTAAGCTGAATATTTTCACCATATATTTTTGACTAAAGGCACAAGATTTTGGTTTACACCTACACATCTGGGATTGAGCCGGTTCTTTGTATTTTGCCGTCAAAGTTATGACACCATCGTTTTGACTTTTAGCAAGATTATTCAAAAACGCATGCATGAACAGTTTTGAAACTTTGTATGGTTATTATTAGCGTCAAGAAGGACCGAATACAATTTTCAGCGAACTTATACCTTCTCTCATTTAGGCGCTGCGATGTTTTTTCGGGTTTACATAAAACCGCGATAACTTGAAAACTACAAATATTTTCTTCAATCTAATTGGGGCACTAAGGGGCACACATTAAGAGCTACTAGTGTATGTTTATTCTACAGGAGCACATGCAATGGTTTAGAGATATACGATTCTGCAAAACGTTACTCCAGCAGGAAATGCAATATCTCGAAAACCTGAAGGGGCACAGATTTTATTTTTGGGGGCACATTTTGGCACACATATAAGCTATGTGGCCATGCACAATTTTTCTCTCTCCTATCATTCGTTTAGAATTTTCCTGCTAGAAAAACGTTACCCCAGCAGGAATCGTTTTTTCCGTTTTTTTCCAAAACGACAGGGGGCACACATTTTTTATGTTGGGGTACATTTACAGCAGCTAAGGCACCAATTAAATGTTCCACTCATATAACTCTAGGAGACACTTTCCTGCTGGGGTAACGTACACCAAAATTACATAAGACAGTCCCCCAAAAACGCCCACCCTTCACTTACTACCTTACTTCCTACCCTACTTACCTTACTTCCCATACTCTCTAAAATATTCGAAAAGGTAATCAAATCTCGACTTGTACTCCACATTAACGTAAACAAGGTATTACATCGAAGACAATTTGGTTATCAGAAAAATGTTGGAACTGGAGACGCTATATATACTCTTGTCAATGATGTGATTAGTAAACTAAACGATAAATTGAAAGTATCTGGTGTATTTCTAGATTTAAGCTCTGCTTTCGACACAGTTGACCATGAACTACTCATTTTCAAACTAAATTACTACGGAGTGAGAGGTACAGCTTCTAAACTTTTGTTCTCATACCTTAAAAACAGAAAAATGTTCGCGGAAATAAGTGACACACATAATGGACAAAAACAGACTTATAATTCTCTATTATTTAACATTTGTGCAGGTGTTCCACAAGGATCCATTTTGGGACCCGTTCTATATATATTATTCACAAATGATTTAATTAACTATATGAGTAAATTTTTGCCTGACACACATCTAGTAGTTTTTGCAGATGACACAAATGCTATCATTGGAGCAAGTGACATAAATGAGCTTACGGACAAAGTTAATTCTGCCTTAAATTATATACATACATGGTTTACTGTAAATAAGCTAAAAATCAATAGCACCAAGATAATAGACATAATCTTATTTCGAACTACAGCCCGTAATAGACACCATGGAGATTCAGTTAAAGGAAGACCAAATTGAACTTATGAATGTTTTTGGGAGTACGCATAGATGAAGCATTAAATTGGAAAAATGAGTTAATGGCCATAGATGCATCTATTTCATCTGCATGCTATGCCTTAAGAACCCTAACGGCAGTAGCGAAGCTACAACTTCCAATTGAGGGAAGCCGAAGAAATAATTGTTAAGTGCTCATAAACACAAGTTATCATCTAAATTTATTACTCAAAAATTTTATTTTTGAGTTAATACTTTTCTTAGATTAACGCCATCTATGGCCGACGCGAAAGAGACGCTATTAGTACACAAACAAAATTATCAATTTTTTACAGAAATAAAACTATAATACGTATTATTGATTATGATGGATGGACTGTGTGAAAGATGATATGGCTAGAAAGGGGGTGACTACCGAGATGACGACTAGTAGAGAAGTATGGAAGATAGGGACATGTTGCGCCGACCCCAAATCAATTGGGATAAGGGCAGGAGAATGATGAGGTATTATCGATTATAGTTTTATTTCTGAAAAACAGTCTATTACAAATATGTTCTAAAATTATGTTAGAACAAATAAAATGCGAGGAACGGGTGAAAACAAAACACACGTGAATTTATGTGTCAAAAAATCAACACAAAATATCTACGAAATGGAATATTACTAATTCTATCTGGCTCTCTATTCATATCAAAATGACAACGTTTTAAACACAAACTCACGTAAATCAATATATTATAAATAAATAAATATAAATTTATTTCAGACCATAAACAACACACATTACAATTTTATACACAAAACATACACACATACATGAAAACATATACCTACACAAAAAATACAATAAAACAACTTATTTTAAATAATGGAATGACGCACGATGAGTGGTCAGCCATTGCCACATAATTGGACTGTCCATCCTGTCGGCTACTATAGCTACCAAGTTGTTAGTGGCACGCCATTCTCCGCGAACATCCCCGATGCACTGCAAAAGCGCGGCAGCCCTAACATAACTCTGAAGGCATTATTGTACTGGACCCGCAAAGCATTGTACGAGCTTTTTGTATAGCTGACCCACAGGGCACACGTGTACATAGATTGGCAATACGCTCTAAAGAGTGTAATTTTCACCTCCCTAGTACAACGTGCAAACCTACGAGCCAGCATGTTACATCGAACTGCCAATGCTCTGCGTTCCCTCTCCACGTCCGCATCGTCGGACAGACCATCGGTGACCCAATGCCCCAGGTACTTGAACTTCGTGACCCTGGAAAGCTGAGCGCCCCCCAAGGTGACTGGTGGGACAGTATTATAACATTTGTTACCCGCTTTGAAAACCAGTAGCTCGCTCTTGGTCGCATTATACCTGAGGCCGTGAGCCACCGCATAGTCCTCACAGATGCGAAGAAGCCTCCTAAGTGCACTGATCGATGGGCTCAGCAATACCATATCATCCGCGTAGCTGATGTTATTGACGCAGTGCCCGTCAATGGTGCACCCGATATTGGTATTGCTGAGCTCACAGATCAGCTCGTTTACATACAGGTTGAATAACTTGGGTGAGCTGATTCACCCCTGCCTCACACCGCACTCCAACCCGTATGCATCCGACAGGACACCCGCCCACTTAACATAATTGTATTGGTTTTTATACCAATACTTTAGCTAATGATATCGCTTGGGAGGTTCTCAACTTTTGACAGTTTCCTCCATAGGCAGTCATAAGATACGAGGTCGAAGGCCTTGGAGAGGTCCAGAAAACATGCATACACAGGTGTTTTCCTACTTGCATAGTATTGAAAAGTCTGTTTGAGGCATAGTATAGCTGTTTCCGTGGATAAACGTGGCTTAAACCCAAACTGCGCGTCGTTGAGTGTTAAGTGCTTATCCAGCTGCTGATCAATCAGACTGTCCAACACCTTTGCAATGATGGTAGCCAGGGATATAGGCCTGTAGTTGCTCTTGTCATTCGCATCTCCAGTCTTATTTTTAACAATGGGCACAACAATAGTTTTAAGTAAATCAAGTGGAAGATACGAGTGACTCAGGCACAAGCTAAAAAACATTGCTAGCACTCGCGGTAAGTGCTTACCAGCATAAAGTAAATGCTCTATACTTAGGCTGTCGTGACCCGGCGACTTGCCTCTCTTTAAGTTGCGTATGACAGCAGCTACCTCCCTGGCCGCAAACCTAATAGGCATGTCCCTGGACCCCCCCAACACCTCCGGCCCGCCAGACGACGTACCTAGGGGAGACCCAACCTTAAAGGCTCTGCTGAATAGGTTGGCGATATCATTAGGATCACTAAGGCCCTCAACACTCACAGGCAGACCCGACCTGGGATTCAACCTGTTCGTGGCTTTCCAAAAACTACAAAAATTCTTTGCGTCATGATGACTTGCAATGATGTTCATTTTTATTTGGTCCTTATTATTTTGACACCATTTCAATTTACTTTTAAAAACCCTTCTACTTTCCACCATTTTTTCATACAAATCACCATTTTTCGGCCTACCAAACAACGTCCAGGTTTGAAAATCAAGCCGAGCCTGTCCGTGTGCGTCCTTTACATGTTTATTCCAGCCCGTTATGTAACGCTTTTTGCGCTGTATTCCGTTCTTACAGTTACTGGTGATTGCACCTTCACAGAGAATATGCACAATTTCCGCATACATATCATCTAAAATGGTTTCATGTTCCTTAATTCTACAACTACTTTTACTACATTCAGTAAATTGTAAGGGAAAGTCTAAATTTTTCAAGAGATCATTACAATAATTGCTATATAACTCAGTCTGCTGCAAGTCTCTGTCACCCCATGTTACTTTGTTACATTTAGGTAGTCCAGGTGCAACTTTTGGCCTTAATAAATTAAGATCACACTTTACAATCAGAGGTAAATGGTCCGACCAAGACACATCGTAGAGCACACTAGCGTCTCTAATAGTGTTCCACGCCGCGTCTGTCACTACGCAATGATCTAACCAACTAGTAGAACCATGTGCATCACTTACATAGGTATACGTGTCCGACTCACCACCGAGCAGGCAAACGGCCTTTATTATGACTGAACGGCCCAACACACGCCAAAACAAATTTTGGCTGTAATAGGTACCTACTATAAATTTTAAAATTATGTTGAGAATGTAACTAACTAATCAAATGCAAAAGAAAACAAAATAAAAGAAAAAAAAAAAAAAAGAAAGAAAATACGTTTATTTGCGGTAAACATAACGCAAAGAAATAAAAACACAAACACGAAAGAACAAGTTGAGGGAAAATAAAAGTTAATTTCTCTGTCAACAATTCGACTCAATAAAATATTTGCAAATCTAAGAAATTCAACACACCTCATTCTATCTCGTTCTCGCCTACTTATTTTCTCTTTCGCTCCCGGTAATAACTCGCTCGAGAACGGCTTACCTCGCCCTGTACTAGCCGCGGTGTTTGGGAACCCCCGATTGCTACCGAAGTGTGCCCGAAGTAGCGTGGTCCTCAGAACTACGATTAATACTGTATTCTGACACACCACGTGCGGCTTATTGGCGCTAGTGTCGGAATCCTTTAAGCCAAAAAATGTAAACTGCGTTCGCGATTTAGGATAGACTATAGTTACGCGTTGTTGTAATGTTTTTTTTATCTTATGATGTATTAAATACTTGTAATGTGACTATGTATGTACCATATTATTTGGTAATACTAAACTCAAGTAGAGTCGTTGTTCCGAAGGGAAGCCGGTAGGAATGGGGTTGTATGAAGCCGTCGCCCCTGCCTAAGGGACGAGGTTGAACTCAAACAATTAAAGATGGTGTGCTACGCACTCATAGAGTCCAAATTGAGGTACAGCATCCAATTATGGGGCAATAGTTACAATTACAATTGCCAAAGAGCTTTTGTACTTCAAAAAAGAGCTGTACGCACCATGTTTCGAATCTCGCAAAGAGAGAGTTGCCGTCCCCTTTTTGCAGTTTCAGGGATTCTAACAGTACCCAGCCTTTATATTCTAGTACTCCTGACTACTATGCGTCCTACTACTACTATATGTCCTCGTTTACGCCCAAGCTTAGAGTTTTTCTCTTGAATAAATGCCTCTACGCCATTGATGAATTATAACTTGACACTCTAATTTCTTTTGACATTCAAATTTCTTTTGACTTTCTAATTTCTTTGACATCTTAATTGCCTTTATTTGACATAACATTATTATATTGGTTAATTTGACATCTTATTAAAATACCCAATAAATTTGTGATTCTATTATATCTCTGACATGTAAACTGTTCAGTAAAATAAATATACTAGTACGAATTAATGGATTGTAATGGAATTAAATAATGTCAGTGTTTTCCTATTGTTATTATAAATCTGTGATTCTATTATATCTCTGACATGTAAACTGTTCAGTAAATTAAATATACTAGTACGGAATAATAATTAAATTATATCAAAGTGTTTTCCTATTGTTATTGATATTGAGTTGCTGGTAACATTAGACTGCAATGACTGACTGCTTGTTTATTATTGTGATTTTTATTGTTTTTATTTAATTTGGTGATGGTATATTTTTGTATTTATTATTAGTTGAGTTGTTTTTCTTTTTGTTTATTACCTAATTTTATTTTACTAATTTGAACTTTTTTTATGTAACACATTCAGACACAATTTGTATTGTTATTGAATAAATAAATAAAAAATAAATATTGTGTTTCCAGGATGTTCCTCCGGTGTTAGCAGCCCCCCACCACTACTTAATATCAATACAGAGAGGTGGTGTGGCTCTGGTGGCTGTGTGCATGCAAGAAGTTGCTCCACTGTTTGTGATTGAGTTCCTGCACCGAGTTGTTGATACATTCCAAGTAAGTAAGGTTTAAAATGGTCTTCATGACTGGCAATACTAAAATGTACTTCTGAATGCACCCTGCCCAAATTGTTGAATGGGTATTATATTTACCACTGCATGGGTAATTGTTAAATTAACAACTAACAAAAAAAAAAAAACATTTACAAATCCAACAATTACCCATCATCAGATGATGATGCTGGGTATTTATTTTGATTTAATAATTATTATGATATCAGTAGTTCATGAAATTAAATTAAATGTAAATAGGATATCGGACTCACTTTTAAACAACATTTTTTTTTTAATAAGCTTAATGGAGTCGACATTTCCTATCTGACTACCCCTGAGAAGAAATGGCGAAACAAATTCAGGGGTCAAAGTGTCTTTTAAAGTCCAGACATACTAAAATGTGACAAGAAATAATTTCTATGAAATGAAGACAAGAGAGAAATATAAACACCACTGTGTCAATTGGCGATGGTTTTTCATCAGTCTATCCAATATTTAGAGCTATTTGGAAATAATACTGTATTTTCTCACCTGCTCAAATATGATAATGACTAACTTCGTGTAAATCAACCAATCAGCCATACAAGGAAGTTTTATAAAAACCGGCCAAGTGCGTGTCGGACCACGCACAATGAAGGGTTCCGTGTTTGTGATGAATTTATCGCAAGAACAAACTTAATATTGTAGTTGAACAACATGTTCTCCCGTACAGTACGATTCACGAAAGATGACCACAAATGGCGGCCGTATTTTAGGTCCCTTTGGAGGTGCGAGGTGAGGCGCGGGCGGAATGCGTCAAGACCGGAGCGACGCCATTGGTGCGCGCGCGTCTCGTGATAGGCTGCTCTTATAAGTATACGTATTCATGAGTGTACGTGCGCAGACGGCCGCCATTTGTGGTCATCTTTCGTGAATCGTACTGTACAGTCCAACTGCAAATGCTTTTAAAGAATGACTAAGCATTTATGATGTTTTCTTCTTCTTTTCAGGACTACTTTTCAGACTGTACAGAGACTATAATTAAGGAAAACTATGTAGTTGTATATGAGGTATGAATTTTTCATAAGACACTATACTTAATAAAAAAACTAATGCAATTTTCACTTCCTCAAGATAAAAAAAATATTAATTTTATTTTACAGTTGTTAGATGAGATGCTTGACAATGGTTTCCCTCTGGCTACAGAGAGCAATATTCTAAAGGAATTGATAAAACCGCCAAATATTTTAAGGACTATTGCCAATACTGTAACTGGAAAATCTAAGTAAGTAACAATACTAACAATTAACTAACGACTGTAATGGCTGAACCATAGCACTATTGGATCATAAAATGGGGTTTCAGCCATGGTATGGCATAGGGCCAATGCCTGCCAGGGTTGCGAGTTTACCCGAAAGGGATATCGTGGCCCTGGCACACAGGCAACTGAAGGAACACGGGTGGGTTTTAGTCAGTAAAAGTCTGACACACCCTCCCGCTCCGCTCAGAGCGGGAGAAGTTATTTGATAACTTCCGACCTATAAAAAAATAAAGCCATGGTTTAGCATGATTTAGAGTTTTATATCAATCTGTCTATATTTTTATAGCTAGTTACTTATTTAATTTAGTATCTATCTAGTGTAAATAGGTAGTTGCATAATAATTTACTATTGTATGTTTCTTGGCTTAGTACTTGTAATCTGTTGCTCAAAAAAAATTAAAAACTAAAATTTACAAGGTATTAGGTTCTTCGTATGCTCTAGCAGCCCGAATGACAAGTGCCTTCCGGAAGGCTAGCGTCGGCTTCGTTAGGCAGGCTCGAGGACACGGTGGGCCAGTGAGTGACCTGGTGAAAGTTACGCAAATCTGCTAAAATGTTTTATTTTATTTATTTATTTGTATATGATACATACAAATGTTCGAGTCGCCATGATTCGGCACAAGCCCGGTGGTAAAATCTAATGTATATTTTGCCGCTGGCTTAGCCGAATTATGCGGACCTGGGCGGAGCACGGGCGTGCCAAGATGTTTGTGACATGATAAATTATGTCATGTCAATTTGTACTAGCATTTTATGACAAAACAGTTTTATCGCTCAAACTGTGATAAAATGTGTGACTCAAGTCATGTCACAGTAGGCCGTGCTCGCCCCGCTTAAGTGGGTAGCACGTCGTTTACAACATCTCATAAGACACGCAACCCAGAGCCTTAGCCCTAATGTAACTCCAAATAACCATCAAACATTACTTGCAGTGTTTCTTCAATACTGCCATCTGGGCAGCTGTCGAACGTGCCGTGGCGTCGCTCGGGAGTGAAGTACGCGAACAACGAGGCTTACTTTGACGTAGTAGAGGAAGTCGACGCCATTATTGATAAGAGTGGTGCTACCGTGTCTGCGGAGATACAGGGTTATGTAAGTAGCTTAAAATACACCACAGGTGCTATCTCTTACTAATAGACAAAGCGAGAAAGAGATGCGATGAAGTTTGGAGCTATCAAACTGTTTTGATAGCTCCTCCTCCTCCTCCGTTATATAGCATGTTCATACAGGGTGTAAAAAAGACCTATCACCACTAAACCACTGAAAGAACAACACACAATGTAGGGAATATAATGTTTTAACTTCAAATGTGCAGCGTATTTTTGAAGTTGCATCATGATAAGGGGCCGTTCAAGTATGACGTAAGCAGAATTTTAGTAACTTTTAACCCCCTCCCCCCTCCCCTTGTCAGCAAAAGTAAGCAAAGCTCTTACCCTCCCTCTCCTATGCTTGCTTAAACATTGGTATATTTTTTTAATAACGCGCGCGGTCATTACCCTACTTCGGTTCTTTCTAACTTAACCATAAAACACCGCGTAAAAGCGAGTAAGCAATATTTTGGGGAATTCCTAAACATGCTTTTCGTTTTCGTGCATAAACAAGTAGGGTTGCCATATTTGTTTAAATCAGAATCTACTAATATTGCAGAAAAATCAGAAAAAGTAAATATTGCTGACGTAATCACCATCCAGACCGCCGCCGTCCGCCATGTCATCAAAAAAAAAGGGAAAGCAAAGACCCCGCGTTCTTTTGGTGCTTACGTAATACTTGAATGGCCCATATGAATTAAAAGAAATAAACAATCAATATTTGTATTATATAAGATTTGGATAGAAGGTTGTGTCTGTTTCCTACGAGTAGACATTGGCGAAGTGGGGACTTTTCACATACTATGCTTTTTCTATAAGTTTTAATTGTGGTTTCAGATTGATTGCTGTATAAAGTTAAGTGGAATGCCAGATCTGACCCTTACTTTTGTAAATCCACGTCTATTCGACGATGTATCATTCCATCCATGTGTGAGATTTAAAAGATGGGAGGTAAGTAAATTACTGAAACTTTGATACAACAAAATATGAAAGTATTCCAGAATTAAACTTGCTTTATCAGGTTGTATGGTAATAAAAATAAGAGGCGTGTTTATAAGATTGCTATCATTAAACTAGTTGCTTTTTTTTATTACGATTGGATCTACTTCGCTGCAAATTACAAAAAAATGGAAGAAATTTTGAAAAAAAAAAAAACTGCATAATGGTTTTAACACCATCAGAATCCATCAAGCAGTTTAAAAGTACTAAGTGAATACGCAAAGGACCAACTTCGTTTCTTACTATTTACATAAATTGCCTTCGCATGACTCCTATTTTTTTACTCTGCTGAAGAATAGAAATTAGCTTGTCTACCCTTCTTGGTAGAAACCTGTCAACTGTCTACACGGAAACGTCATTTTTGTCTACTCTTCCGTCGACAAAACGCTTCTCTACGGTTCTCGTGCCTGCTGCTAATAAAAACTAATCTATTTGTCTCTTCCAGTCTGAAAGAATACTATCATTTATCCCTCCGGATGGTAACTTCCGCCTTATGTCGTATCACATTGGATCTCAGAGCGTCGTGGCGATTCCGATGTATGTGCGACACAGCCTCACGCTCCGATCTAATGGCGACCAGGGACGGTTAGACCTCACGGTTGGCCCCAAGCAAACTATGGGGCGGACTTTAGAAAGTAAGGATGGATTTTTCGTAAGAAGGCTCTTAACGTACGTTTTATTTTTAATTATTATGAGAAAACGTTCAAAGGTATCGTATCGATCAAGTTCGATTCCCACATAGCACAAATATTTGTATTGCCTGTAGATATTTGAAATACCTAATGTTTTATAAATTAAAATCATAACCTCCCTTTGGCTAGTTTAGTTCGGTAAAAAAAGTAAATGGATTGTAAGTAGGTAGTTAGGGTGACCATTCAATTTCATCACATTGCACATTTGCCTGCTATTGATGGTAGATCTTTGACAGTTGTTACGGGTCGTCAGAAGCCCGAAAGTCTGACAACCAGTCTTACTAAGGGGTATCGTATTACCCAGTGACTGGGTTGTGGAGGTCAGATGGGCAGTTGCTCCATGTAAAATACTGGTATTCAGCTGCAACCGGTTAGACTGGAGGCCGACTCCAATATAGTTGGGAGAAGGCTAGATAGATGACTATTCCTTATGTAACACCAGTGGCGTAGCTAGGTAACCAAAGGCCCTGGGGCAACAAATAAACTAGGGCCCCAACTAAACTATTTAAAATTTTTTGTTCCGTATTCGTCGTTTTCCGAATTCGACGTACTCCAGATTTTTCGTAATCCACATTCGTCGTACTCCAGATTTGTCGTAATACAGTCGACACCATAATAAAATTAAAAACCAAATAAAAAAAATTAATCATTACAAATTGTAACTTATTTTAATGAAAAAATTAAAACTATTTTATGAAAATAAAAGAAAATATCTACTTGTTACCGTTCAAAAAATACAGTCCTTTGTCAGACAGAGAAATTATCACTAGTTCAATTTATAGTTTGTAAGTCAGAGTCCCAGGGGCCCCCTGAGCTTTTGGGAGCCCCGGGGCACAGCCCCGTCTAGCCCTCCGGTAGCTACGCCACTATGTAACACCATGTGCTAGATTTCAACTCTAGTTTAAACTATATTAATTTTCTTTTCAGATGTAGCATTAGAGATCTGTATGCCTAAATGTGTGTTGAACTGCTCTCTCACCGCAAATCAAGGCAAATACTCGTACGATCCTGTCAGTAAGGTGCTGCTGTGGGACATAGGACGCATCGAGTTACCAAAACTCCCTAATATAAGAGGAACTGTGAGTAATATAATGTGGTTATTAAGAGTCTTTCTTAGGATAGTGTTACCTTCTAGAAAAAAACTGACTACAAGATGTCATTAAAGCTCTAGAACCAAATTATTCCATCATGTTATGATCACGTTAATAATGGGAGGATTTTTTTTTTTTTTTTGGATGGGAAATTGTCAAATAACTTCTCCTTTTACATTTCCTTTTACTGACTAAAACCCACCCGTGTTCCTTCAAATGCCTGTGTGCCAGGGCCACGATATCCCTTTCGGACAGGCTCGTAACCTTGGCAGGCATTGGCTCTTTCGGACCCCGTCAATTGGTGCTGACATGTCTTTGAGGCGCGCGTGGAACACAACGCGCCGTCGAGCCGGGCAATGGGTAGCTTGCCGTCCGATAAGGACCATTATCGGACGGCGAGCTACCCATCGCTCACCGTCCGCAAGCCCGCGCCTACGGTGGCCGAGAATCGGCCTGCGATTCCCGACGCCCGGGGCGTCTCCTGCGGCGACGCGATTATATTAGTTGAACAGTAGGTAGTGCCATTCCTTATTGTTACAAAATTATCACATGAAAGCATTTGTGGCCTTGGACCCCAAATGCTGCTTGGTGCATTTCAACTATTTCATCCGTCCGTATTCGCCTAAATAACGTCAAGTTCTGACGTTTTTTTAGGGTTCCGTAAGTACCTCAAAAGGAAACGGAACGCTTATAGGATCACTTCGTGGTCCGTCTGTCTGTCAGTCTGTTAATACCCTTTTTCTCAGGAACGCGTGGAGGTATAAAGTTTATAAAGTTGAAATGAAATCAAATACGTAGGTCTACAATTGGAGCTCTATACATCAAATTCTAAGTCAACGCACTAAAAAAATACGGCATTTTTTTTTTTTTTGGTATTCGCAAATAAATTAAAATCTATAGGGTATACTACCTGTTGACCTAAGCAAGAAGCAAGGTCTCACAGCACAAGCAAAGGAAAAATTCTGAAATTCCCCAATTTGTAGTTTTATCACAAAAAAAAGATTACAAAATTAAATTTGCAGTTGGAGAATTGACCGTGACGTATAACGATGTATGGGTGAACATGTTCTTCAACTACAATGTTAAGTTTGTTTTTGGGATAAATTCATCCCAACTACGGAACCCTTCATTGTGCGTGGTCCGACACGCACTTGGGCGGTTTTTTTTTGTGACAATGTCCGATGAATGCGCAAATTCTTCTTCATTTATTTTATATAAAAAATATTTTTCCAGGTGTCAGTAGCATCAGGCGCCGACACATCAGGCGCGAACCCAAGCATCAACGTGCACTTTACGATACCTCAATTAGCCGTCAGTGGGCTCAGAGTCAGCCGCCTAGATATGTACGGAGCCAAGTACAAGCCCTTCAAGGGCGTCAAATACGTCACTAAAGCGGGCAAGTTCCATGTGCGCATGTGATCGGAGGCCGACCAGCCCGAACCGTGGATGTGCTTGGGATTGTCTATGAGTGGAGGCCGTGTACAGTGAGGCCAGTGTTACTGAATAACGGTCTGTAAAGGACCAAATGTTTTTCTTTTTTATATATATGGGTACAGTTTGGCGGTAATATCTGTGGACTATTTTTAGTTAAAAAATTAAAATCATAATTTAGGTGAGGTTTGTGTTTGTGTAGCGCGATGCGCAAGCGCGGTTTCTTTTGCGCATTTGGTGCTCGGCACTCACGAAACGACAGAAACCTCATTTGTTATTGTGCAAAATGGGTTCTAGAACGGAAAGTTGCAAGTATTCCAAGACAGAAGGCTAAAGATATTATCGCCAGGTACTTAGTACAATTATTTTAATATCGTTTATTGTCAGTGTAAGTGAACTCATGAAAATATAATTATATCAGTGTATCCATGTCAAATAAGTTAGTGAAATAAGTTGTAAATAATATATTCTATTCAACGTTATAAATACTTGTATTAAACCATTATTATGCAGTATTCATGACTTTTATTAAGCAAAATAAATGACATAGGTACAATAAAATAGGGTGTTTGACATTTTCTAATAGAAATGTAAACAATTACAGAATACATTCAAAGTAATTTATTTTAAAAAAATGCCCAAGTAAGTAATTGTAATTGAATTCCACATCCTTACATTTTAGTCGCAACATTTATTATTAACATAATAGAGATACAAAATAATCGTTTGATCAATTCTTTGGAGTTTAAACTGCCTACTATAAGGCATTATGCTTACGATCAATTCACAAAAAGATGTGAAAAGATGAAAAACGTATTAAATTAAAAGCTGTTTCATATTATTAAAAGGGTGTTTAGTTCTGTTATCTATTCTATTTCTTCCATCCTACAACTTTGGCGACAGGTACCGAAATTGTGCTACTGTGTCGCGTCGAGCCCAAGATATCCCACCAGACTGTACGAGCCTTAAGGCAGTATGCCTACGATCAATTCACACGTGAAGATAAAGATACATACAGAAAAAAGAACAAATAGTTTATGACAAATTGTTAGTTCGTTGAATCCTAATACCGGCGAGGTTCTTCCGCATAGCCGCAAGTTCAGTCTCGAGCCTGTGCGTGTTCATTTGCGAACTGTCTTTGTCTCTAAAGTATCGCTGCACTAGTACGGACATCAGCGCCGGGTACTCTCTCCTCACTGACGCTTCCACATCACGCTCCTAATGCAAAAATAATTAGCGATAAATGTTCCGTTTTGTTCACACGCAAATAACCACTTTTAGTGCAGGAGATAACGAACGGAAGTGGTAGTAATTGCTTACCATTCACTTCAAATGGTTACCTATTGTTTTTTTTTTACATGCTGTCTGTAGGCAGAGTTGCAGCTAGGTACCTAATCAGGTGTTGTACAGTTAATTGATATTTTCCAATGGGTTAAACAGGTGGCAAGTTGTCTGCTATTTGAGTAGGTAGGTAGCCCGGATCCCATACCATGAACTATTTACTATTTCCTGGTAGGTACCTAATTGAACCCAGAACCTCACACTCGTAGCCACACTTACGATCATAACACGAATGAGACAGAAAAAGTGAGTTATGCTTAAATTATTCAGAAACGGGGCATTAGTAATTAATGTCCCCATTGTCTGTTTTATGAATTAAAGAAATTTTTCATCGATTCATTGATACGGGTATTTATTGCCAGTTGCGTTACGTTCTATGGGAAGCATGGTCGAACGGTAACTTAGCACAAACATACCTACAGCTCATCTAGCATATAGGTCTTTCCCTGCAGTTGACTTTGATTGAGGTGGTACGACTTGCGGAAACAAAAATTATATCTTTAGTGCCTTTTCACACGCTCCGGCTGTGGCTAGTCGACGCGGGAAACCAGTCGCGAAGTTAATCGGTAAGTTAGCTAAGTATAAATGCTTTCAAACATTACCTGGCTTACCCATACAATTCCGTCTCTGCCCTAGCGTCCTAAGTACCTACCTAAGTGTAGTTCTACGTGAGTGTAGATATACGTACAATGTAACAACAGTATTGAGGAGACCACCGGGCGTACACCCCTGGTAGGCGCTTGAATCTACCACGGAACCATTCCATGACGTTACCCATTCCTGACGCTGTGGGGATCAAGTTGAACGGCGACGGTAGCGTTGTCTGCAGCATGTAGTCTATGTATACCTGAAAACAAAGACATGTAAATCAATCTGCCTATAGCCTTTTCCCAACAATGTTGGGGTTGGCTTCCAGTCTAACTGGATGCAGCTGAATACCAATATTTTACATGGAGCGACTTCCTGTCTGAACTCCACAACCCAGTAAGTGTGTAATATGATAACCCTTGGTAAGACTGGTCAGACTTTCGGGCTTCTGACGACCCGTAACGACTGTCAAAGATCCATGAATTACAGCCGGGACCAACAGCTCAAGAGCAGGCAGTCTAAATCAAATTTCGAACGAACGCTCCGCCCCTTGGTGCCCGCCACTCCGTCATGTGCTAAACGATAATATATCAGTAATAAAGTTGAATATCGCGTGCGCTCTTTGATCGTGTTCGAGCACGAAACTAAATAGCGTAAGTCTCAATTCTTATTTCGTTTATATTTATTTATTTATTTATTTATTTTATTATTTATGTACACACAGTAAAATACAGAGAGATACGACATAATTATAATACTAGTACAAAGGTACTATAACTAAAGTACCTACCTAATAATTGATCTAGAGAAAAAATATCTTGTGTCGGGTAAATAAACTATATTTTCTTGCTGTGAATATTTATTTTAGACATAAAAGCTAAACAATCTTGTTTGTTTTTTAGAATTATCCTTAAAAAAGACTTAATTTTCGAATAAAGAAATTATTGAGAGAAAATATTACAATTACGTAACTGTCTTCAACATGGAAAGAAAAGATCCAATAAATCATATACTAAAGTGTAATTTTGCTTGTATGTGTGGCTGTTTCAGAATATTCATTCAAATTAACACAAAAATAGGGAGCCTCCTCTTAACGTGCTTTCCTAGGCACGGAGGAGTCTTGGTATGTAAACATGGTCACCCATGCACGGACCAACCCCGGCAAGCGTACCTTAACCTGATGGATAGACCCGTGCGGCTGTTATTACATAGCCACGAGGTCCTCCAAAAAAGACGTGTATTGAAGTATTTTATCACATCACAGTCATCTAGTAAGGCCACACCGCATGCCATGTGGTGTTGGGATCTGCTAGCTAGTGTGCACGGTGGGCCAATACCTATCAGTTGTGGCGAAGGAAATATAGGAGAATATCCCGGGCCCCCGACACATGGTAGCAATAAGAACCGTGGGGGTTTAGTCGATAGAACCAGTGGCGTAGCTAGCATGGATGTCACCATCCGGAGTACATTTTATTGTGGTGTCACCCAAGAACAAAAACCGGCCAAGTGCGTGTCAAAACACAAAGTTCCTAACTAGGATGAATTTATCCAAAGAACAAACTTAACATTGTAGTTGAAAAACATGTTCTCCCATACATTCCAACTGCAAATGTAAGTCGGTCGTCTATTACTCCTTATTAGGGCCCTTCCCGGTCCATCTGTCGTCAACGCGAGCATGGTCGAAAAGCTTGTTGTCTCATCCAGCGCAATTATGTGAGAACTACTAACAAGCAAGTGAGAACGCTATAACATTGATCGAAAAATTGTGTGCGGAAATTTCATAAAACTTGTTCCAGGAAATATGTGTTTTTGAGTAAACGTTACAAGTTTGTGAAATAAATGTTTGTCATTTAGAATCTCCATTACATGTGCGAGGTTTCTATCAAGATGCTTTCTTTACTTTTACAATTTATGAGTAGGTACATTATGAATGGCCAAAGTTCAGGTAAAATTTGTGCAAAAAAGCAGATTATTGCAGGCTTATGCTGAATTCGTTTCTCCAAATTTTAATCTTTTGTTTGCATAGGAATCTAGATATAGTGCACAAGATACCTATTAGTTCAAAAAATTCAAAGAAAGATGTGTTACAACGCTATAATTTCGTACGTGCGTTTGTATGAAAAGTATAACGGGTTGGCCGCTCTTAACTTGTAAAGCCTAGTTTAAATTTAATTTCGTTATCTATAGCTATGATTTCCGAATTGTGAGTGGTTTAATTGTCTATGTCTCTGTGTATTATTAATACAGGGTTATTTTAAATTGGCTAGCTAAACTCCGCAGATGTGATGAATAGCGATATCTAAACATGATCAAACATAAAATAAACTAATATGATGATTTTTTTTGTGGGGTCGTCGACCGCAATTATTGTCACTTGAAATATCAGTTTAAAACTCTGTTTTTTTTTGTGTGTCAACACAGACGTTATGGGTATCTATTATCTTTATCTAAACACGATAGAACATAATTAAGTAAACAGTTGGACTTCTTGGCGGGAAAGTGAAGCGTCATGTTAGCAGTTTTGTTTTATTTTATAAAATTTGTGTTTAACCGAATATTAATATGTAATAGTGGTGGATTATTAACCATTAAGTGTTCGTGAACCTGCATTAGTGTCGGTAAATGAAACAAAACAGTGCAACATCACTTTCAAGTTCTCTCAAGAAGTCCGCGCGAGGTTTCAGTAAAGTGCCACCACGTCTTTACTGAAACTCATTGGGAGCGGGGCGGGATATCATCTATCATCTTTATCATGCATTGAATGGAGTTCATTTCATAATTTTTACTTGTTACCTAATTTTACATGACACTGGCTAAATGCACAAACCGTGCGAACCTACAAAAAAAAAAAACTTAAAAAAGTAAACAGTTTTTCTAAACTCATAAATCAACTAATAACAGTAACAAAACTCTAACAGCGGTCGTTGACATCCAATAAAAGAACATTAAATATTTTTATTTTATCGTGTTTAGTTATATGCCCATCGCATCTGCGCAGTTTAGCTAGCTAATTCAAAATGTTCCCTATTTAATACTTATAAGTTTATAATTGAATGAAGCAGCGGGCTTCAAGCTCTTGATCGTGATATTATGTTCTTGTCTTCACATGGGGAACTGAAGAGAACTTTGCTAGAGATTTCCATTAAAGAGGCGCTACAAAAATTGCTGCCAAGCTTTTTTTCCATTAAGTTTCTCTGAACGAGGATTAATTCGGTTGAAAAGTAGTGGTTGTTTTAAGGAAAAGTCTTCATTATGCTTTCTCAGAAAATCCTTGGTCTAAAAAGGATGGTGTCGAAGAGGAAGGTTTTTGGTGATGGCGTACCTAATGTTCAGGACTTTGGCTGTAAAACATTTTGCACAGCTGCTCTAGCGACTGACCAGCCTAGCCTACCTGCTCTACAAAAAAGGGAGATGCGAAATCTGATATTCATTTGTTACGTTGCTGTATTTTTGTATGGGTAATTACTGGTACCTACCAATTTGGAAAAGTTTTAGATACATTGCCTATATAATTAATCCAATTGTGGCAATTCTCGAGTTTAAGCAAGAAATGTCCATAAAATAGATACCTACTTAGAGATCCTATAATTGGATTTCAGTTTTTATAACTTCATTAGGTTTACTAGGGGTTCTTCAGTAGTTATACGAGGTGGAATTTATTATTTACTCTCGTCTGTACCATCGTCTAATGGGTGATTAAGCATCTAAGTAGTTATAAAAATATTATAAAGGATCCTTCTTTTATAATTCCTAGCACTAAGTTATGTGCAAATTAAGGATTGTTGAAACTTTTACCTTTTTAAAGGCTCGTACAGACTCGAGCGATATCGCGGAGGCGACAGGCACCGACAAAGAAATTGTTCTACTAGTGTCGCGTCGCGCCCGCGATATCGCTCTAGTCTGTACGAGCCTTAACTGTTTTTAGGGTTCCGTACCCAAATGGTAAAACGGGAACCCTATTACTAAGGCTCCGCCGTCTGTCTGTCTGTCTGTCTGTCTGCCTGTCCGTCTGTCACCAGGCTGTATCTCATGAACCGTGATAGTTAGACAGTTGAAATTTCCACAGGTGATGTATTTCTGTTGCCGCTATAACAACAAATACTAAAAAACAGAATAAAATAAATATTCAAGGGGGCTCCCATCATACAACAAACGTGATTTTTTTGCTCGTTTTTTCTCGATATTGATAACGGCAACAGATAGACGCTTGAAATATTCACAGAATATTTAGTTATATATTCACTTTAAAAATAAATAATTAAATTAAAATAAAACAAATATTTAAGGGGGCTCCCATACAACAAACGTGTTTTTTTTTTGCCATTTTTATAGATAATGGTGCGGAACCCTTCGTGCGCGAGTCCGACTCGCACTTGGCCGGTTTTATTTATGGACATCAATGGCATCGATCTCAACTAGAATTTATTGTTTGTTTGGTCTATCTAAAATACCAATAGTCCACACTTGGATGAAAACCTGTACCTGACCTGAAGATGGACAAGCTGAGTAACTATAAAGTTTTATTGCTAACGTGAGACCACCCACGAGTTCGTTAACCTGTAGTTTTTATGAGTACCTAGTACTTAGTACATGGGCACTTGTAGCAGCTCTTAACCTATGTAAGGTTTTTTTTTTTTTAGGATTGCTATAACGCTGTCAAGACTGTACGTCTTGACAGGGTTATAGGCAAATGGAAAAGGCTTAGGGCCCACCGCAGATGGAACGCTTAAAATAAAAGTTAAGAGGCAGGCTGAATGGTGTCGACGATCATTGATATAGGTACCTACCTTACACAGTGATATTATGATAAATTTGTTTGTTTAAAGTGTGTTGGTATTCTGACCTAGCTAAAATTACCTCAATACAATGTTGCCAGGCCATGCAAGGAAATTCTGTCGTATCTTAAGACCCATTAAGGGGCTCGTAAAACCCAATCAACATGGGGTATTAAGGGTTTGCATTTTAGATGGAATGTTAAACATTCATTAGCATTTGCACGACAAGCGAGCATGCTTGCTCACTCATCCTCATTAATGACAAAGCTGGAGTTTTCGATTTGGTATAGTGGACCTAGTAAAGGCCTTACCACTTTTGACAAAACGTCTCAGTAAATTGAAACTTCACTAATGTTTAAACTATCAAACAGTCACATTGGTCTCAACAACATTCAACTTTAGTATGATAAAGCAGATTTCTGCGGCCTTCACCACGTCAGGTCGCTTAATTTCCAATGGATGCGGGAAGCACAGAGCCGGTCGATGTGGCGGTGCTTGGGGGAGGCCTATGTCCAGCAGTGGACGTCATTCTGCTGAAATGATGATGGTAATGCAATTACGAAGTCAATTATATCTACAAGTAGGTATCGTTTTCCATAGCTAAGGGAACTGAGTTAACTTCCTAGGTATTTTCCTTTGTACCTTCTTAATGTGGTTGTGCATGACATGTGCACTCACCCTATTTGCATTTACATAATATTTACAAACACTTGCGGTACATCTAATAGTGAACTTTACGATAGCATTTTCCGTTTTGTATAAGATTGCGTCTACCTTTGTTTATAACTTAGTGGAATCTTGTTGAAAATGGCGATATTAACATAAATAGAAATAGGTACTATTATGTCACGGAAAACAGTAAAATTCTTCAGTTGACAAGTTTGTGGAGGTTTTATTATGTAATACATAATGTTAGGAATAACATAAGCTTACCTCAGTCTTCCCAAATGTCCACTCTATGTCCACGTTGTCGTTGACCCTTTGAAAAGTGTTGGACATAGTTGCTATGAGCATGTTTAGTACGACTATTACAGATATTACTTCGAAACCTGTAATTAAATTAAACTTTCAATCAATCAACTCAGCCTATAGCTATCCACTGCTGGGCATAGGCCTCTCCCAGGCTGCGCCACAACACGCTGTCCTCCGCCTTCCGCATCTAGTCTGACCCAGCCACCTTCTTAAGGTCGTCGGTCCATCTTGCCCACACTACGCTTGCCGAAACGCGGTCTCCACTCCAGGACTCTTCTGCTCCATCAGCCATCGGTCCTTCGACAAACATGGCCAGCCCACTGCCACTTTAGTTTGCTTACGCTGCAAGCTATGTCGGTAACTCCGGCTCTTTTCCGGATAATTTAATTTCTGATTTTATCCTTCAAAGAGCCAATTAAATTATACTTTAACTTTATTAAATTCTTTTAAGTAGGTAGGCATGCTATAGCGACCATTCGTTTGTGGAAGTCTTTCTTTGAAATTGCAGATCGCGATGAATATAGGTAATCCTCATTTATATAATAGATAATAATGTTCTTTATTACCTACATAAGAAAGTGGTTACAAATTGTGTGAAGTCTTGTGCTAGGTGGTTAACCTATGTTACAAGAGCCAGTGCCCTCTCCCGAAGGAAATACTACTGAATACTTATGCAATAAGATTAACAAGGGAGAAATAAAAAAAGTGAGTATGAACAGTAGGCAGTGGCACCCACCAGCAGCAGCAGGCATTGGCAGTGGGTGTGAGTATGTTTATGTATGTGTGTGTGTAAATAAAAAAAGACTAAATTAATATAATATAATAGGTTGGGGAAAAAGGTTTCTTCGCATTTTTTAAGAAAATTCCAAATATTTTTTAATATAGTTTATTTACATTTAACTAAAGTATGTAGGTACCATTTTGTTCGATAACTTTTTGCCATCTTGTAGGTAGGGACATGATCCCATTGCTATATAAATTTTGGGACTTCTGATCAAAATACCGCGACAAGTGGTTTTGGCAGTCCTCTCGTGATGTTAACCTGACTGCCTAAAGAATTCTGAAGAGACCGAAACAGGTGGAAATCTGAAGGTGCAAGGTCAGGACTATACGGCGGATGCATTAACACCTCCCAGCCAAACTTTCTTAATTTTTGCTGAGTGGCTAAAGATGTGTGAGGTCTAGCGTTATCATGATGAAAAACCACACCTCTTCTGTTGATTAATTCCGGCCGCTTTCTCTCAACTTCTTGCTATAATCTCATCAGTTGTTCGCAGTAGAGTTCAGAATCGATGGTCCTGCCTGGTTGTAACAGCTCATAATGAATAATGCCCTTCCAATCCCACCACACATACAGCATCACCTTGTTCCGAGTTAACCCGGGTTTCGCCACAGTCTGTGAAACCTGACCAGCCTTTGACCACGACCTTTTTCGCACGTTCTTGTCGTACGTGATCCACTTTTCATCACCATTTATCAGCTTCTTCAAAAATGGTTCGGTTTCATTACGTCGTAATAAAGAATCACAAATGAGTACGTGGTTCATTAGGTTTCTTTCAGTGAGCTCGTGAGGTAAAGTCAGCCAGGGTAATTGTAAACAGGGGTGATTGGAAACATCTATCATAAAAAATAATAAATATGTTTAATTAGTCGAGAGTGAAACGGAACGTTAGTTTGAATGATTGTCTATGACATCTTATGTCAATCTTTACACCTGTCAAAGAAATAACCAAACTTTTCTCCTACGAAAAAAGCGGTTGAAAAAATTAGGCTTCCGAGTTTTTTGCAAATTATTCACTAACATTAAAACCATTTAGAAATATACAAGTAAGTTGATAAATTATTTGTTAGTGGCGTATAAAACAAGATTGCTTTGCTTTTATTGTACTTTGAAACACTTTTAACTTGGTACTTGAGAACAATCTTTTAATATATTACAAAATGTGATGGGTAAAAGTAAACTTTTTATTTTAGGTAAACTTAAAGATGCCGCGGGTGTATGTTAAAAAAACAGTAACTAAATATAGTCTTAAAGACTTGCAAAGTGCAGTTAACGATGTAGAAGAGAGGAAAAATACATATAGACAAGCTGAACAAGAGTTTAACGTACCTATTTCTGTTATATATCACCGTATCAAAGGAAGAAAGGTGAATATAAATAAAATGGGTGCCGGAGTCTCTTAAAGTTCTGTCAGATAGAATAGAAGATTACATTGTTATCTGTCTCAAAACTCGAGCACAAATGGGTCATCCGGTCATTAAAGAGGAGTTAAAAATTCTTGTAAAAGAATATCTAGTAAGACATGATTTTACAAATCCATTTAAAAATAATAAACCTGGCGATGACTGGTATATTGCCTTTATGAAACGCCACCCAGAATTGTCATTCAAGAAACCAGAACACTTACAAAAAGCTAGACATGATGCACGGAAACCATTTATAATTTATGACTTCTACGATTTACTTAAAGATGTTGTAGAGATAAATGGTCTACAAGACAAGCCCATGTACGTGTTCAACTGTGATGAAAGTGGGTTTCAAAGTGATCCAAGTAAATTACGCGCAATTGGCCAAAAAGGAAAACCATTATATAGAGTATCTGGGGGTTCTGGAAGGGAATCTACCACAGTTCTAGCATGCGTATCTGCTGATGGTCAGGTTTTACCACCAGTGATTGTGTTTAAGGGTGCAGCTGTGCAAGCTCGTTGGACTACAGATAATGCCTATCCAGGTACCCTGTATGCAGCAACCAAAAACGGATGGATGGAGGAACCAGTATTTTTCAACTGGTTGACAAAGTCATTCATTCCTCAT